>LR991083.1:10000000-11348333 GCA_905163515.2 Lymantria monacha
TTGGAATAGGGTTTTGTTCTCTGATGAAGCCAGGATATCTCTGTTCGGTGAAGATCGACGTCGGCGAGTGCTAAGAAGACAAGGAGAACGCTTTGCAGAGGCATGTATATATATATATATATATATATATGTATATATATATATATATATATACATATATATATATATATACATATATATATATATATATATATGTCTGGCAGGCGACCGGTCATAGAACTATTTGGGATATTACTTATTATTAGTTATATGAACATTCAATTGCGGACGTAAAAATGCATTTGAATTTTTGACGTAATTGTATGTACAGAATCAATTTGAAGATGATTCTATCTTGATACTGCGTTTTATAAATAAATGCGTCATATGTGCATTTTAAATTCCGTCTTCCATATAATGCTGTCGTGTATTTATGCAAACCTACAAATATTATAATTAGGACTCATTCATTTCATGCATTCACTTGAGAGTGACTTCTCTCCGCGTAGGTTAATTTCACATCAAATCTTCTTTCCAGCAGGAGTCTTTAACTTAGCTCGCATTTGTCTTAAAATGAAGCTGTGTTAATAATTTCATAACCCTTATGCAATAGTTTCCGTTGTATGCTGATAGATTACTAAGACTAATATCTTTATATTTATACTCTGACCAAAATCCCAAGACAAAACTTTCAGTGTGCACTTTCAAGGCTTTAATACTTTACCAAAGTTGAGGACTTGACTTTAAAAATCAGTGTAAAATATATTTTTAGAACAAAATTTACTCGATAAAATAATGGGTTCGTATTAGAAGTTTATTATCAAAACAAAAATGAAGAACAATAAGACATTTAGATGCGGATATGAGCTTATTAGCTTAATTTTTTTTTTTGAGTCTTATATATATAAAACAGAAAACTATAACTCTTAATATGAGGCACTTATAAGGTGTGAAGTATAATATGATGATTAACTATTACGACATCAAATATAAGATCGTAAAAACATTAAAACTCGTATATTTGTTCAATTTATATTCAAATGTTTGTAAATTGTATTAGAATAAGCTACAAAAATTTTTGTATTACGTATAACATTGTCATTTAAAGTCATATTATAAACAGATCCTTACCTATAAATCCACTTCAGAGCATGGTTGCCAAAAATATTTTTATTTTATTAACTAGTGTAGCTGTGTGGTAGCGGCTACGAATACTACCGACCCTTACTTTGCTCGTGGATGACGGAAAAGGCAACTAAGACCCTTATAATGACCTGGGCCAACTCCATTTGATGCTGATTTTTCAATAATTACATTCCCATGGAGGGTTGACGTCTGGCAGGCGGCCGATCATAAAACTATGGCCAATAACTTTTACAATGTGTACTATGAAAGAGGAGTACATATTGTATCGATCCAAGTAATTGGGATAAGAGTAGGAGAATGATGAGCTAGTGTAAATAATTGAGATTTTATAGCAGGAAATACTACATGTTAAGAGTTAACTATCTGTAATATGTTGTTGTTAAGAGAAGGAAAACTCAAAATATTTTTATATATGCTGTTGTCCTAACCATATTATGGCTTGGCCACGGTTTATGATTAAATTTGTGATATTTTGATAACAATAGTACATCGAATGCATCTGTTCGGGTGGGCAAAGGGAATAATGCCTATACAGCCAGATCATGTACCTATATTTTTTTTGCTTTTATACAATTTTTGCTTTTATTTTTATTATTATTATTTTTATAACAATTGTGACATATATAATGTGATATCTGTTTATATCTGTGATTATAATGTATAATATGTTTCATAGCCTGCTATACCGTGCTAGCCTGGCTGGATAGGCAAAGTGTTTTATTTCAAATTTATCTCCTATTATAGTGATTTTTATTTATTTATCAAATGAAATCTTTTGAGTGATGTTTTATGACACGCGGACGAAGGAAGGTGTGCTGAATTATATTTTTACTCATTATACAGCAAGCATTTGCTTTTTCTTTCTTTACGCCAATAGTAAATGTGATTTATTTCAATGAAATAGTTGGAGCCTCCTTAGTAAAATGTCAGTACACTATAATCTTGAGGTCTTGCGTTCAAATTATAGACAAGGCCATACGATTTTAATTTATATTTTTCTCTACATTTTTCGATTCTCGAAGATTTTCTGAATAAAATGTTATTAACAATTCCAAATTTGGCAACTGTGCCTCAATTATCGTCAATAAGTTAGAGTCTTATGACATGAGACTGAACCGCTTCGAGAATAAATATGTAAAACTAAATTAAAATAAATATATATACCTACAATATTGTGTCCCGAGGGAGACCGAGACTAACCTACCTAGACCAGATCGGTCATGTACTGAAGGAAGGTGGAGTCAAGAGTCTCCGAAACCGGCGAGCGTGTATGAAGAGAATTATGAATGTTGAGGAAGCGAGTGAAGTATGCAGAGATAGAGTTCTCTGGCACTCTGTTCTCTCTGCCTACCCTGCAAGGGATATGGCGTGATGATATGTATGTATGTATGTACAATATTGTTGTGTTGCCAACGTGCCAACCCTATTGTGAAGTAAACAATCTATTATTATTCCTTGATAGCGAAACGCTAATTTTTTGCAATATTTATGAGGTCAACCAATGTTATGGCTTGGAATGTAGACGAATTTTTTTGTATTATGTTAATTTTAAACATAAATTAAAACCAGGCGCCGCTGTTATCAATAAAAAAAAGTAAATGACTGTCATTTACTTTTTCAACCGACACATCTTTAAAAGTTATCGTGATTGTATTTTTCAAAATGTCACTCTTGTGCAACAGTGTGTTTCTCTAAGGGTACAGAGGTACGATTTTTAAACAAATCAAATATTTATGGCCCTTTTATAATCCTATCAAGGTCTACTAATAATCATATCTTTTTTAAGGAGGGCAATGTCGTAATCGTACGCTTAATAGGTAAATGCCAATTACAGAAGTGTTTTGAGTTTCTAGAAGAGTTCTGTTCCCTTTTTTTATCTTAACTCTGAGCCCGAGATCACTAAACTCACGGTGAGAAGTGGTGACACATTTTATTCTTGATCTGTCACCACACATGGTATATCTGGATATTTCATTTGCTCATTCCTTCCTTCCATTCACATCTACTATTAACGTCCATTGCTGGACGTAGGTCTCGCTGATGGGGGATAATAACTTAACCACTACACGTAATGGATGGATTGGCGATCACTATTGGCGTTATAAATTATGTCAAAAGAGCGCTACTGTTCATTCCCTAGGTCTATAAAGTTGTTGTACCGGTGGCCCGCTTGTACGGCGAAGAGAGGAGTTGCACAGTGGGTCAATGGGGTCACGCGCCGCCTCTTCCGTCACCCCAGACTGATTTGGCGGGGCGAGACACAACCATAGCCCACCGTAAGAAATAAAAGGTCTATAAAGTTGTTCACATGATTTTGGAATTGCACATTACTACTTAAACAGAAGCTCAAAAAACGAAGACATTGAAAAGAGTCTATTATATATGTTTGAATAGATCTTTTAATATAACCATTCAAATATGTAATTTTAAGTGATAAACGTTGTAATAGCAACCATTGTGATAATAACCGTTGTTATAGTAATCAAATACATAGTTGTGAGGATGTCCATTATCACGATAGAATTGAACAGTGCAACCGTGCGAAATTAAGGCGGGTCGTTAGTAGATATAATAATACGTTTGTAGGTATATACAATTATAAATATCATAATATGAAAGGCGTTTGTATAAATACAAACAAAGTAATGATTACAGATTTCTGAGAAATATATAATGGATAACGAGATTTGACTAGATTAGATATAATTACGTTAAGGTCGCGTGATTATGGAACCGTTGAATTATAATTAATTATTTCGCCGAAAAAGCTTGTTGGAGGTTTTTTTTTTAATTAAAGACAATATCAGGCACTGAAGATACAATCCTAGTGTTGCAGTACATCCTAGTGTTGTAGTAATATACAAGTATTATCTTAAAATGGAGGAAAGGAATGAAGACCCACCACTTTCGGATGGTCAATTAATATTGAATGAATCAATAGAATCAATATTGATTGACCGTGGTAAAGTGGTGGGTGTGCCTTCCTTTCCTCCATTTTAAGATAATAATGGATTGCCGCCATGTATCGCCTAATTCAATCAATTATATACAAGTATGTAAATTATATAAACAAAAATTACACCCAGTTAGAAAACTGTTGTTCTGAGAACAACAGTTTTCTAGTAGTAGGAGCAAACTGTAGACAGTTTTCTGTCAAAAGCCGCGGGCCGCTCCGTCCGGGTTAGTACCACACTCTCGCATAAAATCGACGTCTGAGCAGTGACGATGTACTTCTGTGCTTCGTTCGGTGAGAGACAGAACCGAAGCCTAACTTTCTGGCCTAATTCTGGAATGACAAAGGGCTATGGGCGGCTGTAACACTTACCGTCAGGTATGCTGCTTACTCGTTTGCAACCAAGAGCAATAAAAAAAGGAATTTGTGAATTACACAAAATATGGGTGGGAATAGAACCTGCGACACTTGGACTGGTAGGTCGATATCTTAACCATTATGCCATTTGTGTATCATTATTATATGATCATCCGAGATAACAGCAAGATAACATGTGACTAAATCCTTATGAGACTGCTATCAGCCTTTTCAGTGGACCAATAGTACAGTAACTATTTGACTTTGGTGGACCACTTAGTAGCTTAGTTTTTCTTGTACCAACCCCACAGATTAAAAATCTGGATTTCTTCACCACACGTACATTATGACGCATATATGAATAAGTTCTCCAAAATAAGCTTTCTTAACTTTCTTAACTTTTACAGTAAAGAATTATTGAATACATTGATACCTAGAAATCGCTTGCAACTTTATAATCTTCTGTACTACGACTCTTGGGCAAGAGAATTTTATACAATACATAGAAAACTAACATAAAATATAAGGTTGGAGAGATTAACATAGGATCTTATTTTGAGACTTCGTTTTTCGGCGGTTATATTAATTGTTTTTGAAATTAAAACTTATTTAGCGACGTTGTGCACTTTTTGTGATAGGTAAAAAATGTTAAACTCGCGTCAGGACACGTGACGCTGATCGAAAATGCGTAAGACGGAGGGAAAGTAGATCGCCGGCGCGGCGTAGCAAAGGAAGTATTGTGATATAGCGCTATCTATTTGCCGCATCTAAGGTTTTTCTTTAATTTGACACTAATAACATCAATAAATACAATTAGATGGCAGAAATTAATACATAATTAAAACATAATAAATAAAATATCCTATACATAATTATCTTATTGACTCTGTTTTTTATACTTCCAAGAAAGACTAGCCTTTTTCTTACGGGTGTCAAAAATGTTCGCAAGTTCATATAATAAGTACTTTTGCACGCCTCATAAGCGAAGCGTTGAGGTCTTGCTTTACTCTCGATATATGAAAATCAAGCACTTTTCCAACCTAAAAATTATTGTATTTTTCTCACATTGCACTTATAGAATAATATTGTCATACATATGTCAAGAAAAAACATTCGTTTAAACGTATTTGATATTTTTTAAAAGCAATTATTTTGTTTAAAGTAAGAAAATAGTTGACTAAAAAATATTTGAGGACGTCGGATAAAATATTCTGGATCAGGCAGTCTCAAGGCCGTAAAAATTAATTTATCGAAGTTTTTCTTTTATTAAAAGCTTCATAATCTAACGCGCTGTTTTCTTTCGAAAATGGCTTAGTAATTCTTTGTCGTTTAATTGCAATTAATAAAAAACTAAACTGCTTAGTCATTAGTGTAATTATAAATAATTATGAAAATTGGGTTTGTTTACATTTTTTTGTTCGTCCATTCGGACAGGCAAAGGAAACAAATCCCATACAGCCTATTGTAAACGAACAGCTATGTTTATTACTACGTCGGGAATGGCACCAAATTTCAAAAGTATTTTTCTTTTCTTTCATTTTCATTTATGGCATTAACTAATAGTAAACGATAAATAATATAAAAATTATGAGGCGTGCACTTTTGGATTTTCCAAATTATTTTATTATGTCGCTAATTAAAATGTTGTCTCTATATACCTGAACCTCGCAATTTTTATAGTTATTGTAGCTAATTAATTTGCTGTTTTCACAAATTAATTTGGTGTGAAAATCCAAAAATTCTCATATATATTTATTTTGAGTTAATGTATACTTTACATTCATCTGTATTAGTTTAACTTTTCTTTGTAAATTTTTGACGCATATTATTATTATGTATATGCCTGATAGATGTATGTGGCAAATATCACGAATGCTGGCAATGCTCTGCGGCCGCACAAACTTACAGCGGGTGGTGAAGGAAATAAATTACATGTGGCAAATTACATAAATAATTTTAATGATTTAACTTTTATCAATAGTGGCAACATTTATAAGGCTCAATATAAATAAGCAATTTTGAGGAAAGGTCATATTTAAGAATTGTGTAGAGTAAAATGTGACTATATTTAATAAGAAGCATGCTCATTAATAAACGTCAAATTATAAATATTATATATTTAGATATAGTATGGTACATATATCTAGATATAATATATATCTAGCGTGGCCATAAATATTGTGACCACTTAAAAACATCGGCATGTTATTTTTGGATTCAAATTAGGAACGACTTTATTATGTTAGTAAATTCGATTATTACCCGTTATTTCCCATATTTTTTCGAGATTAATATTAAATCACAATAATTGGCAAAGGATGATAAAGAAAAGAGAATTGCAGTGATTATCTTACACAAAGTAGTTATATGGAGCCGTTGTTTTTTAGACTCTTAAAAAGTTTTGTATCAGTCGATTTGTTCCCATACCATACTATCAATATACAACACATCCTCTATCGACGACCATATAAAATCGGAACAGTCACGTGGTGTTAGGACTAAAAAGAGTATTAATGCTGTTAAATACATAATTCCCTGAAATGCTATATGCAATAAAAAAAAATATCGCCTAAAATGAAGATATTCGCTGTCTTTCGCGTATCATTAAATAAGACTAAAAGCTTGGTTTATCATCAATGTATAAGATAGGTTCTAAATCAATTTCTTCAACTAGATATTAGATTAGAAAAAAAGATTGTGGCTCTTTGTGACTCGATCAAAATCCTTGCTTTCCGGATACGCTGGCGAAGATGAAATGTCCGATTCATTGATCAACATCTTTTCACAACTGAAGAGCACTCTTAGCTCCAAAAAAACTTTGCAAGAGGCCTGAAAAATGCAACGTAGTCATCATGTTGCATCAGTCATGACTTAAGGGAAGGTTACTAGGGAAGGTACTTAATGGAAGGTTACTAGGCATACTAGGGAATCATAAAGCATCATTATTGTGGAAAAGCTTCAGCTAAAGTAAATCAATAGGTCTGTCTTAGATTATACTGTGAGACTTTTTAGAAATATGCCTTCAAAAATTTTCTGCATAGAGTGGTTAAGATATCTATTATTTTGCCAGTGCCGTGTTCCACTGTGTTTTATTCCCACGCGGGACAATAATTTGTGGCATCCATAAATTGTTGTTCTGAGTCTGGGTGTAATTTGTGGCCGTTTAATTATGTTTGTAAAGTCACCGCGCAATACAAAGATTATTTTCTTAGTCCAGGGTATTGTCTTATTTAAAAAATAAATTGTGCTTTGGACTTTCAGGAAGATTCTGCACTTAGCCACGAGGCAACAACAACTGAAGTTTAGATCTAAATCAACGTTCTATTTTATAAGTTCGACTATATATTGTTGCTGAAGAAGATCAGCTTTGTGGTATGCTCTAAATGACACGTCGATATCGGGTTGCTTAAGAAATCTTAGAAAAAAAATTGCTGAATAAATACATTTTTATGTGTAACAGAATTCCACAACACAAGATATATTTTCTTTGAAATCTCTACCAACTAGTAATCTAACTTATGTTAGGTGATATTGCTTTTGAACTCTACATTATCAAGTTAATTATATTTAGATAACTACCCTTGGATAGGCGATTGGCGGGTAGACTGAGATCTCATTAGTATAATATTGAAGTAAGTAAAGTCATATAATTTTTAATCATTCTAAATTTTAAAATTTAACTAAACATGTAAATGGATGTTCTATCAATAAATTCTAAATGGGAGATCAAAATTATACTCGGTTGATCTTAATAAAAAATTAAAAACTACGACGCTTCATCGACATGTTGATAAGTAAAATCTCGATGTACGCTTTCGAATATAAAACACAAAAACTTTATACAATAAATTATCTCAAGATCAAAATTTAATTGTCGATATAGGACAGTGCATAAAATAAAATAAAACCTAGGCTGCTCGAATTAAGGAAATGAACTCGAATATGAAAAAGATTATTAAATAGGTAGTTCATTTACCAACATAATGTCGTGATTATTTTACTGTAAAACTTTAAAATTATTAATTTATCAAGAATGCCATGATTTTTAAATATATTCCGAATCGTTAAATAAACACTAAATTCTTGAGTGCATCATTAATTTAAATGTGAATTTATTTTAAAAAATTTAAATTTGCATACTATTATTGTTAATGGTTTTTCCTTTTATTTCAAATTGAAGATTACATTGGAATTTAAACAATTTAAAAATTAAATGTTTCTAAATAGCCTCGTATTTACGATCTATAATTTTTAGCAAATTAATGCCAAAAGTATTTATTAAAGTTCATTATATACTTGATTAAATATCTGTGATGGTAGTTTAATTACTATTAATATAACAGGCATTTTAATAAAAGCTTATCATATACAATTTTATTATTTTGTTATTTGACGATGGGGTCAGAATATAATATGTGCTCCCTCCCTTTCCTTATGATCGTTGTAAAAAACGAGATATGTAAATAGATAATACAACATTAGTAGGCAAAATATATTTAAAGCTTCATCATCATCATTTGCTAGGCTAGAGCGGTGGCTCTAGCCTAGCTCTAGCTCTAGCCTATGGAGGAGTCTATAGTGAGAGAGATATTGATCTACTATACCAAGCTAGTCAGATGTTGGATGGTTGGTTGGTGGTTGGTCCAGTGTTTTAGTCCGAGATTTCCTTCTCTCGCAGAGTTGTAATTTGCTTGTGTCCGTTAATTGTCTTTTGCGATCACCTCACCATTCTCCAACTCTTATCCCAATTACTTGAAGTCGATACGATACGTACTTTTCTTTCATAGTACATATTGTAAAAGTTATTGACAATAGTTTTATGACCGGCCGCCTGCCAGACGTCAACCCTCCTTGGGAATGTAATTGTTGACCAAATGGTATCAGATGGAGGTAGCCCAGGTCGTTATAAGGCTCTTAGTCGTCTTTTATGACATCCACGAGCAAAGTAAGGGTTGGTAGTTTTCGTAGCCGCTACCACATAGCATCTTTAGCGATCACCTACGGGTAAAAAAGAGGTGGTGAATGTTATTCTTACTCCGTCACCACACGTAAAACTTAGTTTATGGCAACTCTTTTAATCAACTCGTTAAGTTATACAATTTACCTCTTATCATGCGGGAAGCTTGTAGCCAATAATGGGACACATTTTCTATCATTATTGTATAAATATATAGGTAACATGAATGTAGGTACCGGGGGAGACTGAGAATAACCTACCTAGACCAGATTGGTCACGTACTGAAGGAAGGTGGAGTCAAGAGTCACCGAAACCGGCGAGCGTGTATGAAGAGAATTATGAATGTTGAGGAAGCGAGTGAAGTATGCAAGGATAGAGTTCTCTGGCACTCTGTTCTCTCTGCCTACCCTGCAAGGGATATGGCGTGATGATATGTATGTATGTATAGGAATAGTACAGAAAAAGAAGAATCATAAGACTGAAGATTTTTTAAATTTGAATATCATAGTTATTAGTAATAAAGAAAGCGCATACATGCTTGAACTAAATATCCTCGCTATCGTCATCTCGCATATATGTTCCCACTACTGGGCTCAAGCCTCCTACAAGGAATACCCTACCTGCCCTATATTTAAAGCCAGCTGTCTCCGCAGTTTTACTAGTGTATATTATTTATATTTTTATCGTTATTTTGAGCACACAGCTATTTATTTTAATTCTTGTATATTTTCTTTTAAAATAATGTCAGAATAAATACTATAAGAACTTATAACAACGAAATGTGTGGCAACAATGTTTACATAAAGACGTATACATCTCAGTGTTACTATTTTACTGATAGTAAAACTAACATTTCACCGTTCCAGGAAAATAAAATGATAATTACAAAACGAAATTTTTCAAGAAAATAAATATAACCTTTGCTTCTTTGTGACTTCGAATTTTGGTTTCTTAAACAAAAATAATTCTGAGAGTCATCACATTGGCAAGTAGGAATATATTTCGATAATATCGTATTAACACATTATTCTTATAATATATGGTCTGTGTTAAACTTTTGAATATCAATCGATGTAAAATTTTCAATCTATTTATTTTTCAAACTTCGTAAAAAATATTCGAATAAAAATTGTGAAAAAGATTAACATACGTATTACCACCCACAGATCTCAAAAAAATGATAAAAACTAACACTAATATTATTGCAGTTATTATTTTGTTGTCCGGATACAATATTTTTTTTTCTTGTTTTTAGCGGCAAACGAGCACGCAGCACACCTGATGGCAAGTGTCACTGCCGCCCAAGGACCTTTGCTATAACCAAGGCCGCTGCCTACCATTACAATACCCTAACCCACCCAGTTGGGCTGCCGGCTCTCTCACTCACCTAACGAAGCGCAATAGCACATTGCCATTACTCAGACGTCGATCTTCTGCGAGAGTGTGGTACTACCCCGGACGGATCGGCCCGCGGCTGCAGACAGAAAACTGTCAACAGCGTGGTTCTACCACTATAAAATTTATGGATACTACTTGGCTCTTTTTAGTTGCAGTGGTATGTTTATAGTCTATATTTTTCTCGATAAACGCATTGATTAATGGCAGAATCTAACTTCTGGTGCCGATCTTTAACTTAGTATATCAAATAAAAAAAAATCTACAGTTTATTACAGTGGTCAAGTATTTTTATTTTTGAGTGTATTACTATCAAAAGTAACGGTTTGAGGTGAATTATTAGGAAAGCTTGAATATATAATAAATATACAAGCTACAATATACAAGTAGTTTTAATATGTCGTCAAGAATCTCGTAAAATTTTATATCCATTTTAACAAATAAATAAGTTTTTAACTTATGACAGTGTATAATTCGATAAATTTATTCTAAATTATGTATGTTATGCAATCTTCTTTGAAATTGATTATTTAAAACCCAGCTAGAGCCATGTTTTTGTATATATCAGAACAAGGTAAATTCGCCACAATATTGATCAATATTTATAATTTAATATACCAAATTTAGTAAGTTTAATTCTAGCTTTCATTTACGTATTTATTTTCGTCTTTACAGATGTCATTACGCATTCATTGGATATTTTTGTACATTATATCATCATTTGCAGTGGAATACATAAAAAAATATTTGCTAAGTTGTATCAACAAACAATGTTTTTCTATAAAGTATTAAGAATAGGTACTTTAGTTGTAGTTACTTGAGTTGATAGATTTCAAACTTAAAACTACTATAATCATTTAAAAACCACAAGCAGATTTTTTTTTAAATTTTATAGAAAACACCATGCCTAAGGCAAAATTAACAGCAGACTAATTATAACTAATTAGCTAGAAAAATGAAATCATCCTAACAAATATAAATATAACTGTTCTCATATTTTCGTGTAGTGACAGAGTAAGAATACAATTCTCCATCACCGTGGGTGTCATAAAGGACCACGAGGGGATGTTGATGAAGATGATGATATAGCCTCTTCGCAAGAAAAGGAATACTCCAAATAAAACCTTATGCCTATCCGGCCAATGTGGCATAGTAGGATGATTTTCGTCTTATTGTGAAAGACGATCGTGAATTTTATATGTTCAACACAATACTCGTATATATAACGATGATGACATATCTTATGATGTAGAGCTTTTTTATTCTTAGTCTTTATGCGTTTCATTATAGAAAGAATGTGTTTATTCTACAACAGGAAGTAAATAGGCTCCTTATGCCAAGCAGAGATCTTATCTGTTTATATATCTTATTTTTACTTCTTCTTTTCAGACCTTATATAACTTTTCAAGTTAGATATAGTACTAAACTTGTCAATTTGCTAGCCAATCATGGTGATTGTAACATTACACCCTTTTGGTGAGTATTATGTCGTTGGATATTGTTGGCAGTGGATCTCTATATAGACATATAGGATGGATTATAAATACACATAAACTTCATAAACTATTTTATTTAAATTAATGACTGAAGTCTAATATGAATATTAAACTAGTCAATATTAAATTAATATGAAAATACTTATTTTAGGCTGCCAGTTCGAAAAATAACATGATATCATGCGATATGTCGGGTTTGTGCAGAAAGACATAATACAATATTAATGAGCCCCTTGATGACTCATGGCAAATCTCATGGTAAGGGTTTCCTTAGATAAACTGAAAATATTTCTTTTATATTATGGTACTCGTAGTTAAAATTTCTATTTCGAAATTTCTCTTCCTGTAATATAATCTGCTTCCGGCCCTTTATTAATTTTTTTGCTATTTATGGGATTCGAAGGGGTAGTGATTATTCTATTCTTAGTTCATTATATATTGCGTATTCCATAATTATTATCATTTTTTTTGCTCATATCCTAATTACCTGGGGTCGATGCAATATGTAATTTTCTTTGTTCGTAGATATTGCAAAACTTTTAGTTTTATGACCGCTCGCCTGTCTGAAGTCAATTCGTTGGGCATGTATTTATTGAGCAGAGGGCACTATATTGAAAGCTGTGTGGTAGCGGCTAAGAATACTACCAATCCTTACTCTGCTCGTAGATGTCGTAACAGACGACTAAGAGCCTTATAACGACCAAGGCCAACTCCATCTGATGCCGTTTGGTCAACAATTACATTCTCAAGGAGGGTTGACGTCTGGCAGGCGGCCGGTTATAAAACTATTGCCAGTAACTTTTACAGTATGTACTATGAAAGAAGAGTATATATTGCATCGACCCCAAGTAATTGGGATAAGAGTAGAAGAACGAACGAGGGCACTATATAGAATTGGCCCGGGTCGATGTAAAGTAGTCTTCGATACCCACGAGTAATATGAGTATTTGTAGCCACCACCACATAGCTTATCCTTGCCATCATTGGTTCAAAGTTATGTAAGAACCTCATTAATAAAATGTAATAACATCATTAAGGTTAGATAAGCAATTTTAACTATGGAAGAGGTCAGCTGCCTCCATTGACCATGACATACGAGTAGTCTACGCTTTTGTTAGTTTGTCACATGCTTGAATATATTTGTCATTATAATTATTATTTTAAACAAACATGATAGCATCGTAGCTACGAGGATATATTTTTGAAGGCCGTAACTTCTATCACTATATATTATTTCCCAAACGTGTTGTTTGTCATTTAAAAATATTACGCATAATACTACTACATAAATTTTAATATTTGACATATCATTTAGAATATTATTTTTCCCTCTAATGACGATAAAAAAGTAAATATTTTGATATGGATGTTTTCATTAGAAAACAGTTGATACTCTCGCATCTACTTTTCGGTACTTTCAGAAGGAAAGAGTCGTCGCCCACTTATAAAACACCGCTTTCACGCGGCAAAACAGTGTTCATTGAAGTATGAACTGTTGATCACCTTGTGTAGACACACTTTACATTGACAACACAAATTAGCAGCGAGCTGTAAGTGAGCTGTCTGCTAATTTGTGTTTTACCGGGTGGGAGCGGTGTTGTATAAGTGAGCTACGATCCTAATATTGTCAGCAGGTATAAAGAAGATATTGCTAGAGAATAGTTAAATATGCAGTAAATCCTTTACTAATGGTGAAACAATCACATTTTTTTACCATAGTCCTTTTAGTTTTTAATTCAACATGACTTATATTGCATAGAGGTGTAATAACAAATGAGACAAGTGAGGAACATAATATATAGATTTCATTTATACAAGAGAAGGAATAATCTAATATCCCTGTACCAAGTCGTCTAAGTTCCATGGAATAGTATAACAATTTCTCTCCTATTGTAAAGGAGGTTGAGACACAATAGTAGGACGTCTACGAGCTAAGATGATGACGATAACTTAATGGCACTTAAAGCCATCTTATTTATTTTCATATGTTTTTCAGTTAATAATCAATCCAGTGATTATGGGAGATAGGTATATAGGGGAATTAATAATATACCTGTGACTGCACATATGCCTTGTATTTCAATAGGTTTGCTTGTTCTGGCTCTACGTCCAGACATTGGTTTTCATAAAGGAGGATAATACTCATAATCACCGTTGGAAAGCGGACTAAAGAAGTTGCTGTTATACATTTCTCAGCAAAAGCCCTCTGCACATTCTCCTAATAATCCCGTCATCGTTTTTCACAACTCCGAAGGGCAAGAAAGAGATTCTGATACATTGTATTCTTAATCAATCACCATATAGCAGTCACTTCTTGCTACGAGGTGCTAAAAGTTATGTTTCAAAATTTGGGTGTATCGATCTTTTTCGGGCAGGTAATTTTTATAGTCTATTTCATTTTTATATATTTTTTTACAGATATTATTGTATATAGAGTTTTTCTTTGTTTCTTATAGTGGCAAGCACATTTGATGATAAGTGTTACTACCGCTCATAGACCTTTAAAATACCAGGGATATAGCCAGGCCACTGCTTACCAACAAAAACCCTTTTTTTTTTTGGCGGCGGACTACGGTATTTAAACAAAACCGCATTAATCCGTCCGGGGCTACAAGAAAAGCAGCGCAAGACCCCGTAGACCCACCCTACAACATACCTCTCAACGCCGTACGGGTGGTACCTACAAAAACCCTTTCTTTTTTTTTTTTTTGGTAGGCTATGGCCCGGTCACACGTCGCCCGTACCGTCCGGGGCGACGGAACGGCAGTGCGTGGCCCCATAACCCACCGTATTCCCTCCCCATCGCCATTGGGCCGGCCACTGGTACCGCTTCCTTGCCTTCCGTGGCCAGCCCGGCGGGTTACCCTTTCGGGTACCATCCCCCGTCGACGCCCCAGCTAACTGCCGGCGCGTCGCCCTCACGCGGTCAGCCTCTCTGCGGGTGAAGGACTATTCACCGGTCCAGTCACCCGCGGCCTCGGCTAGGGCGGCATTAGGCGCAGATACTCGCGCCTCCGCCGCCCCAGGCGCCGGCGACGATGCGTCTCACCGAAGAGGATTTCCTCTCGGAGTCGCCCCGCCGCCTCCTTCCGCGAGACAACTGTCTCGCAGAAGGCGGCGACCGCGTCCCAGTTCCTGACGCTGTCGAGCATCGCCTTAGCGATGGTCGGCAGCGCCAGGTCGGCACCGATGATCGCGACGAGTTCACGGCGCTGCTCTGCCCAGGCCACACAGACCTCGCGCGTGTGCTGCGCCGTGTCCTCGTCGCAATCGCAGTGGTGGCAGGACGGTATCCTCTCCCTCCTCACGACCGTGTGCAGGTACTTGCCGAAGCAACCATGCCCCGTCAAGACCTGCACCAGTCGGAAGGAAAGGACCCCGTGCTGTCGACCCAACCACTCCATCAGCACTGGCCGGAAGGCCTCGATGGTCCGAACACCAAAGCGAGGCCTTTCCAGCCGGATTGCCCAACGAGCAATAAGGTCACGGCGGGCGTCGCCCCGCCAAGCGGCCATCTCACTAAGCGAGACGGTGCCGCCCCCTGCCCACGTCGCTGACACCCGCCGGTACACTCCGGCGAGCATCTCCGCCTCCAAGTCCCACGGAGGTGTTCCGGCCAACAGGCAAGCTGCCTCCGTCGCCACTGTGCGGTATCCGCGTATGGCCCTGACCGCCATGGCCCGCTGTGGTCGCCATAGTAGAGCCCTAAGTCGGACGGTCAGGGACCCCGCCCACACGGGACAAAAAAAAAAAACCCCCTACCAGAAAGTTGGGCTGCCGGCTCTCTCGCTCACCAAACGATGTACAACAGCACATTGCTGCTGCTTAGACGTCGATTTTCTGCGAGAATGTAATATTAATTCGAACAGATCGGTTCGTAGCTATAGACAGAAACAACAGTGTCGCCATACCATTATTAAGGATATCATTCTGTTTTATAATTCGACCACAACCGGACATGCAAGGTTACAGCCGAAAAATTATTAAAATATCATTTTAGCGGGCGGCCAACAATATGAAGTCTTCACTAAGGTCCCTCTAAGCAACACCCGGCATTGGAACCTAGTATTCGCGATACACTTCAGAAGCATAAGTAAATTATTATTGAAAAAGAAATTATTATTGAAAGCTTCAAAACGCTACCTGTATATTATTATTCATTCAATTACCTGCCCAACTACTTTTAGGACTATGTACTGCTGACTACGACCACTGCGCATCAAGTGCGGTTGTACTATCAAAATGACTACGTTATTAAGCTATTCTTAACCATTCTTAACCAAGGTAGTGGTTTTGCTAGTGGTAGGACCATGCCGTTGACAGTATTCTGTCTATAGCCGTGGGCCGGTCCGTCCGGAGTAGCACCACACTCTCGCAGAAGATCGACGTCTGAGTAATGGGCAATGTGCTATTACGCTTCATTCCGTGAGCGAGAGAGCCGGAAGCCGAACTGGGTGGGTTTGAAGATAATAATGGTAAGCAGCAGCCTAGCTATAGCAAAGGTCCATGGGCGGCAGTGACACTTACCATCAAGTGTGCTGCCTGCTCGTTTGCCACCATAAGCAATAAAAAAAAGGTAGATTGCTAGAGTGATTTTTTCCCCAGAGTATTTAAATACATTAATGTAATTTTATTATGGTATATAAAATATCAAAAATATTTTATTTGCGACGTAATTTATTATTTCCTTATCAGATACATTACGTATGTCAAGCTTCTATTTGCTACAGCCACTCCCTACAACCTGACTATGCATATTGCGTCAACCCTCGTAAAAGTCAATTTGTCGTCATCAGTCTTACTTACGTCCGATTACAATATAAGTATCTGAAGTAATCAAAGACATGTTCTTTTAAAAGATATGTAATGTAACTAAAATTTTTAGGTTTTCGGATTTTTTTCTTTATATGTGCTATAAAACATTGCTTCATTCCAAATTTCAAGATTCTAGGTCGACTGGAAGTAACCCTTTAGGTTTTGATTTCCTTGCGATTAGTTGCGAGTTTGAAAATATGCGGCTTAAATTGCTATTTCTTTTGATTGTTTTGACATAGAAGTTTGATTTTGTTACAGCTTAAAGGTATTGTAGAGCTGAGTATTTGATGTGAATTTCAATTTAATACCTCTACGTGTTCATGAGAAAAGAGGTAGTAAGTTTATAATTATTATTTATTATATATTATGAAGTCACTAAAAATTTACGGCTTTCGAATTTTTTCCTTTATCTGTGCTATATAACGATGCTTCGTACCAAATTTCTAGATTTTGCGTTCACTGAAATTACCCTGTAGGTTTTGATTCCCTCGCGAGTGTCTAAAATTTGAAGAAATTTGCGGCATAAACGGCTATATCTTTTGATTGCGTTGGCTCAGAAGTTTGATTTTTTTACAGCTATAATAAACAGAGGAGTTGAGTATTTGATATGAATTTCAGCGTTGTACCTCTACGCGTTCCTGAAAAAAAGGGTAGCTAGAAAAGGGGACTTTTTAAATAGACAGACAGACGGACGGACAGATGGATAGATGGACAAAAAAGTGATCCTATAAGGCTTCCGTTTTTACCTTTGGAAACCCTAAAAATTAAACAATACTTACTACTACTTACGTAGAATAACAATATAAAACATCCCATGGGATTGTAAATGATTAATAAAGGTAAAAATTTATAGAAATTATTACCAATTACAAATATAAAATTACAAGTTTGTCTTAAATAAAAAAAGGAGTGAAATTAATTATAATTTTTTTATATAAATTATTATATATAAATAAAAAAATATCCGGAGATAGATTATATTTATTATAAGATTTGATAAAAATAAGATCATTATACTGGAGCGGGTCTCTCCATTCTCTCCAAGGTGATTGAGGGGAGTGATGACTGCTCTAGCAATTATCTCGTAATCGGGATTGTGGAATTTGGTCCAGCCATAATCTTTTACTTGTAATTTTAATTTGAACTTTTCATTATATCAGGGGTTTGAAGAGCATCACAATGCAGCTAATTATTACTAAACATTTTTTAACTATTTTTGTTATAAAAAATAATAGTAAAGAAATAATAATAATAGACAAAGCCGCTGAGTTTCTAGTCAGATCTTCTCAGTAGCGGTTACGTTCCGATTCCGTGGTAGTTTATTAGATTATTTTAAAATGTTAAAACTAACAATATGTAAGTTCCCCCGCAGAGTTTATACATCCTTACTAATATTATAAATGCGAAAGTAACTCTGTCTGTCTGTCGCTCTTTCACGCCAAAACTGCTGAACCGATCTAAATGACATTAGTCTAGAGCTTGATAAAGGGCATAGGCAACTTTTTAATGCAAAAAAAAGGGTTGTAAAGGGGAATGAAAAGTTGTAAGGAAGTACCGTCATTTTTAAAGCTAGAAGCTTGAAATTTATTTTTAGGCTATTGATTAGATATAAATAAATATGTTATTAACATGTTGTAAAAATTTACCCTTAAGGGGTAAAATATAATAGGTGATATAATAGGTGATAAGGGGTAAAATATAATAGGTGAATATAATAGGTGATGAAAAACTTTAGGAAAGTAACCTTTTACGCGGGCGAAGCCGCGAGCAGAAACTAGTAATAAATAAATTTGAATCTTAACGTAATATATGAGTAATGTCATTTTCGTTCACACTATTCACTGCATTAGGCCGGCCAGTTACAATTTAAGTTAATGAATAGTGACACGAAAGTGTTATTATAATGGTAAATGAATGTTATTGTATTATAGTTATTACCCTTTCATGTTTCTAATCGCTAAACAGACTCAAGTTAATATCAAAATACTTTTTAGTTGGTTATGGTTTGGACACAACCCACCCATTCCGTCTGGTGCGAGGGAAGGGGGGCCTCATAACCTATTGTAATCCTTTCCCCTCCCAATTGGACCGACCACTGATACCGTTCTCTTGACATCCGTGGTCGGATCGCCGGGTTACTCTTTCGAGTATCATCTCCATTGATGCCGTGGCAATAAACAACTATGTTGTTCTGCCACGGCGTCACCCTCACGCGAACATCAAAATACTGATAACATTTATTATGGCATTCTTGCGATTAGCATTTATACGTAAACCGCAAGTAAATTATTCCTTTTTTTTTGCGGTGGACTATGAAGGTGATCACCCCAACCACGCCCAGCCAAATCGGTTCGGGGCGACGGAAGAGGCAGCGCGCGACCCCATAGACTCACCCTGCAAAGCGCCTCTCTTCGCCGTGCGAGCGGGCTACCGGTATTTGTCTTCGGTGATCCTTGTGAAATGATTCGACTACGGAACGAGTGTTACACGTTTCATTTTAATTTCTCATTAAATTATTTGTGTTTAATAAAAAGAGCATTGACTATGAGTAACAACTACCTACGTGCTGCTCATTAATTGATAAAAATATAATTTTTAAAATTTAATTAATATTTTGTTTAAATAATTACACCTAATTAAGGCATGCTTAATTTATGTTGGACTTCCTGACTACAGAAATAATTTATGATTAATTAAGGAATAATGAATTATATTATATATTATGGCATTTTATATTTCAAGTATACGATAACATGAAACATTTTTATTAACATACAAAGGTTCACGTTTAATTGAGATTTAGCGAAGACAAAAGCTTTTTTGTTGGTACTATTTGTCTTTGGTAGAACTGAAAAGAAAAAACACAGTTCAAGTGCGTAGCAGTACCTACTTACAGTTTTAAACTATGGTTCCGTAAGGTACAAAATGTGTAGTGTCTGTGTTTGCAAGTGCCTGTTTTCATCAACGAGTCTTAAATTTTGGGTAGCACTTAAAACAGATAAGTATATTGATAAAATGATTTTTATTTTAACTATAAATCCTTGTATTGGGGACTTTGTAATCGTGTAATTAATGTTGCACTTTTTTTCACCCATACTCAAAACGAAAGTGTGGTAGCGGCTACGAATACTACCAACCCTTATTTTGCTCGTGATTGTTGTAAAAAAGACTAAGAGATTTATATCGACCTGAGCCAACACCATTTGATGCCGTTTGGTCAACAATTGCATTCCCAAGGAGGGTTGACGTCAGGCAAGCGGCCAGTTATAAAACTGTTGCCAATAACTTATGGAATATGTAGGAAGAAGAGAGATGAGATTGCGTCTTAAATAATTATATAGAGACCCTATAAAAATACACGTTATCAAATTATCCTATAAAAATATAAATTATCCCATAAATCATGTACTTTAATCTGTTAGGTGTACAAATAACAAGTTGACTGGAAATCATTTCAAATTATTTATTCTATGTATTTTTTAAATTATAGTATTATATATATTGCAAGTCGTCATTATCTTGCTCTTATCCTAATTATATGAAGTTGATGCAATATGTACTCCTCCTTCATCATATATATTGAAAAAGTTATTAATAGTAGTTTTATGACTAGCCATCTTTTTGGCGTCAACCCGCTTGGGGATATAATTGTTGACCAGACGTCTTAGAACCGGGGCCAACTCGACCTGATGAGGTGCAGTTGGCCCCGGTTGATATAATAACATTCTTAGTCATCTTTGACAACATACACGAGCAAAGTAAAGTTTAGTTGTATTCGTAGCCACCAGATCCCACACAACAATAAAATAGATATTACTGTAAGTATATATTAGGTTTATTGCTACGTCCAATTAGATAATCGAAAGCGAAACTGGAAGGATGTAGGTACTGGGGGAGACCGAGACTACACTAACTAGAACAGATTGGTCACGTACTGAAGGAAGGTGGAGTCAAGAGTCTCCGAAACCGGCGAGCGAGTATGAAGAGAATTATGAATGTTGAGGAAGTGAGTGAAGTATGCAAGGATAGAGTTCTCTGACACTCTGTTCTCCCTGCCTACCCTGCGAGGGATATAGCGTGATGATATGTATGTATGTCTAATTGGATAAAATACTATTCCAAACATTAGGTTTTTTTCTCTTAGAAAAAACATTATCTCGTACTACGGAATTAATAATTTTACCCGGGGGGACGTTATAAAAATCAACAGACACAAATTACAATCGCATTCAGAATAATATTTATTTTATTTATTTATTTATTAAACTTCATGCAACAAGTACAATGGTGGACTTAATGTCGAAGGCATTCTCTACCAGTCAACCAAAGGTGAATCAGAAATGGTAGAAGGTAGGGCATGTTCCAAGGTATTAACTTAATGCTAGACAATAAACGAAGGAGCGTCTGTACACTAACTACAAACTTATAATAATACAAAGTGTATTATTATACAACAAACAAAGATAGATACGTACAACAATATATACTACATATCAAAAGTACATATATACGCATATAAGTATATAATATATACAATATATATACTACATATACATAATTACGTCAAATTATATAGGTCATGATGATTCAGCTAATTCATTCAAGAGATGTTGACGAACTCTCTTCTTGAACGTGAGTCGACTGTTAGACATCCTGATATCGAGAGGTAGCGAGTTCCAGAGGAGAACTGCTTGGACAAGAAAGGAAGAATGAATACAATTCGAATTATGAGAAGGACAATGTAGGCGCAAATTGTTGGAGGAACGTAGGTTTCTGTTGTGATTGGTAGAGAGGTATTGAAAGCAACGAGATAAATAATTAGGAGAATTAGCTGACTTGATGATGGAATATAGAAAGTTGAGGATACGTAAACTCCGGCGTTGGCGAATAGTTAGAAAATTTTGTTGAGATCGAAAGACAGAAAGAAACATGGTCATACTTGCGAAGATTATAATATATGAATCGAATGCAGTTATTAAGAAGACGGTCTAGTTTATTAAGAAGATCTGCATTCAAGTCAGAATAACACACATCACCATAGTCGATTAGAGGAAAAATTAGGGTTTGGACAAGCATCGCCTTAGTTCCAACCGGTAAAAAGTGTCTCAACCGATTGAGAGCACGCAAGCTACTGGTGACTCGTTGACTAATTTTGGATACTTGAGTTCTCCAATTAAGAGTAGAATCTATATACAAGCCAAGGTCTTTGACACAGGAGGATAGAGGCACAACAGAACCGTTGTAAGATAGTGAAGGAAGAGATTGGATGTCTACTCGGTTTATCATACGCTGGCTACCCACAATTATCGTTTGACAATTGGCTGTGTTTATAGTCAATCCGAACTGCTCACACCAACTTTTCACATTTTTCAAATCCCTATTCATCTTGGCAATTGCTGACGATATGTTTTCTACGTTAGCTTGACAGTACAGCTGCAAGTCGTCGGCATACAGATGATACGAACACTGAAGGTTATATGTAATGAAGTTGATAAATATGGAGAATAACAAAGGGGAGAGAATACCGCCTTGGGGGACGCCAGCGTGGAGGTAGCACCAATTCGAGAAACTGTCTCCAATGCGAACACACTGCTGACGTCCCTGAAGATAAGAGGAGAACCAATCCAGTGCGTTAGACGAGAACAAGTTATGAGATAGGATAGCGAGAAGGATATCGTGACTGACGGTGTTGAAGGCGTTTGAAAAATTTATTAAAGTTAAAACAGTAACATTGGCATTCTCAATACCAGCCCTAATATCGCCAGTGGCTTTGAGAAGAGCGGATGTGGTACTATGGCCAGGTCGAAAGCCAGACTGAAACTGGCTCAACAAATTGTTTTTGAAAACGTAATGAGATAACTGTTTATGCACAAAAGCCTCCAACACCTTAGAAAGAAAAGGAAGGATAGAAATAGGTCGAAAATGATTAGGCAGAGAAGGAGTAGAAATTTTAGGCAATGGAATCACATAGGCCTTACGCCAAAGTGACGGAAAATGGCCAGATTCGAAAGAAAAGAAACAAATGACAATCGCATTCAGAATAATATTTATGAATCGCGAAATCGAATAAAAATGTGTCCATTATTCAATACGTCAATAAAAGGGTTCATTCACGTCACAAATATAAGAAAATATATAAAATATAAGCAACAAAACTCATCAGCATAATTTATTTATGCGGTATATTATCGTTGTATTTATTTATGAAATCTAACAATTATAAATAATTATATCTGTGCAGTTTTATAGTTAAGAATTTTTATTAATTTGAATTTTATGTATGAAATTCTCCAGACCATTTTTCTGGTAACATTTTCACAAGATCGGTATAAGATATTTGTAATTCAAACAATATAATTTGCGTTAGCATTTAAAACGTAAAATAGAAAATATATTTACTTTTTTTCTACAAGAATGGTAACTATTATATTATACTGGCAAATTCCAGCGGTTTCAGTTCCCATTCCCATAAGAACACGATAATAAAATATAACCTATATAACTAATAGTGGTAAGGACCACACTGTTGACAGTTTTCTATTTACAGCTGCGGGCTGGTCCATCCGGGGTAGTACTACACACTTGCAGAAAATCAACGCCTAAGCAGTGGCAATGTTCTGTTGTGCTTCATTCGGTGACTGAGAGAGTCGGAAGCTCATTTTTCTGGATGGGTTTGTAATTATTGTTACGCAGTGTCCTAGCTATGCCCCTGGTATTTCAAAGGTCCATGGGCGGCAGTAATGCTTACCATCGGGTGTGCTGCTTGCTTGTTTGCTACCAAGAGCAATATAAAAAAAAAACACTGGCTGATAATGTTTTAATATTGGTTGGTGAAAGAATTTTTAAAATCATTTCAGTGTTTCAGACATGAAAGCGTAATATATAAACTTACTTTTGCATTTATAATATTAATTAAGATTCGATCATGTTGTGACTGACCTCCCGTGACCATGATTACTGTAAAGTGTTCGAAGAGTCGGGAAATTAAAAATCAAATAATACAAACGTGATAGAATCCGTAAAACTAGTTTTATTTCGAATTCGATTGTGTCGTCAAAAGTTAATACAAAATATATTAAAGTTCGTATTTAATTTAGCAAAAAATATAATGATAAATATTGCTTATTATCATTCTAATATGTTAATCATAATCTGTTTACTACAATTTGAGGAAAAATATGTATCTAATTTCGGTTAATAAAAAATATTAAACAAAAATTTACCTGGATTTTTTTCCAAGCATAATAAAAATACCTACAAGAAACCTTTTTCCTAGTCTTGGCAGGTGTTATTAGCTGTCTATGAGGAAAATTGTGTAGGTACACAGGTAAAGTATGGATATTAAATTCTTTGCGTGATATAAAATATAAATACACATATACATTCCCAAAGAGGGTTGATGTCAGGCAGGCGGCTGGTCATAAAACGATTGCCAATAACTTTTGTAATATGTACTTCGTACATATTGCGTCGACCCCAAGTCCCCAATTGGGAAAAGAGCAGGAGAATAATGATGATAATGAAATATATATATATATATATACATCTATATATATATATATATATATATATATATATATATATATATATATATATATATATATATATATATATATATATATATATATATATATATATGTATATATATATATATATATATATATATATATATATATATATATATATATATATATATATGAGGCGTTTCACGTGAAAGCGGCCACCCGGCCCAGCCAGAATTGGTTGGGACCAAATGGGCCCTATGCGGGCTCAAAATGTTCGTAATAACGTGAACTTTTGAAATCTGAGTGGTGTTTTTAAAAAAAAAAGATGGCCGATCCAATATAGCGGCCGGAAGTGACTGTCGAGGGTCGTTTTCACCAATTTCTCTGCAAAATGGCTAAAACGACTAGGATCGGCTCGCCCGTGAGTACTCGGGAGTTTTCGGGGTCGCTGAACAAGAATCCGTCCTCAGATTTTCGAAATCCAAGATGGCGGACCAGGTATGGGTCACGTGACGGCCAGATTTATGGAATCTGGCTAAAACGACTAGGATCGGCTCGCCCGGGGGTTTTCTGGGTCGGTGAACAAAAATCCGTCCTCAGATTTTCGAAATCCAAGATGGCAGACTAGGTATGGGTCACGTGACGGGCCAGATTTCTGGAATCTGGCTAAAACGACTAGGATCGGCTCGCCCGTGGGTACTCGGGGGTTTTCGGGGTCGCTGAACAAGAATCCGTCCTCAGATTTTCGAAATCCAAAATGGCAGACCCGGTATGGGTCACGTGACCAGCCAGATTTCTGGAATCTGGCTAATGCAACTAGAATCGGCTCGCCCGTAGGTACTCGGGGGTTTTCGGGGTCCCTGAATCAATAAAACTTAAAAAAAAAACAATTATTATTCATAATAATTTTCATAATATTCTAAAGTATAAAAAAAATTTAAAATTATTCAAATTTTTAAAATAATTTGTTTGCCCGCTGCTGACTTTTCTTGCTCGCTGCTAACTTTTTTTGCCCACTGCCGGCACTCTTTGGTCGTCGGAAAAAAAATTGGTACTTTACGCCCGCTCAATACCCAGGCGGAAATTGACTTCCACCGAAGACAAAGATCGGGTACCGGTGGTCCGCTGGCACGACGAAGAGAGAGGATTTTACGGTGGGTCTATGGGGTCACGCGCCGCCTTCTCCGTCACCCCGGACCGATTTGGCGGGGCAAGACGCACCCATAGTCCACCAATAAAAAAAAAAAAAAGGCGGAAATTGACTTACCTAAAAATAACTAATAAAAGCTAATAACTTTTATAACTTTAATGGAAGTATTTAATTTCTGTATAAACTTGTAAATTCAAATAATTGACAAAATTGAAATATATTATATTTAGCATTTTTTATGTTATGTTATTACGAGTTCGTTTTTTTTTATAACAGGTAAACAGAAAGTGCAATTAAATGTATTTAAATCTAATTATTTAATTTATGTAAAAGATATTTAATAGCAATTTCTTTCAATTGTAAATTTTACACACTTTAAGGTAAGAAACATTTTTAAATTAAAATGGATTTTGTCAATGTTTTATCAAAACTCGACAAAATTAAATAAAGCACAAAAAATAAGAATTATATAAAGAGATTTAAATTAATTATTATTAAGTAAAATAAATTTAATATCATTTGCTTTAAATTATTAATTTTTTGATATTTTTAAGGGAGTAGAAGGCGACGTCTCCCTAAAAGATTATTTATAAGTTTCATATGCATGAGATTATTTCCGCCTGGGTGGGTACAAAAAAACGAAAAAGTTGCATGTTACAAAAAAAAATATAGAAGTCTTCCCTTAATAACATGGTATAAGAAAATTAACAGAATCTCTATAACTTTTAATTAAAATCTTTTTACCTGTTTAAAGAGTTTGTAAATTAAATTTGTACATTTATCCAGTAAAATAATCAATTTCTCTATTAAGATCTAATACATTATTAATATCTTTGTAATAACCCAAGTGAAAAAGATTTGTACAAAACTTTATACAATCGCTTTATAAAGAAGGGGTCAATATACAATCTTTATAATTTTTTATTTAGCTGTCTCGACAACGTCGTATCAACGAGCATTGTCGTCGTAATAAATAAAGATTATTAAAATTGACAGAATCTAATTTTACTTATTAAAAGTACTTTTGATATCTGACAGTATGTAGATTAACAATTTATATATTTGGATATGTGGTAAGTTAATTAAATTTAATTATTTAATTTAAGAAAAATAAATTTAATTGCAATTTCTTTTAATTGTAAATTTTACACACTTTAAGGCAAGAAACATTTTTAAATTAAAATGGATTTTGTCAATGTTCTATCAAAACTCGACAAAACTAAATAAAGCATAAAAAATCAAGAATTATATAAACGATTTAAATATATTAAACTAAATTCTGTAACATTTGCTTTTAATGTTCTTTTTTCTTTTTTTTAAGAGAGTAGGATACTACATCTCCCAAATGGTATAAAAAACCCGAAAACTCCCGAGTACCCACGGGCGAGCCGATCCTAGTCGTTTTAGCCAGATTCCAGAAATCTGGCCGGTCACGTGACCCATACCGGGTCTGCCATTTTGGATTTCAAAAATATGAGGACAGATTTCTCTGCGTGATAGAATCCGTAATACGGAAATCCGCAGAAGAACGGGTGTAACTGACATAGCACGAAGAATTAGCACGCTGAAGTGGCAATGGGCTGGCCACATCGCTCGAAGAACCGACAACCGCTGGGGAAAGAAGGTTCTAGAGTGGCGACCACGTACCGGACGACGCAGTGTAGAACGCCCCCCCACTAGGTGGACAGACGATCTAGTTCAAATTGCTGGGCGTCAATGGATGCAGACGGCACAGAACCGCACTCTGTGGCATACCATGAGGGAGGCCTATGTCCAGCAGTGGACGGCGATTTGCTGAAATGATGATGATGATGATGATGAGGACAGATTCTTGTTCAGCGACCCCGAAAACCCCCGGGCGAGCCGATCATAGTCGTTTTAGCCAGATTCCAGAAATCTGGCCCGTCACGTGTACCATACCTGGTCCGCCATCTTGGATTTCGAAAATCTGAGGACGGATTCTTGTTCAGCGACCCCGAAAACTCCCGAGTACCCACGGGCGAGCCGATCTTAGTCGTTTTAGCCATTTTGCAGAGAAATTGGTGAAAACGACCCTCGACGGTGGTCACTTCCGGGCGCCATATTGGATCGGCCATCTTTTTTTTTTAAAAACACCACTCAGATTTCGAAAGTTCACGTTATTACGAACATTATGAGCTCGCATAGGGCCCATTTGGTCCCAACCAATTCTGGCCGAGCCGGGTGGCCGCTTTCACGTGAAACGCCTCATATATATATATATATATATATATATATATATATATATATATATATATATATATATACCTTAAGTTGTCTTATATATATAAGACAACTCAAGGGACTATGGAAATAATCCATATATTGCGCGGGACTTTACAAACATTCAATTTTAAGGACACAAATGACAGCCAGACTTACAACAAGTTGTGGATTGCACTAAAAGACGAGCCAATATGTAAATATAAGCAGGTTAATTAATTGGTTTTCTTAAATTTAAGTTTCATTAAATTTTAGATCTGGATAAATTATTACGAGCTTAGTTCTCATACTTTGAAGGTGCCTTCTTGTCTAATTTTGTGCCTTCTTTAACGATAGTATGCATATATATTTCTGTAAACGATGATCAACGCTTACCAGGTGAATAATATGCTTATAAAGTTCACTCATCCATCAGCTAAACCACGTTAAACCATGTTAGACATAAGTCTCTCCAAAGGGGGTAATGGCATAATCAGCGGCCAGGCGAGTTGGCTTTAGTAGTTAGTGTTATAAGTCTTTCAAGAGAATGAGAAGCCACATTCCTTTAAAGAGAATGCGACTTCTTGCGTGAAAGGAAGTGCTTGGTGAACTTATAGACGGTTTTTACTACTCAGTGAAAAAGTAAGGTTGTAATATATTATTTTTTAACCTGTCACCACATATTTGTAAATTAATAAAAAAAAAGAAACATATTTGACCACATAACTCTAAATGCTATGCGTTAGCAGCGATTGCTGAATGTAAACAAATGGACACGCATTTTCCTAACCGGTGGTGCATGACGAACGGTAATTGAAAACTAGTAAAATTACTACATACATCTTGATTTAAATTATTTTATGTGTCATACGAAGTTAAATAATTATAAACGTTGGTGTTATATTATAAGTAATATTATCTGTACCAAATACTTTGCCTGCGTAGATCTTTTTAATAAAAAATATTGAAAATATCTACATATTATAATAAATTAAATTTCATTGATCTGTTGATTTAGATAATCTGAAATAATAAGAATTTGTGACTTTGATCAGATGAAAATCATCTCAGCTCATGTCCCACTGCTGGGCTAGAGCCTCCTCCACACTAGGAGGGAAATTGACCTGCTCTACCACGCTGGTCAGACGTGTTGGTATAGGGTTTTATTTCGAGTTTTCCTTCTCTTACACCCTTTTTTTTTTTTTTTTTTTTTTTTTTTTATTGGTGGGCTATGGGTGCGTCTCGCCCCGCTGAATCGGTCCGGGGTGACGGAAAGGCGGCGCGTGACCCCATAGACCCACCGTAAAACCTTCTCTCTTCGCCGTGCGAGCGGACCACCGGTACTCGATTTTACCTTCTCTTACACCCTCGGGTAAGATAGGGGGTGGTGAATTATATTCTTACTCCGTCACCATACGGAAATTTTAACAAAATTTAATGTGTAAATTATATTAAACCTATTTTGACACCTAATAAGAAAAAATCTTGGATTAAGAATAAAAACAGTGCCACGAAGACTTTACAAATACGCACGGATCTTAATTAAACTAACTCATTTAAACTCAAAACAATCAATTGTAAATCTCAAAAAGATTGTCCTGTACCGGAAATCAAACCGATGATATCTGGCATTAGCTCGTTGTTTAAATTATTACGCCATTTATTCAGTCAATGATATATGAATATGCTTATATCTATATAATATATGCTACAAATTGAAGGGAAATGGCGTGAAGAAATTACCTTATTATTTTTATAAAAATAACTTGGGACAAAGGCTCCGTACCCAGCTGTGGGACCTATATGAGTGAGATAAAGAGATGATATACTAATATAAGGTTCTTTAACATTATATTCAAAGTAGCATCTGCTATACAAGAAATTTACTTTATATGCATTATTCATAATTCTTCAAAACATCATAATATGTTTTCGAAACAATTTTCAATATAGACCTAAAGATGGAGACTCTTGTTAATATATAATAATGCGATAAATAAGAACCTATTTTTTATAAAATTAAGGAATTAGTATATAATACAGAAAATCAATATTGAAATTTACATAGTAAAAAAAACATATTAAAAATAGTCAACGACGGGTTAACATCTGCAATCGTTTGCAATATAATATATGGCATTTTAAGAAAAATCAATAACATATTTAATTGTTATAAAATGTTAACCGGAAGTTTTTTATTCAATTATGCTAAATTAAATTGACTTCATCATTATCAATATTTCAAATATTTTATAAGTATATATATATACATTTTATAGTAGTGGCTTACCTTGGACAATAGATGTTACCACCACCAGCACTAATATTGAAGCGATTCTTGCCATTTTAATGTCAAGATTTTGAACCTAATAAAATGTTTTTGTCAACACGTGTGTTCCGTACTATATGAGACGACTATATGACGACGTTTATACTCATATCAAGGCTTATATCGGACAGTTTTCCGTTGACTATACAGCCTTATATCGCAATCCGGCAATCAATATCGCGAATTATATGTATACAGGTACATCCGTATCAAAGATAGTGAAATTTTATAAAGCCATCACAATTTTGTGTTAATATTGCAATCAATACTATTTGAAATAAAACTAATTTTACGGATTCTATCATGTTTGTATTTGATTTTTTATTTCCCAACGTTTTGAACACTTTACAGTGATCATGGACAGGGTAGGACTGTTCTCCCGTGATACGCGGACGCGATAGAATCCGTAACATTAGTTTAATTCAAATGTGTAATATTTGCGTAAACATCAGAAACTATTATGAATATACTATTTATGATATCATGCCTCTATTCCCTAAGGAGTAAGTGGAAGTATAACACACCTATATTTTACTATTTAAATGTAAGTTCTAGGTAATAGTGCCTTTTGTTGGTATGGTGTGTACTATAATTACAGTTATTGATGAATTATTGCTGATGAAACTCAATAACACGGGTTTTGTTTATTATATACCATATATGTTGTTAAAAAATATAGCTGTGTGGTAGTGGCTACGAATACTACTAACCCTTACTCTGCTCGTGGATGTCGTAAAAGATGACTAAGAGCCTTATAACGACCTGAGCGAACTCCAACTGATGCCGTTTGGTCAACAATTACATTCCCAAGGAGGGTTGACATCATCAGGCAGGCGGCTGGTCATAAAACTACTGCCAATAAATTTTACAATATGTACTATAAAAGAAGAGTACATATTGTATCGACCCCAAGTAATTGGGTCATCATTTCAGCTCATATATGTCCCACTACTGAGCTCGAACCTCCTCCATAATGGGAGGGAAATTGACCTACTACACGCTGGTCAGACGGGTTGGTATAGGGTTTTGTTTCGATTTTTTCTTCTCTTGCATAGATGTTATATGCGTTTTAAATCCCTTAGTCGTCTCTTACGATCACCCACGGGTTAGATAGGGGTGGTGAATTGTATTCTTACTCCGTCACCACACGGAAAATATTATTAGTAAGTTATAGGTTCACTGTCTAAATATTACTTATCAGTAGATGGTGCTAAACAAATACGTCTGTTTAGGATTATTTCATCGAAATACGTCTACGTTTTTTTTTGGCAGGCTATGGTTGACACACGCTGTTCATTCTGTCCGGAACGATGAAAGTGAGGCGGGTGGCCACATATCCCACTGTATTCGCTACCCATCAACATTGGGCCGGCCACTGGTACCGCTTTCTTGACATCCGGGGCCAGTCCAGCAAAATGCATCTACTTAGGATTCATTAATAAAAAAATAACAGTATATTTCTAATTTTATTAAAATCAGCACTAAAGAGGCGTAGGCATATTGACATTTTTCTTTTTTTTTAAAGATAATGGCCCTGGGCCAAGAAAACTAACCTTGTATTGTACGAGACCTTCACAAACATAATTAACAGACACAAATTACATCAAGACTCAGAACAACAATTTGTGAAACAAACAAAGCATTATCCTGCGTAGGAATTGAACCCACGACAATGGCATGGTAGATCAACTCAACCACTTTACCATCTGTGCAGTCAGATAATTCTGCTATAAAAATCCAACAATATATTGTTAGATTCAGCACTGAAACGTGAAAATAATCAGGAATTACAGGAATAGAGTAAAATATTTATAGTAACCAACTAGTAAAACTTGTAAAATGTCTATTATATATTTCTGTTCTGTTTTTGAACGGTTTTTGGTCTGAAAGCACCGCGTTTGTGGTGATGCAATTACGGTGTGGAACTTCATAACTCACTGTTTCCTCTATTCTCCCCTAAGCAGAACATTAACACTATAATATGAACCCTAGGTGCCTTTCAGGGCTATCATTTATTAACATGAATTGAAACAGAGTTTATATGAGATGTATTATAATACCAAAATATAACTTTTATCAAATGATAATATTTATCCTGGTTGACGCATATAATATATAATGAGATTCATTCATCATTCTCCTACTCTTATCCCAATTACTTGGGGTTGACGCAATATGTACTCCTCCTCCTACATATTGCAAAAGTTATTGGCAATAGTTTTATGGCCTGACTAACGTCTACCCTCCTTGGAAATGTAATAGTTGACTAAACGGTATCAGGTGGAGTTGGCCCAGATCGATATAAAGCTTTTAGTTGTATTTTACGACGTCCACGAGCAAAATAAGGGTTGATAGAATTTGTAGCCGCAGCTGGGCCGGCCACAGATGTCAAGGAAACAGTACCAGTGGCCGACCCGATGGCGTTCGGGTAGGTTCGCGATGGGTGACGGGCCACACGCCGCCCTTTAAAAAAAAAGTATTTCTAGACGTTTTTTTTTTGGGTTACGGTCGACGCATTCCTCGTACCGTATCGTGACTTGACGTCAGTGGTCGCCCCGACGGAATACCCCTGAGAAGTACCCTCTCCTCGACCGACGTCCCCACTTGGTGAGATTTGTAGGCGCTACCACGAAGTACCACATAGTACGTGGATTACGTCAATTTCCACGTAATACATTATATACGTACATAATGTATTACGTGGCAATTCACGTATTACTTTGTATACGTTAAGCCGGGTTTCGAACATATTCGATGGAAATACTTATCGGAGCGTAGTAATATCGTACAGGTTGACGTAATACTGAAAGCTTGAGCGAATTTTATTTCCCACAATATCATCTCAGCTCATATATTTATGTCCCACTATTGGGCTCGAGCTTCCTCCACGATGGAAGGGAAATTGATCTACTATACCACGCTGGTCAGGCGTATTGGTACAGGTTTTTGATTCGAGGTTTCTTTCTCTCGCAAAGATGGTATATGCAATATATCCCTTAGTCGTCTCTTACGATCACCCACGGGTAAGATAAGGGGGTGGTGAATTGTATTCTGACTCCGTCACCACACGGCAAGCTATAGATATCAATCGGAAAAACAATATTACTCAGCATAAATCAAACGTTTCTATTAATTGTATAATTAAAATATTAATCATAAAGGTGAAGTCTTATGTATATTCAAGTCCTGCGCAAGAATTCACATTGGTAAGGAATGCCTCAATTATATACTAACAAACATCGCTCGCTTGACGACGACAACCGTTGGGAGAAAAGGTTGTCGAGTGGGGACCACGAATTGGACGACGCAGCGTAGGACGACTCCCCACTCGCTGGACTGATGATATTATCAAGGTCGCAGGAAACCGTTGGATGCAGGTGGCACAGGACCGTTACAAATGGTATTCTCGTGGGGAGGCCAATATCCAACAATGGACGTTTACGGGCTGATAGATAGATGGATATACTAACAAAGCCGTTTAAAGTATTGATGATATTACAGCAATGTTTATAACTAATTTATCGGCATATAAGTAGAGACTTACTAATTATGTCTTCAAACTTTGTCATCATCATTAACATCTTATTTCATATATCCACATAGCACTGCTGGGCCCAAACCTCCTCTAAAACAGGAGGGAAATTTGACTTACCATACCATGCTGGTCAGACTAGTTGATATTATTTCTCTTGCATAGCTATTATATGCATATTATACCCAATAGTCATCTTTTATCACACCCACGGGCAATAAGGGTTGTATTCTTACCACGTCACTACATTCAAATTTTCATCAAAATCAAGACTTGATGCTGAAGGAATTAGGTAGCTACATCTAGTTTTTTACTTTTTAAAAAGACAATTAATTTACCTTGAAGTTTAATTAATTTACAGAAATTACATCCAGACAGAAAAATAATTTATGAATCGTAAAATGTCTTATTCTAAGTGAAATGAAAGCCATAAACAAAAGAGAACAGATATTTTCGTCTCAAAATACATATATTTTTTTTATTTAAAGATATTTTAATCAAATCTATCTATATTTCTAAACCCTTTAAACGACAAATTCTTATCTATATTTCTATATATTCAGATTCTTAGAACTGGCTTCAATGGTTGCTATGATATTTAGTGTAGCGGCGAAAGTTTTGGACGTGATACTCGTAAATCAATCTAACCAGATTTTATTTATAGTAAATTCCGTTTTTTAGTATTTTCAGCCATTAAAAAAATATAATTAGAATAGGTAGGTAAATTGAATCACTGCTATCACGAATAAAACTGCTTCATTTGGAAAATCGAGCAGTCACTTAACCCGTCTAGACAGCTGTAGATCGATCCTTGGCCTTCCCTTTTTAATTTTTTTTTTTTATTTCCACAATTATTTTTTAGTTATTTTTTTATATAAATAACCAGTTCAAATACTTCTTAATGGATGGATAAATGTTAGAAAATATTATTTTCATTGCTTTTTTCTAAGTTATTTTTTTTTCATATGCCTAAAAAATATGTTATTATCTGAATATATAACAAGGATCAATTTAAAAGGGATACCATTACAGACACGTATCATAAACATAAGTTTTTTATGAAAATATTAAACATGTTTGTGAACGCTACGTAGGAATGCAGGTAAATAAAATATAATAACCTACTAATAGTGATCAACCTCAACCCAAATAAACATATAAATGATCTGATATTTTGGAATCAATAACACATAATTTATATTTAAATAAATATAAAAAAGAATATTTATAAACCTGTTAGATTATCCCACGATTCGGCATTCGTAATTATAGTTTAAGATATTTGATATTATAGTTAAAATAATCGTCATCATGCTTTTATGCCAATTACTTAGAATCGACGCCATATTTAATCCTTCCACCGTACATTTTTTTTTATTGCATATGGTGCCAAACGAGCAAGCAGCACACCTGATGGTAAGTGTTACTGCCGCCCATGGACCTTTGCATTACCATATAGCTAGGCCACTGCCTACCAATATAAATTCCAAATCCACCCAGTTGGATATCCGGCTCTCTCGCTCACCGAACGAAGCACATTGTTATTACTCAGACGTCGATATTCTGCGAGAGTGTGGTACTACTTCGAACGGACCGGCCTGCAGTCGTAGACATAAAACTGTCAACAGCGTGTTCCTACCACTAATTTACCAACCACACATATTGTTATGTTTTGATAATAGTTTCATTATCAGTTGCCTGCCTGACGTCAATCCTCTTTAGGAATATAATTCTTGACCAGGCTGCATCAGCAATTGGTCCAATTAAGATAAAGCTCTTAATCATATTTTACGATTTTCACGAGGAAGATAAAGATTGATAGTATTCGTAGCCTATTTATATTATAGCTTATATATTTGTAATAATTTTATCTTTAAAAAAAAATATTATTATTATTTGATTATTTATTAATTGTTTGAATAAAATTAATTGTTTGAAAGTTGCGCCAGTGACGGAAAAGTTAAGGAGTGAACGGCTGACATGGTATGGGCATGTGATAAGGCGGGATGAAAGTAATGTTGTGAGAAAAGTTTTAGGTATGAATGTTGAAGGCTTAAGGGGTTAAGGAAGACCAAAGAAAAGATGGATGGACTGCGTGAGGCATGACATGGATAGTCTAGGAGTGACGGCAGAGATGGCGTCTGATAGGATCGTATGGAAAAAGATGACATATTGCGTCGACCCCAAGTAATTGGAATAAGAGCATGATGATGATGATGTTTGTAATAATTTTATCTGTCGATTGATGTTCAATTTGCGGCTCGTATTGTATTTAGTCTTTAAAGTAGACGTGTGCCATCTAATCAACAATGTACACATTATATAGATTTTCCCACGTATGAGATTAATTTTTCGCTCGCAATCAAGTTTTTATAAATAACCTTGTATGTTGAATGCTAAATTTCTGTAATTTGAACAACCTATACTTATTACTTGTGATAAAAAATTACAATTAATGTGTTATTCTTCGCTCTCTTCTCTAAAATGTGGTTGAGGGGAGTGATGATTATATACGAATTTATTCATTAAAATATAAAATTACAGGTTAAACACACGTAAATAATAAGCACTACATATCCTTTTTTTCTTATTTAAAAAGAGAATAACTACCCTGCACTAAGTAAATAATCCTTGTATTGCGGGGGACTTTACAAACATGCTATTAACGCAGACAAAATAATTTGTCTGCGTCTAAAAAGTATTAATCTGAGTCTGGGTATAAACCCAGACCCAGATTAATACTTTATAGACCACAGAAAGTGAACTAATTAATAGTGAACTAAATAAATTCTTCTTCTTCTTCTTATATATTGGCAATCAGCTACATATACGAGCTATTGGTGCCAGTGTCAAGTTATAAATATTTTCACGTTTCTAATCTTTCAAGTTAGTCATTGTCTAAGTCAAATTGTCGCCATTAACAGTGCAATGGCCACATTGTTAATGGTATCTTGTGGGAATTTTGATGGAAAACGAAAACGTTGTAAAGCACTTTTATATGATATTCACTACATCCCAGTAGTTCCGCCGCTTCATATTACATAAAATGCCATTAAAATTATCTAATATAACACGTTAAAACACTAAGATATCAAATATAATACAAGAGCACCACATGACGTTTTCAAATTCCCGTCAAAAGTCCCTAAATAAATTCACGCGAAGTGAATGAAAACCATGACACTGTCAAATATTGCTAGATTTGAATCTATTTTGTTAGATGTTTATTATCATTGGGCACTAAGAGTTAATTATTAAGGTGACATAACAACATAAAACAATTCCTGCGATTAGAATATTTTATGAACGATTACTTATGGTAATTGACCGTAGTATTTAATAGTGGTAGGACTAGGCTGTTGATAATTCTCTGTCTACAACCACGGGCTGGTCCGTCCAGAGTAGTACCACACACTCACAGAAGATCGACATTTGAGTCATGGCCTTGTGCTATTACACTTCGTTCTGTGAGCGAGAGAGCTGGGAGCACAACTGGGTGGTTTAGAGTTTGTATTAGTTGACATGACAGGGGCCTAGCTGTACCCTTGGTATTCCAAAGATCCATGGGCGGCAGTGACACTTACCATCAGGTGTGCTGCTTGCTCATTTGCTACCATAAGCAATAAAAAAAAGGTCTCATATTCCCATAACTTTTATCTCATATAGCGATGGGATAAAAGAAAATTACACCACAGTTTAAATGAGTTACGTTTGTCGCCACACTTGAATAATGGTGTTTAGTGTCGTACCTTTTTTTAATCTTAATCAATGAAATTTAGCATTTAATATGCTAGGTCCGATAGATGTCACATATCTCCCATAAACACGACAAAATAATCATCATCTCAGCTCATATATGTCCTACTGTTGGGCTCGAGACTCCTCCATAACCGGAGGGAAATTGACCTACTATACCGCGCTGATCAGACGTGTTGGTATAGGGTTTTGTTTCGAGTTTTCCTTCTCTTGCATAGATGTTATATGCGTGTTTTATCGTTTAATCGTCTCTTACGATCACTCACGGGTAAGATAGGGGGTGGTGAATTGTATTCTTACTCCGTCACCACACCGACAAAATAATACGAGTCGCAAATTGATTATTATACGACAGCTCACACTTGTTTAAGTGGCAGAACGATTGGAACGGATTTCCAGTAGTGGGGGTTTGAAACCCTAACTGTAATCTCCAACTAATTAGCCAAGAATGTCTATTATGGCACTATTCGTTCATTTATAAGGGAGATCTACCTCCAGCAGTGGACAGCGATAGGCTGAGTAATGGTGATGATGATGATGAATTCTTTACATTCATCTATCAGGCTATAGACGTGCAATATTGGATAGATTCAGATTCCCCTAGGGAGCGTATGTTATCATAGCGACTGCAATAATTGTTTTTCCGGTGCATGTGAAAATGGTCCGAGACCGTCATTGAGAAGCAGGAAGAGCGTGTCGTTTTTAGCAGGTATTGGCGTTGGGTGTAAAGGCTGTATATTATAACGAAAAAAAAAAACACGACTACTACCCCTTTTAGTCTTTAAGACCATGAGCGGTAATTACTACTTACCATCATATGGAGTGCATGCTTGTCTGCCCTCAAAGGTAATATAAAAATATAATATATTAAAAATAAAATATGAAGACTCAAAGGTAGGAATAAAAAGAAGACGCCCTTTAGCATTAGCTTCAAGGGCGGACGAGTGACTTTGCCTGGATATACATAAATACTGTTAACATGCCACCTTATACTTGTACCTGTATTTAACCTACCGAATGGACATATTATTATGTTAGACAATACAACTGATGTCACAGTATAGTTCGCTTACGTCATCTGTAATGTTGAAACTTGAAATACGGGTTAACATTCTTATGGGTATAATATTAAAAAAAAATTAAAGAGAGTATTGGTGTAAAGATGCGAAAGGGAATGCTCCAATGGTTCGGACATGTGGAAAGAATGCAAAACGAACGTCTGGTTAAGAAGATATACAATGTGAAAGTGGAAGGATGTAAGGTGCCGGGGGAGATCGAGACTCAACTACCTAGACCAGATTAGTCACGTACTGAAGGAATGTGGTGGCAAGAGTATCCGAAACCGGTGAGCGTGTATGAAGAGAATTATGAATATATTTTCTTTCTTTCAATGGGCAGCGCGAGTGCGTCATCTAGCACAGTTTTGCGGTTTCGAATCGGAATTGGAGGCAGCACTTCGCGACAGATTTGTCTTGGGACAAGAAAACGTTAAAGAGAAAGAAAAGCTTTTTGTTAAAGCAAAATGCTTTTCTTTATACGATAGAAGTGATTTTTTTTTATATTACAGAGATACATAACAATCAAATCAAATGGTGCGCTTATCGTACATTTACATCCCTTTACTTATTGACGGACTAGTGAATTTTGTTTCCTGTTTCCCACATTGCCTAGGAGGGAAGTGGAACTATTATTTTCAACTCTTCCTCAATAACCATTTTCTAATTAAATTTGTTATGGGTCCCATCATATCATCATTCTCCTACTCTTATCCCAATTACTTGGGGTCGATATAATATGTACTCTTCATTCGTAGTACATATTGTAAGAGTTATTGGCAATAGTTTAATGACCGGCCGCCTGCCAGACATCAACCCTTCTTGGGAATGTCATTGTTGACCAAACGGCGTCAGATGGAGTTGGCCCAGGTCGTTATAAGGCTCTTAATCGTCTTTTACGACATCCACGAACAAAGTAAGGATTGGTAGTATTCGTAGCCGTTACCACACAGCTTATTATAGATATTGTTATGGGTCCCAAGACAATTAAAAACATCTACCGGGACTGCCTGAGGGTAAATTCGGTGTCATTTATAGAGACCGTTGTGGATTCTGTCTTATAAGAGTAACATTGGTGGGAATGCGTGGTGGGAATAGACCTAACAAAAAAAAAATCAAATTATTTAATATAACGTAAAGAAGAGAATATGCAGAGGATATACTATAAAGAAGAGAATTCTAAGAGCTTTCTAATCGCAATGGTAGAACGTAAGTACGGAGCTTAATGCTGCCTATATATGAGACTTAAGATTGATTTCAACAGGCGCTGTAATAGAGGCAACTACACACATCAAAATTTTCTCAATCTGATACGAAGTTCGTGAATTACTTTTCACTTTTTATTTTACTTTTTGTATTAGCTATAGTCCGGTCGCATCTGCCTGAACCATTTGGAGTGGCGTATAACCCCATAACCTGCTGTACTGTAACTCTCAGTTGCCATTTAGACGGACTACCGGTACCAAGTCCTTGTGTGTGTTTGGTGACCTGTCTGGCGGATTACCCTCATCAAATATCATCTCGTTTTTCGTGGTCCGTCTGATGGGTTACCCTTTCAGGTCCTATCAAGGCGTCGCCCTCCCGCGGCTGTAGACAGAGAACTAACCTCAGCGTGGTCCTACCACTATTTTTTTTTTTTAATTGCCACAAAAGATCGCTATATATTGGTATTTAAGTCAACTATGCCGGCATGTTTAGTTGATAAAGATTAACTATGAGCATTATCCTTACTATCCTTACTAAAATTATAAATGCGATAATAACTCTGTCTGTTTGTCTGTCTGTCGCTCTTTCACGCCAAAACTGCTGAACTGATCTAAATTAGATTTGATACACACTTAGTCTAGAGCCTGATAAAGGACATAGGCTACATTTTAATACAAAAAAGAGGTTGTAAGGGGATGAAAAGTTATAAGGAAGTATAGTCATTTTTAAAGCCAGAAGTTTGAAACTTATTTTTAGGCTATTGATTAGATATAAATAAAAAAAAATGATTAAAAAAATCAAAAAACCCGACTGCGTAAAAAGTCACCAAAACTACGTACATAATAAAAAAAAACTGAAAAGAAAAAAACAAGCACTTAGATGTCCGGTGGTCTAGAATTCCATAATATATTATTGAATAAATACTATTGCAGAAAATGAAATATATTTTAATAATAGAACATGACAACTGAACAGTCTGGATCCTTTATTCGACAGCAAATCTAATTTTTCAATGGATGATGACTTTATTCGACAGCAAATCTAATTTTTCAATGGATCCCGACTGTTCAGTTGTCATGTTCTATTATTAAAATATATTTCATTTTCTGCAATAGTATTTATTCAATAATATATTATGGAATTCTAGACCACCGGACATCTAAGTGCTTGTTTTTTTCTTTTCAGTTTTTTTTATTATGTACGTAGTTTTGGTGACTTTTTACGCAGTCGGGTTTTTTGATTTTTTTAATCATTTTTTTTATTTTATACTTTTTAGTTATAAATACCTAGGTAGCTATAGTTATCTTATTTATTAATAAGTAGGTAAGTACCTAACTATATATAGTTTTTCGACTGAAGTAAAGTACTATATCGTTAGAAATTGGAGATGGGCGACCGCGTCAGACATTAGATACTTTAGGTAGGACTACCTATGGTATATTGGACAATATACCTACTAGATACTTCAGTATATGTCCATCCACATCCAGTTATATGAATTTTTCGTCTTTTCATCGTAAATTTCTACTGTCTAAAAAACCTATATGTGAGAAAGGTTGTTACGAAACTTTAAATCGATATAGATCCTAAATGGCCAGTCAAATCGAAAAATGTTAAGAGAAAACTAAAAATGATTTTTAAATACCTATTTAACGATACCCCACTCGATATAGTTTGTTGACTTTAATTTTTTTAATTTTCACAATATGGCGTCCAGTAGTCGCCATATTGAATTTTCAATAACGTCATATCTTTAATGACACTCACCGGATTAAGAGGAATCGATTGACGTTCGAATCATAAAAATCGGCCCAGGCGTTTGGTCTATATAGTGCTTCAAAGGAACATACAAACATACATGCATACATACATACATACATAGACTGTTAAACACAATACCACTCCTTTGCAGTCGGGTAATAAATATGACATTAACATGTTGTAAAAATTTATCCTTAAGGGGTAAAAAGAAGTAGGGGATGAAAAACTTTAGAAAAGTAACCTTTTACGCGGGCGAAGCCGCGGGCAGAATTTACTATTTATATATATTTACCAGTTCTATTATAGAAATATGCACATTGTACTTTTGTATTTGGCGTAGATCGTTCGGCAAAAATAGGTCTGTAATGTTGCTATTCGTATTTAAATAGGGGTTAACATATCATAATATTTACATAAAAGCTTATTCAAAATTACAACTAATAAAGATAGAAAGTCTTCAATAATTATTAGCAATAAGTATAAATATGAATCTTCTTTTTGTGTGTGATAACGGGATAAGAATACAATTGTCGCCACCTCTTAATTGCCTGTATACGTAAAAATTCGCTGAGAGTCCACCAGAAAAGTGGGCAGAAATTCTTCCGCTGAGAAATATATAACACCTCAATACGATCGCCAATTCGCCTGCCAAGCATGGTCATTATGGCACTTGCCATTTATTTCTGGTGGGGGCCTACGTTCAGTAGAAGACGGTTAAAAGCTGAATAATGATAATGGATTTTCAGTTTTTCAATCCTTAACAATTATATAGGTTACAAATATATCAAATGAGGCTTAAATAAAATATAAAATCAACTAGTGAATTTTAGGTACTATTTATTTAAACTAACCGCTGAACAAAATATTTCTACAAAATTTGTGATTTTATTGAATAGATAATTTTATAACATTCTATGTAATTCGATTTCAACACATTTAATTTTTATAATTTCAAATTCCATATAAATATATTGATAACTATTGCAGCATTTTCACTTCCGAAACTGTATAAAATGTTTCAAATATTTTCTATTAATTTAATTTAAATTACTATTTTATAATCATTGAAATAAAGATATCGTTCCAAATATTTTACATTTTATATTATTTTAATTTAAATTACTATAATCATTCAGATAAACATATAAATTCAAATTTAAACATGAAATCAGTATTAAAAGAAATAATCGAATGACATTAGAATTTAGTTGTACTTTTCCTTATATAGCAATGAAATATATTGAATTATGCAAGAAAGGATTATTGGAACTCAATACTTTTAATCGCAGCTACATTCTCTTTCAGACTTTTAATTGTATTAATATTCAATTTTATGGACTTCGCCATTGTTATTCGTCATTGCCATTCCATTACGCGTCACTTTACCATCTTTATCCACTTGGTAACTTGAAGAAGCGTAGGAACCATCAGATCCTTTTCCCAATTTTGCAATACTTTCTGGAGAAGGCCACTGAAAAATATAAAAATAATTGTTACAATTAGGTACGATATATATAACACCGAAGTTAAAATCGAGTACCGGTGGTCGCTGGTGGATCGCTCGCACGGCGAAGAGAGAAGGTTTTACGGTGGGTCTATGGGGTCACGCGCCGCCTTCTCCGTCACCCCGGACCGACTTGGCGGGGCGAGACGCATCCATAGCCCACCAATAAAAAAAAAATAAAAAAAAGGTACGATATATATATGCTTTTAAAAATATTTTCATGAGCAATATTTTCTTATTTGACAATCGTCATCTTGATTTTCTTAAAGCATCATATAGCCTATAAGCTATACGGTGTCTTAAGTTATAACTAAGCTAACTGTAACTAAGTTAGTTATAACTAGTGGACAATTAGGACGCTTCAAACAACGCCTCATTTGACAAATTATAAGTAATTTAGTAGTTATGAAGGAACATATATAGATCTACAAATACTTAGATATGTACATAGAGCGTCCAAAATATAGCATTTACCGTAGTCAGGTAATTAGATGCGGTTGTCATTAAGCCGTCCTGAAGATGCCTCATTCAAAAACGAAACACGTTTTAAAGTGCAATATTCAAGATGTAAGCTGTATGTTGGCTAGAGGAGTCAGAATTTTTCTTATCTCTTGACCCCATGCTGTATTAGGTACTTTCTGGTTTTTGTATGAGGTTCATAAAACCGTGAGAAGTTAATGGGTTTTCTTCGTACCCTCCATTTTTCCATTGCAATCCTTTGCGTTATCACACACTTTTTTAAATATTGCTGTGTTTTTTTTATTTTGAAATATAATCAATGCGAGCTAGTTATGGCTTACATTATCTCTCACTAAGATGATATCGTGAGTAATTTTTTCTTGCTGGAAGTGGTCGTGCCCAGCTGATGTATATTAGTTGAAATGATAATAATGATGATAATGAGTCATCATCTCTCAGCTCATACTGTCCCACCGTTGGGCTCAAGACTCCTTCGTAATGGGAAGTAAAATGACCCACACTGGTCAGACGCGTTGGTATAGGGTTTTCTCTTGCATAGATGTTATATGCGTTTTATATCCTTTAGCTTTCTCTTACGATCACCCACGGGTAAGATAGGGGGTGGTGAATTGTATTCTTACCCCGTCACCACACGAATAATTTTAGATAATGAGTAATATATAATAAAATATGAATTCATATATGTATCGTAAATACTTACGAATGGAATAAGAGCAAAGAAACCCCCGCCGCCGTTGTTTTGCAGACTGAAAGAAATACATGATAATTGAGTTATTTATAGTTTAGTTAACAATTGTCTTAATCGTAGGATATAAGTAAGAAAAATAGAAAGTTAAGGAAGAGTATGGAGGGTTATAAACAACATAACATATCACATAATACTTAATTCAACGTAATAAAAACTGAGCCTAATGCCGCAAATTAGACACAGTTCTAAGCTCCGAGATTGCTGCTGGGCATTTCGCGGACAATCATACAAAACTGCAGGCAACATTTTTTTTTGTACTGACTCAGAAGTCGCATCTCACAACTGCAGTAACAGTAGTAGTAATTATGCTTTAGATTAAACATTAGAGTAACGAGTCACTCACAGTAAGTGAAGCTGCTAACGTACTAATATTTAGAACTAAAATCTTCGAAGCCACTGTTATACTACTACTACATTAAAATGGGATACTACTAAATATATACTACAACATTTAAGATACAACCTCTAAGCTAAGATTATTTTAAAGATATAAAATAAATAAGAAAATACTTACTTATTACTTGCAGGGTTGTAAGCCTTTGCTGAAAATAATTAATATTAAATTATAATCATTATTAAAAAACTTAGGCACTTAAGAAATTTAAATGTAATTCAACCTATTTTAAGGCCTAGAATTACGGGATGACTAATATTTATTTGATCAAAGAAGTTGATTCTATATAGGGCTTAGTTTGAATACTTACTCAATCTAGAAACGATTACAAATGCAAGCTCTAAATAATTATAATTTATATTTTTTATAGTTTTACAAATGTTTTTTTACCAGATTTAATGACATTAATGTCATCATTCATATAAATCGCACTGCTGGGATCTAGCTTGCTCTAAAACAGGAGGGAAATTAACCTGCTATAACAGACAGGCTGGAATAGGCCTTTATTTCAAGTTACCCTTCTTTTGCATAGATGTTATATACACACATATTATATTCCTTAGTCGTGTTTTAGGACACCCACGGGTAAGAAACGGGGTGGTAAAATGTATATTTACTCCGTTACTTTTCAGTAAATAATATTATTTTAAAAAATAAATGCTTTTAATAAAAATATAGCCTATTTAAAAAAAAAAAATTTACCATTCACACCCCAAAACATGGCTATAAGCACGAAAACCAATGCTATTTTTGACATGTTTGATTTTTAATTTCACTTTTTATTAGTTGATATTTTTACGAAAACTTGTGATCTTCTGGGACAGATAGAGATTTCAGTAGGAATATATACTCACCACACATTGACAGCCTTGAAATTCATTATCATTGCTTCTTTTGTTCAGCGTCAAGAGGAGAGATGGGCAATCTTATCTACGATGAATTATTCCAGTGAAAACCTATGATGATCAATTTAAAATATTAATAATATTTCCTTTTTATTTTCTCACGCCTTTATCCGAGACAGAGCAAGTAGATTTTTTTATATCTACAATATTTCTAAGAACAAAGATATAAAAGAATGTCCTAATAAAATGGCAAATATTAATAAAATTATAAGTATAACTTGCATACATACATACATATCATCACGCCATGTCCCTTGCAGGGTAGGCAGAGAGAACAGAGTGCCAGAGAACTCTATCCTTGCATACTTCACTCGCTTCCTCAACATTCATAATTTTCTTCATACACGCTCGCCGGTTTTGGAGACTCTTGACTCCACCTTCCATCAGTACGTGACCAATCTTATATAACGTCTAATGTTTAAATAAAGTAAATTAGTGGGCAGCGTCTTCTTATTGGTAATTATTAGTATTACTAATTGTCATTTCTATAGTTCCTAATAATATTATATTAATGGATATTATAATTTATTACAGAGAATCTCTCTGTAATAAATTATAATATTCAAATTTACACAAATACTGGAAATTTATTATTATTTAATACTACTTTAACTTTGATTTTATTAAAAATACTACTTAAAATTATTAAAAACTAAATTTCTTTATTATTTCCCTTTCTAATAGGCCATATACGTTTATGTATTAACCACGAGAATTCTCCATTTTAAAAGCGAACTGGATAGACAACGATTCAGATGAATTGGCATAAGTTTGATTGCTTAGATCCCTTGATCATCTCATTTTTTTTATTGCTTTTGGTAGCAAACGTGCAAGCAGTATACGTGATTTAAATTACTGAAATTTAGCATTTAATATGCTTAATTATTTATAAAACCCGATTACGAAGCGAAAAATGATGTCACAAGCGGGATTCGAACCCGCGCCTGTTGGGATGCCGGCCCAACCGTGCTACCACTACACCACCGTGACTAATCGGGTTTTATAAAAAAAAGCACACGTGATGGTAAGTGTTACTGCCGCCCAAGTATCTTTGCAATACCAAGGCTACAGCTAGGCCGCTGTCTACCAATCAATACACACCCCAAACCCACTCAGTTGAGCGCCCTGCTCTCTCGTTCACCGAACGAAGTGCAATAACATATTGCTATTACTCACACGTTGATCTTCTGCGAGAGTGTGGTACTACCCCGGACGGACCGGCCCGCGGCTGTAGACAGAAACTCTCAACAGCATCACTAACAAAATAAGATAACTGCAGCAAAGAACGGATACTTTATTGAATTCTTAGTACGTTTATTACGTACATACATTTATTACGTATTTATTTAATACTAGCTTCTGCCCGCGGCTTCGCCCGCGTAAAAGGTAATTTTTCTAAAGTTTTTCATCCCCTATTTTTATGTTACCCCTTAAGTATACAGATTTAAAAAAAAAATAATATCATATTTATTTATCGAAATGCGTACCGCAATGCGGGTTAGGGCGTCCCCCGGAGGCGACGCGTACCGACCCGCCCCCGTCGGTACGAACATCGGCAGTTGCGGCGATGGGGGCCGCCACCCATCACGCCTTGCCCAGTTAGGCAAGTCGAGGAGAACGGAGTGCCGGGTGGGCACGTGGAATGTAAGAGGTTGTGTGGAAGGTAAGTTGCACGAGCTGATATCCGTCATGGCGGACAAACAGCTAGACGTGCTCTGTGTAACAGAGACCAAGCGAAGGGGCAGCGACGCCTGCGATCTTCCTGGTGGCGGGATGGCTCTGTGGTCTGGTGTACCACAGAGCGATCGAGTCAGCATGGGGTTAGGAGTGCTGTTGTCCTCTCGCTTGGCCTCAGGTGTGAAGGATTACGGAATGTATGATCCCAGACTTCTCTGGGTCCGTATAAAACTAGGTGTCACCAAGGTATTCATGGTTGTACCATATGCTCCCGTAGGATCCTCGGTGGCATCAGACCTAGAGAAGTTTTGGGATAATGTTAGGGAAGTTCTGGATATGGCAGAAACCAGTGAACGCGTGATTGTATGCGGAGATTTGAACGGATGGGTGGGGACCAAGTGTCCTGACTATGAGGACGTACTTGGTCCATTTGGTGATAAGAGAGTGAACGACGCAGGTAGGCTCATAGCGGAGGTATGCATGGAGAGAAACCTTATTGTGTCAAACACATTTTTCCAACATAAGGACATCCATATGTATACATGGAGAAGGAATGAACAGAAAAGCATAATAGATTTAATTTTGGTAGACAGTCGCCTCCGAAGCAAAATATTGGACGCAAGAGCCTACAGGGGCCCCACAGTCGACACGGACCACTATCTCGTTATTGCGAGATTTAGTGGTCTGTTCAGAAAGTGGAGGCACTGGCGAGAGCGTGTCCACTTCGGAGGGCTTGAAAGAATAAAGGTTGAAAGGTTGCAAGAAGAGTGTGTAAGAGAAAAGTATGCAGAGGGTGTCCGAGAACGGCTGACGATGGCAAGCCAGCCGCAATCGGACATTGAAGAATGCTGGAGAGTATTGAAAGAGAGTATGGTAGATACAGCGAAAGAAGTATGTGGAAGTTCAAAGAAGCATAGAAAAACAAATGGTGATGCATGGTGGGACGGAAGTGGCAGCTTCCGTAGAGCAAAAGAAGAAAGCGTGGCTGGACTATCTCTCTTCTTTGAATCTGAATGACAGTATGACTGAACAGAAGAAAGAAATATATCGGCAATGTAAGAATGACACCAAGGCCTTAGTGAAAGAGAAACGTGATAGAGCAAGTATGAGTGCAGAAGATAGACTGACTAAAAACTTCGAGGGTAACACCAAACTCTTTTGGAGGGAGGTGAAGAAGTCTCGGGGTGGTTGGTCAGCCTTCAGAATGAATAAAATAAGGTCTAAAGGTGGAGACATTCTTACACAAACACAAGACGTGTTAAGCCGATGGAGTGAATATTTTGGCGATATGTATGCGGATGCTACGGTTGGCGCCGGTGTTGGATGTGGTTTAGTAGATCAACATTCGACAACGGCGTCCTCCGATGGCATCAGTATGGATGAAGTTGAATGGGCGATAAGAAGTTTGAAAAATGGTAAGGCAGCGGGCATTGATATGGTGTCTGCCGAGATGATCAAGCTCGGTGGCTCTTGTGTCTGGGAGGCGTTCCTGTTGCTCCTCAATTTATGTTGGAGCTCGGGAATGGTTCCCAGGGACTGGAATAGCGCAGTCATCGTGCCTTTGTTTAAAAACAAGGGTTCACGTTATGACTGCGCAAATTACAGAGCCATAGGCTTGACCAGTTTGGCAGCAAAAGTGTATGGAAAAATTATTGAAAGGAGAATGAGGATGGTGTCCGATGGTTTACTGTGTGAGACACAAGGAGGTTTCAGGAGTGGAAGGGGATGCATGGATCAAGTGTTCTCTCTGCGCAACATTGTGGAGAAGCATCTGGCTCTAGGTCAGAGTGTTTTCTGCAGTTTTGTGGATCTGGAGAGAGCATTTGACACGGTTGTACGAAAGGAACTTTGGGACATTTTACCGGAGTATGGTATTAGCGGTAAACTGCTACAGGCTGTGCAGTCCAGTTACATGGGCTGTAGAGCCTGTGTGCGGCTGGATGATGGAATGTCGCCTTGGTTTGACGTCAATATCGGCGTTAAGCAGGGGTGCGTTCTGTCAGCCAGGCTGTTTATCATATATCTGGATAAATGTCTCCAAAGGTTGAACGATATGAATGTGGGAGTCCAGATGGGCGACTCAGTGGTCACTGCTCTGCTTTATGCAGATGATGCAGTCCTGCTGGCACAGTCAGCGACTGACCTGCAGACCCTAGTCGACACAATGACAGAAGATTGTAAGAAAAGGGGTCTACGCGTGAATGTGAGTAAAACCAAAATAATGGTCTTTGAAAGAGTTAAAACCAGAACAGATGTAAGAGTAACAATAGGTAATGATGTACTAGAGCCAGTGGATGAATTTGTATATCTTGGATGTGGATTTAGCCGAGATGGAAGGTACACCACTGATATAGAGCGAAGAGTGAATGCGGGAAATAGAGTGAACGGAGCGTTGGGGCAACTTTTCGGCAGCCACCACCTCAGTCAGAAGGCACGTGTAGCAATACATAACGCAGTGCTTGTCCCAACATTACTGTATGGAAGCGAGAGTTGGGTATGCAGAAAAGAGTATGATAGTAAAATTAATGCGGTCGAAATGCGATCTCTGCGGAAAATCTGTGGAGTTAGGCTGACCGACCGCATTCGTAACGACGACGTAAGAGAGCGAGTAGGTATGAAAGAGAGTATTGGTGTAAAGATGCGAAAGGGAATGCTCCGATGGTTCGGACATGTGGAAAGAATGCCGAACGAACGCCTGGTTAAGAAGATATACAATGCGAAAGTGGAAGGATGTAGGTACCGAGGGAGACCGAGACTAACCTACCTAGACCAGATCGGTCATGTACTGAAGGAAGGTGGAGTCAAGAGTCTCCGAAACCGGCGAGCGTGTATGAAGAGAATTATGAATGTTGAGGAAGCGAGTGAAGTATGCAGAGATAGAGTTCTCTGGCACTCTGTTCTCTCTGCCTACCCTGCAAGGGATATGGCGTGATGATATGTATGTATGTATGTATTTATTTATATCTAATCAATAGCCTAAAAATAAGTTTCAAGCTACTGGCCTTAATAATGACGATACTTTCTTACAACCTTTCATCCCCTTTACAAACCTTTTTTGCATTAAAAAGTAGCCTATGTCCTTTACCAGGCTCTAGACTATCTGTGTTCCAAATTTCATTTAGATCGGTTCAGTAGTTTTGGCGTGAAAGAGCGACAAACAGACAGACAGAGTTACTTTCGCATTTATAATATTAGTATTTATTTACTTCTTTATAACTATGAGCATTAGAATATTCTTATGTAAATATAGTACTTAATGGAATAAAATTTAACCATTTCTTGCTTAGAAGACTATTTATTTGTTTATTGACCTTACGCAAGATATAATTAAATAAATTACAATCAAATTTACAATAAGTATAAGTCTAGCTAGATTAAATTTTTTTAAAACTATTGATCGAGTTATCCGATACTACAACTAATGTCATAATTCTTTTTTATCGCTTAATGTGGCAGGTAGCACACTTGATAGTAAGTGTTACTGCCGCGCATTGACTTTTGCAATACCAACGGTAAAACTAGAGCGTTGCCTACCATCCCAAACTCATCCAGAAAGTTAAACTTCCAGCTGTCTCACTCATCGAACGTAGTATAATAGCACAGTACAATGGTACTGTGAAAAGAAAATCGGTGTCTGAATAGTGGTTCAGACGCCGATTTTCTGCGAGACTGTGGTATTACCTCGGGCAGAGCCGCCCGCGGCTGTAGACAGAAAATTGTCAACAGTGTAGTCCTACCACTAAAATAATATAATGAGGTACAATGCGGAATGAAGTCACTTCATCACATCATCACAGCCCATAAATGTCCCATTGTTGGGCTCAGGCCTCCTCCAATAATGGGAGGGAAATTAACCTACTATACCGCGCTGGTCAGACGTGTTGGTATAGGGTTTTGTTTCGAGTTTTCCTTCTCTCGGATAGATGTTATATGCTTTTTATATACCTTAGTCGTCTCGTACTATCACCCACGGGTAAGATATGGGGTGGTGAATAGTATTCTTACTCCGACACCACACGGAAAAATGAAGTTACTTAGATAACAAAAAATATTTAATTGTAAATATTAATATCATATGTACGTTTTACGCTAATAATATTATTCCTTATATATTTTTTTCTATACATTTATATGCGATGGAACTCGTCCTAAAAGGGGACCTGTTAAGATAACATATTTTGTGTGTTCAGGTGACGCTTTAAATGTTCCTTAATTCCCTCCTATTTTGAAGGTAGCTGAAGCCCATCAGTAAGTCATATCAGCTGAAATGATAATAGAGTTGAAAAAAATATATGCAAAATGGTTATATAAACCCCATTTTTATGTAAGATTATTCGTCAAAATTAGTTAGGTATCTTTTTAAAAAGAATATGCTTCAAGTGTATTTTAAATAACAATAGCGTAATGAATATACGCCGTGAATCTGAATGGGGCTATATTTTCATGATAAGTACGTAAGCGCGAACAATGTATTTCTAAGAAATGTATTAATGCCTTGAGTTTGTAAGTATACGTGTTCTATACTCATATCCTATACAAATCAATGTTATAATATATGTAGTTATATGTAAATGAACGTCGTTTTCTTTATTAGTCGTAATTTATTTTATAGTTTTTCGTGAGTTTCAATACTTGTATTGAATATGACACAAGAGCATACACAGTTAATTTTTTTTTACTATTTGCCTTTAGTCCTTTGTAAGTGTTTAGTACTTAACATGATAGGGTATGTACTGGTATTAGACCACACTCTTCTCTTTAATTTTTTTCTATAAAATTCTACTCTGCTCTAAAATAATGGATGGAAAGGATCCTTGTACTATACGGGACTCGATAAACGTGCATACTCAAACTCAGAAAAACGATTTATTAATCGCACAAATTTTTCTCCTATGCGAGAATCGAAACGATGGTGTATGGCACGGTATGTACTGACATAACGTGTAAAAGATACCAATCTAACTTGTTAAGAAGATATACAAAAAGAAAGTAAAAAGAAGATATACAAGAAGAAAGTGGAAGGATATAGGTACCGGGGGAGATCGAGACTCACGTACCTAGACCAGATTGGTCACGTACTGAAGGAAGGTGGAATCGAGAGTCTTTGAAACCGGCGAACGTGTATGAAGAGAATTATGAATGTTGAGGAAGCGAGTGAATACTTCACTCGCTTCCTCAACATTCATAATTCTCTTTGCAAGGATAGAGTTCTCTGGCACTATGTTCTCTCTGCCTACCCTGCAAGGGATATGGCGTGATGATATGTATGTATGTATCTAACCACTGTACCAACTTCGCAGTCTTATATTTCATGCTATTAATTAAAAAATAAGTAAACACATTGCCGTTTTTATGAAAAACTATTTGCATATTATTCTAATCAACTTCTACAGCTACAAATTACAATAAAGAACCACTTAAAAAAAGGCACCTTAAAATTTAAAGACCCACAAATAAATAATACCAAATACAGCCAAGTCGTTGTCTACCATGAGAGAAGAGCTTTCATTAGTCTACCATGAGAGAAGAGCTTTCATTAGCAAACAAGGGATTTAAAGATAGATTTAGAACAGTCGGTAATGTGTATTACATTTAACGATTATAGAGAAGAATTATGACATTCTAGACAGGTTTTCTTCATTACGTAGATTACTAAGAGTGAATAGCATATTGTCATCGATTTCTAGATAGAAATACAAAGGGTAAAACTTACCTGCAAAACAAAAACATAGAAGAACCGTTAGAATGTTGTATTAGGAAGACACAAAATGACAATTTTAATATAGAGTACACACAATTACAAGATAGTGTCAGCAATTGGGACGCGGTCGCCGCCTTCTGCGAGGCTGTCATCTCGCAGAAGGAGGTGGCGGAACGAGTCCGGGAGGATTCCCGTGACCCGGGCCGCTATCATAGACGGGGGGGGAGTGTGGGACTCACCGGCCAACTGAACAGTCCGACCGGAATACCCACTAAAACCACAGCGGCCCCTTCCGCGCTTTTACGGGACGCCGGAGAGATCGTCTACTGACATTCGATCCCCGACGCCCCAACGCTTGGCCTTCTGGCCACGCCCTGTCACCATTCAAGGCGGCGGAAGGAGGTGCGCATACCGGCGCCTCCGCCTCCCTGGCCGCCGCCGGCGGAGCGAGTCTGCGGACGCGATTGCCTCGCGTGCCCGCTCCGCGGCCTCCTTTTTAGAGATGACCTCTTCACAGAAGGAGGCCATCGACGACCAGCATCTGTCGCTGCCAAGCATCTTCGAGATGATAGTCGGCAGCGACAGGTTTCCCCCAATGACCGCCGACAGGACGTGGCGCTGGGGCCCCCAGGCGGAGCATATCTCCAGAGTGTGACGCGCATCGTCTACTGGCGCGCCACACTCGTGACATCCTGGGGTCCCTTCTCTTCCAATTCTGTGCAGGTACTTACCGAAGACCCCGTGTCCGGTAAGCACCTGCACCATTCTAAATCTTAGGCTGCCGTGCCTTCTATTAATCCAGCGGTGGAGATGCGGCGCAACCGCCTCCACAGTCCCCCGCCCTGCTACGGGGGACTCCACTTCTTCTCTCCACCCCCGGATGACTCCCCTTCGGGCCACTTCCAGGCGAATATCTAACCTAACCTAACCGAGGTTTTGGGTGATCGGACCGGGGAATTGTCCGGTCACCCGACGTGAGGCCATTGCGTGAGGGCCACGCCCCGACAGCGAAAGCTGTTGGGGCGTCGACACGAAAAGAACCGGCAAGGGTAAACAGCCAAACGGGCCACCGAAGACAAAGATCGGGTACCAGACCGATTTGTCGGGGCGCGACCACATCCAAGGTAGACTCGAGAAGGCGGCCTTGAATGTTGAAATATAACATCCCATTGTAGTCCTGAGGATGCCTCCTTTAGAGGCGAAACACGTGTTGAATATTTATTCGAAGTTCTGCGGAAGATTGGAAGTTGAAGTCCTGGAGGGTGCTCATCACAAGAGTAAGATTTTCTTGTATCCTATTCCACCTTGATCTCATCTCGTATTCCTTCCTTTCTTAAGGTGTGCGGTATATTGATTAATCATGGGAAAGTGGTGAGTCTTCCTTCCTTCATTTTAGAATGATAATGGATTTACATACATACATACATACCATCACGCCATGTTCCTTGCAGGGTAGGCAGAGAAAACAGAGTGCCAGAGAACTCTATCCTCGCATACTTCACTCGCTTCCTCAACATTCATAATTCTCTTCCTACACGCTCGCCGGTTTCGGTGACTCTTGACTCCACCTTCCTTAAGTACATGACCGATCTGGTCTAGGTAGGTTAGTCTCGATCTCCCCCGGTACCTACATCCTTTCAATTTGCATTGTATATCTTCTTAACCAGACGTTCGTTCGGCATTCTTTCCACATGTCCGAACCATCGGAGCATTCTCTTTCGCATCTTTACACCAATACTCTCTTTCATACTCTACTCGCTCTCTTACGTCGTCGTTACGAATGTGATCGGTCAGCCTCACTCCACAGATTTTCCGCAGAGATCGCATTTCGACCGCATTAATTTTACTTTCATACTCTTTTCTGTATACCCAACTCTCGCTTCCATACAGTAATGTTGGGACAAGCACTGCGTTGTATATTGCTACACGTGCCTTCTGGCTGAGGTGGTGGCTACCGAGAAGTTGCCCCAACGCTCCGTTCACTCTATTTCCCGCATTCATTCTTCGCTCTATATCAGTGGTGTACCTATAATCTCGACTAAATCTACATCCAAGATATACAAATTCATCCACTTGCTCCAGTACATCATTACCTATTGTTACTCTTACATCTGTTCTGGCTTCATCTCTTTTAAAGACCATTATTTTGGTTTTGCTCACATTCACGCGTAGACCCCTTTTCTTACAATCTTCTGTCATTGTGTCGACTAGGGTCTGCAGGTCAGTCGCTGACTGTGCCAGCAGGACTGCATCATCTGCATAGAGCAGAGCAGTGACCACTGAATCGCCCATCTGGACTCCCACATTCATATCGTTCAACCTTTGGAGACATTTATCCAGATATATGATACACAGCCTGGCTGACAGAACCCACCCCTGCTTAATGCCGATATTGACGTCAAACCAAGGCGACATTCCATCATCTAGCGGCACACAGGCTGCCAATGTACCTGGACTGCACAGCCTGTAGCAGTTTACCGTTAATACCATCATCATCATTTCAGCCCATCGCCGTCCACTGCTGGACATAGGCCTCCCTCATGGTATGCCACAGAGTGCGGTTCTGTGCCGTCCGCATCCATCGACGCCCAGCAACCCTCACCAGATCGTCTGTCCACCTAGTGGGGGGGCGTCCTACACTGCGTCGTCCGGTACGTGGTCGCCACTCTAGAACCTTTTTTCCCCAGCGGTTGTCGGTTCTTCGAGCGATGTGGCCAGCCCATTGCCACTTCAGCTTGCTAATTCTTCGTGCTATGTCGGTTACACCCGTTCTTCTGCGGATTTCCGTATTACGGATTCTATCACGCAGAGAAATCCCGAGCATAGCTCGCTCCATAGCACGCTGAGCGACTTTGAGCTTGGTTATGAGGCCTACATTTAGGGACCACGTTTCCGTGCCGTAAGTCATCACTGGTAACACACACTGGTTGTAGACCTGTGTTTTCAGACACTGAGGTATGTTGGACGAGAAGATCCTCTTAAGTTTCCCGAACGCTGCCCAACCGAGTTGGATTCGTCGGCTGACCTCTTTCTCGAAATTGGATCTACCTAACTGGACTGTTTGTCCAAGGTAAACATAATGATCGACAATTTCGAGAACCGCATTGCCAACTAGGACCGGTACAGGAATGACATGGGCATTTGACATGACTTTCGTCTTGTCCATGTTCATTCGTAACCCCACCAGTTGGGATACCCTGCTGAGATCGTTGAGCATGGTGCCAAGGTCCTCCATGGATTCTGCCATAACGACGATATCGTCTGCAAATCGAAGGTGAGTGATGTATTCGCCATTAATGTTAATACCTAGTCCGGTCCAGTCTAAGAGCTTGAAGACATCTTCCAGTGCAGTGGTGAACAGTTTCGGAGAGATGACATCTCCCTGTCTCACGCCTTTCTGCAACTGGATCGGTTTCGTACTCTTATCCCGGATACGGACTGACATTGTGGTGTTCCTATACAAACACTTCAGCACTTCTATATAACGATGGTCGATTTGGCACCGCTGAAGGGACTGCAGCACCGCCCAAGTTTCGACTGAATCAAAGGCTTTCTCATAGTCCACAAACGCTATACACAGAGGCCGATTGTACTCCTCGGTCTTCTGGATAATCTGCCGAAGCGTGAGAATATGGTCTATGGTACTATAGCCTTTTCGGAAGCCAGCTTGTTCGGGCGGCTGGAAGTCATCAAGCTTGCACGTGAGTCGATTGGTAATGACCCTCGAAAACAACTTGTAGACGTGGCTCAAGAGTGAGATGGGTCTGTAGTTCTTTAGAAGAGCTTTGTCGCCCTTCTTGAAGAACAGCACCACCACACTCCTGGTCCACGACTCTGGAACGTCGCCCCCGAGGATAACGGAATTAAATAGCTTTTGAAGGACTTTTAAGACCGGCTTACCGCCTGCCTTCAGTAGCTCTGCCGTAATTCCGTCATCTCCCGGTGCCTTACCGTTTCGTAGTTGTTCGAGAGCCATTCTGATCTCGCACAAGTTAATGTCCGGGATTTCTTCGGTATAGTGCCGAGTTAGCTTGGATCTGGGATCTTGGACCAAGCCGACAACAGGACTTCGGGATGATTTATATAACTGTCCATAGAACCTTTCGACCTCTCCCAGCATCTCACCCTGGGATGAAATGACAGTGCCGTCATCGGTCTTCAGCTTAGTCAATTGGCTTTGCCCAATAGACAGATCTTGTGCGAACACTTTTGAGCCACGATTCCGCTCTATCGCTTCTTTAACACGGAGCGTATTAAATTGGCGAATATCGCGACGCACAGACCTGGAGATCTGCCTATTAAGCTGCCTGTGTTCGGACCAATCGGCTGAAGACTGTACTGTCATTTCTTTTCTCCGCTCCATGAGCCTGAGAGTCTGGTCAGAAAGTTTTTAGGTCTATTGGCGCGGTGAGCCTTGAAAAACTTCGACCCAACCGCGTGGACAGTTTCCACGAACCTGTTGTTCATATCGTTCGGAGATTCGCACTCGTCTAGACATTGGAAGCGATTGTGTAGTTCGAGTTGAAAGCTTTCGAGGTTCTGGTATTGGACAGGTGTAGGTCGGAGGGTAGACTTCATCAAGCGTGACCGTTCGACTTTTGTATGGATATTTAATGAGCCTCGTACTATTCGGTGATCGCTCCCAGTTTTAATCCTGCTGATCACTGAGACATCATTAAATATATGTCGTTTGTCCGACAAGATGAAGTCTATCTCGTTTTTTGTTGAACCATCGGGGCTAATCCAGGTCCATTTCCTTTGTGGCTGCTTTCTGAAGAAAGAATTCATCATAAAGAGGCTTTCCCTCTCCAGAAATTCAGCCAGTTTCTGGCCCCTCTGGTTTCTCTGTCCATATCCATGTTTCCCCACTCTCAACTCATCATCACTCCTTTTGCCTAGTTTCGCGTTAAAGTCTCCCATAACCACCGTGAAGTGGGTTTTGGACGCGTGTATGGCTTTCGAGATATCCTCGTAAAAGGCCTCCACCTCGTCGTCGGAGTATGCCGAGGTCGGTGCGTATACCTGTATGACCTTCAACGAATACCGTTTGGTAATTCTGAGTATAAGGTACGCTACCCTTGTCGACACACTCTCGATCCTCTCCACGTTGCCTACGAGAGACTTGCGAACGATAAACCCTATACCGCCTTGGGACGGGTGATCTCCCTCCCGGTAGAAGAGCAAGTTTCCAGACCGGAGGATTATCGTGCCCTCGCCCTCTCTTCGCACTTCTGATAATTCTACAATGTCCCAGCGGATTTTGCTCAATTCCTCTTCCAGCTCGATGACCTTTTCGTCGGTCCTGAGTGTCCGAATGTTGTGTGTTACCAGGGCCAAGGGTCGTTTTGATTGGTAGCCGGATCGCTGCCGGGGATTCTTAGCACCCCCTACTCCATCGCTACCAGGCCCGCTACCACAATGAGCCCGTAGGAAAGTGGAGCTGCCGTGACTGGGGGCCGTTTTTTTATTTGTGCTTATCATTAGGGGTTTTGAGCCATAATCGCCACGCTTGGCAGGCGGGTTGGCGATCGCAGTGTGGTGTTATACGTATCCCAGAAGAGAGCTGCTGCCCTCTCTCCTGGTGGACCCTTAGCCGATTTTTACGACTCCCACGGGCAAGCAAGGGGTGGCGACACTTGTATTCTATCCCGTCGCCACAAGGGTTAATACCATACTCCGGTAAAATTTCCCAAAGTTCCTTTCGTACAACCGTGTCAAATGCTCTCTCCAGATCCACAAAACTGCAGAAAAACCTCTGACCTAGAGCCAGATGCTTCTCCACAATGTTGCGCAGAGAGAACACTTGATCCATGCATCCCCTTCCACTCCTGAAACCTCCTTGTGTCTCACACAGCAAACCATCAGACACCATCCTCATTCTCCTTTCAATAATTTTATCGTACACTTTTGCTGCCAAACTGGTCAAGATTATGGCTCTGTAATTTCCGCAGTCATAACGTGAACCCTTGCTTTTAAACAAGGGCACGATGACTGCGCTATTCCAGTCCCTGGAAACCATTGCCGAGCTCCAACATAAATTGAGGAGCAACAGGAACGCCTCCCAGACACAGGAGCCACCAAGCTTGATCATCTCGGCAGACACCATATCAATACCCGCTGCCTTACCATTTTCAAACTTCTTATCGCCCATTCAACTTCATCCATACTGATGCCATCGGAGGACGCCGGTACTGAATGTTGATCTACTAAACCACATGCGACACCGGCGTCAACTTGAATGTCCGCATACATATCGCCAAAATATTCACTCCATCGGCTTAACACGTCTTGTGTTTGTGTAAGAATGTCCCCACCTTTAGACCTTATTTTATTCATTCTGAAGGCTGACCAACCACCCTAGACTTCTTCACCTCCCTCCAAAAGAGTTTGGTGTTACCCTCGAAGTTTTTAGTCAGCCTATCTTCTGCATTCACATTTGCTCTATCACGTTTCTCTTTCACTAAGGCCTTGGTGTCATTCTTACATTGCCGATATATTTCTTTCTTCTGTTCAGTCATACTGTCATTCAGATTCAAAGAAGAGACATAGTCCAGCCACGTTTTCTTCTTTTGCTCTACGGAAGGTGCCACTTCCGCATCCCACCATGCATCACCATTTGTTTTTCTATGCTTCTTTGAGCTTCCACATACTTCTTTCGCTGTATCTACCATACTCTCTTTCAATATTCTGCAGCATTCTTCAATGTCCGGTTGCGGCTGGCTTGCCATCGTCAGCCGTTCTCGGACACCCTTTGCATACTTTTCCCTTACACACTCTTCTTGCAACTTTTCAACCTTTATTCTTTCAAGCCCTCCGAAGTGGACACGCTCTCGCCAGTGCCTCCACTTTCTGAACAGACCACTAAATCTCGCAATAACGAGATAGTGGTTTGTATCCACTGTGGGGCCCCTGTAGACTCTTGCGTCCAATATCTTCGCTTCGGAGACGACTGTCTACCAAAATTAAATCTATTATACTTTTCTGGTCATTCCTTCTCCATATATACATATGGATGTCCTTATGTTGGAAAAATGTGTTTGACACAATAAGGTTTCTCTCCATGCATACATCCGCAATGAACCTACCTGCGTCGTTCACTCTCTTATCACCAAATGGACCAAGTACGTCCTCATAGTCGGGACGCTTGGCCCCACCCATCCGTTCAAATCTCCGAATTCAATCATGCGTTCACTGGTTTCTGCCATATCCAGAACTTCCCTAACATTATCCCAAAACTTCTCTAGGTCTGATGCCACTGAGGATCCTACGGGAGTATATGCTACAACCATGAATACCTTGCCAACCAACCATGATTACCCTTGGTGACACCTAGTTTTATACGGACCCAAAGAAGTCTGGGATCATACATTCCGTAATCCTTCACACCTGAGGCCAAGCGAGAGTACAACAGCACTCCTACTCCCATAATGGCTTGATCGCTCTGTGGTACACCAGACCACAGAGCCATCCCACCACCGGGAAGATCGCAGGCGTCGCTACCCCTTCGCTTGGTGTCTGTTACACAGAGCACGTCTAGCTGTTTGTCCGCCATGACGGTTATTAGCTCGTGCAACTTACCTTCCACACATCCTCTTACATTTCACGTGCCCACCCGGTACTCTGCTCTCCTTGACTCGCCTGACTGGGCAAGGCGTGATGGGTGGCGGCCCCCATCGCCGCATCTGCCGATGTTCGTACCGACGGGGGCAGGTCGGTACGCGTCGCCTCCGGGGGACGCCCTAACCCGCACTGCGGAACGCATTTTTCGAGCCGGATTAGCAGTCTAACTAGACTGGCAGGGGACGCGACGAGCACGCTCCAGACTATGCTCCCCAATGAATTTCTGCCATGTAATGTAATAATGGATTTCTGCAATGTAATTCAATCAATTACATTTGGAAAAACATTAAAAACTGAAATGATGATGCAATATTTTCTAGAACTATTAACATTTTATTTCACAATAACAGGCTTTTATAGTTGTAATAAATATAGATGATTCAATATATTGTTATACATGTAATTCCAAAAACAGTACAAAGAAATTAATATTTTATATTTATTCAAGTGTTATCATCATGACCAGTAGTCGATATCGCAATAATGCATCATACAATAGGTTTGTTAAAATCAATAACTGCATATATATACTAGATTATATTCATCATCCCAGGCCATAAACATCCCACTTTTGGGCTCGAGCCTCCTCCGTAATGGGAGAGAAATTAACCTACTATACCACGCTGGTCAGACGTATTGATATAGGGTTTTGTTTCGAGTTTTCCTTCTCTCGCATAGATGTTATATGCATTTTATATCCCTTAGTCGTCTCGTACGATCACCCACGGGTAAGATATGGGGTGGTGAACAGTATTCTTACTCCATCACCACACGGAAAGAGATTATACTTATAACTTTTTTATTATCTTTTTATTTGATAGGCTGTAGTCTGGCTAAAAATGCCGTGCGGGTGAAGGAAAGATTGGTGGACATGTAGCCTCATAACCATGGTAGTTTGTAGATTGCATTATCCGTTTGGTGACGGAGAAAGAATACAATTCATCATATCTTAGCCGTGTATATCATAAACGACGACTAAGGGATATAATATGCATATAACATGAATGGCAAATTCAAAATTGACCACTGTGGAATAGGTAGGTATATTACCTTCCTGTTGTAAAGGCGATTTGAGCTAGAGGTTCCTTTGAGCCGACCACAAGTATCAATCTCGTCTTTGGTAAAGGTAAAGTAGGTATCCCGATAATCTGCTTGTAATTTGAAATAACAAATGGGTTTTAGACTCATTTATTTAGATTGCCTTGTCCCCCTCAATCCATTTATTAGTCGTTTGACCCATTCTTTATTTGTTTGATTATAATCTTATTCACAAAGAGATATTAATACCATAATCGTTTTGTTGTTACGTTTATTGCACGCCTCATAAGCGAAGCGTTGAGGTCTTCTCTTGTTGTCTTGCTCTACTCTCGACTTACGAAAATCAAGCAGTTTTCAAACCTAAAAATGATTGTATTTTTCTCACATTGCACTTATAGGATAATATTATTATATATATGTCAAGAAAAAACATTCGTCTAAACGTATTTGATATTTTTAAAAAGCAATTATTTTGTTTAAAGTAAGAAAAAAGTTGACTAAAAAATTTTTTCGAGGACGTCCGGATGTTACCGTAAAGTATCTGGCATTCTGTCGACCGTAAAAATGAATGTATCGAAGTTTTTCTTTTATTAAAAGCTTCATAATCGCAACGCGCTGTTTCCTTTCGAAAATGGCTTGGTAATTCTTTGTCGTTTAATTGCAATTAATAAAAAACTAAACTGCTTAGTCATTAGTGTATGTATACTTTATGAAAATTGGGTTCCTTATATTTTTTGTTCGTCCATTCGGACAAGCAAAGGTAATAAATCCCATTCAGCCTATACAGCTATGTTTAGCTCTACGTCGAGAATGGCACAAAATATCTAAAGTATTTTTTTTTCTTTCATTACGAGTATGTACAAGCTTTTATTTAGTTTCACCTGTCCCGTTGTCTGTAATCAAATCTTGCAAGTTAAATTTGATCCCCTTTCCGGTTTCGGATTGAGCTGAAATTTTGCATGCATGTATAAATTAGATGACAATGCAATATTATTGTGACATAGAGCTGACCTGATGATGGACCTGGAAACTGGCCATAGGAATTCCGTAATTAAACAACGCAACCCCATCGAAATTGGGCTTATTTGATTCGTCTTGACGAGTACTTTGATACTATATGGAAACCAGGGTCTGATCATGGACCTGGAAGCTGTCTATAGGAACTCCGTAATTAAGCGACGCAACCTCATCGAGTTTGGGCTCGTTTGATTTGTCTTGACGAGTACTTTGAGACTATATGATAACCAGGGTCTGACGATGGACCTGAAACCTGGCCATAAGAACTCCGTAATTAAACAGCACAACCTCATCGAGTTTGGGCTCGCTTGACTCGTCTTGACGAGTACTTTGATACTATATGGTAACTAGCTTCTGATGATGGTCCTGGAAGCTGGCCATAGGAACTCCGTAATTAAGTAACGCAATCCCATCGAGTTTGGGCTCGTTTGATTCGTCTTGACGAGTACTTTGATACTACATAGAAACCAGGGTCTGATCATAGACCTGGAAGCTGTCCATAGGCACTCTGTAATTAAGCGACGCAACCCCATCGAGTTTGGGCTCGTTTAATTCGTCTTGACGAGTACTTTGAGACTATATGGTAACCAGGGTCTGACGATGGACCTGGAACCTGGCCATAAGAACTCCGTAATTAAACAACGCAACCCCATCGAGTTTGGGCTCGCTTGATTCGTCTTGAGGAGTACTTTGATACTATATGGTAACTAGGTTCTAATGATGGACCTGGAAGCTGGCCATAGGAACTCCGTAATTAAAAGATGCAATCCCACCGAGTTCGGGCTCGTTTGATTCGTCTTGACGAGTATTTTGATATTATATAGAAACCAGAGTCTGATCATGGACCTGGAAGCTGTCCATAGGAACTCTATAATTAAGCTACGAAACTGCATCGAGTTGGGGCTCGTTTGATTCGTCTTGACGATTACTTTGAGACTATATGGTAACCAGGGTCTGACAATGGACCTGGAACCTGGCCATAAGAACTCCGTAATTAAACAACGCAACCCCATCGAGTTTGGGCTCGCTTGATTCGTCTTGAGGAGTACTTTGATACTATATGGTAACTAGGTTCTGATGATGGACCTGGAAGCTAGCCATAGAAACTCCATAATTAAAAGATGCAACCCCACCGAGTTTCGGCTCGTTTGATTCGTCTTGACGAGTATCTTGGTTGGCGTGAATATGCAAATCCAACAAATTGGGAAATAAAGTTCGTTCCGCTTATTATGAATGTGGATTATGTCTGATTGATTAGATGGATGACCTAATGTCAAAGGAAGCACGTGACGAGGGCTGAATGGCATGAGGGTGTATAAACATTTCAAATCGCTAACGTTGCGCCTCAGAGTACCAGGGCGAACTCTGTTATACTGAAGCCCTTATCCCTCCACAATGGAGCTCTGGAGTGATGAACCGTTTTTGTCCTATATTTGTGGGAACAACATGAATAATAAAAATACTAAAGAGTAAAAAATGAAATTAAAGAAAAATATTTTTTTAAAAACAAGCTTTTATTATTTGCTAATATAATAAACTAAAAAGTTAAAAATAAATTAACTCTAATCAGACATATAACACTTTATAAGTTCATTGTAAACTTTAACGATATTTTTATTAATCTTCAACAACAAAATAATTCCATATCCTACATAATTATATATTTTTAACACTAAAACTTTACACCATAATTATTAAATCTTCCCGTTTTTATCACAGTCCCAATTTTATAAATAAAAGTGTGTTGCATTTTTTAGCAAATAATAAACAGCTTACATACATACATACATATCATCACGCCATATCCCTTGCAGGGTAGGCAGAGAGAACAGAGAATAAACAGCTTGCTTTTTAAAAAAGGATTTTTTCTTTAATTTTATTTTCATTTCTGGCATTGACTAATAGTAAATGATACATAATATAAAAATTATGAGGTGCACTTTTGGATTTTCCAAATTATTTTTGTTTTGTTTTGCTTACTATTACATTTAGCAGAGGGGTTTACGATTGATGTTATAAGTTGTTCAAAAGAGATCTAATGCGCACTTCACAGGTAACTAGTTCTGGTATAGTAGTCTGGTAGTAGTTTTAAGTTGCCCAAGAAACTATTGTTTTTCGATGCCAAGGGTATAGCTAGGCCGCTGCCTACCAATAAAAACCTCAAACCTACCCAGTTGGGCTTCCGGACTTGCTTGTTAAATTAATATTTAAAGGGCAAATTCGGATTTATTATGTGATAATGTTAATATATCCAGTTGAGGAGGATTCCTATCCGCATCTTAAATTATAAACAGGTTGTAAAGTCTTGCTCCTTGGTTTTACTATACATCTAACAAATCTAGATTTGTTACTCAAAAAAAAAATTATGTTTAAAAAAACCGACTTCAAAAATTGAAAAGTACACAGAGGAATTGTGCTTAAGATGACATACTCAGATAACAGGACACACAAGCAGTATTCTTTAAATAATTCGCGGTCTATGTAAACCCGTGACACTTTTGGGGAGCGTCATAGATGTTGTTATTACCGAAGTTTAGTATGGCTGACAGTAAGTGCACATCGCAAAGTAGTGAACGTTTTCGTGGTTTTAAAGTGAAAAAAATTTTGCTAACGCTTTTCTTTGGTGGTGAAAATATACGTAAGGTAAGAATCTTCTGTTTGAAATAATTTTAATTGTAAAGGGGGATTATTATACGACACAAATATTGAATCGACGACACAAATATTGAATCGGGGGGCATAGTCCGGGGCGTGCTCGTTCGCGTCCCCTGCCAGTCTAATTAGACTGCTAATCCGGCTCGATATGCGTACCGCAATGCGGGTCAGGGCGTCCCCCGGAGGCGACGCGTACCGACCCGCCCCCGTCGGTACGAACATCGGCAGTTGCGGCGATGGGGGCCGCCACCCATCACGCCTTGCCCAGTCAGGCGAGTCGAGGAGAGCAGAGTGCCGGGTGGGCACGTGGAATGTAAGAGGTTGTGTGGAAGGTAAGTTGCACGAGCTGATATCCGTCATGGCGGACAAACAGCTAGACGTGCTCTGTGTAACAGAGACCAAGCGAAGGGGCAGCGACGCCTGCGATCTTCCTGGTGGCGGGATGGCTCTGTGGTCTGGTGTACCACAGAGCGATCGAGCCAGCATGGGGGTAGGAGTGCTGTTGTCCTCTCGCTTGGCCTAAGTTGTGAAGGATTACGGAATGTATGATACCAGACTTCTTTGGGTCCGTATAAAACTAGGTGTCACCAAGGTATTCATGGTTGTAGCATATGCTCCCGTAGGATCCTCAGTGGCATCAGACCTAGAGAAGTTTTGGGACAATATTAGGGAAGTTCTAGATACGGCAGAAACCAGTGAACGCGTGATTGTATGCGGAGATCTGAACGGATGGGTGGGGACCAAGCGTCCCGACTATGAGGACGTACTTGGTCTATTTGGTGATAAGAGAGTGAACGACGCAGGTAGGCTCATAGCGGATGTATGCATGGAGAAACCTTATTGTATCAAACACATTTTTCCAACATAAGTACATCCATATGTATACATGGAGAAGGAATGAACAGAAAAGTATAATAGATTTAATTTTGGTAGACAGTCGCCTCCGAAGCAAAATATTGGACGCAAGAGCCTACAGGGGCCCCACAATCGATACGGACCACTATCTCGTTATTGCGAGATTTAGTGGTCTGTTCAGAAAGTGGAGGCACTGGCGAGAGCGTGTCCACTTCGGAGGGCTTGAAAGAATAAAGGTTGAAAGGTTGCAAGAAGAGTGTGTAAGAGAAAAGTATGCAGAGGGTGTCCGAGAACGGCTGACGATGGCAAGCCAGCCGCAATCGGACATTGAAGAATGCTGGAGATTATTGAAAGAAAGTATGGTAGATACAGCGAAAGAAGTATGTGGAAGTTCAAAGAAGCATAGTAAAACAAATGGTGATGCATGGTGGGATGCGGAAGTGGCAGCTTCCGTAGAGCAAAAGAAGAAAGCGTGGCTGGACTATGTCTCTTCTTTGAATATGAATGACAGTATAACTGAACAGAAGAAAGAAATATATCGGCAATGTAAGAATGACACCAAGGCCTTAGTGAAAGAGAAACGTGATAGAGCAAGTATGAGTGCAGAAGATAGACTGACTAAAAACTTCGAGGGTAACACCAAACTCTTTTGGAGGGAGGTGAAGAAGTCTCGGGGTGGTTGGTCAGCCTTCAGAATGAATAAAATAAGGTCTAAAGGTGGAGACATTCTTACACAAACACAAGACGTGTTAAGCCGATGAAGTGAATATTTTGGCGATATGTATGCGGATGCTACGGTTGGCGCCGGTGTTGCATGTGGTTTAGTAGATCAACATTCGACAACGGCGTCCTCCGATGGCATCAGTATGAATGAAGTTGAATGGGCGATAAGAAGTTTGAAAAATGGTAAGGCAGCGGGCATTGATATGGTGTCTGCCGAGATGATCAAGCTTGGTGGCTCCTGTGTCTGGGAGGCGTTCCTGTTGCTCCTCAATTTATGTTGGAGCTCGGGAATGGTTCCCGGGGACTGGAATAGCGCAGTCATCGTGCCTTTGTTTAAAAACAAAGGTTCACGTTATGACTGCGCAAATTACAGAGCCATAAACTTGACCAGTTTGGCAGCAAAAGTGTATGGTAAAATTATTGAAAGGAGGATGAGGATGGTGTCCGATGGTTTACTGTGTGAGACACAAGGAGGTTTCAGGAGTGGAAGGGGATGCATGGATCAAGTGTTCTCTCTGCGCAACATTGTGGAGAAGCATCTGGCTCTAGGTCAGAGGGTTTTCTGCAGTTTTGTGGATCGGGAGAGAGCATTTGACACGGTTGTACGAAAGGAACTTTGGGACATTTTACCGGAGTATGGTATTAACGGTAAACTGCTACAAGCTGTGCAGTCCAGTTACATGGGCTGTAGAGCCTGTGTGCGGCTGGATGATGGAATGTCGCCTTGGTTTGACGTCAATATCGGCGTTAAGCAGGGGTGCGTTCTGTCAGCCAGGCTGTTTATCATATATCTGGATAAATGTCTCCAAAGGTTGAACGATATGAATGTGGGAGTCCAGATGGGCGACTCAGTGGTCACTGCTCTGCTTTATGCAGATGATGCAGTCCTGCTGGCACAGTCAGCGACTCACCTGCAGACCCTAGTCGACACAATGACAGAAGATTGTAAGAAAAGGGGTCTACGCGTGAATGTGAGCAAAACCAAAATAATGGTCTTTGAAAGAGATGAAACCAGAACAGATGAAAGAGTAACAATAGGTAATGATGTACTAGAGCAAGTGGATGAATTTGTATATCTTGGATGTGGATTTAGCCGAGATGTAAGGTACACCACTCATATAGAGCGAAGAGTGAATGCGGGAAATAGAGTGAACGGAGCGTTGGGGCAACTTCTCGGCAGCCACCACCTCAGCCAGAAGGCACGTGTAGTAATACATAACGCAGTGCTTGTCCCAACATTACTGTATGGAAGCGAGAGTTGGGTATGCAGAAAAGAGTATGAAAGTAAAATTAATGCGGTCGAAATGCGATCTCGGCGGAAAATCTGTGGAGTTAGGCTGAGCGACCGCATTCGTAACGACGACGTAAGGGAGCGAGTAGGTATGAAAGAGAGTATTGGTGTAAAGATGCGAAAGGGAATGTTCCGATGGTTCGGAAATGTGGAAAGAATGCCGAACGAACGTCTGGTTAAGAAGATATACAATGCGAAAGTGGAAGGATGTAGGTACCGTGGGAGACCGAGACTAACCTACCTAGACCAGATCGGTCATGTACTGAAGGAGGAGTCAAGAGTCTCCGAAACCGGCGAACGTGTATGAAGAGAATTATGAATGTTGAGGAAGCGAGTGAAGTATGCGAGGATAGAGTTCTCTGGCACTCTGTTCTCTCTGCCTACCCTGCAAGGGATATGGCGTGATGATATGTATGTATGTATGTATTTTCAGAACGTTAAGGCTTATATTTCTTGACGCCGTCCGCCGTATGTATAGAGCGCTATCGCATTACGCATCACACATGACATTTCATGTCATGTTTCAGTTTGAAGTGATGGTTAAATGTAATATTACTCGGCACGAAATGTAATGCCATATCACATCACTTCGCGAAGTACTGTTTCGCGCATGTCTAGTTGTGAATTATAAGTTGTGTATAATTATAGGTGGTGAATTATATTCTAACCTTATCACCGCACGATAAATATTAAATTATATAAAGTTATGGTATTTAAACGAATGTATACTACACGTATAAGTATACTCTGGAGAGAAGAGAAAAGATATACAGATATTTTTTTTTTGTGAAAAATAGAGGAAATATTTGAAATAATATTCTATGCTTACTCCTCTGGCCAGTATAGTATAGTAGACCAAATTGCACATCAAATTTATGTAGGCTGTACACACCTATCACTCCATTTAGCATATTTATGCTAAATGGTTTGGGTAGTATGTATACGGGTTGAATCGAATCTCTGCATACTTCACTCGCTTCCTCAACATTCATAATTCTCTTCATACACGCTCGCCGGTTTCGGAGACTCTTGACTCCACCTTCCTTCAGTACATGACCGATCTGGTCTAGGTAGGTTAGTCTCGGTCTCCCTCGGTACCGACATCCTTCCACTTTCGCATTGTAGGTATATCTTCTTAACCAGACGTTCGTTCGGCATTCTTTCCACATGTCCGACCCATCGGAGCATAATAATACTCTCTTTCATACCTGCTCGCTCTCTTACGTCGTCGTTACGAATGCGGTCGGTCAGCCTAACTCCACAGATTTTCCGCAGAGATCGCATTTCGACCGCATTAATTTTACTATCATACTCTTTTCTGCATACCCAACTCTCGCTTCCATACAGTAATGTTGGGACAAGCACTGAGTTATGCTACACGTGCCTTCTGGCTGAGGTGGTGGCTGCCGAGAAGTTGCCCCAACGCTCCGTTCACTCTATTTCCCGCATTCACTCTTCGCTCTATATCAGTAGTGTACCTTCCATCTCGGCTAAATCCACATCCAAGATATACAAATTCATCCACTTGCTCTAGTACATCATTACCTATTGTTACTCTTACATCTGTTCTGGTTTTATCTCTTTCAAAGACCATTATTTTGGTTTTGCTCACATTCACGCGTAGACCCCTTTTCTTACAATCTTCTGTCATTGTGTCGACTAAGGTCTGCAGGTCAGTCGCTGACTGTGCCAGCAGGACTGCATCATCTGCATAAAGCATAGCAGTGACCACTGAGTCGCCCATCTGGACTCCCACATTCATATCGTTCAACCTTTGGAGACATTTATCCAGATATATGATATACAGCCTGGCTGACAGAACGCACCCCTGCTTAACGCCGATATTGACGTCAAACCAAGGCGACATGCCATCATCCAGCCGCATACAGGCTCTACAGCCCATGTAACTGGACTGCACAGCCTGTAGCAGTTTACCGCTAATAGCATACTCCGGTAAAATGTCCCAAAGTTCCTTTCGTACAACCGTGTCAAATGCTCTCTCCAGATCCACAAAACTGCAGAAAACCCTCTGACCTAGAGCCAGATGCTTCTCCACAATGTTGCGCAGAGAGAACACTTGATCCATGCATCCCCTTCCACTCCTGAAACTCCTTGTGTCTCACACAGTAAACCATCGGACACCATCCTCATTCTCCTTTCAATCATTTTACTATACACTTTTGCTGCCAAACTGGTCAAACTTATGGCTCTGTAATTTGCGCAGTCATAAAATAAAGCTCAAAATAAATATTGAATTGCCAGACACCGAACATTGCAGAAATGCTGAACAGTACACGGGTGTTCGCGTCATGTTTAATGTGATGTGATGTTTAGTCGCGTAATGTGTAATGGGTCAGTACACGGTCAGGTAATATTACGTGTGATACATCACTCGCATTACTTACACATGTCTAATCTCAACTTTCTGTCTATTGTACGCAATAATACATAGATCAAACTGTCTCTAATTATAGAGGAAGCCCTAGACCTTTCCTAGAGCTTTCTATATGAGCTATGATATAATTTACATTGATGAAACTCAAAAAAAAACACGAATAATTTTTGAAATTTGTTTAATTTCAGTAAATAAAAATGAAAAACACAACTTATAAACAATTGTGATTAAATATTAATTAATAGATAATGAATTTTAACAAAATCAATTATCTTTGTTTAGTTGAATTAATAGATTCAATCACACGAAATCAGATAAAAGCGGATCAAATATTATATGCGCCGTAATAATTACATCAGAAGTTAATTAAATTGTGCTACTTGTTTAATTTTATTATGCAGTCCTTAATGCTGGGTATAAAAAGTTTTATATTTATTTATAATAACCAAAAATGTTACGGAGATTGATATATAAATACTTTGAATATGTTGAAATGCAGATATAAATTAAGTCACATCATTTTCAGATAAAAAAAAATAAGTAAGAACTTGGCAAATATGAATTTCAAAGTAACGTAGGTACTCCAGAATAACTGAACTTGTCTTAATAAAAAGTAGTTTATTTTTCTTATATAGAATGAATTGTATAGCATCCAATTGGATTACTGAGGGCCTTTTTGAAATCCTAGTTTTTCCTCATTAACTTTTCCATTATTGTTCTCTAGTGAAGTCGCTTGTCCTCCACTAGATTTTACTCCATTCACATTGCTTGAGTAACTGCTGACCGATTGGTAGGTGCCTTTGTACTTTTCATTGCTGCCTGGGACATAATTTTTGATGGTATCAGGATCAGGTTTCGGAATTGGCTTGAATGGCCTCATTGTAGGCATGTGGAAGTGATGAGGTCTCTTGAAATTCTGCAATTGGATAAGATAATGAATTAGTCATATAAAAATAAATGTATTTAGTTGCTAAAAGTTCAATGATGTATACATATATATATATATATATATATATATATATATATATATATATATATATATATATATATATATATATATATATATATATATATATATATATATATATATATATCACTATATCTTTAAACGAGCAATATATATATATATATATATATATATATATATATATATACCGAATGTAACAGAGAATGGAGCAGCTGGTCAGAAAGGTGGTAGTTAATGATGGTAAGAACCCATAACAAAAATTTGAAGGGACAATGTCAAGGGGTCATTGACTCATCAGCTGTCTATAAAGGTGACGTTTGTTATACTGTAGCAAACGTAATAATAGATTTATTTAGATTCTAATGAATATTTAAGAAAGTATGAGTATGTAGCACGTTGTTTATAATTTACTTGGTTACATTTTATTCAGTGTCAAAGAAAAAGCGTTGACTAAATTTAAGTTCCTACCATCATTACCTTCCGACCAGCTGCTCCATAATAAGAAGAAAGAAAATTAAACACTATGTGTATAAAAAAGAGCTGAATAGATTGTTATAAGTTAAGTTAAATGTAATGAGTTTTAGTCACTTACAAATGTGTGCTATAAAGAAAGAGTAGACAGAAATTAGCAATAAAATTATTTATATATTTTACAAAGATAGTATTAATTAAATCTAACTTTACCTTACTTATATCAGGGAAATCAGGGAACTGAAACAAAATACATATAATTATTTTGAGCACAAATCGCTCCGATTTCCTCCAATTCGAATCCAAAATAGTAATAACCAAAAATTTGATTGATCTCCAATACAATTTTTTATTAATAATTAATTAACTTTACCAAAAAAGTACAACGAAGTAACAAGGAACAAGTTTAAAAAAATCACTAAATATACGCAAACCAAATAAATATCTATTTGTAACTAGGTATGTTACTCTTGATAAAAATATTTTATATTTAACTCTAGTTTAATAAAATTTCTATCATGGATTTATTATTTATTGAAACAGCTTCGTTATGAGGTAACTGGAATGAGTAATATCATAATTATACCTATGTACAAAATAACTATTTTTTACTGCATCATAATGGATTCGAATTGTTTAGTCTAAGTATTCTTAAAAATATTAATTCTATGATGTAGTGTGCTATGAACAAGTATAATTCGTCTTTGTACATTAATATTAATAGAAATTGTAATTAATTACCTGTGTGTATAATGTAGTGAATCCTTATTATATATATATAGTTTATTATATATATTTATAATATTTGTGTAAAATGTTGCCTAAGTGTCTAAGTGTGATGGTTTATTTATAACTACTTGCTGCTTACCGGAGGATTCCTGTAACAAAAAAATTGGTAAAGAATATATAAAATTCACTATATTATTTTAAATGTAAATATGATATTGTTTACATACGTATATTGTGAATAGACCACAGGCGGAGCATTCCCGGCTGAAAAATAAATGTTTAATAGAAACTACATTTATTAAGATTAAAATATGTAATAAACTATTAACTGTATAGTTGTGAAAATTAAGCATAACAAGATAATTATAAATAGGCTTCTTAATATGAGAATATTAATATTAAATATAAAAAATAAATCAGACATTATTACGAATTTATATAAAAGAACAGAAGAAGACAGACAGAAGAAACACCTGGTACAAATAAGCCGATAAGGTCGCCCATTGTACTATCCCCACATAGAATTGTTATTATAAATGTATTAAACCTAGGTGTACAATAAAGTTACCGGTGGTCCGCTCGCACGGCGAAGAGAGAGGATTTTACGGTGGGTCTATGGGGTCACGCGCCGCCTTCTCCGTCACCCCGGACCGATTTGGCGGGGCGAGACGCACCCATAGCCCACCAATAAAAAAAATAAAAAAAAATAAAAAAAAGGTGTACAATAAAGTATAAATAAATAAATAAACATAATGAAAAACATTCGTGACTGATCACATAGTAATCCATTAGCCAGTACACGTCTACTGTTAGACATAGGCCTCCCCAGATGAATGTCACTCAGGACGATCCTGAGCCACCTGAATCGAAGAACTTCCTACGAGTCTCAACTACCAGTATATACGTGTCATGGTACTTTAAGAATCTTTGATCCAATATATTACGCAAACAGCGGCCCATTTTGTCATGATTTAAAAAAAATTGACAAAGCTTAAATCTACCTATAGGGCAGATACATTGAAATGTTTTTTGGAGTTTACTCCTTAAGAATCGATTTTCATATAAGGCGCCCGGTATGAGAAAATTTGAGGAGTAAAATTTAGTGATCGAATGACCTCGTTACGTTTTTGGTGCGCAACCTATTCTGCGCACCTTTCACTTTCTGACGTGAGATAATACTTCACTGAACAGTTTTAATAAATGTAAATAAATATATATATATATATATATATTATTTTTAGTCAAATGAGTTTTTTTTGCGCCTGTTTTGATAATCGTACTTAAGGAGTAAACTCCAGTCGTGCGTCGGAGCTGACACAAACTTCTTTTTTATATGTGGTGGCAACTATGCATACTTACCTTTAAATTGTTCATTAATATCGTAAAAGATAACTAAGAGTTCAATATCACTTGATGTTATCTGTTTAACAAATTCATTCCCAAAGACGGTCGGCCAGTCACAAAACTATTGCCAAAACTATGAGAGAAAAGTATATATTGCGTCGACGACAAGTAATTGGAATAAAAGCAAGATGATGGTGATGATATAATAAAAATAATTTAGATGAATACTTACTTTGTTGTACCATAACCTGTCCATTATTATTTGTCAGTATCGTTGAGCCACCTTGTTTTTGAATCTGACCATCTGGTCCTCGTACTGACGAAGAATGGCTAAAGACAGCTGCACCATTAAAGTTTGAACCTGGAACTGCTGCTTGGTTCGCTATATCTTGGGCATTAGGTAACGTAGCTGCAATATCTTGGACTGTCGGTAATTGAGGAATCATAGATGCTATACTTTGAACAGTTGGTAAGTTAGGAAAATTTGGACCAGGCCAAGGGAGTGGTAAAGAAGGGAAGTTCATAAAACCTGGCAATGCCGGTAGAGGTGGCAAGTTGAGCGGCGCTAAACGGGACCTCTGTAAATAATGACAAAGACGAACTATGCTGGTCATTTTCTAATGTGTATCTGTGTATTTGTGTGTAGGCAGATGGCTTACCTTCGGCATTCTGAAATGATAGAAAATTGTATTTAATTACTATTATCAAGATCAATGCTTATAGGCAAATAAAAAATGCTTGGTTTGTTCGAATTGATATAAATTTTTGACTGTTTTAACCTGGAAGTGTAGCAATTGAAGAAGTAATTTGTGTAATATTTCTTCGTTAGGCTTTCATTTTATTCAAAACGATACCACGATAAAGCTTTTGAAATTTGCCTACGCGTTGTTTGCATTACATATATTAAATTTATAAAATATAACTCGTTATCATCATTTCAGCCCATGTACGTCCCACTGTTGGGCTCGAGCCTCCTCCATAATGAAAGGGTAATTGATCTACTATACCACGCTGGTCAAACGTGTTGGTATAGGGTTTTGTTTCGTGTTTGCCTTCTCTCACATAGGTGTTATATATCCCTACATAGGCGTTTTATATCCCTAAGTCGTCTCGTACGATTACCCACGGGTAAGATAGAGCGTGGTGAATTGTATTCTTACACCATCACCACACGGAAAATATATAACTATTTTCTATTAATAAGAATCAAAGATTCTCTGTATGATGATGGAATACAAATAAAATTGCTACTAACCCTTACTTACCCGTGAGAATCATAAAACTCGGTTTAAGGACTTAGTAGGAGGATGGGCAGCAACCGTCTTCTGACATCTTTATATCGGAAGGTACACATCCAGCAGTGGATTGCAAAAGACTAAAAAGAAGGGATAATATTTCCCTCCCATTACGAAGGAGGCCCGAGCCCAAGAGTGGAACATATATGAGCTGTGATGATGATGATGAAAGGATAATATAAGAAAATTTTAATAATGAAGAGATAGTAAATCGCGGTCGGATATTAACTTTACATAGCGGGTATTAGCTTAACATAGCGCGTATTAGCTTAACAAAGCTAGGCATACCCAGCTTCGGCGAAGAGAGGTATATGTAGAGTGGGACTATGGGGCCGTGCGCCGCTTCTTCTGTCGCCCCGGACGGATTTAGCGGGGTGTAACCACTCCATAGCCCGCCGTCAAAAAAAAAAGAAAGTCTAGGGCGGCAAATTTTAAGAAGTGCCAAAGATTTCGAAGTGACGGAAATTTGAAATATTTTTTTTATTAACTGTAAGATCAATTTTTTTTTGCTTCTTTTTTCCTTTTACAATCTTTAATAACAAAACGTAAAATTCTTTTTTTGAAATGATTAATCATGGTAATACTAAAATTTAAAATATCTAACATATCAGTACTAAAAAAAACTCGTTAAGGTGTTTAATCCTTACTTCCTTACTAATATTATAAATGCGAAAGTAACTCTGTCTGTCTGTCTATCTGTCGCTCTTTCACGCCAAAACTACTGAACCGATCTAAATAAAATTTTGTACACAGATAGTCTAGAGCCTGATAAAGGACATCGGCTACTTTTTAATGCAGAAAAGGGTTGTAAAGTGGGATGAAAAGTTGTAAGGAATTATCGCTATTTTTAAAACCAGAAGCTTGAAACTTATTTTTAGACTATTGATTAGATATAAATAAATATGACATTAAAATTTCGTAAACAAATTTACTCTTAAGGGGTTTAAAAAAATAGGGGATGAAAATCTTTAGGAAAGTAACCTTTTATGCGGGCGAAGCCGCGTGCAGAAGCTAGTTTATATATAAAGGCGTTATATTACCAGGGCGACATCGAACCTAAATATGTCACTGCATTCACGTATAGCTTTTATATATTATTGTTTATTTGGCCTTTGTCGGACTTGTATATTTGTTAAATCCCTTGCAGTTTTAAATTATTGTATATCCTATTTTTTTTTGTGGTGGGCCATGGACGTCGCTCCCCGCCAAATTGGTCCGGAGTGACGGAAGAGGCGGCGCGCAACCCCATTGACCCACCCTGCAAGCACCTCTTCTTCGCCGTGCGAGCGGGCCATCGGTACCCGATCTTTGTCTTCGGTGGGGTAAATTATTGTATATACTGGATCTCCTATAATATTAAATAATGTAACTCTCTCAAACATAACTGTGAGAGAAGGTAAACTCGAAAAGAACCTCTATAACATTACATCTGATGATCGTGGTATATTATTGTAATGGCAGATAAGTTTATTGTCTATTACGGAAGAATCTTGTTTCACATTTGGATATGTATGCGAAAAAAGAAGAAATACTCACTGTGGAAAACCGTCGTCATCCCATGCTGAAAAGCCGGCTGTAAAATACAAAAACAAAATACATTCAAAATGCTTATTCATTATTATAAAGTAAGTAAATAAATATGTTTTAGAAGCGTGTCAGTAGAATTTATATTCTTAAAAAAAAATAGTTTATCATAGAGCTCTATATAGGTACCTTCAATGAAATATTATTACTGCTAAAATTATAAATTTATAAAGATATATTTGGAAATTGCCGCGTGGTGACGAAGTAAGAATACTATTTACCACCCCATATCTTACCCGTGGGTGATCGACGGCTAAGGGATACAAAATGCATATAACATCTATGCGTGAGAAGGTAAACTCGAAACAAAACCCTATACCAGGGGTCGGCAACGCGAGCCACATGCGGCTCTTTGGATGTATAACTGCGGCTCTCTAGTTCTATACGCAAAAAAAAATATTTTATAAAGAAAACATTTAAAAATGGTTATGAATAGATTAATGAGGATTAGGCACAAATTATTCTTGGCAAAAAAAAATGTGGCTCTTGAAAAACTCTTCCCACTCAAAAGGTTGCTGACCCGTGCCCTATACCAACACGTCTGACCAGCGCGGTATAGTAGGTTAATTTCCCTCTCATTGCGGAGGAGGTCCGAGCCCAACAGTAGGATTTATAGGCTGTGATGATGATGATGATGATATTTGAAAAAGTATATGAACGTTGCTGAAAAATTCATTCACGAACAAAATGGTACAAAACATTTATTTGTTATACATAATATATTTACGTCATAACTGTAAATATTGAGACCGCTTTGACCTCAATAGACATTGTTCAACTAAGCTAATGCATTTAGTTCACCATAGTCTTTGTATTCTCCTTTTTAAATCATACTCACTAAGCACCAAAATTTTCCACTTTAGATAGAAAATTACCTAGTATATGATATTACTGAAATTGATTCGTATATGATTTACTTTTTTAATAAAAAGAGTTTCTATATGATTATCCTCTCATTTGCAGTAGTTTTATCTTATTACGTTCATTTTACAAAGTTATTAGAAAAGGTAAGAATAATAGTAGATTATGTTCTTAGAACGTACTAGCAAGGCATAAAATATTATTAAATACGGCCACAAAATATGTTATTATACAGAAGGCGATTGGACGAGTGAGAATCATAGGTTTATTCCCCGTACACGAAGGTTCTTTGTGCTCCACAAATGATTTTTATAAGTCTGGTTGTAATTTGTGACCGTTGATTCTGTTTAAGAGATGCAAGGAATGAATCCTTTTGAGGAAGGAATAATCGTTAATGCACTTTGTTGTTTTATAAAAGTTCTATATAAACTTTGGACAACCAATAATTCGCATATAAACTCTTTAGTACAATGGCTATTATATTTACTATATTTCAATGAAAAAATAATTAAGTAATAACCCTACTATCTATAATGTAAAAAATAAAGGACATAGAATTTATTATAAAATCGTGCGCTATTAAATCAAACTATTATTAATATGGTTTACCTATACATGAAAGTCATAGTCTGTCAATATTAAAACAATAGAAGAAAAGTAATTATATATTGTTGCACTATAATATATGTATTTAATCAGATGTCTGTAATCACGTACTTTGTACATAATAAATATCGTTATAGAGAAAACTGTTTACAAATACATTAATTATTCGATTTAAAATACCTATTATACTTTAATTTTGTGTCTTTGATAGACTGAAAACAGAATATCTCATTGCTTACTTTTGCTATAGCACAAGGCGTTGTTTCTACTTTAAATTATCACTGCAAATACTTTAATATCATAAGTGTAAGACTGTATATATCTTAACATAAATTAACATAATGGTATACTTTAATAAGGTATTAAAGGTTGTAATAATTACAATTAAATTGCAATTATAATTATATAATTACAATTTAATTATAATTTTTATAATTGTCTTCAAAATATTTAAAGATGTTAGTTAAATAATAAAGATTGAAAACGCGCATAGGTTTCCACGAATACATGTAATCGTTTATGATTTTAATTAACTAATTTAAATCATTTTACTAGGGTACATAATTTTACCAAGTTCCGCCCACATGGCGTAGAGAGGTAGGTGTATAATAGGTTACGGGGCCTCACATCGCCCCTTCCATCGACAAATTAGGTGTCCATAACCTATCCTCCAAAAAAGGGTGCATAGTTTTAATTAATTTAAACTCGAACTGTAAAATCTCTATTTAAATTAAGAATGCATGCTATGAATCAAGTGCGAACAATAAGTATTTTACTATATTATCTGTGGTTTAAATTTTGTAGAAAAATTTGGATAGGATACCCGACTATTTAATCTGGGCAAAGAAAAAAAAAAATTTTTTAAGAAGTTTTATTTTTAACGCAATACTACTAACTAGCCTACTAATAAATAACTTTATCACAAAAAATACGTTCTCTTATTCCTGATATAATACCATTATTTTCAAATTGAATGTATCTACGTTCTTGGATCTATGACTAAGTTTATGCTCTTATTGCGTTCAATGAAAACTCATATTTAAAAAATATTTTTAGATTAAATTATATTACAGGGCTCCCTTATAGATACGATTAATAGTTGATAAATAAACCACTACTTACCACTAACCACAGCTGCCATCAACACAGTCACAAATAACGTCATATAAGCCATTATATGACTTAAAATTTTATTACTAGATAAGTAACTCCTTCGATATGTATAGTGTTAAGCAACCGTTAGTGACACACTGGAGCTGTTTTAAAATAATGTTTCATTTAAATATCTAGTTGTTGTTCACAAGCCAAGCTGAACAAATACTGTAACGAATGTTTTCTTACAATATTCTTTAGTTTTGAGAACCTGAAAGGTACAACATATATATATATACATATATTTATAATATACTTACTATGATTATATATATTATGAGGTGCACGTATATATATTTTTTTTTATTTTCTTCTGTGGTGAGATAGGGTTGGCGCGACATGATTATTTCAAAAGTTGTAAATATGTATGTGCATGTAAAATATGTAATTTGAATTTTATCACGTTAACTTTTTATTATTATCCTTTTTCCTTTATTTATTATTATGCTTTTTCGTTTAACCTTTTATTATTATTCTTACGTTTCGGATATTTTTCAGACTTAATAATTATGTGACAAATAAAGTATTGATGCAACTGATTAAAATAACAGATATTAGTTATAGATCTGTTCTTTTAGAAGCTGAGGGATATTGGACGAGAAGATGCTTTTTAGTTTTCCAAAATATATTAAATATATATTATTACATTGCGGTATTACATATTATTGCGTTATTACTGTTAAAAAAAATATAACAAAGAGTGTATTTAAAAGAAGAATTGTGTTTAAATTAAAACAAATTTTACGGATTATATCGCGTTTGAATTTGATATTTAATTTCACTACATTTCGAGTACTTCATAGCGTTCATGATTACGGGAGCACCTCCTATGAATATAAATTTTGAGAGAAGGTTATTTTCACCTAAAATATTTTTAATTACAAATTATCATTAGTTAGAACGCATAGCATTTTAAATCAATGAAATTTAAGCAAATAACTGTTTTTTTTATTTTGGTAAATAAGATGACTTAGTGGCTTATTTATTTATATTAAAAATTAATTGATTTGATTTTCATCATCAACTCAACTCATATATTGTGTCCCACTGTTGGGCTCAAGCCTTCTCCAGAATGGGAGGGAAATTGACCTACTATACCACGGTGGTTAGACGTGTTGTTTTGGGTTTTATTTCGAGTTTTCCTTCTCTCACATAGATGTTATATGTATTTTATACTCATTAGTCGGTTCTTACGATCACCCACAGGTAAGATGACGGTGAATTGTATTCTCACTCTGTCACCACACGGATTATTAATTGATCATTTCAAAACGTTTTTCTATTTTTTGTTTTATACCTTGTACACACAATATAGGCTTATCATTCAATATAATCGGGTGACTGGAATTAGTCCGTCACCCGCCGAGAGGCTGACCGCGTGAGGAAAGACCGACGTCCTCCCCGATTGCGTTGGACAGGGAGAGGGTACACTCAGGGGGTATTCCGTCGGGCCGGCCACTGACGTCAAGTTCACGCTGCTCCGGTGGTCGGTCCAACGACGAAGGCGAGGTATCACGGGTGGGTTACGGGTGTGCAGGCTTACGCCCCTCTGTCGCCCCGGACGGTGTGGTGCGAGGAGTGCGCCGACCGTAGCCCACCCCAAAAAATAATATTCAATATAATAATATCAATTAAATAATAATAATAATAATAACGAACGTCTGGTTAAGAAGATATACAATGCGAAAGTGGAAAGATGTAGGTACCGGGGGAGACCGAGACTAACCTACCTAGACCAGATCAGTCATGTGCTGAAGGAAGGTGGAGTCAAGAGTCTCCGAAACCAGCGAGCGTGTATGAAGAGATTTATGAATGTTGAGGAAGCGAGTGAAGTATGCAAGGATAGAGTTCTCTGGCACTCTGTTCTCTCTGCCTACCCTGCAAAGGACATGGCGTGATGGTATGTATGTAATTAAATAATATACGTACATTGAAAACCTTTCAGATATTAATAGGTCGTATTAAGCCATACGTTGATAGATGAATAAAAATTGTCAGTTTACATAGATTGTTAAAGAAGACTCAAAGGAGAAAAAGAAAGCTTTTCCTGAGGGTGTTATAAAAGCAAACATATAACGTCACTACGAGATATTTTCCTCTCTTCACCATGGAATTTGTATGTAGGCTGGCATAATTATGAGAAATAAAACTCAACCCTAAGGTATATGTGTATAACGGACAGTCTAGCATTTGTTTTTGTCAGTTTTGTTATACATATGGTCGGTCTATTGTTAAAATGCGTCATATTGAATTCTGGAAACTTCTGTGTTTTGTTTAATTGGAGAAATAAAGCGTACCGTTTTGATAATTATTAATGAAATACTGACTTAGAGGAGGACTTTCCGTTAAATATAAGCTCAAAATGGACTGCCCCAATGACAATTTTAAGTTGCTAATGCTAATACATTTATCTTTATATATAATACTTGGGTTTGATTCTTAAGAAATCTAGAAAAACGGGCAAATCAGGCTGTTAGTTATCGTGATATTACCAAAAAATCAAGATAAAAAGAGTCGTTTGAAAGATTTTACTTCCTCTTCCTATGGCTTCTCTATTACGACAAACATGAGACAAAATTGACTGATCAACCAATAAACAAGAAACACCATCATAGATACAATAGAACTTAACAGGCACTATAGCTAGGCTTTATCTTTTCCGTCGATTTGCTCCACGACTTGTCAGCGCGGAGTCCGCCCTATCCTGGCTTATGCTGAATGTGGGCGAATCCAGCACTACGTGCCGACTGCTTTACGCGGGGGTGGTCCGGTCGATGACCCTGTACGGTGCACCCGTGTGGGCGGGGTTTCCTGACCGTCCTACTTAGGGCTCTCCTGTGGCGACCACAGCGGGTCATGGCGGCCAGGGCCATGCGCGGATACCGCATGGTGGCGACGGAGGCAGCATGCCTGTTGACCGGAACACCCCCGTGGGACTTGGAGGCAGAGATGCTCGCCGGACTGTACCGGCAGGTGTCGGCGACGCGGGCAGAGGGCGGCACCGTCTCGCTCAGTGAGATGGCCGACTGGTGCAGGTCTTGACGGGGCATGGTTGCATGGCTAGTACCTGCACACGCTCGTGAGGAGGGAGAGGACACCGTCCTGCCACCACTGCGATTGCGATGAGGACACAGCGTAGCACACACTCGAGGTCTGTGTGGCCTGGGCAGAGTAGCGCCGTGAACACGTCAGCCGAGGCTGCAGGTGACTGGACCGGGAAATAGTCCGTCACCCGCAGAGAAGCTGACCGTGTGAGGACGATGCCCCGGTAGTTAGCTGGGGCGTCGATGGGGTTACATTGGCCCGCTTCATAAATGGTGAAGACTAACACAGCCATTTATAGAATCAGACTGCCCTTCCGTCAGCCCGAACGATTAAGCATGTGGGCTGGACTGACAAGATAAACGTCATGACATAGAGTTCAGCTTCTTCAGATTCTTTAGGCCTCGTTCTTTTACATCTAAATGTACGCTGCGTATTTTTTTAAATTCTTATAGTAGCAAATGAGCACGCAGCGCATCTGATGGTAAATGTCTCATCTTTACAATATTAGAAAGACAGATATATATGGGCTTCTAGTTCTTTCACTCACTGAATGAAGCATAACATCATATTACCACCCGTTGAAGTCGATTTTCGGCGAGAGTGTAGTATACTACTTGATACTAAACGGTTCGTGGCTGTAGTCAGAAAATTATCAAAAATATTTACTTACCAATACTATAACGTGTAACATGACAGATGAATCATTCATGTAAATAGCTAACTCTATTTTACACGCCTCGAAGCGAAGCGTTGAGGTCTTGCTCTACTCTCGACATATGAAAATTAAGCCCTTTTCAAACATAAAAATGATTGTATTTTTCTCACATTGCACTTATAGGATAATATTATAATACATATGTCAAGAAAAAACATTCGTTTAAACGTATTTGATATTTTTAAAAAGCAATTATTCTGTTTAAAGTAAGAAAATAGTTGATTAAAAAAAAATATTCGAGGACATCGGATAATTTTTTTTTTGTATCTGGCTGGATCACGACCGTAAAACTTAATATTTATTTATTTAAAAGCTTCATAATCGCAACGCGCTGTTTCCTTTCGAAAATGGCTTGGTAATTCTTTGTCGTTTAATTGCAATTAATAAAAAACTAAACTGCTTAGTCATTAATGTATGTATACCTTATGAAAATTGGGTTCGTTTACATTTTTTTGTTCGACCATTCGGACAGGCAAAGGAAATAAATCCCATTCAGACTATACAGCTATGTTTAGCGCTACGTTGAGAATGGCACGAAATTTCAAAAGTATTTCTTTTCTTTCATTACAAGCTTATATTTAGTTTCACCTGTCCCGTATTCTGTAATCAAATCTTGCAAGTTAAATTTGATCCACTTCCCGGTTTCTGATTAAGCTGAAATTTTGCATGCATATATAAATCGGATGACAATGCAATATTATTGTAACATAGAGCTGATCTGATGATGACCTGGAAGCTGGCCATAGGAACTCCGTAATTAAACGACGCAACCCTTCGAGTTTGGCCTCATTTGATTTGTCCTGACGTTTACTTTAATACTATTTAGTAACCAGGGTCTGACGATGGACCTGGAAGCGGGCCAAAGAAACTCCGTAATGAGACGACGCAACCCAATCGAGTTTGGGCTTATTTGATTCGTCTTGGTGAGTACTTTGATACTATATGGAAAACAGGGTCTGATCATGGACCTGGAAGCTAGCCATAGGAACTCCGTAATTAAACGACGCAACCTCATCGAGTTTAGTCTCATTTGATTTGTCTTGTCGAGTACTTTGAGACTATATGGTAACCAGGGTCTGAAGATGGACCTGGAGCCCGGCCATAGGAACTTTAAAGAAAAATTTCAGCTCAATCAGAAACCGGGAAGTGGATCAAATTTAACTTGCAAGATTTGATTACAGAAAACGGGACAGGTGAAACTAAATATAAGCTTGTAATGAAAGAAAAGAAATACTTTTGAAATTTCGTGCCATTCTCAACGTAGAGCTAAACATAGCTGTACAGGCTGAATGGGATTTATTTCCTTTGCCTGTGCGAATGGTCGAACAAAAAAATGTAAACGAACCCAATTTTCATAAGGTATACATACATTAATAACTAAGCAGTTTAGTTTTTTATTAATTGCAATTAAACGACAAAGAATTACCAAGCCATTTTCGAAAGGAAACAGCGCGTTGCGATTATGAAGCTTTTAAATAAATAAATATTATGATACATTAAGTTTTACGGTCGTGATCCTGCCAGATACAAAAAAAAAAATTATCCGACGTCCTCGAATATTTTTTTTTAATCAACTATTTTCTTACTTTAAACAGAATAATTGCTTTTTAAAAATATCAAATACGTTTAAACGAATGTTTTTTCTTGACATATTTATTATAATATTATCCTATAAGTGCAATGTGAGAAAAATACAATCATTTTTATGTTTGAAAAGGGCTTAATTTTCATATGTCGAGAGTAGAGCAAGACCTCAACGCTTCGCTTCGAGGCGTGTAAAATAGAGTTAGACTGTATTTATAGGGTGGTGAAGGACCGCGTATATTATATTAAGATAAAGGACTGGGTATCGCCGAATAATAATAATAATTGTTGGGGCTATCACTGTAAGGTCCTCAAGTAAAACACACTATGTACTTGTTAAGTACGAGTACTTTATTATCATTACTTTACTCTTTTCATTGCTTATTACATTATTACTACTAAATACACTTATTGCAAAAGCCATATTAGTCCGGTCAAATTAGACCAAAAAATAAGAGTAAATGCTACATAAAGTCCCAACAAGCTGAAAATCAGTAAGATTGTTTAAAATATGATTAAAAATAAAATATGAAAGTTAAAAAAATAAATTAAAAAAATAAAAATCTTTCCCATGTATAGAAAAAAAAATATTCAAGTTCAAAGGCCAAAAAAAAATGAGATTTTTTTTTTTCGCGATTTTCAGCAAAACGGTAAGTTTTATCATAAAATACTTCAGACAAAAATTGTAGATCATAAAATTATCTACAAAAAATGTCTGAATACTTTTTTCCTACGAGCCACCATTTTTGAGACATAACGATACAAAAAGTTATAATCGTTATAATATGCATGAGTTAGCCACGTATATACGAGTACATCTCTACAGTTGTAATATTTCACTTTCAAATTTTATTTTTAATCATATTTTAAACAATCTTACTGATTTTCAGCTTGTTGGGACCTTATGTAGCTTCGAATGTCTAAATTGACCGGACTAATATATAGTCTTGAACGGTGACTTACCAACTCACTAAATGGACCTGTAAACGATCGTCACAAGGACACAAGCCGTATGGCAACATAAGGTAACATTATTGACAAAGTAGAAGAAATGAATATTTTAGACAAGAGGGATCAATATTGGCTTTAAATTTGGACTCGGGGTGTAACTACTGATTAATCCAATTTAAATTAAACTAGTTTTGAGTTCTGCAACTCAGCAAATCGTATTACAGTTCCTATTATTTGTTTTAGCTCTATTAGTACTACTATATTATAAAATACTGGCGTGTAACACTTATATGTAAAACCTTTTCGGATATAAAGGTATGATAAAAAAATATTGTTTTTGTAAACTCTCAGAGTATTAATGATCAAAACGTTACGCTTAATTTAGTCAATAATGAAAATAAATAAAACAGAGAATAGTTAGGGTCAGATTTTCTACTTGGGGCAACAGATAAAAATGCTTCAGTGAAACATTGATCTTATCGGCTCTAGTTCCTCGAGTTTTAACAGGAAGGATTTGCTGAAAATCCTTAAGCAAAAGCACCATTGTCTTTTCATTATGATGAATAAAGACCGGATTATATGCAATTGCATATTTGCATATTTAGCCTATTTTCAGCGGTTATTGCATATTTTACCTTAAAACTTGTGATGACGCATATTTTCCTTACATTTGCAATATTTCTGGGTAGGATAGTTAATGAAGGAATTAAATCTTACGTTATAGCCGGCCATACCGATTAGCCGTAGGGGGCTCAGATGCTGCTCCCTATATGATCAAGGCAGCCAAAGCCCTTCAAGTCTTTTATCTCAATTTGATACATGTGACGTGCTTTGCTCATTGAGTACATCGACTCGTTGAAGACGTACGATCCACGTTTGGAAATGTAAATAAACAGATTTCGTCAACAAAGAAAGTGTTCCTTAAGGCACCTGCTCGCATTAATGCCTATAAAGAAAAGTTACCAAATGTGCCTCTACCTCCTGAACCATTGGTAACTCGATGGGATACGTGGATCGAAGCTGTATTATTTTACAATGAACATTTCGAGGACATCAAAGGTATAATAAATGACTTCGATAGTGCAGAAGCAATGGTAGTTTGTCAGTCTAAGGAAGCATTTAACGATTCTGATATAAAAAAACATATAGCAATAATTTTCCCACACACCTACGACTATTAAAAAGCTTGAAACTCGAGGCTTGGCGCTAAATTAATCAATTCAGTTACTCAATAAAATCCGTCAAATGAACTCCACATTGCCAGATGTGTACCCGTGTAAACTTAAAGAAAAGTTTGAAAATATTTTGATCAACAACCCTGGCTTTGAACCTTTGTATCAAATTGATAGTTTTGTTAATGGGACGGGTGATCTTTTGCTACAAACCATAAGTGCTAAGATAGCACCCAAATTCAAGTACTGCTTAGTTACCCCAGTGGACGTCGAAAGGGCCTTTTCCACTTATAAAAATAATATGAGTGACAGAAGGCACAATAGTACCGAAAATTTAGAGCAGTACCTAATTGTTAATGTTGTAGACATTAACAATTAGGTACTGTAGTAGAGCACAAAATGTTAAATAATTGTTAATTTACCTCTAATTGTATGTGATATTGAAATAAAAGGCATTTTTTTATTATTTAATGTTGCATATTTTAACACTTATCATGCATATTTTAAGCATTTTTCATGCATATTTGCATGCATATTTCAAGCTTTTCATGATGCATATAATCCGGTCTTTACATGATGAATCGAATGAATGATCTCGTGGTGCTCGATCCACGGCCTCTACGGCTTTTTTATTTGCCATTGTCCATTCATCCCAAAGGATTAGAGAGCAATCCTAAAATAGATGAATGGTGATGAATAGTGATAGAGCCACACTGTTGACAGAATTCAGTCTACAGCCACGGGCCGGTCCGACTGGGGTAGTACCCCACTTTCGCAGAAAATCAATGTCTGAGTAGTGGCAATGTATTATTTTCGCTTTGTTTGGTCAGCGAGAGAGCTGGAAGCCCAACTTGGGCGGCTGTGGTTGGTCGACAACCGTGTATTACAAAGTTGAACAGGGATAAGAATCATCATCATCATCATCATTTCAGCTCATCATATGTTTCACTGGTGGGCTCGAGCCTCTTCCATAATGAGAAGAAAAATGAAATACTACATCACGCTGGCTAGACGTGTTGGTATAGGGTTTTATTTCGAGTTTTGCTTCTCTTGTATAGGTCTTATACGCGTTTTATATCCCTTAGTCGTCTCGTACGATCACCCACTCGTAAGATAGAGAGTGGTGAATTGTATTCTTACTCCGTCACCACTCGGGAGAATGGGAATAGGGATGATTTACCTTTTTATTCTGATACACATATTCACGAACTAAGTACATATGTTCTCTTGCATAGATTTTATTTGTATATTCCTTAGTCGTGTTTTATGATACCCACAGACCGAGAGGGGGGTGGTGAATTGTACTCTTACTCCGTCACCACATGAAAAACACAAATGTTACCTCTTTATAATACTATTATTGATATCTTTTTAGTAGTTTCGCGTGATGAAATAAAAAAATGCTTATACGATAACAAAAGAATGTTATATGACAAGGTTGAAAATGATTTTGACATGACTAAAGCGACTTCAATATGCGTTTCTAATACCTCTGCCTCACAAATCACAAGTCAGCCGTAAAATTCAGCATCTCATTCGCAATTTACGGCTACTGCAATGCTAATATATAATAGATACAAAAGTCCATTCAAAAATTATTTCTTGTATCGAATGAATTTATTTGAAATTCATATTTTGATAAATATGGTAGAAATGTATGCATTTAGTGATTTCAGAATATCGCGCGAAGCGAACTAGCATTGAACCAATAATATTGAGCCGATAGTATAATTTTTAAAACGAAAGCGGAATAAGTATTTTTATTTCTTTTTATCTATTGATCTGTGAGCTGATTCACGACTTCGTCTTAAGCGTCCGAAACAGAACTCAATTAGCTTATAAAAATCAATTGGATAATTATATCACTAAATGACCTTTTAAGTACTAAGACTGCATCTATAGATTTAATCATATTTAGAAAGAAAGAAAAAAACCAAATTTTATTTTGTATACCTCCCACATTAATTTAGAGACCAACGAAGGAAATAAATAATTGCTAAAAACGTATGAGTCGTAACTGTGCAAAGCCAAAATACGGATCCCTCTCAGCTTATAGTGCAGAAGACACGATACTTCATCATCATCATCATCATCCCAGTCCATAAATGTCCCACTGTTGGGCTTGGGCCTCCTCCGTAATGGGTGGGAAATTAACCTGCTATACCACGCTGGTAAGACGTGTTGGTATAGTGTTTTGTTTCGACTTTTCCTTCTCTCGCATAGATGTTATATGCGTTATATATCCCTTAGTCGTCTCGTACGATCACCCACGGGCAAGATATGGGGTGGTAAATAGTATTCTTACTCCTTCACCATACGGAAAGATACGATACTACACCGCTCATATTCTGACGGGCTCGCACAATGAAATCGCGTAGATGAAGCAACAACAAATATGTACACAAAAAGTACAATATCATTAGATTTAGAATAACATAAATTAATAGTATACAATATGACATTCTATAATAGATAATTGTCATCTAAATAAACCAAAAAAAAACCTTTATTGCTGTTAATTCTTTACTATTTCTATGGATCAGTACTTTTATTCCCAGCTTGTCCTTCGATAAAGCCTCCTCTAAAGATTTCCACTTATCCCTCTCCCTTGCAAGTCTCATCCATTCTGGCCCAGCAGTTCTCTTTAGGTCTTCTTCCCAGCGTTTTGGTTGTCGCCCCTTGCTCCTTTTCCCATCTCTACTATTGTCATCTACAGTAGTTGAAATAAATAAAAAACAAATGATTTAATAAAGACATACATAAAAAAGTATAGAATAATGATTTCTGATATTTACGAGTAATAAGCGGGTTAATATTTAATAACTAATACTGTACCGGGTAGATATTAATCTCTGTAATAACGATGACTTGTTGGACGTGAGATGCCATAGTCCTTCCGCTTCGACCACGTATACTGCGTTCGATACATCAAGAAATTAATAATCAAATACAAACGCGATAGATACTTCAAAAGTTTTTATTTCAAAAGTATATAATTGTAATGAAACAAAAAATATTAGAGTAGAAAAAGGAACCGAAAGAAGAAAGTACATTTTTCTTATAATTAACTAGGAGGAGTCCAAGGTGGAATACCTATATGAAAAATAACAACAGTCAATTTGCGGTTTGTATATCAAATATTGAGGTTTAATTTTCAAGTAGGATTAGTTTAAGTATTTCTTGGAAAACCCTTGTAGTTTACAAATATATCTACACCATCATCATCATCATTTTCCTACTCTTATCCCAATTGCTTGGGGTCAATACAATATGTTATGTACTCTTTTTAATAGTAAGTAGGCAATAATTTTATGACCGGCCGCCTGTCAGACGTCAACCCTTCTTGGGAATGTAATTGTTGACCAAAAGGCATCAGATGGACTTGGCCCAGGTTGTTATAAGGCTCTCTAGTCGTCTTTTACGACATCCACGAGCAAAGTAAGGGTTGGTAGTATTCGTAGCCACTACCACACAGCAGACAAAATACATTTACACCATACATATTTATTTATATTTAAAGTTTCTGTGACAATGTAACCATATGAATTATCTTAGTGAATGACATTTACTGCTTTACTTTGCTTTTACAAAGATGTTTGTTGAATATTTAATGTGTTAATACTATATTATTATCTCATCTTTACGTGTCATTCACACCATACTTGTGTTTTTTTTTTAATAATACCTTGACAGTGTCGCGAATATTACATTATTCTATTGTTGTGTGATCGTAAAATAACTATAAATTCTGATAAACTTGTACTTTAGTAGGTATATCAACACGTTTTGTTTATATCTGTGCCTAGATTGTTGTGTGCTGATATTTTATTTAAATTTTTAATTATAATAAGCACAGAAATATTCTTATCCCTTTATTGACAAACAACACAATATGTCCGCCCCTCTTTAGCCTCTTATTAATATTAATAAAGATGGATCTAATAAATTTCCAAATTTTTAAATACATTTTCTCTATTAAAACTCCAACTAAGGTCTTGAAGCCAGACTTGATAATTTAACCTCAGGCATTTCAAATACTAAGTCAACGCATATACGCGGGGGTGATCAGCTCAATGGCGGTGTACGGCGCGCCTGTGTGGACGAGGTATCTGACCGTCCGACTCAGGGCTCTCTTGTAGTAACCACAGACACACACACACAGCGTTACGGTGACCCACCCACACGGCGTCGAGAAGTACAATGTAGGGCGGGACTTTGTGCGGCGCTTCTCTTGTTACCCCGTACAGATTAGCGGAGTGTGACAGCACTATAGCCCGCCGCCAAAAATAAAAAAGGCATTTCAAACATCATCGAAGAAAATGACTCGATTTGAAGACATGGAATCGATTATCGATGACACAATTTATAAATCAATCGGTTAACAGGGGTGTTATGCAAAAGTACAGCATGAATATACAGCATATATCAAAGTCCAATTAAGTTTTATCATAATTGTATTACTTTAAATTATTTTAATAAGTATGCTAAATACATTTCTTCATTGACATCAAATAGCCAAACCATTCTGAGGATGCCTCGTTCAGAGGTAAAACACGTCTCATATAAAAATTCGAAATTTGGCGACAATTTACAACTTAAATTTCTGAATGCTTATAGCACAGGAATAATATAAACGTTCCCTATATTCTATTCCATCTAGATCATATCCTATATTCCCTTCTTCCTTGAGATATGCGGTATATTGTTTAACTGTGAAAAAATAGTGGATCTCTCTCCCTATTCATCATTTTAAAACAATAATGTCGCCTAATATAATTAATTTTGCCAAACATGTTTGAACTTGCAGAAATTTACCCGAATTACTACAAAACGCTGTATGAATTTTTAAAAACATTCTAACATCTGTACGCTATAAGAATGAGGTAAAACTCACAGATAATATAGTGTGCTGATGGTTTATATAAGCATTTGGACATGGTTCTAGAAGATCTAGAAGAAAAGTATTGTTTGAGCACTATTGATAAAAGCAGGACTCTTCGTGATAATTCCATTATTTTTATCATTCTGTTAAATAGGTTTACTATTCCTAGATATAATTCACTAGATTAAAAATAATCTATGAAATACAAAAATATGTTTCAGAGTGATTGGTAAATAATTTAAAGGAGATTACGGCGTGCAAATAAATAATATCCATATAAACTCTACAATTTTAAATGGCCGAGCATTCATAAAATTATCCTTTCTCTATGATCAATTTCAATTAATTATTAATGTACTAAAAAAGCTGTTGCAATCAGATATTAAACACAGAGTCATACAAAAGACACAGTAATCATGTTAAAAATGATTGCAATTGTGAATACAGTAGGCGTTCATTTTTAATACTCTCGTTTTACATTTAAAAAGTGCTACCGTCTTAGAAACTTTTAAAAATATATATAATGTATACATATTTTGAAATATAGTAATCAACATACATACCATCACGCCATGTCCTTTGCAGGGTAGGCAGAGAGAACAGAGTGCCAGAGAACTCTATCCTTGCATACTTCAGAAGTTTGGGATCATACATTCCGTAATCCTTCACACCTGAGGCCAAGCGAGAGGACAACAGCACTCCTACCCCCATGCTCGCTCGATCGCTCTGTGGTACACCAGATCATAGAGCCATCCCGCCACCAGGAAGATCGCAGGCGTCGCTGCCCCTTCGCTTGGTCTCTGTTACACAGAGCACGTCTAGCTGTTTGTCCGCCATGACGGTTACCAGCTCGTGCAACTTACCTTCCACACAACCTTTTACATTCCACGTGCCCACCCGGCACTCTGCTCTCCTCGACTCGCCTGACTGGGCAAGGCGTGATGGGTGGCGGCCCCCATCGCCGCGCGATGATATATAGTAATCAAAGTCAACATAAAGCTCTGAAAATTTAAATATCGAAGTCTATAAATCTAAGGCACAGTTAAAAGTAAATATCAGTGTATATTATTGATTATTGGACGAGTAAGTATTAACGAAATTAAAACTTTTGAAATATTTCACAATTTACATACATACATTATATATCATACTCCATTTCGGGTAGGGTGTAAAACAATAGATTATTTTTATACCTCTCTTTTCTCTCATTCTGCACTTTAAGCTGTCGCTAATCAAATTGCATAAAATAAAAATATTTTTGCTACGTTTTATTGCAAAAATAAAATAACTAAATTTATAAATTATGTGGATATGAAACTACAAAATACGTATACTCAAAACGTTTATCTCTTTGTATAATATTCGTACCATACTTTTTATATAACTCTCAGATTTAAAAGTCTAAATATTTATTTATGATTAAAAATCCAGATAAATATTACATTTCTACTTCTTCTAAATTAATGTTTTAATTTCAAAAAGTCAACCATAATTTAATTATTCTTATCAAGTATTAATAACCATATACTAATATGAAATCATTATATTCATAACTTCTGTATTTTTATTTATTTAATACTTTTTTATTGCTTATGGTAGCAAATGGGCAAGCAGCATAACTAATGTGTTACTGCCACTCATGGATTTTTACAATACATGGGGTGCAGGGCAGCTCTAGGCCGCTGCCTACACTTCATGTGTATATTAACACCAAAGTCGTATCTTTTATTATATTATATATTCCGTGTAGCGACGGAGTAAGAATACAATTCACCACTCGCTATCTTACCCGTGAGTGATCGTACGAGACGACTAAGGGATATAAAACGCATATTACATCTATGCAAGAGAAGGAAAATTTGAAACAAAACTCTATACCAACACAGCGTGGTATATAGTAGGTCAATTTCCCTCCCATTATGGAGGAGGCTCGAGCCCAACAGTGGGACATATATGAGCTGAGATGATGATGATTATGATAAGTATCGTTTATAAGGTTATCGACGTTATCGAATTTTTAATATAAAGATATGTAATGAAAGATCGTTATTACTATTGCTACTTTTGTTAACTGTATTGATATATCATCACCTCAGCCACCACCCACCATCCAACCCACCACTATTGAAAGCAGCACTCTTCTGAGAAACTAATAACACCAATTACAGTCAGCAACCCGTCTGCTAAGCTTGACCATTATCATGGGGCAACACACCGGATGGATGGATGGACGAGTGATTTATGAATACGTGGCTATCTTCGAACGTCCACAGGGTTACTAATTTGTACTAATAATAAATTTGATATACATTTATAAATCCAAGATGGAGGACATAATATCACGTACATTATGATACAACGTTTCGAACGTAATAATTATGTTTAATTAAAGATGTTTTAGTTATATTTAAATTAAAAATTTGTGAATACGTAAAATTAACTTATAGCGTAACAAAAGGGTGGTGAAGAGGGTAAAAAACCATAGGTTTCTTGGAAGTGGAAGTCGTCAAAATCGGTGGAAGGATCACCAAAAGAAGAAGAAAAGAAAAAAACGTATAACAGAGATCGCCAACGCACATGCTCACCAAAGAATGATTGAGCCATGTCGCATTTTATAGGGGTGGTATATGTTCGGTAGTGGACGTCGAAAGGCTAAATAATGATGATGATGATCATTTAATAAAAATTAGATGTTACAAGAGAAGAAGAGATATTTTGAAAGTTTATCCTCGAAAGACATTATCGAATAACTTTAAAATAAAAATGGATTGAGGAAGACTGCAGAAAACTGTGTCTATATTAATTTTATATTTAATATAAAATCGCTATCATAATGAATATATAAATTACTAGCTGATGCCCGCGACTTCGTCCGCGTGACATTCAGTTTTACTACGCACCCCTATTTGAAACTTAAAAAGTCAAACTCGACCAGGTATTTCCGGCAGCCACTTGACAATTTTCATCAAGGAGGACGCTTTCTCCAATTTTCTTTAAAACATCGGCAAATTCTTAAGCATGTGAATTAGTGTTGCCCAAATGCAAGACTCTTGCGAGGCTCGCAACACTAATGTGAATGGTGACCTTGGCTTTGCTTACATGTTGATGGTTAGGGTTAGCTTTCCTACTTGGGGCCACAGATAAGAATACTTCAGTGAAGCATTGATCTCATCAGTTCTATTTCCTCAAGTTTTAACAAGAAGGATTTGCCGAAAATCTCCAAAAAAAGCACCATTGACTTTTCATTACGATCTCGTAGTGCTCGATCTGCGGCCTCTACGATTTTTTTTATTTATCATTGTCCAATCAACGCAAACGATTAGACAGCAATCCTTAATAAAAACACTAACAGTGGTAAAGCCACAGTTGATAGTATTCTTTCTACAGCCACGGACCGGTCCGACCCCCAGTCGGACCTAGTACCCCACTTTTGCAGAAAGGCAACGTCTGAACAGTGGCAATGTGTTATTTCCGCTTCATTTGTAAGAAGTGGCGGGGCGCCGCATGCGCGATTACCTGCGTCTACTTGCCTTAGCCGAAGTCGCGGGTAACTGGAACGGGGAATAGTCCATCACCCGCGCAGAGGCTGACCACGTGAGGGTAAAGCCCGATGGCCCGGGGCGTCATCGGGGATGGTACTCGAAAGGCCCAATGGTGATGGGGAGGGAAAACGGTGGGTTATGGGACCACGCGGACGGAATGCAAGGCGTGTGTCCAGACCATGGCCTGCCAAAAAAATAAGTGCATGCTGCTTGCTTGTTTACCACCGTCCATAATAAAACAAAAAACACTTTGAATCGGGTTATTGTACATCTCGGTGTTTCATTGCTTTATAAATCTATCGGGTTTAGAAACAATGTGCATAAATCTATCGGGTTTTTAAACAAAGCTCTTCCCACCGAGAAGTAATGCAGCAGCAGTTTTCTGACGTAGTTACTTCCAAAGTTATTTTACGCTGATTCCTCATTTTGGTAAGATTGCTCTACTCAGATAAGTCTTTTCAGGGCTACCTGGGGACATGGACATCTATCATTTCAGCTTATATACGTCCCACTATTGGGCTCAAGCCTCGCCCGTAATGGAAGGGAAATTGACCTACTATATCACGCTGGTCAGACGTGTTTGTATATGGTTTTATTTCGAGTTTTCCTTTTCTTCCATAGATGTATGATATGTATGATGTCCTTTAGTCGTCACGTGGATGATCGATCCACGGGTAAGAAAGCGGTTGGTGAATTGTATTATAATTGCGCAACCGCGCGGATAAATATATAATAAATGGCTTTCATTACGAAATAATTAATAAAAATGAAATTCTTAGTTCATGTCCCGTTTTAGTAGCGTAGAATATCTTCAGATGGTTATCTTTTATATTTTATAATAATGTCAAAGGATTTGAAAGACTGTAAAACAATAACATCATTAAAAGCAAAAGACTCAAATGAATGGGGCTATGACTGTTACAGGCCTACTCAAGGGTGTCATCACAGCGCTGATCACCTTCAAGTGCTCTGCAAGCTGCTTGAAACGTACTCTATGCTATCAACAGTGTATAAAAATGTAAAAAAGTAGGCCCTCGCACAATATGCAGCAACAGGCGGCAGTAACAGCACTATTGCTAAAGTGACTGGTGTAGTGATGGGGCATGGTTGCTTCGGCGTGTACCTGCTCACGGTCGTAAGGAGGGAGAGCACACCGTCTAACCACTACTGCGATTGCGAGGTGGACACGGCGCTGCAGACGCTTAAAGTTTGCGTGGCCTGGGCAAAGCAGCGCCGTGCACTCATCGCAATCATCAGTGCCAAACTGGCACTGTCGACTATCACAAAGACGATGCTCAATAGCGTCAGGGAACTCGGACTCGGTCGCCGCCTTTTGCGAGACAGTCGTCCCACAGAAAAAGGTGACGGAGCGTGTCACAGAGGAGACTCTCCATGCTGACACACTCTGCCGCCGGCGCATCGGATGTCACAGGCGCGGTACCTGCACCTGTTGCTTTCCTAACTGAGGTCGCGGGTAGATGGACCATGGAAATTAATCTACCACCCGCAGAGACACCAACCGCGTAAGGGCGATACAACACTGTTGTTTGCCGGGGTGTAGACGGAGACGATACCTGGGAGGGTAAACCCCCGGACCGGCCACGGATGTCAAGTAAGCGGTACCAGAGGCCAGCCTGATGGTTTGGGCAGAGAACACGATGAGTTATGGGGCCACACGACGCACTACTGTTACCACGGAAGGAATGGCTGTGTCCAGACCACAGCCTACCAAACAAAAACAAAAAAGAGTGCACTTTGCATACTCGCCCCTAAGTAGCATCTTAACTAAGAATGTACGTTTTGTACGCTCTATGATGTGGACTTTACTTTTCTTTTTCGTATTTGACTTAGTTGTTAGTCGCAGATGGCTATGACAACTTTACTCGGACTGTTAGGTGAGTGCTGAGAGCTTTCTACCCAAAGTACCTTTACTAAGTTCAAGAAGTTAATGTAGTAGCTTTTGAAAATATAACGAAAAAATGATTTAAAGTTTTAAACTAAATTATAGCGCCATCTATTGCTCATTTAACATACTAAATAAATCATGCATTTTATTAATTTATAGCTAATTTATATATTATTAACTAATTAAAACATTCTTTTTTATCACAAATAGTTTTAATAGTTATTTTGACTACCTGACTAATGATATGTATTATGTCAACTTCCCTTCAACTTTGAAGGAGGTTTGAGCCCAGCAGTGGGATGTATATGAACTGAATTGATGAAACTACTATATATTAAGTAATATAAATACTTTCCTTACACTATAGATAAATTAAATAATTGTTTTAAATTGAACCTTCTAGTGACATAAAAGGCGAGCGGTGATTTTAAAAACTTAAATGACCATAACTTTTTTTACAGACATCAGATTTCAACGAAACAAAGACTAAATGTTGCTCTGAATTGGGCTTAATCTTTTTATCAAAACTGCAAAACAATCCGTTCAGTAACTTCGGAGATTAGCGATTACAGACATACAGACACACAGACATACAGACAGACAAGAAATTCCAAAAAATGTTTTTTGTTTTCTGTTAGTGTTTTCTTACTGCCTAGATTAATTTTTTAATAAATTTATCAAATGTACAGACACGGGATTTCTACTGATTTATTATATGTATAGATATATATAGATATAGATTAGAATTAATAATGGAATTGTGGCAAAATATGGTATATAGAAGAGAGTCTGCTGGTGGGCCAAATCCACCCCAGTATGGTCTAGTGCCCACGCCGGGATGTTGGGTTGCAGATTTAATATGCCAACCTAAGAAATTTCAAACAAAAATCATTGAATTCAAATAATTATCTATTGATATAGTACCCAAAAATCTATGTACCATACTTAGATTTTTTATTAAATACTACTATATGTTTCATATTTTGATATAACCTCCGCATATTTATTGTTAAAATACGAAAGGAAAGCTTCCGAACTGACAAAATTGTTTTTTTTTTCATTGGTTAGAAGCCTAAATTCCCTTTGTAAAATAACTCCAGCCAGATACGTCAATGTAACAAAACTATTAAAGAAGCCAACGATTTTCCCGACTTTATTATAATTAAATACACATCTAAATAAGTGAATAAAGTCGCAGATAAAAATTGGTAGTTATATAAATATTAGCATTTCAATAAGTCACATGCGAAGGCAGGTGCTCGTAGTTAAAAATAGTATTAGCGCGTTTCTTTTTCAATATTACTTGAATGCGCATAACACAATTATAAATTGTACATTTACGTACATATGAATATGACTAAGGTATTTTGTTTACTGAATAACTATGTTCAACAAATTTAATATACACGTGACTACTAATTACAAGGTCACCAACATTATACAGAGAGGGTTAAAATCAAAAATATCATCTCTCATGTTTTATGGTGGTCCTAAAAACCAGCTAAGGGAGCACACAATAAGAATATTTAACAGCACACTTCTGGGAAACTTATAACCGTTGTGAACCTAATATATTTGACCCGCCGGACATACATACGTGTAATAAATAATAAGACTGTCAATTTTTAGGGTAGCCGATATCCATTGGACGGTAATATCCTAATGGATGAAGGTGGATATTCAACAAATCCATTTAATGTTTAGAAAATTAGGCTTCAATATTTATTTCCATTAGCTCATAAACGTGTGTTATTAGACTTATTAGATATAGGACTTCACAAAGGGCGGATAAAGTCATAAAGCTTGGCAGTTGGGCTGATGGTCTCAATTTGTGTTAAGTTTGCCAGGAGAGTGCTACCGTCTATTTTCTTAATGATCCCTCATCCACCTGATACGATTTCCATGGAAAAGTAAAAAAAAGTAGTATATTATATTCTTAACCCATCACCACAAAATTTACCTAATTTTCCAGGACAATACTTTTTAAGTAAAATCAAATCTTTTTAAGTAAAAATCTCTTAACCAGCTTTTATCAGTAACCGGCCCAATGGCTGGATGGGGAGGGAATATGGTTGGTTATGGGGCCGGGCGCCGCCCTTCCATCGCCCCGGACGGAATGGACGACGTGTGTCTAGACAATCTACAAAAAAAAATACAAGCTCTTATAACATAGGGAAAGTTAGGTATTTTACACTGTATTTTTAACCTATGGTGTACCGGTGGCCCGCTCGCACGGCGAAGAGAGGAGTTGCACGGTGGGTCTATGGGGTCACGCGCCGCCTCTTCCGTCACCCCAAACCGATTTGGCTGGGCGAGACGCATCCATAGTCCACCGTAAAAAAAAATTGTGTAGGTGTTAGTACATATTACACATTATTACTTCATTCTCTTTCATCATTTCGTATTATATCACTAATGTAATCAACGAAAAGATCGCGGCCATAATCCGGATCTCGGAATTGCCAAATATGACGTCATTCGACACGTTTGGTCACCATTGTTCTCTCGATCCCCAAGCGGATCTACTCCGCTCTAAATCATAACTGTATCAAAAAAAAATATTATTAATGTCTATAATTTTAAGTTATTTTTCATGTTAAGATAAATTAAATAACTATTAATATGAACTAGTTTTATCACTATACATATCTCAAGATAAGGCTATGTATACATGTTGAAGTATAGAAGGGAATCTTCATAAACAATGCGAATCGTCCGTCGACTTCCTCTGTTATATATTGACCTTTAGCTTGACGATTGTAGTTGGTGTTATCCCAACATGCTGTTACTAACTATCCTAGTCATCCTTCAGCCGTTTTTGACTCCACATGAAATTAAAGGTGAGACACATTGTATTAAAACTAAATCAGTCATCACACAAAAGGGGACATTGGTTTCATTTCAGCATATAAATTTGCCACTGCTGAGATTGAGTCTCCTCCACAATGAGAGGAGAATTGACCAACTATACTACACTAGTCAGACAAGTTCGTATATGAATTTATATAGAGTTTTCCTTCTCCTACAGTGATGTTATTTAATTGTGTCCCTTAGTTGTCTTTTACAATCACCCACGGGTAAAAAAGGGGGTGACGAATTATATTCTTACTTCGTTACCACACAGGTGTTGGCTTAATCTATCTATCTATACTAATAAATGGAGAGCCGTATTTTTGAGCGGTTATATTGCGAAAAATACTGAACCGATCGGAATAACACTTATATCATAAGACGCAGCGTGTTTCGGAGAAGATTTTAATATAAGATATATTGGTGATTACTTATCCAGCAAGGAGGGAAGCGGGCGACACACAGCTTAATTAGTAGTAGGTTGAGTAATAAATTTAAAAAAATCAGAGTAGATAAGGAAAGTAAATAATCTATTCACTGACTATACAGATAGTGTAGTCATCTGACTACTGACCTCTTGAACGAATGCCCTCTTGGTGAAAATTATATAAGCGATCCACAAACGTTTGAAAGTTTAGTCATCATTTGTATCCGTTAATCCCACGCTTATCTCCTGTCCTACAAAATTTTAATCCTGACCTCAGATCTTTCCTTTCTTTTAAATAAAAATATTTATAAAACACGTCACATGCTTTTTGTGTCGCTTATGGTGTGCAATAAAGACCTATTATGTCTATGTTCTTTAGCAATGATTGCATTACTTGAGCCAGATAAGAATGAAAACTGTTTTATTTTTAATTTATTATAATACGTTATTTTATTACTCATTCCCATGCTTCTAAAAGTCTTTTCTTTCGTGTACATGTAGAATGAACTACTGCTTTTTTCTATGCACTATAATCTCATTTTTTAAAGAATATTTACACTTGCAAGAAGAAAGAGGCCGACATGAATTACGTAAGGAATTTTGAAGAATGATTTGGCCTCCTCAATACAGTAAGACTTCATAAGATTGCAACTACTCCCCCCCCTGCCTCTTAATAAGAATTTTCGTAAGAAAAGACCCTATTGATCAAATATAATTCCGTTTCTTCTGAAAATATATTTTATTACAATCTTCTTACTACTAGTAGGTATCCTGACCGGTATCCCGACCTGCGCGTCCGCAGCGCTAATTCGCCAGTGATATTTTGGCCGTGACCTAATTAGCAGCACGTGTTAATTGTTTTATTGTTTATCTCCCACAATGGCAGATCAAACAAGATATTCTAATCGCGAGTATTATGACATGGTACGGTGCTACATATTAAGTGGTGAAACTTTACGTGGTGCGCAAAGGGTCCGTACTTTATTGAAGACCGATTGACTGGCAGTAATTATCTGGATATGTTGCGAAATGTGATTTCCGATTTACTAGAGGACGTACCTCTAATACTGTTAAATAATCTATACTTCCAACATGACGGTGCTCCACCCCATTATTCGAGTGCTGTGCGTGAGTATTTAAACACTGAATATGGGAATAGGTGGATATGTCGTGGGGGCCCGATACCGTGGCCTCCAAGGTCACCGGTCCTTACACCATTAGACTTTTATTTGTGGGGTGAAATTAAGAGACATGTTTACGTTGAAAAAGCGCAAAGTTATGAGGACCTTCGTAGTAAAATCATTACTGCATTTGATGAAGTGAAAAGTGCTCGGACACAGATAATGTTAAAAAACAATTTAAGAAGGCGTGCTCAGCTTTGTGTTGAAAGAAATGGACTTCATTTCGAACAATTGTTAAAATATCAGTGATAGTGTTTTTCCTGGGACTAAATGAATAGGTAAGTTTAATTGTTGTAAATAGTTAATTCCACTTTTTAAATACGCCTTAATACATACGAACATTAGTATGTGGTTTTAAAATAATAAACTGGTATTTTAATTATCTGTTTATTATGACGCGTGACGGTGCTAAGCCCGTTAAAAGTATGAAAGAAAATTGGAATCTTAAACTTATTGACTATTTTACATGTGTGTGTGTGTGTAGAAGTGTAACAGTAGTGTGGTGTCGATAATTTCTAACATGTACTTGTGTGCGTTAGGGTGATAGTTTCTTGATCAATGGCCGCGCGTAACAAGATTAGGTTGTCTATAAATCAGGAATATTTTTAGATATTTTCAAATGAAAATAATTAGGTAATTACTAGTGATTTTAAATATTTGACATTTTTAATATAACATTTTTTATATGTAGAACATCATAAAAAAATTTGGGTACTCTTAGAAAAAAAACCCATATAATATGGGTATTGGTATACACCTTAATATGGGTATCATTTCATATGTTACATATATCATTAAGTTGTATGTGGGGGAGGTGCTCTGATACTTATAGTACAGGCCTCGGCCTAGTTTAAGATAAGAGTATCTAATCTTATTCATTCAGAATGAATAAAATAAGGTCTAAAGGTGGAGACATTCTTACACAAACACAAGACGTGTTAAGCCGATGGAGTGAATAAAATAGAAAAGAATATTTTGGCGATATGTATGCGGATGCTACGGTTGGCGCCGGTGTTGGATGTGGTTTAGTAGATCAACATTCGACAACGGCGTCCTCCGATGGCATCAGTATGGATGAAGTTGAATGGGCGATAAGAAGTTTGAAAAATGGTAATGCAGCGGGCATTGATATGGTGTCTGCCGAGATGATCAAGCTTGGTGGCTCTTGTGTCTGGGAGGCGTTCCTGTTGCTCCTCAATTTATGTTGGAGCTCGGGAATGGTTCCCAGGGACTGGAATAGCGCAGTCATCGTGCCTTTGTTTAAAAACAAGGGTTCACGTTATGACTGCGCAAATTACAGAGCCATAGGCTTGACCAGTTTGGCAGCAAAAGTGTATGGAAAAATGATTGAAAGGAGAATGAGGATGGTGTCCGATGGTTTACTGTGCGAGACACAAGGAGGTTTCAGGAGTGGAAGGGGATGCATGGATCAAGTGTTCTCTCTGCGTAACATTGTGGAGAAGCATCTGGCTCTAGGTCAGAGGGTTTTCTGCAGTTTTGTGGATCTGGAGAGAGCATTTGACACGGTTGTACGAAAGGAACTTTGGGACATTTTACCGGAGTATGGTATTAGCGGTAAACTGCTACAGGCTGTGCAGTCCAGTTACATGGGCTGTAGAGCCTGTGTGCGGCTGGATGATGGAATGTCGCCTCGGTTTGACGTCAATATCGGCGTTAAGCAGGGGTGCGTTCTGTCAGCCAGGCTGTTTATCATATATCTGGATAAATGTCTCCAAAGATTGAACGATATGAATGTGGGAGTCCAGATGGGCGACTCAGTGGTCACTGCTCTGCTTTATGCAGATGATGCAGTCCTGCTGGCACAGTCAGCGACTGACCTGCAGACCCTAGTCGACACAATGACAGAAGATTGTAAGAAAAGGGGTACGCGTGAATGTGAGCAAAACCAAAATAATGGTCTTTGAAAGAGATAAAACCAGAACAGATGTAAGAGTAACAATAGGTAATGATGTACTAGAGCAAGTGGATGAATTTGTATATCTTGGATGTGGATTTAGCCGAGATGGAAGGTACACCACTGATATAGAGCGAAGAGTGAATGCGGGAAATAGAGTGAACGGAGCGTTGGGGCAACTTCTCGGCAGCCACCACCTCAGCCAGAAGGCACGTGTAGCAATACATAACGCAGTGCTTGTCCCAACATTACTGTATGGAAGCGAGAGTTGGGTATGCAGAAAAAAGTATGATAGTAAAATTAATGCGGTCGAAATGCGATCTCTGCGGAAAATCTGTGGAGTTAGGCTGACCGACCGCATTCGTAATGACGACGTAAGAGAGCGAGTAGGTATGAAAGAGAGTATTGGTGTAAAGATGCGAAAGGGAATGCTCCGATGGTTCGGACATGTGGAAAGAATGCCGAACGAACGCCTGGTTAAGAAGATATACAATGCGAAAGTGGAAGGATGTAGGTACCGAGGGAGACCGAGACTAACCTACCTAGACCAGATCGGTCATGTACTGAAGGAAGGTGGAGTCAAGAGTCTCCGAAACCGGCGAGCGTGTATGAAGAGAATTATGAATGTTGAGGAAGCGAGTGAAGTATGCAGAGATAGAGTTCTCTGGCACTCTGTTCTCTCTGCCTACCCTGCAAGGGATATGGCGTGATGATATGTATGTATGTATGTATCTAATCTTATGAAAATATATTAATTATTATAGAAAGTAAAAATATGTTTGTAAATTAGCTATATAAGTAACAGATCTGAATAAATAAATATTATTATTATTATTTTGTTCGATCATAGTTCAACTAACATTTTCTCTGAACTGACCATAAATTAATTGTGTCCAAACCATATTTCCTATAGTAATAGATTTAAATAATTCTTTTTTTTTTATTGTGGCAAACGAGCACATTGCGTGCTCGTCACACCTGATGGTAAGTGGTACTGCCGCCCATGAACCTTTACATTACCAACGTAAAGCTTGGCCATTGCCTATCAATGAAAACCCCAAACCCACCGAAAAAGTTGGGCTTCCAGCTCTCTCACTCATCAAATGAAGCACCACAGCACATTGTCATTGCTCAGACATCGACTTTCTGCGAGAGTGTGGGAATTCCCTGGACAGACCGGCCTGCGGCTATAGACAGAAAACTGTCAAAAGTGTGGTCCTACCCAGTGTGGTGATGAATAGTGATAAATTATTCGATTTCAATTCCGCATCACTTTAAAAATAAAATCTACATTCCTTGTTCTATAGTTTTATATTTAAAATATCTCTTTTCTCCTCCTAATTACTTCTTAATTCAATTCGAGACATTGCTGGTTATGTAGATAATATACATAATTGTTAGTTAAAATAATTAAAATCATCATCATCATCTTGCTCTTATCCTAATTATTTGAGATGGACGCAATAAGTCCTCCTCTTCCATACAGTCTTATCGTTGTCTCTGTATTCACTCCCTATCTGTCATATGTATATCATACTATGCTTCACGCAGTCCATCCATCTTTTCTTTCGTCTTTCTTTACCTCTAAAGCTTTCAACATTCATATTTAAAACTTTCCTCACAACATTTCTTTAAACCCGCCTCATCACATGTCCGTACCAGTTCTACAGTTAAAATAATTAAAATATTTATCATGGACTTTCTTTTTTATTCTTTTTGTTCAAATAATAATTATAAATTGGTATATCAACAGTATACAATCGAATTCTCGGAATTAATAATTCACAATTTGGTTCACCATTCTAAATTTAAATGTAGGTATATATAATACACTATATTATTTGAATATGTAATGTATTATGTAATAAGGTACTAATATATTACATTTACGTAATACTGACTGAACCGATGATGTAATAATTAATATACCGTTATTTTTACGACTTCCCCATGACAGTAAATGGTGGCGACTCATTGTAGTCTTTACTCATCACTATAAATAGAGACTTTTGGTCTTTGTATTGGACATATAGTATAGCTGTTAATATATCGACTTACCGTGTCAAGCTTTCCGGGTTCGATTCCCACGCAGTAAAAATATTTTATTCTCAAATTGTTACCCTGGATTTTGATATAATTTCTTTGGCCCGTTGATATTTTTATATTTAAAAAAAAAAACACTGCACTAACAAACATATAATTAACAGACACAAATTACACCGAGACCATCATTCTCCTACTCTTATCCCAATTACTTGGGATCGATACAATATGTACTCTTCTTTCATAGTACATATTATAAAAGTTCAATGTTTCAAATTATCATCATAGTTCAAAAGGCAATAGTTTGATGACCGGCCCCCTGCCAGACGTCAACCCTACTTGGGAAAGTAATTGTTGACCAAACGGCATCAGATAGAGTTGGCCCAGTTCGTTATAAGGCTCTTAGTCGTCTTTTACGACATCCACGAGCAAAGACAGGGTTGGTAGTATTCGTAGCCGCTAACACACAGCACCTACTAAGGACAACAATTTGTGAATCCTATAAAATATTGTACTGCGTGAGAATCGAACCCGTGACGCTTGACACTATAGGTCGGTATCTAAACCGCTACACCATATATAGTCATATGTAGTCGTATAACATACAATATGAGTATGATGCAGGGGACTGGTGACAATATTTTTTTTTTTACTTATAAAAAAAATACTACAATCGTTGACCAATTAGCTCGCGACCCATCTAATGATATTTGTAATTATCGTGGATTTTGAAATACAGAACACAAAGGTCACCACCTTTTACTGTCATATGGAAGGTGTAAAACTAATAGAGGGATCAAAAATATAATGGACCAAAGTGATCTCTGCAAGCTACGTTCATCAGGCCACCGAAGACAAAGATGGGGCACCGGTAGCCCGCTTGCACGGCAAAGAGCGTTGCTTGCAGGGTGGGTCTATGGGGTTGGGCGCCGCTTTTTTCGTCGCCCCGGACCGATTTGGCGGAATGCGACTACGTCCATAGCCCACCGCAAAAAAAAAGAGACTACGTTCACCAATCCAGCGATTAATAGCATACATGTTAATGACGTATTAATTAATTTTTTATTCTTAACATGATAATACCTACACGAGTAAAATACTACGTAAATCATTACTTTATTTGCTTCACCTTTAAACCTCTATAAGTTGATTCTATTCTATGACCGTGGCACTCAAGCGATTACATACTTTGATAGATAATTTTCCCTCAGTTTAGGTTTTATTTCGAAACTGTGACACAGGTGTTTAAAGGTTTTTTTTTTAAATAATTGAAAACAATACGAACGAAAACGGAATATGAACGAAAAGACTACACAAACCGAAGTCATCTTTGTGTACTCGTCTTTAGTATATGTATAATGTATTCATTGGTGGCTTTTGACAATTGGGCAATACTCAATGTCATTGCTGACTGATGCACACGTGTCAACAATTGTGAAATTGCGCCTTCGTTTAACTACTACGAAATAGAGACATTTTAATGGTAGATATGGGCAAACTTCATTGTAAATTATACATGGCTTAATGTCCCATGTATCAATCTGCCACATGGTTTTTTTTTATTGTGAATAATTATGTGTTCTCTGTAAAGCAGTAACTGTCGCTCAAGCATTTGGTTATAAAGGAATTGCCACTGCTAAGAAGAAAAATGAAGATGTATAGAAGAGCCCAGACCAGTTGTTTGCCTTAGAGGTGTCTTTAAACAGACACATAATCTGGACAATATCTCTGGAATTCACTCTCTATACCATAATCTATCGTCTTTCAGTCACACCGTTAATATTTTCTACTTCTATATTCTATATTCGCTTTATATATTTTTTTTTAATTCTATTATGTGCCTTATACTGCCTAAAAAGACTTTTATAATATAAGTTTCAAATTAAGGTATTATAATAATATTCTGAATAAATAAATACAATCTTATGCTAGAATATGTGTTTTTTATTAATTCTATTCAAATTTCTGTCTCAAAAACACGTTTCATAAAGTCTATTATTATTAAAATCTTACTAGACTTTTATTGCTATTTTCACAAAACGATTATCTTATATCGAATCATCAACAAAACAGTAAATACATTTATAGACGTGACATCATGGAATAACATAAAATATTCAATTTATTGTTAAAGAAAAAGTCATAATATTATAATTATTTTCCAAATTGTTTTTCAAACACGTTTAACAGGTCATACTTCGAAGAAATAAACAAATGTACCATATATTTGTATAAATCTGACGCACTTATATTAAAGAATTAATAATATATTAAAGAAAACGAATTACTTGTTGAGACTGTCACAGTTATCAGTGATTTTCTTAGTTTTTTTAATAAAAGCAATAGTTTTTTCATAACTAGGATGTTACTGTATGAATTTTCATTACAAATCCAATTTTGCTCTCTCACTTTTGCATACAGTACAATCATTCTTCAGATAACAGCATTATTACATTTTAAGATAGTAATGCTACTGCTAAATACAAACGAGAAGAGTCAGTTTAGAAACAGTTTTCCTACTTCTTTCTTCCAAGTGCCATATGAAGTTTTCAACTTTTCTCGTTATATAGGATAATTTGCTCATTCGTACCAAAATATTATCTACCCAAAATATCATATGTGTAATCAATAACTAAATTATCTGCAATAACTTCTACAAAATAGTGCTAGGACTACGCTGTTGACAGTTTTCTGTCTACAGCCGCGGGCTGGTCCGTCCGGGGTAGTACCACACTCTCGCAGAAGATCGACGTCTGAGTAATGGCAATGTGCTATTGCGCATCGTTCCGTGAGCCTAAGAGCTGGAAACCCAACTGGGTGGGTTTGGGGATTTTATTGGTAGACAGCGGCCTAAGCCATATCCTTAGTATTGCAAAGGTCCATGGGCGGCAATGACACTTACCATCAGGTGTGCTGCTTGCTCATTTGCCACCGTAAGCAATACAAAAACAAATTGCAATTGTATGTATAGAATGAACTGTCTGATCATAACCAAATAATATTGTTCTAAGTGAAACAGTGAGGCGTGAGGTTGAAAATAATGGTTTTATGATAAATCTCATAAACATAAATACATATTTATGTTCCGGACAAAACTTTTAATCTAGCTATTAATATTAATAGTCAATCAAGTTATATTAAAATATCAGATCCGGTCTGGTCAAATACTTTGTTATAAAAAAGTACATAATTCATCATCTTCATCATCATCATCATCATCATCACAGCCCACAAGTGTCCCACTGTTGGGCTCGGGCCTCCTCCGTAATGGGAGGGAAATTAACCTACTATACCTCGCTGGTCAGACGTGTTGGTATAGGGTTTTCTATCGAGTTTTCCTTCTCTCGCATAGATGTTATATGCGTTTTATATCCCTTAGTCGTCTCGTATGATCACCCAGGGGTAAGATATGGGGTGGTGAATAGTATTCTTACTCCGTCACCACACGGAAAGTACTTTATTTACTACGAATTTAATGCGCATTAGAATTCAAATTCTTAGATAAAAGTGATTTTTTTTGCCTTACAAAATGTCAAACAGAAAGCCACTCCCTTCTGGGCAATCACGCCCCGTCGTAGAAAACGGCGAGTAAGAATATAATTCATCATCTTACACATGGGTGTCGTAAACAATGACTAAAGGACTATAATATTTTTTTTATTACTTATGGTGTCAAACGAGCAAGCAGCACACCTGATGGTAAGTGTCACTGCCGCCAATGGACCTTTGCAGGCCGCTGCCTACCATTACCAACTCCAAACCCACCCAGTTGGGCTTCTGACTCTCTCGCTCACCGAACGAAGCGCAATAGCACATAGCCATTACTCAGACGTCGATCTTCCGCGAGAGTGTGGTGCTATCCTGGACGGCCCGCGGCTGTAGACAGAGAACTGTCAACAGCGTGGTCCCACCAACACTAGCGTGGTCCTACCACTACCACCTATGTTTATATACCATCTATAAAAACTTGAATACAATCCTGTACTAATACATATGACCAGCGTGTTTATAGAAGGTCAATGTACCTCCTATTGTGTAGCAGGCTCGAGTCTAGCAGCGAGACTTATATAAAACAAAATGAATAATGATTATTAAAGATGCGAAATGGAATGCTCCGATGGTTCGTACATGTGGAAAGAATGCCAAACCAACGTCTGGTTCAGACGATATACAATGCGAAAGTGGAAGGATGTAGGTACCGGGGGAGACCGAGACTCACCTACCTAGACCAGATTGGTCACATACTGAAGGAAGGTAGAGTCAAGAGTCTCCGAAACCGGCGAGCGTGTATGAAGAGAATTATGAATGTTGAGGAAGCGGTTGAAGTATGCAAGGATAGAGTTCTCTGGCACTCTGTTCTCTCTGCCTACCCTGCAAAGGCTATGACGTGATGATATGTATGTATGTATGTAATAATGATTATTAGTAAAACGAGCTAAAAAATCTCTAGGATTATCCTAGAAATTCTTTAGCATGCAAGCAGCAGAATTCTCATGGGAAACTTCTTAAAATCAACTATCATCGTCAACCCAATTGCCAATCATGATGATTATGGCCTTATCCGCTTCATAGGAAGGATGATTCAACAGGTGATGTCAATTGATTGATAGAACCCAAATAGTATAATATTGAAGTGCGATAATACATTGAAATGCGAACATCGACCGTGACACAGGATGTGTGACCCCGGTCTGTTATAACCTTACACTTATAAATAAGTTTACTATTTAGAACTTTAAGTCAATGTGATTCTTGGTATGACTCATTACTGTGGAAGATGGACAAATCGGGTTACTGAATGGATGAGTCCCTATCGGCATAAGAGTAAAGGGAGATTGAAAGATCGCTGGATCGATGAATTACAAAGAACAGCCAGTAGAGACTCCAATCTCTACCAGTATCCATGCTTTTGTTTGCCGGCGGGCTATAGTGTGGTCACGCCCTATTAATTCCGTCCGGGGCGACAGAAAGAACAGCGCATGACCCCATTCCTACCCTACATGTACCTCCCTTCCCGTGCGACGGGCCACCGACACCCGATCGTTGTCTTCGGTAGCCCGCGTGGATCCTCTCGAATCGATGTCCCGGTAGCTTTCTTCATTTGGATATCGTCCTCACGCGTCGGCCTCTCCCCGGGTGACCAGACTATTCTCCGGTCCGGTCACCTGCCTCGGCTAAATCACCATTTATGCCGAAAGTACATAATATAAAGAAGTGTTAGCAGTTGGAAGGCCTATATCCGGAGCGCGGCCATAGTATATAAAAATGTAATTTACAATATGTATTTGGAAAACATGTAAATAAAGACTTTATTATTATTAATGTTATTATTATTTTATAGGGATTAGGACAATTTTCTATATACAGCCGTGGACCGGTCCGTTCGGGTTATTACTATACTCTCTCAGAAAATCGACGTCTGAGCAATAGCAAACTGTTGCGCTTCGTTCAGTGCGCGATAGAGTCGGCAGCTCAACTCTCTGGTTGGATTTGGGATTTTCATTGGTAGCCGGCGGCCTAGCTGTACTTCTAGTTTTACAAAAGTCCGTGAGCGGCACTAACACTTACGATCAGGTGTGCTGATTGTTTGTTGTCACCCCAAGCAATTAAAAGAAAGATAGATGTCCCAAGTAGATGTCCTAAGTAGCAAAACCTATAGGTTTACTTACTTAATATATATATTAGGGGCTGTTAAAACAATTTTGACTTTTGTTACTCAATAAAATACATCTATTTTACATCCTCTTTTCTGAATTCTTGCGGTATTAATAACTTCTTACCTTTCCTTTGCATTTTTAATTCGTCCATAATACCTCTTGGATATCTTCATCAACTAAATTAAGAGCAAACTATTTTTAGAATTATTATTTTAGTAATCATAAAACAAAATTATGTAGTTATTAATGTAATATTTGGATTAAATAAATTGTTCCAGACATTATAAAAAAATATAATTATAAAATCTCTAGATTACAATGATATTTCAAAATAACAGTGCTCCTATCATTAAAATTTAGTAGGTACTAACTAAACTAAAAGATGCTTAGCCCGGTCTAGTCATGATCCGTCCAAATTATCAAGAGGGGTGGGACACATAATCTATCGTATTACTACTCTTCACAAATTGAACGAGCCACCGGCACCAGTCTTGTCTGCGATGGCATAAATGTCGACCTCTAAGTAATATTTAAAATTAGTTTTCAAAAAATTTGCCACCAGTTTGTGACATGCTAAAGCCAAGAATAAAAAAACAATGATTTACGCAAGCTATACGATTATTTTTTAAATAAATTGTACACAGCATTGTACACAGCTTTAATTGTCAATATTATTTTTTTAGTTTCAATCTCTATAAAGGTGTAGACAGAATATAATAATAAAATATTTTTCTGAATAAATTATTAGTTAAAAAAATAGGATATAAGCTGATACGGATAATATATTCTACTGGACATATGTTCTGCCAGACTCCTTTTACTCAGCTAATTAATATCCACTTATATTTCTTCTGACCTGGTATTTAGATTAGTCTTACAATTTGCAGTCAATAACTGTACTATGAAATCGCATACCAAATAGTCATTTTATAGGTTTACTATTATAGAATTGATGTATTTTAATAAAGAATTTTTAGATTTATTTATTAATGGTATGATAAGGTAATGTCTGTGACTTTGTCCTAGTGAATTTCAATATCATTACTTACACCTATTTGAGAATTATATTTATATGACGATAACTTTTTCTCCCACATCAGGTTTCAATAAAATAAAGTGTAAAATGTTGCTCCAAGATAAGCATAAAATGGATTACATTTCTAAAAACCTCAAAAAATAACCTTTTAGTTACTTAGGAGATACATCAAAACGCATACATATATACAAACAGGAAAAAAAATTAAAGAAATATTGTTAATATTTACTTACTTTTTTCTTATCGCCAACACTAATTTTTGTTTAGTTTATTAAAGATACAGATATAGTTTCTACTGTTTTAATATACAGCTGATAACATTCGTTTCCTTTGCCACACGACATCGTGAAAGACAACTAAGATAAAAGCAGATACCATTGCAAGAGAAGAAAAATCGAAGTAAAAACCTACACTAACTAACCATATAGTAGATCAATTCCCTTCTCGTTGTGGAAATGCGTCACACCCATCATCATCGTCATGATCTTATCCCAGTTACTTGGGGTCGACGCTATATCGCGTACTCTGCTTACATTGTACATATTGCAAAAGTTACTGGCAATAGTTTTATGACTGGCCGCCTGCCTGACTTTAACTCTCTTGGGAATGTAATTGTTGACCTGACGGCGTCAAGTGGAGTTGGCCTAGGTCGACAATAAGCTGTACGGCGCACCCATGTGGGCGAGGGCTCTGAACGCCCAGCTCAGGGAGGTGCTGTAGAGGCCTCAGCGAGCCATGGCGGTCAGAGCCATTCGCGGGTACCGCACGGTGTCTACCGAGGCGGCATGCCTATTGGCCGGGACACCCCCGTGGGATCTAGAGGCGGAGATGCTCTCCGACCACTACCGGCGGGTTACCTCAATGCGCGAAGAGGGTGGCTCCCCATCGTTCAACGAGATAGCCACCTGGCGCGAGGACGCCCGCCGAGAAGTCATCGCCCGTTGGGCTACGTGGCTGGAGAGGCCTAGACACGGTGTTTTTACCGTTGAGGCCCTCCGGCCCGTACTGATGGACTGGATGGAGCGGCGGCACGGAGTCCTCTCTTTCCGGTTGGTGCAAGTCTTGTCGGGGCATGGCTGCTTCGGCAAGTACACGGTCGTACGGAGGGAGTGGACTCCGTCCTGCCACCATTGCAGTAGCGACGAGGACACGGCGCAACGTACGCTCGAGGTATGTTCGGGCTGGGACGGGCAGCGCCGTGACCTCGTCGCTGTCATCGGTGCCGACCTGACGCTGCCGGCTGTTGCGCGAGCGATGGTCGACAGCGTCAAGAATTGGGAGGCGGTCGCCGCCTTCTGCGAGGCTGTCATCTCGCAGAAGGAGGCGGCGGAACGGGCCCGGGAGGATTCCCGTGACCCGGGCCGCCACCCGCGGCCGGGGCGGCGCAGGCGCGAGTACCTGCGCCTGATGCCGCCCTAACCGACGCTTCGGGTGATCGGACCGGGGAATTTTCCGGTCACCCGACGTGAGGCCACCGCGTAAGGACGACGCCTCTATGGCGAAAGCTGTCGGGGCGTCGACAGGAGAGGAGCCCGAGAGGGCATACCACTGAGCGGGCCACCGAAGACAAAGATCGGGTACCGGTGGCCCGCTCGCACGGCGAAGAAGAGGTGCTTACAGGGTGGGTCAATGGGGTTGCGCGCCGCCTCTTCCGTCACCCCGGACCGATTTGGCGTGGTGTAACGTCCATAGCCCACCGCAAAAAAAAAAATAGGTCGACAATAAGCTCTTAGTCGTCTTTTACGACATTCACGAGAAGTGAAGTAAGAGATGGTAGTATTCGTTGCCGGTAGCACACAGCACAGTGAGATATACATACATACATACATATCATCACGCCATATCCCTTGCAGGGTAGGCAGAGAGGACAGAGTGCCAGAGAACTCTATCTTTGCATACTTCACTCGCTTCCTCAATCTCTCTCCCCCGTTACCTACATCCTTCCACTTTCGCATTATATATCTTCTTAACCAGACGTTCGTTCGGCATTCTTTCCACATGTCCGAACCATCGGAGCATTCCCTTTCGCATCTTTACACCAATACTCTCTTTCATACCTACTCGCTCTCTTACGTCGTCGTTACGAATGCGGTCGGTCAGCCTTACTCCACAGATGAGTGTGAGATATATATCAGCTGTAAAAAGATAAGCTGAAAAGCCTTAAGAATGGACCAACATTGCAAAGATTATTATCATCGTATCTTGATAATATTCCCCGTGGAATAAATCCCCTGATTTTGTTCGTACATTCTACCGCTTTTTTAACAACCAAAAGAACAATAACTGGTATCGTAGCTTTATTAAATTCCTGATCGACATATACGTAAACTGGTTTCTCTAAAAGGAGAAAATTTTTCGATGTTTAAAAATACAAGTAAATGTAGTCTTGATAACGTAAAAGTTCGAGGATGATGACTTTTTATAAAACTTATTTAAATACACATTTATTTTAATTAACATAACGGCACTTTTTAATTCTGTTATCTGTCCCGATTTTTGATTGATAGATTTATAATTTACCTAACGTTTCTTTAATAAATTAATGATTTTTTAGTATATGCAAAAGGTTTTTTGAACTTTGGTAAGGATTAATAACTTATTTTATACAATTATCATCGTCTAATCTCGTATGTGTTTCACTACCGGGTTCGAATCTCCTCCACAGTGGGAGGGAAATCAATCATCTAAATAAAAAGCTGGTCAGACAGGTAGAGTTCTATTTCAAGTTTTCTCATGCAATCACCATACAGATATCTTATATGATATATGATATTCAATATATTATTATTCTACTTTTAATTAGTATTATATAATTCATTAAGATATTATTATAAATCTTACACTGTTCTGTTGGAATTAAATTTCAAGTCACCAACATAATAATATTCGTAAGCCAAAATTTTTCTGTTAATATATCTTTAGTGACCTATTCGAAGATCTATATATGTAATTATAGCATACTTAAAGCAATAAGTGGCACTTATCCAACATACCTAACATAAACTAGTGTATATACTCACAGCTTTGCCATAATCACACAATAGCAACGTGCTTAGAGTTTGTAACTGTCTAAAGTAGGACAGTCGGGTTTCCCAATCACTAGCTCCATCTTAAACATATATTTTCCCCGCTATTAATAAACATAACAAAGACAATAATGTCATTAAATCAAAAAGGAATACGTCGTGTATGGACATGGGCGTAGAGAGGGGCGATGGATAGTTGGCAGGATGTCGTCTCAGGCGTACCGCAGTGGGTTTTCTGAAGGCTGCGGCGCGTGCCGCATGCCAACACCGCGGTTGACCTCGTACGACCCTATTAATACAAGATACATCGACGATCTCACGTAGTCAGAAGATACAATCATGAAGTTCGTCTACGGATGCTTGTGTTTGGCCACCGTGCTTAAGACTGTTGTACCAGCACCGGCTAATGGATTTGTATTTCCGGATGAAAGGCGGCAACAAAAGAAATTGGAGCCGGTGATCACTCCACCTGTTCTTCCTATTTTAGAACATTTGGAACGAGATCCTAGTACATTATTACCTAGTGAACGTAAGCCGACGTTTAAACAAGTGAGACCCAAATTTGGTGGAGGTTTTAATGTCTCTCCGTCTGGAAACGGTGGACTGACAGCGAGTGTGAGCAGTAGTCTCAATGGCGGCGGCAACAGTCATTCGGCGTCACAGTCTTTCTCATTCGGATTTAATGAAGGATTCAGCGCTTCACACTCAGCTAGTCAGGCTTCTTCGTTCAATGGCTTTAACGGGTGAGTCACCTTATTACTAATATAGAGATATAAGTTACATTACTGAAGCGACTTGTTTGTGACCAACCGTATTAGTTAGTGACTTTTTCGGAAATAACAGCCGTTATTTCAAAGAAAAATAATCATCTTTTATCTTACGGGTGTATGTGTGTGATAGGAGCACTTAAAAATAATAAAAATATAGATTCTCTATCATCATCATCACAGCCCATAAAAGTCCCACTGTTGGGCTCGGGCCTCCTCCGTAATGGGAGGGAAATTAACCTACTATACCACGCTAGTCAAACGTGTTGGTATAGGGTTTTGTTTCGAGTTTTCCTTCTCTTGCATAGATGTTATATGCGTTTTATATTCCTTAGTCGTCTCTTACGATCACCCAAGGGTAAGATATGGGGTGGTGAATTGTATTCTTACTCCGTCACCACACGGATAAAATTAGATTTTTTAGATTCTCTATACTTATTTGTTATTTCATATAATATTATTTATAGTATTATAGTATATTTTTATCTTTATGTTTTTTTTATTGTTATTCTTTATTTAATAAGCACATGTTACATTAAAATTATTTTAATATCCCACTTTTTTCTGTGAGTCACGTGTTGCCGACTGTTGTCTGTTTATTTTATTTTTTTAAATACAAGTATTATTTCTTTGGTGAAGGGTGGTCTTCAAGGACTTTAAAAAAAAAATAGAATTTATGTTCACTGAGCTCAGCTACAGCAATTTGCTTAGTCCAGATGTACTTGAACTTTAAGACATACTTTTCTTTCTACACGACGTCATACAGCAAAAACATTAAGTCATATCGCCCTATAAAACAGATTGCAAATCCAGTCTATTACGACGTAAGTGTATCATAATACAACCTAATACCTTTCCAGATTTTAATTAAAATTTGGTTAAATAGATTAAAATATAATATATATATGTTTTCCGTAAGAGACAACTAAGGAAAGAATACAATTTACCACTCCCCATCTCACCCGTGGGTGATCGTAAGAGGCGACTAAAGAACATAAAACGTATATATGAAAAACCAGGCAAATTCAAAACAAACCCCTATACCAAAACGCTTGACCAGCGTGTTATAGTAGGTCAATTTCCTTCCCGTTATGGAGGAGGCTCGAGCTCAACAGTGGGACATATATGAGCTGAGATGATGATGATATTTGGAAGTAACAAATTAGCGTATAGAATAATCTACGAAAGTTGATATCTCGCAACTATTTCTAATACAGAGTACATTGAGCACATTTTGAAAGTAATATACTAACCAGATATGTTGTTAATATAAAATAGTATTGGTTTTTTCCAAAAGTGACACAACATCACCGCAACTAACTTTTACATATACATACGATAATTGGGTAAAGATATAAATTGTCGTATTTCACACTTCATGTGCGCATACATTAAATTTCACAACACTGTACCTACTTGCTAACCCAAAATCTTTTTATGTGAGGTTGTTATATTATAACCATAAGTTATGTCACAAGTTGCATATTATTTTAAAGAAATGATACAATCTGAATACTTTTAATTGCCTCGTTGGTCATATGGCATAAGTACTACTGCGATTGTGAAGTCATGAATTGAAACAAATTTTCTTTTATTTTTTTTTTAAAGACCACACCGCTCTAAGATAACAATTCTTGTAATGCGGGGTACTTTACAAACATATAATTAACGCAGAAAAATTACACCCAAACTTAGAACAACACTGCGGATCCTACAAAATATTGTTATATATAATTGTTGTGTATATATAATATTGTATCTTAACCACTACGCCATCTGTGCAATTAATTATTTGCCTTGTGGTGATTCTGATTACCATCAACCCTTATATTGCTAGTAAGTGTTGTAAAAAACAACTAAGAGCTTTATATTGACCTGTGCCAACTATATCTGACGCTGTCTGATGAACAATTACATTCCCAAGGAGGATTGACATCAGATAAACTAATCATAAAACTATTTACGATACGTACGTACGGCTCCAACTCAAGGATAAGAACAGAATAATGCCGATAATATATTGGAACAAAATAAGTTGTGGGTGGTTTCTGCATGTTACTTTAGTTGTCAAAAAAATCTCCGAGTTGACTGTTGACTTTCATTATCTGAACGGTGATAATGTGTTTACGCCATTGTTACGTAGGGTTAAAAACTATATATGTTAGCTAGATGTGGGTGTATTTATAAGTCTGCTTATCTGTACGGGAATCAAGGCCTGTAATTTGATACCGATTGGTATGTTTGTATTTCAAGTTTTTCCTCCTCTACCTTGGTGGTATCTTATGCCAACTGCGGAAGAAGAAGGAAAAATTGCTTATCAAATTTTGTAACTACAATATAGAATAATAATTAAAATAACAAACAGAATATCACAGTTTATTCAAGTTTAATTAAAATTTTAATACCAAACGGAGATTACAAACTGGCTTCAAACTTCAACCAGCAGTGGTTCTGGATTAATTACTTACATTTACATACATACATACATATCATCACGCCATATCCCTTGTAGGGTAGGCAGAAAGAACAGAGTGCCAGAGAATTCTATCCTTGCATACTTCACTCGCTTTCTCAACATTCATAATTCTCTTCATACACGCTCGCCGGTTTCGGAAACTCTTGACTCCACCTTCCTTCAGTACGTGACCAATCTGGTCTAGGTAGGTGAGTCTCGGTCTCCCCCGGTACCTACATCCTTCCACTTTCGCATTGTATATCTTCTTAACCAGGCGTTCGTTCGGCATTCTTTCCACATGTCCGAACCATCGGAGCATTCCCTTTCGCATCTTTACACCAATACTCTCTTTCATAGTTACATATAAAATGAAGAATTAAGGTTCAAATATTAAAATTAATATATTTGTTTTTTTTTCTTATTTATTTTAAAATGTATATAGTATACAAGAATCTGTATTAAAACAAAACAATAATGTTCATTGATAACGCAACAATTATGATATTTTTTTTCCGTGTGGTGACGAAATAAGAATACAATTCACCAACCCCTATCTTATCCGTGGGTGTAATAAAAGACGACTGAGGGATGTAACATATATATAAAAGAGAAGGAAAACTCGAAATAAAACACTCTATTTGTATAAAGTATCTTCAAAATTTAAATAATAAAACCGGAGGTGTCAAGGGACACCCGGATGGAACGAAGTTCTATTTTAATTATATAATTTTTTTCTGCCTTAAGCGATTTTTATCGTTATATTTTAGCCAATTTGCAAAATATCTTTATAAATTATAGCCTATGTGTTATTCTGATGTGCAAGCTATATTACTATAAATTTCATCAAAATCCATTCAGTAGTTTTTACGTGAAAGAGCAACAAACATGTTCACATCCATACATTATTACAAACTTTCACGTTTATAATATTAATAATAGGATATACAATTCCACTAGACTACCAAAACTTTTCGGCCCCGAGCTCGAACGCGAGCCGGCCACGCGGCCCGGTCACGGGCGAAAATAATTTCGTTGCGCATTATTTTGATTTTGCTATATCTCTTAAGGTATTGATTTAATTTGCATGGTCTGAAGGAAAAAAAATAGCTTCAGGAAATGCTCAAGCCAACTAATGTATTTAAAATGATAAGGATTAATACAGTATTTATGTAAATAGCTTTTCAATTACCGTTTTATAATAGAACATTTTTTAAAGTATTAAAATGGATATAGTATGTTATCCTTAAGAGATAGATATATACCATCGCGGACTTTTTTGTAGGCCTTTTTAAGCTGTATAATACTGTAGTACTTTATTTTGATCTATTTCGTAGGGTTCAGCCAGCGTTTGCAATGTCAGCGCAAAATAATGTGTTTATTTACGACATCACATTAGAAACCTCTAAAATTATCAGTGTTTCTCTAGTACATTATGCATATATTATACATATAAACCTTCCTCTTGAATCACTCTATCTATAAAAAAAATCGTCGCGACACCACACTGTTCAATGCGAAATAGAAATGAAAATATCTGGCTTGCTTTCTATAAGAGAGAGAGAGACAGACCGAGAAACAAGACCGCCGCACAGCTTACAATACCTAGCTTACTATAGCAAAAAGTGTCGTGACAACTTTTCGTAAGAATTTTTTCCGTCTAGCCCCCTTTCACAACGCGCGATAAGGAACTTCGTTCCAATAAATATTGTACTTTATTTAGTCTACTTGACTAGTGGGTGACCGGGGATTAGTCTGGTCGCTCCGAAGCGAGGCCACCGCGTGAGGACGACGCCCCGCCGGCGAAAGCTGCCAAGGCGTCGACTCGAGACGATACCCGCGAGGGTAAACCGCCGGGCGGGCCACCGAAGACAAAGGCCGGGTTCCAGTGGCCCGCTCGCATGGCGTGGAGTGGTACTTGTGGGGCGGGTCTATGGGGTCGTGCGCCGCTTCTTCTGTCACCTCGGATGGATTAGCGGGGCGTGACCAAAACATAGCCCGATGCAAAAAAAAAGTCTGCTTGACTAAAGTTTCAATTCAGAATATAAATTGAATACATAGTTTCGCTTGGAATAAGGTTTTATTTTGAGCTCTCCTATTATTCTTATCCTTATTATCTAGTTATGTTTTTAGTTTTCGTTTACAATACCTATGGGAAATAAAAGTACGATATATTTAATTTTTCAAATTAGTTTAGGCATTGCCCGATTGATTTTTATTTTCTTCAGTCAGAAATGCTTAAGACATTGAATCTAGTGGCAGGTTAAAATGTGGTTGAATTTAGTTCAGTCGGATTTAGCGGCATTGCTAAAGAATATTACGTATATTATATATGTTTAATTTTTATTTTCAGTGGATTTAGTGGCAGTCAAGCCAGCAGCCAAGCAGCGTCCTTCGCTAATTCAGGACAATCCGTATCAGGAGCGGCTTCATCTGCATCCTCAGCAGCCTTAGGCAATAACTTTGGAGGAAATTTCGGTAGCCAAAGTCAGAGCGCCTCTTCAGCATTTGGCTTCAACTCAATCAATGGATTCCAACAGCCTGATGTGAGTGTAAACAATTATTTACATTAGTAATAATATCAACTTGCTTGACAGCAGCTTTATTTTAAGCCGAATGATTTTTTTTAGGCAACCACCCGCAATAACTAATCAAGCCATGTGTAGCGAAGGACTTTATAAATGCAAAATTATGATGCAAATAATACCCAGACTTAGAGTAATTATTTATGGATTATATAACAAAATGCCCCATGTGAATTCAAATACACGATACTTAACTTAAGATAGAGAAACACGGACAACTAATATTATCCAACTAATCGATATTACATTAATAGTTAAGAAAATCTTAATATTAAAACAAAGAAGAGTACTCGTCAATAAATATTGCTCATTAACCTTTAGAAGAATCATCATCATCATCATCACAGCCCATAAATGTCCCACTGTTGAGATCGGGCCTCCTCTGTAATGGGAGGGAAATTAACCTACTATACCGCGCTGGTCAGACGTGTTGGTAGACTTTAGAAGAATACAATCGGATAATTTCGGTTTCATAGAGCATTGTCTCTGTCGCTTCTACCTGTGTGACGTTGTTATAACAAGAATATAAAAAACAAAGCTTGTAGGATAGTAGTATTTAATTAGTTAAAAGAAATGAGAATTAATTTAACAGCATTTATTAGATACTAGAATGCTAGTGCTTCGTGCGATGTCACATGGGTGGTGTGGGACGTCACACAGGTAGTGTGTGACAGGGACAATGCTCTACGAAGCCGAAAATAATCGATTATCTCTTTCTAATGGTGGATGTGCAATATTTTCCGCCGAGCATTACACCTGTCTATCCATCAGGCTATTGCGTCAAATCTTGGATATAGCCCTTTTCATTATGGAGACACTATAATCGTAGCGATTGGTAGCAGAATTAGTGGTTGTAGTTGTCGTTATTAGTTTCTTAGGAGATCGTTGCTGCCCATTATTCTCTTCTCCAATTTTTGTGACTGCGACTATAAAATAGGTACTCGGGACATGTATTGTATAATGTATATTTTATAAAAAGGTGTAGTAAATGTCACTTAATAATAAACAACTGTCAACAAATAACAATTGTCAATAGCAACCTTATTCAATGTTCTAACAAAAAATGCTTAAGATTCATTATCTATTTCCTATATTTTTTTTAGCTAAATGTTCATTATTTGAAGCGTAACGAAGCGTCAAAGACAATCTTTTGCGTATAGAATAAACATAAAACCTGAATACAAACTCTGTAATAAACAATAAAACAACGATAAATCTAGACTTTTCTCTTTGTTAAAACTTCTTTAAGTCCCATTGTTCAGCATGAGCCAACTCTAGAATAGCAAATAAATTCGTCTAATATACTCACTTGTCCAGGTAAAGTTATATAGACGAAGACGAATATATAGATCAATAGTTAATTGACCCTGATTCACCTGTAATAACACTTGTGGGAAAAGAAGGATATTGAAAAGTTCGAACAAAAGATTATTGTATTCATTAAGACATACAAACAAAGACCCAGTAAAAATAAGGCGATTCAGATTCAAATAAAGTTCAAATGATTGAAATTTAGCATTTAGTTTATTTATTAAAATTTGTTTACGAGCGAAAAATGAATGTCACATGTAGGACTCGAACCCACAACTATTGGCAATACGTTCCAATCGTCCTACGACTTAGACAAGTATGAGCTGTCGTATGACATTTACGGCTCGCATTATATTTTTGTATTTATGGGTAACTTGTGCCATCTTAGTTAATATTAGAAACTTCATTGGTGATAGTGTAAATTATTTTAATTTTTTTTCTTATTGTAATTAATTATAATACTGTATATTTCTTTGATGCAATAAATAAATAAATCTACCCGACAATTTTTACACATTACACAGACAGATTTTTTCAAATAAAGTTCTAAGGAAATGATCTTGCGGTCCAAATTTTTATAGATAATAGAATCTCTCAATTCATCTCATCTCTTTTATATATATTACACAGAATAAGTCCATATTCTTGTAATAGCATGTTTAATGCACTGCATATCAAAGTCATTTGTATAAAGCCAGCTGAATGCGCAGGTCTTCTTGGCGAGAACTTAGAAAATGAGGCTCCGAAATACTTAAATATTGGTTTATTCTTGGTTTTACAATAGGTTTATAAAATATGATGTTAACAAGTCCGTAGCTCATTACGCATTGATTTTATGAGTCTGGATCGAAGACTCAAGAATTTACACGTGCGCAGACAACACATTACTGAATTTATTTGAGCAGGCGTTGGTCCTAAACACCAGCAGCGTATTGAATATAGACCTTTCGAGTCAGTTTCAGTAATTTGTTGATAATTTCATAAAGATTATTCCCAAAATTTTCTAAACCACTCTAAATAATTTATTAAAGGTCTGCTGTATTATGTTTTTCAGTTCTTCGGTGATGGTGTCCTGGATATCAGAAATATCGGGCTTCAAAACTATCCTTCATTCCCTATTTTCAACGGGAGAAGCAAAGGAGTTGGCGCTGCTGCCTTCCGATCAGGGAAAACCAGCCCATCTTTGAGAAATGGAGAAGATTTCTTAGCTGTAGTAGTATCTGAATAAATAATACTAGGCGTAAACTATGATGAGTATAATGTTCATGGAAAGTCGTTTGATATGTTGGGTGATGATTTTGAAGATCATCACAACTTATACACGCTACACTTAGAATAAATGTTTTTATTTTTATAGTCATAACGATTATAATTGCAAAATACTGGTTTCTAATGTTTACGCGCGTATTACACATTTGAAATAAAACTACTTATACAGATTCTATCGGGTCTGTATTTGAATTCTATCGCGTTTCAAATACAAACGCAATAGAATCCGTAAAAGTAGTTTTATTTCAAATGCAAAACTGCAAGGGTTTCAATGAAACTGTAAATGAAATGTGTTCTGCGTTTTAACATCTTTTGTACAGAACTTTTCCTTTTCCTTGTATTGCTTTAAATATTATCATTCTATGAAATTATTTGTATTCTCAAATTATTATGGAGTGATAATATAATAATCTATTTTAATTTCAGCCACCATTAAAATAGAACTCGTATCTACTACCTAATATAGAGGTGACTTCTTTTTTTAAATGGGATGTCCACATAAAGGAAGACACTTTCCCTTATAAAGTCGAGTAAATAAGGCTTAATTTGTGAATTTCTGTTTGTATTTTAAACATATATTTCAATAGTGTAGAAATTCAGATTAGCTTTAATTAAAAACTATGTAATATATAGTTTATGTATTGTCAAATGTTAATCTTAATTACTAAAGCTAAATTCGATAAGAGTCAAATTTTAATAAATTCTTTGCTTCATTATTATTTGTAATATATGAGATACTAGTTGTGTAAATTGACTACCACTTGCGTGAAAATTAATAAGTATAATTATGGAAATTAATTACATCATCGCGATTATCATAATTTATACCTAAAAGTTGAATTGTTCGCCAACCGTTAATGATTTATTATTCTTTAGCTACTTTATACCTACCTACATGTATTTTAAAATGGTTACTGTGCGATAGAATCTTATAATATACTTGGTCATTATTATCGTCGTAAACTTATCGTAGTTTCTTATATTAAGCTCCGCATTAAGCAAAGTCATATCGCCTCTTTTCTTCAATAATGTGTTCTTTCATCTTGAATTATAAAATTTTAGAGTGGTATTTTTCAAGTTTCAAAAAATAATTAATATATAAATCAATGATTTTAATTATTGCATTATTTTATAATATAATTAAATCATCTATGATTTAAATCAGATTTACGATAAAAAAATATTCGTTGCGTGACAATTATTTTTGGAAATTTGAAAAAGACTCCTCTACAATAATATGTTTCAAGATAAGACATTATTAAAGCAAAGAAGCGATATTATATGTACAATACTGGCGGCAAGACTTAGTAGAATAAAATATCTAACCTAATAAAAATAAGAAAATTTATTTCTAAATTCTTACGAAGCAACTAAGTATCATCTAGTCTCTAAATCTTAGAAGGAGGTAGATACCTACTATTAAGTTTGAATATTAGGATAATAAAGTGAATTGGGTCGTCAATAAACATCATGATAATTTATATACTAAAACATATCAACTATCATGATCACCTAGTTTTACAAGTAACATATAATTATATAATATAAAATATTCAAATATGGAGAGAGTGGAGTCCATTACAATGTTTTCGTTTACTGTTTAAACAAATGTTAATAGCATTCCATTTAGCCTGCTCAGTAATCTATTCTATAGCATTGTTAATAAAAAAAAGCAAGATCGCCAGTGTCTATGGATATTTAAAAACGAAAAAAATCGAACATGTTGAACTCTTTATTTTGCTTTAAATATGAATATTACTTGATCGTATTGCTCGATGACGAGCTAAATAATACTTTTTCGATACTTAGATGAAACAAAAATATTACAACATAGTCTTAGTTAACATTAGTCTACGAATTATTTATTAATTTATTAAAAATGTTTTATGTTTTTACAATAATATAATGTTAAACATATTTGTTTTTTATTAATTGTCTTGTAAGTAATCTAGTAATAAGCTCCTACGTATCCTGAACGTCAATAAGATTTGATTAAATTTTATTGATAATCCAATACTTAGAATTCATTACAGACTGCACAGATAGCGTGGTGGTTAAGTTTCCGACCTTCCATGCCATTGCCGTGGTTTCGATTCACATGCACAATACTTTGTGCGATCCATAAACTGTTTTAAGTTTAGATGTAATTAATTTTAATTAATAAACGCAGTTGGTGTTAAAAATTGCTCAAAGGGTTACTGCCACCCATTCCACTGATGTTGCTTAAGCTGGATTTTACCCTTTTTTTTTTTTTTTTTTTTTTAGTGGACTATGGATGCGTCTCGCCCCGCCAAATCGGTCCGGGGTGACGGAAAAGGCGGCGCGTGACCCCATAGACCCACCCTAAAACCTTCTCTTTTCGCCGTGCGAGCGGGCCACCGGTACCCGATTTTTGACTTCGGTGTAGCTGGATTTTACCCCTAAGTAGCCTTAGTAAGCGGTAGCGACACATTGTATTTTACCCGTCACGCTATTGAGCAAATACTCCTACATAATTGGCTATTTGACAGGTTTTAAAATATATTCACTGTTTTATATAATAAAACGTAACATATTAGAAATATCATTAATTATTTTTGAAAAGCTTTTTTATCTATGTAATTTACTTTAGAAGTTTATATTAATATGTCGTAGTCATACATGACGTCACGAGCCTGTATACAAATTTTGCCCAATACGCTAGGACTGACAGACTATCATACTGTAAATACGGTTGCTAGTCATGCTTTGTTTTAAATTATTATAAGTTATCCCGTGTAATTGGATATTTGAAAGAAAGAAAACATGTTTTTTCGGCTTACAATACTTAAATGAGATTTAGATTTTATTACGTGGTGAGACCACGCTGTTGACAGTTCTCTGTCTACAGCCGCGGACCAGTCCGTCCGGGGTAGTACCACACGTTCGCAGAAAATCGACGCCTGAGTAATGACAATATGCTATTGCGCTTCGTTCGATGAGCGAGAGAGCCGGAAGCCCAACTGGGTAGGTTTGGGGTTTGTATTGCAAAGGTCCATGGGCGGCAGTTACTCTTACCATAAAGTGTGCCGCATGCTCGTTTTTTTTTGCCTCCATATGCAATAAAAAAATGAGAAATAATAATAATAAATAAAAAATACTAGACCACTTTAACCACTAGCTACTTGGACGTTAGTCATAGTTTTATATCTATAGATTGTGCATATACAGAAAAACATATACCTTACAAGCAGACTCAGTGTGGTATCACGCACCAAAAAGGTCACAGCTCAGCATGTGCTGCATATAAATACAACGCTGATTTTCAGCTGCAGCCTAAGATGGGCAACGGCTAACGCTTACATTTACGTTTCACTAGAACATATTCGAGCCAGAAAATTGATATAAGTATATAATAATATGAATAAATATTAAATGTAAAAAAGAACACCACAATGACTGCTATTATTATATACGTATACTGCTATTCATCTCGGCTTGAACCTCCTCCATAATGGGAGAGAAATTGACCTACTATAACCATGCTGGTCAGACGTGTTGGTATTTTTTTTTTTTTTTGGCGGCGGGCTACGGATCGGTCACGCCCCGCTAATCCGTCCGGGGCGACGGGAGAAGCGGCGCACGACCCCGTAGATCCGCCCTACAATGTACCTCTCTACGCAGTGCGGGTGGGCCACTGGTACGCGTTCTTTTCTTCAGTGGCCAGACGTGTTGGTATAGGGTTTATTTCGAGATTCCATCTCTTGCATAGATGTTATATGTGTTTTATCTTCTTTAGTCGTCTCTTATGATGACCCAAGTAAGATGGGGAGTGGTAAATTGTATTCTTGCTCCGTGACCACACGGATAATACTGCTAATAAATTTCTTCTCTTCTTTTTTTAAATCATTTTGATTTTTTTTTTTATAAACACTGACAGACTAATGTGTACATTGAATTACGCGCAAATATTTTATTTCACTTGAGTTAATTTCTTTACGACACAACTTAAGATTGATGGTAATCATCATTATTACTATCATCATCTCAGCTCATACACGTACCACTGCTGGGCTCGAGCCTCCTCCAAAACAGGAGGGCAATTGACCTACAATATCAGGCTGATCAGACGGGAATATAGGCTTTTATTTCCAGTTTTCGTTCTCAATAAGTCTTCTTTTATGAAACCCAAAGGTAAGAAAGGGAATGGTGAATTGTGTTCTTACTCCATCACCACACGAAAATTAATCATTAATATACATGCAATATTTTTGGTTAAATATTCTTTTTTTTTTTTTAATTTACATGATGGTCTAAAATTGTCAAAATGATCCTTACTGATTAATAATTAATTAGCCCCAAACGTCTCCCGCAGAAATGTAACGGTTAATACATTGCCCCAGACATTGATTGTCTTAAAGACTATATTTCAGTACAATCAGGTGGTAAAAAAAAGCATTCATTTCAATTTTATCTTACTGACAGTTAATAGTTTTATTTTTATTTATTGCGAACCTTTGTTCTTATGTAACTTAGAATGTTTCTAATTTTTCAAAAACACGTAAGAGATTACGCATATTATGCCAATCTTTAAGAGAGAGTCTCTAAGACAGCTTTTTTTTTTGAGCCTATCACCCCCGCATACAGCCGTCGGCCTCAAAACTGGGTCCGACCACGTTCGGCATGAGCCGCGATAGGGCGGACGCCGCGCCGACCAGTCTGGGAGCAATCCTGCGGAAATGCTCCCGGAACCACCAACGCCCGTCGAGCACCAGACCCAAATCACTGGCCTGGATACTAATGTGGATGGAGTTGACGACTAACGAGGCGCCGATAGGCAGCCTTACGCGAGGTTCATGGAAAAGAAGGGCCTCCGCCTTGTTTATGGCCACCCTGAGTCCCAGCGCCTCGATTCGCCTGACCATCTCCTCGGTGCCGAGAGTGGCCAGGCTCGCCGCCTCTTCGAGTGTCCTGCCCCGGGCTGTGACGAGCGTGTCGCCAGCATAGCATATCACGCTCAGCCTGGAGGGGAGACTCCCTCTCAACGCCCAGTCGTAACCGATGTCCCACACCGCACGACATGGGCGCCCGCACAATGTCCCCTGCGGGACTCGCGCAGAGAACACTGCGCCCCTCCAAATAGTCTGCCACGAGCAGTCATTAATTTATCCTTATGAGATGAATTACCTAATAAAATAGGATCAGCTTTGATAATTTGGAAAATGAACATACGTTAGAAAATGCCTTATAAATCAAGTACTTCACAATCAGAGTATCTGTGATAATAGTGAATTGTACAATATGGATATGCTAACATAACTTGACCAGGCACTTGAGATGGAATCTTTTTAAATATGAATTTTTCTGGTCAAAATGTCGACAAGCCGATAGCGATAAAATCTAACATTTTATTTTTATATCATAATACTTACATGTATACGTATAAAATACAGGCATTATTAAATAAATTGATAAGTCATAAAATAAATATTACATTTTTTAATTGTTGCATTTGTCATTTCCAATAACGACTAGTGTCAGGCTAATTATTAATCATAATGCTGTTTATTTTAGGGATTAACACAGAAACTATTATTTCCAAGAGATAAATAGAAATATAATACATCAAAATTGCACTATATAACTTTAAGTATTATTATATAACAGAGAACGAGCCTATTGCCATCTACGTTGCAGAGTTTCAAACTTCTTGTTTGCTATTAAAAAGTTCTTGGTGCAAAAACACAATCACACTTTTTGTCTTATTCAATCTCCATGTGACAATAGGCGGTCTCATTCTTATGCTGCTGAATATTAATCCAGCTATTATATAATTAAATACATATTATAATTTCTAATATACTGTACACCTTATCTGTGCAGTGACCGAGTAGTAGTCTACTGCCTCATCTGACCTTCTATTTCAGAGGTGGTCATAAAAGATGAATAAGGGACGCCAATAAGTAAGATCACTGCAATAGAACGCAAATTCGTCCAATCGTCTGACCAGCGTGGCAGGGTAGATTAATTTTGCTCTCATTGTGGAGTAAACTTAAATAACCTCTACTTGCAGACGACCATATAAATTGGGATGATATGCACTTTGGTGATGCCAAAGAACTGCTGCGTGCTACTACTGTTGCATATAATATTTTCCAAGAGAATTCCCAAATAAGGTTCCCAATAACAACAATCCTGTACCGCCTACATCCAACGGTGCCCTGCGGCTTTTACAACGTCGTCAGTTCCTTTGATGGAGTAGCCCTAAACCGCATTGGCCAATACGTGTAACTCGAGAACCTCCCTGCTTCATCAGTTATTGGTCGGAGACATGTGGTTAGGATTTCAGATTATAGCAGTTACAATTGTCTTTTACGCATTTCCGTAATTGAAACAGTATTTCGTATCTTTCTCTTGGCTTTATTTTGTTCACATTGTGAAGAGATATTTAGGCACTTTCCTCCATCTTTGATAGATGGGAGGGTGTGTGGTACTCGCCGGCCAAAACTGCAGCCGGAATATCCATTAAAACTACAGCGGTCCCTTCCCCGCTTCTATGGGATACCGGAAAGATCATCTATTGAGATTGGATCCCCGACACCCCAAGGCAGTGTAAATTTCTTTCTTTTTTTTTTGCAGTGGACTATGGATGCGTCTCGCTCCGCCAAATTGGTCCGGGGTGACGGAAGAGGCGACGCGTGACCCCATAGACCCACTGTGCAACTCCTCTCTTCGCTGTGCGAACGAGCCACTGGTACCTGATCTTTATCTTCGGTGGAAGGCAGTGTAACCTACGCATTAGTATTTCTAACAAGTCTAAGATTATTTAGTTATATATAATTTTGCCTTTTTCTCTTGTATATCTCTTTAAATAATTTATAATTTATATATAATTAATCGCACTTTTCTACACACACATGTCTGCCCTATTGGAGTAAAAGCGTCTGTAAAAAATTTGTTTTTTGATATTAAAGATGAGAGTAAAACAGGTTCCTGGTAGATCTTCAAGGACTTAATGAACCGGTCCAACATCGCTTTGGATAAAAATATATGGATATCTTCATACCATTTACATTTTTTATTCTTTGTAATACAAGTAAGCGTGGGTCATTGAATCCTTTGCTACTGACATGAACTTTAATTAAATTCATTATATATAAGAGCGATAGCTATTTCTTGTTTTTTAACAAGTTATCTTATAGACACGCTCACACTGTTCAGGTCAACGAAGGTCGATGTATTGTCCCGTAAACTGGTGTAGTATCTCTATTATTGTCAATTGGGCAAGCTAAAGTTGTAACCAAACCTTGATTTTAATGAAGAGCAAGAGAAATTTTATAAAGATTATTTGCAAATAAAAAAATCTTTACTTTCAAAATTAGATGATTAGATGTGTGGGGTAACAAAGTTGGACAAAGTAGAAAAATAAGTATATGTATAAGGGTAACCTAAAAGTGGTAAAGCCACTTCAAGAAAATTAATTTTGTAAACAAACCACCATAACAATTAAATTAAACATAAAAGAGCACGGTCAAAAAGTCTGTGGAATAGCTTAAAATAAATATAAAAATAAAAAAAAAAACCAAAAAGTGGTATCAGTGATGAAGAAGATTTGGACTGTGCGTTTGTCTTAGTACGGACATGTGATGAGGAGGGATGACAGTCATACATATTTTACTCGCCAGATTTATACATATTTTACTCGCCAACAAAACATCTAAACGATCTATTGACAATACTGTAATCGTGAAATTAAGATCTTTATAGTCCCTGCGTATCCCACTCTTAATAATTCCTATCATACATAAGGCATAATTCTTATCTATTTACAATTACCTCTATTTTTTAACAGTCTAATCTCGCGCTAATCAATCAAGATGGCAGAAGGCGATGCAAGATATCCTAACCTGTATTAACCCTCTACGCCAAATGAAGGCCATCAGAACCAATCCCTTAAGAACAAAAACCTCATGTTCACATGTTACAATGAACCTGAGGAAAGAACAGCGATTTTGATGCTGATTTTTCCCCGAAAGTACACCATCATAGGAGACGAACCTTAAAATTTCAACCCGGTATGTGCAAATCTGACCGATAGAGAATTTTTTGAATTTTTAAAAAAGGCTATTTTCTACTCATTTTCAAATACTTGTATCTCAGCTTCTATATTACTTAACGACTCTAACCTGACGGAAATTTTTTCATTAAGACTTCTATTTTTATGAAACAAATATGTAGATATTAGGTCTAAACTTATATCGGGCTTTGCTAATAGCTTCCAAACAAACAACTGTTTTGGTTAAATTTTACCTATTTGTATAACACTTATTATACGTACCGTATTTGAAGATGAGAGTCGAACACTAGCTAATATCTTTTGTGTGGCTGTATTTTAATGGAATCTACTCAATTTTTGCTTAATTGCTCCGTTTTTGTAAACTTACAGCTATTTAAAATCAATCATATTTTAAAATATCGGTGTTTTTAAAAAGCCAAAACTTTTTCTCCGAACTTCGATATACTTCAAACTTTCAGGAAAGTTGCTTTATTTTATCCCCAAGAAGTCCTGCAAAATGTATCTATATATATGGACATGGAAAAAGCCTTTGATTTGGTAGATCATAAACTACTTCTAAGAGACAGCAGAAGCTAAAATATTTTTGCAAAAGCAGGAATTCCTTACCAGAATCAATGCAATTTTGACAACTTAAAAAAAAACTCAAATACAAGCTCGATTCCCTCTTTCAAATTGTCATGACTTCTTGGGGACAGAATAATTATGTTAATAAATTTTACTCCAGTGCTTACAAATAGCATAACATTAACCTCATATTTTTTTAAATTGTAACCTAAATATTGATAAATATCTGTATTTAAGAAATATGTGTTATATATGTACGACAGTCGACGAAGCGGCGCTCGTAATCCGGCGTTAGTTCCGCACACGTTAATATAATTTTGTTCTGTTCTGGGACTAGGTACTGTATAATTAATAATCTCCATGCAATTATATCTGTTATTACATATATTGTATAGCACTACCACTATGGTTTCAAGATGCGTCGCTTAACTTCTAAGGTTAGAATATTATACCGTTGCAATAGATCAGCGTAAGTAACTTGCAGTTATTATACATTGTTTGTAAAAAAAATGTTGGTGTATTTTTAATGCTATCACAGTATTTTTTAAGTAATTTATTCCATATTAAAGTCGCATATTCCAATTGGGAACGAACACAGCTCACTAGTCCGCGTAAGAATATAACAGCCATCTGAGGCTTACATACCTAGTCCAAACCAAAGAAAATAAAAACAAACATGTACGATCGGATTGAGAGCCTTCAGCACTAACCTATAGTCTAGGTAAAGTTGTCATAAGCATCTGCGACTAACAACTAAGTCACACAGAAAAAAAAGTGAAGTATATCAAGCATAATTATTTTAATTCTGTTGGCAAGATGACAAATCCTTGAATTCAGTATAATAAAAACGAACACCTACATATTACATTGTACAAATCATCACAAATGTTATAGTCGATATGATCATCGACCAAGTATCAGGATGTACGCATGACTCAATGTTATGTATATTTGTCTCTTGCGGTTTCAAACGATCCTTAAAATAGTCCTCATTGCATAAAGAATACTAAAATAAGACGTCATAAGTTGAACAATGTATCCATATTTACATATAGGTGTATGCTATGTTTCTATTTTATACCTCATAGATAGTGTAGGGAAGAATGTTTGATAACATTTCTTATTTTGACTTTAGAAGAATTTGTATGAAAGAGAGTATTGGTGTAAAGACGCAAAAGGGAATGCTCCGATGGTTCGGACATGTGGAAAGAATGTCGAACGAACGTCTGGTTAAGGAGATATACCTATGGGGAGACCGAGACTAACTTACCTAGACCAGATTGGTTACGTACTGAATGAAGGTGGAGTCAAGAGTCACTGAAATTGGCGAGCGTGTATGAAGAGAATTATGAATGTTGAGGAAGCGAGTGAAGTATGCAACAATAGAATTCTCTGGCACTCTGTTCTCTCTGCCTACCCTGCAAGGGATATAGCGTGATGATATGTATGTATGTATGTATTTTTATCTAAATATCAAAAATCGAGGTAATAAATATTATAATAAATTATAATAATAATATAATAAGAGGAGAGATTTATAATAAGAGGTCAGCCGACGAATCCAACTCGGCTGGGCAGCGTTCTGGAAACTTAGGAGGATCTTCTTGTCCAACATATCTCAACGTCTGAAAACACAGGTCTATGACCAGTGTGTGTTACCAGTGATGACTTACGGTACGGAAACGTGGTCCCTAAATGTAGGCCTCATAACCAGGCTCAAAGTCGCTCAGCGTGCTATGGAGCGAGCTATGCTTCTTCTCTGCGTGATAGAATCCGTAATACGGAAATCCGCATAAGAACGGGTGTAATGGACATAGCACGAAGAATTAGTACGCTGAAGTGGCAATGGGCAGGCCAAATCGCTCGAAGAATCGACAACCGCTGGGAAAAAAGGTTCTAGAGTGGCGACCACGTACCAGACGACGCAGTGTAGGACGCCGCCCCCACTAGGTGGACAGACGACCTGGTGAAAATTGCTGGGCGTCGATGGATGCAGGCGGCACAAGATCACACTCAGTGGCGTGACCATGAGGGAGGTCTACGTCCAGCAGTGGACGGCGATGGGCTGAAATGATGATGATGATGATAATAATAATAAACTTTTTATTGTTTTATTTTTCTCCTGTAAAGGTACCCGTATCTGAAGAATACAATTCATTATCATTTTTCTTAGCCATGGGTGAATGTAAAAGAAGACCAAAGAATCCCGGGTAGATCACATCCCTACAAGAGTCTCTCCTAAGAGAAGAAAGCTCTCCCAGAAATGGATCTATAAACTAAGGTTATGAAACCAAACCAATGGACTAGTAATTAATTGTAAAACAACTAATGAATGCTTATTCCTCTATAATGGTGGGTTAAAAATGTATTGCTTAATCAACGTGGACGAGTTTTTCGCTCAACAGAAACACATTCAAAGTTGTAAAAAACTAAACTCTACATTTGTTTCTAACTAGAATACATTTTTTTAATTGCTTATGTTGGTAAACGAGCAAGCAGTACACCTGATGGTAAGTGCTACTGCTGCCCATGGACCTTTGCTATACCAAGAGTATAATTAGACTGCTGCCTACCATTACAATCCGCAAACTCTCCCAGTTGATCTTACACATGTAGTGAATCTATCTATAGAGTGATAATCTCAAAAGAAAACAATACAAAAAGCGTAAAGTTAATTTTATTTTGATGACAACATTTCTTTGATAACAAGCCCCTTCATTCAACTATCAGGCTTTTTAGCATTCATAATTGAAAATTTCACCCCTAAAAAGCGATAATTCTATAACTCACACGATTTACAGAAGTGTTAACGGTTGTAATTGTTATATGTATTGCCTGTAAAAATGTATTATTTCTCAGCCGGTTTTCGCCAAAAATATTTAATTATCATCATTATAACTGCTCATATACGTCTTAACGCTGGGCACCAGCAAAAGAAAATTGACCTACGAAATACTATGGCGGTTAGATAGATTGACATAGGATTATTATTTGAGTTTTACTTGTCTTCCATAAATATTATCTGCCTATTATATATCTTATTATATTATACCTCATAAATATTATCTGCCTATTATCCGTGTGGTGACGGAGTAAGAATACAATTCCTCAGCCCCTATCTTACCCGTGGGTGATCGTAAGAGACGACTAAGGGATATAAAACGCATATAACATCTATGCAAGAGAAGGAAAACTCGAAATAAAACCCTATACCAACACGTCTGACCAGTATGGTATAGTAGGTTAATTTCTCTCCCGTTACGGAGGAGGCCTGAGCCCAACAGTGGGACATATATTGCTTGTGATGAAGATTATATCTTTTTAGTCTGTCACTACAGAGAAAACTACTAATCTTTACCATATAAAAATGTAGAGCACGACGTAATGTTGATGTTGATAATCTGGAAGTAATCACGAGTGGCATATTACACGGACTTTGTGGCAAGTTGATAAAATTGTCGTGCGTTAAGGCCTTTTTATCATACCTATTATTGCAACCTTTCTTAAGGCTTACATATAGGCCTCCTCCTCTTACTTATTGGCTCATTAATAAATTTTGCATCAAATCTCCGGCTTTGTATAGAAAGGTAGGGGAATTTCTCTAGTTTTTCTTTCTAATTAAATTTGTTACAGGTGTCAAGATAATTAAAAGCTTTTGTCCGGACTTCTGGAGGTCCAAACTTCGATGTCATTTATAGAGACCAGTTGGAACTAAGATTGTTGGAACTAAGGTCTACGGAACTTGTTTCCAACAAAAATATATAGAGAAGAATGTATGCAAAAAAAATATTTTTAGCGATTTTATATTATTTTTTTTGTTTATTTTGCCTATTCAGATGCTGCACTTTCAAAAATTATGTTCATTGTCAGCCTATTATATAATTTTAAAATAATTTTATTTCATATATGTAAATACTCTTATAAATATCAAAAACCTACCAAGTCTTTTTTCTCTGCATTTTGTTACAATTCCTAAGCTGGTTAGCGTTTAAAATATATTATATTACTCATTTTATTGCTAATATATTCATAAATCGGGTAATGTACCTGACATACCGCAGACCAGGAAAATTCCTAGGGTTGCTATTTCGTTGTCAATTAATTTAGATTTATTTATTAATATGAAAAGGTACTCATAATGGCCGCTATCTCTTTTTCTCCACGTATGGCAGGTAGGTTGTTGATTAAAGCCATTGTTATAGCACTATCCTGGGCAACAGCCCAGGATAGTGCTTCTGACAGAAATTTCTGGTACCCTTCATCTGGTTTTTATGACTTTTACGGGTATTTGAAGAATAGTGATACATGTATTCTTAATCTACATACATACACACATACATATCATCACGCCATATCCCTTGCAGGGTAGGCAGAGAGAACAGAGTGCCAGAGAACTCTATCTCTGCATACTTCACTCGCTTCCTCAACATTCATAATTCTCTTCATAGACGCTCGCCGGTTTCGGAGACTCTTGACTCCACCTTCCTTCAGTACATGACCGATCTGGTCTAGGTAGGTTAGTCTCGGTCTCCCTCGGTACCTACATCCTTCCACTTTCGCATTGTATATCTTCTTAACCAGGCGTTCGTTCGGCATTCTTTCCACATGTCCGAACCATCGGAGCATTCCCTTTCGCATCTTTACACCAATACTCTCTTTCATACCTACTCGCTCTCTTACGTCGTCGTTACGAATGCGGTCGGTCAGCCTAACTCCACAGATTTTCCGTAGAGATCGCATTTCGACCGCATTAATTTTACTATCATACTCTTTTCTGCATACCCAACTCTCGCTTCCATACAGTAATGTTGGGACAAGCACTGCGTTATGTATTGCTACACGTGCCTTCTGGCTGAGGTGGTGGCTGCCGAGAAGTTGCCCCAACGCTCCATTCTCTCTATTTCCCGCATTCACTCTTCGCTCTATATCAGTGGTGTACCTTCCATCTCGGCTAAATCCACATCCAAGATATACAAATTCATTCACTTGCTCTAGTACATCATTACCTATTGTTACTCTTACATCTGTTCTGGTTTTATCTCTTTCAAAGACCATTATTTTGGTTTTGCTCACATTCACGCGTTCCCTTTTCTTACAATCTTCTGTCATTGTGTCGACTAGGGTCTGCAGGTCAGTCGCTGACTGTGCTAACAGGACTGCATCATCTGCATAAAGCAGAGCAGTGACCACTGAGTCGCCCATCTGGACTCCCACATTCATATCGTTCAACCTTTGGAGACACTTATCCAGATATATGATAAACAGCCTGGCTGACAGAACGCACCCCTGCTTAACGCCGATATTGACGTCAAACCAAGGCGACATTCCATCATCCAGCCGCACACAGGCTCTACAGTCCATGTAACTGGACTGCACAGCCTGCAGCAGTTTACCGCTAATACCATACTCCGGTAAAATGTCCCAAAGTTCCTTTCGTACAACCGTGTCAAATGCTCTCTCCAGATCCACAAAACTGCAGAAAACCCTCTGACCTAGAGTCAGATGCTTCTCTACAATGTTGCGCAGAGAGAACACTTGATCCATGCATCCCCTTCCACTCCTGAAACCTCCTTGTGTCTCACACAGTAAACCATCGGACACCATCCTCATTCTCCTTTCAATAATTTTACCATACACTTTTGCTGCCAAACTGGTCAAGCTTATGGCTCTGTAATTTGCGCAGTCATAACGTGAACCCTTGTTTTTAAACAAAGGCACAATGACTGCGCTATTCCAGTCCCTGGAACCATTCCCGAGCTCCAACATAAATTGAGGAGCAACAGGAATGACTCCCAGACACAAGAGCCACCAAGCTTGATCATCTCGGCAGACACCATATCAATGCTCGCTGCCTTACCATTTTTCAAACTTCTTATCGCCCATTCAACTTCATCCATACTGATGCCATCGGAGGACGCCGTTGTCGAATGTTGATCTCCTAAACCACATCCAACACCGGCGCCAAACGTAGCATCCGCATACATATCGCCAAAATATTCACTCCATCGGCTTAACACGTCTTGTGTTTATGTAAGAATGTCTTCACCTTTAGACCTTATTTTATTCATTCTGAAGGCTGACCAACCACCCTGAGACTTCTTCACCTCCCTCCAAAAGAGTTTGGTGTTACCCTCGAAGTTTTTAGTCAGCCTATCTTCTGCACTCATACTTGCTCTATCACGTTTCTCTTTCACTAAGGCCTTGGTGTCATTCTTACATTGCCGATATATTTCTTTCTTCTGTTCAGTCATACTGTCATTCAGATTCAAAGAAGAGACATAGTCCAGCCACGCTTTCTTCTTTTGCTCTACGGAAGCTGCCACTTCCGCATCCCACCATGCATCACCATTTGTTTTTCTATGCTTCTTTGAACTTCCACATACTTCTTTCGCTGTATCTACCATACTCTCTTTCAATACTCTCCAGCATTCTTCAATGTCCGATTGCGGCTGGCTTGCCATCGTCAGCCGTTGTCGGACACCCTCTGCATACTTTTCTCTTACACACTCTTCTTGCAACCTTTCAACCTTTATTCTTTCAAGCCCTCCGAAGTTGACACGCTCTCGCCAGTGCCTCCACTTTCTGCACAGACCACTAAATCTCGCAATAACGAGATAGTGGTCCGTATCGACTGTGGGGCCCCTGTAGGCTCTTGCGTCCAATATTTTGCTTCGGAGGCGACTGTCTACCAAAATTAAATCTATTATACTTTTCTGTTCATTCCTTCTCCATGTATACATGTGGATGTCCTTATGCTGGAAAAATGTGTTTGACACAATAAGGTTTCTCTCCATGCATACATCCGCTATGAGCCTACCTGCGTCGTTCACTCTCTTATCACCAAATGGACCAAGTACGTGCTCATAGTCGGGACGCTTGGTCACTTGGCCACCCATCCGTTCAAATCTCCGCATACAATCACGCGTTCACTGGTTTCTGCCATATCCAGAACTTCCCTAACATTGTCCCAAAACTTCTCTAGGTCTGATGCCACCGAGGATCCTACGGGAGCATATGCTACAACCATGAATACCTTGGTGACACCTAGTTTTATACGGACCCAAAGAAGTCTGGGATCATACATTCCGTAATCCTTCACACCTGAGGCCAAGCGAGAGGACAACAGCACTCCTACCCCTATGCTGGCTCGATCGCTCTGTGGTACACCAGACCACAGAGCCATCCCGCCACCAGGAAGATCGCAGGCGTCGCTGCTCCTTCGCTTGGTCTCTGTTACACAGAGCACGTCTAGCTATTTGTCCGCCATGACGGATATCAGCTCGTGCAACTTACCTTCCACACAACCTCTTACATTCCACGTGCCCACCCGGCACTCTGCTCTCCTCGACTCGCCTAACTGGGCAAGGCGTGATGGGTGGCGGCCCCCATCGTCGCAACTGCCGATGTTCGTACCGACAGGGGCGGGTCGGTACGCGTCGCCTCCGGGGGACGCCCTAACCCGCATTGCGGTACGCATATCGATATTCTTAATCTATATTATAATAAATTGCAATTTCTCGTGACATGTATACCTATCATTTTTATTATCATTCAATTAGAAAGAGGATGGTGTCCGATGGTTTTGTGTGAGGCACAAGAAGGTTTCAGGAGTGGAAGGGGATACATGGATCAAGTGTCTCTAGTGTCTCTGCGCAGCATTGTGGAGAAGCATCTAACTGTGAACTGCTTAAAGCTGTGCAGTCCAGTAACATGCGCTGTAGAGCTTGTGTGCGGCTGGATGATGGAACGTCGCCTTGGTTTGACGTCAATATCAGCGTTAAGCATGGGTGCGTTCTATTAGGCAGACTGTTTATCATATATCTGGATAAACATCTCCAAAGGTTGAACGATATAAATGTGGGAGTCCAGATGGGCGACTCAGTGGTCAGTGCTCTGATCTATGCAGATGATGCAGTCCTGTGGTGCAGTCAGCGACAGACCTGCAGACCCTAGTCCACACAATGACAGAAGAATGTAAAAAAGGGGTCTACGCATGAATGTGAGCAAAACCAAAATAATGGTCTTCGAAAGAGATGAAGCCAGAACAGATGTAAGAGTAACAATAGGTAATGATGTACTAGAGCAAGAGGATGAATTTGTATATCTTGGATGTGGATTTAGCTGAGATGGAAGGTACACCACTGATATAGAGCGAAGAGTGAATGCGGGAAATAGAGTGAACGGAGCGTTGGGGCAACTTCTCGGTAGCCACCACCTCAGCCAGAAGGTACGTGTAGCAATACATAATCTGGGCATGAAAACAAAACTCAAAATACTATTCAAGCCCTAGATAAGCTTGAATAGGGTTTTGAGTTTTGCTTTTACCAGTGTGGTATTCTAGAACTATTTCCCTATCGTTGCGGAGAGGGCTTGAGCCCAGTGATGGCACGTATATAACCTGAGATGAAGATGATAACTGATGATGATGAGTGATGATATAACTGCTCGGGTTGAGAGCCCTCAGCGCTCACCCACATTCCGGGTAAAGTTGTCATAGCTATCTTAGTCTAACAACTAAGATATACAAAAAAGGTGTGATAACTGCATTTATTGCTATAAATTCGATAAATAAATATGCAGTTATTATGCTAAAATGTTTAGATTATAATATTATTTATTACATTAATTCTGCATAACGATCTAATAGTGGCATTATGAATCACTAACGAAGTCTTATCTTAGCTGTGTGGTTGCTTGAGTTGATGGTTCCCTATAAAAGTAAAATATTCATATTATTGCGTCAAACATCTGAAGTAAATAACTAAGAGTACACTAACTTATTACTTGTAGTATTATAATTATAAAAATGAGATTTTCTACCTTTGTATCCATATTATTTATCGTATTTATAAATATTGTCAGCCTAATATGCGCTAGCAGTGGAGATTTAACTACACCAAAACCGATGATTGTGATAAGAAGTAATTTTTTACCACCAGGACGTCTGAGGAAACTTTATAATTCAACTTCAAGTAAGTTATAATCTATCTCTCTATAAATATTATATATTACACTAACTTTTTCTCGCGAATTCGACCGCGTAGAAATCATTTGTGATAAATTCAAACGGAGAATTCTTGGTAACTAAATTTATTATACAAAATTTTATCACCTTTTATATTCTGCTTTTGTACTATAAAGAACTTAAAGTACGAATGCAGAATTATGATTCTAATTCATTTCAGATAACATCATTCATTAACAGAATTAGAAAACACGTGTCTGCATTTGCATTTGTCAACTTTCAACTTTAAAGAGTGGAAATCAACAATGCTTATAACACGTGTTTATCTAATTTTACTAAAGAATTTGTGCTTAGTTTGATAACAATAGACAAAATTTTATTTCTTCATAATTCGCCACCACATTTGGACTGACATTTAGGTAAACTCTTGATTATTTTAAATATCACGACAACAATCATGTTTAAAGTATAAAGTCACAGTAAAAAAAATCTCTATAAGAAAAACTGTTCCATCTTTTTATGGAAATAATTTTGGCTGTACTTTTTTGAGGGGATAATATTTATGTATAATTATTAATTACGTTATAAATAGATCAACGCCGTATGCACGCCGTATTTGAGAAATGTAATACAAGCCTTGTCCACAACTAAGAATTGATGGACTTCATATGTGTGCCTCGGCTTCGCCTCAGCCCATATTTACACGTTCGTCCATCAATGCCTCTTTTGCTGGTCACTATAGTAATGTACTAATTAATGCGGTCTTTATTAGCCGTTTAAATATATTCGAATCAAAATTGTTCATTTCTTACTTCAGCTACCATAAACCTATTGTATCAGTTTTAGAGATTGGTGATGATGATGCTGTTACGATAGCGCAGTAAATGAATATTGTATTTATTTAACCACATAAAAGACAGTACTTTTATACTGATAAATAAAACAATTCGTGCGAAATTATTCCCTAACTATTCCAAAATATTTTTTGAAGTTATACTTCTTTTGGCGCGTTAAGGAGAAATGATGAGTGTAAATTTTTCCAATGCGCGCGCACGCCGCGCCGTCCCGAAAAACCGACACCCTGAAGTTAGCTATAGTCAACATTTTAGTTTTTTAACTAGATAATGCGTTATAATAAAACTTTTAAATTAAATACCTTTTTTCTATTGTTAGTGTCGTTTTTTCTACAACCGTAGAATAAGGCGAAAGATAAAATTTTTGAAAAGATTTTTATCTTGTTACACCAAAGAAGTATGACTTCTAACGCGTGTACATAAGTACACAGACATTTTTTTTATATTTTTTCATGGCTAGCTATGGCATGTTCACAGCCATACATACTCACTGGGGCACGCATTTTATTTTTTGTATTTGTTTTTTTATTTTTTTATGGGTTTAAGTTTTCACTTCTGTCGGTACTGCTCGTGACTGCTTTGTGTGTTTTTCTTCAAGCTTAAGTTATTTATAAACATAATTGTCTGGTTAAAATCGATTATTACTAGTACATACATACATATCATCACGCCATATCCCTTGCAGGGTAGGCAGAGAGAACAGAGTGCCAGAGAATTCTATCTCTGCATACTTCACTCGCTTCCTCAACATTCATAATTCTCTTCATACACGCTCGTCGGTTTCGGAGACTCTTGACTCCACCTTCCTTCAGTACATGACCGATCTGGTCTAGGTAGGTTAGTCTCGGTCTTCCTCGGTACCTACATCCTTCCACTTTCGCATTGTATATCTTCTTAACCAGACGTTCGTTCGGCATTCTTTCCACATGTCCGAACCATCGGAGCATGCCCTTTCGCATCTTTACACCAATACTCTCTTTCATACCTACTCGCTCTCTTACGTCGTCGTTACGAATGCGGTCGGTCAGCCTAACTCCACAGATTTTCCGCAGAGATCGCTAGCTAGAGATTATTACTAGTATTCTGATAATGACGTTTACTTGTCATTATCATCATCATCATAACCCATATATACCCCACTATTGAACTCGGGCCTCCTGCGTAATGGGAGGGAAATTAACCTACTATAGCACGCTAGTCAGACATGTTGGTATAGGGTTTTCTTTTGAGTTTTACTTCTCTTGCATAGTTGTTATATGCATTTCATATCCCTTGGTCGTCTCTTATGATCACCCATGGGTAAGATAGGGGTGATGAATTGTATTTTTACTCCGTCACCACACGGATAACTTGTAGATATACATAATGTAGACTTATCAATGTAATTAGTTTCAAAGCAGAAACACCAAGTGGTAATCCAAAGAACCTACAATATGCCGTAATCTTTCGTGTATCAATATAGTTAATTACTTTTTCTGGAATTATTTGCCTCGTTGGTGGTGTAGAATATTATTATTCCACTGAAAAACTTTACTAACTATAACAACATTACATTGTACACAGTAGAAGATTGACGTCCTATTTCTTATGACTAAAATTTATTGCCCATTATAGACGAAATAAAGGCCTAACTGTGGTACGTCTATGAATTTTCAATAGTGGCAGGACCACGTTGTTGACAGTTTTCTGTCTACAGCCACGGGCCAGTCCGTCCCAGGTAGTACCACACTCTCGCAGAAGATCGACATCTGAGTAGTTACAATGTGCTATTGCGCTTCGTTCGGCGAGCGTGACAGCTGGAAGCCCAGCTGGGTGGGTTTGGGGATTTTATTGGTAGACAGCGATCTAAGCTATACCCTTGGTATTGCAAGGTCCATGAGCGGCAGTGACACTTACCATCAGGTGTGCTGCTTGCTCGTTTGCCACAATAAGCAATAAAAAAAAATAAGAATTGAAATGAAGAAAAATAATCAAAACTAGTGTTAGAAATACGTTATCTTCCAATAGGTTTCCGATCATTATTATTTAACATTGGGTAGAATAATTAACGTTTGTATATTTTGGTGCCATAATTTTAATAATAATAATAATAAACCAGATATCGTGGTGATCGATCTGCTAAAGCGCCATACAATGATGGTTGATGTTACTATTCCTCATGACGGGAATCTCGTGAAGGCTGAGAAAGATAAACAAATAAAATATCAAGACTTAGCTCACGAGATTGTCGACATGTGGAATGTAGACACGGCAACAGTTGTACCGATAGCCATCTCGACCAATGGTCTAATCGCCAAGAGCCTCGTTCAACACCTAAAGAGGCTCGCGTTAGGTAGTTGGATTGGGGATCTGATGCAGAAAGCGGTGTTACTCGACACGGCACGCATTGTGAGAAAGTTCCTCTCTTTGAAGCCCTAACCACCGGCGGCTTGGTCCCTGTATTCGCTGCCGGTGGATCAACATGCTTTTTATATTTTTAAATATATTATTTTTTATATTATACATATATTTAGAAATGTATTAAGTAGTTATAAGTTTTAATAAAGAGAATAATAATATAAATTCAATCAACTTATGTGACATATATAAGTTGATTGAATTTAAGTGGTTAATTACACATTCCCGATGTGTACAGATGGTCGGGCGGTTGTAAAAACTAACTAAAAGCATTGTACTTACCTCACATGTGCAACTTTTACTTCTCATTACATTTATGCCATTACTAAGAAATAAAATGCCGGTATATTGATAGTATAATTATAAAAGAAGAATATAAATATATTTTATATTACATACCTACCATCATTCTCCTACTCATATCCCAAGTACTTGGAGTCGATACAATATGTACTCCTCGTTCAGAGTCATCATCATCATTATCATCACAGTCCATAAATGTCCCACTGTTGGGCTCGGGCCTCCTCCGTAATGGGAGGTAAATTAACCTACTATACCGCGCTGGTCAGACATGTTGGTATAGGGTTTTGTTCCGAGTTTTCCTTCTCTCGCATAGATGTTATATGCGTTTTATATCCCTTAGTCGTCTCGTGCCATCACCCACGGGTAAGATATGGGGTGGTGAATAGTATTTTTACTCCGTCACCACACGGAAAATTGGGGTGTTGACCAAACGGCATCAGATGAAGTTGGCCCAGGTCGTTATAAGGCTCTTAGTCGTCTTTTACGACATCCACGAGCAAAATAAGGCTTGGTAGTATTCGAAGCCGAAGTCGTAGCTACCACACAGCTTCTGCATATTACATACCTACCATGCTAACTAAACTGGTTTGGCTTTATTTCAAATTGATCATCTATTACTGTGATATCTGATTAAACCTCTTCTATTTATTTCTTACGACGGTTCAATAAAACTTTCTTAAACGATCTACATTTATTCGATTACTACACAGAAAATGATAAACTAGCATTTATAAATAGATAATACCAATTAAATTATAAAATTAATTTATCACGGCTCATCTCGAGATTGAGCCGAGTCGATCTCGTTTCATGGTGACCGGCTCTTACCTAACATTATGTTAATATTCATTATACTTAATTAACATGCAAAAATTTCAAAAAGTCATATATCCAACATTCATTCCAGTTTTAACAGTCGATCAGGTGTAGTGTTGTCAACCAAAGAAAAAAAAAAGAAATAAAATGGCGAGAATTTGTTCAATAGTATTCCTTGTAAGCTTTATATATTGCACGGTAAATGGCTGGACGGTATTTCCTTTACCGGATACGCCAGTAATTTCTTCAGTGTCAATTTCAAAGTATGTCAAACCTACTCCTGTATATTCTCCTGAACTTATACTAACCACAAAAGATGTCGTCGATCCAATAGTTGAAATTAAGCCTACAAGTGTTTTACCTCCTCAACAATTCACTGCTGATGCATTGCCTGAACCTGCTAACGACTTACTTCCGCCTAAGGTAAAATCATTTGAATATTTTTATTGCCTTTGGTAACAAGTAAATATTACCTACCTCAAGTTAAAGAGTAATTAGCGCTCATAAACTTTTGCAGTGTAAATAATATAGTGAAAAGTTTATAGATCGTTAAGATAAGCGATTACGTTTGGGATTAAATACATACGTTTTTTAAACACGTGTAATATAAATAAGCCGTACTAATATTATAAATGCGAAAGTAACTCTGTCTGTCTGTCTGTCGCTCTTTCAAGCCAAAACTACTGAACCGATCTAAATGAAATTTGATAAACATATATTCTAGAGCCTGATAAAGAGCATAGGCTACTTTTTAATGCAAAAAAGGATTGTAAAGGGGGATGAAAAGTAGTAAGGAAGTATCGTCATTTTTAAAGCCAGAAGCTTGAAACTTATTTTTAAACTATTGATTAAATATAAATAAATTTGACATTAAAATTTTGTAAAAAAAAAGATGTAAAATAAAAATAGGAGATGAAAAACTTTAGGAAAGTAACCTTTTACGCAGGCGAAGCCGCGGGCAGAAGCTAGTATAATATAAATTAATGGTATGTACGAAATATTTTAATAAGACTTTGTAGGGTACCCTTCACTTGGGTAAAATTTTGTTATAGGAAACTGAGTAAAAAGTAGTTAACCGTTAATATTTTAGTAACCGATCATATACATATATTTTCTAAGAGACAAAATTGGAGTAGTCCAACTGTTACCATAACTTTTTTTTAATATTGTTTAGTTTACCTATAAAAAATATCCTCTTGTTTAGTAAACTAAACAAGAGCTACGCTAAGCTGTGTGGTAGCGGCTGCGAATACTACCAACGCTTACTCTGCTCGTGGATGTCGTAAAAGACGACTAAGAGCCTTATAACGACCTGGGCCAACTCTATCTGATGTTGTTTGGTTAACGATTACATTACCAAGGAGAGTTGGCATCTGGCAGGCGACCGGTCATAAAACTATTGTCAATAACTTTTACAATGTGTACTATGAAAGAAAAGTACATATTGTATCGACCCCCAGTAATTGGGATAAGAGTAGGAGAATGATAATGATGATGTTCAGTAAACTAAGCAAGAGGATATAGGTAAACCTATAAAAATTATACTTCAAATTATTCTATAACCTAGTTTATAATTTCCCAAACATTCGTTAATTTCCATTAACTTGCCATGATTAAGTAACAAATTAATAGCTAGTCATGACATAATTAGAATTTTATTACTTTTGTATAGATATGGATATATGGGATTGAAATTAGCAATTAAAATGTCATGCAACATTATCATCTACATATCATTTGCTCTTCATTCTAATTTATATATTATCTACTACCATTTTCAAGCAACTAAAGTGGTTCTCTTATCTGTTTACGAAATTTCAAAGTACATAATGCATGTCTAAAGAATTTCTTCACGGCTATTTAAATACTATTAGCATAAAGGGCACGCAATTACCCTCGTATCTCTGATTATTTACTATGCTCTTTATATTAGTCCAATCTTAAATTATATTCAAACTTTTAACATATCTGGAATTAGTAGTACATGAATCTACACAAAAAGATATGATTAAAACACTTTATCAATCAGCATTGTCATAATCTATTTGTAAAAAAAATATCTAAACATTTCTCTTTCTTCGCAGATTGACTACGAGTACCAAGATGAGGTTTCAACTACCAATACCAGATAATTTATTACGAAGAAGCGGAATAACAATTAAATTTCAGAAATTCACACTAAACGAATGTAATATTAGAAGCTAATTAGAAGTACTAATTTAAATCAATATAACACGGAATAGCTTATATGTTATCTATTCTGCCGATTGTATTTAATAAGATTTACGATCACCGTTTGATGATCCCGGATATATATAATTGACCTATGACGTCAACAATAAGCATTATAATTTCACATAGGTACATCAAAGTATTTTAATTTAATTAAAAATTTTTATATTCTATATTTATTTTACTAATTTAAATAAACATATTACGGCATACGGTCACGTATACTATCAACACTTACTTTGTTCGTGGACGTCCTAAAAGTCGACTAAGAGATTTATACCTATGCCAACTTCACCTGACGCCGTTTGGTCAACAATTACATTCCTATGGACGGTTGACGTGAAGCAGGCGGCAGATCATAAAACTATTGGACATAACTTTTGCAATATGTACAATGGAAGAGGAATACATATTGCGTCAACCCCAAGTAACTAGGATAAAAGTAGGAGAATGATGATGATGATGATGATGAATTTAAATAAACACATTATATGAACATTGCTTCACAAATTTCCTTTATACAACTTAAAAATGTATAATAATATACAAAAATAATGACCTTGTCCTGTATTTCACACTAAGTGAATTTGAAATATCCATATTAAGAAGATAAATTTAATTGTGTTTCATTTCAAACCTACTTATAGTTTAAATGCTCGCTTGTGCCAACCAGAAAAAGAAATGGAGGAAATATTTTTTTGTATAACTATTTCTGTGATCCATATATTACACAAGTATTTTTATTACCTGGTTCCAAAGTTCATAGTTCAGAGATAAAAATTTTAAAAGGTGGCATGATAAAAGTCATTGCATGGTAAAAATATTCTGATGAAACTGGTTAAACTAGCCTATTAGTGGCTCTTACTGTAGATGTGTGGGACCGGCGAAGTTGCGGCGCGTGTATAAACAGTTTCATGAATTTGCCATAACCGAGAGGTAGGAACATCGAGGGTTTTTAGCAGGTAGTGGCGCCGACATTTAGTTGGCGCTGAGCCCGGAATCTCCCATCTTTCTGCTGAGACGTGGGCCTGCGTGGAGAATGCTTTTTCTCACGCAAAAATAAAAACAAAGCCAGTATTAATGGCCATAATATGATTGGGAATTTATAAGGTTTAGAGAAGGCTTTTTTATGAAAGATATTTTGAAAAATTACTCAACTAAAGTTCTAACATACTCGTCCATATATCATACGAAAAACTTCAAGCAATTTTGTTTTTGGTAATTCCCTTGTATATGTAGTATTCTAACAATTAAAATGATATGTAATTTTTGTTTTTCATATTAGACATATATATTTATCTGACAAATTAAATTATACGGTTCTAGTTACGAGCGTGACTGTTATTAGTGTGTAAATGCTAAGGGTTGTCAAGTAGATATTATTTTTTAAAAAATATGTTTATTAGTTTGGCAACAGAGATACTTAAGTGAATGAGATTCTCTTGCGTTTTTAAAAAAAAAACTCCTGTAGGGTCTCCTGTAGGTCCACTGTGCACTTTATATTGTTGGTAATGAATGATTGAGCCATCACGCTTGACTATGTAACGTTCGTTCGAGTAAAGTCGGGTGTCGGGTGTTCAAGCGAAATTTGCATGTCCTAAAATAGTTCACGATGGTGTAAGTGGCAGCACGGTTGGGCCGGATTCCCAATAGGTGCGGGTTCGAACCCCGCTTGTGACATCATTTTTCGTTTCATAATCGGGTATTTATAAATAATTAAGCATATTAAATGCTAAAAATTTCAGTAATATTAATTTATTTTTAAAAATAAATGATGTTAGATGAAAATATACTAGAGGCAGTTTATGCATAATTATTAATATAAACAGCAAAAAAAGAATACTATTTGATATTATTAATCCCGACTTGCTGAAGTTTTCACTTCTTTCGTGTGGTCTTAAGAACACAAATTTTTTGTAGAGAAAAATAGATGAAGTAATTAAATTTAAAGATAAGTTTAACTATAATATACAATAAATAAATATGACGTTATTAGTGCGAGAGTATATATATTATATAATCATTACTCGAAAGGGACACTATTAATAATTATTATATAATGATATATTTATTAATAATATTATATAATGATCTTTTTTTCTTTTTGTATTTTATTATATAAATAGATGAGAGATATATATGTTTTTTTTTAAACGAAATCAACTAATAAAACAGTTTCAAAAGCTAACAATATTTTCAGTGACTTATGTCTTACTTCAAAAAGTTATTTTGCAATTTATTAGTTTCATTAAGTTATCGTATATGACATGTTGTCGTAAAATATGTCACTATGACTTATTGTCTGTGTGGTGACGGTGTAAAAATACAATATTCACCATCCTCTATCTTGTCCATAAAAGGCCATGATGTAGTAAACGACGACTAAGGGATATAATATGCATATCATTCATTCATGTTGAATGAAAATTCGAAATGAAATCTTTTATTGACCTGCATATGACATCTATGCAAGAGATGGAAAACTCGAAATAATAAATACCAACAGGTCTAACCAACGTGATATAATAGGTAAATGTTCCTCCTTCTGTGGAGGAGATTCGAGTATAGCATTTGACTGAGTGGGTATATGAGCTGTAATGGTGATCACGATAATGCCTTATACATCTGCAGAAATGAATAACTGAATGAAATCATCAACTCATATGACACTCAACTCAACTCATTGGACACTATGCTTGCATGTTTTACTAGGAGAATATAATTACTTTGTTTACGATGCAATCCGTAGTTAAAAACTATTTAGGTATTATTTAAGAACTATTCACCATCACCAAAAAGCGTTCAATGCAACTACTGTTTCAATCGCAGTGTAGAAGGAATCTATTGGACGAATGAACAATATATGACTAATTTTGTTTTGTTGATTGAATTTTCAATCCACTACAGTCACCACATTTCAGAATCAGATTTTAATAGTGGTAGCGCCACATTATTGACAGTTTTCTGTCTACAGCCGTGGGCCGGCACGGTCGAGGTAGTAGTAGTACTACCGAGATTGTAGAATCTCGCAGAAAGTCGACGTCTAAGCAGTGGCAATGTGCTGTTGCGTTTTGTTCAGTGAGCAAGAGAGCCGATAGCCCAACTTTTTGGGTGTATTTGGGTTGGTAGGCAACGTCCTAGTTTTACCGTTGATATTGGAGTTTTGGCGCGAATGTGGAAATGTCATGTCACGCTCTTGTATTATATTCATTTCTTTAGTGTTTTGTGGTGTTATATTGAATAATTTTGCTGGTATTTTATGCAATATGGTACAGTTAAAGTGCTGAAGTATAGTGAATATGGTATAATAGTGGTTTACGTGTATTTTCATACTTGCCCAAAATTCCCAAAGAAAATCATTGATTAGGTTATCAGCGCCCGATTAATGGTAACGACTTGACTTACTGACAGACAATGACTATTAAGGCTACATATTATGAAGAAATGATGAACAATATATGAAAAATAATTAAATAAGACTTGGCTGTATGGGCTTTGATCCCTTTGCCTGTCCGAATGGACGAACAGAAGCAAAAAAAAAACCGTTGATATTGTAAAGGTCCGTGAGCAGCAGTAACACTTAGCATCAGGTGTGCTACTTGCTCGATTGCCACCACAAGCAATAAAAAAAATAATTATCCTACTAATATTATAAACGTGAAAGTTTGTAATAATGTATGGATGTGAACATCTTTGTTGCTCTTTCACGCAAAAACTACCGAATTGATTTTGATGAAACTTTACAGTAATATAGCTTACACATCAGAATAACACATAGGCTATAATTTATAAAGATATTTTGTAAATTCGCTAAAATATAACGATAAAAATCGCTTAAGACAGAAAAAATCGCTCATCTGCGAGCTATTTTTGCATACGCTGCATAGATCTTGAAAGTTAGACAAATGTTATGTATTGTGGAAATGTACCTCTTAAATAGTTTTACAAAAAAGTCCGCGACAGTATATATCTATTTTTAATATTTAAGCATTTATCGTTAAAATAGTAAATTAAAAATTCAAAATAATTTGGTATTTATTGCCGATGCACATTTTATAGAAACAAATTGATTCTTATGCAAACAAATGATTTTATTGCTTTCGATATTTAAAGTACATATTTTTTTCTTTTTACCGTGTGTCGTTTGGTACAATGTTTCAAAAGTTAGAGCGATAAGAGTGCGCAGTGCTGTGGTCAGGCAGCAACCGGGCGCACTACAGAAATATGGCAAGAAATCTATGATCGCCGATTGTGCGACCCGAACACAAGTAAAGACGTGAGAGCAGTCATCGTTGATGATTGATGTATTTTTGACAGCACTATCGATTTGTAAATAACATACTATACCTGTATATATAGATAGGTATTGAAATTTTGTGATATGAAACATCTTTTTGCGCGACTTGGCAGTAAAATTATATCGAGTACTGGAAATGATAGATTGGGTTAGGTAGGTACTAAGGCAAATTTGGTCATGCCGTGATACTACGCCGCTATTCTCTATTCGTGTGTGCGCGCGTATGACAGCGGTAGCTGTCTAACATAAGTGTGACATTAAATCCTTACTAATATCTGTTATAAATGCGAAAGTAACTCTGTCTGTCTGTCACTCTTTCAAGCCAACACTACAATCCTTACTAATATCTGTTATAAATGCGAAAGTAACTCTGTCTGTCTGTCACTCTTTCAAGCCAACACTACTTAACCGATCTAAATGAAATTTGGAACACAGATAGTCTAGAGCCTGATATAGGACTTTGTAAAGCAAAAAAAGATTGTAAAGGGGGATGAAAAGTTGTAAGGAAGTATCGTCATTTTTAAAGCCAGAAGCTTGAAACTTATTTTTAGGCTATTGTTTAGATACAAATAAATATGACATTAACCTGTTGTAAAAATTTACCCTTAAGGGGTAAATAAAAATAGGGGATGAAAAACTTTATGAAAGTAACCTTCTACGTGGGCGAAGCCGCGGGCTGAAGCTAGTAATATATATTTTTATTTCATTAGATATCCATTCTTTTTAGATTATATCTCCAACTTGATATTAATTAGGATTTGTAATATTAAAACACGTTTTGGTATACTCCACTATGAAATAAAATGGTTTTGACAAAATAATATATAAAAACTACTTAATTGCTCAAGAGGCATATAGTTATGTATGTTGCTGTTAGTAACGAAATAAGAGGTTTGAATCCATTGAAATTGATTTAAAAATTCTGACAAGTATTTTTTTTTTAATTCTTGTGCTGATTGATAACTTTTATTAAAAACATAAGAGAATGTGTGGGTGAAACGAAGTGCGCTTGCCACCTGTTATGAGTAATTATAAATCATTTTACAAATATGTATTATATTCTGTTACACTTCTACCTACCGTTTTAATTATAAAGTCGCGAGGCTACATAAAAAGAGCTGTTTATACTTTTGACAACCCTAAAGATACAACCATACATATACGCTTCAAACATTTTGCTTTGTCTCGCACGATGATCACGGAGAATCCCCGATTACCGGACAATCCACTTATACAAACCAGTTAATAAATACCAACTTGCTGTCAGATTCTATGTAATAGTCATCAGTTAGAAACTTACTATATTTTCTGTTATGAACGTATACAAAGTCTACATAAAAATCAAACACTATAATATCTTTACTAAGTTCAAATTGCCACTTAGCATTAGATGAAATGCCGTAAGGATGTTACTTGTTGACTCAAAAAAAAAAATTTAAAAAACCCGAGTTCATTGCATTTAAGACTTATATGATTTTCTCATGGATACCATTAACCGCGTGAAAGCAACAACACGGCAGATAGTCGGGGCGTCGGGGATGGTACCCGAAAGGGTAACCCGCCGGGCTGGCCACGGATGGCAAGGAAGCGGTACCAGTGCTCTTCCGTCGCCCCGGACAGATCGAGCGGCGTGTGTCAGAACCATAGCCTAACCAACAAAAATAGGTACCATTATCAGCACGGGACTACACGGGAAATACCAGCATTCAATTTAAAAAGAAGCATCAAAATCGGTTCACCCAGACAAAAGTTCTGAGGTAACAAACATAAAAAAAACATACAGTCGAATTGAAGCTGAGTTCGTTTTTTGAAGTCGGTTAAAAAGGATGACGTTCTTAATTCATTGGTGTCTCAAGCAGAAGTAAGAATAAGATTGTAGTAGTTGTTTGGTACTTTCATTAAATTTATATTTAATTAAGGTTTCCGTGGGTACTCAGATTAGGCAGTAGTTTATAGGAGGCACTAACTTCAATAAGGGGTAAAAAAAAAATTAAAAATTCATTGCAAAAACTAATTTTAATTAACAGATTTCGGTGGGAACTTCTTATTCATAAAATTAAAAAAAAAATATAACAGGCAAAGTTTTAATAATCACATCAACAAACTTGAAAATAGTAGAATAAAAAGTAGCAAACATGTTGCCGCTTCTATAAATTCAAGTAACATTATTTTATAAAATCATTTATGTTGGTACTATCCTTATAATCAGTGATGTTGTTCCGGGCGATTTTGATTGTCTTTCTAATAAACTATACCATATCCAAAGAAGATGCTGTCTATCAGGTCTCAGGAGTGGAGATTATAGACCTGATCCGAGGATTTAAACCACAGCATAACATGCTGAAGTTAACAAAGGTGAATCCAGATGATATGACTGATGGTGTATACTTCCAGCCAGAGGACGATGACCTGAATGAAGATATGAAATATTTATATTTAAACGTAAGATATTTAAATACATTATAGACTTATATAACTGAGTGGTAGCAGCTACGAATACTACCAACCCTTATTTTGCTCGTGGATGTCGTAAAAGACGACTAAGAGCCTTATAATGACCTGGGCCAAGTCCATCTAATGCCATTTGGTCAACAATTACATTCCCAAAGATAGTTGACGTCTTGCTGGTGGCTAGTCATAAAATTAATGCCAATAACTTTTACAATATGTACTATGAAAGAAGAGTACGTATTGTATCGAACCCAAGTAATTGGTATAAGAGTAGGAGAATGAATGATGGTAGACTTATAGAATCTAGTAGTTATATGCTTTTTTTTTTTAAATGAATATCATACATAAACAATGGTAGGTCAAAATATTTTGACGCATTACATTACGTACAGACGTAATGGTTAAGATACTGACCTACTATGCCAAGTGTTATGACCACCCCATAGCCCTCCGCCAAAAAAAAAACTTTGCTAAGTGTTTTGGGTTAGAAACCTGCACAGGACAACACTTAGTGTGATCCATAAATTGTTATTCTGAGTCTGTGTATAATTTGTTTCCGTTAATTTCATGTTTGTAAAGTCCCTTGTAATACGAGGATTATTTCTTTAGTGCATGGAGTTGTCTAATAAAATAATAAATAAATAAATCATTGTATTACGATAGACTTCACAAACATATAATTTACATTAATAATAATTTACGTTAATTTAAATTTATACATTACGCCTACACAGTTCTATAAAAATATTATAAAATTAACGTAAACGTTGCCAGGCAATAAAGTTATAATGGCTTTAAAATATTTAGATTGTAAGTTGTTTTTTTTTTTGAAGCAAATCTTTCAATAGTATATGTATTACTTTACGAATAGTATGAATGAGTAAAAAATATTATTTGAATAATACGTAGCTTTAGAATAGCTAAAAAATAAAGCTAAATATTATTCAAATAATACTTTTTATTCACGTAAATATACGTGAATAAAAAGTCGTAATTGCTATCAATTCTTTAAATTTATATCAATGAAAATAATCCCTGACTGCACAGATCGCGTAGTTGTTAAGATACTAGTATCTTAGATAGGCTAGGGCTAGCCTATCCTATCAAATGTCGCTGGTTCGATTCAGACACAGGATAATACTTTTGATCCACAAATTGTTATTTTGATATATGTTTATAAAATCCTTCAAAATACAAAGATTATTTTTTAATGCAAGGTATTGTCTCAAAAATGTGTCTGTCTTATCCGTGTGGTGACGGAGTAAGAATACAATTCACTATCCCCTATCTTACCCGTGGGTGATCGTAAGAGACGACTAAGGGATATAAAACGCATATAACATCTATGCAAGAGAAGGAAAACTCGAACACAAAACCCTATACCAACACGTTTGACCAGCGCGGTATAGTAGGTTAATTTCCCTCCTATTACGTGGGAGGCCCGAGCCCAATAGTAGGGCAGATATGGGCTGTGATGGATGGATTGTCTCAAAAAAGTTTTTAATAATTAATTAATCGACCATCTAAGTTTACTAAAATAATAAGGATAAGCAAATTATTCTAAATAGGTAATTTTTATATTGTATATTAAATCAGCCACACATATAATGCAGTATAATTATATTATTAATATAAAGTATTATCAGGGGACATAATAAATTGTATATAATATTTGTGTATAAGTATTTGTTTATCACCGAAGGCCCTACCTACTCAACCCTCCCCGATGCCTTTTATAAGTTGACCGAAGCTTCTGAATTCATAATTCTAGCTACCAACACTACTTATTAGTATTCTTTTGGAAGATGTTTATGACCTCGTTTTGGCAAACTATGGTCTGGACACACCTCTCCCAATATGTCCAGGACGATGAAAAGGTGGCGCGCGGCCTTATAGTCTACTATTATACCTCCTTCTCATTGAGCTGCCTACTGCTACCAATTCCTTGACCTCGTATAGGTAGCCCGGTAAATATTGATCGCCTGCCTAGAAAAATCATCACTCTCCTGCTCTTATCCCAATTACTTGGGGTTAACATAATATTATTTGTACTTCTCGTCCATCATGCATATTGTAAAAGTTATTGACAATAGTTTTATGACCGGCCATCACGTCCTTGGGAATATGTGAACAAAAGCGGCAGAATGAATTGACAAAAACGGCATCAGCTGGAGTTGATCTAGGTCGATATAAACCCAGTGAATAAATAATTAAATTCTATAGTATTATAGAAGTGAATTTTATTGTCATGCACCGTATCGTATTTATCATCATTGGAATGTTGTCAAGCCCTTACTTTTTTAATTAAAAAATATTGCAACAGGTTTTGCAAGTTGTGAACTCATTTTATTCCTTTTGCATCATTACAAGTCGTTTGGTGTTTGTATACAATTCTCTTAAATCTTTAATTTTAGTTTTTTAATAAAATTGTTTTTTTATTCTGTATTGAAAGGTTAATAATAAAATTTACACACCAAATAAAATTGGACAGCAATACTCGCCCGGGAAACTCCTGATACTAACTGGCTCACCAAGCAAGCTAGCAGCGCGGCCATTTTGAAATTATCCTCGTTGGGTATAATCCAATAGTGGATATCGATAGAATAATAAATTGGTGGATATAATTAGTTTGTTATATAACTACCTGTTATGAATTACAAAAAATAAAGTAATTCAATTAAAAATGTTTTCACGAATTTTATCGTTGATATTTGATTTTTAACAGCGTAAACATGATGATTACTTCAAATTTTCGATTTGCTTATTTTTTTTTTATAAAAGTAATTTCAGTTAATCATAACTATTCAGATCTGAATGTATGATTAATCTATTGTTCTTAATGAAGTTTTTATACATCTTTATTTCAGGGACATGGAAAAACTTTTCGATAAAAACAAACTGGAGTCACGCCGCTAAGCAATTACGTTTGTTTTGAAGATTTAATTATCTCCTCAATTAAAATAAACAAAATATTATTATTAGTTTCATTTTGTACCTCACATTAATTATAGATGAATGTATGATTGTACGTGAATTCTTTTAATTCTTTAATATGCAGGAAGTAGTACGTGATATAATACGTAGATAAATTTATTATTACCTATCAGATTATAAAGATAAATAATTGACTGCACACACAGATGGCGTAATAATTAAGATATCGACCTACCGTTCAAATGTCAAAGGTTCGATTCCAAAGACAATACTTTTTGCGATCTAAAAATTTATGTTCTGATTCTGAATATAATTTACAAGCGTTAATTATTATATTAGACAATTGTATTTTTGGCAATACTCACGCGTTAGAGTCGACTATGTCGACCCGGGTTTCGAGCATATTGGATGCTTATCATCAGGGCGAGTGCGCAGACGTATCTGCGAGTCGAAGGCTCGTAGTAGATATTGCCGAAAATACAATTGTATAATATGTGTCAAACTCACGATAATTTCAACACTAAAAAAGTTAATTATTAGTAAGGACCCTCACATTACAAGGATTATTTCTTTAATGTAGTGTTGTCTTTCAATACGAAGAAGAAAAAAAATATTATATCTACGATTACTAAAGGAAAATATTATATTATATTATGATATCATTCATAGCTGTTCTGTGTACTAAAAATTAATTACAAATGCGTTATTGTTGACTTGAAATATTACGTACTTTTATTAAATATTACGCATATAGAAAAGTAATCGTTTCCGTATGGTGACAGAATAAGAATACAATTCATCACCTCTATCTTAGCCGTGGGTGATCGTAAGAGACAACCAAGAGATATAAAACGCATATGAAATCTATGCCAGAGAAGGAAAACTCGAAACAAAACCCTATAGCAACACGTCTGACCAGCGGTAGTAGGTCGATTTCCCTCCCATTATGGAGGAGGCTCGAGCTAAGCAGTGGGACATATATGAGCTGAGATGATGATGATGATGATGATATGAGAAAAATAAACGTTCATTTTTTATTTTATTTTTCTTCTTTTTTATATTCGTAGTATCTTTTCTAAAAGTTAATTTATTATTTTCTAAAATTCTTAATTACACGGTTTACACGGGGTGTAATCAAGCCATAACTCTCTAAACAAAACACCCTAATATCCACTTTTACACATAATTATATAACTACAAAAGTGGAACAGAATTATATAAAGTGATAACTACAGGAAAGGGTAATAACTATTATATTCGTAGACATACAGATACTAAACTACTATGTATAAACTAAAACAATATGCAAAATATGCGCAGTTATCTAAATAACAAACCTTTGAAATAGAACTTAAAGATAAAAAAAAGAAAACAAAAAAAAGGCGCCATCGTTCATCGCGCTTAAATTTGATTTTTAATTTCCCAACGTTTCATGCGTATAAAATTCTTAATTCCCTAATAGAATGAAAAAATATTACGTAATCTTCGACACAAATAACCTGTTTGGAATAGAAATAGTTAAGACGAATCCAATAAACTCAAACGTAATAGGTTTACTAATAGACAATTCAGGATTTCATCTCCCAAGATCGAGCTTTATCGGCGGTATAATACCTGAGTATATAGCTGAGTGGTAGCATCATACATGGGTTTTACAAATCACACATATTTGCATATTAATATTTTTGTTAGATATTTAAAACTAGTAAATTGGCGCTATATAATTATTATCATAAATTAAATGTTTAGTATAAGTGATCATAAACAATATATTTTTTTTTACATATAGAATCTTTTTTTGTAATGGCAATGAATATGTATTAAAATGTGGTTCAAAGTTTTAATAACTGATACTGAAGCGGGTAGATATAAATTTCTGTAATAACGATGACTTTTGGACGTAAGACACCATAGTCCTCCTGTGACCATGATCACTGTAAAGTATTCGAAACGTCTGGAAATTAAAATTCAAATATAAACGCGATAGAATCCGTAAAAGTAGTTTTATTTCAATGTGTATACCTACTCGCGTAAACATCAAAATCCATTATATTTGTATATATTTAAAAGTAATGGAAATACCCATTATACGTCTTAGATTTCTGCGGCAGTTAATAAAAATAGGTGATGAATTAGTAAAAAAGCGAGAAACGTCTAAACGGATTCATAAATTATAACTAAGAACCATCTTCATTAAGTCCGCTTTAAAAAAAACCGTTTAGGAGCTACAATGCTACAGAGAGACACACAGATATAAAGACACGTCAAACTTATAACACCCCTCTTTTTAAGTTGGGGGTTAAAAATATTTTATATAAAATGTGTAATACTCACGCAAACATCAGATATCACAATGACCTCTTTTCCGAGCGTCATGGATTCGACCTCCATCCAACATAAGTCTGTGAGATTCCCAGGTTCGGGCAACGTCTAATTAGAAATTCATTCCAAAAGCATTACCAATTAAGGTAGAATAATACCTACGCGTAGCAACTAATTTCTAAATTACTGAAATTTAGCATTTAATATGCTTAATTATTTATAAAACTCGATTACGAAGTGAAAAATGATGTCACAAGCGGGATTCGAACCCGTGCCTATTGGGACTCCGGCCCAATCGTGCTGCCACTACACCACCGTGACTAATTGTAGGACATGCAAATTTCACTTCGTATCATATTTACGTCTTAAGATGTCGGGTAGATAGCATGCCGTCACCTTAAGACGTAAATATGATACGAAGTGAAATTTGCATGTCCTACAATTAGTCACGCTGGTGTAGTGGCAGCACGATTGGGCCGGAGTCCCAATAGGCGCGGGTTCGAATCCCGCTTGTGACATCATTTTTCACTTCGTAATCGAGTTTTATAAACTAATTTCTAGTCCAATAATCGCTTTTTCTAAAACAGTAAACCTAGCATGCCACATGCTTAGTAATAAGAAGTAATATAGATGATTTCTGATATTCGCGCGAGTATTACACATTTGAAATAAAAGTACTTTAACGGATTCTATCACGTTTGTAATTGATTTTTAATTTCTCGACGTTTCGATCACTTTCAGATAGAGTACATCACAGGAGGACTTCCGTGTCCATGAACGCTGTCTTCCCGTGACCATGAGTGTTGTAAAGTCTGACTGCACAGGTAGCGTAACGGTTAAGATACCGACCTACGATACCAGTGTCGTGGTTTCAATTCTTACGTAGAACAATACTTTTTGCGATCCACGAATTGTTTTTCTCCCCCGCATTATAAATATTATTTTATTAGTACTGGGTGCTGTCTTTTTAAAGAAAAACAGTGTTTAATCATGATGGTGATGATGATGAAATTATGTTTGTAAAGTCCCCCGCATTATAAGGATTATTTTCTTAGTGCCGGGTGTTCTTTTAAAAAAATACAGTGTTTATAACGTCGTTGAATTAAAAAACAAATACAATCATGATAGAATCCGTAAAAATAGTTTTATATCTAACTAGCAAATTTAATTCATTTCTGTTAATTTGTTTGTAGAAGTCGATATCGATATATCTGCAGCGCTGCGACCAGCGCCGCCTGGTGGCGAGTTAAATCAATGGAGATAACATATAAACCTTCTCCGTGAAAAAATACATATACATACCAATTTTCATAATGACCGGTCAAACAGTTTCTGAATTTAGCGATGTCATACAAACATCCTCTTTCATAGATACGGATGAGTTATATCGATATTTAATTTTGATTAGGAAATCTTTATAAATTTAAAATATTAACCACTATAATTCCATTTCCCTGTGCGTGACTAACATTGATAAATTATTATGTATATTATAATGAATATTATTATCCATCATTTCATAAATCGTGATGTTCTTGAACAAAGATAGTATAAATAATGTTTTCAAATATAACATCATCTTACTCGTATATATCATTGCCCACAATGAGGCGTACTTGTAATTGCATCGTTATTTTGTTCTTAGTTCGTGAGGTTATTAATTCAAGTAGTGTTAAAGTAAAGAATAGTGATGAGAAGGTATTATTAGTATCGCCAGTACTAGCACCTCATAGGAATTCAAAAGCTCCAATCGAAACCGCAAAGGATTTTCCTGTTCTCACGTTATTGGCAGGTGATTTAATTATAGATGACAAAAGCTTTGAAATGAATGAAGATTCAAAAGATGAATACTTTAGTCATAAACCAGTAAGTACAAGAAAATATAATATAGATTTTATGTATTAATATAACAAAAGTCTACGACCAGTGTGTATTACCAGTGACGACTTATAATGATTACTTGTACGAAAACGTAGTCCCTACTCATAAATGTCGCCTTTATAAACACTCTTAGAGTCATTCAGCTTGCTATGGAGAGGGTTATGCCCGCGATTTCTCTACGAAATAGAATCCGAAATACGGAAATCGGCAAAATAACTTGTATAACCTATATAGCACTAAGAATTAGTATGCTGAAGTGATTATATGAAGGCCATATCGCTCAACGAACCAATAATCGCTAGAGGATGAAGGTTCTTGAACTCACACAGTTATTACATAATATAATATTGGATTTTTTTTATTGCTCATGGTGGCAAACAAGCAAGTAGCACACCTGATGGTTAGTGTCACTGCCGCCCATGTACCTTTGCAATACCAGGGGTAGAGCTATGCCGCTGCCTACCTATACAAACCCCAAACCCACCCAGTTGGTTTCCGGCTCTCTCGTTCACCGAACGAAGCGCAACAGCACATTACAATTGCTCAGACGTCGATATTCTGCGAAAGTGTGGTAACTACAGCGAACAGAGAACTATCAACAGCGTGGTCCTACCACTAAAAGATGAAAACAATGCATCAATCTACTAACCAGCGTGGTATTATATGTAAAACTTTCCTCCGTTTGTGGAGAAGGCTGGAGCAGAAAAGTATATTATATGGACTGAAATGACTATAATTGGATATAATTTACGACTAAGAATAACTAAGTATTTTTGAAGTTCATTAGATATTCTGTATAAGTAAATGTTATCAGTAATTAAATCTCAGCTCCTATAAATCAAACAAAGTTCATCCACAATGGAAGGAATTTATTGCCTTACTTTATCCACTGGCTAGATGGCTTGGCTTAAGGTTTTATTTTGAATTATCTGTTCTTTCTTGCCCTTGAATTATTTGTCTCGGTTTCTAAATGCCGTATTAGCTCTACTTTACTTTCTGGCGTTCTCTCTTTTTGTTTTATTGACAGAATAAAATACTAGGTAGGAATATGAAAGCGTCTTGTGATGATAGTCTTGTATTATATTCAATATCTTAGTATTTTAACATTGAAAATTATTTAATATAACATATTAAAAAAAAAGAGCATTTTAAGTAATGTGACAAGAACTGCAGGGTGTATCCCAGCAGTTCCTTGTGAATATTATATAAAATTATTTTATATCGTTTTCGTTTTCCATTGAAACTGTAAGAAAATACCATTACCAATGTGGTCATAGCACTGTTGAAGGCGACGATTTGACTTAATGACAATGATTAATATGAAAACTAAAAACGTGAAGGAAGGTGGAGTCAAGAGTCTCCGAAACCGGCAAGCGTGTATGAAGAGAATTATGAATGTTGAGGAAGCGAGTGAAGTATGCAAGGATAGAGTTCTCTGGCACTCTGTTCTCTCTGCCTACCCTGCAAGGGATATGGCGTGATGATATGTATGTATGTATGTAAAGACGTGAAGAAAATTGCAACTGGAATGCGCAACAATAGTACGTATAAGTAGCCAATATAAAGAAAAAGACCACAATAAATCGATGAGATTTTTATTTTGATGAAATTTCCATTGACGTACATAAAGGAGATTTTAAGGCTACTCAATGTGTTTGAGATAATTAATAGAACACTCAGAGCATTTAACAAACTATTATAAACATGTTTCTAAACGAGCTAGGAACAAAAATAATTACTTTAATTTAAGACGAAACTAAAATGGAATTTATGAAACTACATCTAGCAAAAACTTTAAGGATATGAAACGTGGTATAATTCTGCTTTTTATCTCCGATATTTTAATTATTTTCGTTAATTTGAGTCCATAAAATATGCTTCAAGTCTCTTGATCATTTGTATTATATGCGCAATATATGCAGACGGAGCTATAGATTCAATTAGATAACAGCATAATTATTCAGCATCATAGACAACATATAAAAATTTGTTCAAGTTTTAAAGATGCTCACTTTTTTGTGTAGTTTAACATAAGCATAATACCTAAGTTAAACATGAACACTAACGCTTCATTTAAAAAGCCAACGCTTTACATTTCAACCTAACTAAAAATGCAGAACTAAAGTCAAAAAGTTCAGTATTATGTTTAATTTTCGTCAAGTATCCAAGTATTATGCGTATCATAATCTGTAAAAGTTTACGGCACTTATTTATTAACTATTTTAAACGCAGTTTTCCATTTGGTATTATACAAACCTGAACGGCGTCAAAGACTTTTTATATCTCACTCGTCATAAAACCCTCATAAAACTTTTAATAGTGGTAGGACCACGCTGTTGACAGTTCTCTATTTACAACCGCAGGCCGGTCCGTCCGGGGTAGTACTACACTCTCGCAGAAGATCGACGTCTGAGTAATGGCAATGTATTATTCCGCTTCGTTCAGTGAGCGAGAGGGCCGGAAGCCCAACTAGGTGGGTTTGGGGATTGTAATAGTAGACAGCGGCCTAGCTATAGCAAAAGTCCATGGGCGGCAGTGACACTTACCATCAGATGTGCTGCTTGCTCGTTTGCCACCATAAGCAATAAAAAAAAGCCCTTGCGAAAGAAGGCGATATTTGAATATCAATTACCAGTATTTTTTAATAAATATAAAATAAATACCTTAAAAATAATAATATAAAAAAAATACCATATAATTATTAAATATATTCTATATTATATAGACTAATAAAATAGTTAGTAGTTAATAATCTTTAAGTTGAAATTGATATAATACTCCTATATTATATCAATTTCAACTTAAAGATTATTAAACATTTTTAATACTACTTTATAGATAACGCCCGCAATAATGAAACCAGTTGCACTAGTCCCAGAAGCAACGACCAAAAACTCAAAAATTAAAACTGATACTGCAAAATTATCCAAACTCAATCTCGCTCCAACCGAAGATTATGTTGGGAACAAGGTTAAAAATCAAATAGACGATGATTCAAAACAGGAACCCATATATATTCAAGTAAGTATGATAAGAAGATCGGGTCAAAAAGATTCAAATAAACTACATTCATTGGCCGTATGGTGACGAAGTAAGAATACTTTTTACCACTCAATTTCTTGCCCATGTATATCGTAAAAGACTACTATACTATTTCCATTTCTTTATTTTCTCGATGACAGCTCCTGTGGAAACTTGAACGAGCGTCTTTTTTACATTATGTATACATTATTTAATAAAAATAAGACTCTTACGCACGTACAAGGTCATAGCAGAGTTGGAGAAACTGATAGGGATGGAGCTATCGATAAACGTAACACGATAAGAGACCCGATATTTTTTACAAAGTGTAAGAAACTAAACTATTGCCAGATAATTTTATACAAATTTATTAACTAATATTACATTTCATTACACGATGTAATTATATTATGTTGATTGTTCATTTATTTATTTTAATCAAAATCTGATAAATCGCCACTATCACTCGATGAGCTCTCCTCAACATTTATTATAAGTTCCTGTATTTCTATATTATCTAATGCCACATGAATTTCCCAATCCGACGCTATAATGTTTTGGGTTCTTCTCACAATTTTTTCCCAGTGTTCGGCGGTTACTGCCGCACATGCATTTTTTAATAAATCTTGTTTGCCGTAAAAGGGGGATGGGTATTGTTTCGAGCGGCGTGTCCTTTGATTTGTGCCCATATTAGTTCTATAGCATTGTACTGGCAATGATACGGCGGCAGTCGAAGAACCCAATGACCACATTCGGCAGCTATTTCGTCGGTAATATATCTTTTAGGGAGGCTTTTTTTAGATTTTAAAATATTCACTAATTGTACTTTTAATAAAGTATCATCCACATTTTCACCATGAAGTTTCGTTTGAGCCAGTCAATTATCTCTTGTTTTTTATTGGCCTGCGTCGGCATTTTATCAATTTGTCTAGAGTGATATGTAGCGTTGTCCATAATAATGATCGACGGTTCATCCAGAGATTGCACCATTTCTTTGAACCATCCTTCGTAAATCTCCGCGTTCATTTCTTCGTGGTAGTCCACTGTTTTCTTGGCTTTAAAGGACAGTAAAGCATCTGACACGAATCCTTTCGTAGACCCTACATGGCATATGATAAGGCGTTCACCTTTTCCCATTGGCACTGAACTAGTGGAAGCGGCGGTGTCGTCAGTCCAGTTCTTCGATACTGTGTGGTTTGCATTTAACCAAGTCTCGTCAGTGAAAATAACATTTGACCAATCTGATATCTTTTTGGCTTCGCTCAAAAATTCGCAGCGAGCCATAGCAACATCTTGACGCTCCATCCATATTTTACGTTTGTCCGACTTTTTATAAGAAAATACAATTTTTTTCAAAACTAAGCTTAATGACGATTTTTGGCCATGGAACAAACCACGTTCACGTAAAGAAACAACGAGTTTTTTAAGTGTTGGAATTTCTTTGCGCAAGTAATAGTCATATATATGACGACGAATAGCGCCAGCGTCGAAGTTGTCAACCGAAGTCACACGACGTGGTTGGCGTTTCTTCTTCGGCGTACGAAGCTTATTTGCTTGCATGCCGCTTGTACTGTAAGCTTCGGTAGTAATTTTTGAAACAGTAGGTCCACTAATTCCTAATGCGGCCGCAACACGCTCTCGCACTTGCGACAGTGGTAATAGCGGGCCACCATTTTGATATTCTGCTTCAAAGTAATTACGAACCTTGATCACCAGTTCTCTCGCCTGACTTTTCAGAACAGATCCTTTAGGCATTTTGATATTTGACAGCTGGGCAACAATCAACACGGAGGAACACAAAATACACAATGTAATGTATGGATAATGTGAAAAAACTCAGCGAACAGAAATGTAGTGACCATATAGCACGACCGTCTTGTTGCGAGTGACAGATTAAAACAAATACAAAATGGCGGTGGGTCATTGAGTGTTCCCAGCTTGAAAAAATATATTTGAATGTTTTTGTTGAATTTGTCTTTGTTCAAAACATATATGCGATCGATATCATTACTTATTTGGTCACAACACTACAACTATCAAATTAGAACTGTCATCGAGAAAATAAAGAAATGGAAATAGTATAAGAGACATGACATGATGATTACATCAATGCAGCAATAAGTAAACTCAATATAAAACCCTATGCCAATCTGTCTGATTAGCGTCTGTAGTGGATCAATTCTCCTCCAATTGTTGGAGACAAAATAAACAATAGACATATACTTAGTCTGCCCATAAATACTAATACAATTAAAAATAAACAAAATATTACATTTGAATTTGGAATCTGTCATTTTTATATGATTGTTCATTGTGTTTCTCATTTTGGCGCCAATACATTGTACAATATTTTGCGGTATTAAAATGGAGTGGGGTGATAAAGAGAACCTAATCGCTGTGATTGCATTACACAAAGTAGGTATGGAGCCAAATGCAATTTTAAAACTCTCCATGCGCTTGATATTAGTAAAATGTTTGATTAAGATTTCTCTACAAAAACCTACAAAAATTCTAATAAAACTTTTTAATCGACCCTTAATTAAATCCATGGCACAATACTTAACAAACAATACTGAATATATTATAATAATTAATTATTTTATATTCCAGAAACTGGAAGATCAAAAATAAAACGTTAGCAATCGCCGTTGAAAACTGAACAGGATGTTACAATGATATACCTAGACCCTGACATTAATGTTCATTGTTTTGAATGGAGTAAAAAATAAAGAAATATATTCATATCGGAATAAATCCTTGTGTCAAAATCGTAACATCATTGTATTAAGATTAGTAACAATGTTTAAATAATATTAAAAATACATTAATTTATTTATAATTTATCGATCAATGATTTTATTTTGTATTGGTGGCAATAAAATATTTTAGTGCATATTACTTTTATATTTTCCTTCAATATTGACGGCGTGGATGTTGTGGCGTAGACTTACCTTGCCAAGTGTTGTGGGTATGACTCTCACGCAGGATAATATTTTGTACGATCTACAATTTTTTGTCCTATGTCTGGGTGTAATTTGTGTCCTAGTTATACGTTTTAAAATCTCTGAAATACAAGGATTATTTCCTTAGTACAGGGTGTGGTCTTAAAGTATAAAATATTTAATTGGAATGGTAAGACTAGCCATCTATTTCATCCACCAGCTTATAGACGTCCGTTCATTGTTAGACATATACCTCTCCAAGGAAGATTAAACTGTGTTTGTCACGCTTGGCAAGTAGATTAGCGATCGCAGTTGGTACACATTAATTAGAATTTAGACAAGTATAATTATGGAATAAATACTGAACCCAGTATCGTGAGTTTAATTCCCACGTTCATGTTCATGATCCCAGGACATATAGTCCTTCCGTGACCATGACCGATGTAGTATTCAAAACGTCAGGAAATTAAAAATAAAATACAATAGTTTTATTTCAAACTAGCTGACCCGCGTAACTTCGTCTGCGTTTTTTTTTTTCAATTCATAATTTTAATTTAATTTCGTATTTATATTTTATTTCATAATCGAATTAATAATAATCATAATAGTGGTTAATCGGATCGGATCGTTTCGTGATCGGATGCGGCTTGTGGAATCTGGTCCAGCCATAGTCTTTTATATTGTATTTCGATTGTATATTACATCGTGTTTCGAAGAGCTAATTCTTACCGAACATGTACATTTTTTTATAGAAAAAGTCAGCAAAGAAGTAATAACAATGGACAAACCCATGAAGTTTCTTTCCAGATCTTTGCAGTAGCGGTTACGTTCTGATCCGGTCTTAGTTTAATTTGAATCAAAAACCGATCAAAATACTGGCAATATTTTTTAAGTTATCAACTGCTGGCTCATTTACTGATACCTCAATCTGTTCATGTTCTGTCAATATATTGAAAATCTTTCCCAGCCTTCTATCTCATTCACTCACTTCATATATTATGTGATTTTTACAAAAATCTTTTAAATTTTCGTTTATACAAACCTTCTACTGACAATAACGAAGACAAAAAAAAGAATTTTCCAATTTAGTGCATTCGTTCAGAAGTTATGCGCGTACATACATTTCAGCTATTCATTCTTATTTATATAGATGTGTAATACTCGTGTGAACATCAGATATTACGCAAAGATTTTTAAATTTACACACTGTTGCGAGTTATTTTTTTATAATGGCAATTCGTTGTATTTTTTAATTAAAAAATTAAATTTGTAATAATGGCAAAATTTCAAGTTTTCTATTCACATTTATGCTGAGAAATCTGAATTAAAATTTAACTAAATTTTCACCTAATTTAAAATTTGATGCTGGATACTCATAATTACACACCAAGCCATTACAGGAACGAAGACAAACAAGATCAATTATATATTAAACTGCTATAAACTGTGACGTTTTAAAAAATCTACGTCCTTTCATATACAGTAACGAATGTGTGATTTAATATCATTGTATATATGTATAACGCACAAGAATAGAAATAATTAGATATTATTTATAAGATAAAATCTAGTCGCAATGTGTATATATAAAGGAGTTAGCTTTACCTTAGTCTTGTATAAAAACAACGCAAGGAAAAACTCATGATCAAAAATCAAGCGATTGTAACGACAAAATGGCAAAAACAATTAAATTGATTTCTATTCTAGTTATTCTAAATGCCATCATTAACTTAAAAAGCGCTACGGCCATAGACCAAATGGTAATTATATAATTTATTTTTATTGTTATTTATTTATCTTTAAAATATTGTTATAAGTTAAATTGCATATAACTCTTGTTGTTACAGAAATTAAAAGAAAATTCAAGGGAGCATTATCAAAAGAAACATTCCAGTTATAAGTAAGTATTAAAAAAACAGAATATACTGCAAGGATTTTGAGTTTTACGAACATATTTATCTGGTTTGCATCAAGAAGGTCTTTAGAATGTCTTATGATTGAAGTGTTTTTATTAGTAATTTCCCCATGTCGTGGCTATCTTACCTGCGCCTGATGCCGCCGTAGCCAAGGCCGCGGGTGACTGGATCGGGGAATTAGTCCGTCACCCGCCGAGAGGCCGACCGCGTGAGGAAAGACCGACATCCTACCCGAGGGGGGGATGTCGGTCGAGGAGAGGGTACTCCTCAGGGGTATTCCGTCGGGCCGACCACTGACGTCAAGTCACTCTGCTCCGGTAGTCGGCCCAACGACGAAGGCGACGTCACGGGTGGGTTACGGGTGTGCGCGCTTACGCCCCTCTGTCACCCCGGATGGAATGGTGCGAGGAGTGCGCCGACCGTAGCCCACCCCCAAAAAAAAAAAAAAAAAAAAAAAACAAAAAAAAAAAAAAAAATGTCGTGGCTATCTTTGTCTTAAGTAAGTACATTAGATCATAGTACATTTTCATCAGAAAACACAATTCTTCTTTTTTTTCAGCCGCTATGACCTGTCCTTTTTTTAAACAAGGTTTCAGTTTCACTTAACATCAGGTGTGCTGTTGGCTCATTTGCCACCACTGGTAATAAAAAAAATATACGTCCCATTGTTGGGATCGCCAACAACCAACTCCACAATGGGAGGGGAAGTTAAAATTACTATATAGTGCTGATAAGGAGGGTATAGGATTATGTAGGGAGGCTTTTCTATTTTGTTGCCTTACTCATGCAGTGATCTCGTCTGTATAATTATCATATCGCTTAGTCTGTTATGTACGGGCTTAAAAACGGATTATGAATTCCTACTCCGTTACCACAGATTAAAATAACACTTTCTTTTAATTTGTTAGCTCTATATATATCTAATGGCATATGGAAAGACTTGCAGCCAAGCCATAGCCTGATAGAATAAAGTAGATATATATTTTAACATACTATAAATACCAAATTAATATCGTGTAAGCGTAAATTGTGTTGTACTTTGCATATGCTGCTAGAGAACGAGAACAATTCAGCACCTTTTTTCTGCGCGTGGGTTGGTGTGGTAGCGGCTACGAATACTACTAACCCTTACCACAGATTACTTAATAAATAACAGATACTTCACTCAGTACAAAATTACCAATATCAACTGCTATAATAGCCTAGAGCTGGCTGGCTGACTCGCAGCAGCAACCGCTGCATGCTAAAATGTGCCTAAATGCTCAAGCGTACAGTTGTGATTGCTTCGTACCGCGCGATCCCACAGCAATCGAAGGGCTGCCTCTTCGATAAAATTAACATAAATAATTATTTGTGTCTATTTTATTGAGAACTGTGAATATGTTCTGACTATAGGTGGTAGTTTAAAATTGTATCGTTTAAAATATATATTTTTTTATAAATAGGTGCTGACTGTGCAATACATCTAAAACATAATTATAGAGGTCAGTGTGTAGGTAAAATAAAAAGAATATTTAAAAGTTACATGTGTTTTATTTTTATATATTTTTTAAAAAAAATTTATTATTGACATTTATCAATTTACTGTTACTACGCGTTCACTTCAAGATTGCCGTCGGCGATCGTTACGACGTCACAGTTGTCAACACCATTGACAAAACAATGAAATTATTGTTGATTGATTTTGTTACACAGAAATGCTTGGCAACTTGATAAAATATAAAATACTATGTTTATCCTTACTAATATTATAAATTGAAATGTGAGTTTGTTTGTTATTCGCGTGTTATTAGTTAACTCGACCCATTATAACGAAATTTATTACAAGTTATTATCATTATTAGATGTTTCAATAGTACAGAAAAGGACAGAGGATACTTATATTAACATACCACGCGTGCAAAGTTGCTGGTGGAAACTATTACTTATTTTTATGTAGATCGATCGATCAAATCGCATAAAGCCGAATCACCCGTGTTTGTTTGTTTACACTAACAGCACAAGTTAAGACAGGTCACTGCGCGCGGCTTGTGTTGAAAGTTTCGTAGATAGGTATTTGCGCGACTGTCCGTCAAATAATATCACAATTTTATTCTAGTAAAAGAAGCTTTTTAAATGTTGTTAAAATAGTGTTTAAGCTAAGTATGACGTTTCTATGTAACAAAAATATGTCAATCTGTATCTGAAAGGCAAGCTAATGCTTATTATACCTGCCTTTTAAAAATAATAAAGAAACGACAAAAATAGTAATAGTTTATCACTTAACTTTCTTCATTGACAGGTAAATGGAAAAATGTTAGGTGTTTATCTCTTCTTTTACTTGATTTGCACCCATCTACTGAACATAAGGTACCAGACGGCATCGTACGTACGCGTATAAATGAATGGAACGAATAAAGTTGAATCGTATGCGTGCGCTTCGCTTGTGAAAACCGCACTGAATTTGGTCCGCAGACGGCCCGCAACCACTTGGCCAGGCGGTAGGTAATTATAGCGCGTAAGTAGATGGAGTGACGTAGGCCTGCCCTTACTTTGCTCGTGGATGTCGTAAAAGACGACTAAGAGCCTTATAACGACCTGGGCCAATTCCATCTGATGCCGTTTGGTCAACAATTACATTCCCAAGGAGGGTTGACGTCTGGCAGGCGGCCGGTCATAAAACTATTGCCAATAACTTTTATAATATGTACTATGAAAGGAGAGTACATTTTGTATCGACCCCAAGTAATTGGGATAAGAGTAGGAGAATGATGATGATGGGTTGGTGGGTAAAACAAGATTAAGGGATAATATTCATATAAGATTTATACAAGAGAAGGAAATCTTAAAATAAAAGCTTTACCAACTCGTCTAACCACTGTGTGTAGCAGTGGAATGTATAAGAAAAACGTATAAGAACTAAAATTAGAAAAATGTTATCATCATCATGATTCTGACTTTTGCCCTTGGACGTTGGCCTCACGCATGGAACGCTAAATGACGCAATCCTGTGCCTCTTGAATCCAACGACTTTCAGTCACATTCACCAAGTCGTCAGACAACGTCGTCCAATACCGCCACTTGAAAACTCTTTATCCCTAGCGGTTATTGGTCCATCGAGCTTTGTGAGCTTTCCTTTATCATTACAGCGTAAAAAAAAAACTTCAAACAAAAAAAAATCAAATTACATCCATCCACTCACCGATCTATCAACATCCACTGTTGAATATAGGCCTTCCAAGAGGATAATATTAAACCATAGTTGCGATCCTTGGTAGACGAATTTGTAATTACAAATAACTTGAACACTGCCGCCCATTCCTCTGCAAAATAAAAACATATTTTTTTTAATGTTTAATATGATAAATACACATACTAGAAGTTATTTACCCGATAACTTGTAAATTAATTATTATTACTTTTTTTAAGTGTGACAGAAAATACCTTGAGGTAATCTGTAGATCTGAGTGATATTCTCGTTATCATGTAGGGGTCAATCACCAATCTTTTAACCATCTCATATTTTATGTAAACCCCTACCTAACAAAAATAAAAACAAGTTCATATTTTTAAGTGCGTCACTTAAAAATACATATTTGTACTAACTGAATCTCATCAGATATTAACGAATATTAAATAAATAATCATTTCAGCTCTCATACTTTCACTACTGAGACCAAGCCTCCTCTAATATAGGAGGAAAATCAGTGTAACATACCATGCTGGTCAGACGGTTTGGGTTGTATTTTGAGTTTGCCGTTTCATGTATATCCCTTAGTGGTCTTCTCTTTCATTTACGATTCCCACAGACAATATCTTGTCTTAGTATGGTGTGGTGAATGGTTTTCTTACTGTGTCACCACACAGAAAATACGAAATACAACTACACTCCAAATAAATTAACGTTGATTGTATTAACGTTATTTTTGGAAGGAAAATAAAATAGGTAACTCAAATAAAATAACTTACAGATCAAAGAAGTTACTCAAGAGCGGTACAACCAAATGTAGCGGTCATGTCTAGTGGTATCGGACTTCACACATCTTCAAGATAATTTTTATGGAACTGCTGGCTGCTCGATCCGCCGTTGCATGATCTCCATATAATGTATGCTATTGTTTTCTTGACTACTATCGTACAAGCGTCTCGACAGGATATGGTCGACCTTCCGCCACCCCGGACTGTTGGGACGAGATATCCCAACCACAGCGCTTAGCTTCGGTACCCGGACACTATCCCCGCAGTTTTGATAACTTCTATGATATTAATTTTAATGATATGTAATGCAATTTTAATGTTCATTAAATGCACCACGTATCTAATTTATTTAATTGGACAAGGTAATACCATAGTAGTTTAATAGTTTTTGTTAGACTTTTTTAAACTAGTGGATTGCCACAATATAATAATTATCATAAATTAAATGTTTAATATAACTGATCATAAACAATATAACATTTTTACATATAGAATCAATTTATTTTGTACTGGCAATAACTTTGAATTAAAATGTGGGTCAAACTTTTAATAACTACTTTTATATCTACCCGCTACAGTATCTGTAGCGGGTAGATATAAATTTCCGTAAAAAGGATGAATTTTGGACGTAAGACACCTTAGTCCTCACGTTTTTTTTTTTTGGCGGCCGGCAACGGCATGTCGAACCCCGCTAATCCATCCGGGGCGACAGGAAAAGCGGCGCAAGACCCCGTAGACTCGCCCTACAATATACCTCTTGACGCCGTGCGGGTGGGTCACTGGTACGCAGTCTGTTTCTTCAGTGGCCCACCCGGCGGACTACCCTCACGGGTATCCTCTCTAATGTTGACGGCCGGACAGTTTGCACCGTCGGGGCGTCGTCCTCACGCTATGGCCTCGCTCCCAGGGCGACCAGACTAATCCCTAGTCGCCGGCGGCGGCGGGAATCCTCGAAGAGAAGTTCCTCTCGGATTCGCTCCGCCGCTTCCTTCTGCGAGATGACATCCTCGCAGAAGGAGGCGACCGCGTCCCAGTTCCTCTCGCTGTCGATCATGGCCTTCACGAGGGCTGGCAGCGAGAGGTCGGCACCGATAGCAGCGACAAGGGCACGGCGCTGCTGAGCCCAGGTCACGCAGACCTCGAGCGTATGCTGCGCCGTGTCCTGGTCGCTGCCACACTGTTGGCAGGACGGAATCGTCTCCACCCTTGCGACTGTGTACAGGTACTTGCCGAAGCAACCGTGCCCCGTCAAGACCTGCACCAGCTGGAAAGTGAGGACTCCGTGCCGCCTCTCTAGCCACTCCATCAGTATGGGCCGGACGGCCTCAATGACTCGTAATCCGTATAGAGGCCGCTCCAGACTCTTTGCCCAACGGAAAAGAACCTCCCGGCGAGCGTCCTCACGCCAGGTGGCCAATTCGCTAGGCGAAACATCGCCACCTTCTTCGCGAGTTGAAGACACCCGCCGATATATTTCGGCGAGCATTTCCGCCTCCAAGTCCCAAGGGGGCGTTCCGGCCAATACGCATGCAGACTCGGTCGCAACCGTGTGGTATCCGCGGATAGCCCTGACCGCCATAGCTCTCTGCGGTCTCCGTAGAATAGCCCTAAGGCGGACGGTCAGAGCCCTCGCCCACACGGGAGCGCTGTACAATCCCATTGATCGGATCACCCCCGCATATAGCCGTCGACTCTCGAAATTCGGTCCGCCCAAGTTCGGCATCAGCCGAGATAGGGCGAACGCCGAGCCGACTCGACCGATCACTGTAAAGTGTTCGAAACGTTGGAAAATTAAAAATCAAAATACAAACGCGATAGAATCCGTAAAAGTAGTTTTATTTCTAATATCATAGTGTTAAATATAGCTTCGTAAACAAACCTTTTTACCCGACTGCGCAACTAAAGGAGTGGTATTGTGTTTAACAGTCTATGTATGTATGTATGTATGTTTGTATGTTCCTTTGAAGCACTATATAGACCAAACGCCTGGGCCGATTTTTATGATTCACACGTCAATCCATTCCTCTTAGTCCGGCGAGTGTCACTAAAGACATGACGTTAGTGAAAATTCAAAATGGCGACTACTGGACGCCATATTGTGAAAATGAAAAAAATTAAAGTCGACAAACTATGTCAAGTGGGGTATCGTTGAATAGGTATTTAAAAATTATTTTTAGTTTTTCTTAGCCTTTTTGGATTCGACTGACCGTTTAGGATCTATATTGATTTAAAGTTTCGTAACAACCTTTTTCACAATCAGGTTTTTAGACAGTAGAAATTTACGATGAAAAGACGAAAAATTCGTATGACTGTGGGTGTGAATGTGGATGGATATATACTAAAGTATCTAGTAGGTATATTGGACTACATAAAGTATTTAATGTCTGACGCGGTCGCCCATCTTCAACTTCTAACGATTTAGTACTCAACTTCAGTCGAAAAACTATATATAGTTAGATACTACCTAACATATAATAACAACTGAACAGTCAGGATCCATTATTCGACAGCAAATCGAATTTTTCAATGTTGTGTTAATCTAATTTTTAAATGTTGTGTTCCATTATTAAAATATATATTATTTTCTGCAATAGTATTCATTCAATAATATATTATAGAATTCTAGACCACCGGACATCTAAGTGCTTGTTTTTTTATTTTCAGTTTTTTTTATTGTGTACGTAATTTGGTTCACTTTTTACGCAGTTGGGTTTTTTGATTTTTACCCGACTGCAAAGGAGTGGTATTGTGTTTAACAGTCTATGTATGTATGTTTGTATGTTCCTTTGAAGCACTATATATACCAAACGACTGGGCCGATTTTTATGATTCGCACGTCAATCGATTCCTCTTAATCCGGCGAGTGTCACTAAAGATATGACGTTATTGAAAATTCAATATGGCGACTACTGGACGCCATATTGTGAAAATAAAAAAAAATAAAGTCAACAAACTATATCGAGTGGGGTATCGTTAAATAGGTATTTAAAAATCCTTATTAGTTTTCTTTCAACATTTTTCGATTTGACTGGCCGTTTAGGATCTATATCGATTTAAAGTTTCGTAACAAGCTTTCTCACATATAGGTTTTTTAGACAGTAGAAATTTACGATGAAAAGACGAAAAAATCATATAACTGGATGTGGATGGACATATATTGAAGTATCTAGTAGGTATATTGTCCAATATATAGGTAGTCCTACCTAAAGTATCTAATGTCTGACACAGTCGCCAATCTCCAATTTCTAACGATATTGTACTGTACTTCAGTCGAAAAACTATATATAGTTAGGTACTTACCTACTTATTTACCCGACTGCAAAGGAGTGGTATTGTGTTTAACAGTCTATGTATGTATGTTTGTATGTTCCTTTGAAGCACTATATATACCAAACGCCTGGGCCGATTTTTATGATTCGCATGTCAATCGATTCCTCTTAATCCGGCGAGTATCACTAAAGATATGACGACGTTATTGAAAATTGAATATGGCGACTACTGGACGCCATATTGTGAAAATTAAAAAAATTAAAGTCAACAAACTATATCGAGTGGGGTATCGTTAAATAGGTATTTTAAAATCATTATTAGTTATCTCTCAACATTTTTCGATTTGACTGGCCGTTTAGGATATATATCGATTTAAAGTTTCGTAACAACCTTTCTCACATATAGGTTTTTTAGACAGTAGAAATTTACGATGAAAAGACGAAAAATTCATATAACTGGATGTGGATGGACATATACTGAAGTATCTAGTAGGTATATTGTCCAATATACCATAGGTAGTCCTACCTAAAGTATCTAATATCTGACGCGGTCGCCCATCTCCAATTTCTAACGATTTAGTACTCAACTTCAGTCGAAAAACTATATATAGTTAGGTACTTACCTACTTATTAATAAATAAGATAACTACAGCTACCTAGGTATTTATAACTAAAAAGTGTAAAATAAAAAAAATGATTATAAAAAACAAAAAACCCGACTGCGTAAAAAGTCACCAAAACTACGTACATAATAAAAAAAACTGAAAAGAAAAAAACAAGCACTTAGATGTCCGGTGGTCTAGAATTCCATAATATATTATTGAATAAATACTATTGTAGAAAATGAAATATATTTTAATAATAGAACATGACAACTGAACAGTCGGGATCCATTGAAAAATTAGATTTGCTGTCGAATAAAGGATCCCGACTGTTCAGTTGTCATGTTCTATTATTAAAATATATTTCATTTTCTACAATAGTATTTATTCAATAATATATTATGGAATTCTAGACCACCGGACATCTAAGTGCTTGTTTTTTTCTTTTCAGTTTTTTTTTATTATGTACGTAGTTTTGGTGACTTTTTACGCAGTTGGGTTTTTTGTTTTTTATAATCATTTTTTTTTTAAATTTTTTTTTTTTTTTATTTGTGAAGATAAACATGTTCACTTTTGGTAATCCTTAGGAAATAAATATGTACCATCTTGGACTTTTTATAGATCTTTTTAAGATATACAATTTCATATCTTTTAAGTATTGTGTAAGGTTTATCCAGCTTTTGCAATGTATGCGCATAATAATATATTTTATACGACATCATATTACAAATCTTCTATAGTCATAGGAATATCGACCCTTCCACCATCTTGAAAGGTTTGTCCATAGTCCAGTTATATCCCGAGACTGGACTATGGACTATCCGCAAAGAAAAATGGTAATTGTTGCACACATAGAATCTGATTATTAATATTATGTCCTTCATTTTTTTTACCTCGATACTGATCAAGTTTTGACAGTTTCATTTGATATTTCTTAATGATCGTCTTATTTTAGTGAATCAGTGACATGGGTAACGTATAATAAGCGTCATCTTCTCTTCCTTAATATTTAAAGCTTGGCACTACCTCGTCACTTGACCTCATGAACATTTCCTCCACCATTACCTTTACCATCAGCTCCTAGGTGTTGTAAAAGACGATTAAGAGATATAAAAGCATTTAACATCTGAGCAAGACAAGTAACACTGGAAATAAAACCAACCGAAATAACCAGCATGGTATAGTAAATAACTTTCCCTTCTATTTTGGAGGAGGCTTAAGCCCAATCATGGGACTAGATGAGCTGAAGTGAAACCCAAACCTTTCTCATTTTACTTATTATTCCATTTGCAGCACCGAACCTCGCCTATGGAGCAGTACCAGGGGGCAATAAGGCGCCAACAATCATCGTTGTACCAAGTAATAAAATATTTATTTTTTATTCTTCATGAATTTTGATAACATGTATTGACCATGATGCTACATATAAATAATAATTATAAAAAATAATAAGTGTTTATTAAATGCAAATTCTTTAGGTGTGGCTTTCAATACTCACCTCATAAACGTTAATAATAAAATTTAATGTGTACACGAATGATGAAAAGAAAACAGCTGTGTGGTAGCGGCTACGAATACTACGAACCCTTACTTTGTTCGCGGATACCGCAAAAGACGACTAAAACCTTTTTTTTTTGTCTTGGACTATGGACGCGGTCGCGCGCTGCCAAATCAGTCCGGCCGACGGAAGAGGCGGCGCGCAACCCCATAGATCCAACCTGCAAACAACTCTCTTCGCCGTGCGAGTGGGCCACCGGTACCTTATCTTTGTCTTCGGTAAGATGACTAAAACCTGAGACAACACCATCAGATGCCGTTTGGATAGGCAGACGACCGGTCATAAAACTATTGCCAACTTTTGCAATATGTACAATTACATAACACGTCGACCCTAACTAACTAACTAAGAGAAGAGCAAGGGAGTAATGATGATGATTTACAGAAAAAAATGCAATGTGGCACTGAACCCTTATTTTTGTATCCAATAGGTATCGTAATATATAACGACCCGGGCCAACTCTATCCTATGCCGTTTGGTCAACAATTACATTCCCAAGGAGGGTTGACGTCTGGCAGGTGGCCGGTCTAAAAACTATTGCCAATAACTTATACAATACGTACTATGAAAGAAGAGTACCTACATATTGTATTGACCCCAAGTAATTGGGATAAGAGTAAGAGAATGACGATGATGAGGTATGGTAATATACGACAAAGGACAATAAATATATAACACTAGCTTTCGCCCGCGACTTCGTCCGCGTGGAATAGGTACTTTGGGCTAACGTTAACTTCATCTCGCGAATTCGTTTACGTAAAAGATGGAAATATTTTAAATAATACATACGTTGAAGTTGTTTTAGGTACCTACATGACGCTTTTATTAGTAAGAGTGGAACATTAAACCTTAAGCACAGATTAATAAATAACCTTAAGTAAAAGTATTGGGTCTTATCTATACTTTTTATAGATACATACATACATACACTTACGCCTATTTTCGATTACGCATACTTTTAATGCGTATGACCTCGCTGTGTGGTAGCGGCTACGAATACCTACTACCAATCCTCACTTTGCTCGTGGATGTCGTAAAAGACAACTAAGAGCCTTAGAACGACCTGGGCCAACTCCATCTGATGCCGTTTAATCAACAATTATATTCCCAAGGAGGGTTGACGTCTGGCAGGCGGCCGGTCATAAAACTATTGCCTATAACTTTTACAATATGTACTATGAATGAAAAGTACTTATTGTATGGACCCCAAGAGTAGGAGAATGATGATGATGATGACCTATCGTGAACAAATCTCCAATTTGGTCCAGAAAAGTATGACGTGGTCTTCCCCTTGTATTCGTCGCATTCATGATTGCTTTATATGTTTGCTTCGCCAACCTCTGCCCACTCATTCTTTCTTCCGCTTCGTGTCCAACCCACCTCAGCATACCAGCGCTCTTTTATAACATTATACCTAATTTTATCTTTCATACTTACGTCACACACGTTACGAAGAGCTGTCAGCTCTACGGCATTTATTCTACTTTCATGTCTTCCAAATGTCTTCAAATCTAACTTTCACTGCCATGCATGAGGGCAGGCACTAATACGTCCTATACTCATTATTATTATTTAGGATGTGTAAAGCCGACGGAAGGTCATGAGAAGAAAACAAAACTAAAAATGTAGTGTGTGCAGAAGTACTATGAAATAACATTCGTTTGAGTTTTTTTTAATATAAGATTATAGGACCCAGTATTTTTACCATAAATGCGCGCTCAGTACTTGATCATTATTTTGCTGCGATGTTATTTTTAAACTGCGATATTTCCTAAGATATTCATTGAAATCAAATAATGTAAAGGGCTATTTTGTTTTAAATTAAATACTTGTGATGAATAACTTATTTATTTGGATAAGGATTAATATTATGTTTATAAAAACACCTTCGAAAATATCATATTATTTAAAATAAATTTGATTAGTATAAAAAAGGTTATAGTGAGCCAATCTTAAAAGATAGACATATGCTTTCGCGGACTTTTATTTAGAACTTTGAAAGGGGAACAATTATGTAGTACATAATTTTCACGCAACTTTAACCGTTTACGCAGCGAAAGCTCTCAAAAGGAAACAAAACCCGATTTTGAAACATTCTTCACTGTTGCTCTGCTTTTATTAGTCTTAGCGTGATGATATATAGCCTATAGCCTTCCTCGATAAATGAGCTATTTAACACTGAAAGAATTTTTCAAATCGGACCGGTAGTTCCTGAGATTAGCGCGTTCAAACAAACAAACAAACAAACTTCAGCTTTATAATATTAGTATAGATTTGTAAAACGGAAACCTAGATATACACTATGCCAAACCGAATCGCCAGTATGTTAATCCATTAGCCTATCTACCATCATCATCGTCTAAGACTATAAAAAACTAGCGTTAATACAAAAATATTTCTTCTATTAATTTCAGCCAATACATCATCATCATCACAGCCCATAAATGTCACACTGTCGGGCTCGGCCCTCCTCCGTAATGGCAGGGAAATGAACCTACTATACCGCGCTGGTCAGACGTGTTGGTATAGGGTTTTGTTTCGAGTTTTCCTTCTCTCGCATAGATGTTATATGCGTTTTATATCCCTTAGTCGTCTCGTACGATCACCCACGGGTAAGATATGGGGTGGTGAATAGTATTCTTACTCCGTCACCACACGGAGTATTCAGCCAATACGGTTAGACATAAGTCCCTTCTACAATGAAACAAAAATTAAACGCTAACTATACGCGAAATATTGGCAGAATTGGATAGCATAAGGTAATTTTTTTCTAAGCATTCCATAATCCAAACTCTGCTGTGATGGCTGTTAACGATGGAGCAAATTGCGTAGAAATATTTCTTTTGTAATTGAGGCTGCTAGAACCAGAGCGGCCTAACTGCAAGAACCATGTTTTACGATATGGAGGATATTAAAATTAAATTCAATTCAATTTCATCGATTTGAACATGAGCCGAAAATTTTCTTATATTGTCATCTATTGTTGTGCTTGTAAAAAAATTTAGGCTGCTGTAGTTTTGTAGATTAACATTTTTAGATTAGGAAATTACAATTAGGTTAAAAGTTGTAAAAATGCAGTTAGGCCACTCTGGTTCTAGCAGCCTCAATTAAACTCGCTAGTTTATATGCTTTATAAATTCATATAGATGAAATAGGTGAAATGATTCCTTTAGAGGATAATCACGCGTAACATCGGTGGCGTCGGGTCGCACAGGATATTTTTTTCTAAGTATTCCATAAACCAAACATCGCTATGATGGCTGTTAGCATTCTTTTTTCTACTGAATTCTTTTGTAATTACCCACTAGTTTTCTTGCTTAATAAATTCATTTAGATGAAATAGGTAAGATGATTCCTTTAAACTGGATAATTACAGAATTAGTTTAGTCTCAAATTATCGATCATCGCTCACTTTAACGATAAAAAAATATCGAAAACTTTATTTCAGATAATCAAGCAAATATATACAAAGCAAATACAGCCAATATTGTGAGTGCCTTAAAACTTTAACTGGTGCCTTAAAACTTTAGAATATGGTTTTAAACCTAGATAATGGTTCAGTTATAAGTCTTTTTAGATTTACATTGTATTATTCAAATATGAAAGCCACACTCAATACAATTTAAAATAATTTATTATTTAGTCATTGAAAAAGATATCGAAAAATCCTCTAATATTCTCGTTGCTATGTGCTTGTAACCTGAGTTATTATAATGTGAGCAAAACCAAAATAATGGTCTTTGAAAGAGACGAAGCCAAAACAGATGTAAGAGTAACAATAGGTAATGATATACTAGAGCAAATGGATGAATTTGTATATCTTGGATGTGGATTTAGCCGAGATGGAAGGTACACCACTGATATAGAGCGAAGAGTGAATGCGGGAAATAGAGTGCACGGAGCGTTGGGGCAACTTCTCGGCAGCCACCACTTCAGCCAGAAGACACGTGTAGCAATACATAACGCAGTGCTTGTCCCAACATTACTGTATGGAAGCGAGAGTTGGGTATGCAGAAAAGAGTATGAAAGTAAAATTAATGCGGTCGAAATGCGATCTCTGCGGAAAATCTGTGGAGTTAGGGTGACCGACCGCATTCGTAACGACGACGTAAGAGAGCGAGTAGGTATGAAAGAGAGTATTGGTGTAAAGATGCGAAAGGGAATGCTCCGATGATTCGGACATGTGGAAAGAATGCCGAACGAACGTCTGGTTAAGAAGATATACAATGCGAAAGTGGAAGGATGTAGGTACCGAGGGAGACCGAGACTAACCTACCTAGACCAGATCGGTCATGTACTGAAGGAAGGCGGAGTCAAGAGTCTCCGAAACCGGCGAGCGTGTATGAAGAGAATTATGAATGTTGAGGAAGCGAGTGAAGTATGCAGAGATAGAGTTCTCTGGCACTCTGTTCTCTCTGCCTACCCTGCAAGGGATATGGCGTGATGATATGTATGTATGTATGTAGAATAAATTATGAGATAAATCGACCAGATAAATAATTTATAGATAAATTTTTCATGTTGGTTACTAAGTAAGAATATATTTGACTACGCTCTATTTTCCCCTTGGACCTCATAAAAGATGACCAAGGAATATAATGCTAAAGAAATTTAAAATCGAAATAAAACGCTGTAACAACCAGTATGATCAAAGTGGTATAGTAGATCAATTTGCCTCCTAATGCGGAGGAGGCTCGACTCAGCAGTGGGACCTAAATGAGCTGAAATAATAATGATAAAACCAGATAAATCACCATTTCAAAACTCAAATTAACAAACAAAACGTTGTATTTTACAAAATGATGAGGGATGAATGATTTTTCCATAAGCTATATTAACAGTCTAGTGGTTAACATTTAACTGTCGTTTTTAGATCAGCATATCCCAAGTACAATTCTGTATGTAAGAGAGATGAGTATGTACGATCCCAGATACAATTCTTCAGTATGATGAAATAGTTTTTTTTTTTGTATTATTATATGATGAAAGAAATCTAATAGTCAACACAAAATTACGGGACTCTAGTCAAAAAATCATTTTCTGTGACCCACTCAATTGGTGGCGAGTATAATACGGTAGGTTATTTAGTTGCACGTCGCTCTATCACTACCTCGGATGGTTTGAAGAAGTTGGAACCCGACCACACAGTGTTAAAATAGTAAAACACAAGATAACAATCTTTTTTTTTATGTATTCTATTATATTTACGTTCTTCCAAGTAAAACAACCTTGAAGTAATAAAACATAGCTTATTATATACAGCTTTTTTAGAAAAATAAATAAATAGCAATGTTAGGAATCACATAATTAACATCGATATATTCAAAGAGTTTCTTGTTATTTTTCATTTAATATTGCTTGGATTTACCAATATAGTTTTGGTTGGAATTCCCCATAAACATATATACTAAAAGTATTACGACTTAAACCATATAAAACAACTCAAAAAATCGACAACAACATATCAGATTCTCACGTTTATATTTATAATTACGCAATAACAGAAAAATAAATTTATAACGGCATAACTAATTTTAAGCTTTTAGGTTAGTAATCTTAATCGTCTATTCTTTTCATCAGACGATATACGAGCTAGGTACGAGCTTCCTTTAAAATAAAAGGCAACATGACCTATCATCTCCACTATGGTCACAGCTTGATATAGTTTCTGCCGGATTCTCCTTCTATTTCATTCTGTTATTTGTTTACATGCCTTGATCATATTTTACGACAGTCATCTATGTGAAGTCTTGGTGAAATGTATTCTTACATAGAATCAATAATAATAAAATATTTCTAATCTGTAAGTAATTATTTCTCATTATAGATGATGTATATAGCACTCCGATAGTAGCCAATCCATATGCAACAAAATTATAAGTTTGAATGTTATGAAAAACCCTGATGAAAATATTATAAAAATTACTACTACCTACTACTAATTATTTAATGCATTTGGAAATAAAACACATTTTTTTTTAATTTTCAGTTTAATTTTTTCCCGCACTCATTCATTCTCCTACTCTTATCCCAATTACTTGGGGTCGATACAATATGTACTCTTCTTTCATAGTACATATTGTAGAAGTTATTGGCAATAGTTTTATGACCGACCGCCTGCCAGACGTCAGCCCTCCTTGGGAATGTAATTGTTCACCAAACGGCATCAGATGGTGTTGGACCAGGTCATATATAAGGCTCTAAGTCGTCTTTTACGACACCCACGAGCAAAGAAGGGGTTGGTAGTATTCGAAGCCGCAACACGCGATACGCCACACAGCAATTTTTCCCGCACTATTAAATGATTATGTAAGAGATTGGGTAATTCACTTTTTCCTTAGTAATTATTTAACGAGTATCTTTTTCTAATGAATAGATGTAATATGTCACTGATGAGAGATACAAATAATGATAAGTTGGTGCAAGATATCAGCTGTATGTTTTTATAATAATTACTGGATCTTCTAGTAAGTATCAATAACTATAATTAATCCTACGTCATCGCCATCCAAGCCTATAATTAATTGCATTAGGATCTACTTTGCAAGCTCAGCTATTAAATCCGGCATAATCAATAATAGATAAATTAATTATAGCAATTAAATTACTCGTAATAAAATAATAAGACTATATGTTTCTTAAAATCTAAATTAACATATTAATTTTTATGTTTTGTACAAATTTCTGAAAAAGTAATTACTCGCTGGACTTCAAGGTCATTTAGGCCAAAGCCTTAGAAACATTTAAAGTACGTACAGTCGCTGAGAAAATAATAAAAACATTAATTTTAATATAAATTGCTGTCGTGGCCGCTGCGAATACTACCAACCCTTACACTGATCTGGGGAATCGTAAAATACGACTAAGAGCTTTATACAATAGACCAGGGCCAACTCATCTGGTCAACAGTTATATTTTTAAGAAGGATTGACACCAGGCAGACGGCCAGTCATAAAACTATAGCCAAAACTTTTGTAATACACAAAAAAATACATACAGTTAATAATAATAATAACGTTATTGAACAAAGTATCATATACATATAATTACATATATTTAACAAAAATTATAAGTTACACAAAAGAATTCTGTAGGTAAAAACGTGTAACATCGATATATCTTACACTATTTAATTGTAATTAGGAATAATTTAACTTGAAAAAATGAGTAATAATTCGATTAATTAATTAACACGGAAATTGATGAAAGAGCGAGAATAGATGAAAGTTTCAAGATGGAAGTTGATTGTTGACTGACAGTAGCTAGTGATCTCGATCTGATCACGGCTAGAAGTGCTGACGCGGCATCTCTCATTAGCGTCTCTCTAACTGAATGAATATACAATAGTACTCTATATTTGATTGCGTCGACCCCAAGTAATTGAGATAAGAGCAGAATAATGATGATGACAATAAATTTCGGATCAAGTGTATTCCAAACTAGTAGATTTTTCGTGTAGTGACGGAGTAAGAATACAATTCACCACCCCCTATCTTAGCCGTGGGCTATCATAAGAGAAAACTAAGGGATATAAAACGTATATAACATCTATGCAAGAGAAGGAAAACACGAAACAAAGCCCTATCTATACCAACACGTCTGACCAGCGTGGTATAGGAGGTCAATTTCTCTCCCATAATGGAGGAGGCTCGAGCCCAACAGAGGGACATACTCGTATATGAGCTGAGATGATGAGATCAAGATTTTCTTTACACCATTACGTACGTATGTAATGTCAGACGGGAATACGTTTGCCAACTATTGTGATGTGGCCTAATTGTACAACCCATCCATCCATTCATCCATCAGCCTCTCAACGTCCACTATTGAGGATATGTAGATCTCGCACAAAACGGTTCTAAGACAATTGCATCCAACAGATCTTTACGTCCACCTCGCCGTTGCTAGACACGTTACAACAGTAGTTCCGTGGAGTGACGGAGCTGCCGTGGCAGAACTATTATTTTTATTGCATGCATCTTAAAATAATAACACATAGAAACCGATTTCACACAAAATATTTGACGCCACTAAATTGGTGACAAAAACGTCACCCTCAGCCGGCCCCTTTCGTAGTGTGCAAGGTTATTGTGTTCCATTTTATAGTAGTGTGTATATAGTTGTTTAATCGTTTGCACATATTTTATAGTAGTGTGCGTGTATACGCGCTTCCACTTGCACACTAGCAGGATTTTTGGCTAAACTTTTTTAAAGTACCGAACTATCCTTCTATTTGTTTTTATTCTAAGGCTTCTATGTTTCTGAAGGATGAATAATGCCACAATCGCCATTATTGCCAGATGATTTGGTGATCGTATTTCGTATTATGTTACCCTAAAGATTGCAGCTGGCATTTCTCTTAGTTAACTAATAGCCAGGTCTTACGATTAGCGTGATAAACTAACGAACGACAATGCATTTTATTTGCTGCTCCCTTTCAACGTAATGAGAAAAAAATGGGCTATTATACCACACCAGCCAGAAAATTTAGCAAATGTGGTATTATTAATATACTTTAATAGTTACGTACATGTGTAGGTAAATCATGTGTGCACGAGTATACTTTTTTACAGAAGAGTATCCTCTAAATATCATTGATTTTTCTGTAATTTATAAAAATAACTACCTAAACACAAGAGGAACAGTACTTATCACAAATATTTATCACATATATATTTTTTTATTGCTTATGGTGGCAAAAAAGCAAGCAGCACACGTGATGGTAAGTGTCACTGCCGCCCATCGACCTTTGCAGTGCCAAGGGTATATATAGCTTAGGCCGCTGCCTACCAATAAAATCCTCAAACCTACCCAGTTGGGCTTATACTGACGAAACCAGCAATATTTACTGGTTCGAGAGTTTTTATCATCATCATCAACATCTCAGCTCATATACGCACTATTGGGCTCGAGTATCCTCCAGTATGGGAGGGAAATTAATCTGCGTGCCTAATTGACTAGCGTGCCATACAATACTGATCAGCCGGATGAATTTAGCGCTTTATTTCGAGTTTTCCATTTTTTGCACGTTAAGATAACTTTAATCATGCCGGCATTCTTGTGCATTCATTAACAATAAAACATAAGAGATGAATTTTCGCAGCAAAATTTCAAAATCTTTGTGTTTAACAACAAAGCTATCTAGTAATCTTAAACAAAAACATTAAGAACCTGTTCAGCGTTATTATATATCGAAACGAGTATCCGGTTATGGGAATAACCAGCTCAATACGTGCCTTGACTCTGCAAATTGGCGGGCGTATAACGTCATGTTTTGATCGTTGTACGCTTACCTATTCACATATATGTCATTATTATTTTTTTTGCATGGCAATATACTAATCCGATACATAGCATTAATTATTTAACGTCATATTGGAAATAACAGAGTGGTCTGCTTATATTGTCATCGTGGGAATTGATACCGCGAATCAAACCCTCGAAGCGAAGAGGCTAATGACGTCGTTGTTGGAAAACCGCTTTATATAAATAGGTTTGCTTTGTTAGTCCTGCGTCAGTGATCGCTATGGGATACGTCTGTGTAGTTCTTTGCGCGCTTGCGCTGGCTACGTGCACGGTAGCAGCGCCATCTATAGCAGATAATTCCTTGGACATCGGCGAGCGGGTTGTGTTAGTTGCTCCTGTACTAGCTCCACCAAGAGATTCTAGGACTCATTCTAATGATCGATCGAGGCAGTTCCCAATACTTGTACTTTTAGCACAGCCAGACGTACCAGGTTATGCGCGCCTCGAGCCTGAACAGAGGTCCTTGAAAGGGAACCCGGTGCCTATTTACGTCCAGGTGACTTTTCTTTTATTATTATAAAAATAAGTGGAGTTTTTCATGTTTTGAAAGTTCATTTCGTGGTGTAAGCTCTATTACAATGTTTTTTGCAGTATAGATCGTTGCTTCAATATCTGATTGTTGATCATGAGTTCTTGCATTCGATACCTGAATTCGGCGTCAGTGGATTCGGATTCAAGAAATTCTTTAACTGAATCTGGCCCTATAGATGGGATCATCTGATCATATTTTTTTCTGGCAACGATATGTTACAATATCTGTGATTTAACTTGGCCATGTAAAAATTTTAAAAATACATATAAAATGAAAATGTTTAGAAAACATGTTTTTTTATCTGAACACATCGTAGGTTAGGCAAATATGTTTTTCCTTTTTTATTTAAATTGTTAAAAGTTGATTCTTGGTACGTTTTAAGTATTCGTCACGGTAAATTAATATTTATTTCTTAATATTAGATTCATTTGTTTAGTGACTAATTAACAAAAACCCCGTTGAATTTAAAAACATAGAGTGTTGCCAGCCAGCCCTTACTTTCACGTGGAAGTCGTAAAAATGAGCGAATGTATCTAGGAGGGCATCGCTTTCCTGGGAAACGCACAACACCAACTTTGATTGCAAATTTGCTTATCAAGGGTGGCCATTATGGCACATACCACATAACTTCTTGGGAGACCTATATTTAATATAAGATTTGGATGGACTGTTGAATGGATTTCATGAATAGCTAATGTTAGTTTAATACATATAATCTGCGTTTCTGCTAATTTTCAACACTAAATTTTAAATATTCCGAATCGGGGCTCGTACTTCATACCCATTCTGAAATTTACATTTAAATTAAAATAAAGTTTTTATAATTTTTATTTTGTCGATCAACTGAGCGTCTAATTAGATTCCGATTTAACAAATTGACCGGATATAAGACTTTCAGCGACAAAGTTAAAAATTACAATATTTTAGAAATAATTTGAATGGCCGTTAATTAATTTAGTAACGATTATTAATTGATAGATGAGATATTTATTTATTATATTATTAATTACTATATACTTAAATTATTACTACATATTAGAGAAAGTTTGAAAGTTGCGCCAGTGACGGAAAAGTTAAGGAGTAAACGTTTGACATGGTATGGACATGTGATGAGACGGGATGAAAGTAATGTTGTGAGAAAAGTTGTGAACATGAATGTTGAAGACTTTAGGAGTAAAGTAATACCAAAGAAAAGATGGATGGACTGCGTGAGGTATAGTATGGATAGACAGGGAGTGACTACAGATAGGACTGTATGGAAGAAGATGACATATTGTGTCGACTCTAAATAATTAGGATGAGACCAAGATGATAATTATAATTATTGTTATTATTAATTACTATTACTACTTGAATAAAAGATAAAAAATATAATTTGCCTCTAATATGTTCTTTTTCTGCACAGAAACTTGAGGACCAAGATACATCAGCACCGCATAACAGACAGAAACGACACTTGTTGAAGATGTTATTAGGAGGTGGGGGAGGCCTTTCCTTTGGTGGAGGTTTAAGCCTTGGTGGGAGCGGCAGTTCTAATTATGAAGGGGGTTACGGCGGTGGAAATGGTGGCGGATACGGCGGTGGAAATGGGGGTGGATACGGCGGTGGAAATGGGGGTGGATATGGCGGTGGCTACGGGGGTGGTTACGGCGGAGGCGTCGGCGGAGGTGGCGGCCATGGCGGTGGCTATGGGGGTGGTTACGGGGGTGGTTACGGCGGAGGCGGCGGAGGAGGTGGCGGAGGAGGTGGTGGTGGAGGAGGCGGAGGTGGTTACGGAGGTGGATACGGAGGTGGATACGGAGGGGGTTCCGGCGGAGGCTTCGGTGCTGGTGGCGGCGAAGGCCACGGTGGTGGCTACGGTGGCGGATATGAAGAGCCACCCAAAACAATAATCATTAAAGTGGTTAATGAGCCTGGTATGCACTGCTTACTAATTAAACTTAGTAAAATATTTATTTTTTGTAGATGCTATAATAATAATATTTTAAGTAGATAGTGCCATAATATGATTGACCGCTTTGTAGTTAGAAATTAAAACTAAAATAGTGCTCTAATATTTTATGCAATCAGCTATTGATAATATTATAAACACGTATGCTTTTCCACGCGATAATGGGCTTAAAATACAATACTTAATGCTTTCTTTCCCACGGATATCCTTCCCGCATGAGAAAGGAGGGAAGGGAAGTTTATATCCGTGTGGTGACGGAGTAAGAATACAATTCACCACCCTCTATCTTACGCGTGGGTGATCGTAGGAGACAAATAAGGGATATAACATCTATGCAAGAGAAAGAAAACTCGAAACAAAACCCTATACCAACACGTCTGACCAGCGCGATATAGTAGGTTAATTTCCCTCCCATTACAGAGGAGGCCCTAGCCCAACAGTGAGACTTACATGACCTGTGATGATGATGATGATGATGAGAAGGGAAACTGGAAACAAAATTTTGTCAAATTATTAACGAGCGAGGTACGGTACACTAAATTTATTTCTTCTATAAAGAAATCTTGCATAAGACGTAGATTGATGGCAAATTGAATTTCATACGACAGCTCACACTAGTCTAAGTGTTAGGACGACTGCAACAGATTTTCAATAGGTGTGAGTTCGAGTCCCAAGTGTGACATTAATTTTTTGTTCGTAAACAAGTTTTTATATACGTAGATACATTGGCTAAAATAAATACAAATAGTATAATAAGTATATAGCGTTATTCAAATTTAATCAGCTCTATTTTGTAACTATTTCTCAACGTCTTAGCTTAAAACTTTTTTTTTAATTTTTTTTTACATCCGTAAAGTCCCCTATTTGGTGACGAACTAAGAATATAATTCACCACCCCCTATCTTACCTATGGGTGATCGTAAGAGACAACTAAGGGACATAAAATGCATATAACATCTATGTAAGAGAAGGAAGACTTGAAACAAAACCCTATACCACAACGTCTGACCAGCGTGGTATAGTAAGTCAACTTCCCTCCCATTATTGAGGTGGTTCAAACCCAACAGTGGGATATATCTAAGCTGAGACGACGCGATATCCGTAAATTAACATTAAAATAATACAAATTTTAATCAACTGATCTAGAACTAATTTAAACCTCAACCTTTTCTTTCTCTATTTGTTTATATGCTTTCCTCGTCAGAAAACTTCTCCGATTTTCGCATTTTTGTTTTTTGAAGTTTTACTTCTTTAAGCGCGTTATAAAAAATGACGAGTGTAAAATTTTAAGATGCGCGCGCATCACTGTAATAGAAAAGTAAAGCAGGTCGAAGTAGAAAAGTAAAACCGCTCGGTTTTGCGGCCAACTTCAACCATCTATTTTATTGGTAGCATTAAGTCTCGTAAAACGCTACCAACAAAAAAGATTTTACTTCTTTTTTTTTATTGCTTATGGTGGCAAACGAGCAAGCAGCACACCTGATGGTAAATGTTACTGCTGCTCATGGATCTTTGCAATACTAGGAGTATAGTTAGGCTGTTAACGTCGATCTTTTGGGAGAGTGTGGTAATAGCCCGGACGGACCGCCTGCGGCTATAGACAGAAAACTATCAACAGCGTGGTCCTACCACAAAAGATAATAAAACCTCTTTCTAGTTTCTACATTCAAAACACGTGTTTCAGTTTAATACAAGTGTGAATTATATATGTGCTAATAAATTATATTTAGTGTTTAGTAGTGATTTAAATTGAATATTTTGATTAATATTATTTCATCATCATCATCATCGTCATCACAGCTCATAAATGTCTCACTGTTGGGCTCGGGCCTCCTCCGTAATGGGAGGGAAATTAACCTACTTTACTGCGCTGGTCAGACGTGTGTGTGTATAGGGTTTTGTTTCGAGTTTTCCTTTTCTCGCATATAAGTTATATGCGTTTTATATCCCTTAGTCGTCTCGTACGATCACCCACGGGGAAGATATGGGGTGGTGAATAGTATTCTTACACCGTCACCACACGGAATATTATTTACTATTCGTAAATAGGTATTAGTGAAAAAAAAAATATCCTATCTTTTTCCAGTTCTTTTATTATATTATTGTAATTAATTATTTGTACGTAATTAAAAACTATTTTTAACGATGCCAAAGAAGTAGGTATAACTTCTCACGCGCGTACATATTTAAACGCACCCATTTTTTTTCGTAGACATCACATTACTTATTTGACCACATTACATACAATTATAACGTATGAAATAAACAATAAAGATAATCAAAATAAGACGCTTTTAAAGCGATTTAATCAAATTCATTAAATATAAAATCAGTGGAAAATTCACAACACAGTCATCTTTTAAAATCTTAGTCCAATTAGTCAATTATACGATTTTTTTATTGGTGTATGTTTCCAGGTCACCATAAGAAAGGTGGATATAGTGGAGGTTACCAGCAAGGCGGCTATCCGCAAGGCGGCGGTGGCTGCCACGGTGGTTGCGGCGGAGGAGGTGGTGGCTACTCATATTCACAATCGTCATCTAGTGCCAGTTCATCATCTTATGGCGGCGGGTAAGTAAAAACGGGTTGAGCATTACCCCAAGGGAACACTTTACTAGGTTTAAAATTATTCCATGTGTTAATCAAGAAAGTGCTCTTTGCAATGAAATGCGATTGCAAATGCAATGTTTCAGCGTGATGATTAAACCACAGACGGTTTATGAATACAGAGTATCACCATCCTCTATTTTCTGATAGCTATTTGTTATAACCGTATAAAAGATAATGGTTTCTGATTTTTACGCGAGTATTACACATATGAAATAAAACTAGTTTTATGTTTTATGGATTCTATCGCATTTGTTTTTAAGTCTGACTTTTGAACGTAAGACACCTTAGTCCTCCTGTGACAATGATCACTGTAAAGTGTTCGAAACGTCGTAAAATTAAAAATCAAATACAAACGCGATTGAATCCGTTAAAGTAGTTTTATTTCAAACGAATAAAATATCCCCAGGCGAATGAATACAAATTTAAAATATTGTTTAGCAAACTTATAATATCAACCATCCACCAAGCGTTATGGCATTATTTCTCTATGCGTAGGCTATACAATAAACGTTAAAATCGTTATGGTCAAATATAAATTCATTCGATCATTTATCCGCTCATTATAAATGGATGGATTTATGTTTGACCACAAAACAACAAGATACGGTAAGTAACTATTGTATTTTTGAAATTTTAATAGAAAATTTAAATGTTATATACATCTCTCTGTAATCTATTGTTCAATAAAAGATGAAGATCACAGCCATATTTAATCGACCAGAGACAATGTCAGACGATGAATTACATCACGTATATTTTTATCTGTATTTAACATACTATTGTATGTAAAAACCTAAGTGTTTTTGATTATTAATTCAAAGGATTCATAATTTCAATGTATAATTACCATTTATTGTACACTAAAACTTTACTAATTGCGAAATTAATTAATAATTTAACAAAAAATAAGTCGACTTTTGTAATCTCTTGTTTTTTACAACTATTTAATGTAATTGTAGTTAATGTTTTTGTACATCGCCATCTTGTAAGACATTTTTTAGTCCAACCACTGTCTTTTATTAGCTGTGATTACGCATTTAAATAACGTGGCCATGTTGCAATCTCAACGAGACTTCCCCAAAAATAGAAAATTCCATAATGATAGTACTCGACCAGTAGGTTATCGTAATTGTTATAAGCATCGTAAAAGACTGTTGCTGCCCTTTCTTCCGGAGAGGCGATTTTTATGACTTCAACGGAAAATTAAAGGGTGACAATTTTATTTTTAAAATTGTAATAGTTGTTATGTATTCTGAGTTGCCACTCCACACGGCATTCAAATGATAGCTATACTATGCATTTATTCTTTTACTTATTAATATTCACTGTTGAACATAAGCTTCGCCAAGACAAAATAATGCCAAAATTTCCATGCTTAGCACGCAAGTCGGTAATCGTGGTTGAGTTTATAACTACCCCAGAAGAGTGCTTCTCCCCGTTCTCCTAATTGGTTGTGTGAGCGATGCCTTAGCCAATTCTTACGATTACCATCGGAAATAATTGGTGGTTTAAACATGATGAATTTATATCTCGTCATCATATGATATTATATACTTATCCCAATTGTCTATCATCCACTAAAATAAGGATCACTATCTCTGTTTTGGTGATATTGTAAAAACGACAGCTCTAAGACATTAAGCTACTTTAATCTACATAATACATATTAAGCCAAAAATTAAGATAAGCTAGTAGTAGTTTATATACAATAATGTCCTTTTGTTCTTTCAGAAAAAAATAACTTCATATAACTCAGTGCAGAGTGATAAAGAAGTGCGTTGATCAAGCTGTGATTACGGTGGCTGAACAATAATCGCTACACACCAAATAGGCTTAATAATTCACGATATTACTACTTATGCGTATTGCGCAATATAATATATTAAAAATTAGTAAATAAAAACTGAGTAAAATAAAAAAGCATTCATGAAGACTGCCAACAGAAGTAAAAACGTAAACCTATGGAAAAAAAACGATTGAATAATTGTTAATAATTAATAATAACAATTATTACATATAAATTGAATATAGTAAATACAGCAACAAAGCAGCTGAATCTTTCTCACTCGGGTACCTATACTCAGCGGTCCCGATTTTACCTGATCGAGTCTTTCATCTCAAAGCGTAACGGATCAGCCTCACTTACAGTCTACGAAAAAATCTGTGTGCGGTGCGCCAAAAGAAGTTTTCACTTCAAATATATATATATATATATATATATATATATATATATATATATATATATATATATATATATAACGCATATGTTTATATCATTCCTACGCCACAATATGCATACTTAGTTTGTCGTTAATTTTCTTTAGTACCTACATGTATTATGATAAGTGATTGATTGTAAAAGTTTTTTTTTAAATTCATTTAGTTGTTTTATTTCTTTATCTGTGTGATTATCGAGTAAGAATTCAATTCACCATTCTAGATAACATAATATATGCAAGAGAAGGAAAATTTGAAAGAAAACATTATACGAATACGTTTAATCAGCGACATGTAGTAGGTCAATTTCCCCTATTGCGGAAGAGCTTCGAACCACGCAGTGGAATGATTACGAGCTGAGATGATCAATGATTTCTTCTTTATATATAGATATATGGAGACCCATATTGAGTAGAGGTTTTTTTCATACTAAAAAGAAATCTGACCTACTATTCCAGACGCGCCAGATCAATCACCAAAAACAAGAGTTCGTTACCATTGGTTCGCCCAGATGTCGATAGAGAAACAATTAAAAAAATAGATAATGGTTATCAAATTGCACTCCCTCGCTTCTTGCAGTGTTTTAACTTTTCAGGAGTGCAACTTTGGGCTGGACTTATTCCGTGTGGTGTCGAAGTAAGAATACAATTCAACATCTATCCAATTCACCCCTATCTTACTCATTGGTGTCGTAAAAAGCACCTAAAAGATAAGTGATATGCATATAACATTAAGAGAAGAAAATCTCGAAACAAAACCCTATACGTCTCTGGTCACTGTAGTATAGTCCATTAATTACCCTTTCATTGTGGAGGAGGCTCTCTCTTTTTTAGTGGAAGGACCACGCTGTTGACAGTTCCCTGTCAATAGCCGCGGGCCTGTCCGTCCGGTGTAGTACCACACTCTCACAGAAGATCGACGTCTGAGTAATGCAATGTGCTGTTGCGCTTCGTTTGGTGAGCGAGAAAGCCGGTGGCCCTACTGGGTGGGTTTGGGAATTGTAATGGTATGCAGCGGCCTGGTTTTACCAAAGGTCCATGGGTGGCAATGATACTTACCATCGGGTGTGCTGCTTGCTCGTTTGCCACCATAAGCAATAAAAAAAAGTCCAGTAGTGCGACATGTATGAGCTGGAATGAATGATGAATGTGGCTGGACTATATGCTGTCCCCAAACAAAAGGAAAAGTATGACCTGGCCATTTGGCATTAAAGTTTTATTTCGAGTTTTCTTTCACTTTCAATAATGTTATCTACTTATGTCCCTTTGTTGTATCACACGACTTGCTGGGAAACATTCTAATGATATCACGGTACTCTATTTTAGTTTACAATAATTAATTAATGAAGAGTATAAATATGGATCAAATTTAAAAGAACATGGCAATATATGCTTGAAGGGTTTTAATATTTCAATATTTTCGTGATGATGACAACAAGAATACCAACCATTATATATAGATAAGGAAACTTGATACAAAACTCTACATTGTAAAGATTGATACTTAGTATTACCTGTGAAATTTTTTGTATCATTGCGATAAGTAGATTAGTTTATATTTCACAGTTTAGTATCAAGTGACTGCACAGATGACGTAGTGGTTAAGATACCGACTTACCATGCGAGTGTCGTCGGTTCGATTCTTACGCAGAACAATACTTTTACCTTTACTAAAACCGGGGGAGACCGAGACTAACCTACCTAGACCAGATCGGTCATGTACTGAAAGAAAGTAGAGTCAAGAGTCTCCGAAACCGGCGAGCGTATATAAAGAGAATTATGAATGTTGAGGAAGCGAGTGAAGTATGCAAGTATAGAGTTCTCTGGCATTCTGTTCTCTCTGCCTACCCTGCAAGGGATATGGCGTGATGATATGTATGTATGTATGTAACAATACTTTTACTATGAATACTTCCAAACATTGCCCGTAGGTGTTGTAAAAGACGACTAAGAGTTGCGGAGCTATCTGATGCCGTTTGGTTAATAATTACATTCCCAAGGAGGACAGGCTGCCGGTCATAAAACTGTTGTCAAAACAATTTGCAATATATACAATGTAAGAAAAGCATATATGCGTGGACCCCAAGTAATTGGGATATGATTAGGATGATAATGACGAAGAATTTTTGGAACGAAGTTCCTTATCGCGCGTTGTGAAAGGGGGCTAGACGGAAAAAATTCTTACGAAAAGTTGTCACGACACTTTTTGCTATAGTAAGCTATTGTAAGCTGTGCGGCGTCGCTCGTCGGCTCTCTTATAGAAAGCAAGCCAGATATTTTCATTTCTATTTCGCATTGAACAGTGTGGTGTCGCGACGATTTTTTTTATAGATAGAGTGATTCAAGAGGAAGGTTTATATGTATAATATATGCATAATGTACTAGAGAAACACTGATAACTTTAGAGGTTTCTAATGTGATGTCGTAAATAAACACATTATTTTGCGCTTACATTGCAAACGCTGGCTGAACCCTACGAAATAGATCAAAATAAAGTACTACAGTATTATACAGCTTAAAAAGGCCTACAAAAAAGTCCGCGATGGTATATATCTATCTCTTAAGGATAACATACTATATCCATTTTAATACTTTAAAAAATGTTCTATTATAAAACGGTAATTGAAAAGCTATTTACACAAATACTGTATTAATCCTTATCATTTTAAATACATTAGTTGGCTTGAGCATTTCATGAAGATATTTTTTTTCCTTCAGACCATGCAAATTAAATCAATACCTTAAGAGATATAGCAAAATCAAAATAATGCGCAACGAAATTATTTTCGCCCTTGACCGGGCCGCGTGGCCGGCTCGCGTTCGAGCTCGGGGCCGAAAAGTTTTGGTAGTCTAGTGGAATTGTATATCCTATTATTAATATTATAAACGTGAAAGTTTGTAATAATGTATGGATGTGAACATGTTTGTTGCTCTTTCACGTAAAAACTACTGAATGGATTTTGATGAAATTTATAGTAATATAGCTTGCACATCAGAATAACACATAGGCTATAATTTATAAAGATATTTTGCAAATTGGCTAAAATATAACGATAAAAATCGCTTAAGGCAGAAAAAAATTATATAATTAAAATAGAACTTCGTTCCATCCGGGTGTCCCTTGACACCTCCGGTTTTTTTTTCCTTCTTTTTTAAACACACCACCCTTTTTTTTATTAGTGGGCTATGGAGGTGTTCGCGCCCCGCCAAATCGGTCCGGGGCGACGGAAGAGACGGCGCGCAACCCCATAGACCCACCCTGCTAACACCTCTCTTCATCGTGCCAGCGGGCCACCGGTACCCGATCTTTGTCTTCGGGGGCCCACCCGGCGGTTTACCCTCGCGGGTTCTTCTCGTATCGACGCTCCGATAGCTTTCGCTTTCGCCGTCAGGGCGTCGTCCTCACGCGGTGGCCTCACTTCGGGTGACCGGACTATTCCCCGGTCCGATCACCCGATGCCTCGGCTAGGGCGGCATCAGGCCTGCGCCACCCAAGGCGCCGGCGGTGGATCAAGTCCGCATAAAAGGAATCCTCCCGGACTCATTCCGCCGCCTCCTTCTGCGAGATGACGGCCTCGCAGAAGGCTGTGACCGCGTCCCAGTTCCTCACGCTGTTGAACATCGCTTTCACGACAGCCGGCAGCGTCAGGTCGGCACCGATGACAGCGACGAGGTCACGGCGCTGCCCGTCCCAGCTCGTACAGACCTCGGGCGTATGTTGCGCCGTATCCTCGTCACTACCACACTGGTGACAGGACGGAGTCAAGTCCCTCTTCGCGACCGTGTACAGGTACTTGCCGAAGCAACCATGCCCCGACAGTACCTGCACCAGCTGGAAGGAGAGGACTCCGTGCCGCCGCTCCATCCATTCCATCAGTACGGGCCGGAGGGCCTCAACGGTAACAACACCGTATCTTGGCCTCTCCAGCCGCGTAACCCAACGGACAATAACGTCCTGGCGGGAAACACACCACCCTGCACTAAGGAGGCATTCCTTACATTGCAGGGGACTTTTCAACGTGCAATTAACGCAGACAAATTACACCCAGACTCAGAACAAGAGTTTGTGGATCGCACGAAGTATTGTTCTGTGTGGGAATTAAAACCTGGGCACGGGCACAAAAGGTTGGTATCTAAACCATAATGTTTTGGATCCAGCAGCAACATAAACGATATTTTTTAAAATTTTAATAAATTATCATATAATAATACTTGCAAAACTAATATCGTATTTACTTAGAATCCTAATGACTTTATGGGTATTTTTAAAAATAAAGCATAAATTATAATTTAAAATTACTAAACAAACTATATAATAAAAATCTTTGTAATGACGTCATTTTAAATACAAATCTCGGAGAACAGATATCTTAGACTTTGCGTAACCAAGCTGCAGAGCATATTTGCATAATAAATGAAAATTTAAACACAATAACATTCATTACATTTGTTTTATGTAATTTACTATGCCTTAGTAGAAAGAGATACCTTTCAAAAAGCAGCAACTAATTTATAAAACGTGTTGTTTTCGTGTATATTTCTGTTTTTTGTTTGAATTTAAAACATTAACTATAAACATTTAAATAACATGTTATTATATCGTATACATTCGAGACGATTTTTTATCACTAATTCAATTTGAAGTTTATACCAACATCACGGCTAAATAATCATTTAAACTCACAGTGCATAAAAAGTTCACTTCATTTTTATTAAAATATATTAGTAGTTTTTATTACCTATGAATACTGGTTTCTCTGTTTATTTCAGTTCGTTAATTTTTTATCATATATTTTCTTACTGTAAAGAATGATAGCAATATTTAAATTTTATTTAAAAATATTATTATGACGTTATCATATTAAGTATGTCGTCACTTTATTGATTTTTTATACGCTGTTTGTTACTTTTTACTATTTAAAATTATTTTAAAATTTAAGAATAAAAAATTCGAATTCCAAAATTAAAATAAATATTATAACCTAAACCTTATTATTATCAACGAGTACAAGCATTTGATACCAAATGGCATCCGAAAAAAAGGTTTATATTTATGATCAAATGACGTCAGACTAAGCACGCATTAAATTATTATACCCATCACATTCCTCTGCCTATAAGTATTTCTAAGTAAATGAACGCGAAGTAAACAAGTTAAGTGCCATAAAAAAACCACACAGCTTATTGTGGAAGATAACCAGAATACAATGTTGCTTAGACTACACGGATGTTAGTGGCTTAATGATGTAATTAAATACTATTTCTTTTAAGTTCTAAGTCCAACCACTAAGAGAACGCTGACGCAAATAAAAACAGATTGTAAAACCTTAATTAAAACAATGATTTCATTTTATACAATAACACAGCAATATATCCCAAATCAGCTGTTTATGCTATATATTACTTTTTAATTTTATTTTTTACCACTTGCCTTCTTGTTAGCTTACATCTATGAGATTTTGATGATTGAATTACTATAACACGTAATCAGAGGATCAAACGGATTAGAGGTTGGGTCTTGGGCCAAGTTTTACTTTTCTTGTGTGTCGTGTTGTGTAATTTTATCTATTTACAAAATTGTTTAATCAAAACGATTTAATCGTTTTTATATTCATGAGAAAGAAAAGGAGGTAACATATTAAATATTTAATCTATTGCCACGAAAATATCGCATGAACTAATTTATCGATACTTTCGCACAACGGCGGGCTTGTAGGTTTTTTTTATTGCTTATGGTAGCAAACGACACCTTTTCACACCTTTTTTTTTTTGACGCTGTGGAAACGCTTTTACGCGCTAACCCCTTCCCGCCGATGTCGTGACGGGAGGGAGTGTGGGGCTCGCCGGCCGGCTAGTCCGACCGGAATACCCACTAAAACCACAGCGGCACTCTTTCGCGCTTTTACGAGACGCCGGAGAGATCGTCTACTGACATTCGATCCCCGACGCCCCAACGCTTGGCCTTTTGGCCACGCCCAGTCAGTCCTCAAGGCAGTGGGAGGAGGTGGGAACGGCGCCTCCCCCTACCCAGCCGCCGGCGGCGGAGCGATTCAGCGGGCGCAAACCCCTCGCGTTCCCCCTCCGCAGCCTCCTTTCTCTCCATGACGCCCTCACAGAAGGAGCCCATCGTCTCCCAGCACCTGTCGCTGTCGAGCATCTTTGAGGTCGACAGCGAGACAGTCGACAGTGATGGTCGACAGCGACAGGTCTCCCCCAGGCGGGGCATACCACCAGATTGTGACGCGCATCATCTACTGGCGCGCCACACTCGTGACATCCTAGGGCCCCTTCTCTTCCAATTTTATGCAGGTGCTTACCGAAAACCCCGTGTCCGGTAAGCACCTGCACCACCCTAAAGGTTAGGCTGCCGTGCCTCCTACTAATCCATCGGTGAAGATGCAGCGCGACCGCCTCCACAGTCCCCCGCCCTGCTACGGGGGACTCCAGATCCTCCCGCCACCGTCGGATGACTCCCATTCGGGCCACTTCCAAAGCTCTGCCTAGTCTCCTTGCGGAGACTTGCTCGCCGCCGGCGCGCGCCACAACGCGCAGCCGGTAGGCCTCCGCCAAGGCTTTAGCCATATGCGACCAAGGCGGGTCGCCCGCCAACAGTGTTGCTGCAATCCAAGACACCGTACCGTAGCCCCTAATGGCCCTCACCGCCATGACCCTCTGCGGACGTCGCAGGAGGGCCCTATTGCGGGCAGTGAGAGACTCCGACCAAATAGGGGCACCATAGAGTGCCATAGACCGCACAATTCCGGCGTACAATCGCCGGCAGGACGATCCTGGACCGCCAGTGTTCGGCAGAAGCCTACATAGAGCTGCGGCCGCCTTTACAAGCCGCGGGGCGAGCTGGGCAAAGTGTGGTCCAAAATTCCATGTAGGGTCTAGGTGCAGACTTAGATATTGCATCTGGGGCCGCACCAGCACGGCAGCCCCCGACACACTGATTTGTGCTCCTCGGGGGGGGACCTCGACGCGGGCCATGAAATAGGAGGGCCTCAGTTTTCTCCACTGAGACCCTCAGGCCCAACATAACGATCCGGTCTACGACGAGCGCGACTCCCTTGCGTGCCAATCGGGCAGACACCCGGAAGTCGGGCCTCCTCGCCGTGATGAGGGTATCATCCGCGTAGCAGATGACCCCCATCCCGGAAAGAACCCGAACCCGTAAGAGCCAGTCGAATCCGACGTTCCCTGTGGAGCGCCGCACTCCACCCGATGGCGATATATGCACCCGTCGCACCCTTCCCAGAGCACGTGCCTTCCCTCGAGGTACGCCTCCAACCGCCTCTGGAGATACGGAGGCACTCCATGATAGCGAAGTGCCTCCTTCAACGTCTCGTGCGGAAGACTGTTAAAGGCGTTCTTGATGTCGAGCGAGACCGCCAGAAGTACTTCCTTTTGGGCCACCGCTTCGGTGACCAGGGACTTCAGGGCGGCTAGTACGTCAATTGTTGACCAGCCGCTCCTGATCCCGTACTGACTTTCCGACAGTCCCGCCCTGACTTCCTCGAGGTGCTAGACGAGACGGTCCGCAAGCAGCACACCTGATGGTAAGCGTTACAGCTGCCCATGGGCCTTTGCAATACCAAGGGTATAGCTAGGCCGCTGCCTACCAATATAAACCCCAAACCCACCCAGTTGGGCTTCCGGCTCTCTCGCTCACCGAACGGAGCGCAATAGCACATTGCCATTACTCAGACGTCGATCTTTTGCGAGAGTGTGGTACTACCCCGGACGGACCGGCCCGCGGCTGTAGACAGAGAACTGTCAACAGCGTGGTCCTACTACTCTCTCTCTCTCGATCTCTTACAAGTTCCAACAACACTCAATTAGTTTCCTATAACTAGAAAATATTAAACATTTTCCTATTACTAGGGCCAAATATAAATATTTACCTGAAAACAACAAAGCATAATGATGTTTTTATAACAATAATAAGATAACATAATATTTGTTCAGTTATAGGATCGTTTACTTAAAAAAATCAACATAAATTTACAAATCTATGAAAATCTCATGACATCATAGATTAAATTATTAACATGATTATGTAAATATTATGAGGCAATTATTTATAATCCTCCTTCCGTGTGCTGACGGAGTAAGAATACAATTCACCACCCCTTCTCTTGCCCGTGGGTATAGTAAAAGACGATTAAGGAGGAAAACTCGAAATTAAACCCTCTACCAACACGTCTGATCAGGGTGGTATAGTAGGTCAATATCCCTCTCGTAGTAGAGGAGGCCCGAACCCAACAGTAGGACATATATGGAATTAGATGATGATGATGATGATTTATAATCAAATAGTACTATTCTATATCACTATACCACGACTGGCATTATAATGAATGAACTATTTATTTACAAATCGCAAAAGCACCTTAAAATATCCACACATTATTTTAAAATACACTATTTACACTAAAAGGGAATGCTCCGATGGTTCGGACATGTGGAAAGAATGCCGAACGAACGCCTGGTTAAGAAGATATACAATGCGAAAGTGGAAGGATGTAGGTACCGAGGGAGACCGAGACTAACCTACCTAGACCAGATCGGTCATGTACTGAAGGAAGGTGGAGTCAAGAGTCTCCGAAACCGGCGAGCGTGTATGAAGAGAATTATGAATGTTGAGGAAGCGAGTGAAGTATGCAGAGATAGAGTTCTCTGGCACTCTGTTCTCTCTGCCTACCCTGCAAGGGATATGGCGTGATGATATGTATGTATGTATGTATTTACACTAAAGATTAAATGTTAGTATTTTAAATAATGTTATAAGCATACTAAAAAATGACACAAATAATACTCAGACTCAGAACAATTAATTGTGTGTGGTTATCAATTACAATTATATAATCCATGTGGTGACGAAGTAAGAATACAATTCACTACCAACTATCTTATCCGTGGGTGATCGTAAGAGACAACCAAGGGATATAAAACGCATATAACATCTATGCAAAAGAAGGAAATATCAAAATAAAACTCTATACCAACACATCTAACTAGCGCGGTATAGTAGGTTGATTTCCCTCCCATTACGGAGGAGGGCCGGGCCCAATAGTGGGGCATATATGGGCTGTGATGATGATGATGAACAATTATATTCCCAAGGAAGGTTGTTGTCAGGCAGGCGGTCGGTTATAAAACTATTACCAAATACGCAATATGTATCATCGCACATATTGCGTTTATCATCATAAAAGAGTACATATTGAATCGATCCCAAGTAATTGGGAAAAGAGCATGATGATGATAATGACTCGGAACAGTTAACAAGAAACTATCTTGCGTAAAAATCGAACTGATAATATTCGCAGACGCACTCAAGGTCGCTATTTCAAGCACTACGCCATGTATGCAGTGTTTCTGTTTTTATACGTCATCATGATTCTCCTACTCTTATACCAATAGCTTGGGGCCCGCACAATATGTACTCTTCTTTCATAGTACATATGTAGAAGTTTTGTTTTTTCCAAACTCCAATTGTTTATTATTATTATTCATATGTAGAAGTTATTGGCAATAGTTTTATGGCTGGCCGCCTGCCAGACGTCAACTTTCCTTGGAAATATAATTGTTTACCAAACGGCATCAGATGGAGTTGACCCAGATCGTTATAAGGCTCTAAGTCAACTATTACGGCATCAATGAGCAAAGTAAGGGTTGGTAGTATTTGAATCCGCTACCACACAGCTTTTTTACATGTGTATAGATAAATAACAGCGCCTGTAAAAAGTAAAATAGCTTTCCGTTTCCATGTTATCAGTCATTTAATCCAGGTGTTGTTAGTGAAAATAGGCATTAGGTTCTTACTTAAACCTCTACAAAGGAAGAGGATTTCATTAAATTCATTAGCGAAATGGGTCCTTTTGTATATTATTACATTATTGCCTTATATCTCATCAACCGCAAAAAACGGGATGTTGGAAAACTTCCTTCACATTTCATCATCACAACAAATCATTATATGTGTATCCATGGATAATTTAAATGAATTTAATAACATTATATACATTTAGTCTCAATTCATAATTGTCTCACCACTGAGTTCGAACCTCCTTCAGAGTGAGAGGGGAATTTCCCAACTATGCCACGCTAGTCAGACGGTTTGGTATAAGATTTTATATTGAATCGTCCTTCTCTTGCAGATGTTAATAGTAGTAGGACCACGCTGTTGATAGTTCTCTGTCTACAGCCGCGGGCCGGTCCGTCCGGGATAGTACCACACTCTCGCAGAAGATCGACGTCTGAGCAATGTGCTATTGCGCTTCGTTCGGTGAGCGAGAGAGCCGGAAGCCCAACTGGGGTGGGTTTGTGGTTTGTATTGGTAGGCAGCGGCCTAGCTATACCCTTGGTATTGCAAAGATCCATGGGCGGCAGTGACACTTACCATCAGGTGTGCTGCTTGCTCGTTTGCCACCATTAGCATTAAAAAAAATATAAATAAAAAAAAGATGTGTTATTTGAATGCATCCCTTAATCGTCTCTCACGATCACTCACTAGTCAAATAGAGGATGGTGGATATTCTTATTCCATTACCACACGCATGATATAAACTTTTAAGTATCCCCTATTGTGATGACATATGCAAGCAGCATTTGGACAATTTTGTAAAAAAAATCTACTAGGCGTTTTTCGATTATAATTTCAACCATATTCGGCTGATTCTCAAAAAAAATCGAAATTGATGTCCTTGATCATTTTTATAAACCAGAATCGTGAATTATGAAAAGTTGGTTTTCTTTAATAAAACGACGTACTATATCTACGAATGTATGAAACAAATTTATTTTTTATATGATAAACAACAAAGACATGTCCAAGAAAGTACCCTGAAAATCATTCCCTCACTATGTCCCAAGCGCTAAATTTGAAGATAATCATTAACTTAAAACATAAAATTCCTAACAAATTGTTTATTATCATATTTTTTATTTATATAGGATAGTATTGACTATACCTATATGAGTTCATAGTTTCATAAATGCGAATGAAAATATTTTTAAATATAATTCAAAATTTGTCCATAAAAAAAGTATCATTCCCTCACCGTTTTGTAACAGTGTGATTGGAGCAATACTCCAAAGCCTACCAAGTCCCACCTTATTTTTTTTTTATAGTTGGCAACACTGCCCTTGAGAACATACACTAGCGTGGACAATTGAAGAAAGGATGTTTTCTTAAAATCAATTTGACAAAAAGTTTTTTGATTATTACATTTTTAATGTCATTTCCTCATGTAATGTTATCAAAAGATAAGCATTTTTTTTTAATAATCATAACATATTTTTATATGTTTTCGGTAGTAATAAAGTAATGTTTACAATTCGTAAGAAAGTAAGGTTATGTTCCTAAGTTTGTAGCAATTTTGTTTCGTTTTGTCATTCCCTCATCGTCATTCCCTCATAAAAAATTTTAATGAGGGAATGAATTATTTTCTAATAAATATAGAATACTTTGACAAAAAGTTTGTTGAATATTACATTTTTAATGTCATTATCTCATGTAATGTTATTAAAAGGTAAGCATTTTTTTATTTAATAATCATAGCATATTTTTATATTCTATATATATTTTTTATATTCAATTCAAACTCAAAACAGTTGGGGACCACTATAATATTTTCCTCAAACAAGACATATACTACAACTTGAGCAAAAAAAATTCGATCACGAGTAAAAAAAAACTGATCAACTCGATAAAGCCATTTTCGACTTTTTTTGAGAATCAGCCATTCATTGTATATTAATCAGCTTTAATCACATATTAAATACAATTCCAATGAATAAATATTTGATGTAAGACAATTCTTTGTCAAATTAACGAATTATTATTCTAGATTTAGATGTATTTTATGTCTGCGTATAGTAAATTCTAAAGTGCCGCCAAATTCATTGTAAGTTTTATTGTTTGAAGCGGAATATTGACCTTTAAAAATAAAACAGATCGCCTGATATATATTATAAAACTTAATGAAATCTAAATGGTAAATCATGAGATTTAGATGTTTGATGGAAGATAAATTTTCAGTCACTGCAACAAAAAGAAAACTCCACATGCAATCCGATCTTATGAAGTAGGCTATCTTATGAATTCCCTTTACCTAAAGGATAGACATGTGTAAGTAATGAGAGTGATGTATCACAGGTAATATTACCCGACCGTGTACTGACCCATTACACATTACGCGAAGAAACATCACATCACATTAAACATGACGCGAACACCCGTGTACTGTTCTGCATTTCTGCAATGTTCGGTGTCTGGCAATACCATATTTATTTTGAGCTTTATTTTCAGAACGTTAAGGCTTATATTTCTTGACGCCGGCCGCCAAATATATAGAGCGCTATCGCATTACGCATCACACATGACATGAAATCATGTGTGGTGTTTGAAGTGATGGTAAAATGTAATATTACTAGGCACGAAATGTAATGTCATATCACATCACTTCGCGAAGTACTGTTTCGCGCATGTCTACTAAAGGAAGCCCGCGCCCAACAGTGGGACATATATAGGCTGAAAAAAAGATAAAAATATTATATCTTATAAAAATATTAATGACTTTAAGTTACCACATCCATCTTATAAACAATATTCATACTAACAACGTTTTTAATAACTAATTCATAAATTGCTAATTTTGATACAATACTATATCCATTCTTCCTTCCATCCATCTACCTTTCAGCCTATTGATGGCTACTCTTAAACATTGGTTTCATCCAATACCATAATTACCACATTTGACAGATGGATTGGCGATCATATTTGTTGTTTCTTAAGAGAGTGATGCCACCTATTTCCCTGGTAATCCCTCAATCAGATTTTACGCCTCCTACAGAAAAATAAGTGGGGGTGACGTATTGTATTCCTAATCTTACATCACACGAGGAAAATTAAAGATCACAACACTTGTGGATCTGGTCCAGCGCTAATCTTTTGTATTAAATTTATTTTTTTTTGTATTATATAGTGGTGCGCAAGGTATTATACTGAAGCTAATTCTTATTAAACATGTTGTAAACAAATTTAAATAAACACGTCAGTAAAAAATAACAATAATAATAGACAAACAAACCCGACGAGTTTCTTACCGGATCTTCTCAGTACAAGTCACGATGTGATCCTATGGTAATTTATAGGATTAATTTAAAATATTGAAACTGACAATATATAAGTACCCCCGCGAGACTTGTACATAATAATTGAATTTTAATCAAAGTAAAAACCTTAAAACGCTTCTTTTACTCAAATATATGGATATATATATTTTTTTTTATTACTAGTGCTGGCAAACGAGCAAGTAGCACACCTGATGGTAAGTGTCACTGCCGCCCATGGACCTGTGCTATACCAAGGGTATACTAGGCCGCTGCCTACCAATATAAACCCCAAACCCACCTCGTTGATCTTCCGGCTCTCTCGCTCACCGAACGAAGCGCAATAGCACATTGCCATAACTCATACGTCGATCTTCTGCGAGAGAGTGGTACTACCCCGGACGGACCGGCTCGTGGCTGCAGACAAAGAACTGTCAACAGCGTAGTCCTACCACTATTATAGTCAGTTACTAGTCTTGTCTCTTTTATAATTAATATCAGTGTCCTTTAACAATGTTTGTAAAGTCCCCCGTAATACAAACATTATTTCCTTAATCTTAATATTCATCATCATCACCATCATCCCAATTCATATACGTCCTACTGCTGGACTCGAGCTTTTTCTATAATAAGAGGGAAACTGACCGTTTATGCTAGTCAGGCGAGTTAATATAGGAGTATATTTCGAGTTTTGCTTCTTTTTAAACGACTTCCAAATAGGAGGAGGTTCTCAATTCGAACGCTATTTTTTTTTTTGTATGTGTTACGCGATAGCAACGCCAATTAAGGATGGATTTTTATAATTCTTTCTTTGTTATAAATAGGATACTCTAAGTGTAGTCCCATATGCAGGGTACCAGGATCTGATGCTGGGATCCTGGGAAAATCGAGAGTAATTCCTTAAAATGTAGGGCAAAAATGCTGTTTCTGACGCCTCTGTACATAATTTATAGTTCATCCAATCTAAGAAGTGCATTTTGACGTTTTGCATTTTTTAATACACAATAACCTCGGTCAAACGTTGGTGACACATGATTGTAAACACGAAATCTGAAATTTTAAACAACTATTAAGTTATTTACATAATTAACATTGCGGGTGACTTTCTTGTACAATAATACATACATACATACCATCACGCCATGTCCCTTGCAGGGTAGGCAGAGAGAACAGAATGCCAGAGAACTCTATCTTTGCATACTTCACTCGCTTCCTCAACATTCATAATTCTTTTCATACACGCTCGCCGGTTTCGGAGACTCTAGACTCCACTTTCCTTCAGTACATGACCGATCTGGTCTAGGTAGGTTAATCTCGGTCTTCCCCGGTACCTACATCCTTTCACTTTCGCATTGTATATCTTCTTAACCAGACGTTTTATAGTTTTAGTACACATTACATAGTTTTTACATACCTACCTGTAAATAGGTAGGTATATTATAATTTCGTAAATTGTTCTGTTATTCTTTTGAGATTAAACTAATTAAAATAAATTATTTTCTACTTTTTAGTGTAAGTTTATTGTATGTCGTTTATCGTAGGCATAGTTTTGAAGTCGGTTTTTGTTTTTTTATAAAATATTTTTTTATATATGTAACATATCATATTCCTTAGTAGTTCTTTTGTGGAGTTTATGGCTTAGTTACTAAGACCTTTAAGCTAAAGTTTGTTTACAAACTAACTTCATTTAAAGTCATCGTCCGATAGTAAGTCAAATCGTCACCTTTAATAGTGCCATGGCCACACAGATAAAGATATCATTTGGCATTTTATTGGAAAATAAAAACATATAATGAAGATATACAATGCGAAAGTGGGAGGATGTAGGTACCGGGGGAGACCGAGACTTACCTACCTAGACCAGATTGGTCACGTACTAAAGGAAGGTGGTATCAAGAGTCTCCGAAACCGGCGAGCGTGTATGAAGAGAATTATGAATGTTGAAGAAGCGAGTGAAGTATGCAAGGATAGAGTTCTTTGGCACTCTGTTCTCTCTGCCTACCCTGCAAGGGATATGGCGTGATGATATGTATGTATGTATGTAAGGCACTGGTATATCATATACACTACACCTTAGTACTTCCTGCGCATCAGATTACATAAAATGCCATGAAACTTACTTAATATAACACGTTAACATACATATATACATACATATCATCACGCCATATCCCTTGCAGGGTAGGCAGAGAGAACAGAATGCCAGAGAACTCTATCTCTGCATACTTCACTCGCTTCCTCAACATTCATAATTCTCTTCATACACGCTCGCCGGTTTCGGAGACTCTTGACTCCACCTTCCTTCAGTACATGACCGATATGTACATGTACGTTAAAACAATAAGATATTGAATATAATACAAGAGTACTACATAACACTTTTCCTTTCCCGCTAAAACTCACTCACCCTTAGCCGTCTTTTACGGCATCCACAGACAAAATTGACAGTGTTGAAATATATTCTTACTCTGTTACCACACGAAAATATAACGTTAGTTAAAAAAAAACCAATTTAGTTTTTCTTTATGTTACATTTTATATAATTACTGATTGCTTAAACTTAACACATTCAATGCCTACAAAATAAATAAAAATAATAGCTGGGAACCAAAACATTTTAAGGCGAATTTTGATTAAGTACATATAAATTTTTGAAAATATGGATAAACGTATACTGTTATTATTATTATTTCAATAAAAAAACACATTTTTCGGGTCCGAGTGGAAGGCGCCGCTACTATAGCCCTGCCCCACTCGGATCAGAGTGGTAAGCAAGGTATGTGTTAAGTATTATGAGCTGTTAATCTCTTGCTGCTTTTTTCCGGGTGTTGATAAAGTAAAAGTACAATTCATCTCTTCGTCTCACCTCACCTTCTTCTTCTTACCAGTGGGTATGTTAAAAGATGATTAAGGGTTCTGATATATAGATAACAGAGAAAAAAATACGAAATGTAACCCTATACCAACCCCTCTGAGCAGCTATTATAGATCAATTACTTTACTTAAAGAAAATACGATTATGGCATTTCTCTGCATAGCAAACCTTTTATGAATAAGACTGTAAAACTGGTGTATTTTAAATTTCTATAATATACGAAAGATCTGCGATGTTCCTTTCGAGTACATATACAAGAAATACAGTATACAGTACGTATTTATCACAGAGAGGTGACCTAGGTCAGATCTTGACCGCGATTTAACTCAATATCACAACCAGGCAAGGTCACGTAAAAATGTGGGTCTTTCAAAGAGATGCACGCTCAAACCACATGCCCGTTACAGTCTTAGGCCTGTTTATATTAGATTGCCTCATATAATGGGTCGTCTAAATATACGTAGTAATTTTAGTATAACATTTAACCCATGATGTAATAACCGTCGTAAATTAAATAAGCATAATTTATAATAATAGAGTCATATATATTTATTATGATAGAAAATTATTTTATTTATTGTAATCACGACTCGAACATAAGATTGCAATATTAATCTGCAATCTTATTCTTGACTAACAACATTATATAAACAAAGATGCATTCATAATAATATTCAATTACAAAAAGAAAATATACATTTGGTTTAATAATATTTTTTAGAATATCGAATATCATTACGGTTCCTTACCTCAAAAGAAAAATCGGAACGCTTATAGGATCACTTTGCTTTCCATCCGTCCGTCCGTTCGTCTGTCTGTCAGTCTGTCCAGATCCTTTTTCTCAGGAACGCGTGGAGGTATCAAGCTGTAGTTTATATTAAATACTCAAGTCAACTGTTTCTTAAAGCTGTGATAAAATCAAACTTCTAAGCCAAAGTAATCAAAAAATATAGTCGTTAATGCCCCGTCATTGCCGGAAATTTTCGACACTCGCAAGGGTAATCAAAACCTGTACAGGGTACTTCCCGTGAACTCACAATCTTGAAATTTGGTACGAAGCAACCTCTTATAGCACAAATAAAGGAAAAATTATGAAAAACGTATATTTTTAAATACATCATATAATAAAAATATTTTTAATAATTTTAAACTAACTACCCCTTTACTCATGAACGCGTAGAGATTTTAAATTATAATTTATATCAAATACTCAGGTATATAATATCTTTAAGCTGTAAGAAAATCAAACTTCTATGTCAACGCAATCAAAAGAAACAACAATTTAAGCCGCATATTTTCAAACTCGTAACTACTCGCAAGAGAATCAAAACCTAAAGGGTACTTTCAGTCGACCTAGAAATTTTAAAGACCACCCAGTGCTAAGGAAATCAAACATAAAAATCCTTGTCTTGTGGGGGACTTTGCAAACATATAATTAATGGACACAAATTATACCCAAACACAGAACAATTTGTGGATCGTACAAGGTATTCTCCTACACGGGAATCCAACCTACAGCACTTGGCACGGTATCTTAACCACTACGTCATCTGTCATAAATTGTTTGTCTAAATATAAGTGGGGTATATATATAGTATTTGATTAATTGTAGGCAAGTAAAATATTCCTTTCAATATCTTGCTTTCTTGAGATGTCGTAGGGATAATAATTATATTCCAACACCTCTTGTTTGCTTATGAATGTTCTTATAGACGAATAAGGGATCCAATCATAAAAGAAACTACATATCCGAAACGTATATATGGACTCTGATACAAAAAAAGAATTAAAAAGAAACCGACTTCAAAAACTGAAAAGTACAAAATAACTTAAAATACTATCATTTGTATGTGCTATCTATTGATAGGTTTGAAATCAGTGCCAAGCTCTAAACAAAATTATAAACAGCTTAGGTACTTACTGTAATGAAATTCCTACACTAAAGATACCGATACCGGCACCGACTTCAGACATATCAATAGATAGCACATACAAATGATAGTATTCCAAGTTATTTTGTACTTTTCAGTTCTTGAAGTCGGTTTTTTAAACCGTAGTTTTTTTTTATTTTTACTTTTTAGTGACACACATAGGTTGTTCTATTAGTAGCGGGGCTTGAGCTACTCGTTCATTTGTCGCACTCATACTTAATGCTAATTTTAGACTTATATGATTTCCTCATGGATGCCATTGTCAGAACTGGACCAAATTGAAATGGAACCACACGGGAAGCACCAGCTTTGAAATAAAAAAAAAGAATCCATAAAATCGCTTTGCCCAGTCGAAAGTTAGGTAACAAACATAAAAAAAAATACAAACGAATTGAGAACCTCCTCCTTTTTTGAAGTCGGTTAAGAAGTCGGTTAAATAAAGAGTGAAATTTATTTCGAAGTTTCTTCGAATGTTTTAAATTTTTTTTTTAAGCTAATGTTGGCAAACGAGCCAGCAGCACACCACTTACTACCAGGTAGGTGTTACTGCCGCCCAAGGACCTTTGCAGTACCGAGAGTATTTATAGCTAGGCCGTTGCCTACCAATACAAACCCACCCAGTTAAGCTTCCGGCTCTCTCGCTCACCGAATGAAGCGCAATAGCACATTGCCACTACTCAGACGTCGATTTTCTGCGAAAGTGTAGTACTACTCCAGATAGCTGCAGCCAGAAAACTGTCAAAAGCGTGGTCCTACCACTAAAAGATTTCATCTCGTACGATATTTGAGAACGAAAAAGTATTAATGCGAGTTGAGAAATGAACACTTTCAATTTAATAATAGGAACAACTCATTATACAAAGGTTAATAAAATCATATTAATTAATATAATGATAGAACATCAAAGTCTCAGCGACGAGGTTTATCAGGGACACCCAATCACAGTTGGTATATAAATATCATTTAACATACATATGTTAATTATGTATTTGCGTATTTTACGTTAGTTCAGATAGCCTATTGACTCTTAGTTTTTGTGCATCGTAAATAACAAATATATATGTATATATATATATATATATATATATATATATATATATATATATATATATATATATATGGCACTATGTTGCCTACCCTGTAACCCTGTAAGGGATATGGCGTGATGATATATATGTATATATATATTATCGATCGTACTACGTACTAGTTGCGATGGCCTAAAAAATCCACTTTTCTAAGGCGTAACTCATACCTTAAATGTGTAAATAGTGAATAATTCTTATTAATATGCCTAGTTGGTCTAGTGGCTATAAGTATGTTACTGCAATCTAAAGATATAAATAATCTTGTGATCCAAATTGGAGTAGTAGTAGTCATACAAAAAATGTTGATGATTTCCTTAATTTTCAAAGATTATCGTTGGATTCTTTTAGCAGCAAGCTAGTTTAGTGACCAGTTAGCGACAATAATGAGGCCTTCTATTACGTGGGGTTAAATATTGTATACAATAAAAAAGAAAGATTGGGTAAGTAGAACCCCATTGGAGTATAAAGTCGTGAAGCTATAAATAAATAAAATATAAACAATAATATTTCTTATTTTCTACTTCAAGACTTCATGAAAGTTTTGTACCCATACCTTGAACTCTAATGAAGAACTTGAAATACAAATCACTTCATGCAAAAGCTAGCTTTTCGGTAAAAATATGAACTCTAGCTCTCCATTCATCCAGCTATTTAAGGTGAATGATGGCTACTTTAGTATACAATATAATCATGCCACTTGTAAAGACTGATCCACTTACTTTTTTACACTGTACATAACCAAAAATTATAACTCGTTTGGTAGGTATCAGACTGGAGCTAGTATCTAAACTTGTACTTGAACAAAACAATAGATAGATACAAGAAAATAGGGAACAAGAACCCTTCTTAGTTCTTGCCGCATCTCCATTCATTGGCAGCTTGTTAGATAGTTTTAAGAGGTCTTCATAGTATTTAAAATTGATAATGTGTTCGTTCATCTACGTCCATCTAATGTCAGAACGGATTTAGGTATTCACTTTTCATAATAGGTACTTTATTAAGGTTCTATTACTAACCACATATCAATTGAAAGAAATTACTAGAAAAATATCAGACTAACTGTGTATCAGACTAACCAAATCACTATTCGTAGTGATTTGGTTAGTCTGATACACAGAAATATAATTAAAAAAAAAATATTCAATGTAAACAAACGAAGTTAATTGATTGCGATGTACAGGAAGATGTTATTAAAATAATTATCGTTTCCGCAAATTAACATCTGTACGAATATTTTTTATATTTTTGTTCACGCTTTTAGATTTCGTATGTACAATCATAGATAGTATAATAGCAATAAACTAATCTGTTGGTATAGTGCCAAAACGTAATAAGGTCAATCGTGAGACTTTAATTTAATACCCTAAGTCAAGTAAAAAAGTCCTTGAAATTTTTTAATCACATTCTCAGGTAGGTAAATTCGCCGAAGATAAAGATCGGGTACCCGCTGGCCCGCTCGCACGGCGAAAAGAGGTGCTTGCAGGGTGGGTCTATGGGGTCGTCCCGGATCAATTTGGCGGAGCGTGGCCAATCCATAGCCCACCGCAAAAAAATCTAGGTAAACTAGTATTTAAAACTGTACCCGGTTAGAGAAGATAGACATCTTTTAAGATAAGAATTTGTTCTGTTGAAAACGTGACGAAATATTTACATTTTCGGGGTTATAGGATAAATTATTATTTTTTTTTTTATGGTTTCTGCATAGATAACATAAAAAAAAATTCATCATTTGAAATAAAACTACTTTTATGGATCCTATCGCTTTTGTATTTGATTTTTAATTGCTCGACGTTTCAAACACTACAGCGTTTATTGGAGGCCTGTCTATGTATTAAGAATTTAATGCTTGTATTGGGAAGGATTTTAAAAACTTGCATTTAACAATAACAAATTACACCCAGATTTAGAGTTTGTTGTGCACATAAACTATTGTACTGTGTGAGAATCTAACCCGTGACACTTGGTACGGTAGGTCGGTATTGGTAAAATACTATGCTATGTGTACAGGGAGCGTAGTGCAGTTTAGTTTAAAAGGAGTAAAATAAATATTAGCCTTGTATTTGTTTTGCCTTGTTTTTTTTAGACTGACCGACCGCATTCCCTACGACGACGTAAGAGAGCGAGTAGGTATGAAAGAGAGTATTGGTGTAAAGATGCGAAAGGGAATGCTCCGATGGTTCAGACATGTAGAAAGAATGCCGAACGAACGTCTGGTTAAGAAGATATACAATGCGAAAGTGGAAGGATATAGGTACCGGGGGGGAACCGAGACTCACCTACCTAGACCAGATTGATCACGTACTGAAGGAAGGTGGAGCCAAGAGTCTCCGAAACCGGCGAGCGTGTATGAAGAGAATTATGAATGTTGAGGAAGCGAGTGAAGTATGCAAGGATAGAGTTCTCTGGCACACTGTTCTCTCTGCCTTCCCTGCAAGGGATATGGCGTGATGATATGTATGTTTGTATTTGTTTATCATTATTTTCGTTAATCGGCAATCTACCTTAAGTTTCTATTTTCTAATTTTAACATTCATTTATTTTAATATATTATATAGAAAAATAACTTTTTTTTCTTATAATCTCATTTCATCATTATTCAGCCTTTTACCGTCCACTGCTGAGTATAGGCCTCCTTCAAACTTCGCCACAAAATACGGTCCTGTACCATCCGCATCTAACGACCCCTGTCAACCTTCACCAAGGCATCGGTCCATCTAGCAGTACCCTTGGTATTACAAAGGTCAATGGGCGGCATCTACATTAACCATCAGATGTGCTGCATACTCCTTTGTTACCATAAGCAATAAAAAAAATGTATTAATCACAATACAAAATCATAAATACATGTAGTGTTGACCAGGAATTAATTATTATATTTGCTTTTTTTTTTATTGAAACACATCTGTTTAATTAATAAGTATATAACCAAATATCAGTTACCCTAATAAGTACGCAAATTAATTAAAATTTATTCATCTTTTTTTAATATCATCTTCTTAACCTCACCCGTTTTGAATAAAACGAGTGAAGTTATAATATACCATTTCCTGGTACATATTTTGTGTGGTGACGGAGTAAGAATACAATTCACCACCTCATATTTTACCCGTGGGTGATCGTACGAGACGACCAAGGGATATAAACGCATAACATGTATGCAAAGAGAAGGTAAACTCGAAACAAAACCAACCAACACGCCTGACCAGCGTGGTATAGCAGGCCAATTTCCCTCTTATTATGGAGGAGGCTAGAGTTCAACAGTGGGACATATTTGAGCTGAGATGATGATGATTGCCTGGTACAATAAAAAAGAAACTAATAATTATTTTATATGTTTATATAGTTCATCTTAATATTAAAATGTTGTTTCATAAAAACCACTACATAGACTAACAAATACAGTTTATAAATTGCACATCACCTTCCAACTTTGATTACTCGATTAGAAAATTGTCTTGAATATAGCGTTGTATTTATCGTATGATGGATTGTGTGCGCGTCGTGTGCAAGCCATCATATGTGTTATTCAAAACAATTTAATACAATGTTATATTCTACAGCTGTTTTGCCATCCTATTCAATTCAGGGATGTGCCTATTCTACCTTAGTTAAATCAATCTTCATCCGTATCACAGTGAAATTGCCTGTTACTTTGTAATGTCAGATTGTATAGGACAACTTTTATAGTTGTAGAATCAGCGATATTTTTAGAACGAGATAGTAGAGATAATTTCATATTGTTTATTTCCTTCATCTATCCATCCATCCATCAGTATATCGACGTTCACAATTATTGACATAGACCAGGGGTCAGCAACATTTGAGTCGGAAGAGCCAAAAATTAGAATTTACAAAAGTTTAAAGTTTTTAATGCGCCCCAACCTTTTTTTTTTTGCTGAGAATAATTTTTGCCTAATCCTCGTCAATCAATTCACAACCATTTTTAAATGTTTTATTTATAAAATATTTTTTGCGTATAGAATTAAAGAGCCGCAACTTCACACCCAAAGTACTGCATGTGGCTCGCGAGCCGCAGGATGCCGACCCCTGGCATAGACCTCCTCGTGATCGTTATCATCATTATCTTACTATTATTCTAATTATTTGAGGTTGGTCTAATATATACTCCTATTCTATCATACATATTGCAAAAGTTATTGGCAGTAGTTTTATGACCGGCTGCCGGCCTGCTTGACGTCAACCCTTCTTAGGATTGCTATTGTTCACCAAACGACATCAGGTGGAGTTGGCCCGATCGATATTAAGCTTTTAGTCGTCTTTACAACATCCCCGAGCGAAGTAAGGGTTGGTATTATCATAGCCGCTACCACACAGCGAAAGGAGAAAAATATATGTTATGTTAAAATACATTAAAATATAAGCATTTTTTTTATATTTTTAATTCAAGAATATGTTAAGGATAAACACATTTCACAGGATTTATAGTCTTAAAAATATATAAGGCCATTAAAACTAACCATAAATGTTAGTCAAATTTTGATACAAATCATCGTATTTTAACATTATTAATCATTATTAAAATACGATTATTTGTATCAAAATTTTACTAAAATTTAGTGTTAGTTTTAATAGAACGCTGTCATATCATTTATAGCTTTCAACATAGGCTGTTAGTGGATCTGCCGATATACTTAATAAATCACAGACTCCAAAAACTAAGTAATTTTGATATAGAGAGCAAACGGCTCCACAACAACTGTTTATAATGTATTCACTGCCTTTTTTTTTTAGCTTCACCTTGCGACGCAATTTACGATGATAAACAATTTTGAAATGACAGACAAGCCATCAGTTTATTTATACACAATATATTTCAAATTTAAGTAAATAGATAAAGAAAAATTCTATTTAATCTTTTAATTTTTTACTGTGTATTAAAGATTAGTTTGTAAAAAGGCGTACCGCAATCTTTGTTTTGTTTTACGTCAAGCAAATGAGTTCACTAACATCGGCGCAATAAAGGATTTATATGAAGCATTAGTAAAAAGTCATCTCAAATATAATGTGTTTGGAGCCCTAATGAAGTCAAGTATAATATAAGAACGTATTCAAAATAAATTCCTAAGATTCTTATACTTTACGTTACCTATACATATAGAGAGCACGCTGGGTATCCAACAATATACCCAACATTGTTTCTTCTCGGCATGCTAGGATATTATAAATTGAAAGTCAGACGAGAAGTAGCCTTGACCACATATTTGCTTAAGGTGCTACGAGGAAGGATCCATAATCCAGCGATCCTTGGTATGCTCCAGATGTTTATCTGCGTGGTGCCTACACACTACACACGCTTAGTTCTATCGCCGAACGTATTGATATTTTTTTCTTGCTCGTTGAGTGATTTCGAGAGAGCTACTTTGTCTTTCATTTGTTATGAGATAAGGAGTTAATGTAGAATAGAATAATACTTTACTATCGCATTAGGTTAAGTCCATGTAATAATAGTTTAAGTATAGATGATTTATAATAAATAAAATAAAAGTTCTGTCTACTGGGTTTTGGCGCAAATGCGAAGATGTCATATGGCGCTCTCAAAATTTATTAAATATTTTATATTCTTTAATAAATACAATTATATTGAATAATTTTGCTAGTATTTCATGTCAAATAAAAAAAAACGTCAAAGTTTAGTGAATATAATATAATAGTGATTTACGTATACTTTTATATTTTGCCAAACTCCCAGAGAAATCGCAATTTGGTTGTCAGCGCCCAATTAATGGTATCTACTTGACTTACTGCAGTAAAGTGACTATAAATAAGCTCCTCAATATGAAAACGTCTAATATGGTTCTATAAGTTCCAAAAAAAAATATTGTATAAGGCTTATGAACGTTGTAGTTTGATTTAAACTGATTTGACTTATTTGAATCCGTTGCCAAAATTGCAATAAAATTAAAAAACATAGTTATGCCTGCTGTATTTATAGCAATAGCTTGGGCTATACAAATAATAGCATGTATAAGATTGCTTGACTTCATACATCGTACATCATAAAACTTGGAAATCTATACAATGTCCAATCATTATAATTTGCGTAAATGTTACTGATCAAATCAATAGAGTATTTGATGGAACACAATTTACGCTAATTGGCAGTCGTGATCGACACTTCTATTTAGATCTGACAAATAAAGTTAAAGAATAACTTGGGTATAAGGCTACTAGCTATGAAGAAACGGAGCGTACAGCGGAAAGAATTTAATAATTTGTTCGTCTTATACATACATACATACATATCATCACGCCATATCCCTTGCAGGGTAGGCAGAGAGAACAGAGTGCCAGAGAACTCTATCTCTGCATACTTCACTCGCTTATGCAATGTTCGTCTTATGCAATGAAATAATACTTCCTCGTCCTTTTTATGAACAACAACAGAAAGATTTAAGGTATTCTCGTCTTTTTCTTGGCATTTTGTCATATCTGAAATTATTATAGTCGAAATAAATAACTTAAACTAATTAATGAAGCACGTGTTGTATTTTAGTTACAATTAAAAATAAACAAAATATTACATTTGAATTTTTACATGATTGTTCATGTTTTCTTATTTTGGCGCCAATACATTGTACAATTTTTTTTTTTGAGGTTTTGGCGCGAATGTGGAAATGTCATGTCACGCTCTTGTATTATATTCATTTCTTTAGTGTTTTGTAGTGTTATATTGAATAATTTTGCTGGTATTTTATGCAATATGGTACAGTTAAAGTGCTGAAGAGTAGTGAATATGGTATAATAGTGGTTTACGTGTATTTTCATATTTTGCATATAAAATAGGGGGGCATAGTCCGGAGCGTGCTCGTTCGCGTCCCCTGCCAGTCTAATCAGACTGCTAATTCGGCTCGAAATGCGTACCGCAATGCGGGTTAGGGCGTCCCCCGGAGGCGACGCGTACCGACCCGCCCCCGTCGGTACGAACATCGGCAGTTGCGGCGATGGGGGCCACCACCCATCACGCCTTGCCCAGTTAGGCGAGTCGAGGAGAGCGGAGTGCCGGGTGGGCACGTGGAATGTAAGAGGTTGTGTGGAAGGTAAGTTGCACGAGCTGATATCCGTCATGGCGGACAAACAGCTAGACGTGCTCTGTGTAACAGAGACCAAGCGAAGGGGCAGCGACGCCTGCGATCTTCCTGGTGGCGGGATGGCTCTGTGGTCTGGTGTACCACAGAGCGATCGAGCCAGCATGGGGGTAGGAGTGCTGTTGTCCTCTCGCTTGGCCTCAGGTGTGAAGGATTACGGAATGTATGATCCCAGACTTCTCTGGGTCCGTATAAAACTAGGTGTCACCAAGGTATTCATGGTTGTAGCATATGCTCCCGTAGGATCCTCGGTGGCATCAGACTTAGAGAAGTTTTGGGACAATGTTAGGGAAGTTCTGGATATGGCAGAAACCAGTGAACGCGTGATTGTATGCGGAGATTTGAACGGATGGGTGGGGACCAAGCGTCCCGACTATGAGGACGTACTTGGTCCATTTGGTGATAGGAGAGTGAACGACGCAGGTAGGCTCATAGCGGATGTATGCATGGAGAGAAACCTTATTGTGTCAAACACATTTTTCCAACATAAGGACATCCATATGTATACATGGAGAAGGAATGAACAGAAAAGCATAATAGATTTAATTTTGGTAGACAGTCGCCTCCGAAGCAAAATATTGGACGCAAGAGCCTACAGGGGCCCCACAGTCGACACGGACCACTATCTCGTTATTGCGAGATTTAGTGGTCTGTTCAGAAAGTGGAGGCACTGGCGAGAGCGTGTCCACTTCGGAGGGCTTGAAAGAATAAAGGTTGAAAGGTTGCAAGAAGAGTGTGTAAGAGAAAAGTATGCAGAGGGTGTCCGAGAACGGCTGACGATGGCAAGCCAGCCGCAATCGGACATTGAAGAATGCTGGAGAGTATTGAAAGAGAGTATGGTAGATACAGCGAAAGAAGTATGTGGAAGTTCAAAGAAGCATAGAAAAACAAATGGTGATGCATGGTGGGATGCGGAAGTGGCAGCTTCCGTAGAGCAAAAGAAGAAAGCGTGGCTGGACTATGTCTCTTCTTTGAATCTGAATGACAGTATGACTGAACAGAAGAAAGAAATATATCGGCAATGTAAGAATGACACCAAGGCCTTAGTGAAAGAGAAACGTGATAGAGCAAGTATGAGTGCAGAAGATAGGCTGACTAAAAACTTTGAGGGTAACACCAAACTCTTTTGGAGGGAGGTGAAGAAGTCTCGGGGTGGTTGGTCAGCCTTCAGAATGAATAAAATAAGGTCTAAAGGTGGAGACATTCTTACACAAACACAAGACGTGTTAAGCCGATGGAGTGAATATTTTGGCGATATGTATGCGGATGCTACGGTTGGCGCCGGTGTTGGATGTGGTTTAGTAGATCAACATTCGACAACGGCGTCCTCCGATGGCATCAGTATGGATGAAGTTGAATGGGCGATAAGAAGTTTGAAAAATGGTAAGGCAGCGGGCATTGATATGGTGTCTGCCGAGATGATCAAGCTTGGTGGCTCTTGTGTCTGGGAGGCGTTCCTGTTGCTCCTCAATTTATGTTGGAGCTCGGGAATGGTTCCCAGGGACTGGAATAGCGCAGTCATCGTGCCTTTGTTTAAAAACAAGGGTTCACGTTATGACTGCGCAAATTACAGAGCCATAAGCTTGACCAAATTGGCAGCAAAAGTGTATGGAAAAATTATTGAAAGGAGAATGAGGATGGTGTCCGATGGTTTACTGTGTGAGACACAAGGAGGTTTCAGGAGTGGAAGGGGATGCATGGATCAAGTGTTCTCTCTGCGCAACATTGTGGAGAAGCATCTGGCTCTAGGTCAGAGGGTTTTCTGCAGTTTTGTGGATCTGGAGAGAGCATTTGACACGGTTGTACGAAAGGAACTTTGGGATATTTTACCGGAGTATGGTATTAACGGTAAACTGCTACAGGCTGTGCAGTCCAGTTACATGGGCTGTAGAGCCTGTGTGCGGCTGGATGATGGAATGTCGCCTTGGTTTGATGTCAATATTGGCGTTAAGCAGGGGTGCGTTCTGTCAGCCAGGCTGTTTATCATATATCTGGATAAATGTCTCCAAAGGTTGAACGATATGAATGTGGGAGTCCAGATGGGCGACTCAGTGGTCACTGCTCTGCTTTATGCAGATGATGCAGTCCTGCTGGCACAGTCAGCGACTGACCTGCAGACCCTAGTCGACACAATGGCAGAAGATTGTAAGAAAAGGGGTCTACGCGTGAATGTGAGCAAAACCAAAATAATGGTCTTTGAAAGAGATAAAACCAGAACAGATGTAAGAGTAACAATAGGTAATGATGTACTAGAGCAAGTGGATGAATTTGTATATCTTGGATGTGGATTTAGTCGAGATGGAAGGTACACCACTGATATAGAGCGAAGAGTGAATGCGGGAAATAGAGTGAACGGAGCGTTGGGGCAACTTCTCGGCAGCCACCACCTCAGCCAGAAGGCACGTGTAGCAATACATAACGCAGTGCTTGTCCCAACATTACTGTATGGAAGCGAGAGTTGGGTATGCAGAAAAGAGTATGATAGTAAAATTAATGCGGTCGAAATGCGATCTCTGCGGAAAATCTGTGGAGTTAGGCTGACCGACCGCATTCGTAACGACGACGTAAGAGAGCGAGTAGGTATGAAAGAGAGTATTGGTGTAAAGATGCGAAAGGGAATGCTCCGATGGTTCGGACATGTGGAAAGAATGCCGAACGAACGTCTGGTTAAGAAGATATACAATGCGAAAGTGGAAGGATGTAGGTACCGAGGGAGACCGAGACTAACCTACCTAGACCAGATCGGTCATGTACTGAAGGAAGGTGGAGTCAAGAGTCTCCGAAACCGGCGAGCGTGTATGAAGAGAATTATGAATGTTGAGGAAGCGAGTGAAGTATGCAGAGATAGAGTTCTCTGGCACTCTGTTCTCTCTGCCTACCCTGCAAGGGATATGGCGTGATGATATGTATGTATTAGGTATGCGTCCGATATATCAAAACGAATCTGAAATCGGATTTCAGTCAGAAATCGTATCGTATCGATATTCAACACTATACAAACTGATTTTAGAAAACGTATTTCGGCAGAAACTAAATCAACACATATCAAAACAAAACGACGAAAACGCAAACTAATAATAAATCTAATCATCGCGCAATCGTTTTCTATTGCTAGTTTTGCAAACCAAACCAATATTTGAAAACTTACTAACTATCTCTTTCACTCCGCTAAGCGATCGCTTAGTCAGAATGAGAGAAAGCGAATTTCATTAAAATTCGCCTCCTTTCATTCTAACTAAGCGATCGTTTAGTGCATTGAAAGAGATGAAGCGAATTGTCATCTGTTTTGGAATTTGGCGGTTTCTAAGAAACTCAGAATGGCAGATGGAAACGAAACAGAATTACAAGAGTCAGGGAATAAGATCTATATTAGAATGCAACTACTTCCATGATAATATTACACAATACTTAATGATAGTAGTTTAAGTTTTGTGTTTGTTAAATAGATTTTTGAATTATGGGAGAGTTTTTGCACACTTGACCTTGGTGACACGTGCGGTGTGCGCGTAATGTTATTTTTGTGATCTCGTGAACTATATAATTAGATAGGTATTTTACGATTCAATACTATACTAACGTATGTTAGTATCATACATACGATTTGATGATAAATAAGAAATAACTATTTAATGTAAAAAGGTAAGATTTTCGCTTCGTAATCGGGATTAATAAAAAAAAACCATACAAAAAAAATGTACATTATATAATATAATCATGAAATCATTGTAAATATGACGATTTTTAAATACGCAAGAAAGTTTTGTATCATATCCAAAACAAAACATTTTTGCTAGTCTAGTACTCTAGTTAAGCCTAGATAAAGCATGAAGGAAAATCGTACACCTAAATCCAATCAACAAATAAATTATAGAAAAATTATTTGAATGCGTTCGTTCGATTGCGTTTTTCGTTTGCTACGCTATAATAACTAAAAACATCGAATATCGATCGAAACTAAAGTAAACCCGCTCCGTCAACCGCTCTGGAAATCGATTTCTGAAATCGGTTTTTAAAATCGATTTAAATATCAGAAATCGAATTTGTATCGGTTTGCGTAAAAATCTGAAAACGCCCATCTCTAGTATGTATGTATTCATATTTTGCCAAAATTCCCAAGGAATATCATTGATTAGGTTATCTGCGCCCGATTAATGGTAACGACTTGACTTACGGACTGACCATGACTATTAAGGCTACACAATATGAAGAAATGATGAACAATATATAAAAAATAATTAAATAAGACTTGGCTGTATGGGCTTTGATCCCTTCGCCTGTCCGAATGGACGAAAAGAACCAAAAAAAAATGTACAATATTTTGCAATATTCAAAGCTCTACGAAAGATTCCCAATTAGTAGACAGAGTCCAACGTATGCATTATTCGACTTCAGTGACGGTTTGCTGGGGTATTAGCTATGAAGGAGTGACTGAGCTATACTTTTGTGAAAAAAGTATCAAAACATCCGTATAAGAGTATCAAGATACCATTCTTGAGAAGTTAGTGAAGGCCCTTAATAACACCATGTTCAATAACCAAGAATGGTCCTTCCAATAAGACTCGGCGCCGGGTCATAAAGCTCGGTCTACGCAGTCTTGGTTTAAAACGAACGTTTCGGACTTCATCAGAGCTGAAGACTGGCCGTCGTCTAGTCCCGATCTTAATCCGCTGGATTATGATTTATGGTCAGTTTTAGAGAGTACGGCGTGCACTAAGCGTTATTATAATTTGGAGTCCCTAAAACAATCCATACGATTGGCAGTGAAGAATTTTCCCATGGAAAGAGTGAATGCTTCTATTGATAACCTGGCCTTAATGTTTAAAGGACTGTATTGCAACCACTGGAGACCACTTCGAATAAGTTTTTTATATTTTAAATTATTTTATATTTATGTATTAAACTAACACACTTTAAAAGTAACAAATGTTATTTATAATAGAAAATTTGTTTTTCTTTGTTACAGTATTTATGGCAAGACTAGTTTTATATTTCTTACTCTTTTTTTAAAAACAACATCCTGCACTATGGATATAATCCTTGCGTTACGGGGGACTTTACAAACATATAATATAACGGACATAAATTACACCCATACTTAGAACAACAATAAGTGCAATTATTGCGTGAGAATCAAACCCATAACGCTGGTACGGTACCTTAACCACTACGCCGTGTGTGCATTATTGAAGTTTTATGTAAAGTTTCGTAGTGATCCCTGATTTAACTCAATTACTAATATGTCCTACATCAAGCAGTGATAATTTAGCATTCTATTTGTCAAAGAATTATTTAAAAAAATTCAATAGTTTTGGAGTTTATTCATTATAAACAAAGATTAAATCTTTACATCATCATCATCATCATCACAGCCCATAAATGTCCCGCTGTTGGGCTCGGGCCTCCTCCGTAATGGGAGGGAAATTAACCTACTGTACCACGCTGGTCAGACGTGTTGGTATAGGGTTTTGTTCCGAGTTTGCCTTCTCTCGCATAGATGATATATGCGTTTTATATCCCTTAGTCGTCTCGTACGATCACCCACAGGTAAGATAGGGGGTGGTGAATAGTATTCTTACTCCGTCACCACACGGATAAAATCTTTACACCTTATAATATTATAATTAGTATAGATCATTTATATGCGATTATAAAGCTCTCTCGTTCTCATATCTCTAATATTCCATAGTATTATAATAATTAGTTGATAATAATATTTGTTTACGTAAAGCTCACTCAACTTGCACAAAAACCCGCTTTTTATCAACTTGTCCTCGGCCTTAGGGTCAAAGAATGAATGAATCATTTAATAGTCGCATTTAATAGCTTCGCCGCCTAACTCAATTACGAAAATATTTATACTACCGCAGTGCAGAATTAAGTTTTTTATCATTATTTCAACCAGAGTCAATATTTGTGTATCTGTCGGACGAATATTTGGCGCCAAAATTGCTGAATCGAATTGCCTGATGTTTTAATATACATCCAAAATTAACAAGCATAAAATAAATACGCATATTTATTTCAGCTTCATTACCGGCATCATCAGCCAATCCACTACTGGACATAGGCTTTTTTTTTTGGGACTAATCCCACCACACATTCCCACCACTGTAACTCCTGTAAGCCAGGATCCACAATGGTCTCCATAAAAGACACTGAGGTTTGACCCTCAGGAAGTCCCGGGAAACGCTTTTAATTGTCTTGGGACCCGCAACAAATTTAATTAGAAAAGAAAAACAGAAGGAGTTGAAGAATTTCCACTTCCCTCCTATGCAAAGCGGGAGACATGAAGCAAAATTGGCTAATAGGCCAATAGATAGGAGGATGTACTGACACGTGAAGCGTAGCAGTACAGCACCACGGATATGACAGAGCTTAAGGGGCCTATATGTGAGCTTTAAATTTGATTACAATAGTAGGTATGGCAGAAGCGCCTGAACGCACGGAAATTTTCTCGAGTTGCTACAAGGTCCGTATAATATATAACCCCCGACACGACTTGCAGACTGTCTAACATAAGATCGCGCTCGTTTTGCCAGAGACTGCACTCCTAGAGGATGTGATGGGCTGTTTGTTCAAAAGTGCAATTTGGTGTGGAACATCGACAAAATGGTGAATCTACTAGTTTAAAAAAGAATAATTTACTTCTAAAATTACCATGGCCTGTGAGGAATTGTGCTACATAGTGGTCAATTTCTAGCCAAACCTTCTCTAAATGCTCTCGAATAGATGGAAAGAATAGATATAGATGACGGTAAACAAGCCTATGGACATAGGCTTGTTTACCAAGACGAATATCGCCAGATTCGGGTAATAACACTAAAGTATTATTCAATACGTATTTTCCTTATTTTGTAAAGATAACAAAATACGCCGAAGTAAACATAGATTAATAACATTATTAAATAAAGTAGTTGGTAAATTTTGTCACGCTTTATGTTTAAATTTAATTATTCATATTAAACAAACGAATGTTTTTGAATATAAAATTAGCAAAAAAAAATTATGTAGATATTTATATATCAAAAATAGCTGGCGTCACTCATTAAGTGTTTTAAATCGTTAAAATACTTCCTACATAATTAGACAGACAACTACATCAATCAATACGAATAAAATTGTCGCTTCCTCACTAGACCGTTGTTTAAAGAAGAGGCGTTATCGCAGAGAACAACCTTTCAAGAGCTCTACACCTCTACTCATTACGCATCGAAGAAACTATTCGAGAGACTTTTGGCGGGAATCTAAAACGTCATGTGGTGCTCTTGTATTATATTCGATATCTTAGTGTTTTAACGTGTTATATTAGATAATTTTTATGGTATTTTATGTAATATGATGTGACAGAACAGCTGGGATGTAGTGAATATCATATAAAAGTGCTTTACAACGTTTTCGTTTTCCATCAAAATTCCTACAACATACCATTAACAGTGTCACCATAGCACTGTTGATGGCGACAATTCGACTGACTGACAGACAATGACTAACCTGAAGAGATTAAGAACGTGAAGATAATTATAACTCGATACTGGCAAAAATGGCTCGTATAAGTAGCTGATTGCCAATACATAAAAAGAAGAAGAAGAAACTATTCAAATCCAGGCTTAGTTAACTATCCACCGAAGACAAAGATCGGGTACCGGTGGCCCGCTCGCACGGTGAAGAGAGGAGTTTGCATGGTGGGTCTACGGGGTTACGCGCCGCCTCCTCCGTCACCCCGGACCGATTTGGCGGGGCGAGACGCATACATAGTCCACAGCAAAAAAAAAGACTTAGTTAACTATACCGTATACATATCGTTTGACATACAACTTTATTTTAAGTTTCCATTCTCTTGCAGTGATTTTATGTGGTCAATAACATCTACTAGGACCTTTAATCGTCATGTACAATAGAGAGAGATGTATACACATTGTATATTCTCAATTGACTGTGTGGTGACGGAGTAAGAATACAATTCACCACCCTCTATCTTACCTGTTGGTGATTGTAAGAGATGACTAAGGGATATAAAACGCATATCACATCTTTTTTTTTTTGCGATGGCCTATGGACGTGGTCGCACCCCGCCAAATCGGTCCGGAGCGACGGAAGAGGCGGCGCGCAACCCCATAGACCCACCCTGCAAACACCTTTCTTCGCCGTGCGAGCGGGCCACCGGTACCCGATCTTTGTCTTCGGTGGCCCGCCCGGCGGTTTACTCTCGCGGGTCCCTCTCGAATCGACGACGACGACGCGACCGCTTTCGCCGACGGGCCGTCGTCCTCACGCGGTGGCGTCACGTCGGGTGACCGGACTATTCCCCAGTCCGATCAACTAAGGCCTCGGCTAAGGCGGCATCAGCCAAGGTGCCGGCGGCGGCCCGAGTCCGCATGGAGGGACTTCTCCCGGGCTCGTTCCGCCACCTCCTTTTGCGAGATGACAACTTCGCAGAAGGCGGCGACCGCGTCCTAGTTCCTGATGCTGTCAACCATCGCTTTCGTGACAGCCGGCAGCGTCAGGTCGGCACCGATAACATCGACGAGGTCACAGCGCTGCTGGGCCCAGGTCACGCACACCTCCAGCGTATGCTGCGCCGTATCCTCGTCACTGCCGCATTGGTGGCAGGACGAGTCGACTCCCTCCTTACGACCATGTGCATGTATTTTCCGAAGCAGCCGTGCCCCGACAACATCTGCACCAGCCGGTAAGAGCGGACTCCGTGCCGCCGCTCCATCCACTCCGTCAGTACGGGCCAGAGGGCCTCAACGGTAAGAACACCGTGCCTAGGCCTCTCCAGCCGCGTAACCCAACGGGCGATGACGTCTCGGCGACGCATATAACATCTATGCAAGAGAAGAAAAACTCGAAACAAAACCTTATACCAATACGTCTTACCAGCATGGTACCTATAATAGGTAAATTTTCCTCGCATTATGGAGGAGGCTTGAGCCCAACAGTGGGACATATATGAGCTGAGATGATGATGACATTCTCGATACGCCATCATGTATCAATATACATGCGTATTTAATAATACGCATTCAGATTCAATGTTCATAAATATAGCGATAACGTGTTTAATTTAATAATAATGTTTAATTTAATAATACTCGTTCGAATGTTAGTATAAATTATTTAAAATCTAACATAATTGGACATTCTAGTCGTGCTTGTCTGTCAAAATCACGGCAAGGATTGTATTGAAAATTCGCAGAAAAGAACTTATGCTTTGACATTATATACAAAATCATTTTTGCAATGCAAACTTCTTTAATAACGATGTGCTCTTCATTTTATGGGTATTGAATGAGTCAGAACTGTCACGCTCGGTTATGTAACGCTCATTCGAATAAAGTCGGCTTTCGTCGACTAAGGGTACAATTTTAGAGTATGAATTCAAATGACAATCATTTAGAGCTAAATTTACCAGCGTAATTTTTAAATAATTATAGTTCCATATATTACAAATGTTATTAATTTTGTTGTGGTAGCAGCTACGAATACTACCAGCCCTTACTTTGCTCGTGTATGTGGTAAAAGATGACTAAAAGCTTTGCTAGCTTAGGTCCATGAGATAATTTCATCTAATGCTCTGGTTAAAAATTACTATTCCCAAGGAGGGTTGGTTCAAGCAGGTGGCTGATCATAAAACTGTTGCTAATAACTTTTGCAATATTTAAGATGGAGGAGGAGTACATATTGCGTTGAGCCCAAGTAATTGAAATAAGAGCAGGATGATGATGATGATGATAATGATAATTATTAATATTATTACCTTATGAATATAGATTAAGAATAATTGAATTTCGTAATGTTAACCTCGTCTCAATGAAATTTTCACATCTATCGTTTTTTTTTTGTAACGACCAAATACTGGATCTTAATAGAATCATCATTCTCCTACTCTTATCCCAATTACTTGGGTCGATACAATATGTACTCTTCTTTCACAGTACATATTGTAAAAGTTATTGGTAATAGTTTTATAACCAGCCGCCTGCCAGACGTCAACCCTCCTTGGGAATATAATTGTTGACCAAACGGCATCAGATGGAGTTGGCCCAGGTCGTTATAAGGCTCTTAGTCGTCTTTTACGAACAAAGTAAGGGTTGGTAGTATTCGTAGCCACTACCACACAGTAAATGGATCTTAATAGAATCATTATTCATTCATTTATATTTTTAAGCAGTAGCAACACGACAGATTTTAGTAAGATTGTCAATCCGTAACATCTATTTTTCTTTAATAAATAACCTACTTTTGGTAGGGTCTCTTTTACAAATAGTGCTAGATGTAATTTTACATACATACATATCATCACGCCATATCCCTTGCAGGGTAGGCAGAGAGAACACAGTGCCAGAAAACTCTATTTTTGCATACTTCACTCGCTTCCTCAACATTTGTAATTCTCTTCATACACGCTCGCCGGTTTCGGAGACTCTTGACTCCACCTTCCTTCAGTACATGACCGGTCTGGTCTAGGTAGGTGAGTCTCGGTCTCCCCCGGTACCTACATCCTTCCACTTTCGCATTGTATATCTTCTTAACCAGACGTTCGTTCGGCATTCTTTCCACATGTCCGAACCATCGGTCATCCATCATAATTTTACCACTAATTTATAAGCTAAGACTAATAATTACTGCATTATATTACCCCTAGTATAGACTATATTAAATTGAATTCTTTTTATTTCATTTTAAACTTTTAGAGAAACGTTATTACTAGAGTACTATACTATTATTTACAACATAGGTTAAAATGCAATGATTTGTATGCTATGATAAAGCTCAAATTATAAAGCCTAAATATATACAGTTATACATCATTTAGTTCAATGAATTGTCAAACTTGTATTACTTTTTATATAGACCCCCTTAAAATTTGAACACTTATGCAGTGATAGTTTCACAAAATACGATACTCAACTTATTCGTGTTATGTAACGACACATTGATTTCTTTGATGTTAGTAATATGAGTTATGAAAGTGAAATATGTGCGTATTCGTCACGCTTCAAATTGCAAATTTAGTGAGGAGTGAGATTTTAAAAAGTATTCACGATAAAACGTAATAAAATTCATCATCTTTCGGTGAAAATCAATTTATTTTATATTTATGTAACACCATCACGATACGAGTGAACGATTCGAAATACACAAATGGTGTAGCGGTTTAGATATTGACCTATCGTGCTATGGGTTCAATTCCTACGTAAGACAATACTTTGTGCGATCTAAAAATTGTTGTTCTGAGTCCGGATGTAATTTATGTTCGTTAAATTGAATGTTTGTACAGTCCCCAGTAATACAAAGATCCTTAGTGCTGGGTATTTCTTTTAGAAAAAAATTCCAGTTTTTCTTATTGCAAACGATGATAACATGTGCTTTTACAACATTTATAGGAAAGTAAAGTCTAGTGACCCATCAGTACACGGGTAAATTCACTTTTATTACATGATTATATGTTCATAGTCTGTATCCATTATCCGTGTGGTGACGGAGTAAGAATACAATTCACCACCCCTCATCTTACCCGTGGGTGATCGTAAGCGACGACTAAGGGATATAAAATGCATATAACACCTATGCAAGAGAAAGAAAACTCGAAATAAAACCCTTTCGCTCCCATTACGGAGGAGGCTCGAGCCGAGCCGAGAGTAGTGGGACATATATGAGCTGAGATGAGATAATTATGTTCATAGCTGATGAATTACAATAGCTCCATGTGAGTTCTTCTAAGTAGCAACTATAATAATATGATTTAAGCCGTTTGGCGGCATGCCTTACTAAATGTTTAGTTGATATCTTCCAAAATAAACAACGCAGCGCTATCATGAAGTGTTAATTAATGAAAGAAAGAAAGAAAAGATCTTTATCCCGCCGAAGCCCAGATTAATAATTAAACACACTCAATAACTAAACACAAGTAATAGTACAAGCACAGATTACTTAATAAATGTACAAGTCTCACATTATGTACCTATTTGCTTTTATACTGTAGCCAGAATCAGAGAACGCTTCAAAACTGATCTACGATAACAATATTCTTTGAAATCTAATTGAGAAATGGAATATGTTGGTGGTTGTAACTTAGTACTCTTTGTCTCAGTTCTTTTTCTTTTACTCCCATATATATGTTCATCTATTTTTTTTATGGTAGGCTATAGTCTGAACACACGCCGTCCATTCCATACGGGGCGACGGCAGGTCGGCGCGTAGTCCTATAACCTAGCGTATTTCCTCCCCATCGCCATTGGGCCAGCCAATGATACCGCTTCCCTGACATCAACCCGTCGGGCTGGCCACCTGACAACCCCTTTTGGGACGTTCATCTGTTAAAAATAGATCCACTATTAGAACTATAGGGGATAGGATATAAAAATTAAAAAAAAACGGCTTCAAAATAATGTAGTCGAAGTCAACCAAATACGCATTATTGATGATAACTTAAATACCTTCGTTGAATCTTGATTAAATATAAATGGAACCACGTCGGAAACGAATCCAATATTAGAACTATGTGAGAAACAATACAAAAAATAAATTTAAAAAAAAGCGACTTCAAGGCAATGCTGTCGAAGTCAACGAAACACGCATTATCGAGGATAAGCCTAAAACTACTGGTTAGATATTGATCAAACATAAATGGAAAATACCAACTTTCTAATAAAAAAAAAAGAATCATCAAAATCAGTTCACCTAGAACAAAAATAAACACACGTAAAAAAATACAGACGAATTGAGAATTTCCTTTTTTAAAGTCTTTTAAAAATGGCAAATAGCCAACGCTGACTAGAGGGATTGTCATAAGGTTTTAATTTATTGCAGTGATATCACCTGCTATCGTGTCTTCATCGTCCTCTATAATATCCACAGGGAACTAAATTCTTAATTACCATACGGATATATGCCTTTAAACTACCTTTAAATGAAATAGTAAACATTGCCGATGAGGGTTGACGTCTGGTAGGCGGCCGGTCATTAAACTATTGCCAATTACTTTTACAATATGTACTATGAAAGAAGAATTTTATATCGACCCCAAGTAATTGGGATAAGAGTAGGAGAATGATGAAATGAAATAATAAATGAATGATTTTAATATTTTAGCTTAGCGCATAAATATATAAGTCACAACGCCTCTACAATGAGAATTGATAAACAAAGTCACGTGTCTCAATCACTAATCATTTGCCTTTCGTAGAATTGTCAACGTTGGAAAGTTGTAAATAATTATAATTTAATTATTTTTGATGTTTATACGAATATTACATTATATCATGTTTATATTTAAAAGAATGCCGAACGAACTTCTGGTTAAGAAGATATACAATGCGAAAGTGGATGGATGTAGGTACTGAGGGAGACCGAGACTAACCCACCTAGACCAGATTGGTCACATACTGAAGGAAGGTGGAGTCAAGAGTCTCCGAAACCGGCGGGCGTGTATGAAGAGAATTATGAATGTTGAGGAAGCGAGTGAAGTATGCAAGGATAGAGTTCTCTGGCACTCTGTTCTCTCTGCCTACCCTGCAAGGGATATGGCGTGATGATATGTATGTATGTATATTTGAATTTTAATTTCTCGGCGTTACGAACCCTTTTCAACGTTTATTATTACAATTAGGTGGCATATTACCAACATTATGTCGTGTTTGTATGTGTTTCATAATTTCACAACGTTTCGAGCACTTTTCAGCGATCATTACGCCGAAAGCACTAGGTGGATTAATGACATCATGAAAGTCGCAGGAAGCCGTTGGATGCAGGTAGCATAGGCCGGTTCTCAGTTGCATTCTTGTGGGGAGATCTATGTCCAACAGTAGACGTCTATAGGCTGACGGCTGGATGATGATGAACCAGTTTGCTTGATATAAATTAAATGGGATGTGATTACTTTTTTTATTTAATTTTTTATTGTTCAAACAGCAAGTGGTGGCAAACAGGCAAGCAGCACACCTGGTGATAATTGTTACTGCCGTCCATGGACCTTTGAAATACCAGGGGTACAGCTAGACCGCTGCCTACCAATGGAAACTCCAAACCCACCTTTTATTTTATTTTTTATTATTATTATTTTTTTAGGCGCCGTGCTACGGCTTGGTACACTCCGCTAATCCGTCCGTGACAACCTACCCTAACCCACCCTAAAAGTTGTTCTGCCAGCTCTCTCGCTCACCGAACTACACTCTTTTAATTAATAAATAAATTATGAAAAAGCTATGGAAGATAACTTAACGAAATTTTCAGCGATTTTAGTAAAATATCTATATTTTCATATAAATTCTTTTGCAAATTTCATTTGTTTATTATCATATTTTTTATTAACTTTTAAATAAACAAATTGAAATTTAAATGACTTCTCAGTACGATAATCGAATTTTTTTTTAGTAATACGCGTTATACATTTAAGTTCTTTATTTTGAAATAAAATTTCACTGCCCGGTATTAGTTTAAATAATATGAATTTTTATATAACGCAGCGGCGAGCGGTACAAGTGCTGCGCGTTACTGAGCTGAGCCGTTAAGGCTGTAGATCGCTACAAATTACACAATTATTTAATAAATGATTTTCACAATTCAATTTTTTTATATTTATTTACATTTTTAATAATATTTGCACTTTTTAATTAAGATGTATTTATAAAAGTTTCTTACGAACCGTTGACTCAACTTTCACGAACTTTCAGTACAACTAGTATAACACAACATTTAAAATTATTCTAACTATATGTTTATTGATAATAATCAACTTACACGCTTCATGGAAGATAATTATTGTATAGACTTCGTGTTTTATGTTTACACGAGTACTACACATAATATCAGGATGACCGCACTTAGCTTGGTATTATCTTTTCACAAAAGCTATTTATGCACTTTTAAGTTCTGCAGATGTATAATTATAATTTGATATATTAGGTATATTTAGAATTTAAATTAAATAATGAGATTATTTTGATTTTAATCATTTAGATTTTAATGAGATTATTTTGATTTTAATAATCTAGATTTTAATGAGATTATTTTGATTTTAATAATGATTTTTTTTATATCTCGTTATTGCCAGATTTAGTGGTCTGTTCAGAAAGTGGAGGCACTGGCGAGAGCGTGTTCACTTCGGAGGGCTTGAAAGAATAAAGGTTGAAAGGTTGCAAGAAGAGTGTGTAAGAGAAAAGTATGCAGAGGGTGTCCGAGAACGGCTGACGATGGCAAGCCAGCCGCAATCGGACATTGAAGAATGCTGGAGAGTATTGAAAGAGAGTATGGTAGATACAGCGAAAGAAGTATGTGGAAGTTCAAAGAAGCATAGAAAAACAAATGGTGATGCATGGTGGGATGCGGAAGTGGCAGCTTCCGTAGAGCAAAAGAAGAAAGCGTGGCTGGACTATGTCTCTTCTTTGAATCTGAATGACAGTATGACTGAACAGAAGAAAGAAATATATCGGCAATGTAAGAATGACACCAAGGCCTTAGTGAAAGAGAAACGTGATAGAGCAAGTATGAGTGCAGAAGATAGGCTGACTAAAAACTTCGAGGGTAACACCAAACTCTTTTGGAGGGAGGTGAAGAAGTCTCGGGGTGGTTGGTCAGCCTTCAGAATGAATAAAATAAGGTCTAAAGGTGGAGACATTCTTACACAAACACAAGACGTGTTAAGCCGATGGAGTGAATATTTTGGCGATATGTATGCGGATGCTACGGTTGGCGCCGGTGTTGGATGTGGTTTAGTAGATCAACATTCGACAACGGCGTCCTCCTATGGCATCAGTATGGATGAAGTTGAACGGGCGATAAGAAGTTTGAAAAATGGTAAGGCAGCGGGCATTGATATGGTGTCTGCCGAGATGATCAAGCTCGGTGGCTCTTGTGTCTGGGAGGCGTTCCTGTTGCTCCTCAATTTATGTTGGAGCTCGGGAATGGTTCCCAGGGACTGGAATAGCGCAGTCATCGTGCCTTTGTTTAAAAACAAGGGTTCACGTTATGACTGCGCAAATTACAGAGCCATAAGCTTGACCAGTTTGGCAGCAACAGTGTATGGAAAAGTTATTGAAAGGAGAATGAGGATGGTGTCCGATGGTTTACTGTGTGAGACACAAGGAGGTTTTAGGAGTGGAAGGGGATGCATGGATCAAGTGTTCTCTCTGCGCAACATTGTGGAGAAGCATCTGGCTCTAGGTCAGAGGGTTTTCTGCAGTTTTGTGGATCTGGAGAGAGCATTTGACACGGTTGTACGAAAGGAACTTTGGGACATTTTACCGGAGTATGGTATTAACGGTAAACTGCTACGGGCTGTGCAGTCCAGTTACATGGGCTGTAGAGCCTGTGTGCGGCTGGATGATGGAATGTCGCCTTGGTTTAACGTCAATATCGGTGTTAAGCAGGGGTGCGTTCTGTCAGCCAGGCTGTTTATCATATATCTGGATAAATGTCTCCAAAGGTTGAACGATATGAATGTGGGAGTCCAGATGGGCGACTCAGTGGTCACTGCTCTGCTTTATGCAGATGATGCAGTCCTGCTGGCACAGTCAGCGACTGACCTGCAGACCCTAGTCGACACAATGACAGAAGATTGTAAGAAAAGGGGTCTACGCGTGAATGTGAGCAAAACCAAAATAATGGTCTTTGAAAGAGATAAAACCAGAACAGATGTAAGAGTAACAATAGGTAATGATGTACTAGAGCAAGTGGATGAATTTGTATATCTTGGATGTGGATTTAGCCGAGATGGAAGGTACACCACTGATATAGAGCGAAGAGTGAATGCGGGAAATAGAGTGAACGGAGCGTTGGGGCAACTTTTCGGCAGCCACCACCTTAGCCAGAAGGCACGTGTAGCAATACATAACGCAGTGCTTGTCCCAACATTACTGTATGGAAGCGAGAGTTGGGTATGCAGAAAAGAGTATGATAGTAAATTTAATGCGGTCGAAATGCGATCTCTGCGGAAAATCTGTGGAGTTAGGCTGACCGACCGCATTCGTAACGACGACGTAAGAGAGCGAGTAGGTATGAAAGAGAGTATTGGTGTAAAGATGCGAAAGGGAATGCTCCGATGGTTCGGACATGTGGAAAGAATGCCGAACGAACGCCTGATTAAGAAGATATACAATGCGAAAGTGGAAGGATGTAGGTATCGAGGGAGACCGAGACTAACCTACCTAGACCAGATCGGTCATGTACTGAAGGAAGGTGGAGTCAAGAGTCTCCGAAACCGGCGAGCGTGTATGAAGGGAATTATGAATGTTGAGGAAGCGAGTGAAGTATGCAGAGATAGAGTTCTCTGGCACTCTGTTCTCTCTGCCTACCCTGCAAGGGGTATGGCGTGATGATATGTATGTATGTATTTTTTTTTATAATTTGTATACTTCCATTGAATTAGGTACCTATTACCTGTAATAATGGTTGTATGTGGTAAATAAATAAATAAATAAATGTTTTTAGTGTTTTTTTTGGAAAACGCATTTAGATTTATAATAAAAAAAAACTATTGATAAAATAATAAAAAGAAATATCTTTATCATCATCTATCTCAGCTCATAAACGTCCCACTATTGGACTCAAGCCTCCTCCATAATAAGAGGGAAATTGAACTACTATACCACGCTGGTCGATGGTCGATGTGTTGGCATAGGGTTTTGTTTAGAGCTTTTCTTCTCTTGCATAGATGCTATATGCGTTTTAAATCTCTTAGTTGTCTCTTTCAATCACCCCGCATGTTCATTGCCGACCCATCTTGCAAAGCGCCTGTCTTCGCCGTGCCAGCGGGCCACCAGTACTCGATCTTTGTCTTCGGTGGCCTCACGTCTGACCTAAACAAACATCGTCGTACGTGAAATGGATAGAATGTACTCCCTAATAAATACAAAGCTTGTAACTTCTTTAATTGTATATATTTTTGTATATATTTTTATTTATTATTGCACATTTTTCTTGAATTTACATGTACTATCAAAAATATTTATAATAATTTGTTATTTTGATATTAATCAAATAAATTTATTTTAAAGAGCAGGAATAGATAAATAGTAGGAAACGAAAAGAGCCCATTGTGAAACCTGATGTTATTCACGTAATCACAGACAAAGTAAATATAAAAACCTTGAACATAAATTTTGTGAACTGGTATTTTATCTAAATAAATTCAAATAAAATTATTCACAAAGCTCATCAAGCTTCGGTCAATAACATTGTTCTAAGATAAACGAAATCCTTCACCTTTTAGCTCATTGCTGTCAGTGTATAGACAGACATGTCTGCCACCTCGTATTTAGAGGCATTACCTACGCAGTATATAAGTGAAAAAAAATTACTATTTTTTTTTTATATTTTTTCGATAGAGTGTGCTCCAAAGTTTGTTATATATTACTTTTAATAAGTATATGTCTTAAATATAAAATTGAATACCTTAACCTCGACAGAATTTGATGAAAACAAGATTCTGTTACGAACTCTTAAATTTTGTTGATTGTTAGACAAAGCATTTTGTTTAGCTCATCTATCGAATAGATTCGTTCATCGTATGCTTTCTTGAATGGATGGATGAAGCGGATATGTTAAAAAAATTATTTGTTAATCACGTAAAAAATTGCATTAAATTAGATAGTCGACATGCTCAGGGGGCACTTTAACAACTGTTCCATATGTTCAAACATTATAGTGAATGTGATATTATAGGAAGAGAATATCTATCATATTTTATTGCTCTGCCCTACAAAGCTATGTAGAAGGAAAGACGTAAAAAACAAACCCTGAATATATTTTATCTGTGACTACTGGCCAATGGAACAGTGTTATACCTCTTTGGAGGTCTATCTATAAATACTTCGAGAACTCTCACTGTAGACTAAAGAATACCGTACCAAGTGTCTATAAGGGACTTTTGGCGGGAATCTAAAACGTCATGTGGTGCTCTTGTATTATATTCGATATCTTAGTGTTTTAACGTGTTATATTAGATAATTTTAATGGCATTTTATGTAATGTGATGTGACAGAACTACTGGGATGTAGTGAATATCATATAAAAGTGCTTTACAACGTTTTCGTTTTCCATCAAAATTCCCACAAGATACCATTAACAATGTGGCCATAACACTGTTAATGGCGACAATTTGACTTACTGACAGACAATGACTAACCTGAAGAGACTAAGAACGTGAAGATAATTATAACTCGATACTGGCAACAATGGCTCGTATAAGTAGCTGATTGCAAATACATAAAAAGAAGAAGAAGTGTCTATAAGTAGGCATAAGCTATCTAGTAATGCTCTGCAATATACACGAAAGTTTTCATCAAAATCTTTTTGCTATTTACGTGGAAGTTCAAATACACACAATTCCATAAGAATTACGTTATGCACATATGTACGTAAATTTGCACTATCAAAAAAGCAAAGATGCTGTGATAAGCAAAAGAAGCCTTTTGTATTTAATATGGCTTACAATTATGTACTTTTTCCTAATGTGTATATACATTTAGGTTTATGCGCTACATACTCGTATTTATATAAAGAAACATTATTTAACTTCATTTTATTTATGTACCACTAAGGTAAACTACAAAAACTCAGTTAAATTTAGGCTGAAAATAGTCTCAATGAACAGGTGATGTAAGGGTTGTTTAGAGTCAGAAGGTCGTGGAAGCCCGGGTGCAAGTGCGTCGACCGCTCAGCGAGAGCCGCTCAGCGATCAATGACCGAGAGTCGCCCGGTGCACTCTCCAACATACCGGATCAAAACGGTCTATGAACCAATGCTGATCGGACTAGCAGTAATGGCAATCTATTTATGGTTGTCCTTTTCCAACGATTCTATGTTTGAAATATAAAATACAATATAAAAAAGCGATACCTATTTATTTTTCTTATATATGTGTGATCTTCATCTATGTCACGGCATCCAATGGCTAAATATGTGGATTCGATAGTGATTTAGGCAAACTCTTTGTGCCAAATCATTATTATATGAGGGAGGACTGGAGGGAGGACAAGAGTACTCCCGTAACCATAATCACTATAAAGTGTTCAAAACTGCGGAAAATTAAAAAAAAATCAAATATTAACGCGATAGAAAACGTAAAAGTAGTTTTATTTCAAATGATTACACATTTGCTTATTACTAGCGCTATCATTACTCGCGTAAACATCACAAATTATTAATTAGAGGAATAAAATCTTATAATATAAAAATAATAACTTACACATAACAGATAAGAAGCTAAATGAATTAAGAGAGAAGTGGTAAATTTACCACTTCATCATTCTCTTACTCTTATCCTAATTCCTTGGGGTCGATAATATATGTACTCTTCTTTCATAGTACATATTGTAAAAAATTATTGGCAATAGTTTTATGACCAGCCGCCTGCCAGACGCCAACCCTCCTTGGGAATGTAATTGTTGATCAAACTCGTATCGTATATTTTACGACATCCAAGAGCAAAGTAAGGGTTGGTAGTATGTCATATATAGCCACCAGTGGACCATTTAAGATAAACAATCGACACCGGTGCGCGGTGGTCACTCAAAATACAATGGGAAGATGACATGATGGATACATACGACGCTTTTTCTTCACCCCAGAAGGCTAAGGCAGGTTGTGTCCAGATCATAGCCTACCAAAAAATACAAAACTCTTATTCAGCATAATCTAATCGTCCTTCACTGGTAATGTAAGTAAAAGATACACTGTATTGACGGATAAAACGATTGATAAAACGGACATAAGACTACCTAAGCGCTAAAATTATACAAACTTTCATTAATATCTATTTAGTAGACATATTGTGATGATATATTAAAATGCAGACTTGATTCATAAATCAAATTTGCCACACTTACAGAGTTTACTGCTTAGATCTCTGCATTAGTAGAAGGACCACGCTATTGACAGTTCTCTGTCTGTAGCCGCGGGCTGGTCCATCCAGGTTAGTACTACACTCTCTCGCAGAAGATCGACGTATGAGTAATGGCAATGTGCTATTACGCGTCGTTTGGTGAGCGAGCCGGAACCCTAATTGTGATGATATATTAAAATGCAGACTTGATTCATAAATCAAATTTGCCACACTTACAGAGTTTACTGCTTAGATCTCTGCATTAGTAGAAGGACCACGCTATTGACAGTTCTCTGTCTGTAGCCGCGGGCTAGTCCATCCAGGTTAGTACTACACTCTCTCGCAGAAGATCGACGTATGAGTAATGGCAATGTGCTATTACGCGTCGTTTGGTGAGCGAGCCGGAACCCTAATTGTGATGATATATTAAAATGCAGACTTGATTCATAAATCAAATTTGCCACACTTACAGAGTTTACTGCTTAGATCTCTGCATTAGTAGCAGGACCACGCTATTGACAGTTCTCTGTCTGCAGCCGCGGGCCGGTCCGTCCGGGGTAGTATCACACTCTCGCAGAAGATCGACGTATGAGTAATGACCATGTGCTATTGTGCTTCGTTCGGTGAGCGAGAGAGCCGGAAGCCCAATTGGGTGGGTTTGGGGTTTATATTGGTAGTCAGCGGCCTAGTTATATATACCCTTGGTATTGCAAAGGTCCGTGGGCGGCAGTGACCCTTACCATCAGGTGTGCTGCTTGTTCGTTTGCCACCACTACCAATAAAAAAAGATATCAATTACACTATCGTGTATAGATTCACATAGAGCAATACTTTTAAACGTCTTTGTATTAACTATTAAATAAATCAGTATGGTAATGTTTTATATGTGAAAAGTAGAAAGTTAACTAACGAACCGACTCAACTTTCACGAACTTTCAGTACAACTAGTATAACAGAACATTTAAAATTATTCTAACTATATGTTTATTGACAATAATCAACTTACACGCTTCATGGAAGATAATTATTGTATAGACTTCGTGTTTTATGTTTACACGAGTACTACACATAATATCAGGATGACCGCACTTAGCTTGGTATTATCTTTTCACAAAAGCTATTTATGCACTTTTAAGTTCTGCAGATGTATAATTATAATTTGATATATTAGGTATATTTAGAATTTAAATTAAATAATGAGATTATTTTGATTTTAATAATGATTTTTTTATAATTTGTATACTTCCATTGAATTAGGTACCTATTACCTGTAATAATGGTTGTATGTGGTAATTAAATAAATAAATAAATGTTTTTAGTGGTTTTTTTGGAAATTGCATTTAGATTTATAATAAAAAAAAACTATTGATAAAATAATAAAAAGAAATATCTTTATCATCATCTATCTCAGCTCATAAACGTTCCACTGTTGAACTCGAGCCTCCTCCATAATGAGAGGGAAATTGAACTACTATACTAAGCTGGTCAGATGTGTTGGCGTAGGGTTTTGTTTAGAGCTTTTCTTCTCTTGCATAGATGCTATATGCGTTTTAAGTCCCTTAGTGGTCTCTTACAATCACCCACGAGTAAGATAGGGGGTGGTGAATTGTATTCTTACTCCGTCACCACACGGGCATATAAAAGGAAAAGCCAAAGATCGAATCGCAGCTGTTTGCATTAGACTGCTTGACTTACTAACGAAGCTATGTCTATTCTTAATGATAACAGCCAAATTTGCCTTCACATTCTAATAGTTCTCTATTCTAATAGTCCTGATAACGAAGAAAATTATTATTACGCTGACAAAATGATATTTTCTACAAACGAAATCTTTGAAATTTCTTCTGAAACTTGACTTCATGGAAATCTTTGGTACCGTTGCTGTGATTCTGAAAATAGAACTACACAATAATTGCTTGTTTAAAGACATTAGAGTTTAATGAAAGGAAATAAAACAATTTTTAATAATTTTATGAGGTCTTAATTTTGTTTTTACTATCCTATTGCTTCGAATATTTTTCAGCTTCAGTCCTCTTGTATCCACCAATCCGTAATAATAGTACTGATTCATATTAATATCGGGCCTTTATGTCATCACTAGTTCATGCTGACTAAACCAGTTGGCATAGTGTTTAATGTAACTCTGCTGGGCTCAAGCCTTATTTGTGACTCAGCTAGGCTCAAGCCTTCTCCACAATAGCAGAGAAATTGATCTACAATCCCGCGCTGTTCAAACGGATTGTGACGATGTAACGCCTTATTTCTAGCTTTTTTTCACTTGCATAGGTGTTGTCTGCATATTATATCCCTTAATCATCTTTTACGATCCACGGGCAAGTTGCGAACTTACTGAAGCAGTTAAGTCACACGAAAAGTTCTTTTTCCCGCTGTGCTGTACTTACGTCGCCAGTGTCCCACAAAAATATTGAATAAAAACCTTTAAAATTCTTTTTTTTTTTCGTATTGGCAATCAGCTACTTTACAAGCCATTTTTGCCAGTGTCGAGTTGAAACTTTCATCACGTCTTTAATATCTTCATGTTAGTCATTGTTCGTCATTAAGTCAAGTCGTCGCCATCAATAGTGCTATGGCCACACTGTTCATGGCAAATTTTGGCAATTTTGATGGAAAACGAAAAAGATGTAAAGCACTTTTATATCAAATTCACTACATACCAGCAGTTCTGTCACATCACATTACATAAAATGCCATCAAAATGATCTAATATAACACGTTAAAACACTAAGATATTAATCGGGTTTTTATAAATATTCAATACAATGCAAGAGCACCACAATTCACCATATGACGTTTCCAGATGCCCGCCAAAAGTCCACTATTAAAATTACTCTGAGTTCTATTTTTAAATTTATTTATTTTTAATTATAGAATTTGGTTACATACGTTACGTAATTGATTTATACGACACCCACAAAAATTAATAGTGTGATATTCCTTTATATATTAGCAGGTCTTCCTTTTTTATATTCTCGAATTTCTACATTAATGGCCAATCAATAAAATTGTGTGTGTACTTATCACGCGCTAGAAGTTATACTTCTTTGGCGTATCCAGATAAAAATCTTTTCAAAAATTTTATCTTTCGTCTTATTCTACGTTTGTAGAAAAAACGACACTAACAATAGAAAAAAAGGTATTTAATACATTGAAAGTTTTATTATAACGCATTATCTAGTTAAAAAACTAAAATGTTGACTATAGCTAACTTCGTGACAATGTGCGCGCATCGTAGAAATTTAATCTCACCATTCTTCCCTAACGCGCCAAAAGAAGTATAACTTCAAAAAAGGAATGAATTTTATTTATCTTAATGTGCCACCCCACCCCACAGTAGTGAATTATACCAAATACAAATTAATATTATCGAAACTTAGAGCGATCTCTGTCCAATAACCTTTAAATGAACCTATTGGTATAGGTAAGTAATGATTTAAATATGAGTGCAGTCTCTTTATTATAGTAGGTATTGCTATGAAATTCGAAGAAGCAAGTAAATATTATTGCTACAAAGTCTTATCGTAATTGTATAAGGCTGATAATGTTTAACAAAATATTGAAGAAACGTAACAAAATATAAAGTAATTGTAATATTAAAATATTATGCCTATGACAGGCATAAGACCAAATATTAGTACATTACGGCATTTCTAGATTAGAAAAATGTTTAATAAAATATTATCTTACTACAATCGCTGCATAAAATAATTGACATACAGTGTGAACACTGACATGTGGAGCTCGGGAATGGTTCCCAGGGACTGGAATAGCGCAGTCATCGTGCCTTTGTTTAAAAGCAAGGGTTTACGTTATGACTGCGCAAATTACAGAGCCATAAGCTTGACCAGTTTGGCAGCAAAAGTGTACGGTAAAATTATTGAAAGGAGAATTGAAAGGAGGATGGTGTCCGATGGTTTACTGTGTGAGACACAAGGAGGTGTTCTCTCTGCGCAACATTGTGGAGAAGCATCTGGCTCTGGGTCAGAGGGTTTTCTGCAGTTTTGGATCTGGAGAGAGCATTTGACACGGTTGTACGAAAGGAACTTTGGGACATTTCACCGGAGTATGGTATTAACGGTAAACTGCTGCAGGCTGTGCAGTCCAGTTACATGGGCTGTAGAGCCTGTGTACGGCTGGATGATGGAATGTCGCCTTGGTTTGACGTCAATATCGGCGTTAAGCAAGGGTGCGTTCTGTCAGCCAGACTGTTTATCATATATCTGGATAAATATCTCCAAAAGTTGAACGATATGAATGTGGGAGTCCAGATGGGCGACTCAATGGTCACTGCTCTGCTCTATGCAGATGATGCAGTCCTGTTGGCACAGTCAGTGACTGACCTGCAGACCCTAGTCGACACAATGACAAAAGATTGTAAGAAAAGGGGTCTACGCATGAATGTGAGCAAAACCAAAATAATGGTCTTTGAAAGAGATGAAGCCAGAACAGATGTAAGAGTAACAATAGGTAATGATGTACTGGAGCAAGTGGATGAATTTGTATATCTTGGATGTGGATTTAGACGAGATGGAATGTACACCACTGATATAGCGCGAAGAGATAATGCGGGAAATAGAGTGAATGGAGCGTTGGGGCAACTTCTCGGTAGCCACCACCTCAGCCAGAAGGCACGTGTAGCAATACATAACGCAGTGCTTGTCCCAACATTACTGTATGGAAGCGAGAGTTGGGTATGCAGAAAAGAGTATGAAAGTAAAATTAATGCGGTCGAAATGCGATCTCTACGGAAAATCTGTGGAGTTAGGCTGATCGATCGCATTCGTAACGACGAACGTAAGAGAGCGAGTAGGTATGAAAGAGAGTATCGGTGTAAAGATGCGAAAGGGAATGCTCCGATGGTTCGGACATGTGGAAAGAATGCCGAACGAACGTCTGGTTAAGAAGATATACAATGCGAAAGTGGAAGGATATAGGTACCGGGGGAGACCGAGACTAACCTTCCTAGACCAGATCGGTCATGTACTGAAGGAAGGTGGAGTCAAGAGTCTCCGAAACCGGCGAGCGTGTATGAAGAGAATTATGAATGTTGATGAAGCGAGTGAAGTATGCAAGGATAGAGTTCTCTGGCACTCTGATCTCTCTGCCTACCCTGCAAGGGATACGGCGTGATGATATGTATGTATGTATGTAGTTGTCTTTTACGACATCCATGAGCAAAGCAAGGGTTGGTAGTATTCGTAGCCGCTACCACACAGCTTTAATGACTACTTATACCATATTGATTAAATGTATTGGTATAATTGTATTTCGAGTTTCCCTCTCTTGCATAGATGTTCTATGCATATTATATCTCTTAGTTGTCTTTTAAGATAGGTACTCATGCACAAAATGGGTGGGGGATGGTGAATAGTATTCTTCCTCAGTCACCACACGCAAAAAGACAGTGGAAAGGTCAGAATAATGACGACGATATGCAATAAATTTAACAAATCAGTGCAGACTGCGTAATATGATATGATGTTTTGTGCGTGAAGGTGAAAGATCAAGTATCCTTAAGCTCTTATCATATAAATAAATGATAATACACATGTTTTGTTTGATGGCTCATAGACTGTACAGAAAATGATCAGCGATCATTATACTCTTTTCTATTTATAGGAAAGGTTTGACGTGTATAATATAAACTCAAAATAATTCAATTTTAATGGAATTTTGTGCATAATTTGATGTCAAATTTATTGATATTAATAATTAGTCTTTACCCATGATTGGTTCGCGTAGAAATCATATATGATAGAGGTAAACAGAGGAAGCTATGCAGGGTGTTCAAAATAATAGTATCTTAAACATAAAAGCCATATAATTTCTAAATTGAGTATAGCTCAATTTAGAAATTATATGTCTTTTATGTTCTGTTTGTATTATTCTAGTGTATTTAAAATAGATATAATAAAGATAATTGTGACCATTTTTAATTCAATATGAACAAGAAGTAAACGTCATCATTCGCCTGCTCTTATCCCAATTACTTGGGGTCAATACAATATGTACTCTTCTTTCATAGTACAAATTGTAAGAGTTATTGGCAATAGTTTTATGATCGGCCGCCTGCAGACGTCAACCCTCCTTAGGAATGTGATTGTTGACCAAACGGCATTAGATATAGTTGGCCCAGGTCATTATATGGCTCTTAGTCGTCTTTTACGACATCCACGAGAAAAGTAAGGGTCGGTAGTATTCATAGCCGCTACCATACAGCTAAAGAACAAGTACAAATATCAACACAAAATTTAATCCCCTATTTTACTTCGATAAAGGATGATTACATAAATTCTAAAGCATGTGTTTATTTATTTTTACACATACACACATATCATCACGCCATATCCCTTGCAGGGTAGACAGAGAGAACAGAGTGCCAGAGAACTCTATCTCTGCATACTTCACTCGCTTCCTCAACATTCATAATTCTCTTCATACACGCTCGCCGGTTTCGGAGACTCTTGAGTCCACCTTCCTTCAATACATGACCGATCTGGTCTAGGTAGGTTAGTCTCGGTCTCCCTCGGTACCTACATCCTTCCACTTTCGCATTGTATATCTTCTTAACCAGACGTTCGTTCGGCATTCTTTCCACATGTCCGAACCATTGGAGCATGCCCTTTATTTTTACATAACAGTATTTATGCCTAATTTGAAGGAATATTTATTTTTCTCCTCATCCAAATGTCCCGTGGCATGTTTGCCACTGCGTTTAACTGCATGCTGTGTGCATTTCAAGTGGAAATTGGTAAATTTCTTTATAGTTAAAAATAAATTATCACCAAAATGTATTTCTAATTGCAGTAGCTTCGAGTCGATATGAAGAAAACATTCAACCAGCTTCTTTATATAACATATAGATAATACATGGAAATGGAATAGAGCTGTGTGGTAGCGGCTATGAATACTATCAACCCTTACTTTGCTCGTGGATGTCGTAAAAGACGACTAAGGGCCTTATAGCGACCTGGGCCAACTCCATCTGATGCCGTTTGGTCAATAATTACATTCCCAAGGAGGGTTGACGTCTGGCAGGCGGCCGGTCATGAAACTATTGCCAATAACTTTTACAAAATGTACTATGAAAAATGAGTAGGTACATATTGTATCGACCCCAAGTAATTGGGATAAGAATAGGAGAATGATGAATGATGACATACCAATAATAATTAATAAAATATTGAACTGCATGAGAATAGAACCACATTACTCAGCAAAAGAGATCTATGGATCTCTTAAATCACGCACTAACCATGCAGGTTTTATATACAATAAATCATTTCATTTTATTCACGTTCGACAGCCATGTCAATTAATTTGATTGACACACCATCTATAAAATATCTCAGACATGCTGGCCTTATCTTGATGGTTTTCACCGATTAAGGCTTTAATTTATAAAACTTGATTTAGAAAGTCAGAATATATCAGATATATTTGTTTCATCGACTTTTTCATTCAAAATTTTATAAGATAAGGCTACAATTATTAAATTTCAATAATATTAAAGATTACCCTTACTCTTGATACATGTCTATGTTCTCTTGTCTATGTTTATACAGTTATTTTATATACGTAGTCAAAATATATACTAAAAATACAATTTCTCACCATTCCTTCCTTTAATAGGATCATGTTATACACATTGTGTGCTTGTAATATTATTAAAAAAACGCGGATTGCGGAAAAAAAAAATCTAGAACAAATAACTATAATTTATTTTTTTCACTGATATTTTTTTTATAGCTTTTGGTGGCAAACGAGCAAGTAGCACACCTAATGGTAAGTGTCACTGCTGCCTATGGACCTTTGCTATAAGGGTATAGCTAGACCGCTGTCTACCATTACAATCCCCAAACCCACCCAGTTCGGCTTCCGACTCTCTCAGATAAAATATTCAAAAGTTTAACAAGATGTGGAATGAGAGACTAAATATACTATATTATACGTTGGTTATTACAAAATCTAGTAACGGCTGGGACTTAAGCATATAGTATATATGAAACGCCGTGACAATATATGTAGCTCGGGTTGAGAGCTCTTAGCTTTCATCCATATTCCGCGTAAAGCAATCAAAGCCATCTGCGTCTAAGAATTAAACACACAGAAAAAATAAAATAAAATCCAAAAATATTTAGATGTGCATCTATCTACTCGGATTCAAGAATCATATCAATTCACAATACAAATTACATGGATAATAAAGTCCACTAAATTATCCTTTCCATTTTAAATTTCAAACACACTATTATATTTTCTTAACATTTTTTTCAACAATCACCACCATTTATTGAGCAATGCCATGCCCAGCAATGTGACTTTAATGGCGATTCTCGTATAAGCTACAATGACATTTGAGCATTTAACATGTAACCGCGAATGGTGTTATTCACACTCACCCAGTGAGTCCGAACGCGTAAAGGCGATGTTTCGATACTTTATCGTCGGCACTTCCACGATATCCAAGCAGCAGTATCTGTGACCCGCTGCATATCTTGATATGTGAACCGATGCAAATTATAAGCCCCATATAGCCCTTTCTTCGCGCCGAACACCTGACGGCATGATGTTGGAGGATAGCTGGTTAAAAAAGTATCATTCATCATCAGGATAACTTTTAAATGTAAAAAGATCACTTAATAAATTATATCTACGAATGAGTAATTAAGTAAATAAAAGAAACACATTCGCTTATTATTATTTTCATTGCGTTTGCTTATTAATATATTCATCACGTTATGCTTATTATTATTTTAACTACCTTATTAGACAGAATTAACAGGGTGATCTCGGAGTCACAGAAAGACTCGGCTTAAATATCAGTAAATTACTTTTTGGAATATCGAATCAAATAATTTCTTAAGCATAAACCACAACATTTTAACTACTTTATTACTTCTCTCTTAGCATAATTATTTTTCATATTTCCTTTTGAAATTTATTTTAATTCTTATAATGTTACTATGTATTCTTTCAATTTTTTCTACCTATTATTGTATCTGCTAATAAATTATCGCAACTAATTTAGGTCCCTGATCAAGTCAGGGGTTATTTAGACTAAGTTCATGATGACTTAGAACAATAAAAAAAAATAAAAAAGCATATGGGGCATATATATATATATATATATATATATATATATATATATATATATATATATATATATATATATATATATATATATATATATATATATATAGGTATATATATATATATATATAGGTATATATATATATATATAGGATTTACATATTGTCAATTTTATTTTTTTTTCAAAATAGTCTACCACGGTCACAAACTGAGAAGATCCGCCAAGAAACTCAGCGGGCTCGTAATTTTTTAATGACGAATATGTTCAATATCGAGACTACATTCATCATCATTACAGCCCATATACACTACCGTCCAAAAGTTTGGAAGCAGCAAGGTAAAATCGAATAAAACCAAACTAAGTCATTTAAATTTAAATGTATTGATAAAAAAATAAAGAACAAACAGAAACTAACTTAAACAAAATAAAAAAATAATATACAATGGTAAATTAGATTAAATTTTAGCTTCATCAAAGTGTCCACCTTTCTCCTTTATAATCTCACATATTCTGGGCATTCTATTAATCAATTTTTTAAAATAATCTTTATCTGATTTGTTCCATTCGTTCTCTAATAGCTGCCACAAATGTTCTGAGCTCGTAGGACAACGACTTTTCACCCTCCTGTCAAGTTCATCCCAAACAAGTTCAATGGGAGAAAGATCAGGGGATTGAGATGGCCATTGCATGATGTTTAAAATGTTTTCAGCTTTTTTCTTGTTTAAAAAGTTCTGGCACAATTTAGACGAATGCTTAGGATCATTATCCTGTTGAAAAATGAATCCAGAACCAATGAGACTTAGTCCACTGGGTATGGCAGAATCTTGGAGAATTTTTAAATAGCCTTCCTTGTTTAATTTTCCGGTTATCCTCACAAGATTGCCGGGTTTACTGTTGCCAAAACACCCCCAAACCATGACATTACCACCACCATGTTTGATGGTAGGCACTGTACATGCCTCTGAAGCCCTCTCTTCTTTTGACCGGCGTACAAAGACACGTCTATTGGATCCGAAAATCTGAAATTTTGATTCGTCACTCCAAAGGACATTTTCCCATTGTTCTATAGTCCAGTTTTTATGCGCTTTTGCCCATTCTAGTCTATTTTTCTTATGTCGATTTGTTAGTTTGGGTTTTTTAGCAGCAACACATCCTCTTAATCCCGCAGACAGTAAGCGTCTTTTAACAGTAGTTGTTGAAATGGGTGTTTCTCGCGTATCATTCAGAGCTGCAGTGATCTGTGGTGCAGTTAAGCGTCGATTCCGTTTAGAAAGAACTCTAATGAAGTTGTCCTCTTGATTTGTTGTGGATTTGGGCCTACCAGATCTCTTTCTATCTTCATTTTTCCCCGTTTCTTGTTTTCTAGCAAGGGTATAGTGGACACCTTTACAAGAAATTCCGAGCCTTTCTGCGATTTGACGTTCACTGTATCCTTCCTCGCGTAGAGTGCAAATAGCGCTTCGCTGTTCAAGCGTGATTTGCTTGCGTTTTGCCATTTTCAGAAGAAAAAATACGGTCAAAGTAGTAGCCGATATCTTTCGAATACAGACAATGTTAATATCACAACTTTCACGTGCCAATGCTCAAGTGCGACTGAATAAGGTCTAAAAAAGTTAAAACCAGCAAACATTATCAATAAAACTACACCATTGCATAGGATAAAGTAGCCGACGGATTAAGTCATAAAACACGTGTTTCGTCAATATTAAGGAATTCCATAAAACTTGATGAATGTAGGATAATAATCCTTTTGTGTTTGTGTAGACAGTCGTAAAAGGTTGTAAAACTTAAGATTATTGCTAATTTTTACCGCTATTAGTCGGCATTTATTTGTTTTGTTTGAAAACAGGTGTGCTTCCAAACTTTTGGACGGTAGTGTATGTCCCACTATTGGGCTCGAGCCTCCTCCGTAATGGGTGGGAAATTAACCTACTATACCACGCTGGTCAGACGTGTTGGTATAGAGTTTTGTTTCTAGTTTTCCATCTTTTGCATAGATGTTATATGCGTTTTATATCCCTTAGTCGTCTCGTACGATACCCATGGGTAACATAGGTGGTGGTGAATTGTATTCTTACTCCGTCACCACACGGAAATACATTACTACTTATTAACTTAAATGAAATATGTATGCTAGCTTTTGCTAGCTTTTAAATAGACGAAAAAGAATAGATAGACAATCAGTTAGCCCGAGATTTAACACGCTGAACTCTTATTAGGCACACCACGTCATTAAATGAACCTACAACTATTATAAAAAAGAATCCTAAAGGAGATCACGAGATTACCAATGACTTAGATATGACAACCATAACGATAATGTAATGGAAAACATAGATAGCCATAGAACAGAATTGCTCTTTTTTTTTCTATATTCAGCAACGTAACTTAAAAGATTGACAGCGATTGTAGTAATGGCAGTTTTCCAATTAGAGAGCATTATGCGACTCAGTGGCGCACAATGCCGAATTATGCTGATGCTTAATTGGAACGTGAATTAGTTTTTAAATGCACCAGCAGAGTGCGCTAAGTTCAGCGTTGAAATAAAAGATAATTTCAGAGTTAGCAATAACCTAATTAATCTGTAAATAAAGTGGTATACATAATAATTGGTTGAAAACTATTTACGGTTATTTTAAGTAATTTAGATTTTGATTATTTAATAAACATTTTTTGTTTTGAGTAATTTTTTAAAATGAGTTCTAAAATAATTAAATACTTTTTAATTGAATCATCTTACCAGATGATAGTGATGATGATTTATCGAGTACTCCGAGTTTAAATCAATCAATTAGTTCATTAACAAGTGATATATTTATTGAAGATATGTATGATAATGATTAATTTTAAATGTGGAATATAAAAAAAAGTCAATGTTTGTACCTTCATTCATAATTATATTTTTTTTAACACAGGTTGAATTAACTTTGATTATTTCCAAAAAACTACAACGAAACGAAAGCTTTATAAATTTTTTCACCAACAAATAATATTACTAACAATAATATAAATAAAGCATTTCGATCAATATGTCAACTTAAAGAATTATTATGTTAACTTAAAGAAAAAACACTTGTTAATTTTCAGTCACTAAGTTGGTATCGATTGCACGCATCAGACGAAAGCACTACTTTTAAGAGTGCTCGTTGCTGTAGTTGGAACATTCAACGTTAAGCATTATGCCGCATAATGCGCTCTAGTGCTGTAATTGGCAAACTACCAATATCAACAAAGTACGAATAAAAACGAAATAAAATTGACTTCTAAATTTGAAAATAGAATTGACTTCTGAATTTGAGGATTATACAAATATTTGATGCGAATAAAACTCAAACGAGGTATTAATATAATGGCCATTGAACTGAATCCGTTATATCGTCTCAAATGATATTTAATTATTATGTATATGAATTGTAGCCACAAATAAACATTATAATTCACGGGTTACTTGCGTGTAAATATGTAGATAACGAAGCTCCATATAAAATACATTATGAATTAAAATTTTGATACTAATGGTGGCTAGGATATCGCTGTATCAGAACAAATAGTTCTAACAGATATACTCTACTCTAGTCACTCTACAAATAGCTTGCTTGCAAATACAAATTATTTACAAGCAGCAAATAGGTATATATTGTTTACAGTTTCAGCTTTAAGCTTTTTAAAATTATGCGAAGTTTATGCGAATGTTACAGCAAACTTTCTCAGAAACAATAGACAGTAGTGAGTGAACTGGTGTTAACTAGTGCAAGTACTAGCGATGTGTGCAGTTCCTAAAGTCCTTTAAATCCGGTTATGAGGCGCGGGCGCATCACTCGCTAGCGCGCACTCGCTATAGTACAGTCGTAACGACTCCACAGGCGCACTAAGCACGGTCATAGCGCGAATTTTATAAATAATAAAAAAAAAATAACAGCAATAATGTACAAATCTCTAATAGTTTTATGTGTGGTGTGCTGTATTGTTATTGGTAAGTTTAAATTATTTTTGAGTGAAATAGAAATTATTTAGCATTAAAATATTTTAAATAAGTAATTTGCATAAGGAATATTTGAAATTGTTTCTTTTTTTTTTGTTTGAGAAAGCCAATAGATAAATAATAGTAACTTTTTTTATTCTCAACATGGTTACGGTGTCTATTACTATTATGCCTATTCATAATTTACATAAATCACACGCTATTAAAGTTAATCATATACAAACTACACCATGACTACAGCTTTTTTTTGTTTGCTAAATTGCAATTGACAGATAAAGAGGTAAAAAAAAACTTCTTTATAATACTCGAGTGTTAAAACAAAAACATGAACGACGTCAATTAATAAATTTTATCAAAGTTATTCATAGATTAAGTCACGTAAATGTCGAGCGTGGGCCAAATCGTGATATGGTGATCCTTTTCCGTAATCGTGAGCTTATCGGGTGTTATTTTTTACAATATATATATGTATGTATACTTATTATCTTTATGACATTACCGTACCAGATTTTAAAGCCACATAGCTGCCACTTACTCCTGAGATTGCATGAAAAATAAATTGTACTGCCTGAATGGCCGAATACTTTAAGTACCAGCTCACAGTGTCCTAGTATCAGGATTGAGATTTCCAGTCAGAATTATTCTTTATTTGATCTACAAGTTACTGTCCCTATTTAATAATGTATTTGTGAAGTCTTTCAACATATATGTATTGATTTCTTAATGCGAATCTTATATATATATATATATAAATATAATATATCTTTTATAACAAAAATAATTTATAGAAAACCACTAAATCGAATTTTACTATGATTTTAAGTGTGATATTCATTTATTCTAAATTTGGCAAATAAAATTAAATCTATATGTCACCTAAATAAATGTACATCCAATTTTTATCACGCGCCTCCTCCACAATGGAAGGGCAATTGACTTATTACACTACTTTTACCAAACGGGTTGGTACAGGGTTTTGTTTCGAGTGATATATTTCTAGCATTGATATTATATACTAGCTTACATCCCTTAGTCGTCTTTCATCACAACTACGGATAATTGTCCTTAACTTTGATGATTTGTATTCTTACTGCTTTTACTAATTACTTGTAACATATACATGAAATAAATTACGCTACTAAGGTGGTTTGCTTAGCGCTTAGCCTTATTAGAAAGTTTAATGTAGAGCAGACTGCAAAAAAACCTGTAATTTCGTCTTTGATTTTGTCTTCTATAATTACAAACTCGTTTCTATAGTTAAAAAAAATCTACTCATTTTATAATTAATTCATTTTTAACTATGCCCATATTTCAGATATTAGGTACATATTTATTCTTATTTACGTACAGAATCTTAGTTGGCTTTAATATATATATATATTTAATACAGTAGGTTACCATTAAAATAAATACAAAGCATAATAAATGTTGGCATTATAATTTTTTTTTAACGTGGTAACGGGGTCTATCATTACTTTTTATAGATATTTTAAAAGACGACTAAGGAATTTCGGCTAATAACCCCCATGTTGAAAGGTAACTCAAAACAATACCCTATATAAAACTGTCGGTACCGCGTAAGTTGAAAATCAATTTCTCCCATTGTGTACAAGGTTGACACCTAATAACGAAACTTGTATAAACTTAAGAAGTAATAGAATAACTTGACAGTATTAAAATCACATCACTAATAAGACATTTTTTTTTTTTAATTTTCTTACACCTTGATTGAATTGGTAATTGCTATCGTTAAGTGATGAATAAATACCGTATAGTTTAACCAATTTAACATAATTAAGATGTAATAGTTTTGTAATTGGATACATAGGTCGATGTAGTTGTAAATTCAATTACTCGGCAATTGAATTTACAATACCATGAAACTTAAATTATTACTACTTGCCGAAAAATATTTTATTAGCAAACACCTGAGTCACGATATACTTTCGTCTATTATTTTTCATAAATACACAAATTGTCGATAAAAAAAAAAGTGACATTTATCGAAAATTTTGAAAATTGATATTATTGTTTAAAACGTTTTGTTATAGTTTGTATTTTAATAAATAAAATAATAAATCATCAAATTAAATGTCAAAAACTGTGCTGTCAAAAGTGTTGTTCTATGTTAAACCGCACGTTTGTTCGTTGAAAAAAATCTTTACATTTTATTGTAAAATTTGGTTATTTTGATTAATATCACTTTTCTATTTAAGCGTTGAAATATTTCTTGTAACCTAATGTTTTACGTAGCAGCGTGAAGGTTCTGTGAATATTTAAAATAATCTGCCTAGAATGAATAAGAATATTATTTTGAAAGATTACTTACGTGTTGAATATTAAAATTTAAGATTTGTATAAAAAAATTGCTAGTTTTGTATTAGAATATTTGACGTAGATCGGGCAGTTAGAAAATGAAATTCACAATCAATTTGTTCATATAAATATGTACTATTGATATGATCGATTTGATTTTGAAACTATAAGCGAATTGAGTTCATTATCTACTCTTTTGTAGTGACCCAAATTCTACCATGTTTCTATACATTTGTAACTCCTGTAATACATATATTTACATAATTAAGATTATTAAAATCTAGTATAACAATATTCTATGTGAATAAATTTGCATTAAGCATTAGAATTCACAATAAATCAAAGAGAATTTGGAAACATAAAATTTTTACGCGTAGAATAGAAGTATACGCTGAAATAAAACTATTTTTACGGATTCACGAATCATGTTTATATTTGACTAACAAACCCAGCAAGCTAGTTTGTTTGTAGAAGTTGATATCGCAGCGCCACCAGGTGGTGAGTTCCATCAATGGGGATCAGTGAGCATATAAACCTTCTCCGTAAAAAAATACATACCCATCACCAATTTTCATAATGATTAATCAAATAGTTTTTGAGTTCAGCGATGTCATATATACAAACATCATCTTTTATTAATATAGATAATTATATTTTTGAAGTTTCATTCACATGCTAGTTATCATTTAAACGTCGCAGTCGGCAATTTTTGTAATAACTATGCTCTTTTATAGCTGGGGTATAATACGCAAGACTACTGACACTGAAACTTACTGAATGACTTAAATACTAACTACACGATGACACTGACACTGACACTCTCAGAGAATCTGGTGTGCTAATCATACTCGCGATTTTTTTTAGTAATATTAACATAATGAAGATAAAGAAATAAAATAGCAGCGTTCAATGGGTAGATTAGGAATCGCGTGAAATTCTCGAGCGCAGGTATCTAATCTTCTGATCCCTTAGCCAGCGACTGTCGTGGGAAAGTGGCCGACACATTTTATCTTCACCAGTCCACCGAGAAATCCTTGATACCATAAATAAATATGTGCCAGAAATCATTATGTTTGATAAAAAGAAATCTTTGAAAAAATTTAACAAATAAAATATTATTCTATATTCTAATATTATAACAAAGAAATTCAATTGGCCAATATTTGCTGACTCATGTGGATCATCTCATCACATAGTGGATAACGAAACACAAAATGACAGATAAAGCGCGTCATCCTTAAGATATCCCTAGAAAAGGATGAGTTAAGCAGCCGGCCGCTTATAGGTAAAATTTAATTAACTCTTTAAAAACACATTATGCAACTTTTGCCACTAGTACTACGAGGGCAAAGATAATAACAGCTCATTTCATACTCATATATGAAAGTAGAAAATGATAATACATCATGCATTTACTAGGCAAATCGTAACTAACCCGAAGAAAACTAGTCAGTATCTTAAACATATACCGTATATAGATTTTTCCATAGGTATATATATATTTTATGTAGCTCCCGGGGGAGATCGAGACTAACCTACCTAGACCAGATTGGTCACATACTGAAGGAAGGTGGAGTCAAGAGTCTCCGAAACCGGCGAGCGTGTACGAAGAGAATTATGAATGTTGAGGAAGCGAGTGAAGTATGCAAGGATAGAGTTCTCTGGCACTCTGTTCTCTCTGCCTACCCTGCAAGGGATATGGCGTGATGATATGTATGTATGTATATATATTTTTCTATAATCAATAGGTGTCAGGTAATCATTATATTTAATTATCATTTGTTTTATATTGGCATTTATATTATAGGCATACTTGGTGACAATAAGGTTTCGTGTTTAAGTCCAGCTTAGAGAATTGTAGCGTTTTACGGTTATAATCATTGTTTACCTACTATCCTCGTCCGTACTATTCGTGTGGTGACGAAGTAGAAATACAATGAATATCATTTCCCTTGAATCTGGAATGCTGGGATCCAAAAAGACTAAGGAACTCAAACAGATATAATGTAACAATTCGAAATGAAACCTATTATAAAACTGTCTGAGCAGCGTGGTATATGAGGTCAATTTACTGCCCACTGTGAAGAAGCCTCGATCCTTGTAATATGACGTATTGAGCTGATCTCAGCTAATATACGTCATCTCGCCATTATCTGATGATGATGGTGATACCGATTATTAAGACGGATTAAAAATATTCAAGATATAACGTGGATATAACTTCTATATATCTCCAACATGCCTGCCAAGGGTACGGATTATGTGATTATCCCTTCTTTGGGAGCCCCGTGGCTAAAAATGAATAATCAACTGCTGAATAAATAGGTGACTTTTGTCTATGCCCAGGCCATATATTTGAGTAAATTTCAAATTCATTCGGCTTTTTGTAGTTTATAGTTATAGCAATATATAATAACATTAAAACATAATTATATGGAATTGATCTATCTTTGGCATTTATTAATATTTTACGATATCATCAAAATAACTTTGCATTCAAATCCATTTTGGTATTCAAGCCAATTTAGATGATTTTTTTATTAACCACCAAAAACAAAAATAACAGGGAGATGTAGCAAAACGGGTTGATGATAACGGAATAAGCACACGCAACATCTGAGCAATCAATGATCTTATAAGAACAAGTTATACTCGTCTATATTTCGCACAACTTCATCGCAAAATTTAATAAACTTTAGTACCTAACCTAACTATATTGCTAATCATCACTTTAATTACTAAATTACGGCACCTTGATTTTATAATATTAAATTAACTAAACTTACTTACCTTTCTTTATATATAGATCTCCATATTCCACTGTTAAAAGATTTAAGCCTGCCTTCTCCGCAAAGGTAAAGCAAATATTTTATTAACTATTCTGGCAACATCAGATAAAATTTAATGTTTTATTGGACTGATTTACGTTTATTTATTGTGCTGTGGTAATGGCTACGAATACTACTAATTACATTGCTAGTGAGTGTCATAAAAGACGTCTAATAGAGCTTTAAATCGACCTGGGGCAATTTCATCTGGTGTCGTCTGGTCAACAATTATATTCCCAAAGAGGGTTGACGTGAGAAAGGCGACCGGTTATAAAACTAAAACTAATAACTTTTGAAATATGTACGATGGTAGCGGAGTACATACATATAGATATACAATGCGAAAGTGGAAGGATGTAGGTACCGGGGGAGACCGAGACTAACCTTCCTAGACCAGGATCAGTCATGTACTGAAGGAAGGTGGAGTCAAGAGTCTCCGAAACCGGCGAGCGTGTATGAAGAGAATTATGAATGTTAAGGAAGCGAGTGAAGTATGCAAGGATAGAGTTCTCTGGCACTCTGTTCTCTCTGCCTACATACATACCATCACGCCTCCTCACCTCACCTCCTCACCCACCACCACACCTCTCTGCCTACACACACATATATATATATATATATATATATATATATAGTTATACATATAATAATCTCTTATGATATCTATTGAATAAGAATAGATGGTGAATCACACGGATGCAAGCGACGTTTACAGAAATCAACAACAAGAATATCATACATACTATTGTAGTAAAAACTTAAAGGAAAAACAAAATCTATAATTAATGTGTTAGATAAAACTTATTTTAATATCTCATAAGTATAATACTTTACACGTTTAATATAAAATTATCTCATAACCCATCGTTGTTAGTCATCACGGATTATAATATTTTTTGCTTGAATAGTTTTTGTTTTAATTCTACCTATGGAATATGATCTCATCGATATTCAGCCACTAATAATTCCGGGAGAGGTTAATATAGGTGCCGAGATATTTTTACGATCCGCTTCTTAAAACGAAACTGAGATCGAACATATTTTAAAAAGATACTTAATTGTTTTGAACAAGAATCAGGTATTTTGGAAGGATTTTATTTAATTATATCTAACCTCTGCAGACTTTAAATGAAGCTCGCTGCAATATAAACTTATAAAGCATTGGACTGTATACATAGTGATGTCGTGGGAGTCATGTCTTTTATGGAATTTTATAATAATGCAAAAACAAACATGATTGGGCTGGTCCGGTCTCTCGTTGGGTTACACACCAGTGGTTAGGACAATGACTTCTGCCGTTACGTTCTCGGCGCCATTAAAAAGCTTCACTGTAACTTTAATTAATATCTATATTAATAAAAGAGATTATAATTATAAAAATTAAAAATGTTCTGGCCATCGTTTTGATAGCGTGTAATCGTCTGTAATGATGTCATTTAAAGACTATAACTCTTCAAAATTGCTATTTTCGTTATGGTTGGCATTAAATAGAACGAAAAAAATACGTAATTTACTTTACTAATTAGTTTTATATTGCATAAATGGAATGCTGATTCAAAATACGACTTCTCGTACTAAGTATAGGAGGTTGGATTTCCACGTAGTATAATTCTTTGTAATATCCACAACTGGTTCTTATGAGTCTGAGTATAATTTGCGTCTCTTAATTATACGTACGTTTGTAAAGTCTCCTGCGAAAGAAGGATTTATTCATTAGAACAGGATGAAGATTTTTTTTTAAAGAAAATAATAATATAATCTGTTTTAGCTTAGGAAATGAGACTTATTAATATAATGTAGACGTTGAAGGGAACGCATCCGTAGGGTCTTCAATAATACCACACTCGAACAAAATTGGGACTTGACCATATATAAAGCTTGATCACCTAGAGAGAAAGAGGATTAAAACCTAAAAAATAAGATCGCCTATTATGGGTTCGTTCCCCAATGTTATAATTATAATGCTAGGGCCGCACCTGCGTGTTTCGTTCCGAAGTAATGTGGTGGCGAAGCTTCGTACGTTTTGTACACTAGAAAGTTATCGCGACAAAACTGTGGTCACATTAGCGAATTCAGTATTTTACACGAAGTATCGTTGCACGATTTAAGATATTAATTAAAGATGGCCGAAATCATTTTCATGCGTTAAGCTATGGATGACGAATTGATTTACTATTACAGCTATATTATGCTAATAATTACATAATGATTTTTTTGGATCCCTTCATGGGTTCTGCTTCATAATGGTGTAAAAAGTCTTACACCATTTCATCACTCCACTGCATATTTATTGATTCTGGAGATCCTCGTACGTGTCTAAACACATAAAAAATTCTGCCGAAATGAAAAACGCTAGTCTGGCCACAGACCGCGATATATTAGCGCACTAAAACCCTTTGAATTATCGCCACCCAAGAGATAACGCACACGAAGCCCGAATGTTCGCGACGATAGCCAATAATGACCGGTCACATCTGCGTATATCGTCGCATTGCACGAAGCTTTGTAACGATACACGCAGGTGCGGCCGTAGCATAACGCAAATGGAAATATGTCAACTTTATCATCTTTATTTCCCAGTAAAGAATCAATTATAAAATAAATACGTAACTATGAGCCTATTATTCCCATCTTCGTGTTGATTTCTAATTACTATATATTTAAAATATGATTTATAAATAGTCATAAACTTCATTACACGTCTTATGCATACACATACATATCATCACGCCATATCCCTTGCAGGGTAGGCAGAGAGAACAGAGTGCCAGAGAAAACTATCTCTGCATACTTCATTCGCTTCCTGAACATTCATAATTCTCTTCATACACGCTCGCCGTTTCGGAGACTCTTGACTCCACCTTCCTTCAGTACATGACCGATCTGGTCTAGGTAGGTTAGTCTCGGTCTCCCTCGGTACCTACATCCTTCCACTTTCGCATTGTATATCTTCTTAACCAGACGTTCGTTCGGCATTCTTTCCACATGTCCGAACCATCGGAGCATTCCCTTTCGCATCTTTACACCAATACTCTCTTTCATACCTACTCGCTCTCTTAGGTCGTCATTACGAATGCGGTCGGTCAGCCTAACTCCACAGATTTTCCGCAGAGATCGCATTTCGACCGCATTAATTAAACACGTCTTATGGGTCATGATAATTTATAATAAAACTAATATAACAATAATATCGTATTTCGTATTATAAATTATGCGTAGCGTATTCAATCGATCATTTACTTCGATCACATTAAGTATAATTATTGTAACTGTAATTTATAGTCGCTAATTAACAGCCAACTTCAAATTGTCAATATAAATTCAAAAGATGTTTAGTCTTACACAGATAAGAAACTTGTTATGTCTCTTCGATGACCCACTTTTGTAGTTATACGTATGGCAAAATTTAATGTACTGCTAATTGCTTAAATAAATAACAGTGATATTGTACACCTACTGAAATTATTCAATATAAAACAAGTTGTGGAGTCAAGAGTCTCCGAAACCGGCGAACGTGTATGAAGAGAATTATGAATGTTGAGGAAGCGAGTGAAGTATGCAAGGATAGAGTTCTCTGGCACTCTGTTATCTCTGCCTACCCTGCAAGGGACATGGCGTGATGGTATGTATGTATGTATGTAAAACAAGTTATTTCTAATATATTCTGTCCGTACTAGATGCATATAAGACACATAATCAATGAAATCATCATATATGTCCCCTCTTAGGCTCTACTCTTCTCCGCAATGGAAAGAAAATTGATTTAATATTTCACGCTGGTCAGACGTATTGGTATAAGGTTTTATTACGAGTTTTCCTTCTGTTACGTAGATGTTATATGCATATTATATCTCTCAGTCCTTTTTTATGACACCCATCGATAATATAAGTGGTGTATTATATTCTTACTCCATCACTACATGGAAATAATCCATGTCAAAAAATATCAAAAACTAGTAAAAAGTATCTGTTCTGTTTCTATGAATAAATTCATCATTTTGTGTATGTATGTATACTACTATGTAGTTCATCATCATCATCCTGACCTTATCCTAGTCTTCTTCCTATAATACAGTTGGAAAAAGGCCGGAGTATAATAAAAAAAGATAAAAAAGATTCTGCCAACAGACGCGTGCCTTAAGTTAATCCTCCTTGAAAAACTGAAACAGTATATTGGAATTTGTATTTGGCTCCTGCAACATCATCATTATCTCAGCTCATATGTTTTCCACTTTTGGGCTCGAGTCTCCTCTATAATGGGAGGGAAATTGACCTACTATACCACGTTGATCAGACGTGAAGGTATAGCGTTTTGTTTCGAGTTTTCCTTCTCTTGCATAGATGTTATATGCGTTTGATATCCTATAGTCGTCTCTTACGATCACCCACGGGTAAGATAGGGGGTGGTGAATTGTATTCTTACTCCGTCACCACACGGAAAGGTTCTTGCAACACCAATAAGTAATTTTTGAGTTGCTAATTTTAGATTTTAGAATTGCAACTGTACTTATTCTATGTATTACTATTAGGGACTAGGATTGGTTTTCCGAAACATCTTATTGTTTTTTTTAAAGTTTGTTAATCGAGGAAGGTTTATATGCTTTAATGTATAACGCTACGATACGTAGGATAAGGGGCAGTGTATTTAAATATTAGTGCATCAGTCAAAATATTATAACAATGACGGTCGAGTTCTGTTCAATCACCGTTGCCATGTTAACTGCTGAGATGACAGAAATTGTGAATAATGTATTATGAATATTATTATTTATACGCGGGACGACGTAAATTATTAAATATAAATAATAGCCAATAAATATGTATGTGCATACATGCAAAATTGATTTGACACATCTTAATAAATAAAATGTTTGAGATATAAGTTTTATTAATAATATTATTTAATATTTATCCCAGTTGCTATATTTTTATATCTATCGACGCCGGAAAATATAAATGGTTTTGTAGGTTCCTAACCCACAAAGTTAAAATTGAATACGTCAGACTACAACTTAACAACTACAATGATTCGAAGTATTATTGGAATAAAAAAGTTTAATGTTTTATTAAACAAACTTTGTTCAAGTTTGTTGTGTGTAAAAGAGGTTGTTTAAGTAAAAACACTTAAAGAACTTTCTTACTCATATATTCATCAGATTTATTATTAAAAAAATATATATCCGTATCGCGTGCCTTATATTATTAAAAGCACATACGAAATAAGATAGAATGTAGACAATTATTATTACTTACTAATGTTAATTATGCCTACATATCGCTTTTTTTATATTATCTAAAAAAATAATGCGCAGTGGTTTTAATTATATCTGACACCAAAGTCCATCTCTTACCGTATTTTATTCGATTTATTTTGCATACAAAGAGCGATAAAATAAAATAAAAAAATTGCACCATTTGTAAACCAGAACCCAAATAGCAGTTTTAAGGTATTTAAATTGAGAGAAATATTACTGTGAAGCAAAAATCTGGGGCAAACGGTTGTATTAAAGAGCATCTTCGCACACGTTTAATCTAAGTTCTAATCTGGACCTTATCGGAGTGAATATTGAGAGTAAAATGTATAAAATAAACAAATTAATAGGTGAAGTGTATACTGAACAAACGAAAAGAGTACAGTTAGCCAGTTTTGACAAGCAAAAAGCCTTGAGTACAACGGACAGACCGTTAGAAAGTTGGTGTGTTCATACATACATATCAACATCTCACAGCAAACTGGAAAGCGTTAGATAATTTAAAAAGTAATCAAAACGCCATTTCAATATTAACGGTTTTGCACTTACACAATTCTTTTATATCACCTCAAAAAATAATGGCGATATTTACCGGAACTACGGGGCAATTACTCGGAGAATTTATAAAGAAATTGTCCATGCATATCATAGACAATATTTTTTTAAATTTACTATAGAGGGAAGAAAACTCAATATAAATTCTTATCTACATTTTATCATTTTTTTTGTGGAATAGTAACCAGACTGGCGTCTGGTTACTATTCCACAACGTTACTATTAGCCAAAAGATTATTGTAGAATGTAGATCCATGGCTAGCTTATAACTAGAATGAATTAGAACGATAATCGTTTTCGGGTTGAGAGCGCTCACACAACAGCACGGGTAAAGTTGTGATAGCCATCAACGCTGTAATTAAGGAATGGGTTCAGGTGGCCTTCTCAATTAGCGGGTGAAATAATAGAACATTGTAAAAGGACGATAAATTATCAAAAAGAAAATATCAACAAAGAAATCTGCGTCAATGTTACTATAGGTTTATAATACACAAACTATACTAAGCAGAAAAAATAATATTACTTTAAAATTAGGTACTCTCATAATGGTTAAAGCCATTTTACGACTAATTTACACCCAGTACAAGCGAAACAGAGCTGGGAATATACTTGATTGTGTGAATAAATTGTTAGGTATAAGAACATCATCACCGTCTTCTGTCTTTATCAACATTTTTATTAATACAATATGTTTTTTGCTCTATCACGTATGGAAGTAAATCAAAATAACTATCATAGAGTTTCTGATTAGAATTTAATTACACGTCAGCCTGCCTAACATCAAACCTCTTTGGCAACGCAATCGTTGATCACACGGTAGTAATAGTCATTTCACAGGTCATTCATAATCACATAATCATAATTTTAGTTTAATAAAAATATATAAATGCTTATCAGTCTTTCGCATAACGGCGTAGAAGATGCTTGGCACTGGTGGATGCTTTGGTCACTGTACCTAACTATATAAAACAAAATTTTCTAATAAAATTATCATCTCAGCTTGTTCACGTCCCACTGCTGGGTACGACCCTCCTACGCAAGAGGGAAAATTGACCTACTATACCACGCTGGTCAAAGGTGTAGTTATAGAATTTATTTAGAGTTTTCCTTCTCTTACATATATTTTATATGCATATAGTATCACTTCGTCATCTTTTACAACACCAACGGATAAGATAGGGGGCTGTGAATTGTAATCTTACTCCGTCACCACACGAAATTCTACAAAAACTCAAGCCAATCCCAAGAACTACCATTAGGATTTCAGCATTCGTTTTTACTCATATAGCTATAGTCGACAAATTATATCTAATATTAGTTTAACTTACGTATAATCGTCTATGAAATGCAAATGGTGACAATTTTGAAAGCTTAAGTGGACACCAGAAGGACAGGCATCAGAACTCTTCTGAAAAAAAATTTAACGCAATAAATCTAAGATACTTCTGTGTGATAAAGAAGTAAAATTTCACTTCATTTCTTCTTGTCTTGTACGTAGATGTCGTAAAAGAAGAATAAAGGATTATAATATGTATATAACACCTACGCAAGAAAAGGAAAACTCGAATAATTCTCCTTCTATTGTAAAAAAGGTTCGGGCCCAGAAGTGGGAGGTCTTTGAACTGAGATAGTTCATTAGGAATTCTAAGATCAATTATGGAGAAATTATCCCTACTATCCCACATATATTTATAAATAATTCCTCAATGCTTAAAAACCACCGCATCGAATTTTGCGAAGCAATAATTTAAGTGACTAGAGAATTAATCGTCCAACAAATTAAGATCACTGTTAATTTTTATTCTTTCTCAACCATATATAGACAAGTTGAATGACCTGTAGTCAGTGGCCGGCAAGTGGTCTAAGCAAGTTGGCGGCCTAGCTATTATCTAGACATTAGCAAATTTACGATGCGAAGATGCATTCCATCCTGTCGACCGACATGCAGTAGACACGATTCAGAAAATAAAATTCAAATAATCAAATACAAAGAAAACACTAGCAACGCAGTTATTATTGTTTGAGATGTTTTGTATAATAAACTCATTTGTATTCATATAATTAATATTTTACAGTAATAAAATAGTATAAACAAACTATCTGATATGTTATGTATATCCAGGAACGCGCAGTCCATGTGCGCGAGGTCGTCTGGCACACAAAAGCACCAAAGCGTGAAAGGTGCGCTGAGGTCAAATGTAAAGATTTTTTGAAGCTTTATTACAATTTAATAGTGGTAGGGCCGGGCCACGCTGTTGACAGACCATAGTCCGGGTTAAGCTGTGACAGCCATCTGCGGCTAACTGCTAAAAGACAAACACAAAAAAAAACTGTTGACAATTTTCTGTCTACTGTCGCGGATTCATGCAGAAAATCGACGTCTGAACAGTGGCAATATGCTATTGTGCTTCGTTCAATGCGGGAAAAAGCCGGAAGCTTAATTTTCTGGATGGATTTGGGTTGGTAGGCAACGCCGTAGCTGTATCATTAATATTGCAAAGGTCCAACAGCGCAGTTACACTTACCATCAGGTATCCTCCTTGGAGGCAACCCTACCACAATGGTAAAATTGTACCAAGTACTTTAGTATTCAGGTTTAAGCTTGCAAAATGTTGGGATTAATTAAACGGCTTCGCAGTCGTTGCAGGTCATTATTTTTTTAAATTTGGAAACTATGTAGTTTAAGTTTAACTTTGTTTTTCATAAATAATCAAACAAAAATGATAACCCATGAGATTGATAAAACGATTTTTGCACTCTGTAATGAATAGAATTTAACCTATTTGCTAGTACTTTTAAATTTAAATCAAAATATGTGAATGACCTCTTATATCTGCAGACCTAACAGACTCTAGCTGACGCGCATAGCATAAATATGATGAGCATAAATATGATGCGCATATATATTATAATTATCATCACAGACAGTTCATTTAAGATGACCTTTCGAGCGTCTCAATCGCGAACCTATTGACTATACTAACGCCTCTTAATTATATATGTAAGTGTCACTACAAAAAAACATATTCGTTTTTTGTTCCAAAGCAGTTTAATAACCATAAGTATTGTTTTCTTTTCTCTTCACAAATCAAATACCTCCATCCAACTATCGTTATTAAGTTACCTCACATTGGACGGGTTGACATCTCTTTACTTATTAGGAACCTATCTATCATTATATAAATAATTCATCTGTGAACGCATGTCACTGAAGGTTTTCTAAACGGCGGGACCGATTTCGATGAATATTTGACTTTAAAAAACTGAATAGTTTAGATTCGAATTAGGAACCGATAGGCGGCGCTGCCTTTAAAATGTTAGAATGTTGGGTTCGCCATTATTAATTGACTCATATTTTTATATACATAACATGGAATGCGTCTTTACCATTACCAGATTACGTGTTCGAGATACACTCATTCTTATCTCGAGACCTACACGTTCTCAGTTTTCAACGTTTAGCATATTTAATAGACGGAGAGGGTGTATACAAGATACAACGAAATGTTTACCACGTCCCTTTTCTAGACTACACGAGGTAAAGCTGAACCACTTCCAGGCATTTTTAGCCTGAAAAACCTACGAAGCGAATGGTTCATAGACCAGTTCTTGGGCACAACAATCACTTATACAAACTACTAGTTAAATTTTATGCCTCTCGATCAGTAAGATATTGTAGGTATACCTATGTATTAAAAATTAACCATATATTCTTTCGTTACAGAAGCCCGACCTAAATGGCAGTTCCTACCGGCGGTTCCAGGCTACGTGCCAGTATACATCAGAACAGGAGACACTCCCTTAGAAGAAATCAATCTTGATTTAGCAGAAGCCTTCCACGAATTACCTGCAGGTAGAAGCGTTGGGAAGGAGGTGGAAGCGTCTCCGGAAGCACCTGAGCAAGCAGACCAGCCTCAACCCGATGATGAAGATATATTAGCACCCGCAGACGAGATAGTAGACCGGCGTCCATACGAAAAGAAACTTTTAGAAAAGAAAAAGAAACTCAGCTACGAAATCCCGAAACCGATTGAACGTAGATAAGTTATTTTAAGTACTTAAGTATTAGTTTTAGTACATTATAAATATAAATTTAAAATACTCATTCCTAAAGCTTGCCATTAGCTTTATTTATTTTGATGTTATTTATTAACACAATGTAATCGTTAAAATTCGCCATTTTGTATATCTATTGACGATTTATTTGAAGTAAAGAAATTAATTTTTAATGGGTCTCATTATTTATTATTCTGAAAAACTTTGCTAATAATATAGGAATACCCGACGAAAGTATCGTTTTAAAGGTACCGCGCACTTTAAGGCACATTATCAATCTGTAAAGGACGGAAAAGTACCTACACTATGCTGGCAAGATCAGTAAGTATATGGCTTGCCTTTAGTTTTCTTTCTCTTACAGAGATTTTATTCTTCTACGATTCTTGCGACTTCCTCAGAAGGAGGTTATTAGTAGAAGTGGAAAATGTTTCTAATAAAATTTGTAATTGAATTTTTATTTTTATAATGAATTTATTATAACATATAAATTATTGTTAAAATGTTTGAATACTAAAAAAATCTAACAATCTTTATTATAGTGTAGGAATTTAAAAGATAAATCTACATGAAAATCAATATAGACCTCTCTAAAGCTTAGAAACTCTCAAAGGTCTTTTCTTTTTTTTTTAATGGCGTTCACAAGATTTCGCCAGTAAATCAATTTAGATTAACAGTTATAGAAGTTAGGAACCTAAATACAAAAAAAAAATAACAAGTTTTTTAGTTGTTGGCTTTCGAATTTTCGGTCATATTGGTTGCTTGGACTATCCTTAAAAGCTTCTATATGGTATGATTTATTCTTTAAAACTAAGTAACTTATTTATTTAATTTCTGTAACTCAAATGTCATAGTAATATAGAACAATGACTTTCGAGACATTTCAATTTTAAAAATAGTCCATTGAAAAGTTACATTTGGGGTTGCGTTTCTTAGAGGACGCAATTTTATTTTTTTGATGTGTAGGGGGGCGGTCAGTGTAAAGCTAAAAACAAGTTTGTGGGGTCGCCAGCCTTGTCCCACGGCCGCCATCTTGAAAATAGGGGTTGAAATGGTTTTTACGATATATCTCTTAAACTATTTATTTGACAAAAAAAAATTGTTAACGTTTTTTGTTGATAATTAAATTCTCTACAACTCTAATCCAGTAACTTTTTGTCGTAGAACTATAAATAAAAAAGTTATAAGTGAAAATGTTCAGAAATTCGAGAAAAAAAATTATATTTTTCGATATAACTTTTTTTTTATTATTTTACGAAAAATGATATCAGACCATTTTTGTAGATCGTTTTTTGAGGAACATCTTTTATACACAACATTTTTTCATTAAGTCAATAGCTACGGTTTTACAGCGCTCCGAAGTGAGTACCATTTTTCAGTATTCTTAACTATACGTGTATATTAATAATGTGTCATCAGTTATTGTTTTTTTTTTTTTATTTACTTTGTTATTATAATTTTTTTAATTATAAATTTTGCAATATTATTAAAAATTAATTATTGACTCTTTTCCCCACCACCCACGAGGTAGAGTCGGGAGGCGCGTTTTTTTTTACGTGGTATCCCCAATAGGCATAATCCACGGTGATTTTCTAAATTAGAACTACTCCGTCCTCATTCTTTTCGATGGACCAGGTTGCGGCTCAGTATCTGATCTGCTTTCTGAATCAAATATCAGTGGGAGAACTGGAGAATGAAGGGGTGTTAATGTCGGCGGTTCATCATCAAAGTAATTTTCATTTATTAATTCTGAGAGTTCCATTACGTTGCTGCAAATCTCTCCAGAACAATGGAAGCACACTGCAGAACATTTCAGCTCTGCTTTTCGACATCCACACATCGCTCCACAGTTTCCTTTGCATTTGCAAAAGATCAATTTTAGAAGCTCAGGGGGTGCTGGAGGTTTAGAGTTCTGCACTGGCAACAACAATTTTCCACATTTTTTATTTTTATAAGAGAGGTTAGGAATAATAATAACAATTAAATAGCAGGTAGCTGTTCTTTTGTTCTCTCTCTAAACTAACCTAACCTAACCTTTGTCACTTGGTAGTCCCGTCAAGATAGGCCCAAAAACACCTTTGTGCTTGCAAAAGGTCGTGTAGTCACGAATTTTCTCTATCGTTTTTGACGGCTACCCCGAAGACGCCGCAAAAAAGAATACGAAAACAGCGGAACGACTCCGGCGCTACGCAGCAAATTCAAGCTACGAAATAACGTTCGATGAATCCACAATGATTCAGATTGCTCAAGAGCACGTATTGGGCAATGAGAACAACAAGAGACGCTTAATAGCTCTTCTTTGTGACGCCTTTCGGACGGAGGGAGTAGAAGTGGCTGTGGCCGAAGAAGATGCGGAACGTGAGATCGTCATAACTGCGCTTTTAAAAAGAGCAGTAGCTAATCGCGTAGTCATTATTGGAGAAGACATCGACTTACTCGGTATTCTTAACGGTTTATGCGCTGAAGAGACAAACGTCTACCTTCAAAAGAGCACAAAGGGCAAAGCTGGTTGCTGTCACTACTCCTCAAAGTCCTACAACATCCAACAAGACCTCCAGTCATTATCAGGAACGGTACTGTTCGCCCACGCTTTTACCGGGTGCGACACTACTTCAGCAGCGTTTGGCCAAGGAAAGACTAAAATCACCTCACTCCTCAGCAAGAGTAAACCAGTTGCTGAGCAAGTGAAGGTCTTTCTTTGTCCAGACTCCACCCTAGAAGCCGTGAAAGAAGCAGGTATCAAGTGCTTTGCGCTCTGTATGGCGGTGACATCGCGAGGGATAGTTTAGACTTCCTGCGATATAAGACGTTTGTTACGTCAAAAACCACAAACCTCGCCCGTTTGCCGCCGACGGAAGATGCTTTCTGCATGATGGCCTGCGGCCATCATGCAGCAAGGTGCTACCTCCAAGTGCAGAAATGGCGGGGAATTAAGTTGAATCTAACTGATTGGGGTTGGAAGCTGTCTCCTCAGGGACTCGCTCCTATTCCCACCACTATGGATCCTGCACCACCTGCCCTTCTGCGAGAAATTACTTGCAAATGCAAGAAAGGGTGCTCTGGGAGCTGTTCGTGCAGAACTCCGCTGCTCAGTTCTTTGCCAGTCATGCGGTGGCAAATTTTGTACTAACGTCCCAGATGTGGAGCTAAAATGCTCTGACGATGAAGATGACCCGATAACAGACTGGGCGCCTGTCCCAGCATCCATCGTATTGTTTGGGATACCATCATCACCGTCCGAGCCAAAGGCCGGGCCATCTAAAATAAAAAGAAAAGTTTAGTAGACACTCACGAAAGGAGCTTACGATATTCTTATATCTTTAAACGAGCAATTCTTGTATATATATATATATTTTTTGAATCTCGGCAACGGCACCAACAATTTTCTTGCAATTTAGCATGTAGGGGGTTTCGGTGACGACTAATCGATCTAGCTAAGTTTCATTTGTAGAAAATATTGTTTTGTCAATAGTTTCAGGCAATGAAGACATATAATTTTGCGTTGGCTGACAACTATTAAAATATGAAGGAAAATTTGGACGCTGTCATTAAGACTCCTTAATTGAATAATCGAGCAGTCTAATCGAGGCCGGTTCAGATCCTGTTTCTCTTTTTTATTACCTTTTATTTTTTTTATTATTATTTAATTAATTATTTTTATTATATTTAAATATATCTTCAAAACACACTAAAAAGAAAATACCGAGCGAAAGCTCGGTCATCCAAATATTATTAACTAAAACGCAACAATATGGGTTTTATTTTTTATTTAATTATTACCATCATCAACATCGTCATCTTTAAAACACAGGTAGAATCGATAAACTCCTCTTTTGGTTTTTTGAAGTCGGTTAGACAGACGTGAAAGCAGTTTATTTGTATTACCCCTCAAAACCCACTGATTGATTGACTTTCGTTTTGAGCAATGTCTATGCGACTAGTTTCGCGATTCGGCCAATTTCTGTTATGGTAGTGTCCTAAAGATGGTAGAGTATAGCAGTACAGAATTTTGCTGGTCTACAATGCTGATAAAAGCCATTAATGAAATTGGTCAATATAAGCTAAGATTTAGGATAATATTTAGTGTACAACAATGTAGAATATAGTTAAATAGAACAGTTCTATTATGTTACTAAAACAAAGATAGTTTCTACTTGATATCGTGCCTGTTAATAAATTGATATAGTAATTTAGAGGAAGGGGATGATACAGGGATCGTAACTTGAGGCAAGAGAAAAAATATAGGTATGATTAACACCTATTTCATCTAACCCGTATTCACAAAGCGCAGTATACTCGCGATCCTGAGTTTGGCAAGGTGTGCGAGAATGATGACCCAGTCACAAACGACAGATGGTAGACGTGAATTTTTTAATTAAATCGGATTGAGTTTTCAAATATGTATCAAAATAAAATGTAATTTAAATCAAAAGCACTTACTGATATCAACTTCGAAGCAAATCACCCAAAATAAACTATCTACCCCTTTTTAACCCCGTTAGGGGATAAATATCAATAAAAACCGAAACACGTTTTCTATCAAGTTTGTTAAACAGTGCCTATTCAAAATTTGAAATAGATTGTACCAAGGATTATACCACATTATCCCATAGAAACTTTTTCATCCATTTAGAAGCAGACTTTCGAAAAATCCATTTTTATCGGATACCTGCGTCATACAAAAAACACACCTTCCAAGTTTCAGGTTTCTACGATCCGCGGTTTAGGCTGTGCGTTGATCCCCTTTTTTTTGCGGTGGGCTATGGACGTCGCACCCCGCCAAATCGGTCCGGGGTGACGGAAGAGGCGGCGCGCAACCCCATTGACCCACCCTGCAAGCACCTCTTCTTCGCCGTGCGAGCGGGCCACCGGTACCCGATCTTTGTCTTTGGTGGCCCGGTGCGTTGATCCCTGAGTCAGTCATTCAGGACAAAGCATTTTATATCTATAGATTATAGTAAATTTTTAGCCACCACATAGATGTGGACTTGAACACTCGTGGAATTTCGTACAACCATAAACTTTTGTATATTTAAAAAATATATTTTCGAGTTCGAAGTTATTGGTCCGGGTTGAGAGCCCTCAGTACTGACCCAAAATCTGAACTTAACTGTAAAAGTCATTTGCGGCTAACAGGCAAACACAAAAAAAAGGTTCGAAGGCTAACAAAATGAGTTAATACTTACAAAATATCTAGTAATTTTATATATAACTAGCTTCTGCCCGCGGCTTCGCCCGCGTAAAAAGTTACTTTCCTAAAGTTTTTGATCCCCTATTTTTATTTTTGACCGTCGGTAATACAGTGCAACGGTATTACAATACTCAGGGTTGGAACTTCATTACTGGACTGCTAGATGGCGTTGAAGAAGCTAGATTTTGAGATTTTGTGACAAACATTTTTTTATTTTTCATATAAAAATTTTGATTTTTTTTTTAATAAAAAGTATCCTATGTTACTTTTAATACCTCCAAGAATATGTGTACAATGTTTTATGATGATCGGTTGAGTAGTTTTAGCGTGAAAGCGTAACAAACAAACTTACATTCACATTTATATATTAGTAGGGAAGAAGTTAATTTAAAATTCAACCGAACCCACCGAGTTTCTTGACAGACATCTGTTACGGCTGCTTTCGGATTACAGATAAATTTCAGACTTAATCTAATATTTATGGCATTAATGTCCTCACAAAGTTGATAAATAACTTCAATTTAAGAAACATTACTTATTATCAAATTACCTACGTAATCTCTTAAATTTAGGCCTCCCGGAAAAGGAAAGAGAGCATAATGACAATCTTTTGACTTGCCGGTTGGCCTTTACCCTGATGATTGGAACTCCCACAAGCAAATAAAGGATAGTGACACCGTAGTTTTCTCAAACCGGGTAAATAATCAATATTGAACATATTATAGACAAACTACAAAATATAATACAATGATTTCTTTATTTTCTAATATTCAATAATAATTTATTTACAATAGTTACCTAAAACTTATATACTAATACTATTTACAAAAACAATATCTTCAAAGATTCATAATCAACATCATATCAGCTCATATATGTCCAATTACCTCCACACTAGGAGGGAAATTGACTTACTATACCATGTTGATCAGATATGTTGCTATAGGTTTTTAATTCGAGTTTTCCTTCTCTTAAACATCTCATTGTTTTACAAAAAACATAAAATCGGTTTGTAACATTAGATTTCCATTTAAATATCTACAAAATAATGAATTAACGAATTTTAACTGTATCATAATCTTAACCACTACGACCTCTATGTAGTGTTTATAAATACCCGATTACGAAACGAAAAATGATGTCACAAGCGGGGTTCGAACCCGCACCTATTGGGAATCCTGCCCAACCGTGCTGCCACTTACACCATCGTGAACTATTTTAGGACATGCAAATTTCGCTTCATATTATATCTTACGTCTTCAAGGTGACGTATGCCATCTATCGGACAATGTTTACACATTGTATAGACTTAATACTTCAAACTTTACAGTTAGAATTGTATTAAACGATGACACAACCTTGTTATTCAAATTACTGAAATTTTTAGCATTTAATATGCTTAATTATTTATAAATACCCGATTACGAAACGAAAAATGATTGGAATGGTTGGGCCGGATTTCCAATAGGCGCGGGTTCGAACCCCGCTTGTGACATCATTTTTCGTTTCGTAATCGGGTATTTATAAATAATTAAGCATATTAAATGCTAAAAATTTCAGTAACTCTATGTAGTGGTTAAGATACTGAACCACCATACCTAGTTTCGCGGGTGTTTCCCACGCAGGACAATACTTTGTGCAATTTACAAATTGTTGTTGATTCTAAATGTTGTATCCCTTAATTGTTTGCTTGTAAAGTCCCCCGCAATACAAGAACCACGATTTTTAACAAACTTTTGCTTGGGATTTAACACTTGATAATATTTTCCTTAAATATATTGAATACATTACATTTATGATCTTCTCATTGTTAACATAACATTTATTTCCCATATTATAGTTCTCAGGTTCGTTATCACTTCCTTCAACTGCTTATTTTTCAATACCACCTAAAACATAAAAAAATACTTTTTAGCAAAAAAAAAAAATATTCATCAAAATTTTAGGAAATTTAAATGAGGTCCTTTCCAGGAATTAAAATCTTTCAAATAGATGTATATCCGTCGTTATATCCGAACATACATAAACATACAGTTATTAGGCTTTTTAGGGCTTTTTATATATATTTGGATATTTATAATATCCATTACTGTATGGAAGTGTACATAGTCATTACTGTATGGAAGCGAGAGTTGGGTATGCAGAAAAGAGTATGAAAGTAAAATTAATGCGGTCGAAATGCGATCTCTGCGGAAAATCTGTGGAGTTAGGCTGACCGACCGCATTCGTAACGACGACGTAAGAGAGCGAGTAGGTATGAAAGAGAGTATTGGTGTAAAGATGCCAAAAGGGCATGCTCCGATGGTTCGGACATGTGGAAAGAATGCCGAACGAACGTCTGGTTAAGAAGATATACAATGCGAAAGTGGAAGGATGTAGGTACCGAGGGAGACCGAGACTAACCTACCTAGACCAGATCGGTCATGTACTGAAGGAAGGTGGAGTCAAGAGTCTCCGAAACCGGCGAGCGTGTATGAAGAGAATTATGAATGTTGAGGCAGCGAGTGAAGTATGCAGAGATAGAGTTCTCTGGCACTCTGTTCTCTCTGCCTACCCTGCAAGGGATATGGCGTGATGATATGTATGTATGTATAATATCCAAATTATATATTTGTATAAAAAGTTTTCCATGTGGTGACGGAGTAAGAATACGTTTCACCACCCCCTGTCTTACCAGGGGTGATCGTAAGAGCCGACTGAGGGATCATCATCTCAGCTCAAATATGTCTCACTGCTGGACTCGAGCCTCCTCCACACTAGGAGGGAAAATTACCTACTATACCACGCTGGTCAGACGTGTTGGTATAGGGTTTTGTTTCGAGTTTTCCTTCTCTTGCATAGATGTTATATGCATATTTTATCCCTTAGTCGTCTTTTACGATCACCCACGTGTAAGATAGGGGGTGGTGAATTGTATTCTTACTCAGTCACCACACGGAATTCTCGGACTGCTCGACGACCAACTCTGACTGAGGGATATAAAACGCATATAACATCCACGCAAGAGAAGGAAAACTCGAAACAAAACCCTATATCAACACGTCTGACCAGCGCGTTATAGCAGGACTATTTCCCTCCCATTATGGAGGTGGCTCGAGCCCAACATTGGGACATATATGAGCTGAGATGATGAGGTTAAACAAATAATGAAGCAACACCTATGTTCTGTGGGTTTATTTCTTTTTTTTATAATCCCCCTCTTTGTCAATGGGTAAAATAATGAAGAGTTTGTTCGAGTGTTACTCTCAAATTAAAAAGTTTCATATTCTCTATTTTTTGTGATAGATCAGCGTCATATAGAATAGATGAATTTCCATGTCATTGTGGAAAGGAGCCATGCCAATACCCACCGTAATAGTCTCATCTCTCTCTCTCTCTTATCATTCACGTCATAAAGAAAAATTCTACATGAAAATGTGAGTTTATTAGTTCGAATACCATAAAGAATTGCAGATTATAAATTTTAGTATTTGTTTAACACTAAAAAAAAAAATCTAGGAACAACGACTTAACATTATCATCCTGCGCAACGCATACCTGCTCATGTCAAGTGTTGACATCTCATCATCAACTTGGGAATGTAATTATTAATCTGGTCCACAATTACATACCCAAGGATCAGATCGACATTAAATGAAATTAGCCGAGGTCTATGTAAGCTCTTAATCGTCAATCTTAGGCTCTTTGTTGTGGATGCCCCACGAGCAATGTAAGGATCTCGTAGTATATGTTACCACACAGTAAAATGAATCTGATAAAAAAGGAATGACAATATACAGTGCCTCATATGATAACAAGATACAATATGCTGCCGTTCCTTATTTACTTCCCCGTCGTAAGAGTAGAAACTGGTTAAGAGATTACTAGAAGTAAGGATAGCAGGACTCTCTTGGGCATAGCAGCATCGTGATCTCGTCGCAACTATCGATGCAGACCTGACGCTGCCAGTAGTCGTGAGAGCGATGGTTAACAGCGTCAGAAACTAGAACGCGGTCGCCGTCTTCTGCGAGGCAGTCGACTCGCGGAAGTAGACGGCGGAGCGAGTCCGTGAGGAACTCTTCTACGGCGGCGTATAGGGCGACGCAGACGCGAATACCTGCGCCTGATACAGATAGCCGGTAGCCCAATGTTCTTAGTAGATTTCAGTTGATAGGTAAATGCCTAGCTTTACCATAGGTATTGCAAAGATCCATGAGCGACAGAAACGCTTACCAGTGCTACTTACTCATATGTCAAGATAAACAATAAAAAAAGTCAAATGTTTAAATAAAAATACATACCTGCTCAGTTAGCTCCCTATTTTCTTCCAATGCTAACTTATATGATTCAGTGCTCCGCCTTTCATCTAACGCCTTGTTCTCAGCTTCGTCTTTTAACGGTATTAAGCTTTCCATATGTGTGTATTCCAATCCCTGGCAAATTTGTTTTGCATTAGATTTCACAGATCACGCAATGGTCTAGCAGCGACCTTCCGTGCCGAATACCTTTCATTCTATCTCTAATTAGCATAGGTCTTTGCGTGATACACAAATGATTAATCTAAGCCTAGATTGGTCCGTTAATTACATGTTTGTAACTGTCCACTAGACATGTGTAAGTAATGCGAGTGATGTATCACACGTAATATTACCCGATCGCGTACTGCCATATTACGCATTACGCGACTAAACATCACATCACATTAAACATGACGCGAACACCCGTGTACTGTTCTGCATTTCTGCAATGTTCAGTGTCTGGCAATTCAATATTTATTTTGAGCTTTATTTTCAGAAAGCTAAGGCTTATATTTCTTGACGTCGCCCGCCGTATATATAGAGCGATATCGCATTACGCGACATGAAATGTCATGTGTGATATTTGAAGTGATGGTAAAATGTAATATTACTCGGCACGAAATGTAATGCCATATCACATCACTTCGCGAAGTACTGTTTCGCGCATGTCTACTGTCCACCTCTTAGCTCCATTATAATATCAGCTCGATGATAGCAAATTATTTTATTGTCATCAATATTACAAAGCATCAATGTCATCAATTTGCAAAGCTTCATATTTAATAACTAGAATAAATTCGACTTGTAAGATTTTACTACATATTTACAATTGAAATTAATATAAATTGTGTATAAAAAGTTTACAAAGTGTGCATTCAACATACTCCTACCCCTTGCCTCTCATAGTGACATGAGATGACTAAGAGCGATCTAATATAATTAAGAAAGAATCTAAAGGAGAAATCGAACGGGAATATGAAAGGTGAAGTCTGAGGTGGTGACTATATCGTTTGTTTGACAGTATATCATCGTGCGATACATCGACCAACCCATCGGGGGCGATAAAAATCCGCCCCATAACCCACCAAATTACCCCTATCAGCCGATACAAATAAGTGTTGTTTAGCTACATCTAGAATACAGCTGACATCTGTAACCATAAATAAGCCAGCTAATAGTACCACACTCGCACAGAAAATCTAAGCTGAATAATAGCAATTTGCTACTCTGCTTATTTCGTAGGGCTGAAGAGCCAGCGAGCAGATATGACGAATCATCAAACCATCTGCCAAGCGTGCCGATTTTGTCATTAACCCATTTTGGTAAGGTCGACATCGAACAATAAACATCAACATATTGATGGATTGATATACAGTTCCCAACATACCTGACCAGTCTCACTACATTTCTCATAAATTAGACGTAGTCTTTTGAAAAGCAGCCTTATAGTGCGTAACTGTTCTTGCATTTTCGCTTTCTTGTCATTGCTTGCATTCTCACCATGCTGCGTTCCGTTTGGTGGCTATAAATAGAAAATGGTGAAAATGTTTAATAATGCACAAGATTAGCAGTTTAAAGAAGTTATAGTTGACATACCCAAGAGTGTTACTGTACATAATATAAGCAGAAGCACCCAATTGGTTTTCATGACTACCGTAGGAAAAAAAAAGAGTGGCGATATATCTTATTTTTAACGCATCAACATGCAAATAATGGTCATGTGTAATTAAATTTTGTATATGTATTGTGTATTAATACTTGGCTCAAGATTGGATCAATACCATTTGTGGGATCTAATTTACCCATAATTTATATCTTGAAAATAAAGGAAATATACCCTGGTTCCTCTTCTCTTATGTGGAGAACATTACACTGAAGCTTTTTTTTGGCAGGCTATGGTCTGGATACATCCCAAGCATTCTATCCGGGGCGACGAAAGGACGGCGTGCTACCCCATAACCCACTGCATACCCTCCCCTTCACCATTGTGCCACTGCTTCCAATTCCTTGATATTCGTGACCGGCCCAGGGGGTTACCCTTTCAATTATCGTCTCCAATCTCATAGAAACTAATAATGAAGCTATTAAGTAAGGGACGTCCATTAATCACGTGATCTTTTTGTGGCATTTGTTAACCCCCCCTTCCCCTTGGTGATACGTGGTAAGGTTTAAGACTATGAATGTTTAGGACTTCGTGATTTTTGTCAAACCCCTAACCAACACGTCACGTAATTAATAAACGGCCCCTAAACATGTTGTACATAATTTAATTTAAAAAGTGATTTAAGAAATTATAAGCCCGTTGAGTTTCCTGGCGGATTGTCTCAGCTTGCGCGTTCCGATCCGTTGGTAGATTAGTAGATTAATTTGAAACAACAGTATAAAATTGATAATATATGTGCTCTTCTGGTTAATAAATAATTTGATTTGATTAACTAAAAACGACAGACATGATAATAAAGGTATTTATTATGTTGCAAAGAAGCAAATTGCTGTAATTATAAATTCCAGGCCTGCAAAATATATAAAAATAGATAACACTCTGTGATTTCATGGTATAGTAAGAATGCAGAGTTAAGATTGCAATGTATCACTACCACATCCTTTCTCATGAAAGTTGTGACAACTGAATCCAGCAGAGAAGTCAAGAAAAATAAAGAGCAGTACACCCCCAGGACATCTAAAACGCCAACTGCAATTTCCCATCTACTTGCATGGCGATTATGGCAACTCGCCCCATTTTTTTTTTGTTTGAGAGGCTAACATTCATCAGTGCGCCTCACTAAATTTCATAGTTCATGTTCACATATTTTTTTTTTTGCATTGAATCCTAATCTTTTTTTTTATTAAAAAATCTTGGACTAGGCCAAATTAAGTTTAGTTATTGAACAAAAATTTTAAAAATTGTTATATAGTGTCTTTTCTGTAATACTTATTTGATTTCAATGTGACAAAAAGATATATAAAGTTTACCCTTACCTGTATGGCTTTTAAAGTTTGAAACACATCTTGTGTTCTGCTAACTATATCTTGAACAGTCTCCTGACCAAACCTGTGATAAAATAATACTAATAATAGATTTAAAGGGAGAAATGCCCTTTACTTGATGGAACTATTTACGGTCAACTTTTATTTATTCTCTTCTATATTGCTTTTCTCTCACTGTTGTATATAAACCGTGAAAATATGAACATAATTCCCTTTCATATGATAGGCACCAGACGTCTCATGAAAAACTGATGACACTTGGGATCCACTTAGGAAAGTTAATGAGACTGTGTTCTTATTATCATATTTAGATCTTAATATCACAATTTAATTTTGGATTACTGAAATTTTTAGCATTTAATATGCTTAATTATTTATAAATACCCGATACGAAACGAAGTTAATTTTGGATCTTAGACCCCTTATTTTATTATAGGACTCACTTGCCCAATAATAGAAAATAAGACAATAATATTCTTCAATTCAGTCTCCGAAACCGGCGAGCGTGTATGAAGGGAATTATGAATGTTGAGGAAGCGAGTGAAGTATGCAAAGATAGAGTTCTCTGGCACTCTGTTCTCTCTGCCTACCCTGCAAGGGATATGGCGTGATGATATGTATGTAATATTCTTCAACATGGACAATGTAAAACAGTTTTTTACAAATATTTGATAAAAAAAGGTTCATCATCATCATCGTGGGATGAGTTTTTGAAGTACATACGTATTATTATCATCATTTGAATTCATATATGCCCCACTACTGGGCTTAAGTCTCCTTAATAATAGATGGGTAACTGAGCCACTATACCACCCGGTTTAGAAAGGTTAGTGCAGAGTTTTAATTCGTGTTTTCCTTCTCTTGATGCTACATGCATATTATATCTCTTACTCATTTGTTATGACACCCACAGGCAAGATAGAATAAGGTGGTGAATTGTTTTCTTACTCCATTTCCATAATGAGTTACTCTTTATACATCGATAGAATAACATTATTATTATTATCAGATTCTATCTTTATATGTAATCAAGTTCCCCCTGAAAGTAGTCAGGAAGAATGGATGGCTTGATTAAGAATATGTTTCAGTTAAAGATATGTAACTCCTGAGCGAGTGATATAAAAGAGCTATATCACTCACATAGACACAATCTATCACTCGCTCACCTGAGCGCCGAATATATCAGTAGATCACTAGCTCATCGCTCACTTCGCATCGCAGAATGTTTCTCTCTCACAAGGTAACGAAAACTGAGAGAGATATGTGCGTTGCGTGGCCCGCCGATCAGAATGATATTTCACACTGTTTTCGTATCGATGTAATTAAGTTGTCAAAAGAGAATACACCCTATTTCTTTAGAAATAAAGTTTAATAATTATTAATAGAAAATAGATTTGAATTTATTTTATTATAACGAACTATATATAATAGTAATACTTTTTTGATATTATGATACTAGAGCGATAAAGTATTTTGAAATTCTTTTTTATGGGTAATTAGTTGCTCCCGGTGTATCTCGTAAATACGTGACCGAGTGTTGAATAAAACTTACTTTTATAGAAGTCTTTAGTAATAAAACTGTATATTTATTTGCACAAGTGTTTATATCATAATCATTATCATCATCATCTCAGCGCAATTAAAGTCCCACTGTTGGGTTCGAGTCTCCTCCATAATAGAAGGGAAATTGACCTACTATACCACGCTGGTCAGACGTGCTGGTATAGGGTTTTGTTTCGAGTTTTCCTTCTCTTCCATATATATAACATGCGTTTTATATCCCTTAGTAGTCTCTTACAATTACCCACGAGTAAGATAGCGGGTGGTGAAATGTATTCTTACTCCGTCACCACACGGATAAATGTTTATATAGATTTTAATAATTATTAGCTTTTAGTTATTATTATTGGAACTGTAAATACACTAAATTGTTCGCCCTAGAACCTTTTTTCTCTAATAATAGAAATCTAAATAGAATTCTCTGTATGCTTAAGTGTTTTTGTAGAACGTTAATATACATTAAAAATTAAGTTTTACTATCGAAAATGAGTAATTTAAATAAAAAGCGAAGCCCATCATGGAAAAATTAGTGATAGATTCGTTTGAGCGATAGATTTAAAGTGAGTGATAGATTTAAAGTGAGCGATAGATTTAAAGGGAGTGATAGATTTAAAGTGAGCGATAGATTTAAATCTTTGAAAGTGAGCTAGAGGAGTGATTTAATAATGTGGTTGACTACTGAGCTAAGTGAGCTAAATGAGTGATATGTATCTTTACAGTGAAAAGATATGTATCACTCTTTTCACCGCAGTGATACATATTGTGCATGACTAGTTTCAGTGTAATCCTGGATAGTTTAGATTTATGACAATATTAGGAGTTGAATTTATAAATTAAACCTTTTTACAGATTCCTAAATCTTAAGTTGGGATATCTAATCTATCTATATATATAGTATATATAAAATTCTTTGTTCTGAGTGATGGAATAACGCACAACTTAAACCGCTGATCGTAGAGACCTGAAACTTCGAGGACGTGTTTTTTTGTGGGACGTAGGCATCCGATAAGAAAGGAATTTTAGAAAATTAATAACTCTAAGCGGGGCAGAGATTGTATGGGATAATATTATTCCTTGGTCCAATCTATTTCAAATTTTGCATAAACATTCTCTAACAGAATTGATGAAAGATGTGCATCGTGTGTTATTGAAATTCATCTCCTAACAGGGTTTAAAAGGGATAGAAAGTTATTTTGGGGATGATTTGCTTCAAAGCTGATATTAATACTCCTTAGTGATTTTGATTATTTTAAAAGACATTTTATTTTGACACATGTTTGAAAACTAAATTTGATATTATATTATCCAAACAGATGTTAGACTCCGTAAATTTTCTTAAATATTATTTACTTACTTTCACAAAGCCACTCTGTTAGTCATAAACATACTAAGCTTTTGATACATTTGACATCCTGACACAAAGCCACTCTGTTAGTCATAAACATACTAAGCTTTTGATACATTTGACATCCTGACACAAAGCCACTCTGTTAGTCATAAACATACTAAGCTTTTGATACATTTGACATCCTGACACAAAGCCACTCTGTTAGTCATAAACATACTAAGCTTTTGATACATTTGACATCCTGACACAAAGCCACTCTGTTAGTCATAAACATACTAAGCTTTTGATACATTTGACATCCTGACACAAAGCCACTCTGTTAGTCATAAACATACTAAGCTTTTGATACATTTGACATCCTGACACAAAGCCACTCTGTTAGTCATAAACATACTAAGCTTTTGATACATTTGACATCCTGACACAAAGCCACTCTGTTAGTCATAAACATACTAAGCTTTTGATACATTTGACATCCTGACACAAAGCCACTCTGTTAGTCATAAACATACTAAGCTTTTGATACATTTGACATCCTGACACAAAGCCACTCTGTTAGTCATAAACATACTAAGCTTTTGATACATTTGACATCCTGACACAAAGCCACTCTGTTAGTCATAAACATACTAAGCTTTTGATACATTTGACATCCTGACACAAAGCCACTCTGTTAGTCATAAACATACTAAGCTTTTGATACATTTGACATCCTGACACAAAGCCACTCTGTTAGTCATAAACATACTAAGCTTTTGATACATTTGACATCCTGACACAAAGCCACTCTGTTAGTCATAAACATACTAAGCTTTTGATACATTTGACATTTGAATGACATGGACATTGGCGGACTTATCAGAATCGCCATTGAACACAAGAGCTGAACTGAACTATTGTCCAAAAACCGGACAAGCGCGAGTCGCGCACGAAGGGTGTCGTAGCATTATTTTTAAAAAATCATGTCTCTTGTTTAATATAAAAGAGGCATTTGACTCATTCCACCTACTAGAAAGCTAAGTATATAAAACAGAATTTTGAATTATTGTCACGAAAACTTAATCTTTGTAGAATATACATACTTGCAAAGTGAAGCAGTATTGAATTCCTTATTCTGAACTGGTTGTGCAGTCGGCTGAGGCGGTGGAGGGGCAGCTCCGGGCGTCACCACACTACCACTGGTTTGCATACCACCTGGAAGATACAAATTATAAATTTTTAATCTATTACATAGATAGGCAATCATTATTATAGTTTTAGTCTTAAGTCAAATGATATGGAAGATGGTTTTCTGTAATTAAAACCTCTATGAGTCAAAAGTCCAAAGATTGTGCCTGGTTGACAGTGATAGACTTTTCCTATTAACACTTTACCTATTAGACTTAAGTACTTAAGTGCTAAAAAGGTATAATTTAAGCAGTAGAAGAAAGTGCAAATTGAAATAAATAAACGGCCACTAGTTTAGGCAGCACAGTATATTGGAGGGCAAATCTACTAATTTGATGAAGTCTAGCACTGAAGACAAGAACTCTGCATTAGTAACATGACTAAATGGCAAGAGGGAGATGTAGTTCTGCATGTTATGGGGTTGCACATAGACTTTTCAGCCACTCCAAGCCGTTTTGGGTGGTGTGTCACCAACCCATAGCCTGTCTTCAAGTAAATCCAAAAATGGGGAGGAGGAGTCTCAAGCTGGAGTAGAACCGCAAATAGGCTGAAGGTTATTTACCAGCTTGTTGTACAGCTTGAGATCCCATAACTGCACCAGGTCCACCCCCAACCACTCCCATTCCCTGAAAATGATTAATTTTTAATTAATTTCTAATGATAGTGGTAGGGCTAAACTATTGAGTGTTCTGTCTGTCTGTAGATCTATTAAATTTATGGCTTTTACAAATATATTTATCTATTTGTTATATCTGTATTTTAATTATTTTTTTCGCCTTTCGACCGCAATAAAAAAAATATAAATGCGATCTCTACGAAAAATCTGTGGAGTTAGGCTGACCGACCGCATTCGCAACGACGACGTAAGAGAGTGAGTAAGTATGAAAGAGAGTATTGGCGTATAGATGCGAAAGGGAATGCTCCGATGGTTCGGACATGTGGAAAGAATGCCGAATGAACGTCTGGTTAAGAAGATATATAATGCGAAAGTGGAAGGATGTAGGTACCGGGGGAGACCGAGACTCACCTACCTAGACCCGATTGGTCACGTACTGAAGGAACCCTAAAGGGTTGTATATAAACTGTGAAAATATGAACATAATTGACCTGTCACACGATAGGCACCAGACGACTCATGAAAAACTGATGACACTTGGGACCCACTTAGGAAAGTTAATGAGACTGTGTTCTTATTATCATATTTAGATCTTAATATCACAATTTAGTTTTAGATCTTAGACCCCTTATTTTATTATAGGACTTTGCCCAATAATAGAAAATAAGACAATAATATTCTTCAATTCAGTGGAATCAAGAGTCTCCGAAACCGCTGAACGTGTATGAAGAGAATTATGAATGTTGAGGAAGCCAGTGAAGAAGAATGCAAGGATAGAGTTCACTGGCACTCTATTCTCTCTGCCTACGATATGCGGTATGGCGTGATGATATGTATGTATGTATGTATTTTAAAAAATCTCATCTTATTCAATAAACTAAATTCCAAGATATACAACATAAAAACAGCTGAAAATGTACCTGTGGTCCCATTCCCATATTGCTCATCTGATTCTGCATAGTAGCTCCATATGGTGGCACCATCTGATTACCCATACCGACCATGCCACCTGCATTACTCATGGGACCTCCCATGACACCTGCATAATAACAAATATCCAATAAATGTTCTTATAACTTTATTTAAGGAACAGGTCACCTAACCTTTGTATCCACAAATTTATTCAACTAGTAAAATATAATCGAATCATTTATTATGATGAAGCTCCATACTTACATCATCTCAGCTCATATCTGTCCCATTTGGGCTCAAAGCTCCTCCATAATGGGAGGGTAATTGATCTACTATACCACGCTGGTCAGATGTGTTGGTATAGGGTTTTGTATTGAGTTTTCCTTCTCTTGCATAGATGTTATATGCGTTTTATATTCCTTAGTCGTCTTGTACGATCACCCACAGGTAAGATAGGGGGTGGTAAATTGTATTCTTAATCTGTCACTACACGGAAAATATTATCAATATTGTGATACATACTTACATATTGTCAATTTTATATTTCATCTGAAATTATAATCTATCACTGGATTGGAATGCAGTTGAGAAGATCAGCCAAGAAACTCATTGGGATTGTAATTTTTTTTAATTTACTTCTTTTAAATTAAACTGTATGTGCATTACAAGTTTAGTAAGTATTAGGTGCAGTGTGTCCCTTCAAACTAGGTTTTTTTGTTATACACAAAGCAAAAAACAATTAACCATATCCTGGTGAGTTTAGAATAACATGTGTTACTACATCTTACATCTCCATGAGGACCGTAAAAACTGGCTGAAGAATCACCAGGAGAATAGGCATTACTTTTCAGGGAAACTAATAAAACTTGCTTGCCAAGCATAGCGATTGTAAGTAGCATTATATTTCCCTTGGGAGGCCTATTTCCAACGTTGCTGATGGATGCATGGATCTAGTATGAGCATCACTAGATCATTACTTACCAGCTAACTGATTGGGCATCGTCGGCATTTGACCTCCCATCGGTCCCGCTCCGAAACCAGTTCGCATACCGCTAGTATTAGCTTGAAAGTTTCCAGGGAATTGGTGTCCTTGTCCAGCCATTTTTTGCTTAGATGAAAATCCTTATAACCTAAAAGAGCAGAATTATCAACAAAAACAGTTTATATCTGTTTCCGTCAGATTTACAACAAACAGACAAAATATACAAAATACTAAAAACGGAAACGTGTGTTTACAGCACTATCTTTCGTTATACTCTAATACTCTATAATGAGTTACGTATTAGTTTCGCAGATAGTCAATAGATGGCAATTACAATAATAGAAATTATTATAAAATGGAGGAGAGGAAGGAAAACCCACCACTTTCCCACGGTTAATCAATATACCGTACACCTCAAGAAAGGAAGGAATACGGGATGGGATCAAGGTGGAATAGGATATAAGGAAATCTTACTCCTGTGATGAGCACCGTCTCCAGAACTTCTACTTGCAATTTTCCGCAGAACTTCGAATAAAGATTCGACACGTGTTTCGCCTCTAAACGAGGCATCCTCAGGACGGTTCGGCTTCAAATGCGCAATGCGCAATGCGCATTGCGCATTCTGGAGACGGTGCTCATCACAGGAGTAAGATTTCCTTATATCCTATTCCACCTTGATCCCATCCCGTATTCCTTCCTTTCTTGAGGTGTACGGTATATTGATTAACCGTGGGAAAGTGGTGGGTTTTCCTTCCTCTCCTCCATTTTATAATAATAATGGATTTCCGCCATGTATCGCCTAATTCAATCAATTAATAATAGAAATATTCGAAATTTTACTATAGTTTGCTCATATTATTCTTATTTTCTTGTACGGTGATGCTTGAAATTCTAATATAATTAAGATAAATTTTTGGGTATAGTTAGACTAAAAGAAAGTAAATAATAAAATACATATATGTAGTATTATTCATAATACATACAGTGCGACATAAAAGAGTAGAAATATTTGAAAACTAAAAAATATCATCTCCTGGTACATACATACATACACATACATATCATCACGCCATATCCCTTGCAGGGTAGGCAGAGAGAACAGAGTGCCAGAGAACTCTATCTCTGCATGCTTCACTCGCTTCCTCAACATTCATAATTCTCTTCATACACGCTCGCCGGTTTCGGAGACTCTTGACTCCACCTTCCTTCAGTACATGACCGATCTGGTCTAGGTAGGTTAGTCTCGGTCTCCCTCGGTACCTACATCCTTCCACTTTCGCATTGTATATCTTCCTAACCAGGCGTTCGTTCGGCATTCTTTCCACATGTCCGAACCATCGGAGCATTCCCTTTCGCATCTTTACACCATTACTCTCTTTCATACCTACTCGCTCTCTTACGTCGTCGTTACGAATGCGGTCGGTCAGCCTAACTCCACAGATTTTCCGCAGAGATCGCATTTCGACCCCATTAATTTTACTGTCATACTCTTTTCTGCATACCCAACTCTCGCTTCCATACAGTAATGTCGGGACTAGCACTGCGTTATGTATTGCTACACGTGCCTTCTGGCTGAGGTGGTGGCTGCCGAAAAGTTGCCCCAACGCTCCGTTCACTCTATTTCCCGCATTCACTCTTCGCTCTATATCAGTGGTATACCTTCCATCTCGGCTAAATCCACATCTAAGATATACAAATTCATCCACTTGCTCTAGTACATCATTACCTATTGTTACTCTTACATCTGTTCTGGTTTTATCTCTTTCAAAGACCATTATTTTGGTTTTGCTCATATTCACGCGTAGACCCCTGGTATCTCCTGGTAACACCCAAATTGGGTAGTTAAGCTGTCAAACTGATTGAATTTTTACAACCTTCCCATAATATTTGTTCGTATTTTCCTGTTTTGGCTATTTAAACGGATAAAAAGATAAATTATCATGAACAAAACTATTCGCGGTGGTGCCCGCGAGATAATTTATAAAGTTTAAAGGTGGTGTTTAGCAGAGTTTTAATCCGGACCGGTGCTAACTGATTTGGATTGCATATAAACGTACAGCTGATTATACTGGTAAGTAAATATAAATAATCATACAAAACATAATAAAAAGCTCTCACTATACGCTGGAAGGCTATTTTCTGTCTGATAATTGCAGTTACTCTGTTTTTAGTTTTCATTTTAAGGTTATGATTACGTAAACAAAGAAGATCGTGTGTATAGCGTGACTAAACTATTTTGAGACTTTATCTATTACATATTAAATGAAAATAATGCTGGGCCTCTTATTTAATCTAGAGAAATACAGTCAATCGATATTTAATATTTATTATTTTCGTTGTGCCTAATGTCACTTAATATTGTGAATTATTTACTAAATACATAATATAGTAACGAAATTATAATACCTGGTCGAAACCAAGTTTTAAACATTCTTGTTTAAGAAATTTTTAAAAGTCGTATGAATTTTGAGTTCTTGTAATTGTATGTCTATACTATGAAGGACATAAATTACTCATTTACTGTAATTATCTTTTTACACGCTTTTTGTATTGTTCTAGGTGTTTCTGAAAGCACAATACGAAGAAATGTTAAACAGGGCAATATTAAAGGCGGCAAATTCTCAACACCTGCTTGGCACAGAAGAGGTCGTCCTTCAAAGATTTTGGATTATTTTGATACATGTGCATTTCACAGAAGTTTAATTATTTTTATACTGTAAAAAAAGAACCACCAACTATTAGCAAATTACTAAAACAATTACAGAAAGATAAAGGCTATAATAGCAGTATAGATAATTTGCGGAAACTAAAATGTACTGGATTTCATTGTCGTTAGTAAAGGGGCATAAATCTGAACCAATGTATGAAATAGAAGAGATTTTGACAATATGAGTACGCAGTGGTAAGATTGCCACCTTACCACTGTGATTTGAATCCAATAGAATTAATTTGGGTCCTTGCAAAACAAAAGATTGCTTCATAAAATGTAGTCACAAAAGATATAAAGGAACTGGCGAAGTTGCTTTCAATTCTATGGCAGATGAAGATTGGGTGAATTGCTGTAATCTAGTAAAAAAAAATAATTGAAAATGAGTAGGTATTATGATATTAGCAGAACATTCTATCATGACAAAGATAGACTAATTATCCAAGTTAGTGATGAAGACGATGACTTTGATATTGATAGTGATGATGATTTATTGTCAGAGTCAATGACTTCTGCCAATAATTCAACATTCCTGTTTGGGATTTTCCGTAGCTTACGGTAACCCCGGTGTATCTGAGTCGTACCAAAAGATGTTTGGGATTTTCCGTAGCTTACGGTAACCCCGGTGTATCTGATTCGCACCAAAAGATGTTTGGGATTTTCCGTAGCTTACGGTAACCCCGGTGTATCTGAGTCGCACCTCTCGTAACGTTAATACTACACACGTTTGTGCACTACGGAGGATTGTATACGACTGCCTCATGCTAACTAGGTCGCAGCACTTATAGCACGCAAACCGCTGCGTGAGCAATTTTGGCTCGTACAATTCCTCTCCATAGATCAAACTCATATACTAGTGCTGGTAAATCCAAACAAAATTATGATGATGCTTCTATTGAAGGTATAGGTATTTAGACATGGATTTGTTAAAATAATATAATAATATTTTACATTAAAATTTCTATGTTGTTTTATTCCTTTATATGACCTACTTACCATAATTCGCCTAGCCTCATTCTCACAATTATGTCGGGTTCTGCTGTTAGTCTACTAAATTTAAGATAATACTAGGAAGTTGGTCAAAAAAGCGTTCAAAGGTTAAAATCTTTTTATATATTTATCTTCATTTCCTTGTAAGCAATTATTCTTTATTAAATCATTTCTTGCGCTATGTTATAGAGTGTTAATTAGCAGGGTTTGGTCTGGACATTCGCCGTCCGTTCCTTCCAGGGCGATGGAATGGTGGTCTCATAATCCACCATACTCCCTCCCCATCGCTATGGGGCCCGGCCACTGGTGCTAAAACCTTGAAGTATGGCCACCCCGGTGGATTTCCCTTTCGGATATCATCCTCGCCCGGCCTAATTTCCAGGCGAGGTATCGCCCTCATGCGGTCAGCCTCTTTATGGGTGACGTACTAATGTTATAGAGGTTACGAATACTATTAACCCATAGTTTGTTTGGGAATGTCGTAAAACTGACTAACAATTTTATATCGACCGGAGCCACTGATGGCATTGGTTAACAATTACATTCCCAAGAAGGGTTGACATTAGGCAGACGGCCGGTCATAAAACTATTGCCAATAACTTTAGCAATATGTATGATAGCAGAGGAGTACATATACACATTGTGTTCGACCCTTAGTTGGGATAGGAGCAAAAGAATGACCTTGTAAGCAAAAGTATCAAAACCGTTCTTGTCACATAAGTTGTGTTGCTATATGAACGATAGTGGCGCCCTCATTTATTTTCTACTCTTTTATGTCGGACTATACATATACATACATATCATCACGCCATATCTACCCTGCAAGGGCAGAGAGAGCAGAGTGCCGTTGAACTCTATCCTTGCATACTTCACTCGCGTCTTCAACATTTATTAATTAATTTATTTATTAATTATCATTTTTTACATTATTCATAAAGTTAATTAAAAGATACATTAACTGATTATTTGTTTTTTATTTGTTTAGTTTATAGGATTTGTCACTCGATGTCACTGTATATATGATTTTTAATTTTTATATTGTATCTTATTCTATGCGCAACCTTTACGGCTTTACTGTCAAAGTTATCAAAACAAGATGCTTACTTCTACAGTCATTATAAATAAATAGAATATTACTAAAGTTTTGGTGGGAACGTGGATATGTCATATTGTGCTTTAAAATTCTATTCAATATTTTAGAATGTTTAAAAAAGAAACTGTAGTGCAAATTAACTTGAAAATCAAATTCACGTGGCACTGGCAACATCGACCCTTTAATGATAGTTCTGGCAGGCATGTGAAAATGTCATGTGGCGCTATTATTTCATATTTTATTGTTTTATAGTGTTAAATTGAAAATTTTTCACTGGCATATAATACAAAGAAAGTACTGAAGTGTAGTACATACATACATACATATCATCACGCCATATCCCTTGCAGGGTAGGCAGAGAGAACAGAGTGCCAGAGAACTCTATCTTTGCATACTTCACTCGCTTCCTCAACATTCATAATTCTCTTCATACTAGCGATGCGAAAAACGGCTCACTGAAAAGAAAAGAGAGATATAGCTCTTTTGATCAAAAGAACTATATCACTCTTTTAGCTCTTTTAGCTCACTTAGTTCATATATATCCTGAGTTCATTTAGCTCATCAAGTGAGCTAGCTCTTATTGAGTTAGCTCATTTCATTTCAACTCGTTCACGGCTCTAACTCTTTTGAATAGTTCAAAATCTGAACTACGCGATCATGAAGCGATAACCTTGATGTCCATGGGCATGTAAATTTTGAATGGTGATCGCAGGATGAGATATAAAATATATTTATATGTACGGAGTACGGCCGCAGTGATCGTGTTTAGTTTTACCGTCTACGGCTCAATCGGCTCGCAATGCATATCGGAACCTGCTCAATACTTTTTCTGTTCGGCGGTGATCGGCATAGATCGGGAGCTTTCGGTCGTCGACTGCTCGCACGACACGACGACGCGAGTAAAAGAGCCGATTGAGCCGTTGAACTATTAACTGAGCTACTGAGCTAGATTGAAATCAAAGAGCTAGTTCATTTGTATCTCTCATTCAGGAGCTACACAAGTCTACTCTTTAGTTCATTTAGCTCATATATATCTTGAGTTCATTTAGCTCATCAAGAGAGCTAGCTCTTTTATTGAGTTAGCTCATTTCATTTCAACTCGTTCACGGCTCTAACTCTTTTGAATAGTTCAAACTCTGAACTACGCGATCATTAAGCGATAAGCTTGATATGCATGAGCATGTAAATTTTGATTGGTGATCACAGGATTAGATATAAAATATATTTATATAAAAAAATAAATAAAATTGAAAGGTCTGTTTGTAATTGAAATGGTTAAAAACAGCTTTTCACTAAATACATATGGGCTGACAGAATTGACTGCGTCCAGTGACAGCTTACACTGATAACTATTATTATTATTGAATATTGTTATTTAAAGATGAATATTAATTTTTTAAATATAACTTTTTATTTTCAAACATTTTTTCTTTGTTGAACATATAACGTTTAGGCTCGAAATAGTCACAATGCATATCGGTGCTCAATACTTTTACTGTTCGGCGGTGATCGGCATATATCGGGCACTTTCGGTCGCCGACTGCTCACACGACATGACGACGCGAGTAAAAGAGCCGATTGAGCCGTTGAACTATTAACTGAGCTACTGAGCTAATAGTGAGCTAGATTGAGATCAAAGAGCTAGTTCATTTGTATCTCTCATTCAGGAGCTACCCAAGTCTACTTCATACACGCTCGCCGGTTTCGGAGACTCTTGACTCCACCTTCCTTCAGTACATGACCGATCTGGTCTAGGTAGGTTAGTCTCGGTCTCCCTCGGTACCTACATCCTTCCACGTTCGCATTGTATATCTTCTGAACCAGGCGTTCATTCGGCATTCTTTCCACATGTCCGAACCATCGGAGCATTCCCTTTCGCATCTTTACACCAATACTCTCTTTCATACCTACTCGCTCTCTTACGTCGTCGTTACGAATGCGGTCGGTCAGCCTAACTCCACAGATTTTCCGCAGAGATCGCATTTCGACCGCATTAATTTTACTATCATACTCTTTTTTGCATACCCAACTCTCGCTTCCATACAGTAATGTTGGGACAAGCACTGCGTTATGTATTGCTACACGTGCCTTCTGGCTGAGGTGGTGGCTGCCGAGAAGTTGCCCCAACGCTCCGTTCACTCTATTTCCCGCATTCACTCTTCGCTCTATATCAGTGGTGTACCTTCCATCTTGGCTAAATCCACATCCAAGATATACAAATTCATCCACTTGCTCTAGTACATCATTACCTATTGTTACTCTTACATCTGTTCTGGTTTCATCTCTTGCAAAGACCATTATTTTGGTTTTGCTCACATTCACGCGTAGACCCCTTTTCTTACAATCTTCTGTCATTGTGTCGACTAGGGTCTGCAGGTTAGTCGCTGACTGTGCCAGCAGGACTGCATCATCTGCATAAATATGAGCAGTGACCACTGAGTCGCCCATCTGGACTCCCACATTCATATAACCATTCACTGCGAAATTAAGACATTCATATAAATCCCAACAAGAAGTAATGTAATCGCCATGTTCGGCAATCTGTTGCTTTCTTTTCTTCTCGTGAAACCTGAGCCTGTTTTGATGACTCCCACCGGAAAGTACGGGAGCAGTGAGTCATGTCATATTTTATACTCATTATCCGATGAGGAAAATGATTTAAGCACATTTAGATTTCGTAAAAATAAATTGAACGATGTTGACAATAGACAGTTGCTTAGTTTTTAATGACAGAATAGGTATATCAAGTATCATTGGTTAATTAACCTGCTCTTATCCCAATTACTTTAGGTTGACGCTAGAAGAGTGCATAACTCTTCTTCCATCGTACATATTGCAAAAGTTATAGTAGTGTTATGGCCAGTCGACTGCCTGACGTCTACCCTCCTTGGGACTGTAATTGTACACGGCATCAGGTGGAGTTGACAGACAGACCACCGAAGACAAAGACCACCGAAGACAAAGATCGGGTACCGGTGGTCCGCTCGCACGGCGAAGAGAGAGGATTTTACGGTGGGTCTATGGGGTCACGCGCCGCTTTCTCCGTCACCCCGGACCGATTTCGCGGGGCGAGACGCACCCATAGCCCACCAATAAAAAAAAAATAAAAAAAAAAGGTGGAGTTGACCAGCTCGATATAATTAAAGTTCTTGGTCGTTTTTTACGACATTGACGAGCGAAATAAGGTTTGCTAGTATTCGTAGCCGCTGCCACACAGAAGAGTATATTGAATATATATTTCAAAATAACTTATTTGCGACAAGATAAATTATAAAAGAGTACTTATAATAAAAACAACACGTGTACCTTAAAAATTTAATTTCCATTTTAGAATATCCTAAATTAAGTACAATATTATAATTTTAAGTTAATTATAACAGTTATTAAGTATATAATTATGTATTTATTATGATTCCACGTTCATAAAGTATATGGTAGTACATAATAAATATATACATAGTTGTGCTTAAAATTACTGTGAACAAAATGCACTATTATGGACTTTTCGGAGCGTAATGCTTTACCGAAAATTTTTATACAATCGATGATATGTGTAGCTATATAAATTTTATATTATAAATATAACTAAATATTATATAATATTATATGTGTGTTTAAGGCAATGGCCACGTTTATGGCTAACATGATACAATGTTCCTTTTGGTATAAATCTATTATAATATTCTACTTATATCAAAAGTATATTATATGCATATAATTTAATATATTGGACCGAATCTTGTTTTTTTTTTCAACTGTGACACCAAACATGTTGACGTTATAGAGATTCGATTCGGTCTTTAAATATTTAACAATTTTTATTTATATTCCACATAATAAATAGTTATCAACATGTAGATTTACAAATATCAACAAAATAAATTACGAATAACAGCATATTACAATTAAAATTAAGCTTACCTACATACTATGTATCAGTGATATCTACCCTCTACTACTCGGTCTATGCCTCTAACTTGTACTGTGTCGCTGGCCAAATCCCCGCCATACGTTCAAGGATGAATCTCACTCTTATGTAGGCAATACATATATCGCTAACAAGTCATATATTATTAATATATGTATATTCATACTTTAGTAATCGCTAAGGCTAAAATAGCCAAATGTACATTTACCTACTCACGTTTCATTGTCTGTAATTTTAAATACTTCACATAACATTAGCTGAGCTATCAATTTCGATCACAGAAACTGACCAACGACCGTCTATAATTCATTACATTAAAATTACAAGGACTAGTAATTCAATTATCCTAACTATTAAGTACCCTAAACCGCTTTGGAGAACAAATTATATAATAATTATAAACATTATAAGAGGGCATATAGATAGTATACAAAAAATAATGTTTTTATTTTTTTATTTTATTGGGACAGTTTTATTATTAAGTATATTTTACTTATATTAACATTAATTACTTAGCCCTTTATTGCTCTCCATCAATCTTAAGCTACATAAAGTCCATTTTTAGAACTTATTGAGCAACATGGACATGTTATTTAATAAAGAACTAGGAAACATAATAATTATCTATGGCATTTTACAGCCGAAGAGAATTACTAATAGTAGCTATTGCAATAGAAGCAGCTATGAAATATTTTACGTGTATAGCAGTCGCAACAATTAAAGATTCTGTTAGAAGTATGTGATAAATTTCGTGAGGTTTTCTTAACGCTTGCCAAAGTTAAAGTTTTGTTTCTCCTTTTAGTTCTATTTATAATGAAGTAATGAATACCTAATATCAGTAAATTCTCTCATCGTGGTGAATATATAAGGCATTTGTTATAAGCTAAAAGTAAGATTAAATTCTGCTAAACAAGTAAATATTTCTTAACAAAATAAAAAAGCTACTTAAAATGGAAATTATGAATAGGAAGTTTACAATTATATGTGATGTCAAAATCTAATAAGAGATTTTTTAATTATATAAAAACTATGTCTCCGCTAGTCATTTCTTGTATATAATTAATAGATGCCATTATATTTAAATTCAGACGATTCATTTGATGTAACCAATTTATTAAAAGCAAACCGTAATTGGGTATTAAAATGTTTTAATGCTTCCTTTAGCTATTATCAATGTTCAAAGGCTTAATCTAATAGTGAATCATTTTGATAGCCAAATAATTTAATCAACTTCGACGACCCGCTGGAAGTTTATCTTTGCAGTATCGTGGCGTTGTGAAAATTTTAAAACTGTAGTTACGAATATTTAGCATTATATGCAACTAAGATTTATTAATAGAGACATACTTTACCGATTCCTCTATATACTTTCTGCTTTACGTTGAATTAAATACTATATATGCAATTTATTCATGGAGACATTTTCGCCAAATTCTCTAAATTCTTCTACATTCCGTTGAAGAAGAAATGTTAGCTATAATAAAAAGTTACGTTTTATTTTTAAATTATATTATTTATTGTCCTGTCAGCTGTATAAAAACAATTTTCATTCTACTATACAGATATTTGAATATGAATGATACTATGAAAATAGCATATCTAACTAGTCTATATAATATAAAAATAGATATAATGATAGGAAGTTGAATGAATTAGGCAAGAACATTTCAACATAGCTATAATTGGTGCTTTTTTATAATGTAAAATTACCAAATATAAAGTATGTAATTATTATACTACCTATGTTGTTATACTACCTATGTTGTATTACCATTTCAATTAAATAAAGAGGTCTTATTTTCTAAAAAAAATCAGCTCATAGCCTTTGGTCATACTTAAACTTTTTGGTCTACGGATTCAACTAGATTATAGACGTTTAGTCTAAATATTTGGCTTCACTTTTATCATCGTGTATTAAAGTTTTTTTTTTAATGACATGGTATGCTATCGTTTATAATAATAATTATGGTTCAACAATACTGTCAAACAAGACATTGTAACAGCTGTATCAATATCAATTCATTATAAACGCAGACCTATTTACTTGTATCGGCATTTCGCAGTTCCATTACAAGTGATACTTTCTATTTACAAAAACGATATTTTAAGTCATATTTAAGTTAAAACTCAGATCTGTAATGATACCATTATGAATGTTACAAGTAATGCGTCTGGGAACTGATGGTAAGTCATGTCTATTGCATCCGCGCCTCTTGGAGTTGCGGAGGATATTGCAGAGGTGGGAGTAGAGGTGCTTGTACTCCGCCCCCTTGTAGTGCATAGTATGGAGAAACATATCCCGCACCACTGGCTGCCGCTGCCGCAGCTGAAACAGATATATATTTTTTTATAAACTCGTGCATTATTACCTTAAATAGTAATTAGAAGTGTAAATGCACCATATTTTACCATATAATCCTTAGTTTTAAGTAAAAAGGTGCAAGTTTGTTGTCGCTATTCAAGCACTGTTCGAAAATCAGTTCTCGTTGCTGAGAAATGCCAGAAAAGAACAATTTAAATTGAATATAATTACAGAAAGCCTCAACAACAGATATTTCGTACAGTACTCGAACACAGGATCTCACAATCGGAATAGGATACTTATATTACAAGTCCAACAAGATATTCAACAATTAACAAAATATGTATATATTAACAACTACACACATATCATCAGAGAAAACAGAGTGCCAGAGAACTCTATCCTTGCATACTTCACTCGCTTCCTCAACATTCATAATTCTCTTCATATTTACAACTAAATAAAAATAATGAGATATTTTTCATCCATTTTTTTTATCCTTTACTTAATTGATAATTTTTTTAGCAATGTTTTTCTTTATTATCTTATTGTTTGACTCTGATCTCCGTCTCCAGTGTCTCGAATGCAATATGTAACCACCCCTTATATTCCTGTGAGAATCCTGTAAACTGGCTGGTCAAATGGTGACCAGTCGCTAAATCACGGGACAGCTCGGTGAGATAGGGTCAATTCTCGGGCTCGCAAAAAAAAACCTAGATTTCATATTTTGCTTGCCTGTTAAAGCGTGCGGTCTATGTATATTTAATTATGGCACTCCGAAATGTCAAACCAAGAGTTTGACATTTCGGATCACCCTGAGTTCAAATACGAGATTTCTGATGTTTACGCGAAGATATGAAAAAAAATATTACGATTTTACATTACGAGTTTTAATTTCAAAATGATATCCGTATTTGTATGTGTGGTGAAGTAGTAAGAATACAGCTCACCACCCCCTATCGCATCCATGGGTGATCGTAAGAGACGACTACGGGATATAAAACGCACAACATCTATGCAGATAAGGAAAACTCAAAACAAAACCCTATACTAACACGCCTGACTAACGTGGTATAGTAGGTCAATTTCTCTCCCGTTATGGAGTAGGCTCGAGCCCAGCAGTGGGACATATATGAGCTGAAACGGTGATAATCCGTATTTGTTGTATTTTTATTGATTTATATATATTTTTTTTTATTTCTGTCTGCCTATTTTGTGACTGAGTGAGGCGACTTGAGGGCAGTTTAGCTACAAATTTACCACTTTGAACGTCGTTGTGTGTAGAACATCTTAATAAGATGTTCTAGACACAACGACGTCTACTAGTGCAGTCTAAATCTATATATCTCCCCAACTCTAATTTACAACATTTTACATTTTATTAGAACATTCGTTTTTTTTTTTCCACTAGATTTCACCGTTTAATGTATGCGGTTTATACATTAAAAAAAACATCCTTAGATCTTATCAAGGTCTTTGGAATATTCACGATGCTATACAAAAGCGACTTATGTTTTTTTTTATCGTAAAGATACTGCTTTAAATTACCACGTTAACATCGCTGAAGACGCTATTTGTTCATTTGCAATGTGCCCTTAGACCTTTCTCAAGTTTTTGAAGTTATACTTCTTTTAGCACGTTAGGGAAATTTGAGAGTAAATTTTTACGATGCGCGCGCATACCGTCACGAAAAACCGGCACCCTGAAGTTAGCTATAGTCAACATTTTAGTTTTTTTTTTGCGATATTTAAATAAACTTTATTTGACTAGATACATACATACATATCATCACGCCATATCCCTTGCAGGGTAGGCAGAGAGAACAGAGTGCCAGAGAACTCTATCTCTGCATACTTCACTCGCTTCCTCAACATTCATAATTCTCTTCATACACGCTCGCCGGTTTCGGAGACTCTTGACTCCACCTTCCTTCAGTACCTGACCGATCTGGTCTAGGTAGGTTAGTCTCGGTCTCCCTTGGTACCTACATCCTTCCACTTTCGCATTGTATATCTTCTTAACCAGACGTTCGTTCGGCATTCTTTCCACATGTCCGAACCATCGGAGCATTCCCTTTGGCATCTTTACACCAATACTCTCTTTCATACCTACTCGCTCTCTTACGTCGTCGTTACGAATGCGGTCGGTCAAGATAATGGGTTATAATAAAACTTTCAATGTATTAAATACCTTTTTTCTATTGTTAGTGTCGTTTTTTCTACAAACGTAGAATAAGGCGAAAGATAAAATTTTTGAAAAGATTTTTATCTGGTTACGCCAAATAAGTATAACTTCTAACGCGTGTACATAAGTACACACACACACACACACTTTTTTTTGTCTTGTTGTCAATTAAGACAACAGATCCCTTTAAGTAATAAATAATCGGGTCGTAGGACTTTATAAAATTCACTTATCGTACACAACACTCAAGACTCAGAATAATTATTTGTACTTTTAACTGTTTTGCATAGGGATTAAAGTCATTATATTCGACATTGGAAGTCGCTACCAACACCATGATGCAATTTGCACAGTGCAATTGATAATCATTTCTTAATAAAATCCTCAATAAATTTTGGATTTTGTTTAATTCAAATTCCAACAATTGATGCGTCATTTTAAAATACCTACCGGCGGCTGTAGCATATGGGTCGAATCCGGCGGCAGCATACTGTTGCTGATAAGCTGCCGCTCCTTGTGCAGCTGCTGCTTGATACTCGTAGAGATGATTCGCAGCTGCCACAGCAGCAGCATGCTGCAATTGAGGCAGCTGTACCAATCCCCCGGCGCCCGTACCCACACTAGCACCAACCCCACTCATCGCTCCCATGTAACTCGGTGTGCCATACACGTATCCAGGCGACAACCTGTCAATTCCACAATGAATTTGTTTATAAAAATCCCTCATGAACACTGACGTCACAAGTCCAGAAACTTCTGTTACTGTACTGGCAACATCTAAAGTAACCACCCGTGATGACGTCTCACTAAAATATTTCAATTTATTAGTGAGTTGCCATCACTAATATTAATATTGTTGACAAATTCACACTATACCTAGCCCCAACAGCCTGAACAGGCACGAGCATCTAGTTTTGTTATGTTAGTAAACATCGATAAACAAGTTACATATTATTTATATAGTTATGTAAGTACAGCGACATTTGATTATGTCGCCTTATCGATACCGCCGCCGTGCGTCATTGCCAGAATTTTTTAAAAAGAAAATAAAAATATACAACGGGTGGCACTCGGCCTAGACCAAAATATCCGTACCAGTGTAAATTTACATGTGTTTGGGTTTAAAAAAAAATATAATATACGTTTTAGATCTCGGTTCTTTTTATTGCGAAATAATTTTCTATGCATTAGCGAATGTGTTCGTTATTAGAGTATGTTTCTTTTAACGAATCGTTTAGTTTTCATTAATGTATATGGTGGCAAACATACTATCAGAGCTTCCTAATAATAAATACCAATTGATAATAAAATAAGTATATTACATTTATAATCATGATCTAAAGAAATATTAATGGTACAGGCAAGCTGCAACTGTAAAAAGTGCTCTTTGAAAACTTCTTTGCATAAAACGAACCGTCGCCATTGTTTTCGAGTTTCAATCCATCTCGATATAATTATAGCAGTCCATAATGATTTTTTGAAAATAATTGTTAGATCGAAAAAAGAGTTTATAAAATTAAAATTTTAAATTGAACACGATGCAGAAAGAAAAATGTCGACTTAGCTTAATTCGCTTGTGAAGGCGGTCAAGTTGCAGAAGAGCATCTCAAGATGATTTCCAACCCCGTCAGCGTTCCTAAAGAGCCCTTTTCCCCTATAGGATTAACAATCAACACCTTCCAATCTAATTACCCGTCTTTTTCTTTCACTATAATATTCGATAGAGATGGGTTGATTACTGTTTGTTCCAATTTATCTGCAGTACGAGAGTCAGGGAGAGCAATACGCATGCGTACTCCACGCCCGTCTTGATGCCCCGCCCGTCTTAAACGCCCACCTGTGGTCTACTGTTCCAACGCAAATACCTACATGGCTTCATTACTAAAGAAAATCTTCTAAATTGAGAGAATCACTATTCTAAAATCACAGAGCTATCAAACGAACAGTAAACTCTACCATAGATGGGCAATAGTTACCACAGATACCTTATTTTGTCTATTGTACATTTATACATGAGTTAATATAATTTGAACAAATACAGTAGCATTGAAATCAATCAGCATTATATAACTGGCACGTACAAAAGCTGAGCTGACACATCTACTAAGTACAAACGTACAAACACAATCACTATTTCAACAGCTAATAGGAGTTAGATGCCACTTTCAAAGATTTATATAGAAAGTATATGTATATAGGTATAATTAAATAAATTACATGCAATAATTAATCTGTGGTGACTATATAAATATAAAAAAAAAATGAAAATTACTTAAAAGTAAAATACTTTTTACTCGTACGCGGTTTTTTTTATATATTTTTAACATCCAAGTTTTCATTCTGCCAGTTTTCAAGTTTTTAGCCAAAACTATTCTATAAAATGATCTTATAATTAATTAAAATGAACAAACCCCGCGGGGTAACGGGTTAGGTGCCAGTGAGGGTCGTTGAAAAATATGTAACAACACTCTGCGAAAATTTTAAATGTGATCGCTAACCCGTCTGCAAAGCGTGATACGAGTAGCTTTAACAATAACCCCTTTGGACCTATGTTTAAAAGTAGACGTCAATATTTGATGGATGAATGATCAATCATTAAGAAATTCTAAACATTATCAACATCATACTATCATAGCTAGAACTTGAATTTACAAAGCCGAAATATAATAAAAAAAATGACAAGCCCCTGAGTTTCTTGCCGGATCTTCTCAGTATGTGGCTGCTTTCCGATCCGGTGGTAGATTAATTAAATTTAATTTAAAAAACATTGTGAAATTGACAATATGTAAGTGCCCCTATGGGGCTTATGCAAAATAAATGATTTGATTTGATTCGAGGCACGTAAGGCCTAAATTTGTCAATTCTGTTTTCAGTCATGTCTTTATGAATCGGAACTCCACCGATATTTGTATCGGTAAAATATCAGTAAATTACATTGATGAATGAACTCTATAGTCAGCTTTATATGCAAGCTATAATATTATATAAGAATGATCTCTCCAAATGTAACATGAGTTATTAAAACCGCTTAGATCAATTTATTAACCAATAAATTACATATCGTTACACGTACGGTTCCAAAACAGTCTCGCTATCAAAATAACAATTTACTAGAAATAATTATAATTTACTAAAAACAATGCTATTTTTTTCAATAATATTCGGCGACATTAATTTATTATACGACCTACATAATATTGAAGTACTTATACTCTACCTAATCGTAAATTTTCAATAACATTAGTTACTTAATCAATCAAATAAGTCACCCACTTGATCATATTTACTTATGTCGGTCACTTGGTCGTGACAGTACACTAATTGGAAAAGAAAACAAAAGCATTAATTCTACGAAGCTTTCACTTGATTATATTCCATTAAAAGAGTGTAGCTGAATAATATATGGGGATAGTCGTTGGCGTGGTGGGTATCGATTGGGCGCTTGTCAATATGTAATTAACCGGGACACGAAAAGTGCATGGAGCCTTCGGCACGGGCAGGTCGCATGGTAACAAAAACATATAGATACTATTGTGTTAGACAGCAGGGCGGCGGTGGCGATTATGGTGACGGTGACGGCCGAGGGTGCACTCACACCTACGCACACACAGCACTCTCGGCCGGCCTGCCACCTCGCGCTCCCGACAAGACTTAGTAAGTGTATTAAACGAAATCCACCACCAACAAAACTCACTTCAAATCAACAAAATCTTACACGAACACGGCATAAAACATAAAAGTAAAGAAAAGTGTCGGTACGATGCGTAAAGTGTGACGGCGGTGGGCGGCGCCCGCGAACCTATGCGCCGGCGCCGCCCATGCTCCGGTATAGCTTTTAAAACGTAAACATTAAAAAACCCAATCGACTAATTCACACCCAAAACGAAAAAAAATCCACTCTCACGCTCACGCTTGCCATAGATACCTATGTGAAAATGTCTGATAATTTAGTCTAGGTGTGGTCCGCCGGCCGCCGCGCCGCTAGCCGTCCGGAGACACCGCTCGCCTCATCTACCGAGACAAAAGTCAGTGACTATCAGCTGTACCTTCTTAATTCATTCCCCTTCATACTCGAAGATACATTTAGAAAAGTCTATAAACTCTTATTTCAATGAAAAGTATTTTTGAACATTTATGTTTAATTTTTAATGTTGATTCAAGTTAATTACTTATGTTAAACTACCAAAGAATAAATACTTTCTGCAAAATAAAATTTAAGTACTATTAAATGACTTATCCACGTGTTCATAAATGTAGCAAATTACACAACCCGGTCTAAGAAGATATGTTCTACGGAGATGTGATATTTATTTTTAACAAAATATCTGTTAAGAAAAGTGTAAATCTGATTTTTGTCTCGTGAGATGTATTCAGAGCGGCATGCGGCGCCGCTAGTGCTGGCAAATATCGAAGTGTTGAACCACTGAACATTTATTACATAATACAGATATGAAACACAGATTGAAAGTTGGTTGATACTCACCCGTATGGTGAAGGCAACACAGTCTGATAGCCAGCGCGAACGCCAGCAGCCGCGGCTGCAGCTAAACCAAAACCTGTAACAAACATCATTATTTATTTTACATTAGAAACTATTGCCACAATACGAGCAATATATAAGCTGTCACAAAAAGAGGACACATAATTCCGAGAAAAATATATTCACTACATTATTCTTTCATCATTAACGTTCGCAGTCGTTATTTTCGGTTTTACTTAACGGAAGTGGCTAGGAGTCAAATTAAAATATATCACGAAGAGATTGGACCACATCCAAATGACACAAGAATCAACTTAGCGCAGGCAACGTCACTGTTAATTTCTTTTTATTGCATTGTTAAGTCGCTCGAGGCGGCATCTATTTTGGTCGCTCGCCGCCCGCCCGGGCATCGGCATCCAGGGACATACCTTTTGACAAGAAGACGACAAACACTAGCTATAAATGGCTTTCAAAGTTTGGCACGGGTTGATGCACGATTATTAGCCTACACACAAGATATTCCACACGTATCTATAGTGGGCGAAGTGCGACAAGTCTAGAGTACCTACCTAGGCATCACATGTCATTTAGATATGTTTTCATTGTGATGCCAAATGATATGTCGCTTCAGAACTAGGAAATATACAATTACAGTATGGCGTGTTTGAATCATAATCTGTGATTAATGGCTAATGATCAGAGGAGCGTAACCTGTGCCGTTTGTAAAAAATAAACCCATTAGGTTATTGTATGGTGAAATTTCACCGGTGATTACAGTGGATCACATCCGCAAACACTCCGGATGGTGTCTCGGTTCGTCTGCTGCGTTAGTAGCTATGGTGACCTTGCCACTTTCCATACCACGCAATAATATATTTCCGACTGTTTTGTGAACTGTCGTGAACAAACAAAATATGAAAGTTTAATCACCAAGCTTACCGGATCTAAAACTAAAATAAATGGGAACTTTTTAGAATCATGATTTAACATGGTCATTAAATTACAACCGTACAAATATTACACATATCAATTCATATGCGGCTATTATATTTTAACGCTAAAAACTATAGATAATACAAGAGTTTTATCTCATAAACGTATCAATATCTTTTTTATAAATTTACTTGGAGATCGGCGTAAATTGTTTTATTTTTATTTGTATGTGTATCCGGAAAAAAAAACGTACAGCTATGATTAAGTGTTATAACCGACTACGATTATTTAAGGCCGATTTGGATCTATTTTCTTTAACAGTGTCTGAACATACCCCACCTATCCTTCCGAAGTGACATGAGGATGGCATGTGGGCTCATACAACTTGTATTACCTAACCATTTGGCTTGACCATCAACACCGATTTCTTAAGTTCGCAGACTCATCCAACGGGTTACACTTTCGGATATCATCCCCTGTCGGCGCGAGGGCAACATTATTTGTTGCAGGGGCGTCGCCCTCTCTGCGGGTGACGGACTAATCCCCGGTGCGATCACCCCATCGACTAGAGAAATTGGAGGCCATGTATATGAAATATAACAATATAACTAAACCATTTATTAGCCTATTGTAGTTCACTGTTGGAAATAGGCTTCGTAATGCCATAATCTAGCTTAAAGAATAACGCTTCGCTTTTCCCTACTCCCACAGGAAAATATGGAGTGACGATATATTATATTCTTAACCATTCACCATTTAGGGTATAAAAAACACCTCTGTTTCAAAATCGCAAAGTGATACTGGCGGCAAATATATATATATATATATATATATATATATATATATAGGATTCCATAAAAGGTCGTTAATAGAACTATAATTATTAGTCCTCAATCTAGGAACATAATCGCGTGTCATATGGCGCTCGTGATGAACCCCACCGCATTTGTTCGATCGATCCGATGCCATTTGATGGCCGAGGTCGATCTACTGTCCACTATAAAGCTTATCTTGATTCATTAAATTTTTCTCTTTACTTTTTATATCTATTGTTCAATGGCCTAAATGTGGCGCGATGGTCTTTTGTTGGCCGTACGTGACCTAAATAGACTTTAGCAGTAATCGATTGTCAGATATATGGCACAATAGCCAAACAGTTAAATTTATTTACAACAATGTAGAACAAATATGACGCAGCGCAAAATTTCTTTGAAAATTAAAACTTCAATGTAAATTTTGACGTAAAAGTTTGGTGCAAAATTAGTTACGGATGATCTTCTAAAAAACATACATATATATATAAGGAATTCGTTTAGGTGTCACAAACAAAGCTTTGTAAGGCATTCTGCTGTGTCTTTTTTCAGGATGACTTCTGGAACTCAGGTCGACGAACTGTAAAGCCGACAGTAAGTGCTTAACGTCGCTTGTAAGGATTCTACGGAAATACGATTTTAGACGCAAGCCGACTGAGTGAGACAGGGAGAACATATATTTATAATTATGTCTAGGAATTGAACTTGTATGGATGTATTTTCATTGCCATTATCTTAATACCGTCTATACTCTATAGAGTCTATATACTTGTTTATGTATCTTAAAAGACATAAACATGTCCAATTCGTACAATTGGAGTATGTCGGTGTGTAATTATTTATTTTACGAGTTTTAGATATAACACATATTGTGATACTGCTGCCAAAACCTCTCAATAAAATAATATACTTGTGATTATTATATGAACACAGTTTTACAGTATATAGTTATAATAAATATATGTCGTGTTAGTTTATCGGTTCAAGAATAGAACTAGACGTGACGTGGCCCAGTTTCATATGGCCAAACCAGCCGTGATGAACTCATGACCGTCACAGGTTTGTATGTAGGCGTGCCTTTGATCTGACCATCTGAATGTCATCTCAAATAGTGGTAGCCATGAATCCTACACCGTTTAAAATTTATCTCAGACATGCGAATGTACACCAGGAGCGATTAACTCGACGGGACATCAGTTCCCTGTACATTTATTTTTGGATAAAACACGTGCGTCGTATGAGCCAATATTGCTATTTACGTTCTCAATATTTAGCTAAGTCATTTGAAAAATTCTTTATTCATTTCGGGTTTTTACGATGGCTGTTTAGCGCTCTATGTATTTCTGTCGGCCCATCAATCTTTCATTACTTGTCCATCTTAATGCAAACTTTACAACATGTATGTATGTACATATAACTAAGTAGGTACGTATTAGTAGGTACGCTTTGTAGGTCTCCACAAAAGATAAGCTGGCGAGGAAAGATGAGGCCCTGGCTCGTTGCCAGAGCTGGTGTCGCGGCTGAGTCGGCCACGACGACGTTCCCAAAACTGCGTATATTTAGACAAAATAAAGAGCGCGCCGAAGACAAAACGAGACGCAACTCTGTTTTATAAATAACCGCGTCGTTCGCCGGACGGACTGAGCCTCGCTCGACCAAACTCTGCTCGCCAGCTGTTATACATAAATAATAATTAAGACATGAAGAAAGTTACACGCGCCCGTCTTTTGAGGATCATCAGATCGGAATAGACAAAATTTGTTCACAACACATACAGCGGAGTTAATATTAAATAAATGTGACAAGTTTACAGTATCAGCCGTGTACGCGTGTCTATGAAGTAGTAGGATTATCGGTGGATCGAAGGGCTTCGCGCGGAAGTCGTGGCTGAGGATCGAGTTTCAGATGGTAACAAAGGAATGAGCGGAACCACTAAAGTAAAGTGTTCCTGTGTGAATATTGTACGGGGTCACTGTACGATGGTAGAAGTGAATACTATTTCAATCTATCTATCAACAGTTTCTATTCCTTGCTATGAATGGAAACTTTTATTTTTTAAGACACTTAATAAGATATACTCTCCTATCCTTTATTGTTCTCAACCATATTCGAACGGTTTTTCTAGTCTAACCAATTTCGACAATACTTTTTTGCTACTGAGCGTCTGCCTTCTGACTTCTTCAAAAAAACTTCAGCAAAATCAGGATATTTGAGAGCTATGACTCCACAAGTTGACTGTTATAGATTAGCATCTAGCCGTTCTCGAGAACGATCTATCCGAAACGTTATTGCCATATTTTTGCAACAGCAACATGTAAACTTTACTCATAACGTTTTCCTTATTGTTAAAATAATCGTTAATTAATAATTTGAAAAATTAATTAGTCGGTTGGAAGGTACTAATTTGTGTTGCTGGAAGACGAGAGTAGATAGAGATTTAGAAGAATAGAGTAGTACTAGTTCTACAAAATCAGAGTGCCAGTGGCAGGTTATTCTCTGGACTCTCACTCGGCTGTCGATGATCTTTAATTCTATCTGTTATCCTGATTTTGATGATTTATCAGTCTACACGTCATTGCCCATTTTAGGCATTATATGCCCAAGGAGGAATGAAGTTATTAATCGCGACCATTAACAAACGGGTCGTTTTTAAAAAAATCCCAGGATACTGCTCATTATTCTGTATGTTACTATGGAATCACCTCACTCGAGTTTTTTATCGTATTCTTAGATTGTCGCCATATGGGTATGAATCCGACGAAACTTTTTAAAATATGTTCGCGATCTCATTCTCAGATATGACACAGTCAGCTTTATGATGTTTTGGAGGGAGAATAAAGACCGTTTACACCGAGATCACCTTTTTTAGGGCTACCTTAAATTTAGGAGTTACCTAAAATTTAGGGGATTTTGGTGAAAACGAGCTTTAAAGAAATCTAAATAACACAGAACGGTAATGATTGATATTAGGTTATGCAGCATTGACGTTTAAATTGCATTAAGTCTGCCCTAAAATTTTAATGTCGTTAGTGAAAACAGGATATTATCAACGTAATCTCTATTGAATTGACACGAAATTAACTAAGATTTCGGGCCAGATGCCACACATCCGCATGTTACGGAAGACTCTGCTATTTATTTGGAACGTGTTCAACAACTCCGAGGTTATTAGTGCGGCGACGTTGCGAATTAATTTGTCTTTTCACTCACTTTACATATACTAAATCTGGCTTATATCTAATTCACTCTAAATTCCTAAATATCTTAAATCTAAATGTGCTTCTGAGATTAGATGAAGTGATGTGCAATAGTGATTTTATATTAATTTTGTTTTGCTCCTCATATATTTTCTTCTGTTGTTTTCTATTCTAGCCTCTTCCATACTAATACCAAAATTACTACAACACGCTGGTTATTTTGGCATATTTTGGATTTTGTAATCCCATACCTGAGATTATTATCATTACATCATAAATAAATAATATGATTACAATTCCTTATAATATGATTATATTTCCAATAATGGTAGGACCACATTGTTAATAGTTTTGTCGACAAGCGCGGGCCGGTCCATCCGGGGTAGTACCACACTCTCGCAAATCGATGCCTGAGCAGTGGCAATATGCAGCTGGGCTCCATTCGGTGAGCGAGAAAGCCGGTAGCCCAAGTTTCTGGATGGGTTTGGGATCTTCATTGGTAGGCAGTGGCCTAGTTGTGCCTCTAGTAATGCAAAGGTCCATAAGCGGCAGTAAAACTTACCATCAGGTGTGCTTGCTTGTTTGCCATCAACAACAATAAAAAAAAACTTTTATTTTTCAGATAACTAATGCTTAACAATTTCGCCGCATTTGTTACAGCGCCTACTAGCGTCCAGTTTTGCCAGTTTTGGATTTCATTAAGTACCTATTACATAAAAACATGGTATGATGTTATTGTTTGACTTAGGTGGTAGTAGCTGAAATGTAGCCGAAGCTTCCCAAAGACATTGTGCAGACGGACGAGCATGGATAATTACGAATCTTCCTTTAGGCAAGTCGTAAAGAAATATGTGAATATGAGCAAAATTTTGATAAATATGACATAGAAAAAAAAATAGATACTTGGTCACGCAGCCATTAACCGTATTTCCATTTCCAGAATAAAAAATGCTAGTAAATTGTGATATGGTGAGTTTTAGTATTGCTGTGTTTATTGCTATTTTGCAGTTAAAATCAGATCATGACGGTAATGGAGTCCTAATTACATGTTTGCCTTGTGATTAAAGATATACGTCAAACAAAAATGATCGTATCACAGACACACGCTCCACGCAACCACCACAGCTGTCTGACCATTATGGCTTCGTTTCAAACAAGTTATGAACGATGCTCGTTATTATCGATTTGTGACTATAAATTTCTATCTTTATTTTCTAAGTCAAACCTCTGTGCATCATAAGTCAAACATGTATACATATTTTAATATCTTTTTTTTTTATTTCTAGAATGGGAGATGCATCAGAAGTTAAGGAGTGAACGCTTGACATAGTATTGACATGTGATGAGACGGGATGAAAGTAATATGAGAAAAGTTTTAAGTATGAATGTTGAAAGTTTTAGGGACCAAAGAAAAGATAGATGGACTATGTGAAACATGGCTTGGATAGATAAAGAACGATCACAGAGATGACGTCTGATAAGGTGTAGGTGTAGAAGAAGAGGACATTGCGTTGACTCCAAACAAATGGACAGTAGGATTAAGAAGATAATGGGAGATACCGTCTTTGCAGCCAATCTGATGTTAAGTGGTAACAGCTGTACAGAGATTTTAGTATTATTAAGATAACGAATGATTTTATTAGTAATGATAATAAATATAGTAATAAATATTAGTTTCTTTCAGGTAGTTCAGATTAGAATATCGACATGGTGCAATTGTTATTAATTAATATTATTACACAATTACCTACAACTAGATTTAAATAATGGCGAATTTTATATGATAATAAAAATGAATGCGACGTATTTTGATTTTCATTTCTAATCAGGCCCAATATAAGTCAGTATTACTTTATTTTCAAATAAAAGAAATAGTTTCTCCAAACGCATTCTGAAAATAGGATACACAATACAATTTGGGCAAACTAACAATGTTTACAAGATTGCAAAGACGCTTATCGATTTTGTGTGAGTAACGCGTGCGAACTCATCAGCGCATTCGTTGCCTAAATCCCAAAGTCTGAATAAAAATAGTCGCTGGGGAGTGTTGGCCACTGCAGGGGGCTCGGTTCGGGCACATGCATAAGTAATTCACAAGCGAAGGGCGGCCGGCGCACGCGATCCAACTGCAATGCCAAACACAGGGACAACCCCTTCTCGAGCATTCGAATGCCACAAAGAGCCAAGCCATCCATTAATCAATGATGACTTACGTTCAATGCTTATTTCTCAAGTATGTATTGATTTGCTTATAATGTGTTACAATTTCTCTTTCTATGTTGCCTAACCTATACAAATAATGTTATATACACTAGTATAAGAACTTAGTTGAACCACTAACTTTATTAATTTTTCATCATACTGGCCTTCGTTATTGCCAATTTCTTTTTAAATATTATGCTACGCTTAGAAATATATTTGTAGGTGCAATGTCAGCACGAAGTTTTCTATATTAATAACCAATTTTTTGAGTGAATATAAATTAGACTCGGACTAGGCAGACCGACATGATTGACGACTAGGACTAGAATATAGAGACTGGACTTGGACAGGACACGACTAGGAAGACCAACATGATTGACGACTAAAATATAAATCTATCTATTTTTTTAAACTTATTTTACTTGACAACAATTTCGCCGCATTTGTTACAGCGCTTGCTAGCGTCCAGTTTTGCCAGTTTTGGATTTCATTAAGTACCTATTACATAAAAACATGGTATGATGTTATTGTTTGACTTAGGTGGTAGTAGCTGAAATGTAGCCGAAGCTTCCCAAAGACATTGTGCAGACGGACGAGCATGGATAATTACGAATCTTCCTTTAGGCAAGTCGTAAAGAAATATGTGAATATGAGCAAAATTTTGATAAATATGACATAGAAAAAAAAATAGATACTTGGTCACGCAGGCATTAACCGTATTTCCATTTCCAGAATAAAAAATGCTAGTAAATTGTGATATGGTGAGTTTTAGTGTTGCTGTGTTTATTGCTATTTTGCAGTTAAAATCAGATCATCACGGTAATGGAGCCCTAATTACATGTGTTGTCACAACCAATTTTTTGAGTGAATATAAATTAGACTCGGACTAGGAAGACCGACATGATTGACGACTAGGACTAAAATATAGAGACTGGACTTGGACAGGACACGACTAGGAAGACCGACATGATTGACGACTAAAATATAAATCTATCTATTTTTTTAAATTTATTTTACTTGACATTGACGAACTTGTGGTTAGTCACTGTCAGAATATTTTATAAAAAATATTTGTTACTCCTTCTATTATAGTAGATTTCATTTTAATATTGTATCAAACTGTTTTAGTCAAAATTTTTATTATTCATCAGATGTTGGACGTAGGCCTTACTACAAGAATGCCTCTCAGAATGCTCCCGTGCCACCTGCACCCGATGGCTTCCTGCGACTTTCGAAATGTATGAGATGATATATCGCGATGCAATTTACAAATATAATAAACGCAGTTTATGTTCATATCACTATGAAAGAAGAGTACATATTGTATGGACCCCAAGCAATTCGGATAAGATTAGGAGAATGAAGATGATTGTATAGTACAGCTATAATAATTCAGTATTTTGTTAAGTAATTAACAAATTATTTAATGAGTTAATAAGCTTGAATTTAAAATAGAACATAAGTAAGTAAAATGTACAGAAAAATACATTTAAATTGATCAAATGTGCAACACATATCCGTATGTTTACGGAAGTTTGCGTAGGTAACTCATATTTGATTTTAGATATTTTCTCAACTGACTAAAACAATAATTTATGTAATATACCTACATTTTACATTTATAATTTTATACAAAATAAATATAGAGTGAGATTTATTCATATAAAATTGATAAATATGAAAATTATTCCGATAATACAATGATACAATATTGTGTATGTAATTTTTAACGAGTTTACAATTTATTACATACCTACCTACTATTTTTTTTACAGAACAGACCACCCTTTCGTTTTCAATTATTTTTTTTTTGCGTTGGCTATGGACGTGGTCGCGCCCCGCCAAATCGGTCCAACGAAAGAGGCGACGCGCAACCCCATAGACCCACCCTGCAAGCACCTCTCTTCGCCGTGCGAGCGGGCCACCGGTACCCGATCTTTGTCTTCGGTGGCCCGCCCGGAGACCAGACCACCTGCACTAAGGAAATAATCCTTGTATTGCGGGGGATTTTACAAACATATCAACGCAGATAAATTACACCCCGACTCACACTCTGTGGATCGCACAAAGTATTATCCTGCGTAGGAATCGAACCCACGGCACTATCACGAAAGGTCTTAACCACTACGCCATCTGTACAGTTAAAGTTTTGTTAATTTGCCGCATGTTGACTAAGTAAGAATACAATTCATCGTCTTTTCCTTTCTCGCGATTATCGTAAAAGAATAAATAAAGTATGCAAGCTGATAATATATGTGTATAAACTATATCTATAAAAGAGTATGTTTGTATGACCATTGCTAAACTCAAAAAACTATATGACCGATCATTATGAAAATTGGTGTGTATATGTATTTTTTTCATGGAGAAGGTTTATATGCTATCCCCATTGATGTAACTCGTCACCAGGGGATGCTGCGATATATCAACTTCTACAAACAAGTCAACAAGCTGGGTTTACTAGTAAAGTATATTTCTAAAGACGCATTGACGCATTAAATTGCGGGCACATATACAAATATAAAATTAACGGACGCAAATTACACCCAGACTCAGAATAACAATTTGTAGATCGCGTAAAATATTGCGTTGCGCTTGACACGTCAGTTAACACGTCATCTGTGCAGTCAACCATATAATATTACTGAAAGCGAAGTCATTCTCGAAACAAAACCATATACCTACACGTCTGACCAACATAGGTACACTACAGCAGTTGCTCTTCAAGTCGTCAAGAAGTCTGAATAATATGAGATACCACAGCCTACGTTCGGTCCAAATGAAACCAACCATACTCAGCTCAAAATAAGAATAGCGATTACGAGTCTCACAAATCAAACTCTCGCTGTTAGAATAACACAAAGTCATTTTGATAGAAATGAAAAATCCACCATAGAAATGAAGAATCCAACTAAATTAATGAAATTCCATTCATCTAGTGGCACTAACTGTACAACAATCAATAATTAGGTACATATAACTTAACGGGAATGGGGCTATAATCACACCTATCTATCATGAGACTGTTTAAAATAACATCAAATTATTTTCCCGTGTAACTGGTATTAAGAATACAAAATGTTGGCAATCTTTTCTTTGTCAAAGGAATCGTAAAATCCTATCTAAGGAGCACTGCGAGACGCTTGCAGTTAGTTTTGGTCTTGCATTTGGGCAATACTAAATAAGAAAATTGTCTGGTTAAGAAGATATACAATGCGAAAGTGGAAGGACGTAGGTACCGGGGGAGACCGAGACTAACCTACCTAGGCCAGTTTGGTCACGTACTGAAGGAAGGTGGATTCAAGAGTCTCCAAAACCGGCGAGCGTGTATGAAAAGAATTATGAATGTTGAGGAAGTGAGTGAAGTATGCAAGGATAGAGTTCTCTGGCACTCTGTTCTCTCTGCCTACCCTGCAAGGGATATGGCGTGATGATATGTATGTATATATGTAAAACGATGCCTTCATATAAGCGAAATGTATTTTTGGAGAATTTCATAGACAGGTGTTAATCGATTATTATGGTGTTCGTACTACATTATAATTCATAATGTCGCCCCCCGGTATGTTTGGACAAGTGGCTTGTACGGCCTTCATCAACACGCCCATATAATAAAACTTTAACAATGTTTTCATAATCGACGCCTGGCCTGCTGAAATCACCCATTGGTTGCAACCATCGCGGTGTATTTAGAAACTGGGCTACAAATATTCTTACCACATTAGTTAATTTATACGCGTATATGTTCGTAAACAAAATAATACATACAGTGGCGTACAATGTATTTATACAAAGTCCAATCTCATTATTATTCTATACTTACTTCTAACATATTAATTTACTCGTACCCGTCTGACCAGCCGTGGTGTAGTAGGTCAATTTCCCTCCTATTTTGTAGTAGAGTCGAACACAGCAGTTTGAGGTATATAAGCTGAGATGATGGTAATGATGATATTAATTAGGTGGATATGAAGTTTCAGATTTGAGAATTGCAAAACAAAAATGCTTTTTGTCAGTATTATTAGTGTTCACCTTTTAGCCTATAAGTTTTTTTTTATTGCTTATGGTGGCAAACGAGTAAGCAACACACTTGATGGTAAGGGTTACTGCCGCTCATAGACCTTTGCAATACCAAGGGTATAGCTAGGCCGCTGCTTACCAATATAAACCCCAAACACACCCAGTTGGCCTTCCAACTGTCTCGCTCAGTGAACGAAACGCAACAACACATAGCCATTGCTCAGATGTCAATATTCTGCGAGTGTGGTACTACCCCGGACAACAGCGTGGTTCTACCACTAATGCAGCAGAATATCAGTTTTCCAAGATACAGTCGTGCCTGACCTCCAGTTAACCCGATAATCTAGAAAAAGGATATTTAACACGAAAAAACTTTAATGATAATTGAAACGGAATGCTCCGATGGTTCGGACATGTGGAAAGAATGCCGAACGAACGTCTGGTTAAGAAGATATATAATGCGAAAGTGGAAGGATGTAGGTACCGAGGGAGACCGAGACTAACCTACCTAGACCAGATCGGTCAGGTACTGAAGGAAGGTGGAGTCAAGAGTCTCCGAAACCGGCGAGCGTGTATGAAGAGAATTATGAATGTTGAGGAAGCGAGTGAAGTATGCAGAGATAGAGTTCTCTGGCACTCTGTTCTCTCTGCCTACCCTGCAAGGGATATGGCGTGATGATATGTATGTATGTATAATTGAAACCACCGAATTCTAAAACGTTTTGTTAGGATATACAAAATTCCCGAACTCTTAAACATATGATGTCATATTTGACTATTAAAAAAATAGAAAATTCATAATAAGATAAGAGTCGTACAGACGTACAATGTAGATTCGAACCAGAGAACTCTATGTGGCAGTTCATTGATTCTCCGCCAAGCTATCATTGTTGCACTTAGACTAGGCTAGATACGAAATAGCCGGACGTTATTTGAATCGGTTAATTGCATGCATTTTAAGTCCCCCGCAATACAAGGATTTATTACTTGTTACTTTATTTATTACTTTTTACTTAGTATTATTTTTAGAAAGAATAAAAAAACTTCCAAAGTACTAAGATATATAGGTGCAGTACAATAAAGAAATATAAATAACGTTGAATACTTAGCAAAAGATTAATAGATGCAGTTTTAAAGTTAATAGATGCAGTTTTAAAGTTGCACCAGTGACAGAAAAGTTAAGGAGCGAATGGTTGACATGGTACGGGCACATGATGAGAGAGGGTGAAAGTAATGTTGTGAGGAAAGTTTTAAATATGAAGGCTTTAGGGGTAAAGGAGGATCAAAGAAAAGATTGATGGATTGCGTGAAGCATGACATGGATAGACAGGAAGTGACTATAGAGATGACGTCTAATAGGAATATGGAAGCAGCTGACATATTGCGTCAACCCCAAGTAATTGGGATAAGAGCAAGATGATGATGACTTAGCAAAATCAGTCGCGTGGTTTAGAAGAAATAAGCGTGTAAACAAATAGACGCAAATATTCACGTTATTTTGAAACAGTATTTCTCAGTTTAGAAGCATTGTTATTCAAAAAGAAATGCCGAAAGCGGCCTCATAGTTCCTTAGTTTACTGCATTCAAACAAACATACATACACATATAATAAGAATACAGTCGTTTAAATGAACTGATTTTTTTAACTTTCACACATTGTAAATACTCTATAGGAGAGAACCTTTAAATGTAAATAACTTATGCCACAAACAACCATAATACAGATATTCATCATAAAAAAAAATAATAATACTAAAGCATATCCTAAAGGACAAAACAATTTAAGCACGTATTTCAAGAATAAAAATCTGCAGTTACAATTAGAAATAATAGTTTAATTGATTATTGAGGCTTCACTTCTGTCATGTCTTTCCACTACTTTATTGACTTACACGCGACGTATCTGTATTTTGGACAAAAGATTTATTCTCGTCCACGCGTCCCTTTTTTTACAATAAATCCCTGCCCCTTCCTAACGGTTACTGCTTTATGCAATGCCCATAACTACACAGTAGTAATATATTCTATTATGAACAAAACGGTCTCCCCAAAACCGGTCTAGTTAACGGTCACATCCTTTCATACAGAATCTAGATCATGTAAAGACTAACTAATACACAAGTTTTAACAATAATTACATATATACATACATATGTATATTTGGACCTGTTGCTTCAACGTATTTTAGTACAAAGGTGCACGAATAAGACTAATGCTACGTCCAAATTAAGATCAGCTATGTATCGTTAGTTAAATAATGCAAACATACATAGATTCACGCCCGTTTCCATGAATGGTAGGCAGACATTGCTGCTTGCCGCGATTCTGAACGGCCTTTCGTAAACAGGTCAACAATTAATGCAAAAACAGATGAAGTCAATTTGCAACAAAATAACTGATTGGGGTGCTAAAATCATATTGATTGTATATATTTTCGGACTGCCCTTTTAAAGCTTTTTATTTTGATAAGCCATTTGAGACTCTGAAACATAAAAAGCCGCAAATTAAAGCGTTTAAATAAAATCGGACCAATTTTTTTTTTTTTTTTGTAACAATTCATATGCCCAGTGACAGTCACGTTATCAAAAATCTAATGAAGTATCCTATAATTAAAATTGGTTGAGTCGTAAAGTACCTAATTACCAGCGAACATAGTAACGGACATACATATACACAAACAGGTCAAACTCATAACCTTCCTTTTGGACTTTGTCGTAATCGTGGAAAAACAATAATAGAAGACTTTCACTTATGCTCAGTAACCGTCAGAGGCATTATCTGATTAATTTGAAATAGATTTAATACGGACTTCTGAGAACAAGTTTAGTTCAGCGCATTGTAAAAACCAAACATGCCAATAGATGATATGCCGACGAATCTTTAGTCAGATGTGGAATTACCCTAAAGGGCTCCATAAACAAATACTGCGCCGTTGGCGCTGTGTAAACCGATTTTACAAGACACAAAATGTAGACTAAACAGTATAGAATACGTGGCGGCAAATTTAATGCATTTCCAACCGGTGTTGTGCTAAACGAAAATGTTTAAAGCCGATGTGAGCGCTGGGTACTTTCAAAATAGCGCAACAGTGAGATGCGCACAATGGAATTATGTAGAACTGTGATATTTTCGGACAGCTGGTCAACAGTATGAATTCTATTGTTCTTTTTTGTTCAAAACTAAAGTGATTTGTCGTTTAGCGATTAAATAGTCTAATATTAAATAATGCTTTTATATAGGTCCTCCTCTAACGTCAGTGACAATACTTGAGGTCTGATAGCATTTTAGCCATAGCAACTAATGTCAATAAACATTATAGTCTATCTAATCTAAGAAGTGCACTTTGACAGCTGTCGGTGTAAGTTGTCTAGGTATGTGAACCAAATAATCACTATCGAAAATATCCGATTTTAATGAGCAATCGATATTAATTCTTTGTAATTAATAATCGGTTTATTTTTTTATTTTTCAAAAAGGATATGGAATATTAAGTGTTAAATTAATACTAAACAAATTTAATTATTTCATCATAAAATCTATTCATCATATTTAGTAGGATTAAGTTAAGTAAAAACAAAAACTGGATTTGAAAATTATTTATTTATTTATTACTTGAAATATCATCATCGCGAACATTAATAATTATTTCTTTATCAATAAAATTGTCGAAACGTAGATCTCTGTCAAAATCTCTATTCGATTAAATATATTTTTACCGATTAATTAGATATTCGTGAATTTGGAAGTTGTCAAGCACTATTGTTTAGAACGTTATGACGTGATATTGGGACTTTTGGCGGGAATCTAAAACGTCATGTGGTGCTCTTGTATAATATTCGATATCTTAGTGTTTTAATGTGTTATATTAGATAATTTTTATGGTATTTTATGTAATATGATGTGACAGAACAGCTGGGATGTAGTGAATATCATATAAAAGTGCTTTACAACGTTTTCGTTTTCCATCAAAATTCCTACAACATACCATTAACAGTGTCACCATAGCACTGTTGATGGCGACAATTCGACTGACTGACAGACAATGACTAACCTGAAGAGATTAAGAACGTGAAGATAATTATAACTCGACACTGACAAAAATGGCTCGTATAAGTAGCTGATTGCCAATACATAAAAAGAAGAAGAAGAAGACGTGATATTGTAAGATCGTCAATAATAATTACTATTGACCATGTTATTTTAATTTTAAATTAGTTTTAAGAGTTTCAACATTACATTATTGTACAAGAAACTCACCCGCAACGTTAATTATGTAAATAACTTAATAGTTCTTTAAAATTTTAGATTTATTGTTTGCAATCATGTGTATACGTTTGACCAAGGTTATTGTGTATTAAAAAATGCGAAACGTCAAAATGCACTTCTTAGATTAGATGAACTATAGTCAACTGTCTGTGCATTAACGGAGTAAGATACAATTCATATCTCCCTATCTTGACCGTGGTTGTCGCATAAGACGATTAAGGCATGCAATGTGCATATAACATCTTTGCAAGGGAGGGAAACTCAAATTAAAATCCAATATCAACCCGTCTCACCAGCAAGTAGGTGTAGTAGTTCAATTTGCCGATGATAATGTGGAACTGTCCGAAGCATGTCGTGCTTAAATCTGAATGCATTCACAGATCCAATAGAATTACCTGAACTTGAAATAAGGTGCAGTAGGTAGTAATGACTTTGCGTGCACTTACAATTACAGAAAGTAAGGATAATACATATATCTATTTTAACTCGAATAGCTTCGAAAATAAATGTGTTTTGGACTCAAATGTAGAACGAGAAAATTAAATTCAAAATGGGGATTAAGTTCAATATCTTCGTACGGATAGTCCTTTTTTTTTTTTTTTTTTTTTTTTTTTTGTTTTTTTTTTTTTTTTTTTTTTTTGTGGTGGGCCATGGACGTCGCACCCCGCCAAATCGGTCCGGGGTGACGGAAGAGGCGGCGCGCAACCCCATTGACCCACCCTGCAAGCACCTCTTCTTCGCCATGCGAGCGGGCCACCGGTACCCGATCTTTGTCTTCGGTGGCCCGCTCGGCGGTATGCCCTCTCGGGCTCCTCTCCTGTTGACGCCCCGACAGATTTCGTCGTCGAGGCGTCGTCCTCACGCGGTGGCCTCGCGTCGGGTGACCGGACAATTCCCCGGTCCGATCACCCGAAGCCTCGGTTAGGGCGGCATCAGGCGCAGGTACTCGCGCCTGCGCCGCCCCGGCCGCGGGCGGCGGCCCGGGTCACGGGAATCCTCCCGGGCCCGTTCCGCCGCCTCCTTCTGCGAGATGACAGCCTCGCAGAAGGCGGCGACCGCGTCCCAATTCCTGACGCTGTCGACCATCGCCCTCGCGACAGCCGGCAGCGTCAGGTCGGCACCGATAATAGCGACGAGGTCGCGGCGCTGCCCGTCCCAGCCCGAGCATTCCTCGAGCGTATGTTGCGCCGTGTCCTCGTCACTACTGCAATGATGGCAGCCCGGAGTCCATTCCCTGTGCACGACCGTGTGCAGGTATTTCCCGAAACACCCGTGCCCCGTTAACACCTGCACCAGTCGGAAGGTGAGGACCCCGTGCCGCCGCTCCATCCATTCCATCAGTACGGGCCGGAGGGCCTCAACGGTAATGACACCGTGTCTAGGCCTCTCCAGCCGCGTAGCCCAACGGGCGATGACTTCTCGGCGGGCGTCCTCGCGCCAGGTGGCTATCTCGTTAAACGATGGGGAGCCACCCTCTTCGCGCATTGAGTTAACCCGCCGGTAGAGGTCGGAGAGCATCTCCGCCTCTAGGTCCCACGGGGGTGTCCCGGCCAATAGGCACGCCGCCTCTGTCGACACCGTGCGGTAGCCGCGAATGGCTCTGACCGCCATGGCTCGCTGTGGCCTCCACAGCACCGCCCTGAGCTGGGCGTTCAGAGCCCTCGCCCACACGGGTGCGCCGTACATGGCCATTGAGCGGATCACCCCCGCATACAGCCGTCGGCCCTCGAAACTGGGTCCGCCCACATTCGGCATGAGCCGAGAAAGGGCGGACGCCGCGCCGACCAGCCGGGGAGCAATTTGGCGAAAATGCTCCCGGAACCACCATCGCCCGTCGAGCACCAGACCCAAGTACCTCATATGGGCCTGGATACTGATGTGGATGGAGTTGACGACTAACGAGGCGCCGATGGGCAGCCTCACACGGGGCCCATGGAATAGTAGGGCCTCCGTCTTGTTTAGGGCCACCCTGAGCCCCAGCGCCTCGATTCGCCTGACCATCTCCTCGGTGCCGAGAGTGGCCAGGCTCGCCGCCTCTTCGAGTGTCCTGCCTCGGGCTGTGACGAGCGTGTCGTCAGCATAGCAAATAACGCTCAGCCCGGGGAGGAGACTCCCTCTCAACGCCCAGTCGTACCCGATGTCCCACAGAGTCGGCCCCAGAACCGACCCCTGCGGAACACCGCACGACATGGGCGTCCGCACAATGTCCCCTGCGGGGCTCGCGTAGAGAACACTGCGCCCCTCCAGATAGTCTGCCACCAGCCGCCTGAGGTACAGGGGCACTCCATGGAACCGGAGCGCCTCCCTGATGCAGCTGAATGGCAGACTATTGAAGGCGTTGGCGATGTCCAACGACACCGCCAACAACACTCCTTTGCCGGCGACAGCCTCCGCGGCCGTCTGCCTCAGGCGTAGCAGGGCCCCGATGGTCGAACGCCCCTTCCGAAACCCAAATTGAGCGTCCGACAGATCGGGCCCCACCTCCTCCAGGTGCTGGACGATGCGGGCAGCGAGGACACGCTCCAGCAGCTTACCCACATCGTCCAGAAGCACAATGGGCCTGTAGGCCGACGGCGAATCCGGGGGCCGTCCCGGCTTTGGCAGAAGAACCAACCTCCCTTCCTTCCAGCACTCAGGGAACTGTCCAGACGTCAGACAGGCGTTGAACAGTCGCCTGAGGCGAGGTTCGAGATGCTCGAGGAGCAACGTCAACACCCGGACTGGGACTCCGTCAGGGCCGGGGGCCGTGGTGGCGGATCGAATCTTCGCCACGGCTGCCCCCACTTCCGACTCCGTCACGGGCGGAACACTCTCGACGGCCTCCCGGTCGTGATCTGGCGAAGCCATGACCGGGGGCGTGTGCTCCGACTGCCGCGGGAACAGCTCCTCGACCACTCTACGAAGGAGGTCGGGCTGGAGGGTCTCGGTGAGGGGGGGGCCCTGCGCGCGAAGCTTATTCAGCGACGCGCGATACGGGCGACCCCAGAGGTCACGGTCGAGACCGTCCAGCATCTCCTGCCAACTTGCGTCCTTGGCGGACCGGATGGCCAGCCGAAAGGCGGTACGCGCACTGCGGTACGCCTCGTACAGCTGGCCCTCCCGCTCAACATCGCGGCGACGCCGCCGACTGCGGGTGTAGGACCTTCGGGCACTAATGCACGCCGCACGAAGGTCCGCCAGTCTTGGGGACCACCAGTAGACCCCCTGCCTCGGAGGTAGACGCCGCACCCTGGGCATGGCCGCATCGCAGACCTGCGTTAACGCACTGCGGATGCGGACAGCCTCAACGTCCACTCCGTCCGCTGGGGGTGGTGAGGACAGCCACGTGTTCACGATGGCCGCCTCCGCCAGTAGGTCCCTATCTAGACGCCCCACAGCCCACCGCGGAAATGCGGGAGCCCGGTCCGCCCTGTGACCCCTGCTGGGGTCCCGGAGAGGGGAGACCTCCATCCGGATGTATCGGTGATCCGACAGGGTCTCCGCCTCCTCCAGGACACGCCAGTTCCTCACTCGTGGTGCGACAGCGGGGCTAGCGAACGACAAGTCCACTATCGACCCACCCTGCTGTCGCACACACGTGTTCACTGAGCCTCTGTTTAGGACACAGAGGCCCAGTGACGCCGCCCACTCCACGATCGCCCGCCCACGATCGTCCGTCATCGGGGACCCCCACGCCGTGGATTTGGCGTTGAAGTCCCCCAGGACCAGGACGAGGCCCGGTGCCAGTCGCCGTATCGAAGCCTCCAAGGTGGTGAGGGAGGCCCCGAAATCGTCCATCCTCCTATTAGGGGAGAGGTATACACTGTAGAGCGTGACCCCTCCCCAATCCGCCGCGACAAATTCCTCGCCCCTATCCAAGAGGGATAAGGACGGGAAGTGCCGCTGCGTGGAGGTGACGATTGCCGCGGTTCCGTTTCGGCTGACCACCCAATTGGGGCGATCAGGCACGACGTACGGTTCCGCGACTACGGCTGCACCGATCGACCACTCCGCCATGGATTGCAGGAGGAGATCCTGCGCACCGGCGGAATGGTTGATGTTGGCCTGCAGGAGGTGAGTGGACTGGGCAGCCATTAATGGGCCGTGTCCATCATCACCTCCTGGCTTGCTGCGGGCGATCGGGCCGCGCTAGGAGCGGGAGCGGCCGGAGTCGAAGGGCCGCTCCGCCCCTTTGGAGCCGAAGCCGGAGGTCTGCACGCCCCAGAGCCCATGGGGTGCTTGGCGGGCTTATTGCCCGCCGCACACGCGGGGCAGTGGGGCGGGGCGGCGCAAGATGCCGCCATATGCCCAGTCTGACCGCAGCGGAAACAGAGTCCGCCGCAGTCAAAGCAATTAGTGCATGTTGGCCGGGTGTGCCCGACCGCCATGCACTTGAAACACCTCGCAGGCCGGTGCTCCAGCACGGTGACTCGCGCTGAGCTCCAGCCCACGAGGAGCCTGCCTGAGTCGGCCAGTTGCCTGACCGACTCCACTGGGCACTGCACCCAGGCAGCACCTACGCCGCCCGGACCGGGCCGGATGGCGCCAACCCGGACGGTGTCCATGGGACACCCGGTTTTCGAGGCAATAGCCTCCCGGATGTCTTCCACCGTCACGGAGTCGTCCAGACCCGCAATGCGCATTTCGGCGCACTTCACGGGTCTGGCGATTTTAACGCCACCCTCCTCGGCGAACAGACCTCTCAACTTCGACGCCACGCTATCGGCCGTCCTGGTGCCCTCGGCCCCAGGGAACTCTAGAATCCGAGCCCCTGTCCGGGCCTTGCGGGTCCTGGCTTCGACGCCTCCTATGTCGGAGACGTCGAGCTCCCGCCGGGCTTTCCTCAGAACGGCCTCATAGCTGAGGCCCCTTTCTGCCGCCTCAGGCAGCACAGTGATCACCACTGCGGCTGTCTTCGGCGGCCGGAGCCCCTTGCGCGACCTCTTCTTCTTCGTCGTGCCGCCTCCTCCGGCTCCTGCCTGGGGGGCGACGACCTCAGCGGCGCGCTTGGCCGCCGCTCTCCTCCTCTGGCCGCGACTCTTTCTGCCGTGCTCGGCCACCTGCCAACCCTGTTCGGGCGTAGCGGGCGTGCCGGGCGCTGAGGGCGTAGTCGCGGCTGCGCTAGTCGTCGCTGGCGGTGTTGGTGCTGGCGACGACTGCAGTCCGGCAGGAGCCGGTGCTGTCTTCCTCTTCGGAGCAGGCCCCTTCTTCTTTGGCCCAGCCGCGGCTGCGGCGTAGCTCACCCCCACGCGGCCACCCTGACAAGGTAGCGGGGCGGGGGCTGGTGCCGCATATGGCCGCTTGTCCGCGGCGAGAGGCGGCCGAACACGTGGTTCTGGAGGCAGCCTTGCCTCCAGAACGGCCAAGCGCGCATTGACCATATTACCGACGGCGTCGATAATGGCGCGCAAGGCCTCGTCCGACACACCCCCCACCGCGGGCAGCGGGGTCGGTGTCACCGGCTGGACCTCTGCCGGGACCTGCTCCACGACGGCGACAATTGGCGTGTTGGTCGGCGGCGCACGCTCCGCGGTCAGAGGCGTCTTCCTCTGTGCGGCGGCAGCCACTGGACGGCCGGCGCCTCGGGGCGGTTTCGGAGCGGCGACGACGGCGACAGCTCCTCGGCGGCTAGCACTGGCCGGCGGCGCAGTTGGCGCAGGCGGCGCAGTTGGCGCAGCCGGCGCAGTTGGCGCAGCCGGCGCAGTTGGCGCAGGCGGCACGAGCCGCCCCATTTGAGCCCTCAGCTCGGCCACGTCCTTGGCGAGGGCGCGATTGGTCCTCTGCACTGCGGCCAGCTCCGACTCCAGCCGGCGGTTCTGGGCCCGCAGACCTGACACCTCGCCACCAAGGCGGGCGTTTTCGGCCTGCAGGGCCTCCATATTTGCGGCTTGGGCGCTCGCGCGGGCACCAGCGGCCACCACTTCGGTGGGAGGGATGCTGGACAACACCCCCAGCACCCTCGCGGCGGCCGCCTCGTTGTCGGTCTGCCTGCCAGCCTCAGCCCCTCCACGCACTTCGCCGGCCGGGGAGTGGGTCGCCCTTCCCGACACCGCGGCCCCTCGCCCTCTGCGAGAGGCCGGCACTTTGGGGGGAGGCATGATCGTCACACTCCCCTCGGAATCGGCGCTCGAGCTGCCATCCCTGTTCAGGGGGCGCTTCCGCACCTTCGAGGGGAGGGCCTCCTCCCTTGTCGTCGGAGCCGCAGCCGCAAGACGCGGCGACGACCTGGCGGCGGCGGTTTCCTGCGCCGACCCGCTAGCCTCTTTGGACGGCTCTGCGGAACTACCGCCCTCGTCCATTATATCGGCAGATCCACTGCCCTCGTCTCTGGACGGCTCTGCGACACTACCGTCGCCCTCGTCCATTGACGGCTCTGCAGTGGATCTGCCGCCGTCTTCCTCCAGTTGGGCGGCAGCGGCGGCCTCCTTCTGCGCCCTCCGCTCCGCCATACGCTTCCTTTCTGTAGGAGAAGCCTTTCCCGTAGTCCAGTTGGCCCGTTTCCGGTACTTCCTCGGCTTCTTCTTTTGGGCCTCCGTAGTCTGTGCCGGGCCCTCGGCGGACGCCTCAAGTCCCGAGGACGAGGCGTCGTTTGTGCCAGTTTTATTTTGCCTTGGCAAGGCCGTCAGTTGGGAATCCGAAGCTTCCCCGTCTTCAATATTTATAATAGGCAATTCCATTTTGGTCCCACGATTATGGGAGAAATAAACGGTCGACCCGGGCAGAGATCCCTGTACCCGGGCAAGCCTACATTTACCAACCAGGGGGTCGGCTGGTACCCTGGCTGGAGCGTGCTAGGAACAGAACAGCCCATCTGCCATGCATCCTCTCGCCGCACGCCAGAACTTAGGATTCTGGGTAATTTCCGAATTCGAATGTTAATTCGAACTCTTTATAGAGGTTGTCTTCCTCGCGGTCCGGGCGGTTAAGCCAAGACCCTCGTTCCTGATACTACGCCTCACGACCACTTGTCTTGAAGCAAGATATCAGGTTTACGATATGTCGGCGGTGGCATAAGCCTGCCCAGCCCTCAAATGAATGAGTGACCGGGCCCGTCCGAAATTTCGCCTCCTGTATCCTCTACAAATAGAGGGTCAGGAGCGAATTGGGGCTCAACCCATTGCTGGGGAACCCCCCCTCGCGCCAGAGATTCGCTACGGGCGACAATTCGACAGAGGGATCTGGGGGACTGTCGCCCGCACCCAGGGTACACCACGCGGAGGTTTCTGGCGTCGTACCCCCGTACGGATAGTCCTAAGTCATAGGATTCCCAATTAGAGTGATATTGTAATATTAACGCATACAAATTACACCCAGATCGAAAATCATTTGCGAATTGCACTTTTGTCTTGCTTGGTAATGAAACCATAACAGACAGGTCGCTCCTGAGAACTGTCTATTTAAGCATCTAGAATTTATGTCGTCCACATATTTTTAAATTAACATATATTTTGTATAATTTTGTTACATATATTTGTAATGTCCACCGTAATATGTTTCAAAGAATGATGTTTAGCTTAAAGAATAGAACGAAAAAGCCTTTATAACACTAAAAAGACAGTAAAATACACAGATAAGCAATCTTTTTTATGATATCATTTTATCGTTTTACTACTAATTTGAATAAAATTTAAATAGTTTTTATTATTTACAATATATCTTTAAGTTAATAAAGCAAGAAATCGCTGTACCCTATATTAGCATGCGTGGACTCAGTGCTCCAACAGCGCGTATCACAGGGAACGTGGCATATGGCGTAGCCGGTATGGCAAACCAGGTGTCTCGTCATGCGCGCGCGCACCCATTGTGTATCACCCCTCCCCGCCGACCCGCGCAACAGTTTTCAATGTGTGCACTACCCGACACATCAACAATGCCACGACCTCTACTGAACGTAGCAGAACGACTACCGAGGATGCGAATCCATTCATAATTTCTTTAAAAACTTCCCAGGCATCTGACAATGATTCGACAATCAGCTGTTGAATAAACAGGTTTTGCAACGGCCATTTTGGGTATATGTTGATGAAAAATACTTAAAATCAGCTGTTTTATAAATCGGTTAAAATAAATACGGGCTAGAACTATTTGAATGAAGAAGTGGATTCAGAATTTAAAATATACACAGTTATATAGTTTCGTTCTATTTAAAAAAGATCAACTGATCGGAACGTTAGTTCATTGTTGTACATTTCATCTTATAATCTGTAATGAATTTAAATTTCAATAGAATATAGTTTGAAGTAGAGAAATAGCTTGATTTTCAATGTTACTTGTTATATTATATTACATTGGTCCTTCGAACTAAATATGTAGATACATCTGACTCACAGTCGACTTAAACTGGGTCATCTTAGATTAGCTTTCTTCCACGGCTAATTTTAATAGTAAATTACTAGCTACTTTAAAAATAGACAATGGAGAATGGTACTCTTTGTGTTGTTACGGAATAAGAATGAGAGAGACCAGGAGAATAGCCCGCAATCCGCTCCAGGAAAACTTGTTACACTAACTACAATCGCTAACCTGCTTACCAACCGTGACAATTACGACCTTATCTGTCTTAGAGGCCTTATGTCCAATAGTGGATAGATGATATATGAATGGATGGACATTAGATAGATAGGTACTATCCACTGTATATATGCTTAAATCTATATATATATATGCTTTAATCGCTAGATCTGGGTTGTGAAAATGTTTATAAACAAAATTTGGTTTGACCACACGCCGTCCGTTCCATCCGAGGTAATGAAATGGGGCACGTGTCCCCATAACCCATCGTATTTCCTCTCTATGGCCGTTGGACCGACCACTGGTACCGAATCCTTGACGTTCGTGGCCGGCCCAAGGAGTTACTTAAGTTAATTTCTATTTGTTACTTGTATGTAGCTGACTGCCACATAAGAATTTATTACATGTGACCCTCACATATCAACTATCTATAAACAAATAATCTGTGTTTCACATCGATGCCAGTGATTAGATAAGCTATCTGTTGTCTTCTTCACCCAATAAATATCACCCTATTGGGTATGTATCTCCTTTACAATAAAATGGAAAATAGTCTATGGCAAACAAACCTTTTTTTGACAGTTTTTGAAGCTGTCAAGGCGACGGAAGGTTGCCATGCGATTAAAACATTTCCCCCATCCCTGTTTGTGCTGACCAACACATCGATTACGGTTCTTTGACATCGGTGCAAGTCAAAAGACTTAGTTTGGTCTTAGTTGATCTTGTTATAAATAATTTTAGTCTTTCAGTGATGTTATCTACTTACATCCCATATTGGTCTCTTAAGACAACCATTCGGGTTAAGAGTGCCCAGCGCTCACTCAAAAAACTGGATAAAGTTGTCATAGCCATAATTTTTATCATAATTAACCTAGATTAAGATTCTTAATTTTCTCTGTGGGAAAGAAAGTAAAAAAAATATTATTATTGTTTGTGGTTAACAGCTTTAGTCACAAAACACAAGCGTGCATACGAATTTTGACACATCAAATACTACAACTTCTCAGCTGATAAATGTAAAATTAATTTAGTCATAAACATATTAATAGGCTAAAATATTTATTATTACTCTTAACTCGTAAGAAATAAAAGGTTTATTTTTTAATTTATTTATTTATTTCTTGTCTTTTAAAACACCATGGAATAGAAAGAGATTACATACACATACATATCATCACGCCATATCCCTTGCAGGGTAGGCAGAGAGAATAGAGTGCCAGAAAACCCTATTCTTGCATACTTCACTCGCTTCCTCAACATTCATAATTCTCTTCATACACGTTTCCCGGTTTCGGAGAATCTTGACTCCATCCTTCATTCAGAAAGAGATGGTGACATATTTTAATATTACTTCATTACCATTTGGATATTGGCTGGACGGATAAAGACAAACTTTGTAAAGAAGGATGTAATTACTCAACTGCAATCACTTAACAACTAAATTTATTCTTTTGCATTAAATTATATCGCACAAGTTGTTATCAAGTCATTGTGGGTTGCGTATGCGCGGAAGTATCATTATTGCCTTGTCATTGATAGAATCGCGTTGACCATGATGACTAACTGACGTTTCAGTAAAATAAGTTTATATGTATGTGGGTTATGCTGAATCGTTTGAATCTCAGCCAATATGCGGTTGGCTAGAACGGTATAAATTGATTGAGGAGATTATAATTACACTAATTGCATTAATCAAAAAGATATTATTCACAATTAGGTTTATAGTTTAAAATATTTCGTTCAAAAACTGAGGTAACTGAGCTTGATAAATTTTCAATAAACTGGCTATAAAAATGTTACTTCAACTCATAACCAGAGCAAGGACCACAAATATCAACAAATATAATATTAAATAGAATTAATTCGAAATATCAGCAACAATAAAATCATTTAGAGATGTCCACATTCTTCAAAATATCTGATTTTATCTATGGTGTGGAAGTTGTATTGAGTGAAAGTGGATTTATAGTGTCTTATATAGGTTTATATAGATAGGTACTTATGTACCTACTTTAAACCAATTTGCTGATTTATTTTTATTATAACACCCTGCATTAAGGAAATAATCCTTTTATTTCGAAAACTGTACAAATACAATTTAATGGATACAAATTACACCGACACAGAACAAAAAATTGTGAATCGACAACACTATCACGATAGGTCGCTTACCTTCACTACTATACCACCTATGCAGTCAATTATTCTATTATGTCATTATTTTATTACTCTCCAAGATTTTTTCCGAAAAGGCAAACGTTGAATGAATAAGTTTTAATGATACACAAAAAAAAAATAACGTATGTACACAGATTATTAATGTCACAATTATTATATCGATTTTGATATCGATAAAGATAATATTTCAGATCGTATGCTATGATTATATGATGCATAACGGCTATGACAACGCATTCGTCGTAATAATCTCTGTTAATAACCCTCAACATTAAAGGTTCTTTCAACCGGTAATATGAAATATAAAGTTTAGCTACAATGTGTCTATTAGATAGATATTTGGCGGATAGGAGGTTTTGGATCGAGATACGAATAGGATTATTAGAATAACGGTAGACCGGTTTTATATATAGTTATGAATATGAAATTATTTTAGATTATTCGATAGTTTCGTATTATAAAAGATAAATGAAAACGTTGGGTAATTCAAACACAAACGCCATCGATGCCGTAAAAGTAGTATTATTTCAAATGTATAACTCGCGTAAACAAAAGAAATCATTATTTCATCATCATCACAGCCATAAATGTCCCACTGTTGGGCTCGGGCCTCCTCCATAATGGGAGGGAAATTAACCTACTAATACCGCGCTGATCAGACGTGTTGGTATTAGGATTTTGTTTCGATTTTTCCTTCTCTATCATAGATGTTATATGCGTTTTATATCCCTTAGTCGTCTCGTACGATCACCCACGGGTAAGATTTGGGGTGGTGAATAGTATTCTTACTCCGTCACCACACGGATAAATCATTATTTAATCATAGAAAATCATAGCTCAAATATCTGCCTATAGAATTTGGGCTAAAAGGTGTAGGTTGTCTTATAAAAATATAATATTTATAAAGATATAATTTTTATATATTTATAACTTTCAATGTAGTTTGTAATCTCTTAAACTACTGATAGCAAGTTTTTTTTTTATATTTTTTATCATCTATATTTAGCTACATTATCTGGAATTAAATTCTACCTCTATGGATAAAATCACATTTCCACTGGAAGAAAAGAAACAAGATGTGTGTAGCCAGGTATGTAATTTAGTGTATACCCGTATACACTATAAATATGTATAGAACTAAAGAAATGGTCATTTTATGTTGCCTTCCTTTACAACCCATTTATGTCCCACTACTGGAAGCGGTCTCCATATACTGATAAGGTAATTGGCCTACAATATAAAATAGTACTTCCCGTGTTTTGACGGAGTAAGAATACAATTCACCACCCCCTATCTTACCCGTGGGTGATCGTAAGAGACGACTAAGGGATATAAAACGCATATAACACCATAAGTGTTGCATAGGCAAGAGAGGAAAAAGTCGAAACAAAAACCCTATACCAACACGTCTGACCAGCATGATATAGTAGGACAATTTTACCTCTTATTGTGGACGAGGCTTGAGCCCAACAGTGGCACAAATATGAGCTGAGATGATAAAATAGTACAGAAGATTTGGCATAACATTATATTTATAGTTTTTTATTTCTTCCAATGATGTTATCTGTCCAAGTCGCATAGTCATATTTAACGACACCTTAGGGAAAAGACTGCCTTATCATCAATAGTGTTACATTATTCTAGTATAAAAAATGCAAATAGAGTGATTGTGTAAAGGTTACAATATGACACCTTGCAAGGGTTACAATGCGTGTTCGGCGCACAATCAATTAGCGAGCCGCGTATACCGAGCACTTCCGTTTCCGAGCGTTTAGAGACTTCCGGCGGGGGCGGAAAGGCTCCCCTTGTCACACCGTAAAACCGGCAATGTACCACTTGTAATTTTATTAACTAAATATCTAATTAATACTTTAAATATTCGATGTAGGGTTCAAAATCAATTGTCTTCTTCAACAGTTAAGGTTGGGTGTACTAATCACAATTTTGTCCAACACGTCACCGCAGAATGCAATAAATTAATTGAGCATACATACCGTATATTAGTTTGTAGACAAATTACAAGGCATCGGCAACTCATTGTTCGAGTTGGAATATTATATTTAATTAATACAAATTACTGGTTTACGAAACTTTGCTGTTATGATAATTTTAGTTATAACAGCCAGTTGTGTATATATATTTATTCTACTTCCTGAGCTAACATATGTCCTATGAATTAGAAAAAAATGCCACATAAATGAAAATCTGGAAACTGAACAGCGGCATTTGACTACCAATATATCTAAAAATCATCCAGATCCTTACTAATATTATAAATGCGAAAGTAACTGTCTGTCTGTTGCTCTTTCACGCCAAAACGTTGAGCAAAACGTGACGGAGTAAGAATGCAATTCACCACCCCCTATCTTACCCGTGGGTGATTATAAGAGACGAATAAGGAATATAAAATGTATATAACATCTATGCAAGAGAGGGAGAACTCGAAACTAAACCTTATATATCAACACGTCTGACCAGCGCGGTATAGTAGATCAATTTCCCCCCGATTATAGAGGAGGCTCGAGCCCAGCAGTGGGACGAAAATGAGCTGATGTGATGATGATTCTATTTATTGTTTTTTATATTACAATTTTAATTATAATAATGTATGATTTGTTTAATAATAATTTTTATTTCTCTTGTATAATATCTAAGTAAACTTTTTTATCTAATTTGTATGCCTTAGAGGCATAGGGAACTGAATCTGATTATAATTATAAGATTATTTATATACCTTCTTTTTTTTTTTTTTTTTTTTTTTGCGGCTATGGACGTCGCACCCCGCCAAATCGGTCCGGGGTGACGGAAGAGGCGGCGCGCAACCCCATTAACCCACCCTGCAAGCACCTCTTCTTCGCCGTGTGAGCGGACCACCGGTAAGATTATTTATATACCTACGGTATACAAATACAATATTAGGCCTTTTCTTTTAAACTTTAGTAAAATAAGGTCAATAACTAGTATTTTGTGTACTGAGTTTTCTTTCTCAGTGTGGGCGCGTTCCGATCCGGTGGTAGCTTAACAGTTTTGTTAGTGTTTTAAACTATTAAATTGTCATAATACAATAATTACTATGAATTATAATATGTTTAATAATAAATGATCATAAACAATATAAAATTGAATATACAGAATCATTTTCTTTTTGTACTGGCAATGAATTTGCATTAAAAATGTGGGTCAACATTTAATAACTAATACTATAGCGGGTAGATATAAATCTTTGTAATAACGAAAACTTGTTCGACGTGAGTCACCTTAGTCCTCCCGTGATTATAAACGCTGCAAAATGTTTGAAACGTTGAGAAATTAAAAATCAAATACAAACGCGATAGAATTCATAAAATATTAATATTTCAGATGTGTAAAACTCGCTTACCTACTTACTACCACGTTTATACTGTGTGGTAGCGGCTACGAATACTACCAACCCTTACTTTGCTCGTGGATGTCGTAAAAGACCACTAAGAGCTTTATAACGACCTGGGCCAACTCCATCTGATGCCGTTTGGTCAACTATTACATTCCCAAGAAGGGCTGACGTCTGGCAGGCGGCCGGTCATAAAATCATTGCCAATAACTTTTACAATATATACTATGAGATAAGAGTACATATTGTATCGACCCCAAGTAATTGGGATAAGAGTAGGAGAATGATGATGTGTAATACTCGCTTACACATCAGAAATCATTACTATTTTATTCAGAGTTTATGTCGAACTATGAACATAGATAAGCCGAGAGATTAAGTTAAATAATATAAATTTAATTATCGTTTGATACACAAGTAGGTCGTTTTAATCATATCATACGATTAGTTTTGATAACGCTGCAATCAGATATTAAGGCTCATTCATATCAAATATATTTTAACTTTATCTTTGAGTATGCTGATATGTACATTTAATGAAGTGGCTATTTAATATATACCTATTTATTAAGATTATTACGTTTCCTGTAAAATATACATAAAACTATTTTTACGGATTCTCTCGCGTTTTATTTGATTAATCGTGATCACGTTACGGGTGGACGCTGTTAAGTACTCAAAACGTCCAGAAATTAAAAATCAAATACAAACGCGATTATATATACATACAGGCTCACGCCTGTTTCACAGACAGGTAGACAGAGGCTACGGATTACCACAAACCACGATCCTGACATACCTCCATCGCTTCATTCACACTCATCACAGTCTTCATGCATGCTCTAACGGTTACTCTTAATCTGACTCTGATGTGTCTGATATTTACATGTCACGATTATAAATCAAATACAAACACGAATCCGTAAAAATAGTTTTATTTCAAAAGCTAAATTACGTCGGAGTGATGAATAAGAAATCTCCTGATATTATACACTAGGAATGACAGGAATTATTATATTACACTTATGGGAAGGTCACATTTTCCCATAAGTGTAATATAATATAACAAATTGACGTAAAAATACAATAAAAAAGAAAACTGAAACCAAAATCCTAATCCAACCCTTCTGATCAGTGTTATGTGATATACCAATAACTCTCCCTTTTGCGGAGGAGACTCATATCTAAAATTAAGTAAATAACGACGGAGTAATGTATAGCTCATCCGGGGTATGTCATTGTTACAGTAATAGACAAAAAAACACACGTGTAGAATTGAGAGTAAATTATAATTATATACATGAAAGTTATCTGCGTGGTGATGGAGTAACAATACAATTCATCACTATATATATTTCGTACCCGGAGGTCTCGCAAAGAATTATAACATCAATAATTCTATACATCATCATTCTCCTACTCTTATCCCAATTACTTGGGGTCGATACAATATGTACTCTTCTTTCATAGTAGGTACATATTGGAAAAGTTATTGGCAATAGTTTATGACCGGCCGCCTGCCAGACGTCAACCCTCCTTGGGAATGTAGTTGTTGACCAAACAGCATCAGATAGAGTTGGCCCAGGTCGTTATAAGGCTCTTAGTCGTCTTTTACGACATCCACGAGCAAAGTAAGGGTTGGTAGTATTCGTAACCGCTACCACACAGCCATCAATAATTCCATACATAGAATTATATCAATAATTCTATACATACATATAATATAATATCTGGAGGAAAATTCAAAACAAAACTTATACAATTTTTTCGTTTTTTGTTTTTTCGTTTCGTAATCGGGTATTTATAAAGTTATACAAATCAATTTCCATTCCATTATGGAAGAGACTCGAGCCCAGCGGTGGGACTAATATGATCTGAGATGATGAAAAAACCTAGGACTGTTTGAAATAAACAATAGACTTGTTTAGAATAAACTAAGCGCATTTTCAACATAAAACCTTTTGAATTTATATAAAAATATCAGTTTTTACTAACTTCTAGACCGTTATCAATACGTGATTAGCATTATATAAATTTTAATGCGGCTGACGGCACACATGTACGTCTGACCCCCACGAAGTACCCATTGTGTCACACACAGAGCGATCTCACATTTTTTTGTTGACAACACGTTGGTAAACGGAGGCGAACAAAATAGGTACCTATCACGTGTACCCATATGAAGAAAAAAAACTCCTTTTACAAACAGCTGAGCGTTGATAAGCGGCATACTAGCTTTGTACAGTCAACCGATGAAGTATATTATATATACATACGTTCAAATAGTCTGTTGTTAATTAATTATATTATGAAAGAAATATGGAAAAATCATGTATTTAGGCACAAATACATTTCAATTCTTATCCAATTAAAAAAGGTTTTGAGCGAAAATTACACTAAAATAAATGATAAAAATAAACAATACAAAAAGGATATTATTATACTATTATATGTATATTTGAAAACCATAAGAATTATGGATCCTGATATTATGGATTAGGAATAACAACCTATTCCTTTCCCATAAATGTAATATAATATAATAAATTGACGTAAAAGTATAATATAAAATAAAACTCAAAACAAAATCCTAGTCCAACCCTTCTGATCAGTGTTATGCGATATACCAATAACTTCCCCCTTTTTGGAGGAGACGCATATCTAAAATTAAGGTAATAGGTCTAAAAATTACGCTCTATCGCTTTTCGATATCTTCATCATAAATATTTTACCTAGAATATCAATGACTATAGTGTGAGTATACAATGAATAAAATATAAAGCAAGGCAATCCGTGGCTTTGTTTCATAAACTTGACATTACAAATGGCCATTTTATTCTTATATACTTTTAGTCAAACACATTGGATATTTTCTCAAGCGGTAAGTAATTAATTTTGTAACCTATTGCTCATAGAACAATACTATATTAATTATAATTTGAATATCGTCATTATCACAAGGCTAAGGTAAAGGTGGTTTCTTTGTTTGATTTTCATAGTATTTTAATGAGGCGGTCACTAAATGAAATTAATGAAGCCCCTTTGGCATATTTTATTATAAATACCTAACCTATTGTTATTATTTATTTCGTTATTCTTACATTTGATGTAATAGAGGTATCTATATTAAACCTATGATATTTTATGAGACGATATCTTCTATCTATCTATAGTAAAAATCGAGAGCTGTTTTTTTTTGTTCGGTTACCTATACTGCAAAAACTACTGAACCGATCGGAATAATACTTATACTATAAGATGCAGCGTGTTTGGAAGAATGTTTTAGTATATAAGATGTTGGTGATTACTTATCCGGAAAGGAGGGAAGCGGTGGACAGCTATCTAGTATTAATTTACTAGATAGCTGTCCACCGTCCCCTACGGTCTACGTCTAACTACGGTTAATAACTATATTAACTATGGTTAATATAATTATTAACCGTTGTTATAATGACGAAATAAGAATTTAATATGTGACCACTGTTTACCATAATTTGGAGTCGTACAATCGACTAAAGCTTTAGGATTTCGACCTTCGGGATATAAAGACATTGACGTGACTATGTTCCTTTACCCAGCTAGTAAACCATAAACTCAAATGACATGCTTATTATAGCGGAATAATATGCCGTGTTTTACTGAGAAACCCAAAACTCGTATTAAGTATTCTGTCGTATTTACATAGTTATATGTTAATTGTTTCAAGTTGTAAATTGACAAATCATGCTTTAAATCTCTCTTTATGAAAATTTATAATATTTAATTTTGTTTATTGAAAATAAAGGTGAAACCGTGCGCCTGCGCATGTTGACCTAATTGTTAACAGTAACATTCTTATCGCAGGTATCGATAAGTAAAAGGAGTCACTAACCTGGCGCCAAGTTCCCTCTTGGTTTTGCTCCAAGTATGGCAAGATTTACATTCGCTTTTCTCCCATCGATGATCGGATTTGGATCTTTACATGCTCTTTCAGCCGCTGCACGATCGCCCATGATCACCTGCAAACAGTTAAAACATACAGTATTTTTCCATTTTTTTTAAACTTCTTTCTGTAAACAGTATTAATTTGAATATAAATGCTTCGAGGGACGATGTTGAATCGACATTACTTATTTTAATACATGCGCATACAGCGGGTCGCCACCTCCTTGATTCCACCTCCAAACCCACCGATTTTAATTGACCTTCTTGATTTCGGAATATGTGCGAGTTACCATCCATTCAAATATAAAAGTTACATATGCGAAAGCTCAATATAAAATGGTAATCGATGCTAAAACAAATGTCCGATGACCTCTAGATATTTTAAATGGGGAACAATTGAAAATTCAAATAATCTACCATTTTGGCGTGCTCTTTTGACGAAGTTCCTTACTTACATCACTACTGTTTTTTTTTTCTAGTAACATTACACTGTTTATTTTACTGCGACTTAGAAACATGTGGGCATAAAAATATATTTTTTTTTTTTGCTTGTAGTGGCAAACGAGCAAGCAGCTATCCTGATGGTAAGTGTCACTGCTGCCCAATGTTATACCAAGATTATAGCTAGGCCGCTGCCTACCATTACAATCCCCAAAGCCATCCAGTTGGACTTCCGGCTCTCTCTCTCACTGAACGAAGCGCAATAGCACATTGCCATTACTCAGACGTCGATCTTTTGCGGGAGTATGGTACTACCCCGTATGGGTCCATACCACTAGAGAAATTAATAATAATAATAAAATATGTTATAGCCACTATTCTGCTTTCACAAGATCTTTAAATACAGAGTAGATCTTTAAATACGAACGAACGTCTGGTTAAGAAGATATACAATGCGAAAGTGGAAGGATGTAGGTACCGAGGGAGACCGAGACTAACTTACCTAGACCAGATCGGTCATGTACTGAAGGAAGGTGGAGTCAAGAGTCTCCGAAACCGGCGAGCGTGTATGAAGAGAATTATGAATGTTGAGGAAGCGAGTGAAGTATGCAGAGATAGAGTTCTCTGGCACTCTGTTCTCTCTGCCTACCCTGCAAGGGATATGGCGTGATGATATGTATGTATGTAGATAAAGTAAAAGTAGTGGTAGTGGACCACACTGTTGACAGTTTTCTGTCTACAGTTGCGGGCCGGTCTGTCCAAGGTATTAACAAACTCTCGCAGATAATCTGAAGTCTGAGAAGTGGCAATGTGCTGTTTTGCTTCGTTCTGTGACCAAGAGAGCCGAAAGCCCTACTTGGGTGGGTGTTAGTTGATTGGCAATGATTTTACTGTACCTTCGTACTGTATAGGTTCATGAGCGGCAGTAACATTTATCATCAGGTGTGCTGCTTGTTCGTTTGCCATCATAAGTAATCAAATCAAATCATGTATTATGTATAAGCCCTATAAGGGCACTTACATATTGTCATGTTTACATATTTTTTAAAATTAATCTACCACCGGATCGGAAAGCCGCCACAAACTGAGAAGATCCGGCTAGAAACTCAGCGGCCTCGTCATTTTTTTTAAATTATATGTTTTCTTAAATATTATTGGATACATGTTTAGTCCATATTAGCTACAGTGAGATGCCCTTCGAGTAAAGTCTCATTTTTTAAAAGGTAAATACAAGATTAACAAAAAACAAAGAAGAACAGTAATAAAAAAGGTATAACAAAAATTCCACACATGCTGTATAGCTACGAATACTACCAACCTTTACATTGCTTGTGGGTGTCGTAAAAGATGACTAAAAGCTTTACATCGACCTGGGCTAACGTCATCTGATGCAGTGTTATCAATAATTATATTCTCAAGGCCGGTTGACGGCTGCAGGCGGACGATCATAAAATTATTGCCAATAACTTTTGCAATATGTAGGAAGAGGAGTACATATTACATCGACCCAAAGTAATTGGGATAAGAGCAGGAGAATGATAATTCTGCAATAAGGAAATAATCCTTGTATTGCGGGGGACTTTACAAACATATAACTAAGAGATACAACGTCACAGACGGACGTCAATCCTCCTTTGAAATGTAATTGTTGACTAAACAACATCAGGAGTTGGCCCAAGTTGATATAATTATTTCCTTAACTAGAACGTTGCCAAAAAAGTCACAATATTTATTATCACAACCGTTATGAAATTATTTATGGTCCAACGTAGAAATCAAACCCACTTGGCATGGAAGCATGGTATATCAATACGCTAACCATTCACGAGATTCCGTGTGATGACGGAGTAAAAATACTATTCACCACCCCATATCTTACCCGTGGATCGTACGAGATGACTAAGGGATATAAAACGCATATAGCCTCTATGCGAGAGAAGAAAAACTCGAAACAAAACCCTATACCAACACGTCTGACCAGCGTGGTATAGTAGGTTAATTTCCCTTCAATTACGGAGGAGGCCCGAGCCCAACAGTGGGATATTTATGGGCTGTGATGATGATGATCCATTCACGAACAATGTGTATTCGATCACGAACAATACAAGTATGTATGAAATTATTTAGGTAGGTAACAACCAAACAAACACTGTTTAAGTTCAGTATGTAAATTTTCATCGATAATATTATCGAAACAATTAAGTATTTGCGTTGAAGTTACATTGCTCAGCCTTTACTGCGTTTGTAAAAACCGTATAAAATTTTGCAACGAGCGATAATGAAATTTATCAACTGGCAATTAAGTTGGCGTATCGTCAACAACGTTTTAGTTGATTAGCATTCGAAGTATGAAAGTCTTACTGTTTTTTTTTTTAATTTTAACTATTGTATGCTATATTGTAGTAGTTGTAATATTTTAATTAAGTTGTTTATTTAATTATTTCCGTGTGGTTGACGGTATAAGAATATAGTTCACCACCCCCTATCTTACCCGTGGGTGATCGTAAGAGTCGACTAAGGGATATAAAACGCATATAACATCTATGCAAGAGAATTTATTTGGGACTAATCCCACCACACATTCCCACCATTGTAACTTCTGTAAGCCAGGATCCACAATGGTCACTATAAATGACACCAAGGTTTGACCCTCAGGCAGTCCCGGGATATGATTTTAATTGTCTTGGAACCCGCAACAAATTTAATTAGAAAAGGTTAAAGAGGAGGAGTTGGAAAGAGTGATTCCACTTCCCTCCTAGGCAAAGCGGGAGACAGGAAAACAAAATGACTAGTCAGCCAATAATTAAAGAGGTGTACGGCTACGATAAGCGCAGCCGTACGGCACCACGGATACGGAAGAGCTTAACGGGGCCTATATGTGAGCGTTAAGATTGATTGCTACAGTAGGTATGGCAGAAACGCATGAACGCACGGAAATTTTCTCGAGTTGCCACAAGGTCCGTATAGTATACTACTCCACAGGTAACTTGCAAACTGTTTAACATAAGGTTACGCTCGTTTCGCCAGAGATCGCACTCCCAGAGAATGTGATGTGCTGATTGTTCATACTCATGGTCAGGTGTGGAACATTGACATAGTGGTGAAGGTACGAGTTTAAAAGAAAATAATTTACTTTTAAAGTTGCCATGTCCAGTTAAAAATTGGGCCATAAAATGGTCAACCTCTAGCCACACTTTCTCCAGGCGCTTTCGGATGCATGGAAAAAATTGATAAAGATGACGGCCTTTCGATGATGAATCCCATCTTTCTTGCCATTCAGTTAAAAGCTCTTCATAGACATTGGATTGTGGCGCAAACAATCTAGCAATTTTAATTCGGTCGCGCGGTAGAAGGAAATCGGTATTTATAGTTTCCCTTGTGGTGTAATACATTGACGCTCGTCTCTGAATCTCCAAATCAACCGGAAGCACACCCGCTAGCACTGGCAAGGCCTCGGTACTAACCGTTGCAAGAGAAGCAAAACTCGAAACAATCCCTATACCAACATGTCTGGCCAGCGTGGCATAATAGGTTAATTTCTCTCCCACTATGGAGGGTCGAGCCCAACAGTGGGGACATGTATGAGCTAATGATGATGACGATTGATTTAAACTAAATATATAATTATTAAAAATTACCTTATCCAACAGATATAGTTTTTTTTTTTCAAAAACTCATTCAATGGTTAAATAAATAATTACATAGAATTAAAAAACTAGATTTGTAAATGTGTTATTGTTTTTAAAATTTTATGGCATTGTGTATTTATCAGTGTTTGCTGTGTGGTAGCGGCTACGAATACTACCAACCGTTACTCATGGATGACGTAAAAGACGACTAAGAGCTTTATAACAACTGGCCAACTCCATCTGATGCCGTTTGGTGAACAATTACATTCCCAAGGAGGGTTGACATCTGGCAGGCGGCCGGTCATAAAACTATTGCCAATAACTTTTACAATATGTACTATGAAAGAAGAGTACATCGACCCCAAGTAATTGGGATAAGAGTAGGAGCATGATGATGTGTAGTTATCAGTGTATTATGAATAAGCGATTTATTAATTAATACTCTAGAAAAAGTATTAAACATCAGCCAACCAAGATATCCTTTCCTTCAAATTTCAAAATTCCATTCAATAGTAGCTAATTATATAGAAGTAAATAACTTTACTACTGCATTGACTCGCTCGGTGTCGATGTGGATTAATGGCATATAATTTTAAAAGAATCCATTAAATAACTAAGGAAATAATTCCATATAAACAGCGTTATAGATAGCCTATGCATTAACTGAAACTTAATAATTTATGCTTGAAAAATTTTAATACAATCCGATTGGTAGTTCTTGTTACTTACATTAATATGTATGCAAATAGCAATAAGTGTTTGATATACGATTTCTTTAGAAAATATAAGAATGTAATTCAATTAATAAGAATAATACCGGGTTGAGAGCCCTCAGCGCTCACCCATAGTCCGGGTTAAACTATGACAGCCATCTGCGGCTAACAGCTAAAAGCGAGACACAAAAAAAAAATAGTAGGTACAAGAAATATTTTTCTTTCCCAAGATAATGTCTATCAGAGAACTATTAGATGAAGAAAGAAAGATATATAAAAAGTATTGCCCTTTCCAAGATAAATACACAATTCTAATCAAACTATCAATAATATATAAGCCCTGCAAGTGCTTATATATTATCTAAAATTAATACAACAATCTATCATCGGATCGGAAACCAGTGAAGTCTGAAAAGAACCAGCAAGAAATAGCGACTGCGTTACTTTTTTAAATTATTTATTAAACTAGAATTGTATACAACATATTTAGTAAGATTAAGGGGGTATTCTGGTCTAGAAATTCGAAAAAAAAACGTTTTTTTTGCATATTTTTATAGTATGACCCTTCAAAAAAATGTCCCTAAGAGGATTTTTCGAAATTCAAATTATTTTCCGAGTTACAGCTCATTTTGTGACGCGCCGACAAAACCGTTTCGCAACCGGGTCGGGACGATCGGGAAACTCTGGCGCTCTGGCTGCCAAGGTCCTTTGTACTCGATGTATTTTTTGTTTAAATCATCGGAAAGGGCTTCACTAAACATGACATTTGCAGTAGAAGAAGATACTTTGTATGGAGCAGGGATAGCTTATTAATAAGGAGTATAACACGTCATTAAACGACTCCGACTGCGCGCGACTAGTCCTCAAACTTTAAACTCGTTTTTCTCATAACTACTTTTCTAGAAACGGTGTGCATGATATCTCAAGTTCTACTCAACCGATTCACATGAAATTTTACACAGAGCTTCCTTATACATTATAGTACCGCACTACGAAGAGCTTTCAAAAAAAAAAATATGTATTGTATTCTTAGAATATCAATAAAAAGCATGTAAAAAAATGGATACTAAAAATATTTTTTGTTTTTTTTATATCTCGTCGAAAAAAATACCTAAAATTCGGGCTTCTAAACCAGAATACCCCCTTAACTTTAGAAATATGAACTCCAGCATAACAGCCCTTCAAACGAGAACATATAGTGTTTTTCTTCAAAATATAATAGACATTATTTTTTATACAAGCGGCACCTGATTTATTAGTAACAAGATTCTAGGTCGACGTCGAGTGTAAGTACACTTTAGGTTTTGATTCCCTTGCGAGTAGCTGCGAGTTAGAAAATATGCGGCTTAAATTGCTGTTTCTTTTGATTGCGTTGACATAGAAGTTTGATTTTGTTACAGCTTAAAGGTATTATAGATCTGAATATTTGATATGAATTTCAATTTAATACCTTTACGCGTCCATGAGGAAAGGGGTAGTAAGTAATTAATTATTAAAAATATTTTTATTATATAATGTAATTAAAAATTTACAGTTTTCGCAATTTTCCCTTTATCTGTGCTAAAAGACGTTGCTTCGTACCAAATTTCAAGATTCTAAGTTCACGGGACCAAATTTCAAGATTCTAAGTGCCTGTCGATTTTGATTCCCTTGAGAGTGTTAAAAATTTGCGGCATAAACGCCTGTATCTTTGATTGCGTTGGCTTAGAAGTTTGATTTTTTCACACCTTTAAGGGATAGTAAACCTGGGTATTTGATATAAATTTCAGCTTGATACCTCTACGCGTTCCTGAGAAAAAGGGTCTTGACAGACAGACAAACCGACAGATGGATGGACGGACAACAAAGTGATTCTATAAGGGTTCCATTTTTTTTTAGTTCGAGGTACGGAACCCTAAAAATATTTCCACCATGGTTTGTTTGGTTTATCGCGAATAATGCTATCTACGATGAAACCAACTAACGTTTGCTACTAACATTGTCACTGCATATATTACTAGATGTTATCGGTTTATGTATTTGCAACGTTGTTAACTGCGTATTTATGGACTAAATTTGAATAATACGAATACTGTTTCAGTTTCCAAAGAATTAATTAGCCTACTTGTCGATTGTTGAGACATTAGAATGCTTTCAGCGTGGGTACGTTTGAACGTATAACGAAAAATAAAATTTGTTAGGACTTATAAAAAAATAAAGTTTTAATAGTGTCCTGTAAGATTAAAGTTTAGCAACGTCATCATCTTCATTCTCCAACTCTTATCCCAATTACTTGGGGTCGATACAATATGCACTCTTCTTACATCGTACATATTGTAAAAGTTATTGGCGATAGTTTTATGACCGGCCTGCCAGACGTCAACCCTCCTTGGGAATGTAATTGTGCGGCTACGAATACTACCAACCTTACTTCGATCGTGAATGTCGTAAAAAACGACTAAGAGCTTTATATCGACCTGGGCTAATTCTACCTGATGTTATCTGGTCAACAATTACATTTCCAAATAGGGTTGACGTCAGGCAAGCGACCGGTCATAAAACTACTGCCAATAACTTTTGCAATATGTACGATGGAAGAGCAGTACATATTGCATCAACCCCAAGTAATTGGGATAAAAGAAGGAAAATGATGACGTAAACATAACGTGATAATAAAAATAGAGACACTAAACTAATTTATGTAAAGTAATAATTGTTAATAGTTTATAACCGCCAACTTCACGATATCCTTTAGTTATTTTTATGTATAAATGTAGGAACAATACGATTTAACTTTTATTTCATTTCCAAGGTAAAAAGGCATGGCAACGATTGAGCGAATGACGTCTGTCCAATTTACGTATGTATTGTCCAAACTAATGTACTTCATCTTTCGTGTTCAGTGAAGCGGTTTTTTGAAGTTAAATAATGTTTACGGCCCACTTTATATCACCTGGAATATATTCCAGGTAATATAATGTGGGCCGAAAACATAATGAAATATGTCATCATCATCTCAGCCCATATATGTCCCACTGTTGGGCTTGAGCCTCCTCCTTTAAGGGAGGGAAATTGACCTACTATACCACGCTGGTCGGACATGTTGGTATAGTGTTTTGTTTCGAGCTTTCCATCGATTAATGAATTATGAAATATGTACAAAAATAAAATGAAAAAGCTAATGCTTTTAAATATAATATTTATTATAGGTCAGTATTTACTGACTGTTTAGTAAAATAGTGTAAAACATACAGAAAAATACATGACGACTTTAAACTTTCAGATTTATATATTTTTTACTTAAAATGGTGGCAAACAATAATTTATAATAGTGCACATTTATGGAACAAAGTATGGATTCAGTATTCCAATTTATTATTTAATATTGCACGCCAAGAAGGTATCATTATAGTATTATTATGTCTACGGCGTAGCCCGTAGCCACAGGAGGCGTGTCCGAACCGCCCATATTAACGTTTCTTTACAATAATTATCTAGAAATCTATTTACACTTATTATTATTGCAACAACTTTATCACAAGTTAGTACAAAATATTCAGATTCAAATTAAATTTTTAAGACGCGCGAAGCCTTTAAGTATAAGCCCACCTTTTTTAAATTTAGATTTGTTAATTTTAAAAGCAATTTGTGCAGATTATTCTTATCTTAATTATATCATAATTGGAAAAATATGTATTTGAGTGAATATGTATTTTTGGGGCTAATCCCACTACGCTTATTCATAGCACGACTACTCACCACAGTGACTCCTGTAAGCCAAGATTTAGAATTTTATTTAATGACACGAATTGCATAAAAGGATAATAGTATCTATCTTTTCAACTTCTCTTTTTATATGTATTTTTGGGGCTAATCCCACTACGCTTATTCATAGCACGACTACTCACCACAGTGACTCCTGTAAGCCAAGATTTAGAATTTTATTTAATGACACGAATTGCATAAAAGGATAATAGTATCTATCTTTTCAACTTCTCTTTTTATATTATTTATATTCTCTGAAAAATGTAATTATGGTTTTAAAAAAAAAGAAACCTTTCAGGAGATATCTTAAGTTTGAAACCTCGGTGACGGCCATGGCAATCAATGTAGATCCTGGTACGCTTGTTATTTTTACTCGCCGTTAATCCGTCAATTGATTTGAGAATAATTCTAAATGAAGATAACTAACATATGGACTATATTTAGATTTGTAAAAAAAAGTGTGTGTGTGTGTACATAAATATACACGCGTTAGAAGTTATATGTACTTCTTTGGCGTAACAAGATAAAAATCTTTTTAAAAATTTTATCTTTCGCCTTATTCTACGTTTGTAGAAAAAAACGACACTAACAATAGAAAAAAGGTATTTAATATATTGAAAGTTTTATTATAATGCATTATCTAGTTAAATAAAGTTTATTTAAATATCACAAAAAAACTAAAATGTTGACTATAGCTAACTTCAGGGCATAGCTAACTTTATCGTGACGGTGTGCGCGCGCATCGTAAAAATTTACTCTCATCATTTTTTCCTAACGCGTCAAAAGAAATATAACTTCAAAAATATGCCCGTGAGATTGATGCCTTACATATGTGCAAAAATTTGGATTGCAACTAGTATATGTCATAGAATTTTTAGTGGTGACGGAGTAAGAATACTATTCACCATTTCCTATCTTATCCGTAAATGTTGTAAATGACAACTATATTATATGCATACAACACCTGTGCAAAAGAAGAAAAACCCAAAATAAAACCCTTTACCAACTCGTTTTTGACTAGCATGGTGTAGTTAGTTAAATTCGTTTCTATTTTGAAGGAGGCTCGAACCCAGCAGTGGACATAGGTTATCTACATATGTCCCGAGATGATGACACATTGGGGTTTCCATTCGAAACAATTTCTTTACAGTATTGTATCTACCCAGAACCTACTGGGTCTCTTTTATGATTTAAACATATGTAAGTACCTATCATCATCATCTCAGGCCATATATGTCCCACTGTTGGGCTCAGGCCTCCTCCATAATGGAAGGGTAATTGACCTACTATACCACGCTAGTCAGACGTATTGGTATAGGGTTTAGTTTCGAGTTTTCCTTCTCTCGCATAGAGGTTATATGCATTTTATATCCCTTAGTCGTTTCGTACGATCACCCACGGGTAAAATAGAGGGTGGTGAATTGTATTACTCTTACTCCGTCACCACACGGAAACTAGTTTCTATTCAGTACCTTAACTTAATAGTAGTTTCTATTTAATAATTTAATTCCCTTACAATATTAAACATACAATTAAAACTATTTTTGGGTATTTATTTTTTTAAATAAATTTCAGCTATCATGTTTATGGAAGGAAAAACGAAAGACCTTTACGTAAAAATAGTTTTGTTGCATATATATTTTATTGATGTCTAAGGATGTCTTTGATGAAGCTAAGTCATTTAATTGTGAGTTAGAATTGAAATAAAACTATTTTTACGGATTCTATCGCGTTTGTATTTGATTTTTAAATTCCCGACGTTACGAACACTTTACTCATGGTAACTAGAGGACGTTGAACGCTGTAGTGTTCGAAACGTCGGGTAATTAGGAATCAAATACAAACGTGACAGAATCCGTAAAAATAGTTTTATTTCAAATGTATAATAATTCTCGCGTAAACATTAAAAAAAAATTAATGTGTATATCAGAATATTTCCTCGGAATAAATCGCGTCAAATCTTAAAACGGAAAAAAAAATCACCCATACATTAAATCCTGGGTCCAATTATAGCTAATAATTGATCCAAGTGACTTAAAAGTTACAAAAAAAAAACTGTTTCTTTTTTAATAATCTATAAATCTAAATAGAAGATTGTATTCTTAACGTACCGGCACATTTACACTTCAACATTTAAAATATATTATGTTTACTATCACCATCTCAGCTCATATATGTCCCACTGTTGGGCTCGAGCCTCCTTCATATTGGGAGGAAAATTGACCTATTATACCACGCTAGTCAGCCGGGTTGGTATAAGGTTTTTCGAGTTTTCCTTCCTTCTTTTTCCTTGTATAGATGTTATATGTGTTTTAGATCCTTTAGTCGTCTCTTACGATCACCCATAGGTAAGATAGGGAGTGGTGAATTATATTCTTGCGTCGTCACCACTCGGAAAATGAGATGTCATTATATATAATTAATACATTATATTTAATTTATAATTAATTATAAAATATATATGAGATATTAATTAACATTCTCCAACTAAAATTACATTCCAAAATTTGGGTGTGTACTAAGCGTAATATTCTAAAAACCGTGGCATCATAAAAAAATATAATTCTGCAAGTCTCTAAACATATATAAATAGATTTTTATGTTCATTTTAAACGATTAAGTAATAACAACGCCAAATGCGATATACCTTGACATTTTAAGTTTTTTTTTTTTAACTTTTATGAAGAGGTTTCTTAATACGTCTATAAAATTTTATGGATAACTAAAGTAATTATCAAATCAATGCTTTTAATATCTAAACAACCTGCAAAAGTCTAAGATGAAAGATATCTATCTATCTTCCGTATTAGAACTTTGTTACTTTTTTTTAACAAGTAAACAAAACTCCGAGAGAATATCCGTATGTCAATCAAATAAAGAATTACGATGCAATGGATTGTATAGGTATACAATATAGTATGGTATACAAATATAGTATGGTAGGTATACAAATATAGGTATATTTGTGATATCCGCTTCATTCAGTAAAATATCAACGAATCTGGCTACAGGTATATAGGTACGACTAGCCTATGTTAGAAAAATTATGGATATAATGCCACGACGAAGTAAGGAGTAATGAAATTGTATTTAAACCCGCAATAAAGACATTTTAATTAATTAATCTATTTGTACATGTAAATTTCTTCGTCCTGATTGACTGATTCATCATCGTACAACCTAAACCGCTGGGGGGGCTACTTACATGAGATTTTGACAGTTGACACATTTTATGTTGTAGGCGCTCACTAAGAAAGGATTTTTGGAAATTTCTCCACTAAGGGTGTAAAATAGGGGTTGAAAGTTTGTATGTAACTTTGTCAGTTTTGAAATTAGATCCATGAAAATTTGTATTTGCCTATTTAATATTAAAAAATTGTCACTTTTATATTATAAAAGTTTACTATTTTAGAGATTCTTTATCAACGAGAAAGAGGACTACATACATCTTCGAATACTTTTTATAGTTTTCCTTCGCTGTTAAGACATGCTATAATAGACTATTTAAAGACAAGTCCGAGACGTTCGCTTTGAATTTTAACTCGGGCGCTTTGGATAGAAATCTGTCTTTCTATTCACTAAACCATCGTAATTTATTTAAACAACGCGTAAATTCATGTATTACGAGCTAGCAGCGTTGATTGATGCTATAAAATTCTTATAGGTAATGTAATAATCTCGTTTTAGAAATAATTACACCTAAGGCGTGCACGAGCCAAGATTTTGAAAATTAGGTCACACATTCGTTGCATTTACGACCTAATACATAGAAATTAAAATACCATTTCTGAATAACATATCCCTATCAAAACATAGTACATACATACATAGTCTCACGCCTGTTTCCCAGAGGGGTAGGCAGAGACACAAACCACGATTCTACATACTTCCATCGCTTCATTCACACTCATCACAGTCTCTATGCATGCTCTACGGTTACTCGTACTCTCTCTCGTACTCTTAACCTGACCTTTCGCCAACGCATCTTCAATTTGATCCAAAAAAGTACAACGTAGTCTTACCCCTTGTAATCATCCCACTCACACTCGCTTTGTATACTTGCTTAGTCAACCTTTCTTCACTCATTCTTTGTACGTGTCCTAACCACCTCAGCATACACTTTTTTATCTTTGTCGCTACATCTTCATTCACACCCCAGCGATCTCTTATAACACTATTCCTAATTTTATCTTTCAGAGTTACACCACACGTACAACGAAGAGCTCTCATCTCTACAGTATTTATTCTATTTTCATGTCGTCCCTGCCAAATCCAATTTTAAGTGCCATACATGAGATTGGTCACTAATACTCCTATATGCACAGCTAGGCGTACCTTATTGGACACATTCCTACTCTTCATAAAACCGTACAATGCCCCATTCACTTTATTACCAGCATTAACTCGTCTTTCGGACATGTGGAAAGAATGCCGAACGAACGTCTGGTTAAGAAGATATACATCGCGAAAGTGGAAGGATGTAGGTACCGGGGGAGACCGAGACTCACCTATCTAGACCAGATTAGTCACGTACTGAAGGAAGGTGGAGTCAAGAGTCACCGAAACCGGCGAGCGTGTATGAAGACAATTATGAATGTTGAGGAAGCGAGTGAAGTATGCAAGGATAGAGTTCTCTGGCACTCTGTTCTCTCTGCCTACCCTGCAAGGGATATGGTGTGATGATATGTATGTATGTATGTAACTCATCTTTCAACATCGTCATCATTTTTACCATCAAAAACAAATATAGTATTATCGTGTTATAAATTTCTTTCTAAACCTATTTATATATTAGATTCCATTATGCCTTCAATAATTGTCTACCAAACTAATGTCACAAATGAGTAATGTTCGTCGTCCCTTCCACATACTATTAGCTGATAATTGTTATATATTATGACAGCCATATTTTAAAAAGATTGATTGACTAAAAATTGTACCTACACGCAGTTTCGCTTACGTTGAAAATGTACTCATACTCATTTATTTCGTAAAACCAATTTACATGTCAATTTTATTATTTTTGTACATTATTTAATTATTATTTAGCCTAGTTCAAAAATTCGTTATAAGTGTAGAAAGTTTGCTCGACTAGCCATCGCCTAAGGCGCGTCTTAAACCCAGTAAAATTGGAAGCCATGGTGATTGTGGTCGGCAGCTTGTTATACACAGGCGGTCCCATTACTTGAGTTGTCTTGGAAGACTTAGTTAGCGTTCGTTTTATAGAAACTAATTTATTCGCGTTTCTAGTGTTGTACGAGTGAACATCCTTGTGTCTGCTGTATTCAGTTAGATTTAATCTTACATAAGTTGCCACCTGAAAGATGACGATGGAGAGTATAGTCATAATGCCTAGTTTTTTAAAATGTGGTCTAGCAGAGACGGACTTTGGTATCTCAACAATGGCTCTAATGGCCCTTTTTTGCATGTGAAAGGCTCGTTCCCATTCTTATAACTTATTATTATAACACTGAAACGGATAATTTTGACGGGATAAAAGTAAGCCAGACTATGCAGATCATAAGCTTAATCCAATCCGAAAAAAAAACCAGTTAAGTCGTCCATCGTAAAATAATAGACTCACAAATTTACGAATATAAATATTATTAGCTAACTACCCGGCATTTTAAACATGGCAATATATTCATAGATTGTAAAGTACTATATGTATACATATGTAAGTAAAAAAATATCCGTGTGATGACGGACTGAAAATACAATTCACCACCTCTTATCTTACCCGTGGATGATAGGAGACGACTAAGGAATATAAAACGCATATAACATCTATGCAAGAGAAGGAAAACTCAAAACTAAACCATAGGCTTTAACTAACCATAGGGACTAACTATAGTGACCAACACGTCTGACCAGCGTGGTGTAGTAGGTCAATTTCCCTCCCGTTATGAAGGAGGCTCGAGCCCAACAGTGGGACATATATAATCTGAGATGATGAGGTGACCCGGAATTTGTTATATTATATTGTGAGTATTTATTTATATTAGAAATTAAAAAAATATTTAAACAACCTAATACGTATAATGAAAAGAAAGATTCCAGAGTTTCCTGAAGATCCATGAGTTGTCTCTTGATAGGGGGTTGAGAATTGTATTCTTCCTCCGGCACCACACGGATACTTACATATAGTACTTTACAATCTGTGAATATATTACCGTGTCTAAATTAAATTTAGGTCAAATATTAGCTTATTTTTAATAATTCAAACGACAGATAGATAAGAAATGGACGTAAAAAATATCTCTAATTGTCGCACGTCTTAAAATATATATATATATGCGTAACTGTCATGAGTCTGATGCTGATCTGTGTACCACCCGTACGCTATCAAATAACATGTCTTTTGTTGCGTTTATATTCTCCAGTACGACCTGGTCAGAGTCGCTACGACCCAGCGAATATGTAGAGCAAAACAATACAACTATCTAATAAACTCACTATTGCTATTTATTAATTCAAGATTGATTTTTATAATATGACTTTAAAAGCATAGCACAGATATGAAAATACTTCTTTGTGGGTGTGATATCGAACTAAAAATAACCTTAGACATAAAAATTAATGAACACTAGTCAAGACAAATCCAATGAGCATATGTTTAATGGTTTAGTAAATCCGTAGGCAATCTAGACATACATCTATCTGCTAGAGCAGTCATTAGGCAGCAGAGTGGTGGTTTAGGTTTCTAAAGTTGGGTGTTTTACCCATGTATGATACATAGGTGTTTCTAAAGTTAAATCACTTATAAAACACGTTTGAAAGTAAATATAGGTCTAAGATCTCTACGGCACCAAACAAAAGGAACTGATAACCTTAAAACGCCTGGATTAATAAATTGTAACTAATATCGTTTCGTTCACGTCAGCTAAAAAACAACATGTTGACAGCAGTCCTTTCAAAAGGAAGAGAGCTGTCACCTTGGACGGACGGATTGGGCCGAGAGCCCCTAGCGCTTACCCACAGTCCGGGTAAAGTTGTCATAGCCATCTGAGGCTAACAACTAAGTCACACAAAAAAAAACCTTGGACGGACTAGCGCAGTCTGGTTCGAAAATGACCCAAGCAAAAAGAAACAGAATTATACAGAAGTGCCAAAAGTAGTATTTTTACGTTTGTGACCACACACGGGATGTATGATTTGGCGGGTCGGCTATAGCAAGGTGAAAACATATGACGAAACCATTACTATAATGGTAAAGTATTAAGCTCATTATAGTAACAGACTGAAAGTACAATGTACACCACCTATTTTTTCTATCTCTTTTCTATTATCATCTGCTTTTTTTCTCTTTTCTCTCGAGCATTTTTCGTGTTGTAGAAAATGTCTATAGAACGCAACCGTTAATCATGGACCAAAAGAGATGGAAAACTCGGAACAAATTTCTGTGGGATTCTGTCTGGCTAGAATGATATATATCTGGCTCATTTGCCTCCCTTTACGGATACGACTACTCAACATTGAGTCGTCTTTAGACTAAAAAGAAAAAAGAGTGTGTGTGTGTGTCACCGACGCACGACTGGAGTTTACTCCTTAAGTACGATTATCAGAACAGGCGCAAAAAAGCTCATTTGACTAAAAATAATATATATATTTTTATTTACATTTATTAAAACTGTTCAGTGAAGTATTATCTCACGTCAGAAAGTGAAAGGTGCGCAGAATAGGTTGCGCACCAAAAACGTAACGAGGTCATTCGATCACTAGATTTTACTCCTCAAATATTTCTCGTAGCGGGCGCCTTATATGAAAATCGATTCTTAAGGAGTAAACTCCAAAAAAAGTATAAAATTATATTTTTAATGCACTAACTTTATTTAGACAAAATTAGAAATAAAACATTATTAGAGCATGATGTAGTAGGTAAATTTACCTCCCACTGTTAAGAAGATCAATCTCTATAGTGACGCTATATACGTCCCCTACAAGGACGGGTCTTCTACTTTCTTCAGCTGAAGAAATTAATTTAATTATTAATCGTCAAATTACTCATTATTTATTATTATAAATAAATAATCCACGACTCTTCAGATAATATTAGTGTTTTTATATTATTTTAATATAAAATTCTCCGTCTGGCTACGAGATAAGAATACAATTGTCGTCACCCCTTATTTGCTTGTGGGGTTGTGGGAGTTGTTAAAATCGAGTGAGGTTCTCACTGGAAGAGTAGACAGCAGCTATCTCCTGGGAAACGCTTAATACCTAGTACGATCGCCAATCCGTCTGCCTAGCATGGCGATTATGGCATTAGTCTAACTAGTTTTGTCAGAATATATTTTATTTTAATGCAGAGCTAATGACTTCTAGCTACTCAAATAGATAATCGAAGGAAAATATTCGACTGCACAGATGGTGTAGTGGTTAAAATACCGACCTACCGTGTCAAGCATCACGGTTTTGATTCCCATGCACGACAGTACTTTATGCGACTCACGAATTGTTGTTCTGAGTCTGTTTATGATTTAAGTCATTCATTCAATTAATTTTATGTTTCTAAAGTCCCCTTATTCCCAATTATTCTGTTAGAGTACTAACTGCCCATAATCACGGCTATAGATGCTAAAATGGACTCGAAGAATTAACAGGCTCCCTGAAGCATTTAATTTGACCCATTTTATATTATATCCCTAAGTTGTTCTCTACAACACCTACTAGTAAGACAGAAGGTGGTGAATTGTATTTTTACTCCGTCACCATAAAATTTAATAATGCACATAAATTAAAAATGCACAGCGCAGAATAAAACTTGCGAGTCTTTATGTCAGTCTGTAGTTCTACCCACGAAATTATCTCTATTTTATAGATATGTATTAACTATAAAGAATAAGAAATTATGGATAGTCTCAAAAGAGTAGTGTAGTATAAAAAAAAATATTGGGTTGATGTTCTTCGGTACGTTTAGAGCGACGATATTCTTATCAACATACTCTATAACGACAGCCTATATGTATATACCTACTAATTGAAATATACCTACATATACTACTCATTACGTGCTGTGTGGGCTATCACACCGACACCTAGTACTAATGGGTCCTTGCATATTGCATAAAAATTTTTTTGCTTATATAGCATTTTTAAGTTTCCCACAGAACTCTGATTTAGGATGGCCATCTGGAGATTTAATTACTTCTGGGTGCTTCTCGATTGTATCCCTCTGAGCTGAGCATGATTTATTTATAGGTGAAAGAAAATATTACATTATTCCATTGCCTAGAAACTTGTGGAGTAAATGCCATTAATTTATTAAACGCTTATTGAAAATATTCATTTGCACTAAGTATCGATATTGATGCAGTGGATTAATAATGACAGTTGGTATTATAAGTCTCCCAGAAGAGATCTGTTCCTGGTGCTCACTTAGCCAGTTTTAATAATTTTGATTTCAAAATTCCAATAGTGGTAGGACCACGCTGTGGACAGTTCTCTGTCTACGGCCACGGCCACACCACACAGCCACACCTAGCCGCTAGGCTACGAATACTACCAACCCTTACCATGCTCAATGGATGTTGTAAAAGATGACTAAGAGCCTTATAACGACCTGGGCAAACTCCATCTGATTCCGTTTCGTCAATAATTACATTCGCAAGGAGGGTTGACGTCTGGCAAGCGGCCGGTCATAAAACTATTCCCTATAACTTTTACAATATGTACTATGAAAGAAGAGTAATACATATTGTATCGACCACAAGTAATTGGGATAAGAGTAGGAGAATGATGGTATACTACTCATTACATATTCCTATAACAGTAATATTTTACACATGGAGGAGGCTCGATCCCAACAGTGGGACATAAATATATATGAGCTAAGACGAAGACGAATATTTTATATAATTTTTACTATTTTACTGCATAGATGACATCGGCTTAAAATCAATTGTTTATTGTTTTAAAATCGGTAAACATACATTTACCTATGTAGGTAGGTATGTTATAAATTTCTAATTTAATAGGTACACGTATCACATTATATTAAATTTATCAATTTATCAATAGGTACTTATCTTTATTAAGGTTACCGAATAAATAAATAAAATACTCAGATTAGATCTCGGCAAATTATAGGTAGAAATGGATCTTTTGAAGGATAAGTAATAAGTTTTTAACTGATACGATATTATCAACTGGTGGTTAGGTTATGTTTACCTAGGCGTTATACAGAATATTAATACAATTAATATAAATCGTGTCTATTCTAGTGCAATATTTATAAAATAGTCACGACAAAACTTGTTCATGTTTTTGTTAAGATTTTTTGTCGCCAAACCTCACGACATGATTTTAGTGTACAATAAAATTGACTAAATTGTATAAAAGCAGCGTTTAGTGTTAAATGCCTAAAAAATATCTAAAAAAATATTTATAAATGTGGCGTTGAAAAGATTTATAATAAAAATTTCGTGACCAAATTAAAAAAAAACAGCTCTAGTTATTTGATTAGTTAGAAAGTTATAGTGAAAAATGAAAATAGTTTATAACACATTTTATAGTTCTAAAAGTGTTACGAACGATGAATTGCGATTATTACAGTTGTTTGGATGTCACAGCGAGGGTGCTACGTGGGCCGTTCCCTCAGGGTCCAAGCCACCCTACTACGAATTGAAAATGGGGTTGTGATTCATTTCCCACGAGCCCCATGCTGCACAAAACAAGAAGCCTCAAACTTTATTATATAAAACTGCATTTAAAATAGCGTCGTTCACTGAATGCGTTGTTACTACAATTATAATAAACTAGAAAACTAAATGTTAAATACACCGTGAAGCTAATTGATTTACCTATCAATGTATAGACGAATATATTATTTTGCAAATTTATTAAGAAATATGTCCATGACACTTAGAAAATTTGATATATCTGACTGTCGAAATCAAAAGCAACGATGATGCATCTTGGGAATTGCGTATTTCTTCTACCTATTTTCAGTAAATTCTTTGTGACATAAATACATTATTCGAAACAATTTCCGTGTGTGGTGTAATTTCGCGATATGCTATGTATGTATGTATTGTACACGTATGTACTTAGCTGCCGGTGGGTTAGGTAGAACGTAGGTAGCAATGAGGTGCGATAACACTCTAACTCAGCGATATGGTCGCTGTTTTGAAGCCGACACGAATCGACTGCGCACGAGCATTTAAGTTTACGTGTCATTTCAGTTTCACAATAGTTTCTTTTTCATGGTGTGTGAACAATGTCAATTTAGCTATAACAAACATAATTAAAATTGTCTTACGAAGCCATATCCTCTGCTCTTGCTCGTCTGCCTGTCTGTAATAACGACCGCCTCCTCGATGTCGCCGTAAACAGCAAAATGTTCCCTAAGGCTTTTATCTGTCGTGTGGTATGGGAGTCCTCCAACAAATAGTTTTGTCCAGGTGGTGTCTTTCTGTCCTGGCAGCGCGCCCAATGCCAGCAGCCCTTCGGGCTCGGCCGGCAGAGCGCCCGCCATCAACATGCCTTGCACCGCCTCCGTCGCGCCGGTCACCGTTACACTCCGCTAACACTGTCACTGCGGCCGCTGTCGCGGTATCAGTATACAAGCGGCACGAGTGTGTAGTTTAAGCTACAGTAGTAAACACTAGTGTGTGAGGGAGCGACCGTTTGTCGTAGTGGTTGAGCGCGGACTGATGCTCGTTCGTAACGCACGTGGCGCCCCGGTATTAATTTTAGCCCCCGCCGCGCCCCCCTTGTCACCAGATGCGTCGGCACCGTCCCGGCCACATGCGTTGCGTGCCCTACCATACCCTACTGCTTGCTACCCTCCACTCACGCTTAATGATATGCCTCGTTATCACAGCCGTGTGCCTCCTCAGTTCGTGTTAACTTGATCGCATATCGCAAAGTTACTTTGCAACTTAATAAGGAGGAAGCGCTTTTTTTTATTGATTTTGATGATAGACCAACCAATATTTCGAATGAAGACAACTAAACGTTTATAAGTTAGATGCAGCCAATGCCAACTACTAACCTTAAAATTAATGGTCTTCGTTAAGGTTGTAAAGAAAGATATCAACAGAAAATGATAAGAAAAACATTGTATAAATTGTGCAACAAACTTGTTCATGGAATTTCTATTAATTACAAATTTTAACCATCTAAATGCTGTAATCTAACCAGGTCTAGGTTAAAACTTGCTGAAATATCCACTAAAGAAATACTGCTCCATATTATTTTAAAACATTTAGTAATAAATACTATTTTTACGGGAGGGGTCCTCCCGCGACCATTAAGGCTGTAAAGTGTTCGAAACGTCGGGAAATTAAAAATCAAATACAAACGGGATAGAATCCGTAAAAAAATGTTATTGTATTGTTATCGCGTAAATATCACAATTCATTATTCAGCAATAAATTTCGTTAGCATGTTATTGAACGAACAACATACAGAAAAAAAATCTATTACAAATACCTATGTAAGCTATTATAAAACATTTCTCTTGTAAAAAAAAATCGTCTCGTACCAATGAGCGTTGTAAAATCAGCTTTGTCTTTGGCGTTGATATTGTAAAATACGATTAATATGCAAATCATATGTATTCCAGGGGAGGAAAACTTAAAATAAAATCTTACGCTTTAACTAGCTTAGAAGAAGACATGCCGCATATATCCCATAGAAACTGGAATATGGGCAGGAGGATAAAGATTTTACATTACATTTTCTTTAAGTTAATGAAACAGTAGCAATTTTATTACCTGTGAGTTAACTATGAGAAACTGTTGAAGAGAAGTAGTCAGAAGTTGTGCAGATGAAGCGTCCTAGGCGATTTCCTTTTCTGAGCAGTGATGGGCTTAATCTCCACGTAGGACTACTCTTTTCACGATTCACAAATGTTTATTCTGAGTTGGTGAAAAGTGGTGGCCATCAGTCCATTTTCACCAACGACTTCTAAAGATTAGGAAACCCCTAATGTACCTAATATAAATAACACATTACATTGGTTTAATTTATATTGCTTTAAAAGTTACTTAAAATTTAGATTTTATTTAACATCAATTAATTTCATCATCATTCCCCTACTCTAATTCCAATTACTTGTGGACGATACAATATGTACTGGTCTTTCATAGTACATATTGTAAAAGTAATTGGCAATAGTTTTATGACCGGCCGCCTGCCAGACGTCAACCCTCCTTGGGAATGTAGTTGTTGACCAAACGGCAACAGATGGAGCTGGCCCAGGTCGTTATAAGGCTCTTAGTCGTCTTTTACGACATCCACGAGCAAAGTAAGGGTTGGTAGTATTCGTAGCCGCTACCACACAACTATTAATATGAAATAAATGAATTAATCTCAATGTTATGTGTCACTTATGTTGCCTTAGGTGTTACCTAAATCTGTGATTTGTTAGTGAAAATGGGCATGAGTGTTTTTTTTTTAATTTGTTGCCGTTAATTAAATGTTTGTAAAGTCCTCCGTGACACAAAGCTTTTATTTCATAGAGTGGAGTATTATACTAAAGACAAGTACATGATATCGGTGGTCCATATAAATGGCTATAGAGAGATAAAGAATGGCAGGTCATGGCCTTGCGTACCCCCACTATCCCCTAAAAAGACAATAGTTTTTTAAAATAAGTATTACTAATAACTTACATGTAGATAATTATTTAATTATTGGTTTCATATCATCTCATTTCAGCTCATATTCGTAAGTAGGACGGGCTGAGGTTGAACCTGCTTCACTATAATAGTATGGCAATTGACCTATTTGTACCACTGTTTTACGGGTTGGTATAGAATTTTATTTCAAGTTTTCCTTCTTTTGCAGATACTATATGTATGTTACATTCCTTAATCGTCTATTACGACACCCGCGAACAAGATGGGTGGTATCGAATTGTGTTCTTACTTCGTTATGTTGTTTATTTAAACTTTTTCTTTAATATTGTAGTCAAATGGTGCATATATTTTTGGATCCATTACAATTAGTAACCATGTAATTAGTAATAATGTTATGCTTCTAAAATTCTTTAGAAATAAACTTAATATTAGGTGCATATTTTAAAGTTATTTCCACAGATAACATATGCGTATTCGCTGTTTTAATTAACTTTATTTAATCTGTCATTTAAAGTAATTATCTGCTGCTATTTTATTAAAATTATGATGGCTGTATTCATCAGCTCAGAGCATATGAATCCCTCTGTTGGGCTCAAGCCTCCTCCACAACAGAGACGGTAATTGACCTACTATACCACGCTTATCATAGGACTTTATTTCGAGATTTCCTTCTCTTTTACAAAGGTTATATGCATATTATATCCATTAGTCGTCTTTTACGACACCCTCTGGCATGATAGAGGGCGGTGAATTGTATTCTTACTACGTCACCATACGGAAACGCATTGTAATTTTATTATATAGGCAGCAATTATTATTTATAAAGATTCAACTCAAAGGGCAATTCTCACTATTCGAATTTTATCTCGTTTTCATAATTCAAACTTTTCTCAAGCGTCATTGGTCCACATGAATCTTTGCGAACGGATTAATCCCGTTTGTGCAGAGTTTAAATACGATTTTTTATCGTGATTTCCCGATCTAATTGTAAGACGAGAAATGCCTAAACTCTTCGATAATCTGGCAAAAATAGTAGAATATGTAAAAATAATTTACACTAAATTACATACAGCTACTACATTTAAATCATGTCTTAATACTGTTATTGTTGGAAGATATTTATTTATAATCACTGTACGGAATCAATGGACGGTTTTGTATTACGTTGTCGTCCGGCCGGAAGTATACACGGCAGTGCGCAGGCGGCGCCTGCTTGGTGGGAATTATATTGTTCTTGCCTATAGTATGTGCAATCGATCACTACCTCGCTCAATAACTACGTAGATTATTTAGACCGATCTATATTAATATATTAGGAAAATACCGACTAAAAGTTATATGTTATTCTTAGTTGGCAATGTCATTTACACGATCAATCAAAATAAAAAAAAGAAACATCTTATTAGACTGCACAGTTGGCGTAATGGCTAATCCACGACACTTGGCGGCTCACCAAATGTAGTGGATTCAATTCCTACGAAATACAATACCTTGAGCGATCCCCAAATTGTTGTTCTGAGTTTTGAGTATACATAATTTATTTATTGCGTACCTATTTGTAGAGTCGGCCGAAAGATTATTTCTTTAACAGAAGGTGTTTTCTTTGTAAAAAAGTTTGCTTATTTAATATTACTAACTACATTTTTTTCCGTGCGTTGACGGCGTAAGAATACAATTCACCACTCCCTATCGTACCCGTGGGTGAACGTAAGAGCCGCCTAAGGGATACAAAACGCATACAACAGCTATTCAAGAGAAGGAAAACTCGAAACAAAACACTATACCAACATGTCTGACCAGCGTGGTAATAGTAGGTCAATTTCCCTCCCATTATGGAGGAGGCTCGTGTTCAACAGTAGGACATATATGAGCTGAAATGATGAAACACTATTTTAATTCTGAAAATGTTGTGTCTTATTATCTATTATACTTTTTATAGGTGAACCTATTTTGATGATTCTTTTTTATTCGAAATCTGGGAGGTACTTCTTCGTTCCATTTAAATTTGGTCGAGATCGCACTAATAGATTTTAAGTTATCCTCAACAATTTGGATTGGGTTGACCTCGACTTTTTTTCTGTTTATGTCATTTTGATATGACATTTCGAATACGTTTCAACGTTCATGGTCACGGGAGGACCACGAACACGATAAAAGTCCTTGAAATAATTTTATTTCATTATGTGTAATTCTCGTGTTTAATAATCCTTATAATTCAGGGAAGTAGTATCAGGCATTTAAAAGTTTCTCCGCATCATTGTCTACCGGTAATGTATGTACTTAAATAGTAGCTTCCAGCCTAGCATTACCACGTTGTTTGGCAATGCTAATCCTTTGAGCAAAATAGAAGGCTTCTCTTCTCTTCCCAATTCGTTTTCGTATTTTATTTTTAATTTCTTATTTTGTAAATATTTTACTTTATTAACCTACCATTTCTTTTTCATTTATATTTATGTATTACAGTTTTAAAGGTTACAATTATATACGTAAAAAAGTATTAGCGAGATGAAGAAAATAATGCTTCAAATTCAGTTTTAAGTTTTAACCAATATACAATGTTGACTTATAGATACAGCTGTAAGATCAGCTGTTCACTTTTTATTAAAATATCTTATATTCTGTTAGTAAGTTCCCTAAACTAGTTAGAAACGGTACGGTACCTGATGTATGAAGGGTGAGGGGTGTGTTGTACAGGGTTCATTGATCGGTTCTATTGTCGAAATGCGCGTGCGACGCCAGCTGCTCCCGCGCCCTAAAGCGTTGGGGTACGCAGATGGTTGATATTGATCATTATTTTCTATTGAACAATATCTATTATGTTTGATAACCGAAGAATAAACTTGTTGATAAAATGGAAAATACATGCAAATGTTTTAACTGTTTGTGAACTTGTAACAAAATAACAACGAAAGTATTGTGTGGTGACGAAGTAAGAATACAATTCACCGCCCTTCCCTTTCTTATATACGAATAGAAAAACGGATATAGGCTGAAAACTTTATTGCAAGAGAAGAAAATCTCAAATCATCACCGCTTGATCTGCTTGGTGTAGCAGTAAAGGAGATCCATGCCCACATCGTTATGCATATGGCTAAACTAAAAGTCAAAAATAGGCTAGTTCTGTAAATTTTAATAAAACCATGCTAGTGTTCTGTGTATTATTTAATCTATTATTTTAAACTTATAAATGTATTTCATTAATATTAATTAATTTAACCATTTTTAAAGAATAATAAATTTAATTATTAAAGTCAGTATTTAATATTAAGTTAAATACATTTATTTTTTGCTATTATTAACGCAATCAAAGCAAAAAAACAAAACAAATGTTTGTAAATATCAAATAAATTCATTGAAAACCAAAAGATTGACCATTGAAAGACAAATTAAGCTCTGCAATATATATGTATGTGCTTTTAAATGCGCAGGAGATAAATGCCTTTTTTGTTTTATTTATTTGCGAGAGGTTTGTTATCCGTGTGGTGACGGAGTCAGAATACAATTCACCACCCCCTATCTTACCCCTGGGTGATCGTAAGAGACGACTAAGGGATACAAAATTCATATAACAGCGAGAGAAGGAAAACTCAAAACAAAACCTCACAAACCAACACGTCTGACCAGCATGGTGTAGTAGGTCAATTTCCCTCCCCATTGCGGAGGAAGCTCGAAGCCCAACAGTCGGTCGTATATGAGTTGAGATGATTTGTGGGGGTTAATTAAGCAAAGGTTTATCATACCGCATCCACATTAAACCATCTCAGTTCTCCATTCATCAGCTTATCTGGTCCATGGATGAAAATAAGCCTCTCCAAATGTAGGGTAAATATTTTAATCGTATTTCACAGATAGTATGGCAATTGCAATTGATGTTTAAAGTTGCCCTGGTGCAGTCTATACTCGTTGTGATCTCTTAGCCACATTTTAAGATTCTTATGTGAAAATAGTCCACGCGTGGTGAAAGGAAAAGAAATACTATTGTAAAACCACTCATAACTTGCCCATGGAAGTCATAAAGATTGGGCAGGGTGCAGCTCTCTCTTAGGAAGTGCATAACACGTTACTGCGTTCGATAACCTGCTTGCCAGGTGTGGCGACTATGGAAATAACCCCTTCATTGACTATCTAAAAAGGTGTTCTATGGAGGTGGCCTACGTCTAGCACTGGACGGTGAAAATGATAATGATGATGACGTGAAAGTAAGAAACATATTGAATTCTTAATCAGTTATAACAAGGGTTCTTCTATCTAAGATCTAGTCTAAAGTTTTATAAGCAGCCTATCCGTTACTATCTTCTTTTCCGCTCATTTTAGCTTCGTTTATTGTTAAACTCCAACCTCTTTTGAAATAAAACTATTTTTACGTATTCTATCGCGTTTATATCTTAGTTTTGATTTACTGACGTTTCGAACACTTTATAGCTTCATGATTACGGCACAATCTCTTTTACAATGGGAGAGAAATTAATCACAATGGCTCTACTTTTTTTTTCATTACAGTTGATATCAAACGGGTAAGCAAAACTGATGGTAAGTAGTAACTGCCGCTCATAAATCTATCATTTCAGGTGTATAGGTAAATCGCTACCTAACTTAAGGTGAATTTTGGAACTCATTCCATCTCGTTCACTGAACTAAGTTACTCTAGTAGTGGTAGGAACACGCTGTTGACAGTTTTCTGTCTACAGCCGCGGGCCGGTCCGTCGGGGGTAGTACCACACTCTCGCAGAAGATCGACGTCTGAGCAATGGCAATGTGCTGTTGTGCTTCGTTCGGTGAGCGAGAGAGCCGGAAGCCCAACTGGGTGGATTTGGGGTTTACATTGGTAGACAGCGGCCTAGTTATACCTTTGGTATTGCAAAGCTCCATGGGCAGCAGTGACACTTACCATCAGGTGTGCTGCTTGCTCGTTTGCCACCAAAAGCAATTTAAAAAAATAAGTGCAGTAGCAAATTTCTAATACGACTATGATTTTCTATGAGAGTGTAGTACTATGACGGCTGCAGACAAACAGCTGAGCATTGTAGCCTTACCACGAGAGCCAATATCACTTATTGCCTGGTCTGGGTTTCAAGTCTAACAGTTTACAATTGCAAATCATATGCCTATATCAGTTAGAAAGCTTTAAATTAACGATGAGATATTTATTTAACCTCCGTGTGTTGACGAAGTAAGAACAATTCACCTAACCTATTCTTATCCGTAAGTGTGTTTAAGATGACTAAAAGATATCATATTCATATATTATTTATTATTTTTAATGGTAGGACCCCGCTGTTGTGAGTCTCTGTCTACAGCCACGGGCCGCTCCGTCCGGGGTAGTACCACACTCTCGCAGAAGATCTACGTTTGAGTAATGGCAATATGCTATTGCGCTTCGTTCGGTGAGTGAGTGAGCCGGAAGCTCAACTGGGTGGGTTTGAGGTTTGTATTGGTAGGCAGCGGTCTAGCTATACCTTTGGTATTACAAAGGTCCATGGGCGGCAGTAACACTTTCCATTAGGTGTGCTGCTTGCTCGTTTGCCATCATAAGCAATAAAGAAATACAAAAATGGAAAACTGAAAAAAAAATCTTATACCAACCCGTTGTAACGTAGTTTAGTAGGTCAATTTACCTTTTATTATGAAGGACGCTCGAAGCCAGCCAGCAGTGGGACCTAAATGAGCTAAAATTATGATGATTCCCAAGGAGAGTTGACGCGAGGCAGGCGGTCGGTCATAAAACTATTGCCAATAACTTTCACATTATGTAGGAAGAGGAGCACTTATTATGTCGACCCCAAGGAATTGCGATAAGAGCAGGAGAATGATGATGATAACTCAAAAATAATAATATCAGGAATGAACTAACTGCTTCTGTGTTTCCCAAGCGCTGACAAGTCCTTATTCAAATGAGGTTTAAGAAGAGCGCTTTCTTCAAGGTAGTCAACGGCCTGGCTATGCCCCTGGTATTATTGCTAAGGTCCATGTGCAGTATCACTTACCATTAGGTGTGCTCCTCGCCCGTTGGCCACCAATAGCAAAAAAAATATTCATCTACTCTTACTATCAAGATTATAGAAGAATATTCAATTTAATCATGGAGCTCGTCTTTAGAGAACTGAAAACTGCTTTCTAGTCCAATCATTATAGGGGGTTGACCTCACTCTGGAGGTATGCCCTGCCTGGGGGCCCCAGCGCCACGTCCTATCGGCGGTCGTTGGGAGAGACCTGTCGTTGTCGACCATCATCTCGAAGATGCTTGACAGCGACAGGTGCTGGTCGTCGATGGCCTCCTTTTGCGAGGTCATCATGAAAAGGAAGGAGGCCGCGGAGCGAGAACGCGAGGCGCTTGCGTCAGCTGACTCGCTTCGCCGCCGGCGACCGGGAAGGAGGAGGCGCCGTTATGCGCACCTCCTCCCGCCGCCTTGAGGGACGATAGGACGTGGCCAGAAAGCCAAGCGTGGGGGTGCCGGGGATCGAATGTCAGTAGACGATCTCTCCGGCTCCCCGTAAAAGCGCGGAAGGGGCCGCTGTGGTTTTAGTGGGTATTCCGGCCGCTAACATCTATGGCCGGTGAGTCCCACACTCCCCCTCGTCTGTCACCGGCGGGGGATAGCGCGCAAATGCGTTTCCTCAGCAAAAAAAATAAAAAAAAAAAAAAAAAAGGGGGTTGACCTCAGTAAATCGACATAAGCAGTATACTACCACTAAATCCTTAATATTACGAGTTTTTGAGCGAGACTACCAGTTGACCTCAGATAATTCTCTGACTGCGCGCTCTACGCCCTCTATCTCGAAAATAGTTCAAGGTATAAAAAAATGGTAAATGGAAAAATTGTAGAAAATTTTGATTTTCTACAATGTTGATGATAAATACAAATAGCGTAAAACCCATAGAAAACGAGATATTTGCAAAAAATGTAAAAAAAAAAAACGATTTTTGTGACCTTTGACCCCTGACTTTAAAACTTGTGACCATCCAATTATATGTGAATTTTGAGAACAGTTTTAGGATGCCAAAATACAAGTTTTTACGTGGTAATATACCGGGTATGTCGATTTGCCGAGATATGCGCATAATTTGACCTAAAATGACTGGACTATTATTAAATAAACTTTAAAGCAGATCATGTCATAGCGCTCGGACGTAGCATATACATATATTGTATCTGTAGACGTAATCATTTAAGAATCAACTACCGAGGGCCATGGGTTTAATTCTCACGCTGAACAATCAGCTATACAATCTACAAATGGCTTTTCTAACAGTGGCTGTCAATGGTGTCCGTTATTTGTATGTTTATATAGTCATCTGTTATGTAAGGTTTTAAGATGGGAAGGGGTAGGAAACTTGTAAGGGCCAGAGAGGCGTCCCAGATCGGGGCCTGGAGCCTGAGACTGGATATACATAGATTTGATCAACATTTGTCATTATCATCATCATCATCACAGCCCATAAATGTCCCACTGTTGGGCTCGGGCCTCCTCCGTAATGGGAGGGAAATTAACCTACTATACCGCGCTGGTCAGACGTGCTGGTATAGGGTTTTGCTTCAAGTTTTCCTTCTCTCGCATAGATGTTATATGCGCAGGGCCGGCTTTACCTATAGTGCAGAGGGTGCGGTGCACCCGGGCGCCGGGTGTTAGGGGGCGCTGAGAGCCGCTTGTAACCATCAACCTATTCCATTTTGTTCACCCACTTTGGTACAAGAGGGCGCCAGGTTATTGATTGCACCCAGGCGCTACATGTGCTTGAGCCGCGCCTGTATATGCGTATAGGGATATAACCCTTACTCGTCTCGTACGATCACCCACGGGTAAGATATGGGGTGGTGAATAGCATTCTTACTCCGTCAAAAATTTTCAAAACTAGTTTCAGAGGTGGCCTACTCATATTCAACCCCTTTTGAACTTTTGTTTTTCTAATTGTTTGAATGAATGAATGATTTAGTTTACATTTTTGTCGCAAGAGCTGGGACCTACCCTGCGCATGGCTGGCTTTTGGCTCCGCTTTAAAATATTTCTTTACATTATGAGCTAGAGTAAGGATTGACTTAGAGCGTGTTGTGTTTTGCATATCGACGATAAGCACCAAGCTTAATTTATGTCTTGTTTGATATTTGTAAAAGATTCCTAGCGGAAATATTCATTTTTCACGATAAAATTGCTTCCTTCTTTATAGGATTTCAGAAAATTCTGGCTTTAACAGCATTAACACTCTTTTTAGTTCTAACAGCACGCGACCGCTCCAACCCTTAAGTCCTTGTCGACAGACGACGACGTGTTGATATCTATGGTAATATTGCTAATACGAATAAATCATTATGCGACAGAGAGTTTTGGCGCGAATATGGAAATGTCATGTCACGCTCTTGTATTATATTCATTTCCTTAGTGTTTTGTAGTGTTATATTGAATAATTTTGCTGGTATTTTATAGAATATGATACAGTTAAAGTGCTGAAGTGTAGTGTGAATATGGTATAATAGTGGTTTACGTGTATTTTCATATTTTCAAAAAACATCAAAAAAAAAATCATTGATTTGGTTATCAGCGCCCGATTAATGGTAACGACTTGACTTACTGACAGACAATGACTATTAAGACTACACAGTACGGAGAAGTATTAAGTTATATATGCCCTTTGCCTGTCTGAACGGACGAACAAAACAAAAAAAAATTATGTGACTGATACCTAGTTTTGTTTTGAAGTGTCTTGAGACTGACGGATGGCTCCATGCCCAATTTATACAAGACAACCACTGCAATTCTCTTTTCTTTAAAACCCTATTCCATTATTTTGATTTACTATCAACTTCAAAAATTATCTGAAATCTTAAAAAAATATGCGAAATTATTAACCGAATGATCACAATTTCTAAACACGTTCCAAATTTAAATTTAAAATAAAAGATCAGAGATTTTTAAGATGCAACAATATTTATTACCATTATTTATTTATATTTCACTCATGTATACGCAAGCGTTTGACAAAACTGGAGGTGGACCATTGTGTAATCCAATTTCCAACTGGCCATGATAACTTCAAAAGTAAATTATTTTCTTATAAAATCGCATCCTCTCCATTACGTTAATGTTCCACATCTGACCACGTGTATGAACAATCAGCACACCATATTCTCTGGGAGTGCGATCTCTGGCGTAACGAGCGCTATCTATTTGCCCAAAAATCACCAAAAAGAAAATACTGAGCTAAGCTTATTCATCCAGACATTTTATGTAAGAATAAATGATGTCACTATTTTTTAGTTTATGAGAATATTATAATGGAATAATTTTCAAAAGAGGATAGGTAGGTATATATGTATTCAAAACGGTTATAATCCAACTGTTAATTCCTATAGAAATTTCTATTTTTAGGGTACTTACTATATTTGACTTAAACGAAACGTCCCGTCTCTTTGAATATTTATTTTAACTTATTTAACTTATATATTTCTTCATTTATTCATCGCAGCTCATGAATGCCCCACTGCTGGGACCGTACCTCCCCTACAACAGGAGGGAAATTGACCTACTATACCACACTGGTTAGTAAAGGATTTTATCTCGAGTATTCCTTCGAAAGGGAATGCTCCGATGGTTCGGACATGTGGAAAGAATGCCGAACGAACGTCTGGTTAAGAAGATATACAATGCGAAAGTGGAAGGATGTAGGTACCGAGGGAGACCAAGACTAACCTACCTAGACCAGATCGGTCAGGTACTGAAGGAAGGTGGAGTCAAGAGTCTCCGAAACCGGCGAGCGTGTATGAAGAGAATTATGAATGTTGAGGAAGCGAGTGAAGTATGCAGAGATAGAGTTCTCTGGCTCTCTGTTCTCTCTGCCTACCCTGCAAGGGATATGGCGTGATGATATGTATGTATGTATGTATTCCTTCTTTTGCATAGTTATTTGCATATTATACCCCTTACTCCTCATTTACAAACCCCACGGGTAAAAAAGGAGGTAAATTTAATTATTATACCATCATCACACAGATGGATAACTTATATCTTTACTAATAAACTTAGAGTAGGTTTTTTTGTTCGCTTATACTGCAAAAACTACTGAACCGATCGGAATACTACTTACCATATCATAAGATGCAGCGTGTTGGGGAGAAGGTTTTATATGATTTATTGGTGATTACTTATCCGGAACCTATATTTTTTTGAAATAACAATTTTTTATTGTAACTAAATTTATTCAATTCGATTGTCATCTGTTTAAAATAATTATTTTAATGCTATTATATATAATTGGTTATGTTGATTATTTAATATGCCACGTGAAGCGGACAAGGACAGCTAGTACATACCAATATATAAATAAATAAAAATAAAATCACAAGAAGTGAGTGATAGCTATTGGATATTAGTAATCAGTTTTCCAAACACTAATCTAATCAAAACTAATCTAATTAAGAACTAATGTGTGACGTGAATACTTGACTACTGTTGACAACGAATTGGCCACCAATTTTTCGAATATGTAGTTTATAATTAGATATTATTAATGTTATAGATGTCAGCAGTGATATATTTCGGCTTAAGGCCGCAAGGACCGGGCCTAAGGCGGCATATTTTTAGAAGCGCCAAAATTTTGGAAGTTATGAAAATTTTAAATCAATTGTTTTATTGACCGTAAAGCCAAATCTTTTTGTATTTATTTTTACTTTCTTAAAAGATCAATTTCGTTTTTGTTAAAATGATTAATCATGGAAGTATTAAAGTTTAAAAATAAGGTATTATTATAATAGGTCGAGGGAAAAGTCGCATCTAGTCTCATATAGTCTGTATAAACTTTTAATAAAATCGTTTTGGCTATACTAATTGTATCTGGTTGGTTTTGATACCATTAATAAGGTGATAATACAGTAATAAAAAACGGTGGGAGTGGGACACAACATTTTACTAAATTGTTGCTTTTTTTTTTAAATGTATTCAAAAATAGAAATAATTTAGTATAATGTTGTCTTACCGTTTTTCTTTTTTTTTCTGTTTAAATAAGTGAAGCTAATAAGAAATTCGATACATTTTTAAATTTTATTACAAAAATGAATAAATGCAACGCAAGCCGCGACAAAAAAATGTGACGTTTATCGACCTAATATAGTATCAGTAAGAGTAGCACCAAGTTAGTTAAAACGTTTTCAATACAGGAATTTTGATGTCAAAGATGCACCTCACTCTGGTCGCTCTGTCACTGAAAGTCTTTCAACACGATAACTCTAGACCACACACATCTTTAGTCACTCAGAAAAAAATAAGGCTGGGAGGTGTTGATGCACCTACCATATAACCCTGACCACACCTCCACCTTCAGATTTTCACCTGTTTTGGCCTCTTGAGAATTCTTTAGACATTATCAGGTTAACATCAAGAGAGGCCTGCCAAAACCGCGTTTTTTAACATCAATCAAGTCTCAAAATATCTATAGCAACGGGGCCATGTCGCTACCTACAAGATGGCAGATAGGCATTAAACAAAATATATACATGTATACCTATTGTTATTAAATCTAAATAATCATATCATATCATATCATCACGCCATATCCCTTGCAGGGTAGGCAGAGAGAACAGAGTGCCAGAGAACTCTATCTCTGCATACTTCACTCGCTTCCTCAACATTCATAATTCTCTTCATACACGCTCGCCGGTTTCGGAGACTCTTGACTCCACCTTCCTTCAGTACCTGACCGATCTGGTCTAGGTAGGTTAGTCTCGGTCTCCCTCGGTACCTACATCCTTTCACTTTCGCATTGTATATCTTCTTAACCAGACGTTCGTTCGGCATTCTTTCCACATGTCCGAACCATCGGAGCATTCCCTTTCGCATCTTTACACCAATACTCTCTTTCATACCTACTCGCTCTCTTACGTCGTCGTTACGAATGCGGTCGGTCAGCCTAACTCCACAGATTTGCCGAAGAGATCGCATTTCGACCGCATTAATTTTACTTTCATACTCTTTTCTGCATACCCAACTCTCGCTTCCATACAGTAATGTTGGGACGAGCACTGCGTTATGTATTGCTACACGTGCCTTCTGGCTGAGGTGGTGGCTGCCGAGAAGTTGCCCCAACGCTCCGTTCACTCTATTTCTCGCATTCACTCTTCGCTCTATATCAGTGGTGTACCGTCCATCTCGGCTAAATCCACATCCAAAATATACAAATTCATACACTTGCTTTAGTACATCATTACCTATTGTTACTCTTACATCTGTTCTGGCTTCATCTCTTTCAAAGACCATTATTTTGGTTTTGTTCACATTCACGCGTAGACCCCTTTTCTTACAATCTTCTGTCATTGTGTCGACTAGGGTCTGCAGGTCAGTCGCTGAACAAGGCGACATTCCATCATCCAGCCGCACACAGGCTCTACAGCCCATGTAACTGGATTGCACAGCCTGCAGCAGTTTACCGTTAATACCATATTCCGGTAAAATGTCCCAAAGTTCCTTTCGTACAACCGTGTCAAATGCTCTCTCCAGATCCACAAAACTGCAGAAAACCCTCTGACCTAGGGCCAGATGCTTCTCCACAATGTTGCGCAGAGAGAACACTTGATCCATGCATCCCCTTCCACTCCTGAAACCTCCTTGTGTCTCACACAGTAAACCATCGGACACCATCCTCATTCTCCTTTCAATAATTTTACCATACACTTTTGCTGCCAAACTGGTCAAGCTTATGGCTCTGTAATTTGCGCAGTCATAACGTGAACCCTTGTTTTTAAACAAAGGCACGATGACTGCGCTATTCCAGTCCCCGGGAACCATTCCCGAGCTCCAACATAAATTGAGAAGCAACAGGAACGCCTCCCGGACACAGGAGCCACCAAGCTTGATCATCTCGGCAGACACCATATCAATGCCCGCTGCCTTACCATTTTTCAAACTTCTTATCGCCCATTCAACTTCATCCATACTGATGCCATCGGAGGACGCCGTCGCCGAATGTTGATCTACTAGACCACATGCGACACCGGCGCCAACCGTAGTATCCGCATATATATCGCCAAAATATTCACTCCATCGGCTTAGCACGTCTTGTGTTTGTGTAAGAATGTCTCCACCTTTAGACCTTATTTTATTCATTCTGAAGGCTGACCAACCACCCCGAGACTTCTTCACCTCCCTCCAAAAGAGTTTGGTGTTACTCTCGAAGTTTTTAGTCAGCCTATCTTCTGCACTCATACTTGCTCTATCACGTTTCTCTTTCACTAAGGCCTTGGTGTCATTCTTACATTGCCGATATATTTCTTTCTTCTGTTCAGTCATACTGTCATTCAGATTCAAAGAACAGACATAGTCCAGCCACGCTTTCTTCTTTTGCTCTACGGAAGCTGCCACTTCCGCATCCCACCATGCATCACCATTTGTGTTTCTATGCTTCTTTGAACTTCCACATACTTCTTTCGCTGTGTCTACCATACTCTCTTTCAATACTCTCCAGCATTCTTCAATGTCCGTTTGCGGCTGGCTTGCCATCGTCAGCCGTTCTCGGACACCCTCTGCATACTTTTCTCTTACACACTCTTCTTGCAACCTTTCAACCTTTATTCTTTCAAGCCCTCCGAAGTGGACACGCTCTCGCCAGTGCCTCCACTTTCTGAACAGACCACTAAATCTCGCAATAACGAGATAGTGGTCCGTATCGACTGTGGGGCCCTTGTAGGCTCTTGCGTCCAATATTTTGCTTCGGAGGCGACTGTCTACCAAAATTAAATCTATTATACTTTTCTGTTCATTCCTACTCCATGTATACATATGGATGTCCTTATGTTGGAAAAATGTGTTTGACACAATAAGGTTTCTCTCCATACATACATCCGCTATGAGCCTACCTGCGTCGTTCACTCTCTTATCACCAAATGGACCAAGTACGTCCTCATAGTCGGGACGCTTGGTCCCCACCCATTCGTTCAAATCTCCGCATACAATCACGCGTTCACTGGTTTCTGCCATATCCAGAACTTCCCTAACATTATCCCAAAACTTCTCTAGGTCTGATGCCACCGAGGATCCTACGGGAACATATGCTACAACCATGAATACCTTGGTGACACCAAGTTTTATACGGACCCAAAGAAGTCTGGGATCATACATTCCGTAATCCTTCACACCTGAGGCCAAGCGAGAGGACAGCAGTACTCCTACCCCCATGCTGGCTCGATCGCTCTGTGGTACACCAGACCACAGAGCCATCCCGCCACCAGGAAGATCGCAGGCGTCGCTGACCCTTCGCTTGGTCTCTGTTACACAGAGCACGTCTCGCTGTAGCTGTTTGTCCGCCATGACGGATATCAGCTCGTGCAACTTACCTTCCACACGACCTCTTACATTCCACGTGCCCACCCGGCACTCTGCTCTCCTCGACTCGCCTGACTGGGCAAGGCGTGATGGGTGGCGGCCCACATCGCCGCAACTGCCGAAGTTCGTACCGACGGGGGCGGGTCGGTACGTGTCGCCTCCGGGAGACGCCCTAACCCGCATTGCGGTACGCATTTCGCATCTAAATAATCTTTGAAAAAAAATAGTCTTGAATATTCGAAAAATCTTTTCCCCAACCTTATATATTATAAAGGCGTTATATTAACATGAAATTAGGCCGCCGTCGAATCTAAATCTGTCACTGGATATCAGAATTATCACAATCAAGACTTTAATCAAGTTAGTAAACTTTTCATTTCATAATTAAATAACTTTATTTAGACTATTCAAATTACTGAAATTTTTAGCATTTAATATGCTTAATTATTTATAAATACCCGATACGAAACGAAAAATGATGTCACAAACGGGGTTCGAACCCGCACCTATTGGGAATCCGGCCCAACCGTGCTGCCACTTACACCATTGTGAACTATTTTAGGACATGCAAATTTCGAATCATATTATATCTTACGTCTTCGTAACGTAACAAGGTTGTGTCATCGTTTAATACAATTCTAACTGTAAAGTTTGAAGTGTTAAGTCTATACAATGTGTAAACATTGTCCGATAGATGGCATACGTCATCTTGAAGACGTAAGATATAATATGATTCGAAATTTGCATGTCCTAAAATAGTTCACAATGGTGTAAGTGGCAGCACGGTTGGGCCGGATTCCCAATAGGTGCGGGTTCGAACCCCGTTTGTGACATCATTTTTCGTTTCGTATCGGGTATTTATAAATAATTAAGCATATTAAATGCTAAAAATTTCAGTAATTTGAATAACAAGGTTGTGTCATCGTTTAATACAATTCTAACTGTAAAGTTTGAAGTGTTAAGTCTATACAATGTGTAAACATTGTCCGATAGATGGCATACGTCACCTTGAAGACGTAAGATATAATATGATTCGAAATTTGCATGTCCTAAAATAGTTCACTATGGTGTAAGTGGCAGCACGGTTGGGCCGGATTCCCAATAGGTGCGGGTTCGAACCCCGTTTGTGACATCATTTTTCGTTTCGTATCGGGTATTTATAAATAATTAAGCATATTAAATGCTAAAAATTTCAGTAATTTGAATAACAAGGTTGTGTCATCGTTTAATACAATTCTAACTGTAAAGTTTGAAGTGTTAAGTCTATACAATGTGTAAACATTGTCCGATAGATGGCATACGTCACCTTGAAGACGTAAGATATAATATGATTCGAAATTTATTTAGACTACCTCATTAATCATTAAATTTCTTACAGACCATGCTCGCGGTAGAGCAGGAGCGTCTCATTCAAAAATTGTTTACCTTTAATGTTTTTATGATTATTAATAAAGGATAGTATTAGTCATCCAATTCGATAATACTTTTTAAACCAACCGCTGGAGTCCTACATTTGCAAACCCAGCTTTCAGTTAGTAATAATCGAACATCGGTTTAACCTTATTAGTTACGAAAGTTTCGCTAATATGGCAGTATCTCAGAGCAAGCAGCAAACCTGATGGTAAGTGTTACTGTCGCCCATGGATCTTTGCAATGCCAATGGTATAGCTAGGCCTCTGCCTACCAATACAAACCCCAAAACCACCCAATTGGGCTGCCGGCTTTATTTCTCGATAGAAATAAACAAGTCGTAACACACATTAGTGCACAGTACCCCGCCAATATTATACATTATATTCCATATCGATATAATATATTCCACAGAATATATTATATTGCACATAATTTAGTCCTTAGAAAGAATCAATCGGTTAATTTCGGCTTCATAGAGCGGTGTCTCTCTGTCGCACACTACCTATCTGTCTGACATTTGTCAGTCGTTGTACAAATGCGAGGAAAAAATTTAGGTATATAGAGTTGTTAAAATCGCAGCAATTAGAAAAAAAAAAGAATGTAAAATAGTTGTAATTTATTTAGTAACAAAATGTCATAATTGTTTTAACAGTAATTCCTAATAGATACACATAGAGGTTACTTTCCATTTAGTTAACACAGAGGGACTCTGCGGTACATTGTGAAACACTGCCAAACACTGTGTAAAAGTTTAAATGAAACAGCTAGTTGTCTCAAAATAACACTAGAGTGCATCAATATCGCAAAATTATGGGCGTTGTATATCTACCTAAATGCAAGTTCCTTGACAAAGTCTTCGCTCAATAGTTTATAAACATAACCACATTATCAGGGCTCACTTCAATAATGCAATATTTACATTTGAACATTTTTATTAAATTTTAATTAGTAGTAAGAGACAAGCTCAATTTAATAATCTCAAATAATACTACTACTTTAAGTAATGATACTTAATTCAAGCAAAGTAGTACCTATATATTTAAAGTACTCTATGAAAGTAGGTAAGCATCTGTCAAACACTACTTTTTCGAGTGTCGAACAGTGTACGGCTGTGTTCAACAGTATCGTTGATGGAAAGCGCTTTATCGAACACTGCGTTACACTGCGTCACTTTTTGTATTAAATGGAAAGCACACAGAGACTGTTAGTGCTTCATGCAACGTTACATAGGTAATGTGCGACGAAGACGACGCTCTATGAAGCCGAAATTAGTCGATTGTCTCTTTCCAATGGTCGATGTATAATCTTTAACGTCCGCTACCTACTGTAATCACGTTTGAAAGACCCAGGCGAGAAAATCCTTTTGCAGATATCTTACATAAAAAAAAATTACTCTCTTCATTTAATTAGAATCAGTCAATCAATTTATATCGACATAGGCCAACACCACCTGATGCCGTTTGGCCAACAATTACATTCCCAAGGAGGGTTGACGTCAGGCGGCCGGTCATAAAATTATTGCCAATAACTTTTGCTATATGTAGGAAGAGGAGTACATATTGCGCCGACCCCAAGTAATTGGGATAAGGGTAGGAGAATGATGATGTATAGAATTATTAATGTTATAATTCTTTGCGAGACCTCCGGGTACGAAATAGAGTGATGAATTGTATTGTTACTCCATCACCACGCAGATAACTTTCATGTATATTATAATTATAATTTACTCTCAATTCTACACGTGTGTTTTTTTGTCCATTACTGTAACAATGACATACCCCGGATGAGCTATACATTACTCCGTCGTTATTTACTTAATTTTAGATATGAGTCTCCTCCGCAAAAGGGAGAGTTATTGGTATATCACATAATACTGATCAGAAGGGTTGGATTAGGATTTTGGTTTCAGTTTTTTTTTTATTGTATTTTTACGGCAGACTATTTGGAGGGGCGCAGTGTTCTCTACGCGAGCCCCGCAGGGGACATTGTGCGGACGCCCATGTCGTGCGGTGTTCCGCAGGGGTCGGTTCTGGGGCCGACTCTGTGGGACATCGGTTACGACTGGGCGTTGAGAGGGAGTCTCCCCCCCGGGCTGAGCGTTATATGCTATGCTGACGACACGCTTGTCACAGCCCTGGGCAGGACACTCGAAGAGGCGGCGAGCCTGGCCACTCTCGGCACCGAGAAGATGGTCAGGCGAATCGAGGCGCTGGGGCTCAGGGTGGCCCTAAACAAGACGGAGGCCCTTTTATTCCATGGGCCCCGTGTGAGGCTGCCCATCGGCGCCTCGTTAGTCGTCAACTCCATCCACATCAGTATCCAGGCCCATATGAGGTACTTGGGTCTGGTGCTCGACGGGCGATGGTGGTTCCGAGAGCATTTCCGTCAAATTGCTCCCCGGCTGGTCGGCGCGGCGTCCGCCCTTTCTCGGCTCATACCGAACGTGGGCGGACCCAATTTCGAGGGCCGACGGCTGTATGCGGGGGTGATCCGCTCAATGGCCATGTACGGCGCACCCGTGTGGGCGAGGGCTCTGAACGCCCAGCTCAGGGCTATACTATGGAGGCCACAGCGAGCCATGGCGGTCAGAGCCATTCGAGGGTACCGCACGGTGTCTACCGAGGCGGCATGCCTATTGGCCGGGACACCCCCGTGGGACCTAGAGGCGGAGATGCTCTCCGACCTCTACCGGCGGGTTACCACAATGCGCGACGAGGGTGGCTCCTCATCGTTCAACGAGATAGCCACCTGGCGCGAGGACGCCCGCCGAGGAGTCATCGCCCATTGGGCTACGCGGCTGGAGAGGCCTAGACACGGTGTTGTTACCGTCGAGGCCCTCCGGCCCGTACTGATGGAGTGGATGGAGCGGCGGCACGGAGTGCTCTCCTTCCGGTTGGTGCAGGTCTTGTCGGGGCACGGTTGCATCGGCAAGTACCTGCACACGGTCGTGCGGAGGGAGTGGACACCGTCCTGCCACCATTGCAGTAGCGACGAGGACACGGCGCAACATACGCTTGAGGTATGTTCGGGCTGGGACGGGCAGCGCCGTGACCTCGTCGCTGTCATCGGTGCCGACCTGACGCTGCCGGCTGTCGTGAAAGCGATGGTCGACAGCGTCAGGAATTGGGACGCGGTTGCCGCCTTCTGCAAGGCTGTCATCTCGCAGAAGGAGGCGGCGGAACGAGGCCGGGAGGATTCCCGTGACCCGGGCCGGCGCCCGCGGCTGGGGCGGCGCATGCGCGAGTATCTGCGTCTGATGCCGCCCTAACCAAGGCTTCGGGTGATCGGACCGGGGAATTGTCCGGTCACCCGACGTGAGGCCACCGCGTAAGGGCGACGCCTCGACGGCGAAAGCTGTCGGGGCGTCGACGAGAGAGGAACCCGAGAGGGTATATCGCCGGGCGGGCCACCGAAGACAAAGATCGGGTACCGGTGGTCCGCTCGCACGGCGAAGAGAGGTGCTTGCAGGGTGGGTCCATGGGGTTGCGCGCCGCCTCTTCCGTCGCCCCGGGCCGATTTGCCGGGGCGCGACCACATCCATGGTCCCACCTTGCGAAAAAAAAAAAAAAAAAAAAAAGGAGAATTAATGATTTAATTGGAATCAGCTTACTCACACAAAAACCGTTAGATGTTAGTAAATGACTTTTTTAAAGACAGCACTGGACACTAAGGAAGTAATCCTTGTATTGCGGGGGCATCCACAAACATAATTTGTGGACACAATTACACCCAGGCTCGGAACAATAATTATTTTTGGATCACACAAAGTATTTTCCTGCATGGTAATCGAGCCAACGGCACTGGCACGGTAGGTCAGTATTTTATCCACTAAGCCACTTATGTAGTCGACATATAACTTTTGAGATTCATAGTACCTAATACCTTAATGTAAATTACAGAGATTTAATCACTCAAATTATTGTTCCGTGTGGTGACGGAGTAAGAATACTATTCACCACCCCATATCTCACCCGTGGGTGTTCGTACGAGACGACTAAGGGATATAAAACGCATATAACATCTATGTGAGAGAAGGAAAACTCGAAACAAAACCCTATACCGAAACGTCTGACCAGCGAGGTATATATAGTAGGTTAATTTCCCTCCCATTACGGAGGAGGCCCAAACCCAACAGTGGGACATATATGGGCTGTGATGATGATGATGATGAATCACTTAAATTAAGAAACTATACTTCTTAATTTAAATGATTAAATCTCTGTAATTTACATTAAGTTTTACTTGCAATGTTAGAGTATTAAATCGGAATAATGTGTTATAATTTTCTGATAGATGGCGTTGTCTGCGTCTCCCTTAACAATGCGAATCACTATTTAGTTTTTATATGTACCCAAACTGTCCTAATTGGTAACGCTATTTGAAACTTGTTTCCTTTAGATGTGAGTTCTAATCTCATGTGTAGTAATATTTTTTGTCTCCAGGAACGTTTTCGTATTTGTACCTAGCTAACTATTTTTTCGTTAGTCATAATCGTGCAGAGACAGTATAAGAATAATATGACTCACCATTGCTTGTTTTCCACGACTATCATAAGATGACTAATGGGCTTATTACAAGAAACAAAAAGATTACTACTAGCAGTGATGTTTCACTATAAAATAAAGCAGACTCAAAACAAAAACCTATGCCAACCCATCAAGCTAATATAGCAGTTTCTTCATCACCTATACGGACCATTATTAAGCTTTAATAAAGGAGTGAAAACGAATTTACAACACTTGCTAGGTGGGAGAATTTCAAACAATATCCTATGCCTAGTGATGTTATCTTCTTTTGACCTTAGTCGTCTTTTACTTTGTATTACTACCACGCCATTATATGAAAAGTATATAATAATTAAAGCTTCATATGCTTACGTAATTACGCAGGACTTTTTGTTCAGAACTTCTAAGCCCTAATAGCCCATTTTGTGGAGTTAGTATTTCAAACTGGAACTTGACGATTGGTAGCCGCAATCACAATATACTTATTTATGCTACTAAAGTCTAGATGGAGTTTTATATTCTGACTCAGTTGCAACCGAAGAGTTAAAGTAATACAAATTACTATATTTTTATAATTTAATACAGCGCCATCTAACATAATTATTTTAAACTACTTCATTCGCTACTTAACTAAATGTGAGATTGTAACAATAACAAGATGATCTTTATAAATTTCATTATTGTAGATACTAATAGATGTCGCTACGTAACCTACTATTTACAAAATAATATTATAGTTATCCTCAATTAATGAATATAAAACGAATATCTATATGTTTACTTCTATTTCAAAACTGAAGCATTAGTTTTTGTTGAAGTGTTGTAAATTTATTAGAAAAAAAAGAAAGAAAGAAAGAAAAGTTTATTGATATATTCCTTTAACAAAGGAAAAAATTATACAAATACATTATAAAATTAGTACATAAATATCATCACGCCATATCCCTTGCAGGGTAGGCAGAGAGTACAGAGTGCCAGAGAAGTCTATCCTTGCATACTTCACTCGCTTCCTCAACATTCATAATTCTCTTCATACACGCTCGCCGGTTTCGGAGACTCTTGACTCCACCTTCCTTCAGTACATGACCGATCTGGTCTAGGTAGGTTAGTCTCGGTCTCCCCCGGTACCTACATCCTTCCACTTTCGCATTGCATATCTTCTTAACCACACGTTTGTTCGGCATTCTTTCCACATGTCCGAACCATCGGAGCATTCTCTTTCGCAACTTTACACCGATACTCTCTTTCATACCTACTCGCTCTCTTACGTCGTCGTTACGAATGCGATCGATCAGCCTAACTCCACAGATTTTCCGTAGAGATCGCATTTCGACCGCATTAATTTTACTTTCATACTCTTTTCTGCATACCCAACTCTCGCTTCCATACAATAATATTGGGACAAGCACTGCATTATGTATTGCTAAATCCACATCCAAGATATACAAATTCATTCACTTGCTCTAGTACATCATTACTTATTGTTACTCTTACATCTGTTCTGGCTTCATCTCTTTCAAAGACCATTATTTTGGTTTTGCTTACATTCACGCGTAGACCCCTTTCTTACAATCTTCTGTCATTGTGTCGACTAGGGTCTGCAGGTCAGTCGCTGACTGTGCCAGCAGGACTGCATCATCTGCATAGAGCAGAGCAGTGACCACTGAGTCGCCCATCTGGACTCCCACATTCATATCGTTCAACCTTTGGAGACATTTATCCAGATATATGATAAACAGTCTGGCTGACAGAACGCACCCCTGCTTAACGCTGATATTGACGTCAAACCAAGGCGACATTCTATTATCCAGCCGTACACAGGCTCTACAGCCCATGTAACTGGACTGCACAGCCTGCAGCAGTTTACCGTTAATACCATACTCCGGTAAAATGTCCCAAAGTTCCTTTCGTACAACCATGTCAAATGCTCTCTCCAGATCCATAAAACTGCAGAAAACCCTCTGACCTAGAGCCAGATGCTTCTCCACAATGTTGCGCAGAGAGAACACTTGATCCATGCATCCCCTTCCACTCCTGAAACCTCCTTGTGTCTCACACAGTAAACCATCGGACACCATCCTCATTCTCCTTTCAATAATTTTACCGTACACTTTTGCTGCCAAAAAACTGGTCAAGCTTATGGCTCTGTAATTTGCGCAGTCATAACGTGAACCCTTGTTTTTAAACAAAGGCACGATGACTGCGCCATTCCAGTCCCTGGGAATCATTCCCGAGCTCCAACATAAATTGAGGAGCAACAGAAACGCTTCCCAGACACAGGAGCCGCCAAGCTTGATCATCTCGGCAGACACCATATCAATCCCCGCTGCCTTACCATTTTTCAAACTTCTTATCGCCCATTCAGCTTCATCCATACTGATGCCATCGGAGGACACCGGTGCCGAATGTTGATCTAATAAACCATATGCGACACCGGCGCCAACCGTAGTATCCGCATACATATCGCCAAAATATTCACTCCATCGACTTAGCACGTCTTGTGTTTGTGTAAGAATGTCTCCACCTTTATACCTTATTTTATTCATTCTGAAGGCTGACCAACCACCCCGAACCTTCTTCACCTCCCTCCAGAAGAGTTTGGTGTTACCCTCGAAGTTTTTAGTCAGCCTATCTTCTGCACTCATATTTGCACTATCACATCATTTCATCATCATTTTTGCACTATTATAAAATTAGAAAATGTGTATTTGAAATGTATAAACCAGGATTCCATTTCAGCATGTGCCAGGTTACAGAGTCCTGGCGCTGATTTTCAAATGGATCCTGTGAGTGATGTCACGGACGCCTATAGGAACTATATGGCATACATATTGCAAAAATAAAAGCTTAGAAAATCTTACATGGTACTAATTAAATAAATATAATAATGAGCGCAAATTATTTTATACACCGTGGAATCCAATTGGCTGTTTTCCCGAAACGTATATACTCAGTTAATGATATAGAACCATAATATAGCATTTATTCAATAAAATAAAAACATAAATTCTAGTCATTTGCAATCCCGGACGTTTCCTTAAAATATCATTTTTACATAACTGTAACATGTTTTGTCTAATAATTTTGTTATACCTACGGTCGTTTGAGAGCATCGACCGTAGGTATCAACCTTACGGTCAATTCTCTTACCTTGGTTACCTATTTCTTTAATTACTTTAAAACGATGGCTCTATTTTCTCAAGAATTTCTTCTTCTAATCGAGCAGAATGTCGGCAACACCTACCTCTCCGACTCTTCCTCTAGCCTGAGCATTTGTAAGCACTCAAAACTGCCTGTGGGTTAGTAGACGTTGTGTGGCTGATAAAATTATCGCTGTTGTAGGCACAGGCGGACTTATAATGCCATATCTGCGTAACGAATCCAGGTGTTCTAGCTGAGCGTACAGGCATCTAGCCTTCGCCAAGTTGCCTCTCGCAATCGCATAAAAACGAACCATGTCTAACCACTCTACGCCAGAGTACTGGTAATGACTTGTAATTTTTTCGCACTTTCTAGCACTCGCGTTCGGGATTTGTTATAAACATATGATATACGTCTAAGCCGTTTGGCAAAAAATTGCAAACTGACCTATTAAAACATAGACCAAGGTCGCGCGGCTCGGGCGCATCAAAAGCAAGGGGTGCGTGCGGGCTACGAGCTACAATGCCTAAATTTTTTTTTACCTATTATTGCGATTTAATTCGAATGCTATGTCGTAGGCATGTTGGGAACAATACCGTTGCATATCAGACAAACTTAGGAACGTCTATTTATCAGACTTTTTTTTTCAATGTATTATGTTTTTAGTTATGTGGGGATATTAAGAATGATTAACTGAGTACATACGTTTCAGGAAAACAGCCAATTAGATTCCACGGTGTATATTAATTTGTCAAATTGAACGAGTCTGAAAAAAAAAATAAATATCAATTACAAAGTCATTCATGTTAAAAAAAAAATACTGTTTTCGCAATTTTTCCTTTATCGGTGCTATAAGACGTTGTTTTGTACCAAATTTCAAGATTCTGAGATCACGGGAAGTACCCTGTAGGTTTTGATTCCTTTACGAGTGTCGAAAATTTGCGGAATAAACGCCTGTATCTTTTGATTGTGTTGGCTTAGAAGTTTAATTTTTTTACAGCCTTAAGGGACAGTAAACTTGAGTATTTGTTATAAATTTTAGCTTGATACCTCCACGCGTTCCTGAGAAAAAGGGTCTTGACAGACAGACAGACGGACAGCCGAACAACAAAGTGATCCTATAAGGGTTCCGTTTTTTCCTTTTGAGGTACGGAACCCTAAAAATATCACGTTGTTGTGTTCATATAACGATGATTACGTGTAGAAGCAGAACTAAGCATTTTGAAATATTTGTAGAATGCTCAATAAGAAACCTAAATTTCTATAGAGCTACAGGTACAATTAATTAATATGAATAGCTACTAGATTTTTTGATACAATATACGCTTTAATTTCAGAAACCACCATTGGATTTTGAAACAATAGCAAAGTAATAGATCTTTTATTGATAAAAATAAAAGTTATTTATATCAGGAGCGTTAAGAGTAAAGCAGTAACTATTTTTAGAATATTCGGCAAGATGTGCTTATTATTTTATCTCAGTATAAGTATCTACTCGGTTACATAGTTCATAGCTATGTTAACCAGACAGACGCTACTAACATTTAATGACAATATTTTAATGAATATCTCAATAAAGATAAAAAAACCTTGAATAAAACTTGCACATTTTAATGGGGGGCATAGTCCGGAGCGTGCTCGTCGCGTCCCCTGCCAGTCTGGTTAGACTGCTAATCCGGCTCGATATGCGTACCGCAGTGCGGGTTAGGGCGTCTCCCGGAGGCGACGGGTACCAACCCGCCCCCGTCGGTACGAACTTTGGCAGAAGCGGCGATGGGGGCCGCCACCCATCACGCCTTGCCCAGTCAGGCGAGTCGAGGAGAGCAGAGTGCCGGGTGGGCACGTGGAATGTAAGGGGTTGTGTGGAAGGTAAGTTGCACGAGCTGATATGTCCGCATGGCGGACAAACAGCTAGACGTGCTCTGTGTAACAGAGTCCAAACGAAGGGGCAGCGACGCCTGCGATCTTCCTGGTGGCGGGATGGCTCTGTGGTCTGGTGTACCACAGAGCGATCGAGCCAGTATGGGGGTAAGAGTGCTGTTGTCCTCTCGCTTGAACTCAACTGTGAAGGATTACGGAATGTATGATCCCAGACTTCTTTGGGTCCGTATAAAACTAGGTGTCACCAAGGTATTCATGGTTGTAGCATATGCTCCCGTAGGATCCTCGGTGGCATCAGACCTAGAGAAGTTTTGGGATAATGTTAGGGAAGTTCTGGATATGGCAGAAACCAGTGAACGCGTGATTGTATGCGGAGATTTGAACGGATGGGTGGGGACCAAGCGTCCCGACTATGAGGACGTACTTGGTTCATTTGGTGATAAGAGAGTGAACGACGCAGGTAGACTCATAGCGGATGTTTGCATGAAGAGAAACCTTATTGTGTCAAACACATTTTTCCAACATAAGGACATCCATATGTATGTTTACATGGAGAAGGAATGAACAGAAAAGTATAATAGATTAAATTTTGGTAGACAGTCGCCTCCGAAGCAAAATATTGGACGCAAGAGCCTACAGGGGCCCAACAGTTGATACGGACCACTATCTCGTTATTGCGAGATTTAGTGGTCTGTTCAGAAAGTGAAGGCACTGGCGAGAGCGTGTCCACTTCGGAGGGCTTGAAAGAATAAAGGTTGAAAGGTTGCAAGAAGAGTGTGTAAGAGAAAAGTATGCAGAGGGTGTCCGAGAACGGCTGACGATGGCAAGCCAGCCGTAATCGGACATTGAAGAATGCTGGAGAGTATTGAAAGAGAGTATGGTAGATACAGCGAGAGAAGTATGTGGAAGTTCAAAGAAGCATAGAAAAACAAATGGCGATGCATGGTGGGATGCGGAAGTGGCAGCTTCCGTAGAGCAAAAGAAGAAAGCGTGGCTAGACTATGTCTCTTCTTTGAATCTGAATGACAGTATGACTGAACAGAAGAAAGAAATATATCGGCAATGTAAGAATGACACCAAGGCCTTAGTGAAAGAGAAACGTAATAGAGCGAATATGAGTGCAGAAGATAGGCTGACTAAAAACTTCGAGGGTAACACCAAACTCTTTTGGAGGAAGGTGAAGAAGTCTCGGGGTGGTTGGTCAGTCTTCAGAATGAATAAAATAAGGTCTAAAGGTGGAGATATTCTTACACAAACACAAGACGTGTTAAGCCGATGGAGTGAATATTTTGGCGATATGTATGCGGATACTACGGTTGGCGCCGGTGTCGCATGTGGTTTAGTAGATCAACATTTGGCACCGGTGTCCTCCGATGGCATCAGTATGGATGAAGTTGAATGGGCGATAAGAAGTCTGAAAAATGGTAAGGCAGCGGGCATTGATATGGTGTCTGCCGAGATGATCAAGCTTGGCGGCTCCTGTGTCTGGGGGGTTCCTGTTGCTCCTCAATTTATGTTGGAGCTCGGGAATGGTTCCCAGGGACTGGAATAGCGCAGTCATCGTGCCTTTGTTTAAAAACAAGGGTTCACGTTATGACTGCGCAAATTACAGAGCCATAAGCTTGACCAGTTTGGCAGCAAAAGTGTATGGTAAAATTATTGAAAGGAGAATGAGGATGGTGTTCGATGGTTTACTGTGTGAGACACAAGGAGGTTTCAGGAGTGGAAGGGGATGCATGGATCAAGTGTTCTCTCTGCGCAATATTGTGGAGAAGCATTTGGCTCTAGGTCAGAGGGTTTTCTGCAGTTTTGTGGATCTGGAGAGAGCATTTGACACGGTTGTACGACGACACATACTACGGGAACTACGGGACATTTTACCAGAGTATGGTATTAACGGTAAACTGCTGCAGGCTGTGCAGTTCAGTTACATGGGCTGTAGAGCCTGTGTGCGGCTGGATGATCGAATGTCGCCTTGGTTTAACGTCAATATCGGCGTTAAGCAGGGGTGTGTTCTGCCAGCCAGACTGTTTATCATATATCTGGATAAATGTCTCCAAAGGTTGAACGATATGAATGTGGGAGTCCAGATGGGCGACTCAGTGGTCACTGTTCTGCTATATGCAGATGATGAAGTCCTGCTGGCACAGTCAGCGACTGACCTGCAGACCCTAGTCGACACAATGACAGAAGATTATAAGAAAAGGGGCCTACGCGTGAATGTGAGCAAAACCAATATAATGGTCTTTGAAAGAGATGAAGCCAGAACAGATGTAAGAGTAACAATAGGTAATGATGTACTAGAGCAAGTTAGTTAGGAGTTAGGCTGATCGATCGCATTCGTAACGACGACGTAAGAGAGCGAGTAGGTATGAAAGAGAGTATTGGTGTAAAGATGCGAAAGAGAATGCTCCGATGGTTCGGACATGTGGAAAGAATGCCGAACGAACGTCTGGTTAAGAAGATATACAATGCGAAAGTGGAAGGATGTAGGTACCGGGGGAGACCGAAACTAATCTATCTAGACCAGATCAGTCATGTATTGAAGGAAGGTGGAGTCAAGAGTCTCCGAAACCGGCGAGCGTGTATGAAGAGAATTATGAATGTTGAGGAAGCGAGTGAAGTATGCAAGGATAGAGTTCTCTGGCACTCTGTTCTCTCTGCCTACCCTGCAAAGGACATGGCGTGATGATATGTATGTGTACATTTAAAAGATCGCAATAGCAGATAGGTAAACATTTATGAGGAAAACAATCGTGAGCATCGGTGTATTACTATTGTATGATAATTAAAGCCATCAAAATAATTAATATTTAATAATATAAGAATGCATTTATAATATGTGCAATTTGTGCAACGTCGCTCAAGGAGAGGGTACCCCTCATGGGGTATTCCGTCGGGCCAGCCACTGACTACAAGTTCACGCTGCTCCGGTGGCCGATCCAACGACGAAGGCGAAGTACACGGGTGCGCTACGGGTATGCGTGCTTACGTCCCTCTGTCACCCCGGATTGAGTGGTGCGAGGAGTGCGCCGACCGTAACCCGCACCAAAAAAAAGGGTAGTATTTTTGAAGAGTTCCCAACTTTAAGCTGCTGGAGCGTGTCCTCGCTGCCCGCATCGTCCAGCACCTGGAGGAGGTGGGGCCCGATCTGTCGGACGCTCAATTTGGGTTTCGGAGGGGGCGTTCGACCATCGGGGCCCTGCTACGCCTGAGGCAGACAGCCGCGGAGGCTGTCGCCGGCAAAGGAGTGTTGTTGGCGGTGTCGTTGGACATCGCCAACGCCTTCAATAGTCTGCCATTCAGCTGCATCAGGGAGGCGCTCCGGTTCCATGGAGTGCCCCTGTACCTCAGGCGGCTGGTGGCAGACTATTTGGAGGGGCGCAGTGTTCTCTACGCGAGCCCCGCAGGGGACATTGTGCGGACGCCCATGTCGTGCGGTGTTCCGCAGGGGTCGGTTCTGGGGCCGACTCTGTGGGACATCGGGTACGACTGGGCGTTGAGAGGGAGTCTCCCCCCCGGGCTGAGCGTTATTTGCTATGCTGACGACACGCTCGTCACAGCCCGGGGCAGGACATTCGAAGAGGCGGCGAGCCTGGCCACTCTCGGCACCGAGGAGATGGTCAGGCGAATCGAGGCGCTGGGGCTCAGGGTGGCCCTAAACAAGACGGAGGCCCTACTATTCCATGGGCCCAGTGTGAGGCTGCCCCTCGGCGCCTCGTTAGTCGTCAACTCCATCCACATCAGTATCCAGGCCCATATGAGGTACTTGGGTCTGGTGCTCGACGGGCGATGGTGGTTCCGGGAGCATTTTCGCCAAATTGCTCCCCGGCTGGTCGGCGCGGCGTCCGCCCTTTCTCGGCTCATGCCGAATGTGGGCGGACCCAGTTTCGAGGGCCGACGGCTGTATGCGGGGGTGAGCCGCTCAATGGCCAAGTACGGCGCACCCGTGTGGGCGAGGGCTCTGAACGCCCAGCTCAGGGCGGTGCTGTGGAGGCCACAGCGAGCCATGGCGGTCAGAGCCAATCGCGGGTACCGCACGGTGTCGACAGAAGCGGCGTGCCTATTGGCCAGGACACCCCCGTGGGAGAGGCGGAGATGCTCTCCGACCTCTACCGGCGGGTTACCTCACTGCGCGACGAAGGTGGCTCCCCATCGTTGAGCGAGATAGCCACCTGGCGCGAGGACGCCCGCCGAGACGTCATCGCCCATTGGGTTACTCGGCTGGAGAGGCCAAGACATGGTGTCGTTACCGTCTAGGCCCTCCGGCCCGTACTGATGGAATGGATGGAGCGGCGACACGGAGTCCTCTCCTTTCGGCTGGTGCAGGTATTGTTGGGGCACGGGTGTTTCGGTTTGTACCTGCACACGGTCGCGTATAGGGAGTGGACTCCGGCCTGCCACCATTGCAGCAGTGACGAGGACACGGCGAGACACACACTGGAGGTGTGTCCGAGTTGGGACGGGCAGCGCCGTAACCTCGTCGCTGTTATCGGTGCCGACCTGACGCTGCCGGCTGTCGCGAGGGCGATGGTCGACAGCGTCAGGAACTGGGACGCGGTCGCCGCCTTCTGCGAGGCTGTCATCTCGCAGAAGGAGACGGCGGAACGAGTCCGGGAGGATTCCCGTGACCCGGGCCGCCGTCAGCGGCCGGGGCGGCGCAGGCGCGGATACCTGCGCCTGATGCCGCCCTAACTGAGGCTTCGGGTGATCGGACCGGGGAATTGTCCGGTCACCCGACGTGAGGCCACCGCGTGAGGACGACGCCTTGACGGCGAAAGCTGTCGGGGCGTCGACAGGAGAGGAGCCCGAGAGGGCATACCGTCGAGCGGGCCACCGAAGACAAAAATCGGGTACCGGTGGCCCGCTCGCACGGCGAAGAAGAGGTGCTTGCAGGGTGGGTCAATGGGGTTGCGCGCCGCCTCTTCCGTCACCCCGGACTGACCTGGCGGGGTGCGACGTCCATGGCCCACCGCAAAAAAAAAAAAAACAAAAAAACGACGTGATATTGCCGACCACTGCCAGAGGCGGCGACACCCGACTGTAAAGTCCAGTGAACGTCTCTGCCTCCGATCACCACGGGGGATTGCCAACCAACAGGCACGTTTCCTCCATCGCCTCTGTGCGCTATCCGCATATGACCCTAACCGCCATGGCATTCTATGGTTGCCATAAGAGAACAATGGAGCCTGTTGACGAAAATGCTCCAAAACCACCAAAATCGCCCATCGAGCACCAGACCCAGATATCTTATCTGGGCCTGGATACTGATGAGGTCCGAATGTCGATGATCAAGGCGTTAGCGGGTGGACCGTTTCGGGGCCAAGGAAATAATAGCGCCTCTGTCTATTGACGGCAACCCTAAGCCCCAGTGCCTCAATCCCCCTGACAATCTACTCTACTACAATCACTAGACATTTCACCTCGGGCTGTGACGAGCGTGTCCGCAGCGTAATTTACGTCCAGCCCAGGAGGGAGGGCTACCTCGGCGGGGGAGTGCTGTTGGCGGTGTCGCTGGACATCGCCAACGCATTCAATAGTCTGCCATTCAGCTGCATCAGGGAGGCGCTCCGATTTCATGGGGTGCCCTTGTACCTGAGGCGGCTGGTGGCGGACTATTTGGAGGGGCGCAGTGTCCTCTGCGCGAGTCCCGCAGGGGACATTGTGCGGACGTCCATGTCGTGCAGCGTTCCACAGGGGTCGGTTCTGGGGCCGACTCTGTGGGACATCGGGTACGACTGGGCGTTGAGAGGGAGTCTCCCCCCCGGGCTGAGCGTGATATGCTACGCTGACGATACGCTCGTCACAGCCCGGGGCAGGACACTCGAAGAGGCGGCGAGCCTGGCCACTCTCGGCACCGAGGAGATGGTCGGGCGAATCGAGGCGCTGGGGCTCAGGGTGGCCCTAAATAAGACGGAGGCCCTATTGTTCCATGGGCCACGCGTAAGGCCGCCAATCGGCGTCTCGCTAGTCGTCAACTCCGTCCACATCAGCATCCAGGCCCATATGAAGTACTTGGGTCTGGTGCTCGACGGGCGATGGTGGTTCCGGGAGCATTTTCGCCAAATTGCTCCCCGGCTGGTCGGCGCGGCGTCCGCCCTTTCGCGGCTCATGCCGAACGTGGGCGGACCCAGCTTCGAGGGCCGACGGCTGTATGCGGGGGTGATCCGTTCTATGGCCATGTACGGCGCACCCGTGTGGGCGAGGGCTCTGAACGCCCAGCTCAGGGCTGTTCTGTGGAGACCCCAGAGAGTCATGGCGGTCAGAGCCATTCGCGGGTACCGCACGGTATCGACCGAGGCGGCATGCCTACTGGCCGGGACACCCCCGTGGGACCTAGAGGCGGAGATGCTCTCCGACCTCAACCGGCGGGTGACCTCACTGCGCGACGAAGGTGGCTCCCCATCGCTGAGCGAGATAGCCACCTGGCGCGAGGACGCCCGCCAAGACGTCATCGCCCGTTGGGCTACGCGGCTGGAGAGGCCTAGACACGGTGTCGTCACCGTCGAGGCTCTCCGGCCCGTATTGATGGAGTGGATGGAGCGGCGGCACGGAGTCCTCTCCTTTCGACTGGTGCAGGTGTTGTCGGGGCACGGATGCTTCGGCTTTTACCTGCACACGGTCGCGCAAAGGGAGTGGACTTCGTTCTGCCACCATTGCAGCAGTGACGAGGACACGGCGCAACACACGCTGGAGGCGTGTCCAGGCTTTGACCGGCAGCGCCGTGACCTCGTCGCTGTTATCGGTGCCGACCTGGCGCTGCCGGCTGTCGCGAGAGCGATGGTCGACAGCGTCAGGAACTGGGACGCGGTCGCCGCCTTCTGCGAGGCTGTCATCTCGCAGAAGGAGGCGGCGGAACGAGTCCGGGAGGAGTCCCGCGACCCGGGCCGCCGTCAGCGGCCGGGGCGGCGCAGGCACGAATACCTGCGCCTGATGCCGCCCTAACCGAGGCCTCGGGTGATCGGACCGGGGAATTGTCCGGTCACCCGACGTGAGGCCACCGCGTGAGGGCGACGCCCCGACGGCGAAATCTGTCGGGGCGTCGACGAGAGGAACCCGCGAGGGTAAACCGCCGGGCGGGCCACCGAAGTTAAAATCGAGTACCGGTGGTCCGCTCGCACGGCGAAGAGAGAAGGTTTTACGGTGGGTCTATGGGGTCACGCGCCGCCTTTCCGTCACCCCGGACCAATTCAACGGGGCGAGACGCACCCATAGCCCACCAATAAAAAAAAAAAAAAAAAAAAAAAAAAAAAAAAAAAAAAAAAAAAAGGGGGGAGGGCCACCACGCATCGTTTATTCATCGCCGATATTCCAGAGAGTCAGCTCTAAGACCGAATCCTAAACACCACACGATATAGGCGTCATGGGTATGTTCCTTAAGTTATAATATTGTATTACAATTACTTATTTAAATTAAGTCATAACTACAAATGGTAATTTTACCTTATAAACAAGCTTGGTGGAGGCCTAAAATGCATTGCGTCAGACTTAAACATCGTTTGGATGGATTCTTCTTCTTGGAGGCGAGCTATGGTATGGCCAGACCCTATTCAATCTGTCCGGCCGAGAGTTCACTCGCCCTAAAAGTATATATTACCGCCGTATTATTCTTCTTATGTAGTTATGTAAAAAATCCGTGTGATGACGCCAGTAAGAAGAGAATTTAGTACAATCTTTCTTATCTGTAGATGATCGTAAGAGACGACTAAGAAGGGGCACAATCAAATAACATCATTGCAAGAAATAGAAAGCTTAATATAAAACTCTATAGCAACCCTAGACTGACCAGCATGGTACGTCAATTCCCCTCTTACTGTAGATTATTATTGTTAAATTCAATTAAACGACAAAGAATTACCAAGCCATTTTCGAGAGGAAACAGCGCGTTGTGATTATGAAGTTTCTAAAAAAAATATATATATTAATTTTTACGGTCTATATATAAAAATATATATTAATTTTTACGGTCGTGATCGTGCCAGATCCAGAATATTTTATCCGACGTCCTCGAATAGGGATACTTTGGGGGGCATAGTCCGGAGCGTGCTCGTTCGCGTCCCCTGCCAGTCTAATTAGACTGCTAATCCGGCTCGAAATGCGTACCGCAATGCGGGTTAGGGCGTCCCCCGGAGGCGACGCGTACCGACCCGCCCCCGTCGGTACGAACATCGGCAGTTGCGGCGATGGGGGCCGCCACCCATCACGCCTTGCCCAGTTAGGCGAGTCGAGGAGAACGGAGTGCCGGGTGGGCACGTGGAATGTAAGAGGTTGTGTGGAAGGTAAGTTGCACGAGCTGATATCCGTCATGGCGGACAAACAGCTAGACGTGCTCTGTGTAACAGAGACCAAGCGAAGGGGCAGCGACGCCTGCGATCTTCCTGGTGGCGGGATGGCTCTGTGGTCTGGTGTACCACAGAGCGATCGAGCCAGTATGGGGGTAGGAGTGCTGTTGTCCTCTCGCTTGGCCTCAGGTGTGAAGGATTACGGAATGTATGATCCCAGACTTCTCTGGGTCCGTATAAAACTAGGTGTCACCAAGGTATTCATGGTTGTAGCATATGCTCCCGTAGGATCCTCGGTGGCATCAGACCTAGAGAAGTTTTGGGACAATGTTAGGGAAGTTCTGGATATGGCAGAAACCAGTGAACGCGTGATTGTATGCGGAGATTTGAACGGATGGGTGGGGACCAAGCGTCCCGACTATGAGGACGTACTTGGTCCATTTGGTGATAAGAGAGTGAACGACGCAGGTAGGCTCATAGCGGATGTATGCATGGAGAGAAACCTTATTGTGTCAAACACATTTTTCCAACATAAGGACATCCATATGTATACATGGAGAAGGAATGAACAGAAAAGCATAATAGATTTAATTTTGGTAGACAGTCGCCTCCGAAGCAAAATATTGGACGCAAGAGCCTACAGGGGCCCCACAGTCGACACGGACCACTATCTCGTTATTGCGAGATTTAGTGGTCTGTTCAGAAAGTGGAGGCACTGGCGAGAGCGTGTCCACTTCGGAGGGCTTGAAAGAATAAAGGTTGAAAGGTTGCAAGAAGAGTGTGTAAGAGAAAAGTATGCAGAGGGTGTCCGAGAACGGCTGACGATGGCAAGCCAGCCGCAATCGGACATTGAAGAATGCTGGAGAGTATTGAAAGAGAGTATGGTAGATACAGCGAAAGAAGTATGTGGAAGTTCAAAGAAGCATAGAAAAACAAATGGTGATGCATGGTGGGATGCGGAAGTGGCAGCTTCCGTAGAGCAAAAGAAGAAAGCGTGGCTGGACTATGTCTCTTCTTTGAATCTGAATGACAGTATGACTGAACAGAAGAAAGAAATATATCGGCAATGTAAGAATGACACCAAGGCCTTAGTGAAAGAGAAACGTGATAGAGCAAGTATGAGTGCAGAAGATAGGCTGACTAAAAACTTCGAGGGTAACACCAAACTTTTTTGGAGGGAGGTGAAGAAGTCTCGGGGTGGTTGGTCAGCCTTCAGAATGAATAAAATAAGGTCTAAAGGTGGAGACATTCTTACACAAACACAAGACGTGTTAAGCCGATGGAGTGAATATTTTGGCGATATGTATGCGGATGCTACGGTTGGCGCCGGTGTTGGATGTGGTTTAGTAGATCAACATTCGACAACGGCGTCCTCCGATGGCATCAGTATGGATGAAGTTGAATGGGCGATAAGAAGTTTGAAAAATGGTAAGGCAGCGGGCATTGATATGGTGTCTGCCGAGATGATCAAGCTTGGTGGCTCTTGTGTCTGGGAGGCGTTCCTGTTGCTCCTCAATTTATGTTGGAGCTCGGGAATGGTTCCCAGGGACTGGAATAGCGCAGTCATCGTGCCTTTGTTTAAAAACAAGGGTTCACGTTATGACTGCGCAAATTACAGAGCCATAAGCTTGACCAGTTTGGCAGCAAAAGTGTATGGAAAAATTATTGAAAGGAGAATGAGGATGGTGTCCGATGGTTTACTGTGTGAGACACAAGGAGGTTTCAGGAGTGGAAGGGGATGCATGGATCAAGTGTTCTCTCTGCGCAACATTGTGGAGAAGCATCTGGCTCTAGGTCAGAGGGTTTTCTGCAGTTTTGTGGATCTGGAGAGAGCATTTGACACGGTTGTACGAAAGGAACTTTGGGACATTTTACCGGAGTATGGTATTAACGGTAAACTGCTACAGGCTGTGCAGTCCAGTTACATGGGCTGTAGAGCCTGTGTGCGGCTGGATGATGGAATGTCGCCTTGGTTTGACGTCAATATCGGCGTTAAGCAGGGGTGCATTCTGTCAGCCAGGCTGTTTATCATATATCTGGATAAATGTCTCCAAAGGTTGAACGATATGAATGTGGGAGTCCAGATGGTTGACTCAGTGGTCACTGCTCTGCTTTATGCAGATGATGCAGTCCTGCTGGCACAGTCAGCGATTGACCTGCAGACCCTAGTCGACACAATGACAGAAGATTGTAAGAAAAGGGGTCTACGCGTGAATGTGAGCAAAACCAAAATAATGGTCTTTGAAAGAGATAAAACCAGAACAGATGTAAGAGTAACAATAGGTAATGATGTACTAGAGCAAGTGGATGAATTTGTATATCTTGGATGTGGATTTAGCCGAGATGGAAGGTACACCACTGATATAGAGCGAAGAGTGAATGCGGGCAATAGAGTGAACGGAGCGTTGGGGCAACTTCTCGGCAGCCACCACCTCAGCCAGAAGGCACGTGTAGCAATACATAACGCAGTGCTTGTCCCAACATTACTGTATGAAAGCGAGAGTTGGGTATGCAGAAAAGAGTATGATAGTAAAATTAATGCGGTCGAAATGCGATCTCTGCGGAAAATCTGTGGAGTTAGGCTGACCGACCGCATTCGTAACGACGACGTAAGAGAGCGAGTAGGTATGAAAGAGAGTATTGGTGTAAAGATGCGAAAGGGAATGCTCCGATGGTTCGGACATGTGGAAAGAATGCCGAACGAACGCCTGGTTAAGAAGATATACAATGCGAAAGTGGAAGGATGTAGGTACCGAGGGAGACCGAGACTAACCTACCTAGACCAGATCGGTCATGTACTGAAGGAAGGTGGAGTCAAGAGTCTCCGAAACCGGCGAGCATGTATGAAGAGAATTATGAATGTTGAGGAAGCGAGTGAAGTATGCAGAGATAGAGTTCTCTGGCACTCTGTTCTCTCTGCCTACCCTGCAAGGGATATGGCGTGATGATATGTATGTATGTATGTATGTACGTCCTCGAATATTTTTTTTTCAACTATTTTCTTACTTTAAACAAAATAATTGCTTTTTAAAAATATCAAATACGTTTAAACGAATGATTTTTCTTGACAAATGTATGATAATATTATTTTATAAGTGCAATGTGAGAAAAATACAATCATTTTTAAGTTTGAAAAGTGCTTGATTTTCATATATCGAGAGTAGAGCAAAACTCGAAACGAAACTCTATACCAACACGTCTGACCATTGTGGAATAGTAGGTCCATTTCGCTACTGTTATGGAGGAGGCTCGAGCCCAACAGTGTAGTATTAGCTGAGATGATGATAAATATTAAGTTATATCGCATATTGCTAAACTGTGTACCAGGGGGTAAGTTTCTAACAGTTAATAATTTTAATACGAGCAGCCTTAACTGTATTTTCTCTATTTTTTTATGTTAAAGATCTATAATTTGTCAATATCATTGTGCTAACTGATTGCTAGAATAATAACGATAATTCCCGAGCTTGCACGGTTAAAATAAATAATCAATAAAAAAGAGCCATAGTAACTACAGAGATGACGTTTGATAGGGCGGTAAGGAAGAAGAGGACATATTGCGTCGACCCCAATTAATTGGGATAAGAGCAGAATCATAATGTGTATAAAAGTGTGACCAGACCAAACGTGTGTCATTGGGGAATATTCTGTATAATATACATGACTAAAATATTATTTTAACGGGTGATATAAATACCTTATCCTATCTCAAAATTATCGTAAATATGTTTTAACGTGATTATTTATGTAATCAGATATGCGATTAAATGAAATGCGAAAAATACTTTATTTTATTATTTTTACCCATACCTCATCAATTCATATCATCAATACTCACAGAACGTATCATAACTGGAACAGAGTTTGAGTTAGGGAAGTATTAACTTACTCCAAGAGCTTTAATAATGGAGATTGCGTAAAAACTAGTAACTAGTAGGAGCAAAGATACCCAACAACACAGGTAATTTTACTCCTTATTTTTTTTCAAAAATAAATTAATAATATACTTCATAATATCCATTTTCCTATAAATACATGTCAAATAAGCTTTATTTCTTTATAATAATTCATCCAGTAAATTGTATAGTTCATTGTTTTAAAAATATTCACAATTTTCAAAATTTGGAGCAAATATTGGAGCAAAGTAGGACCAAATTACGGTAACTTAATAATGTTTCATCAAGGGGTCAGTGCGTCAATGGTTCACAGACTACTTATCGGATACATCGCAGTCAGTTGGGGTTATTGATCTATAAAGCGACTGCTCTACATTGAAATATGGAGTTCCACAAGGCAGTACACTAGGGGCTAAATATTCTTATTATATATCAATGTTTTATGTGATTCGGTAGTTATTGTTTTATTGAGAGAGCTGAAAAACAGTGTATAGATAAGTAAGTAATGAGTGACTAGTTTTCATTTATCAGTCTTCGACGTCTACTATTCGGTATGACTTATCCAATGGGGATTATTCTATAATCGCTGCCTGATTGATGGTCATTGTTGTCCTAGTGCTTCCTTAACCGACCTTTACACCTTTCTTTAATTTGTCATCACACAGGGTTAAATAAATGTATCATCATTATGATATCAGCTTATATGTATACATCCCACTGCTTGGCTAGAGTCCTCTACAAAAACGGAAACTGATCTACTATAGCTCGCTGATAAGACGGGATGGTATAGGAATTTGTGTCGAGTTTTATGTCATAAATGTTATATGGGTGTTATAACACTTAGTAGTCTTTTATGACATCCAACGGTTAGCTATGGGGTGATGTATTATATGCTTACTACACCACAAGGACGACTACATAAATAACGAAAAATAAATAAATAAATACACACAAATTATGCATATATGTTCAAGTACATTTGTGTCAATACAGAATGCGTATCTAGTGTTCTACTCAAACGTAATATCTCAGGTCAAGGCTTTATATCTAGTTATAGGTACAAAACTTAACTCATTAATGTTTATACTTACTCGCTCATACATCTAGTCATTACAATAGATATAATATTTTTATACATTACTGTAAAAAAGACTTCCCGTGATTATGATCGCCTAGTGAAAAATTCCTCCGCTGTACAAACGCAATAGTTTCCGTAAAAATAGTTTTAATTGAAATGTGTAATACTCGCGTAGACATCAGAGATCATTATATTACAGTAAAAATAGTAATAACGTAGTGAGTAAACAGATAGTAATTAGTAATTCAGTTATTAGAAACTTGATCGCGTCTTCGCTCCTGGTCAAGTAGAGTAGTAGTAGTCTCTGTCAATATTTTTTTCTATCAAGTGCGATCGGAATTTTTGCCTGGTTGTGTTTTATATAACATACTTTTATATATTCCTCACGTTTATGCGAAATTTTAAGACGATTGATTGAGTAGGTAGTTAAGATGGTTAATCCTAACGAATTAGAATAAAATCCTGTAAAAATAAAAACAAAAAAATGCACAGCTCATGTGGTAGTTAAGATCATTTCAATGTGCGTAAGACAATACTTTCTGCAATCAACAAATTGTTTTTATTGAATTGTTAAATTGAATGTTTGTAAAGTCCTCTGCAATGCAAGGGTTATTTCCATTGCGCTGGCTGCTATCTCTTTAAAAAAATGAAAGCAACAAATTTACAATTTATTTTTAATTTTTTTTTTACTTATCCTTAAACTGAGTTTATAGTAACACGAGAGAGTTTACAAAGATACAAATTAATGGACATAAATTAATACCAGACTTAAGACAATAATTTATGGATCGCAAAGTAATAGCCTGCGCGGCAATCGAACCACTACCACCTGGCATGACAGGTCAGTATTTCAACCACTACGCCATCTGTGCGGTAATTGTACATACTGCACAGACGGCGAAGTGGTTAAGATGCCGACTTACCATGCCAGTGTCATGAGTTCGATTCTAACGCAAGACAATACTTTGTGCGATACTCAAGTTGTAGTTCTGAGGTTAGGTATAATCTGACTGCGCTAATTATGTGTTTGTAAAAATACGCATTAATGCTAATCTGTGTAGCGACGAAATAAGAATATAATAGATTTTTCCTTTCCATGGATATTTGAAAAGACGACTAAAGGACGCATACAAATAACAGCACTACAAGAGAAGGGAAACTGTAATTAAAAACTTACAAAAACACGTCTGAACTACGTAGTACCTTAGATCAATTTTCCCTGGGTGACTGCTCTAGGGAATCGTCAGTCACCCGCCGAGAGTCTGACCGCGTGAGGGCGACGCCTCGGCCTGCTGCCGGGCTGGCCACAGATGTCAAGGGAGCGGTACCAGTGGCTGGCTCGCTGGCGATGAGAAGGGAATACGGTGGATTATGGGGCTACGCGCCGCTCTTCCGTCGCCCCGGACGGAATGGACCGCGTGTGTCCAGACCATGTCCTAACAAAAAAAAGGTTACTTTCCTCTTAATATAAAGAAAGTCCTAGGACATATAGAAGCCGAGACGATGATACTTATTCATTTCTATAACTTTTCATTTCAATTCCATCGCACAAAAACTTCATAAATATCTATGAAGTGGCCTTATTAATCATAGCTAACTATACTATTTTATTACGCTCCGTGAGATGTCGTGATAACAATGATGTGAATCATTTTATTTGTAGCAGGACGACCATTTAGTTGATTCAAGGTTAACTGCACCTACATAGTACCTCTAGTCATTGTGGTATAATAAAAACGGAATCACAATGCCGTGTAACGTCATAAAACCTGTATAATCTTTCTAAACTAATCTACATATCGTCGGTCAAATAGAAAAGTGACACTGTCATTAATCAAAAGGACTAAATTTTACAGTCTGTGCCTACACGCGTTCTAATTATTATTTTTTCGACAATAAATGGCGGTTTAATATAGTCAATATAGACTATCATTTCTTTAGTGGTAGGAACATACAGTTGACGGTTTTCTGTCTACAGACATGCCCCGGTCCGTCCAGGGTATTACCACTATATCGCAGAAGATCGACATCTGAGTAATGGCGTTGTGCTATTGCGCTTCGTTCGGTGAGCGACAGAGTCGGAAGCCCAACTAGGTGGGTTTGGTTTGTATTAGTAGGCAGCGGCCTAGCTATATACCCTTGGTGTATTGCAAAGGTCCTTGGTCACTAATAACATTTACCATCAGGTGTGCTAGTTGTTCGTTTGCCACTTTATAATGTATTATTGCCACCAAAAGCAATACAAATAAAACGTTCAAAATGACACTTGTGACAGCACAATTTTTGACGTATAATCTGATGATGTGATATTTTTCTATTATAATACAGGAGTTTTAACGGGAAACGAAAAGTGAAAAGTTCTGAGGTGTAGTGAATATGATATAAACGTGCCTTTTTTATTGCTCTTGGTAGCAAACGAGCAAGCAGCACACCTGATCCTAAGTGATACTGCCACCCTTTGCTATACCAGAAGTATAGATAGGCCGCTGCCTACCAATAATCCCAAACCCATCCAGAAAGTTGGGCTTCCGGCTCTCTCGCTCGCCGAACGAAGCACAGCAGCATATTGCCACTACTCAGGCATCGATCTTCTGCGAGAGTATGACCACAGTAGGGTAGTAGTCCGGGGTAGTGAGCCCGGACGGACCGGCCCGCGGCTGTAGACAGAGAACTGTCAACATTGTGGTCCTACCACTATTAAACTGTAAATTTATAGTGGAAAACACAAAAATAATCTCAAAAGATACCTTTAAGAGTGTGGCCATGGCACTGTTGAAGGCGACGATCTGATTTAGGTACTGACGGACGATGATATTAAATGAAGTTAATTTATAAACAAAAATTTGGCTGAAAGATTTTAGTAACCAAATCATAAACTCCAAGAAAAATATATTATAATAAATATGATAAAAAAACTAAAACAAAACGATTTAACAAATAATATATATTTTTTTTATTTTTTTGAGAGATATCACTCTTCCTTTTAACTGACAATATACAAATTGGCACTTGGTTATTTTTCAGTAAATGATATGTTTCGTTCAGAATTGTGGATGACTCGATACAATTCTTTGTAGACCACCTACGCTTGATTTGTAATGGTTTTTAAATCATCATTCTGGCAATTAGTGTATAATTTCAAAACTCTGTGTCTGTCCAATATTTGCAACAAGCAGCGACTGATTTTAGATTATTTTTAGATTTCCAGACAGCGTAGTTTTATAATATGCAATCCATATCTGATACAAATGCCAGCAATGTTACAATTATTAGGTAATGGAAAGAATCCTTTTTTACTTGATAGCATATACTAATTTACTTGTATTATGAGGTGGATAGAGTATTGGATAATGGCGCTGTGACCTACAGTCTCATATTTGTATTAGTTTATCTTCATCTCAGCTCATAAAACTCCCACTACAGGGCTCGAACTTCTTCCACAGTAGAAGACAAATTGACCAACTATGCCACGCTAGTCAAACGGAATGGTATAAGGTTTAATTTCAAGTTTACCTTCTCTTGCATAGATATTATATGCATATTATATCACTCAGTGGTCTTTTACGATACCCACGTATAAGCTACGGGGTGTATTCCTACTCAGTCACCACAAGAAAACTTTGTCCGAAATTATTATAGTGTATTGTCATGCTTTCTACTCTCCATCATATTTTTTTTTTAAATTATTGTATACTTATCCACAGACTTCTGTCCGTGCCTTTTTTATGTTTATCTATTAATTGTTATGTTGATATTATATAATTCAATTATGTTCTTAAAGTGGCGTTATTACATAAAGATGAAAAGGTTGAAAAATTGAAAAGTTGCGCTTCGTTGTTTTTGTCTCTCTGTCTCTTCTCCTCTACATTAGTCTTCATATTGTTGTTGGTGGCAATCTCTTGTTTACTTTGATTTTTCTTATTATAGTTTTATTCTGATTTGCATTTTAAAAGCTTGTTTTTTTTTGTTTGTGCTGGTTGAATATTATTACGATGTTAGGCCTAGCTCTTTCATTACCCTATGATCTCTTTGTTTTATTGTCATCTTTTTTATGGATTCCAGTATAGTACTAGAGTCCTGATCTATAGACTGCCTCATGAGTTTCCAAATGGCGTCTTCACGGGTGTCTGTGTAGTAAGTGCAGGATCTAGTATGCCTGGAGATGGCAACCACGGCGTGTTGGACGCTGTTGTGTAGTTTTTGCACTGTGTCTCTGGTCTTTTTTTTTTTCGCAGGGTGGACCATGGATGTGGTCGCGCCCCGACAAATTGATCCGGGGCGTCAAAAGAGGCGACGCGCAACTCCATGGATCCATACTGCAAACACCTCTCTTCGCCGTGCGAGCGGGCCATCGGTACCCGATCTTTGTCTTCGGTGGCCCGCCCGGCGGTTTACCCTTACGGGTTCCTCTCGTGTCGACGCCCCGACAGCTTTCGCCGTCGTGGCGTCGCCCTCACGCGGTGGCCTCACGTCGGGTGACCGGACAGACTGTGTCTCTTGTCTGGATGATAATGACATTTGGTGCGCCGAGTCCCTGTGCCTTGTGGATGGTTCGCAGTTCGGAGCCCTCACCGGTGCCGTATCCCTTTTTTTGAGGCTTCCTTTCTCTGCCTGGGTGTGCGACAGCTATAGCGTCTCTGGAAGGTCTGGTGGTATGACGGCGTCGGTGTATTTGTATATATTCAGGGATTTAATTTATTTTGTTTGAGGAGTATATGCCATTATATTTGCTCTGAAGGGCATATGCTACATCAATGGGGCACCGATGCATACACAATAGTCGGCGTTGGAACTAGGTTGTGTAGTTTCAGGTTTTGTTACTTGGTGGTGTTTCTCCCTAGTAAAAGCCTCTATAGCTGATTCCAATTGCATAGTGCATTTTTCTTGGCCGTTCTTGCTACTGATGGCGACGAGGATTGGATTTATGAGTACTTTTACTGTACTAAGTTTAGTTGTTCTGTTATTGTTCTCAGCATTGTCTTTCTGCTCGTAATTGCGCTGCGGCGTGGCCAGTTCCGGCTGATTAGGGCTTACTTGGCTTGGAGTGGGGGCTCTGTGTTGGACGTTGGTAACAGGACGTGTTATGTTTATTAATGGGGGAGCAGATAGAAAGCTCAGGTCCTGGCCTCTATTCTCATAAGTTATAATCTCATGGTGTTTTGAGGCCATGGCGCATCCCATATAGTCCGTGACTTCTCTTTTATCGAAGCCCACTGCCATTGCGTCCACGCTGATGATTTTGGTGATGGTGTTTTCTTCGCTGTTCTTTATAATTTTTTGAAGGAGTTCACTAGCTTGTGCAAACTGAGTTTGGTCAGCTTGTCTGTCGAATGCCAGTAGGGTTTTATTGTGGATCCGTATAAGCCGACATTTGATGTTTTCTATTTGAATTGCGCTGTAGGTGGTGTATTTTGAGTATATTATGGTAGTGCTTCCTTTTAGTAGAACAGCTAGTCCAGGTGATATGGACACCCTATTTTTCGCGTTCACATAGCAGAAGGTTATGCCTAATCTTTCGCGGTTTGTGGACATGAATAGGACCACCGGACGTATTCTTAGTCCTGGTATTCCCGTCTCGCCGTTTGCCAGCCTCTGGTGCGTAGTTAATATTTCTGTTCGCCTTGTAGGCAGATTGGTTTGTGTTTGAGCTGTTGTTGACGTAATTGTATTAGATCTGTGGTCGGTCTGCGTGACCTGTGAACGCCTGCACAGGGGTTGGTGTCAGTTTTGTTGATCTCACCAGACGGTAGTTATTTTTGACGTCCGGGAGAAATTTCTTGGTGACTTCCCCTGTTGTGGAGGCGTTATACTGGTCCTAACATATTTTGGTTGTTTCCTCTCGGATTATCCTTTTTACATATGACAGGGGCACTTTATCATAGGATGTGGTGGGTGTTGTTGCCAACGCTGCTCTCTTTGCCAGCTTGTCGGCTCGTTCGTTTCCGACGGTGCCTGTGTGTGCTCTTAGCCAGAATAGCCGGATAGTTTTAACCTGCGCGCGGATGTCTTCCATGTTCCCCCTTATGGTGTTCGTTAGGGGTATTATGTTTATAGAGTTTTTGAGTAGGTCGAGCGAAGAGAAGCGAGATGGTCTTGAATTTGGAGGGATGAGGTAGATCTTTAAATGTTACCCTCATTTCGAGCTCCTTGTTCGGTGGTAAATAGTCTTTTGAGTGGCCATTCTTGGCTGGCGTGTTCCGGAACTCGCAGGTCAAGTGGTAGTGGGGTACTATCCCAGAAACCTCCACGCGGTGTACCCTGGGTGCGGGCGGCGATCCCCAGTTCTTCTGTTGTACTGTCGTCCGTAGCGAATATCTGCGCGATTTCGCTCCTTACTCTACTACAGTCGTAGTAGAGGTTATAGGACGCGAAATATTGGGACGGGCTCAGTCACTCATTCATTTGAGGGCTGGGCAGGCACATGCCACCTCCCACACATCGTAAACCTGATATCTTGCTTCAAGACACGTTGTCTTGAGGCGTAATATCAGGAGCGAGGGTCTTGGCTTAACCGCCCGGACCGCGAGGAAGACAACCTCTATAAAGAGTTCGAAGTAACATTCGAACTCGGAAATCACCCAGAATCTTAAGTTCTGGCGTGCGGCGAGAAGATGCATGGCAGATGGGTTGTTCTGTCGTTAGCACGCTCCAGCCAGGGCACCGGCTGCCCCCCTGGTTGGTAAATGTAGGCTTGCCCGGGTAAAGGGATCTCTGCCCGGGTCGACGTTGTGTATCTCCCCTACTCGTGGGAATCATATGGATACCTTAAATTTAAAAACATTTTTAAAAACCAACGGGAATCCCTGTGATTCTCACACCACGGCCTTGTCAAGCCAAAGAAAAACTGACAACGACGCCTCGTCCTCAGGACTTGAGGCGTCCGCCGAGGGCCCGGCACAAATCGTGGAGGCCCAAAAGAAGAAGAGGAAGTCGCCTCGAAAGACTCGGGGCAACGGCCTGAGCCACAAAAGGCGGATGGAGGAGCGGCGAGCGCGCAGAGAGGCTGCCGCTGCTGAAAAGGAGGACGGTGGCAGAATTGCTGCAGAGCCGTCTACGGACGAGGGCGACAGTGATGTCGCAGAGCCGTCCGTAGGCGAGGGCAGCGGATCTGCCGCTAAGATGGACGAGGGCGGTGTTCCGCAGGGCCGTCCAGAGAAGAAGACAGCGGGTCGGAAGCCGCTAGGTCATTGCTGCGTCCTGCAGCGGCGGCTGTGACGACCAGGGAGGAGGCCCTCCCCTCACAGGTGCGAAAGCGCCCCCTGAGCAAGGGAGGCAGCTCGGGCACCGACTCCGAGGGGAGCGTGACCATCATGCCTCCACTGAAGGTGCCGGCCTCTCGCAGAGGGCGAGGGGCCGCAGTAGCAGGAGGACGGTCGACGACTCCTCGGCGTGAGGCGGCGCCTGCTGCTCGCGTGAGCGATGACCCCCTGGACCTGCGGGCCGAAAATGCTCACCTTAGTGGCGAGGTCTCAGGCCTGCGGGACCTGAACCGCCAGTTGGCGTCCGAGCTGGAGGCGGTGCGGCGGGTGAACAGCTTGTTGGCCAAGGATATGGCCGACCTGCGGGCCCAAGTGGACCACTGCCTGCCGCCTGCGCCACAGCCGACGATCAGGGCGCTTACGAAAAAGGCTGCTGCGGCGAAACCCGTCCCTGTGGCGAGGAGGACGCCTCCCGCTGCGGAGGGCACGCCGCCGACTGAAGTCGTCGCGGCCACCGAACCGACACCCGTCCCTGTGGCGAGGAGGACGCCTCCCGCCGCGGCGTCGAAGTCGCCAAGCGTCTCGGAGCGGGCCCTGGTGGAGACTCAACCGGAGGCGCCGACCCCGTTGCCGACCCCGCTGCCGACCCCGCTGCCTGCGGTGGGGGGATTGCCGGACGAGTCCCTGCGCGCAATAATCGACGCAGTGGGCAAAATCGTCGATGCGCGCTTCGCCGTTCTGGAGGCAAGGCTGCCTCCAGAACCACGTGTCCGGCCACCTCTTGCCGCAGATAAGCGGCCACATACGGCACCAGCCCCCGCCCCGCTGCCTTGTCAGGGTGGCCGCGTGGGGAGCTACGCCGCGGCCGCAGCTGGGCCTAAGCCCAAAGGCCCCGGCCCTGCTCCGAAGGGACCTGCCCTGAGGAGGAAGACGGCGCCGGCTCCTGCCGGACTGCTGAAGTCGCCCGCACCAACACCGCCGGCGACGACCAGCGAGGCTGCGACGAGGCCTTCCGCGTCTGGCATGACTGCCGCACCCGAACAGGGTTGGCAGGTAGCCGAGCGTGACAGAAGGAGTCGCGGCCAAAGAAGGAGAGCGGAGGCCAAGCGCGCCGCTGAGGTCTCCGCTCCCAAGGCAGGAGCTGGCGACAAGAAGAAGAGGCCGCGCAAGGGGCTCAAGTCGCCGAAGACAGCCGCAGTGGTGATCACTGTGCTGCCTGAGGCGGCCGAGAAGGGCCTCAGCTACGAGGCCGTCTTGAGGAAGGCCCGGCGGGAGCTAGACGTCTCCGATATTGGAGGCGTCGAAGCCAGGACCCGCAAGGCCCGGACGGGGGCTCGAATCCTCGAGTTCCCAGGGGCCGAGGGCGTCAAGACGGCTGACAGCGTAGCTGAGAAGCTGCGAGGTTTGTTCGCCGGGGAAGGTGGCATCAGGATCGCCAGGCCCGTCAAGTGCGCCGAAATGCGCATTTCGGGTCTGGACGACTCTGTGACGGTGGAAGACATCCGGGAGGCTATTGCCTCGAAAACCGGGTGTCCCATAGACACCGTCCGGGTTGGTGCCATTCGTCCCGGTCCGGGTGGCGTAGGTGCTGCCTGGGCGCAGTGCCCGGTGGAGTCGGTCAGGCAACTGGCCGGCTCAGGCAGGCTCCTCGTGGGCTGGAGCTCGGCGCGAGTAACCCTGCTTGAGCATCGGCCTGCGAGGTGCTATAAGTGCATGGCGGTCGGACATACTCGACCAACGTGCACTAATTGCTTCGACTGCGGCGGATTGTGTTTCCGCTGCGGTCAGACCGGGCATGTGGCGGCATCTTGCGCCGCCCCGCCCCACTGCTCCGCGTGTGCGGCGGGCAATAAGCCCGCCAAGCATCGCATGGGCTCTGGGGCGTGCAGACCTCCAGCTTCGGCTCCAAAGGGGCGGGGCGGCCTTTCGACCACGGCCGCTCCCGCTTCTAGCGCGGCCCAATCGCCCACTGGCGAGGCGGAGGTGATGGATACGGCCCACTAATGGTTGCAGAATCCATTCACCTCCTGCAGGCCAACACCAACCACTCCGCCGGTGCGCAGGATCTCCTCCTGCAATCCATGGCGGAGTGGTCGATTGGTGCAGCCGTAGTCGCGGAACCGTACGTCGTGCCTGATCGCCCCAATTGGGTGGTCAGCCGAAACGGAACTGCGGCAATCGTCGTCTCAACGCAGCGGCACTTCCCGTCCTTATCCCTTTTGGATAGGGGCGAAGATTTTGTCGCTGCGAAATGGGGAGGGGTCACACTGTACAGCGTTTACCTCTCCCCTAACAGGAGAATGGACGATTTCAGGGACTCCCTCACCACCTTGGAGGCTTCGATACGGCGACTGGCACCGGGCCTCGTCCTGGTCCTGGGGAACTTCAACGCCAAATCCACGGCGTGGGGGTCCCCTATGACGGACGACCGCGGGCGGGCGGTCGTTGAGTGGGCGGCTTCACTGGGCCTCTGTGTTGTTAACAGGGGCTCAGTGAACACGTGTGTGCGGCAGCAGGGCGGGTCGATAGTGGACTTGTCGTTCGCTAGCCCCGCTGTCGCGCCACGGGTGAGGAACTGGAGTGTCCTGGAGGAGGCGGAGACCCTGTCGGACCACCGGTACATCCGGATGGAGGTCCCCCCGGGAACCCGGTAGGGGTCACAGGGCGGACGGAGCTCCCGCGTTTCCGCGGTGGGCTGTGGGTCGTCTTGATAGGGACCTACTGGCGGAGGCGGCCATTGTCAGCACGTGGCTGTCCTCACCACCCCCAGCGGACGGAGTGGACGCTGAGGCTGTCCGCATCCGCAGTGCGTTAACGCAGGTCTGCGATGCGGCCATGCCCAGAGTGCGGCGTCTACCTCCGAGGCAGGGGGTCTACTGGTGGTCCCCAAGACTGGCGGACCTTCGTGCGGCGTGTATCAGTGCCCGAAGGTCCTACACCCGCAGCCGGCGGCGTCACCGCGACGCTGAGCGGGAGGGCCAGCTGTACGAGGCGTACCGCAGTGCGCGGACTGCCTTTCGGCTGGCCATCCGAGCCGCCAAGGATGCGAGTTGGCAGGAGATGTTGGACGGTCTCGACCGTGACCCCTGGGGTCGCCCGTATCGCGCGTCGCTGAATAAGCTTCGCGCGCAGGGCCCCCTCCTCACCGAGACCCTCCAGCCCGACTTCCTCTGTAGGGTGATCGAGGAGCTATTTCCACGGCAGTCGGGACACACGCTCCCGGTCATGGCTTCGCCAGATCAAGACCGGGAGGCCGACGACGAGAGTGTTCCACCCGTGACGGAGTCGGAAGTGGGGGCGGCAGTGGCGCGGATTCGCTCCGCCACCACGGCCCCCGGCCCGGACGGAATACCAGTCCGGGTGTTGACGTCGCTCCTCGAGCACTTCGAGCCTCGCCTCAGGCAACTGTTCAACGCCTGTCTGACGTCTGGACGGTTCCCTGAGTGCTGGAAGGAGGGGAGGTTGGTTCTCCTGCCAAAGCCGGGACGGCCCCCGGATTTGCCGTCGGCCTACAGGCCCATCGTGCTTCTTGACGATGTGGGTAAGCTGTTGGAGCGTGTCCTCGCTGCCCGCATCGTCCGACACTTGGAGGAGGTGGGGCCCGATCTGTCGGACGCTCAATATGGGTTTAGGAGGGGGCGTTCGACCATCGGGGCCCTGCTACGCCTGAGGCAGACGGCCGCGGAGGCTGTCGCCGGCAAGGGAGTGCTGTTGGCGGTGTCGCTGGACATCGCCAACGCATTCAATAGTCTGCCATTCAGCTGCATCAGGGAGGCGCTCCGGTTCCATGGAGTGCCCCTGTACCTCAGGCGGCTGGTGGCGGACTATTTGGAGGGGCGCAGTATCCTCTGCGCGGGTCCCGCAGGGGACATTGTGCGGAGGCCCATGTCGTGCGGTGTTCCACAGGGGTCGGTTCTGGGGCCGACTCTGTGGGACATCGGGTACGACTGGGCGTTGAGAGGGAGTCTCCCCCCTGGGCTGAGCTTGGTGTGCTATGCTGACGATACGCTCGTCACAGCCCGGGGCAGGACACTCGAAGAGGCGGCGAGCCTGGCCACTCTCGGCACCGAGGAGATGGTCAGGCGAATCGAGGCGCTGGGGCTCAGGGTGGCCTTAAATAAGACGGAGGCCCTATTATTCCATGGGCCACGCGTAAGGCTGCCAACCGGCGCTTCGTTAGTCGTCAACTCCATCCAGATCAACATCCAGGCCCATATGAAGTACTTGGGTCTGGTGCTCGACGGGCGATGGTGGTTCCGGGAGCATTTCCGACAGATTGCTCCCCGGCTGGTCGGCGCGGCGTCCGCCCTTTCTCGGCTCATGCCGAATGTGGGCGGACCCAGTTTCGAGGGGCGACGGCTGTATGCGGGGGTCATCCGCTCGATGGCCATGTACGGCGCACCCGTGTGGGCGAGGGCTCTGAACGCCCAGCTCAGGGCGGTTCTGTGGAGGCCACAGAGAGCCATGGCGGTCAGAGCCATTCGCGGGTACCGCACGGTGTCGACAGAGGCGGCGTGCCTATTGGCCGGGACACCCCCGTGGGACCTAGAGGCGGAGATGCTCTCCGACCTCTACCGGCGGGTTACCTCAGTGCGCGAGGAGGGTGGCTCCCCATCGTTGAGCGAGATAGCCACCTGGCGCGAGGACGCCCGCCGAGACGTCATCGCCCGTTGGGTTACGCGGCTGGAGAGGCCTAGACACGGTGTCGTGACCGTCGAGGCCTTCCGGCCCGTATTGATGAAATGGATGGAGCGGCGGCACGGGGTCCTCACCTTCCGGCTGGTGCAGGTGTTGACGGGGCATGGGTGCTTCGGGAAATACCTGCACACGGTCGTGTACAGGGAGTGGACTCCGGGCTGCCATCATTGCAGTAGTGACGAGGACACGGTGCAACATACGCTCGAGGGATGCTCGGGCTGGGACGGGCAGCGCCGCGACCTCGTCGCTATTATCGGTGCCGACCTGACGCTGCCGGCTGTCGCGAGGGCGATGGTCGACAGCGTCAGGAATTGGGACGCAGTCGCCGCCTTCTGCGAGGCTGTCATCTTGCGGAAGGAGGCGGCGGAACGAGTCAGGGAGGACTCCCGCGACCCGGGCCGCCGCCAGCGGCCGGGGCGGCGCAGGCGCGAATACCTGCGCCTGATGCCGCCCTAACCCAGGCCTCGGGTGATCGGACCGGGGAATTGTCCGGTCACCCGACGCGAGGCCATCGCGTGAGGGCGACGCCCCGACGGCGAAATCTGTCGGGGCGTCGACGAGAGGAACCCGCGAGGGTAAACCGCCGAGCGGACCACCGAAGACAAAGATCGGGTACCAGTGGTCCGCTCGCACGGCGAAGAGAGAGGATTTTACGGTGAGTCTATGGGGTCACGCGCCGCCTTCTCCGTCACCCCGGACCGATTTGGCGGGGCGAGACGCACCCATAGCCCACCAATAAAAAAAAAAAGTTCAAGTGGTAGTAGACCTGACAGTACCAGGGCAGATGTTAGTGATACTGTTCTGTACGCTTGGCAGATTTTTAGGGCAAAGCTACGTTGGATAGAGTTTATTTTTCGTTTGTTTATTTCCAGCTCTATGGCTGGTGCCCATACGCTGGAGGCGTAAGCTATAATCGGCTCGATAACCGCAATGTAGATGGTCCTCACGATTTCTCAGTTTAGGCCCCACGCCACCTTGGCCGCGCAGACTAGTTGTTTATAGATGGCAGCGGCTTTTTTACAGACATGATTAGTGAAGGCGAGTGTTTTATTTATGTGGAGACCTAAGATTTTAATGGTTTCGACGATTTGTACCGGTTGGCCGGACATGTGTAAGTTATCGAACTTCAGTTTCTTGGTAAGAACCATCGCCTGGATCTTGTGTGGCGCGAAGTTTAGTTTGTTTCTGATTCCCCAATCTACTACTGTTTTTAAGGCCCGATTTGCCGTTTCGGTGATGTCTTAACCGGTATGTCCAGAAAATGTTAGGACAACGTCGTCCTCAAACGCCTGACATCGTATCCTCTTGCCTGTCAGAAGTTGGAGTAGCGAGTCTAGGATGATGTTCCAGAAGGTTGGTCCTCCAATAGAGCCTTGGACATAGCCTTTTGTGGTTTGTTTTTCACATGTTGTTCTGCCGTAGTTAACGACGATCTTCCAGTACGCTAGGTAGGAGCTTTCTTGGGCACTTCTTTTGAACCAGTTGGTGTTTCAAGGCTGGCCACCACGCGTTGTTAAATGCGCCCTCTATGTCCATTGATATAACGAGCACACATTTCCTTATCGGCTATCTCATGCCTGATGTGCTGTGTAAGATCATAGAGTGCGTCCTCGGTACTTCCATACTGAATCCATACTGGATTCATGCCGCAACGAAGTCATCTGTTTGTAATTCTGCCGGTTCTGTTGATGTTATTTGTCTCAGAATTGCATGTTGGGGTGTATCGCTATCTGTTGAGTCATCTGGGTAAAATGTTTTGGCCAGTAACTTTGCGGAATCTTCTGGGCTAAGTGTTTTGCCGTCGCTTCCTCTGAGTAGGACTTCGTCCTGTCTCCTAGCAGTTTGTCTGATAACTCTATATATGCTATCCCACGTGCTTTCCTTTTCTTGTTTATTGCAGAAATCCTTCCAGCTTTTCGTCTGTGCCTTCTCTGATTCCTCCATGTAGAGCTCTTTTTCACGTAGGTATTCTTGAATTACGTGCTCTTTTCTGGTGGGTGCTGCGTTCTTTATCCGCCTTTTCATGCGGAGTGTGTTTCTTTTCATATCTGCAAGTTCTTTTGTCCACCACGGTGGTGTGGAGTCCGTCTTCCCTAAGCCTATCTTTGGTATTGTAGACACGCATGCTTCATGTATCGTGGTGGAGTAGCTGGTGATGATGTTTTCCATATCGTGGGTAAGTTGTACTAGTCCGACATTTCCAGGATTAATGCTTTTTGCTACTAGATTGCGTTTGAGGAGCTTCCCGAAGTCCTCCCAGTTTGCCTTCTTGGTATTGTACCTTGTCATTGTTATTGGTTTTAAGGGCTCGAGTGTTTTGGCGAGACGCAACGAGAAGGTAATGGCATTGTGGTCGGATATAGTAATTCCTCTGTCCACTCGCCAGTCCTCCACTCTTCCTAGCAGTGGACTACTGCACGTGGTGACGTCTACGATGCTTGCGTACAGCTGTCCTCTCCTGTATGTTTCGAATGTCGGAGTGTCCCTTTGGTTCAAGATATGGAGTTCTAGTTCATCTGTGAAGTTTGTAAACGCTGCTCCTCTTGGATCTTCAGTAGAGCTGCCCCACCAGGGGCTCCAAGCGTTGATATCTCCGCCAAGTATGATGTTTTCTATAGGAATATTAGTTATAACGGCTCTTAGCCGGTTTAAGTATGAATCTATTGCTTGATCCCCCTCTAAGTAGACTGATATTAAGGCCATGCTTAACCGTCCGGCTTTAATTGTGGCCACAGCTTCGGTGTGGGTTGTTAGTTGAGGATCTTGAATTAACTCCAGGTGCTGGCCGAAAATGGTGATGGCGGCTTTGTTAGGTTTTTCACGGTTAAGGCTGCACTGAATAACTTTGGTGCCAGGGTTGCTCTTTTAGGATCCCCGTTCATCCAACATATGGCTCTTGGACTAGGGAAATCTGCACTCCTCTCTCCTTAGCTGCGCTGAGTAACTCTGCCGTGGCTAATTTAGATCTGTGGAGGTTGGCCTGAATGATTTTGAGTTTAGATAGTTTTAGAGAGGGATATTTGTTGATTATTATGTTCCCACTAGAGGTGCCCTTAGCACAGGTAAGTGACTTTTGCTCTTGCTATGGCATCCCATTTTTGCCTTTGTGGGCAGTTGTTTGAATGTGCCAGATGTTCGGTATCGTATGTGGTGCCTGATGTTTTAGAACTGTTGACGCAGTTGATGCACCGAGGTGGCAAATTATTAGTCCTTCGTGGACATTCATCCCATAAGTGTTTCTCTCCGCAGAAGCTACACTTGGCCTTGGTCTCCTGGCATTGCGCTCTTGTGTGACCCCAGGCATGTCGCACACTGTATGAGGGGGGAGTAGTCTGATGCAGGCCTTTTTTAGATGCCAATATAGACGCTCCCTTCTTCCACAAGGTGTTTGTGCAGGATGGGTGAGACCTCTAATACAGGGTGGCAGGTTAGGTCGTTGCGTGCCTTCTTCCTGAATCTGAGCCGGATGTTTGCTTCTGCTTTTGGTATGTTGGCCATCAGGTGTTTGTTTTGGGCCCACAGGTGTTCGATAATGTCGACGTCGGTGAGTGACTTAATCACATCCTTTATGATGACTAGCGGGTTGTTTTTCTTAGGTGTTTGAGCCTTTAAATCGGAGCTCATCTGTAATTGTTTCTGGATGAGCTCCAGGTCTTCGACCGCAGGAGAGTATAATTTTTTTGATTTTTGCCTTTTTTAATTTTATCAACTCTTGTCCCAGTTGCTTTTGGATTGATGGTTTTGGTGATCGCATCGATTATTTTGTCACCAGTCTTTGTTTTGTCCTTACTGGTGATAATGATGGTATGTTGATTTGTTGTCGCCTTGTAAAAGTGGGTATGGGCCTCACTCTAACTGCTGCCGCGTATGTTTTGGTGGGGACTGCAGTTGTTGGCCTTTCCACGCTTGCTAGTTCTGCAGCGGGGCTGGTACCCGGTTTTGGAGCCAAGTTGGTGGTGTCTTCTTTAATGGTTTTATGGTCGGCAGATATTAGTTTGAGACGCTCTGTAATTGGTTTTAGTTGCGTCTCAATGTTGGCTGGTTGTTGTTGGGGTACTGCCTTTATTGCCTCCTTTAAGTCGATAGAGAGGGCAGATAGAACCTTCTTGACCTCATTAGGGCTGATGGTAGCAGTGGTGGTAGAAGTGGTTATAGGGATGTTCAATTTGTTGATAGAATCCTCCATCATCTTATCAACGTCCACTGTTGAACATAGGTTTACTCAAAGATGGAATATGGAACAATCACCCCGCTTGGCAAGTGGATTGGCTGTTGTAGATGGTGTTATTGGTTTTCCAGAAGAGTGCTATTGAACATTCTACTGGTACCTCATGCGAACTTTAAGTATCTTGAAAATCTTTCATCCCAACGGTTGGTGATTCGTCGAAGGATAGCCATATTCCGCATTTTATATCGTAAACAAAATTCGAAGACAGTCCTCTCCATAGTATGCTATACGATTTCAGCCTAACATTTTAAGACTACGTTACTGTGATATTATTAGACCAAAATGATTGTAGTTATTTTAGTCACTTTACTACGTAGGAAAATATATTATTCTCTTTCGTAATCATTCAATTGTACTTAATATCTCATAGTAGCAGAGCTCCACGCTTTCCTGGATTTCTATTTCTGTCTGCTTGTCATCATCATCATCTCAGCTCATATACGTTCCACTACTGGGCTCTAGCCTCCTTCACTGTGGGAGGGAAATTGACCTACTCTACTACGCCGGTCAGACGTGATCGTCTACAATTCTATTTCGATTTTATTTTTCTTGCATAGATGTTATCAGCATATCATATCGCATAATCGTCTTTTACAACACCCACTGGGCAGAAAGAAGTGTTGAATCGTAACCTTTCTCCGTCACCACACGGAATCCACGTCCAGCTATGGTGTCCACATATCCTTCAACTGTCCACCGGACAAGAGTGGCATGAATACCATAACCTGTTGTAATAGCCCATTCTGCTTATTGAGAGGATCGATTTCTTGACTTGAATTATTTTACTCCGCAATCGATTTTATGTGGGTTAGGTGAATACTAATATTAAGCTCACTCTGCGTACAAATTCTGAGTGACATATATCATCATTCTCCTCCTCTTATCATAATTACTTTGAGTAGACGCAAAATGTGCTCGCACATATTGCTGAAGTTATTGGCATTAGTTTTATGACCGGCTGCCTACCTGACGTCAACTCTCCTTCGGAATGTAATTGTTGACCAAACGGCATAAGATGGAGTTGGTTCAGGTCGATATAAAGCTCTTAGTCATCTTTTACGTCATACATCCACGAGTAAAGTAAGGGTTAGTAGTATTCGTAGCCGCTACCACACAGTAGTAGGTCTTAAGAGACGTATAGAATATCCTATTATAAAAAATAGGGTCTGAAACAACAGGAACACTTCGTATTAAAAACATTTATAAACAACACAATACAATGCATACATGGTGACGATTTGATTAATATACGAGTACATATTATACATATCATACATACATATCATCACGCCATATCCCTTGCAGGGTAGGCAGAGAGAGAACAAAGTGCCAGAGAACTCTATTCTTGCATACTTCACTCGCTTCCTCAACATTCATAATTCTCTTCATACACACTCGCCGGTTTCGGAGAATCTTGCCTCAACCTTCCTTCAGTAGTTACGTGACCAATCTGATCTAGGTAGGTGAGTCTCGGTCTCCCCCGGTACCTACATCCTTCCACTTTCGCATTGTATATCTTCTTATCCAGACGTTCGTTCGGCGTTTTGACGAGTACACATATATATACATATATAAGAAATAAATAGATGTTTTCCATTTGATATTGTAAAGGGTGACTAAGAAAATTAGACCTTTACTTACTCTGGTTAATAGCTAGTTTCAGCCGCTTGCTAATTAATATAGTAACGCTGTGATATAATATTTGACTGAAACACCTTTTGCTTTTACTAGAAAGGATCACAAAGTCTATGATTAAATTTATTAAGTAATAAAACATTAACACATTTATTCAAATATTGGATGTATATTACTATAACATTTTATTTTAATTTTAACAACAGAGCTTTTCAAGCATACGCCCAATATACTAACGCGGATAATTTTGTATAAGAGGCCGTCCATTAATCACGTGAGGTTTGAAAGTGGTCCCCCACATCGGTTCGACAAAAATCACGAAGTACTAAACCTTCATAGTCTTAAACATCACCACGCATCACCAAGGGAGAGGGAGGGATTAAAAAATGCTAAAAAAAAGATCACGTGATTAATGGACGTCTCCTAATAGGGAATTAAAAAAAAAACATTACAAAAATATTCGTCCTGCATAGAGATCGAGGTGAAACAACACACAATTAATATAAAATATTCATTTAAACGAATCCGACTGGAACGAAGTGAACTAGGGTAATATGAAACTCCACCTGGCTGTCTAAAAATATTTTAAATCAATATATTTCTGTTTACATATTTACAAACTACAGACATGTGTAAGCTGTACAAGATTGTTTTAATATTTTGTAATGTTAACGAACATGGCGATCATCTATACCTACACATCCTTTTAATCCTGTGAAGGCATACGTCCAACAGTAGACGTAAAAAACTACACAGGAGCGAGAATTTTCCAAAACACTAACATTAATACCCAACAACTTGCAACACACACTACTCACAACACAACACAACAGAACACAGTGAAGGCAGCCATTATAGTTTTTGACCCTACAATAAATGTCACACTCAACACTAAAATGACTAACAACAACATCGTCGCTGTCACATTACAAACAGAATCTTGGGAAATTCTCGCTATTTCATTCTACTTTGAGCCCAATGCACCATTAAACAATTACTTAAATCATATCACTAACATTTGCAATAGGCCAGGTCCATCAAAAATCATCGTTGGAGGAGACGCTAACGCCAAATGTATCTGGTGGGGCAGTCCGCGCACAGACCACCGTGGAGAAGACATCCTATCAATGATTGGGCAGCTCAACTTACACATTTTAAATACAGGAAACACACCCACATTTGACACTATCAGAGGAAACACCCACTACACCAGTTACATCGATATTACACTCTGCAGCGATGACCTTCTTGATCTGGTTGAAGATTGGCGCGCTATTGATGATCTTTGTAACTCGGATCACAACGGCACTACATTCAATATCAAACTACAAGCAAGCAAAGGACTCACCATTCACAGAACAACTAGGATATACAACACTAAAAATACTGATTGGGAAAAATTCATTTCAAAATAAGACACAACCCTCACTAACCACAACATAAATAATAGCACAATAAAAAACATTAACACACCGGACCAATTAGATAACTTCATTACCAAATACACTAACTCAATCACTGAAACATGTAACAACACTTTTCGACTCAAAAAACAAACCCAAAAACTGCAAATTCCGTGGTGGTCTGAAGAACTAAGGGAAATGAAGCGTCAATTAGCAACCAGAAAAAGAAGGATTAGATGCGCCAGACCAGAACGAAAAAACACAGTCATCAAAGAATATATTGATCTCAAAACCAAATACGAAACAGAAACAAAGAAAGCCCAGATTAACAGCTGGAAGGATTTCTGCTAAAGACAGAATAAGGAAAGCATCTGGGATAGGATTTATCGAATCATTAAAAATACCAATAAGCACGAAGAACACATACCCTTATCATTCCAAAACACAACATTGACTAAAAAAGATTCAGCTATACTCCTTGGTAACACATTCTACCCACCAGACAACGTCACTGATGACACCACATACCACACAAAAATTCGTATACTGGCAATGTTTGACGACCACAACAATACCCATACTCACCCCGAACCCGACTTTACCATTAGTGAATTAACAATAGCCACTAATTCATTTAAACCCAAGAAAGCCCCCGGTTTGGACGGTCTGACCGCTGACATTTGCCAAAGCATCATCAACCATAATTTAAAATTTCACCTATTATTATATAACAAATGTCTAAATTTATCATATTTTCCTAAACTTTGGAAGGAAGCTATCACCATTATCTTCAGAAAACCAGGCAGGGACGATTATCAAAATACCAAATCATATAGACCAATAGGTTTATTACCCATCTTTGGCAAAATTTTAGAAAAACCCATTGTTAGGAGACTCATGTGGCATTTAGTGCCAAGGATAAGTAACCGTCAGTATGGCTTTATGCCACAGTGCGGTACGGAGGACGCCCTCTGTGACCTAATGGCACACATCAAAAATGAACTCAAAAAGAAAAAAATAGTCACAATAGTGTCATTAGACATAGAGGGAGCCTTTGACAATGCGTGGTGGCCCATTATAAAAGTCAGACTGGCGGAAGAACAAGTGTCCTTGGCACTACGAAAAATTCTGAGTAATTATATGACAGATCGGAAAATTAGACTCCGTTACGCTGACCACGAGCATACATTATTACCGGAGAAGGGTTGCGTACAGGGTTCGATTGGAGGTCCCATCATGTGGAATCTCATTTTGGACCCCCTGCTGAAAAGTCTGACGCGAAAAGGAATCTATTGCCAGGCATTCGCGGACGACGTAGTACTCGTTTTCACGGGCGACTCAGCGGGGGAAATTCAACAGTTGGGCAATGCCACTCTCACGCATGTTAGAGAGTGGGGTGTTAATAACAAACTATCTTTTGCCCCAAACAAAACAAAAGCAATGATAATTACCAATAAACTTAAATATGACAACCGACTCCTGACCATGGGCGGGATTGACATTGCTTACACAAATGAGATGAAAATCCTGGGCCTATCCTAGATTGTAAGCTAACGTTCAATGCTCACACCACATACATCTGTAAGAGGGCATTGACCGTTGGCAAGCAACTATCAAAAGCCGCCAGGGTCAGCTGGGGTCTCCATCCTGAAGTCATTAAAACCATGTACAACGCCGTCATAATCCCGATAATAACGTATGCAGCTGCAGCGTGGGCTCCTGCCTGTCAAAAATCATACATCAGGAAAAAACTTAACTCATTACAGCGCCATTTCACCCTAAAGATATGTAAGGCTTACAGAACAGTGTCACTTAATGCCTCCCTCCTGCTAGCAGATGTACTCCCTCTTGACATCTGCATAAGGAAAAAAGCCTCTTTGCGTGATGTCAAGAGGGGGATACTATCAATTGCACCTAACGGAGAACCTGAGCTAATGGCGTCCTTCCACAAACTGCCCCATCCAGCGAACTGTATGAGCCAGCAGATCATCAAAATTAACAACGAAGAAGATTTGGAAAACCTCGTTGACGATGCAGTAAGAATCTATACAGACGGCAGTAAAATTGACAATAAGGTCGGCGCCGCATTTTCTGTTTGGAATCAAAATCACGAAATTTCATATCAAAAAATCTGTCTAGCTTCTTACTGCACCGTCTATTGGATAAAATCACACATCAGTTTAAAAGGCAATGAAAAAGCGGATAGTCTTGCCAAATCGGCGGCACTTAACTCTGAAACACATCCAGACTACAACAAATTGCCTATCTCTTTTGGCAAACATATAATCAGACAAAATTCTAGTAAAGAATGGAGTGACAGGTACACCAACACAAATACCGGCAACACTACCAAAAATTTTTCCCCAACACCATTATGGCTCACAAAACACTAAAAAACATCAAAATTGACAGCACACTAACACAAATATTCACGGGCCATGGAGGGTTCTCCGACTATCTTGTTCGTTTTAAATGTAAGGAGAACCCTCTTTGCCCCTGCAACACCGGCGCCACAGAAACAATAATACACATAATCACAGAATGCCCGATCAACAATAAGGACCGATACAATTTAGAACAGGAGACTGACATTACAATAACTGAAGACAACTTCCCACAACTTCTGACTGACGAAGACAACAGACAAACATTTTTAGACTATTGTAGAAAAGTCGCAAACATTGCCATCAAAAGAAACAGAACAAAATAACACATCCATACACTTACACATCGCATCATTACACCACCACATTATGTTAGGATAAGTTAGGTTTTATATACAGATGGGCACTAGTATAAAAAAGTTGTAAACTTTCTATCACTTCTTTATTTTCTTCTATTTCTACCTCATATATTTAGTCTTATTTCTTTTTACTTTCTTTACTTTTAATAAAAAACTCTCTGTTTATTTTTCTAACTTCAAATTTATATTATTCCTTATTATGAAATTCTTGTTTTCTGCGTACGTATGTGTTTGTACTTTCTGTTCTTTATTTATTACTTTAAATAACACTATTTATAAATTCTTCATATATTATTTTATTTATTTTAAAAAAAAAACATGTACCTACATAATAAAAAAAAAAAAAAAAAAACCAAGAAATATATATATATATATAAATAATAATAATAATAGTTAATATTACTCCCTTATTATCTAGTTTTAATTTCCTGTATTCTACTTTTCTAATAGTTTAACCTTAATCTAATAGTTATGTTCTGTATGTATTTTAGTGTTTGTACTTTCTGTTCTTTTCAACTTGTAAATCTAATATAATCAAATCTAAACAAGGTCCCTGATCATGTCAGGGGAGATAGTAGCCCAAACATACGAGTGTTTGAAAAAAAAAAAAAAAAAAAAAAAAAAAAAAAAAAACAGTAGACGTCGAGAGGCTGTTGGATAGGATAACTACCTCATCTCATATACATATGTCCCATCGCTGCGCCTGAGCATCCTCCGTAACGGTAGGAAAATTGACCCACTATACCACGCTGGTTAAACGTGTTGGTATAGGGTTTTGTTTTGAGTTTTCCTTCCCTTGCATAGATGTTATAAGCGTTTTATATCACTTAGTCGTCTTTTACGATCACCCATAGGTCAATGGTAGTCTTATTCGATGGAATAAGATAAAAAAAAGATTTAAAAGAAATATTAGATATTGAAAATATGTCGTTTTCGTTATGTATTAAAAGATTGAATTTTTTATAAAAACCCGATTACGAACCGAGAAATGATGTCACAAGCGGGATTCAAACCCACACCTATTGGAAATCCGTCCCAATCGTGCTGCCACTTACACCACCGCGAACTATTGTAGGACATTCAAATCTCGCTTCGTATTATATTTACGTCTTTATGGAGACGTGTGCCATCTACCCGACAATGTTTACACATTTTATGGGCTTAATACTTCAAACTTTGCAGTTAGAATTGTATTAAACGATGACACAACCTTGTTATTCAAATTACTGAAATTTTTAGCATTTAATATGCTTAATTATTTATAAAAACCCGACTACGAAGCGAAAAAATGATGACACAAGCGGGATTCGAACCCACACCTATTGGAAATCCGTCCCAATCGTGCTGTCACTTACACCACCGTGAACTATTGTAGGCTTAGCATATTAAATGCTAAAAATTTCAGTAATTTGAAGATTGAATTTTTATTTGATAGTGACTATGAATGCTACCTATATCCTATATTTACATTGTTTGTAGGTGTCGTACAGTACGATTAAAGGCTTAAATGATTAAAGGATTAAAGGCTTAGCCAACCGCACTTCTTTTGTGTCTGTCTTTTTGCTGTTAGCTGCAGATGGCTGTCATTGCCGGATTAAGAGTGAGCGCTGAGAGCTCTCAACCCGGAGAAAAGGCTTTAAACGACATCGCCCAAGGGCTCCCTCTGTGGGGAACGGACCTCAGCTTGGGGCGTCGCTGATAACAAAGTGGCGTCCCCACGTTTGAATGTCATCTGGTCAACAATTATATTTCCAAGGAGATCTCACGTCAGGCAAGCAATCGGTTATAAAACCATTGCCAAAATTTTTATATTATGTATGGTGGAAGGAACGACGACCCCATGTAATTGATATAAGAGCAGTGAGATGTTTAAAAAGTTTTATTTACTTAACACATTCAGTGCCTACAAAATAAGTAAAAAATAATAGCTGGGAGCCAAAACTTTTTAAGGCGAATTTTGATTAAATACATATGAATGTTTGAAAATATGGATAAATGTATATTGTTATTATTTCAATAAAAAAACACATTTTTGGAGTTTACTCCTTAAGAATCGATTTTCATATAAGGCACCCGGTTTGAGAAAAAATTGAGGAGTAAAATCTAGTGATCGAATGACCTCGTTACGTTTTTGGTGCGTAACCTATTCTGCGCACCTTTCACTTTCTGACGTAAGATAATACTTCACTGAACAGTTTTAATAAATGTAAATAAAAATATATATATTATTTTTAGTCAAATGAGCTTTTTTGCGCCTGTTTTGATAATCGTACTTAAGGAGTAAACTCCAGTCGTGCGTCGGAGCTGACACACACACACACATTCTTTATTTTTTTTCGGATCCGTTTGGACGTCACACAGCACGCTGGGTGCCGAACACTCGGATCCGAGCGCTAGAGTTAGCAATGGTTTGCCGGGCCGGCCACCGAAGGCAAAGATCGGGTACCGGTGGCCCGCTCGCACGGCGAAGAGAGATGTTTGCAGGGTGGGTCCATGGGGTTGCGCGCCGCCTCTTCTGTCGCCCCGGGCCGATTTGCCGGGGCGCGACCACATCCATGGTCCACCTTAATTGCGAGGAAAAAAAAAAGAAAAAAAGGGATGGCAATGGTTCAGTTCACTAATATTATAGATATACGTTCCACGATTGCTTTTTTGCATACCAATATGTCACAAGATTTTGACAAACCCGTGTTTGTTGATTAAATTCCAGAATCTTAAGGCAATTTAAACATGAACGTTGCAAAAACATATAACTTCACTCAATCGTTGCTGTTATGTGATTTTACGTAGCATATAGATTAGATCTTAGGTGTTATTTAAAACTTAAATAATATAATAATCTTAATACATAGGAATCGGCTAAGCCCGCTGAGAAATACATATATAAAAGTTTTCACGTATTGATTTTACACAGCCTTGGACCACGTAGTCGATAAACTTGTCCACCCACCCGACCGGTGACCAGGTTTTAGATATGGTTACGTCATACTAGCGATACCTTGCCCTTTCTGAATATAAGTTTAAGTGTCCATAACAGTTATTGTTTGCTTGTGTTTTGGATATAAGAATATTTAAAAAATGGCTACCACAAATCCTACTAATATTAAATGTGAAAAAGTTTATGAAGATGTTTGTTATTCAATCACGATTAAACTGGTGAACAGATTTGGATGAAAATTGGCTCATAGATACATTATGTCCTAGATTAACACATAGGATATGATTAGATTTTTATCCCCTTAATGGGATAATAGGTCAACTTTTTAAAGTTACTTTTTATATGTACGAAGCCGCGGACAAAACATAGTATGCACTTATGTACAAAGAGGTTTGAGGAAAAAGGTCAAAGGACTTTACAACCTAATCATTTAAAACAATGACTCCTATTACTACTTACTTCATTTCATTATAGTCTATATACATATTTCTCACAGCTGGGCACGAAGCTTCTTCATTATCCATCCATCAGCCCGTAAACGTCCACTGTTGTAGACATAGGCCTCCCCACGAGCATGCCATTCGAAACGGTCCTATGCCACCTGCATCCAACGGTTCTTCATTATGAGTAGGTATTTGGCTTTTATTTTTTTAGCTGAGACCTGATTTTTCGCTCTGAGGCCTTTGTTCTTTTTTCTTTCTTGCTCTTACACTAACGACAGTCAGTCAATCTGGGAGTCATCGGTCGAAATCTTAACGCTACCTAGAATGCCAATTAACTACACAGCAGACTCCGATCATACTTCAAGCTGTCATAGCGGCTGTCAGATAACATGTGACGTCATTACTTAAATCATAAACCTACTAACGATACAGTCATCTTAAGTGACTATATGACGATGCTGGCACGATGACGTTACGTGCTTACTTATGTAGATATAAAAAAGTTCTTATCTCATGTTCACCAGGTCAATTTCACAACTTTTGTGAGTCATACATCAGTAGCTGATACTATATGTATGTATCGCAGACTAATATAGACAGACTTTCTGTACTGTATGTTTTTTTTTTTTAATAAATAACGGATAAAAAGATAGATGGACCTATCCGTATGGTGACAATTCACCACCCCCTATCTTACCCGTGGGTGACCATAAGAGACGATTAAGGGATACAAAACGCATACAACATCTATATAAGAGAAAGAAAATTCGAAATGAAAGTCTATACCAACACGTCTGACGTCCTGACCAGCGTGGTATAGTAGGTTAATTTAACTCTCATTTCGGAGGAGGCTCGAGCCCAACAGTAGGACATATATGAGCTGAGATGAGATATAGATAGATGGATAGCTAGGTAGGTTGCTAGCTAGATGGATGAATAGCCAGATGGATGGATAGCTAGATGGATGGCTAGCTAGATAGATGGATAGCTAGGTAGGTGGCTAGCTAGATGGATGAATAGCCAGATGGATGGATAGCTAGATGGATGGATAGCTAGATGGATGGCTAGCTAGATGGATGGATAGCTAGGTGGATGGCTAGCTAGATGGATGGATAGCTAGATGGATGGCTAGCTTGATGGATGGACAGCTAGATGAATGGCTAGCTAGATGGATGGATAGTCAGATAAATAAATGGATAGTCAATCTAGTTATATTTTTATCTTTGATCATCATCATTTCAACTTATATACGTTCACTGTTGGACTTCCCTCCACAATTACCTACTATCGCATGGATATTATTTGCATATTATATATCCTTTCTTCTTCTTTTACAATCATAAAAGCCGCGGGCAACTAGAGAGATGATAAATTCTATTCTGTGTTGTATTCCAATGTGTACTCCATCATCAAAAAAACTTTGATCTATTAAATGCTAATTAATAAATTAAGATACCTAATTATGCTGAATTATATATTATATTTTTTATTACAGATTGTCTCGTTAACTCGTTCAGCTTTTATTTTTATCAAAAATCGCGTCAAATTATAAAAAAAATTACTTTATCATTAAATAACTTTATCATTAAAAATCTCCGGAAATATTGATTTTAACGACTTCGTACTCAGAACTTTCTTTGGAGGAGATTGAAGTTTCTACAAGATTTTCCTACAAGACATTCACATTTTTTTCTGTAATTTTTATCATTTACGAGATAAATGCGAAAAAAACGCGAATTTCATGGCAAAATCAAGTTTAGAGTGCTATACTACCTCGGCAGTTCGAGTTACGCCTTGGCCGCAGTGGACATTTTCGTAGAGCGTTCAATTCTGAAAAAACCTGTTCATGGTCGAAACGATAGCATCGTTTCGACCATGAGCTATAGAAATTTGAAGAAAAATCAGAGTTACTTTGTTTTTTTGAATGGGAAATCTTTACACGCCTTGGTCGAGGACTTAATATTAATATTAAGGTCCCAAACTTTCAGGGAATGTTTTTTTGGATATTTGCAACACAATTTCACGACGGGCACGAAAAAAATAAAAGTTGAGAAAAAAAACATCACCCTAATATCCACACGTAGGTATTTGTTCACTTTAATTACCTAAGTATGTATGCTATTGATAGTAAATGAACTATATAATTAAAAATTATCTTAATTATATAAATATCATTAGTAATAATTCTGTTTGTCAGCTATGTTCCTTATCTAACTAATTTCTCTAATTCTTAGAACATTCGGTACATCCTGCCTATCTATTATAATTTTATAATATTTATTCATTTAATGAGAATTATAATCTAATGTAACCAGCTAAAAGGACTTTGAACTATCTTCATATATCAATATGATAACAGAAGAATAATTTACGAAATAAAATCTATAAAGTTAGCTACTAAATTTAAATACCCATCTAGCTAAATAATATTTAAATCATTAGGTGCGAAAATTTGGCACACTTTACTCGCTTTCAGAGAAATATTTTTTAGAGCATCATATGTCTTAACCTGTCACTTAATCTGGTTGTTTACTAAAGTGAAAAGTGCGTAACGCTGAGACGAAGACAAGTTATAATACTAATATAATATATCTACCTACCTATCATCTACTATTTTAAGAGTAATTATATAATAAATTATCCTTGACCAAGAATAACGCTCGTGAAGGTCAATTACAGTCTAGTGCCGATGTAGTAGTAAATGGCACCCGTATTCTCCAGTGTTACAACACACGCAAACCTTCATTTATATTTGAAGTTATATAGATTTAAAAGGTATCAAATGCAACCATATAAAAAATACCTAAAAGTACCTTTCAAAGAATTTTATTTCGAAAGTTTTAGTCTCAGTTATAGTATGACATCATGCTGTATTACGTAGTCCGTAGTCGCGGCCGCGCCAGCAAGTCGTTAAATATTCCTCCTTCACTCCCTCCCTCAGTTAGTTCAGAGCAGTGGATGTGAACGCTGCGTCCGTTGATTTCAAAGTGTGAAGGAATCTAATATATTTATTCTAAATCATGTCTAACATAATGGGTGAGTACCTACTTCTTTAATATTATAAAGTGAGTTTTATAAATTTCAATAATTAAACAAACTTAAACAAAAAGTAAACAATAAATATGAATTGTTTTATCATAATTATGAATTAGCTAACTTGTGAGTTATTTTTATACGCTGATGTTGAGATACCTATTTTATAATTTATAATAAGAAACATAGTTTTCGCTTCGTTGTTAGCTTTTGCACAGTTTAATGAGAAAACAATATGAAGGCATTCTTTTTTTACGAGCGGGAATGTCATTAATTCAACCGGCCGGCGAAGGGCGCGGCTGGCGTCTTCCTGACGCAAGGCGTGGTGTGCGAGAAGCATTTTTATGACACAATCAATACGAAACATTCCAGACGTTGGCATAGAAAATTCGCAAGAAAACATCTCCTCTGTTATGACGAATTTGCGATAAAATAGCTCAAAAACATCTAGATGCTACCATAGACAAGAATATTTTGGTAATAAATGAAAATCTACTACAATCTTGCATAACTAATTAAGCAGTTTTTGTAAATAGTTATTTTTATAGCGGTTTGATAGATATAAACGTTGTAATGGATGAGATCATCCGCAGTTATGCCAGTTATGCCTACGTGCTCGTTGAAGGTTGCAGTTCATTTTGTTTGTAGTTAACTAGGTACTTATAATGAGGGTTAGTCGTATGTAAATATTATTGTGATAAATAACCCTATTAATAGACAAGATATAAAGAATGGTTCAAATATTATGCTTTTATTAAACATCATTATAATTTTTACTATCTAACGTTCATAGGTGGCGTTGACCTGATTAATATTTTTCATCGATTTCGGAACTTTTTTTAAAAACACATCTCAACCTTGATACACAGCAGTTTATATGAAAGACCCAAAATGTAGTAATAATTCAATAATTTATTAAGTTCATATTTTATTTTATTTTTAAAAAGAGAATTAACAATGGCACTACATAATAAATTTTTATTTTTGTATTGCGGGGGACTACATGAACATGCAATTAAAGAACACACATGAGTTAGAACATTCGAACGAACACGGGGATGAAGCTCACAACACTTAACACAAGAGGTTAATAACGCTACTACTTTGACATCTGTGCAGTCGAATTTGTTTAAAGTTGAATATAATGTAGTATATACACTTCTGGGCTGTTTACATTCGCTTGTCAAAATAGAACCTCCTCCTTTTTGAAGTCGGTTAAAAAACGAAGGCGAAGGACATTAGATGTAGCTATTGATGCCGAATCCAGTCCAGTCTAAGATATTGAAGACATCGTCCAGTGGTGAACGGTTTTGAAGATATAGCATATTCTTGTCTCATACCGAACCGACTTGATAAAGTTTCTATACATTTTTTTTACATACACATACATACATACATATCATCACGCCATATCCCTTGCAGGGTGGGCAGAGAGAACAGAGTGCCAGAGAACTCTATCTTTGCATACTTCACTCGCTTCCTCAACATTCATAATTCTCTTCATACACGCTCACCGGTTTAGGAGACTCTTGACTCCACCTTCCTTCAGTACCTACATGACCGATCTGGTCTAGGTAGGTTAGTCTCGGTCTCCCCCGGTACCTACATCCTTCCACTTTCGCATTGTATATCTTGAAATTTTTTAACACTCTATATACCTAGTTTCTGGTGACATGAGACCGTTGAAGTGTGAATTCAAACAGATTTCTCATAGAGGCCTCAGAGTGGTCTATTAGGTGAATTTCATATAATCTGGCATACCGTTTAGATGTGGAATATACTTCTATAGCCTTTTCGGAAACCGGCTTATTCGGGCGGTTGAGAACTGTCAAGCTTGTTATTGCCAATAACTCGAGAAAACTTCTAGACGTGGCTTAACAGTGGATTTGTAATTATTTAAAAGTATTTGAACAATCCTTTTGAAAAACAGTCGCCCCAAGAAGAACATAATTAAATAACATATCTTTCGTTATTTAAAAGAAATTCAGATCTCATACTGGGAACAAGTAGCACCAACATTGTAATTCAAAGAAATGTAGAATTTTAAGCTAAGCATACATGTTTGAATGTGTCATATCATTAATGATGGCATGATACTGTAATGTCACTAACTATTAGGCGAAAGAAAATCACCCGTGCCGTATCTTCCACGCGGTAATAAACGATTTAGAGATACGGCATGCATATAACAAGAGAAATTTTTTAATTAAAAACCTAGAACGACCCGTCTGATCAGCGTGGTATAGTAGACAAATTTCTCTCTTACTGTAGAACTATTGCCCCGCGTGGGTATGGAACCCATAACACTGGTACGGTAGGTCGATATCCTTACAACTACGTCAGTAAGAGGGTACCTCTCAGGGGGTATTCCGTCGGGCCGGCCACTGACAAGCTCACGCTGTTCCGGTGGCCGGTCCAACGACGAAGGCGAGGTTCATGGGTGGGTTACGGGTGTGCGTGCTTACGCCCCTCTCGCCCCGGACGGAGTGGTGCGAGAAGCGCATCGACCGTAGCCCACCCAAAAAAAAAAACTACGTCATTAGTGCAACCATTTATTCGTTTTAGTCATAGAACAAATATATTACTATGTGTATGATAGTACAAAATATGTACATTACATTGTTTCACTCCGATTGTATAAGCGACGTGTTTATTTTTTATGTAAGCGGTATGACATATTACAATATGCTAACTCCTTATGTATAATACGTAACAAGGTCGAATGTAAATGATCCATAAACGATATATCTGTTTCAATAATAATATTTTAATATGAATACTTTAACGATCTGTAATCATTTCTAAATAATAAAAAAAAATATGAACGCATTTTTAGAAACAATATGTCTTTGAGATGATAGCTGGGTACCACCATTCTTTATTTAAGGTTATTAGAAGCCAAAATAAGCAAAGAACTTAACCAAGAATATAGATTAGATATTATAGGTAGTTAGAAAACGTTCCTGCTTGAGTACTGATGTGTTCAGAATTTAAGATTAGATGGACGACAAATTAGTCTACAACTTTCCTAATTGAGTTGCAAGACCATAAATTCCAATCACCGAAGAATGTATTTGTAAATACTGTTAGGCGTTTGATTAATCTAGTGATTGGTGAATTAAGCAAGTACTTAGATATTTATATAGTTCGTCTTTATTGCAACTACCGGAGGCAAGCCAAAACAGCTACGGTCTACCATAAAAGAACAAATTGCTCTCAAAAAAGAGTAATATTAGACCAGTATCTCCTATAAGTACTGAAAGCGACCTAAATGGTTCATTACTGTATGAAAAACTAGAAATAAAACGTATTTAACATATTTTTGTGGTGACGGAGTAAGAATACAGCTGTCTATTTTTTTTCTTTTTCGCCCCATTACAGAGAATTCCCATGCCCAATAGCAGGACAGCTAAGGAAGAGTATTCATTTCTAATTTTTGCAAATCATTTTGTTTCGCGTATCAATTATATTCCCCACCAATGGTGGGGAATATAATTGATTGATTATATTCCCACCAATGGTGGGGAATATAATTGATCTAATTAAATTGATATAATTGATTCCGTTATTTATCTCTGTTTTACTTAAAGCTTGAAAGTCTTAATGTCGGTAAACTTTTTATGTGTAATAAAAATAAATAATTAAATATATCGGATTTATTTACAAATTAAATCTGAATGCTAAATCTAACTCATAATAAATAAAAATAACGACACGTTTTAAACCTGCTAGACTCGAAGCAAGTTGCATGAACATTGATTTGATTGAATGACATCATCGCGGAGAAGTATTTTTGAACGAAAACAAGTAGTCTAGTGCGCAGTCGCCATTCCGCAGTTTCTACTTTTCTAGCCGTAGCTAGATCTATATCTAATATATTTGATACTCAATAATAGCCTTCCACGAATGACTTAATGCATGATTTGAATTCGGGGGCGCCCGTCGTTCAACTACTGAGCCACCTTCTTGCTCGCATACCAATGCTTTGCAGCCTATATTTAGACTGTTGCCAAGAGATACATGCCTCGAATCGTTTGACAGCGATGGTATTATAAAAGGAATTGAGGAAAGCGTTGCTTTATACCTAGACCAGAATTATAAAAAGCACAATGTGTCATCGACCTTTTGAGTGGAATTTCTTATTTTAGAACCTGTACCCACCGATAATTTAGACTATGTACTGCGTGCGTTAATTTTAGAATTTTAGAGTATCAAGTATGATTATATTATAATAAATTTCGAATTACGCTATAGTCAATATGTATCAAGTTTGATTCCCGGTTTTGTCTGTAATATGAGACAAAATATCTACCATTTTATGAAATTATGGGCGTATTAATCATAAATTACTTGCTTCCGAGCTGCAGTATTCTAGTGCTCTGATGTCAGTCTCTTTACATTATGAGAAATAGGTATGACTCACGAACACTGGTTTCCATTGACACCAGTCATTGCAGCATTGATAACATGGTCTAGAATATAGTAATTATTATATTTATAAATATAATTGCCACTGCCAATATAGCTGATTATATTGTTTCAGATGTGAACACCCCGGATAAACTCGAATACCAATTCTTTCCGGTATCGAGCGGATCCGTACAGTTCAAAGTGAGGACGCCGAATGATGCACACATCGCCCTTACGATGGGACCTCAAGAATCCGACCCTATGGTGGAGGTATGGCTTTTAAAAATATTAATATGATAGATATTATACTAATGTTACATATTTATATCATTAGCTTACGGGTAATACTTTACTAGATTTTATATTTTAACTCTTTGTATTCGGGTTTCTTTATGTTATTTTTTAATCAACTATAAAAATATTTAAATTGAACTTAATATTCAAGGTCTGATAAACTCGGGTTTTGTGGTAATAAACAATCTTTTGGTATAACCGAAGAACAAAAAATAATTATTTATTTAAAATACAGATCTTCATTGGAGGTTGGGGCAACACAAAGAGTGTAATCAGAAGAAATAGAACTAAACCTGAAAAAGTAGAAATCGAAACTCCTCAAATTTTAAATGGAGGCGAATTCCGTGGCTTCTGGGTCCGTTGGGACGGTGGCATTATCTCCGCTGGTCGTGAAGGAGAAGCAATCCCCTTCATTGCTTGGGCTGACCCAGAACCTTTTCCTATCGGATTTGTAGGAGTGTGCACTGGATGGGGTGCCAGTGGTACCTGGAAAATTGAAGGTATGTATTTTGAAAACTTTAATTTGTTATCGTAAAATGTACCCAACAATACTACAGACAAAATTATCGGCGCAGATGGGGCTGAATTCAATACTCCGGACAAGTTAGAATATAAATTTGGACCCGTCGCTGAAGGCTCCTTGAAATTTGATTATCGCGGTCCGCACAACTGTCACGTTTGCCTTGCACAAGGTCCCGTTGAGGCAGACCCAATATACGAGATCATGCTCGGTGGTTGGGAGAACAGCAAGTCGGTTATTAGGTACTGCAAGCAGAAACCAGAGAAGGTAGTATTTGTTCATGGTTTTAGCTTTTTTCGTTTATTTTTCTATGTAAAAAGTTCGGCGTTAACAGAAATTGTTACCCTCTAGGTAGAGGTACCAACACCCGGGCTCATGGATCCTAACGAGTTTAAGAGTTTCGTAATCCAATGGCGATGTGGCAGGCTGATGGTACGCGATGGAAATTCTGGCGCTACTATAATGGAGTGGAACGATCCTACACCTTTCAATATTACTCACTTCGGTATCCGCACCGGTTGGGGTGCTCGCGGCCAATGGCGCATACAGCACTACAACAAACCCGGAACCCCAACACGTTGAGTTTCAAAATATTGACTTATTGCTTCGAATGTCAATTGCTAATTAAATCAAATCACATTTAACATTACTTAATAATAAATCTTTGGTTGATGATGGTAATTACTAATTACAAATCGTAGTACCACACCACTTCACTTAAAACTAACAATAAATATTATATAAAAAACGGAATGTTATTTGATGTATAAGTTTTGATGGTTTTTTTGTTGTGGCAACTTGTGTCAGGACTTGGCGCCTTTTATTGGATGTCTTGAATTGATTTTTGGTATGTTTTGTTGGGTACATTTTATGATTTTTATTTTTGTTTATTTATTTATGATGATCGCTTAATTCCTTGTTGTTTCGTGTATATATTGTCTCATTGTATCATATATGTCTAAATGTATCTTCAAAAATTCTTTATGAGAATGTGCATGCTTATTTTACTAATTAATTTGGTAGGTATAGGTAATTATATTGACGATTTAATCACATAATATGTATTTTTATTACTTGTCAATAACTAACATGTCTTGACTCGTTGCATAAACGCCCGATATCGTGACTAACAAACAGGTATATAAACATAAAATGAATGTATTAATTTCGTGTCACTGACGGATTTAAGAACGGATTTTATATTTCCAGTACAACCATCCGCTCCTGTAGCTGCGCCTTTATATGCGGCTCCTCCCGGCTACCCCGGTGGAGCCCCAGGCTACCCCGGTGGAGCCCCCGGCGGTGGTCCCGGTAACTGGGTAGATGCTTCCGGTGGCAACATACCACCCGGCGCAGTTGTTGGAGGACAAGACTGCAACGGTGAACCTATTTACGTCGCCAGAGCCCAACACGAAGGTGCTATGATTCCCGGCAAACTGGTTGGTTCTCACGGAGTCACCTTTGTACCCTGGGGAGGCCAAGAACATGGCAAGCCTCAATATCAGGTAATTTTACTAATGTATTTTTTTAGTAGTAGTGTTAACATCATCTCCGCTCATATATGTCCCACTATTGGGCTCCTCCACAATGGGAGGGAAATTGACCTACTATACCACGCTGCTCAGATGTGTTGGTGTAGGGTTTTATTTCGAGATTTCCTTGTCTTGCATAGATGTTATATGCGTTTTATATCCCTTAGTCGTCTCTTACGATCACCCGCGGGTAAGATAGGGGGTGGTGAATTGTATTTTTACTCCGTCACCGAACGGGCAAGTGTGTAAATGTAGTGTTAACAGCTGATAATTAGATACTAACCAACGATAATATATGTGACCGTACTTAATTGTTATGATGGACACCGGGCTAGCCAAGCCAAAAAATATTTGATACCTCCTCAACTACATACATACATATATGTAAACTCGTATGTTTAAAAAAAACGTAAAATACTAATTTCTTTTTCTTTTTTTTTCGTATTGGCAATCGCCTACTTTACGAGCCTTTTTGGCCAGTGTCGAATTACAACTTTCTTCACGTCTTTAATATCTTCATGTAAGTCATTGTCCGTCAGTAAGTCAAATCGTCGCCATCAACAGTACTATGGCCACACTGTTAATGGTAAATTTTGGAAATTTTGATGGAAAACGAAAACGTAAAGCACTTTTATACCATATTCACTACATCCCAGCATCCCGTCGCATCACATTACATAAAATGCAACATTATTTAATATAACACGTTAAAACACTAAAATATCGAATATAATACAAGAGCACCACATGACGTTTTCAGATTCCCGCCAAAAGTCCTTCAATACTAACTTCATACATAGGATCCATGGTTTATTTAAAGAGATATATGTAGTTGTAAACTATATAATATGAGGTTGAGTCAAACAGGAGAGGATCAACGATCGTTAACATCTTCTAATTTTATACAGCTTGACCTTTTACAAAATATTGAAATTTTAATTATTGCAGGTTCTTGTTGGTGGACCTAACAACTGGATACGTACAAATGGCTCTAACGTCCCTCCGGGTGCTTTCCCTGGCGGTGAATCTGAAGACGGCGAGCCTCTTTACATAGGACGCGTTCAACATGAAGGTAGCCTTACAGTCGGCAAAGTGCAACAATCTCATGGCGTCTGCTACATTCCTTTCGGTGGACAAGAACTCGGCTTCCCCGAATACGAGGTCCTGATGCCTTAGGCGTTAATTATTCCATTACGCATACGTATATATTACGTGTAGAGACCTGCTTTTATTACATATTTTATGAGTAAATGTTAACGATATTATGTACAATAAGGTATATAGAAACAACGCATCATACGAATGGGTTTAAATGCACTGCATAATTTTAATTTATCAATTGTTTATTATCACTTAAGTAACATTTATAAAGTAATATTTTTGTTAAATTGTTATTAAAATATTTACCATGTAATGACAAGATTTCGTTGTTTTTTTTTATAATCCTGTTTTTTTTTCGTAGATATGTAACCATATATATTTAATACATGGATAAATCTAGAAAAATATAAAGTAATATTTTGCTATGTAAATAAATCACAAGAATAATTTAGCATAATTTTTTTGAAACCTAACTTAAGTAAATTAGGTTTCATTAAATTTACTTTAACGTAACAATATTACAATACTTAAATTAAGATGATTACAATTAGTGTTGCCCAGTAATCATCATAATTTAAGTATTGTAATATTTTTGCAAGACCAAGACTCGCTGCAAGAGTCTCGCAATGCCTAACTTAGACAGAATTTTACGATTCCTTTGGCAAATAAAGGATTGTTTACATTTTGTAATTTAATACCAGTAGGTACACGAGGAAATATTTTGATTCAAATTACTGAAATTTTTTAGCATTTAATATGCTTAATTATTTATAAATACCCGATTACGAAACGAAAAATGATGTCACAAGTGGGGTTCGAACCCGCGCTTATTGGGAATCCCAAGGGGAATCCCCGGGGCCCAACCGTGCCCAACCAAAGCACGGTTGGGCCGGATTCCCAATAGGTGCGGGTTCGAACCCCGCTTGTGACATCATTTTTCGTTTCGTAATCGGGTATTTATAAATATTTTGATGTTATTTTAAACAGTTTGTTGAGGTGTGATTATAGTTATAGCCCCACTCACGTTAAGTGGTATGTACCATCATTAATAGTTATCCAGTTAGTGCCACTAGATGAATGGAATTTCATTAATTTAATTGCATTTTTCAATTCTATGTGAATTTTTCATATTTATCAAAACAAGTGACTCTGTGTTATTCTAACAGCGAGAGTTGCAAGATTTGCGTGACTCGCAAGAGTCTTGCATTTGGGCAACACTAATTACAGTAAATATTGTGGATTCTTGGAGCCAGCAAAAAGGTTAATTGTTATGTTTGTGTAGAAAATGATATATTACAATTCTAAAGAGCCAAAGATTTGTATCACTACAAATACAGATCTATGTCTTAGCTTTATCAAAATCAACAGTAAAACTATGATTGTAAATAAACTGCAAACAAATATTTCTAATATACGAAAACATATATACTATAAAGACCTTTATTTACACGATAGTAAATTGGAAGAATACAATCGGCGTCACCTCTGGTTGTCTAGTCTGCGGGAATCGTACAAATCGGCAAAGGGCTTTGTTTACCAGGAAATTGGACAGCAGCTTTCTTGTGAGGAAGGTTTAAGACATCACTACGATCACCTGCTCGCGTGCCAAGCGTGGCGATTACGCTGTTAACTTCTCATTTATAGGAAAGGATTACGTCCAGCAGTAGACAAATCGGTGTAAAAATCTAAGCAGTCTTCGACGTCTATGAGTTAAGTAACAGTTGGTAGTATGCGGAGCCACATAACAATATTCAATATTTATAAACCTATTTTTTCCGTTTGATGATGGAAAAGAATACAATTCACCATTCCTTACTTTCCCGTGTGTCGTCAACGACAGTTAAGAAATATAAGCATGTAGATAAAATTAATGTTAGAAAAAGAAAACTCGTGATAAAACAGCTCACATGTACAATGTCGTTACTTACCTATAGTAGGTCCATTTCCGTACTTTTGTGAAAAAGGCTTGAGCCCATTAGTGGAATAGAAAATTAGTTATATTTTCTCAATAGTGAAAACACACGCTTCATGAGTCTTTATTAATAATAAATATACATAAATAATGACTTCTAATGTTTACGCGAGTATTACACATTTGAAATAAAACTACATTTACGGATTCTACCGCGTTTGTATTTGATTTATAATTTCCCGACGTTTCGAACACTTTACAGTGATCATGGTCACGGGAGGACTGACCTCCCGTTAACTGAACTGCTTTTATAAGACGACATAAATGTCATCGTCTATATTATTGAATAATTTTGCTAGTACTTTATGGAATATGATACAGTTAAAGTGCTGAAGTGTAGTAGTGAATATGGTATAATAGTGGTTTACGTTTATTTTTTTTATTGCTTTTGGTGACAAACGAGCAGACAGAACACCTGATGGTAAGTGTCACTGCCACCCATGGACCTTTGCTAATGGTATAGCTAGGCCGCTGCCTACCAATACAAACCCCGAGCCCACCCCGGTTGAGCTTCCGGCTCTCTTGCTCACCGATCGAAGCGCAATAGCACATTGACATTTGGCCATTACTCAGACGTCGATCTTCTGTGAGAGTGTGGTACTACCCCGGACGGACCGGCCCGCGGCTGTAGACAAAGAACTGTCTACAGCGTGGTCCTACCACTATTAGCGTGCTCCTATCACTATTATTTTCATATTTTGCCAAAATTCTGAATAAAATTATTAATTTTGCTTAACACCGCTCAATTAATGATAACGACTTAACTTACCTACTGACCGACAGTGACTATTAAAACTACGCAATACAAATAAATGATAAATTGAAGAAAATTAATTCTGTAATTTGATTTAAGCTGATGGCTCCGTTGCCAAAGCTTCATTAAATTAAAAATATATATATTTTGACATATGTAATGTCAGTGTCAGTCAGTGTTTCCACTTTTAGGAATTTCGTCCTTTTTCAGGGCGAAACTTCTAATTTAAAATATGGCTTAGGGCTATTTAATATTTTTAGGGATTAAGTGACCTGGTGAAAATCGCTGGGCGGCGATACGCTGAAATGATGATGAATTCAGATTTGACTTAAAAATTTTTTTTCTATTTGATAAAATATGTAGATACACAAATTGCACGACAGTTGGAAAATCGTTCTTTAACACATCCTGTGTTCAGCCATTTCAGTTTTTTAAGTAATAAATGTAATATGCAAAAAGCGGATAATAAATGGTGTCAACAAGCCCTTATTGAAGCGAATTATTTCAAGGTAAAAAGTGAAGAAGAGGTCACAAAATTACCAACGGAAGTATACTGGAATAAAGTGTTAGTGTGCAAGCTAGAAAGATCATTTTGGAACTTACAAATACCAAAACCTCGAAGTTGTGATTTCACTTCTATTAGCACTGCCATCTTCGAATATTGAGGTGTAAAGATTACTCAGTGTACTAAAAAAATGTAAAGCTTATAAAAGAAATAGGCTTCACAATGAAACGCTCAACGATTTGTTGCATATCAAACTAGGTATGACAGGCTCGATTATAGAACCCAACACACAAATATTGAATACATACATACATACATACATACATATCATCACGCCATATCCCTTGCAGGGTAGGCAGAGAGGACAGAGTGCCAGAGAACTCTATCTCTGCATACTTCACTCACTTCCTCAACATTCATAATTCTCTTCATACACGCTCGCCGGTTTCGGAGACTCTTGACTCCACCTTCCTTCAGTACATGACCGATCTGGTCTAGGTAGGTTAGTCTCGGTCTCCCTCGGTACCTACATCCTTCCACTTTCGCATTGTATATCTTCTTAACCAGACGTTCGTTCGGCATTCTTTCCACATGTCCGAATCATCGGAACATGGCCTTTCGCATCTTTACACCAATACTCTCTTTCATACCTACTCGCTCTCTTACGTCGTCGTTACGAATGCGGTCGGTCAGCCTAACTCCACAGATTTTCCGCAGAGATCGCATTTCGACCGCATTAATTTTACTTTCATACTCTTTTCTGCATACCCAACTCTCGCTTCCATACAGTAATGTTGGGAAAAATTATTGAATGCAGCTCAAAAACTTAAGGCCAGTGCTTCAGCTTCAGCATCACATTGTTCACCAACTACTTTTTTCACCGATTAAAATGAATTCTTCTTATGATTAATTGTTTACTACCTCTGATTTATCACAGCCCATATATGTCCCACTGTTGGGCTCGGACCACCTCAGTAATGAGAGAGAAATAACCTACTATACCGCGCTGGTCAGACACATTGGTATAGGGTTTTGTTTCGAGTTTTCCTTCTCTTGCATAGATGTTATATGCCTTTTATATCCCTTAGTCGTCTCTTACGATCACCCACAGGTAAGATAGGGGATGGTGATTGTATTCTTACTCCGTCACCACACGGATACCTCTGATTAATTGACGAAAATTAAAATAAATATTCTAACCATCAAGTTTTGTTTTATTTTCAACTCATTTAAATTTTGCGCCCTAAATCAAGGATGTTCAGAGAATAATTAAGGTATTTAGGGCATTTAATAGAAAAATCTAGGGTAAAACTAAAATCTGACAGTGGAAACACTGGCGTCAGTATCATCTGTCAGGAGTTTTGGCGCGAATGTAGAAATGTCACGTCACGCTCTTGTATTATATTCATTTCTTTAGTGTTTTGTGGTGTTATATTGAATAATTTTGCTGGTATTTTATGCAATATGGTACAGTTAAAGTGCTGAAGTGTAGTGAATATGGTATAATAGTGGTTTACGTGTATTTTCATATTTGTCCAAAATTCCCAAAGAAAATCATTGATTAGGTTATCAGCACCCGATTAATGGTAACGACTTGACTTACTGACAGACAATGACTATTAAGGCTACATAATATGAAGAAATGATGAACAATGTATTAATAATAATTAAATAAGACTTGGCTGTATGGGCTTTGATCCTTTTGCCTGTCCGAATGGACGAACAGAACCAAAAAAAAAAATATCATCTGTCAGAGTTTTGGCGCGAATGTGGAAATGTCATGTCACGCTCTTGTATTATATTCATTTCTTTAGTGTTTTGTGGTGTTATATTGAATAATTTTGCTGGTATTTTATGCAATATGGTACAGTTAAAGTGCTGAAGTGTAGTGAATATGGTATAATAGTGATTTACATGTATTTTCATATTTGTCCAAAATTCCCAAAGAAAATCATTGATTAGGTTATCACATACATACATACATACATACATATCATCACGCCATATCCCTTGCAGGGTAGGCAGAGAGAACAGAGTGCCAGAGAACTCTATCTCTGCATACTTCACTCGCTTCCTCAACATTCATAATTCTCTTCATACATGCTCGCCGGTTTCGGAGACTCTTGACTGCACCTTCCTTCAGTACATGACCGATCTGGTCTAGGTAGGTTAGTCTCGGTCTCCTACATCCTTCCACTTTCGCATTGTATATCTTCTTAACCAGGCGTTCGTTCGGCATTCTTTCCACATGTCCGAACCATTCCCGGAGCATTCCCTTTCGCATCTTTACACCAATACTCTCTTTCATACCTACTCGCTCTCTTACGTCGTCGTTACGAATGCGGTCGGTCAGCCTAATTAGGTTATCAGCGCCCGATTAATGGTAACGACTTGACTTACTGACAGACAATGACTATTAAGGCTACATAATATGCAGAAATGATGAAAAATGTATGAAAAATAATTAAATAAGACTTGGCTGTATGGTCTTTGATCCCTTTGCCTGTCCGAATGGACGAACAGAACCAAAAAAAAATGTCATCTGTCATGTATTCTAGATTTAAAAGTAAACTCATAAATGTTATGAATCTATAGTTGTGTTTACCAAGTTATAATCGTTAAATTGTCACAATTACCCTGTTGCTATTTATATGTGATAATGGGTGATATACGGGGTGAGTAATGCCGTTCTATTATTAAATTAGTGTAAGATAAAGTTAATAAGTATAGTTTTTGGAGACTGAGATACATTGTATGAACCTAATTCTATAAATTTACTAACCATTGCATACATGTTTCACCATAGTCATTTTGATCGTTGTTCTGAGTCATAAACTAACCTATCAGTATATGTACATTTACTTATACATTACTCAAAAGAAAATGGACTATAACAGATTATAATCTGCTAGCTAATCCTTAGTAAAATTCTAATCTAGAGATAAGGTTGTACTATAATGCAGGTGATCTCTAGCTAAGAAATTCAGTAAGAAATGTTGTGCTTTGCGTCAAATATTTGTCTGAATAATAATTTTATAACATTATTTGGATTATTTAGCATGATATAAATGTATTACTTACAATTGCTATTATTTTGAAAGTTAAGCCAATTAAAAACAATATTATTTAGATGTATTTGGAGATGGTTCTTAGCCAGTAACAAAATGTATCACTAATGCCTCATATTTTTATATCTCATAAATAAGGTATGAGGGTAATCTTCTTGCATAGCCACGCAGTGTAATAAAAAATATGTGAATGTCATTAAATATCAGTATTTAAAAAGTTCAGAGCGATCAACTAAATAACTCAATATTGAAGAAATGCCCAATAGTGAAAAAGGCTGAGAGTGATTCTTCAAATTGTAAACTTCTATTATGAATTTTTTTATCTTATGCTTCATATATTTCCTCAGAATTTGTATTAGAACATGACCAGCAGCAGATGCACTTCAAAGTAACTAGTAGTTCTATGAATTTTGCACTGAAAGGTAGAGGAGGTGCCTCCATTGGATTAACTAGAGCACCTGGATGTTTGCCAGAATTTTTAGTAAGTAATCTGAATAACAACCTATTATCGTTTCACTGTGCATATCTCCTTAGAATAAGAGCGTTCATAATTTATCTTATAACTTCCATGCGGTGTGATGGGTTAAGAATACAATGCACCACTCCTTACTCTCTTGTAGGTTATGAAAATGGTAGAGGAATCAGCTGACGAATGGACAGTAGCACTCTTCTGGTAACTTTATATCATCAACTATAATTGCCGATATGTTTACCAAGCTTATATTAATTCATTATGTACCTATCCATTGTGGAGAGGCTATGTCCCTACAGCGGATGTTGATAGATTGAAGAACAGATTATAACTTCAGAATTCTTTTTAGTAAAGTGCAAGCTATAATTGATTACATAGTATAGTAGAATCCTGATTATCCAGATCAATTAAAACCAGGGGTAGTCCGGATAAACGAAAATTCGGATAATCAATTTCAAAGTCAAAACAAACTATTAAAATTTCAGTTGTTTTTTAATATGTAATAGATTTTATTGTTCTTTGACGTAAAGACGCGACGCGAGTCGGGATAATCAGATGTTCGGATAATCGAGGTTTGGATAATCGAGATTCTGCTGTATATATACAATGTTAAAATGATAATTATAAGTTTAAGAGAAGTTGTTGTAAGACAAATAATTATAAGTTATATTTTTAACAGATACTTTTTGGAGTTGACGAGTTATCTCTGATTTATAATTCTGAAACAAGGGAAGTAAGAAAATTAGGAACTATACTCTCAGCTGAAGAATTTAGACAGTTCTGGATATCATGGAATGGCAATGAAGTAAAACTAGGCAAAAATGGATGTGTTTATCCTCTTATGGAATATCACTGTAATTCAAGTGACATGAACTACGTAACATTCTTTTCATCAAATCCTAGAACACATTCTCCTTTGTATTGGAAAGTTGAATGTAAGTTGTTTATATTAGTCCTTAGTAGCCATTTTCTTTTCTTAGTCCACCAGCAAAAGCATTCCAATCCCAAACACAAGATCCAGTTTGAATACTGAGCTAGGCAATAGGTAAGTAATTGTTACCTCTCCTTTTTCTCAATATACGCACAGACAGACAATAGTTTTGTACTAGGGATGTTAAAGATATCTGTAACTGTAACAGACATAACTAAATTAAAAATTCAGAGACCAGTTAACGTACGGCATCTCTTGTCATTATTTCCCAACCGCCATATCATCCACGCTTTTATTAAATTTATAAATACTAATAAAATAAAACTATAATAAGCTAAGCATTTAGTCTATCAGTATGTTAATGTATATATGTATTTGTGTGTATGTACGTATATCTTTGTATGAATGTATATATCGACGGCGGAAAGCGAAAACGTCGTAGTCCACAAAGTATGAAAAAAGTTTTTATTGCACTGTTTGAATTAGAAAAAAAAACTTATTCAAATGGTCCGGGTTACATAATTCTATGATGAATAGTTATGAAATTAACATTAAAAAAAACTGGTTTAAACTTAAATGCCTGCATTCAAAAAGGCTGTACAGCATTTCGCTTTCCGTAAAAAAAGATTTTTGCTACTCGTATTTTATGTATCGCGCATTAACGACGTGTTAGCGGGTAGTGGTATAAGGAATCGAGTCTATTACTACCCTTGGTAAGGTTTCTGTACAATGCACTCTGGAATTTATGACATTTAGATTATCTTATTTAAAGTAAGTACACAGCTATACACCATTTTAATAGTGATGCAGATTTAAACTTCATCGATTTACCGCCCTTAAACGAAGGCGCAGTGGCATCGTTTGTTGATTGCGTCGTCGCTCTATTTGCTGCACAAGACGTTGTCTCGGCGTGAAGGACCGCCTAGCTCTGCTTAGCACGTCTAACTTTTTGCTTGCCAACTTGGCTTTGTCCTCCAAATGACTACCAAACTGGCCTTTGCTCTATAGTTCGATGTCGAGGATCCCAATACTCCTTGGAACTAAGGCGTCATGATAAACGGTTCCTTCTTCGCAATCAAAGCGCAAACTTGTGTCTTAGTGGGGTTGAAGTGGACTAAGTTCCGTTCACCCCGTTCCGAGGCTCGCCCCAAACAGCGCTCAACTTCAGACCCAAGTTGAGCCCTTCTTTCCTGTAATATACTCCGAGGGACGTTCTGATGCTCGGTGTATCGCTCGTCACCCGTGTTGTCATCCGCATAGCAACATATATTCTCTGTAGAGAGCAAGTCATTGATATTCAGGATAAACAACGTCGAGAAGCATCGAGCTCTATGGTACACCAGCATCATCATGGCCTGAGCAGGAGCCGTCGACGACTACTTTTATGCTCCGACTATCCAGAAAGCTGGTCATCCAATTACAAAGTCCTTCGGGGATTCTATATGATGGTAGCTTCGACAGAAGGGCCCTATGCCAGACCCTGTCGAATGCCTTTGCGATATCTAGGCTGAACGCTAGCGCCTCACACTTGCCCTCCAAGGCCTATGGCCAACGATGTACGAGGTATACAAAAAGATCGCCAGCTGATCGAACATGACGAAAGCCATATTGGTTATCACTGATCAGCTGATCATCCTCAAGGTACTGCAGCAGCTGACGGTTAATTATTTTCCCCATTACCTTGGAGAGCAAGGATGTAATCGCAATCGGCCTATAATTCGACGGGACCGACCGGTTTTCCCATTTCGGGATCTGGTGAGTTGATCCTTGAGCAGCTTTGATAGAATGCACGACTCCCAGCGGAATAGCTCTCCAACCGCTTGCTAATTCTGAGAACATGTTCTACTTAGGCTCTGGCTCTGCCTAATCTTCTTACTAGCTCTAGAATCGGTATTAAATTTTCACTTCTCCTCCATCGATATATATGTACTACGTACTAGATTTCGCGTTCCGAACACTTGCTTTGTTCGACTAAACTGTACTGCAATCCGTACACCTCACTTTAGTGTGACTGCGACCATCATGGACTGTAGATGTATACCAAGCAGCGTTGTTAATACGATAATTCGAATAATACCAATCAAAAGTTGCACATGTGGATGTGAATAAAAATTCTTTATTTAACCAAGTAAAATGTTTTGTTGTTAAAGTGTACAAATAGGTAATAATATCGAATTAGCACAATAAACAAAAATATTCTACATTTAAATGTCACACCATCTTTGATAATAGACTAAAGCCCGCAGATGTTCAATTACACTGGTTGGAGGTAAAAATGTGTGACTAAACACAGACTACGTAGTGTCTAGAAAGTATTTTGATTATTTATATTCTTTTTCCTTTAGTATATATTATCAGTTAATACTTATTTGTCAAAGATCAGAAAATAGAAAATCTTCAAGTGAATACACGTGTCTTCCTACAAAATATTCGTTTATCTGTTCTACACACTTTCAAGCTACTGATGTTTAAACAACTAAAGCTGTAAAAAATTTCTTAAGAAGTCAGCAAATATTGTGTATTATGGAAAATATTAGAAGAGAACTTTATTCATTATATTTTATCGAATAAAAAAGATTAGATTTTTATTTAATTTCATTTCAAACTATTCATCACCATCATCATCTCAGCTCATATACGTAATACGTCTGGGCTCAAGCCTTCTTTATAGTAGGAAGGAAATTTACCTACTATACCATGCTGATCAAACAAAAGGTTAGTATAGGGTTCTGTTTCGAGGTTTCCTTCTCTTAATAGATGTTATATGCATATTTTATCGTTTAGTCGCCTTTTACGATATCCACGACCAAGACAGGTAGTGCTGAATTGTATTCTTATTCCGTCATCACACGGATATTCAAAACTATTGTCGTATGTTAAAGCAAAGTTTATATAAACATATAATAGTTCATTTTCTTTTATAATTTACTATTATTTTTATTTACTTAACTACTTAACAATTCACTTTGAAATAGAGTATGCTGTATGAGTTCTAATGAATGTTTGTAGGTACAAAAACTGTGTCACTTCTGCGGTGTAAAATCTATAGTAACCAAACTTTGTAACATAACGTTGAACGAAACGCGTAAGTGCGCATGAAATGCCTACATCTTACGACGTTTTGGTCGCGAGAAAATTACAACTATAAAGCGATCTAGCGCTGTGTGCTTCCATGTTCGCGTTAGATTACCTATTTATTCTTTTAGCGCTGCAGCGGACTTTAGGTTAACTGTTACCAAAATGGAACAAAATATTTATTCGGGATAGCTTCTCTATACATATAACTCTATGTTCTCCTCTTTTTCGTTTGGGTCCCGACGTTTTTTGGCTCTATACTAGGCCTGGTATGCAGACTGCTTCTGGCGTGCAGCCATCCTGCAGGTTTTATAAAACCAAGGATGACTGAGGATAAATAATTCCATCCCTGTAATAACCGTATTTGGGACATTTTACCGGAGTATGATATTAGCGGTAAACTGCTACAGGCTGTGCAGTCCAGTTACATGGGCTGTAGAGCCTGTGTGCGGCTGGATGATGGAATGTTGCCTTGGTTTGACGTCAATATCGGCGTTAAGCAGGGGTGCGTTCTGTCAGCCAGGCTGTTTATCATATATCTGGATAAATGTCTCCAAAGGTTGAACGATATGAATGTGAGAGTCCAGATGGGCGACTCAGTGGTCACTGCTCTGCTTTATGCAGATGATGCAGTCCTGCTAGCACAGTCAGCGACTGACCTGCAGACCCTAGTCGACACAATGACAGAAGATTGTAAGAAAAGGGGTCTACGCGTGAATGTGAGCAAAACCAAAATAATGGTCTTTGAAAGAGATAAAACCAGAACAGATGCAAGAGTAACAATAGGTAATGATGTACTAGAGCAAGTGGATGAATTTGTATATCTTGGATGTGGATTTAGCCGAGATGGAAGGTACACCACTGATATAGAGCGAAGAGTGAATGCGGGATATAGAGTGAACGGAGCGTTGGGGCAACTTCTCGGCAGCCACCACCTCAGCCAGAAGGCACGTGTAGCAATACATAACGCAGTGCTTGTCCCAACATTACTGTATGGAAGCGAGAGTTGGGTATGCAGAAAAGAGTATGATAGTAAAATTAATGCGGTCGAAATGCGATCTCTGCGGTAAATCTGTGGAGTTAGGCTGACCGACCGCATTCGTAACGACGACGTAAGAGAGCGAGTAGGTATGAAAGAGAGTATTGGTGTAAAGATGCGAAAGGGAATGCTCCGATGGTTCGGACATGTGGAAAGAATGCCGAACGAACGCCTGGTTAAGAAGATATACAACGCGAAAGTGGAAGGATGTAGGTACCGAGGGAGACCGAGACTAACCTACCTAGACCAGATCGGTCATGTACTGAAGGAAGGTGGAGTCAAGAGTCTCCGAAACCGGCGAGCGTGTATGAAGAGAATTATGAATGTTGAGGAAGCGAGTGAAGTATGCAGAGATAGAGTTCTCTGGCACTCTGTTCTCTCTGCCTACCCTGCAAGGGATATGGCGTGATTATATGTGTGTATGTATGTGTATGTATGTATGTAATAACGCAGTCCGCACAAACCTCAGGATCCCCAGAGGCGAAGCAAAGCTGCTTCCATGGGTAGGTTAGCGTAGAACTTGCGAAGCCCATCCCAATCTGCTGACCTGTATTGCTAGACTCTACGAGTCCCAGTCGCTTTAGAGTGATTAGGCCTCGCAAAAGGGGCTCTGCTACGGAACAAGCAATGGTCAGATAACCCAAGAAGGGCTTCAACCACTACCTGGTATCCGTGCTGGTGTGTAGTCAGCAGAAGATATGCCATATGTTATGGATAAAGACAAACTAATTAAGTAAATTACTTATTCATATATTTTTAACTTTATTTTTTTTTAAGCTTATTATGTTTTTACATTTGTAATATAATTTGTAGTGTATTATTTATTGACCTCTACGTTTTAATATTCTGTCAAATTTAAATCGCTTTACGCGTAATACATTTTGTCTTACCCCAAATAAGCAATTATTTTAGTTTACACATTCTAAGATATTAGTTTCATGGAATAACTACGTTTACAACATACAGTTGGGCAGCCTTAGTTCAAATAATGTTGCTTACCACGTTTTCGTTTTCCTTAAAAAAATGCATTTGACCCCGCTCCATACAACTCAATAGTGCAATTACAGCGTTTTAACATTCTGTAAAAATAGTTCAAAATGTCGTAGTCAACAAAATTTTGATAAATAATTGTTAGAATGAGATTTGAGAGTAAAAATTATATTTAGAAAAAATAATAAATCTAATATCCAAAAATCGTGGGTCTACGTTAAAAAATACGCTATAAATAATTTTTTGAAAAAAGTGAAACAGTTTTTTGGCTCTGGTGAACATTTTCGTTTTTGTGGATTACTACGTTGCCGCTTTCCGCCGTCGATATATACAGGGTGTCCGGTAATTAATGGATAACCTTGAAATGGCTTATAGTAGAACTTATGGCCATTCAGGGAAAAATATGAAAAAAATTCTATCATAAGTAGTACCTAAGATAAGTATTAAAAAAGAAAAGAACAATTATTTTTTGCCTTATTTTATTTTATTGAACACTAAGACTAGAAATGAATGAAATTCATAGGTTTTTTCCAGTTTTAATATTAAACACTAACCATTCTGATAGATAGATAGTAAATAGTAAGACTAGTTATTGTACTTTTTTTTTTTAAAGAATATGAAAGTTCATTTATTTTGCAAAATAAGCAAAATTAATTTTTTAAACAAAGTTTATACATCTTTGGTAAAAAAAAATTGTATGAATACTTGAGTGACCAATTATTTTAAAATAATGTCGGTTTTAAGTAGATTTGATAATGGTATAAATTATAATTTTATCTGCCTTAAATAATGAATTATTATTATTAATGTAGAAAATCAGAAAAAAATACTGAAGCAAAAAAATGTAATATGGGGATTGTTTTTTTAATTCAGTTGTTCCTAACCATCATCATCAACCTGCTCTTATCCCAATTTATTTGGGGTCGACGCAATATGTCTTCTCCTTCCATACAACTCTATCAGACGTCATCTCTGTGGTCACTCCTTGTCTATCCATGTCATGTTTCACGCAGTTCATCCATCTTTTCTTCGGTCTTCCCTTACCCCTTAAGCCTTCAACATTCATGCTTAAAGCTTTCCTCACAACATTACTTTCATCCCTTCTCATCACATGTCCATACCATGTCAATCTTTCACTCCTTAATTTTTCCGTCACTGGCGCAACTTTCAAACTTCCTCTTATATGTTCATTCCTTATTTTATCCATTCTTGTCACACCACACATCCATCTCAACATTCGCATCTCCGCTACATGCAGTCGTCTCTCATCCGTCGCTTTTATCGCCCAACATGCTGATCCATACAGTACAGCAGGTCTTATTAGGCTTTTATATATTTGGCCCTTTAATTTAAGGGGTACTTTGGGGTCGCATGTTGTACCCGTGACCTGCCGCCACTTCATCCATCCCACATCAATTCTGTGCTTCACCGCACGATCCAGGTCGCCATCGCTTTGGATAAGAGAACCGAGGTATCGAAAGTTCGAGCATACTGGGATAGGTACTCCATCTAAAGTTATGGGTGTAAAATTGGAGAGACCGCCGAAATCGCAGAACATGTATTCTGTTTTTGGTCTGCTTTCAGTTGTTCCTAACCATTGGGGGGTTAATAAAAACAACATTTAACATTTAGAATACTTTATTTTACACTCATTTACAACAAATGTTCAAATTGTTGGCCCCCCATTCTTATGCAGGCCCTACATCTGCGGATGAATGCTCTTCTGAGCCATCTTGTGTACCGTCGTCTATCACTTATTTTTAATGCGGCCGTTCTGACACGCATTCTTAAGTCTTCCAAAGACCGTAGAGGTTTTTTGTACACCTCTTCTTTGAGGCAGCCCCAATAAAAAAAATCCAATGGATTTAAATCCGGTGAACGTGGAGGCCACAAAATTGGCCCCAGACGTCCGATCCATCTATCTGGATACGTTCTATTTAAATATGCACGAACAGGTACAGCATAATGCGCAGGACAGCCGTCATTTTGTAACCAATAAGAGCGTCTTAGCTCCTCGGGCACTTCTACTAATAGATTGGGGAGATCATTGCGAAGGAACTCTAAATAACTTTGCCCTGTTAGATTCCCCGGCAATTCAAACGGGCCAATTATTTTTCCATTTAATATCCCAGTCCAATAATTTATTTTAAATTGATATTGGGACCTGTCTTCACGCATAAGATGGGGATTTTCTAGTTGCCAACTATGTAAGTTGTGAAGGTTTAAGTACCCATCTCTTTTGAGTGTCGACTCATCGCTCCACAGAATTTTATTAAAAAATTGCGGGTCTTCTTCAATCTTTGCCAGCATTTGTCGGCAAAAACGTAATCTACTTGCATAATCTCTTGGTTGCACAGTTTGAACTGGTGTGACATGGTAAGGGTGGAAATTTTTTTTTTTTTAAATATCGTGCACGATCGATTTTCCGATATCTGTGTGTCGAGCTATTGCTCGCGTAGAGGTTGAAGGATCATCTTCAATTGGCTGAAGCACCACGTCTTCTACATCCACATGAGCGCTTCTTCCATCGCTATTTCCACCGACACCACTTCCTGGCATTCTGCCTTCGGAGTAACAGCCGTGGACCCTTATAAATACGCGATAGTCTGGGTGGCGCGCATTAGGGTATCTCTCCCTATAAAGTGCTGCGGCTGCATTTGCGTTTCCTCTGCATTCACCATAAATAAAATGCATATTTGCATATTCTAGTGCACTATACTGATGACGTGGCATTATGATTCACAAAACATTAAGGTTCGGTCCATAAAAAGCCAAGTCATCGCAAATATCACCAAATAAAACGAGTCCAAATCAGTCAGCAAAACGAATAGTCCAGTAAAATAGCCAGGTGGTAGATTTAACACTGATCAAAGTAAATCACGAATATAACTCGGATACGATATAAGTACATGAGAAGTCGAGTAAGTGAAGTGATGCACTAAGCTCTTATCTTGTTTACATTTAATTCCTCTCTTTCGCACTTAGACAATTCAGACCCATTGTTTCTAACATGACACAAAAGACGGGTCATATGGCGTGCGCGCAGGTAGCAAATATGAAGATCACACGACCTATTTTACGCTTAAAAGTAACCATTTTAAACATTATGTATGAATATTTTAGTACATTTAAATTATGTAGTTAATTTTTGAACATTTAGTTTAAATTTGTTTAAATAAGCTATTTTTATTAATCATCAATGCCTGATGTGTTTTTATTAATTTTTAAGAATCAGGTACAACTGAATTAAAAAAACAGTTCTTATTATAATTTTTTTTGCTTCAGTAATTTTTTCTCCTTATCTGCATTAATAGCAATAATTCACTATTTAAGGCAGATACAATTATAAATTGTATCATTATCAAATCTATTTAAAACCGACTTTATTTTAAAATTATTGGACACTCAAGTACTCATACATTTTTTTTTTACCCAAGATGTTTAAACTTAGCTTAAAAAATAAATTTTGCTAATTTTCCAAAATAAATGAAATTGCATATTTAAAAAAAAAAAAAGTACAATAACTAGTCTTACTATTTACTATCTATCTATCAGAATAGTTAGTGTTTAATATTAAAACAACAAAAAACCTATGAATTTCATTCATTTCTAGTCGTAGTGTTCAATAAAATAAAATAAGCCAAAAAATAATTGTTCTTTTCTTTTTTAATACTTATCTTAGGTACTACTTATGATAGATTTTTTTTCGTATTTTTCCCTGAATGGCCATAAGTTCTACTATAAGCCATTTCAAGGTTATCCATTAATTACCGGACACTCTGTATACATATATATGTGTTTATGTGTATATTTATGTGTTTTTTCAGGCTCCTTTAATGTTGTCACAATTTTAATAAATTTACGTGTTTACCCATGTGTAGCCATTAGTGATGTGCCGGATCGTTAAAAATATACATCCGCGGATACGGATCTGAATACGGATATTTGGTGTCAAGATTCGCGGATACGGATCTTAACTTTCTTACGTAGTCAGTGTCGGTACGCGCGACCTTGACACATGTTTCGACTTGTATTGCGCGGCGGATCTTTCTTTAGGTTACCATACCATTACCATTGGTAACTAACTACGGTAAAGTTTGCAACATAAAAGAGCCAAATATTTGATTTTAAGTAATAAAAAATATCTGTATTGAATTTAATAGTTTTTTATTGCTACCTAATTACCTATTTAAAGAATTTCGTTTATAAATTTAAAATTAATAAAGTAAATAGATCCGTAAAAGATCCGCCAAATAATAACGGATACGGATCTTTTATTGCCTCGGATATCCGCGAATACGGATACGGATATCCGGCACATCACAAGTAGCCATACATGACGCTGGCAGAAATTGCTGAAAAATCAGCAGATTGCCAAAAAAACAACTAACCGACATTTTCGGATATACGTAATTAAAATATATCCGAAATTGATATAAAAGTTTCGGATATATGGAGTCAGTGTATGTATGAGACATGTTATGATAGATTTTGTAGCAACCGGCCGAATTGACAGCCTAAAGCAGACTTTTCCAACTTTTAATGGCTTACTAGAACACTATAATTGTGCCCGTGCCTGAGCATCATGATTGTTCCATCCATCCATTCATCAGCCTGTAGACATCCACTGTTGGACATAGGCCTCCCAAGGAAAATGTCACCCAGAACCATGCCACCTGAAAAACCATTGGATGATGAGGATGGCTCTCTGCGACTTAAGAAATGTCGTCAGTTTACCAAGTGTTACTGACGGTCCTAAATCGAAACAATCTGTTTATATTTAATACTTATTTAAATGTTTTAATGTTTATTTACACCATTTATAATACGAAAACGTACCTATATTATGTGACCCATTTTTTATCCCCTACCCCCAGTGACCACCCGTAGTAATTTCACGTTGCAAGTTATTAATATGATTTTGAAGCATTTTTTACATTTTGGCTACGTAGCGAAAACGTGAAAAGCTACAGCGTCCACTAGGCGGCGATACCACCCCACCTTTAGAAACCTATGGTCTGAACATAAATTGCTCCAAAGGGGTATAATACGATTGTCACCACCCCACACACTATTGGATAATCTGAAATAATTTCATATTCGTAACCAAAACCGCTATGATGATGATGTGATCCGTAACCAAAAAAGGTGCTATCTCTTTGGACTAACCATTTGTTTTTGTAAAATCTCTTTGAGTTAAATAATCAATTTATTGAATGTTTTTGTTCAGTTCATGTATACCTATACGTATCTCCCACTATCCACAACCACATCATATCGTATGTCCCACTATTCTGATTATTCTATGAGGAGGAAAACTGATCTAACATGTTGATATAGTGTTTCAATTTTACTCTTTTTTTACACAACCATTTTAATATTTTTTGTCTCTGCTAATATTTATTATCTAATTATTATCTTCCAGTGCCTCCTGAAACAAAAACTCCAATATTTAAAAATATATCTAGTGGTGAACTCCATTGGGTACCAATTGATGCAGATACCAATGTTTTGCCTGATGGTGCTCTTATTGGTGGATTTGAAAAAGAGATTGTATATATTGTCAGAGCAAAACACAGGGGCTCCTTAACTCCTGGAAAATTTGTGCCTTCTGAAGGCTCAGCCTACATAGCTTGGGGAGGAGAAATGCACCACAAAGAGACATACGAGGTAAGCTGTAATATTTCTTTATTCATGGACAAATAACTGATGTAGTTGTTTGTTAACCATTCTCAACGACGCGATGTTCTGTAAGTCTATCATATAAATACTTCCGGGGTCTGACGCTCCATCATATGTAGTTTTTCCAATTGTTGCACTGACTGTACTGTTTTAAGGTGTCTCCACACTTGGCATATGGTAAGGAGGCCACCTAGTGTTAAATGTGAATTTATTCAGTTTGATTTCAATCTTCTTACAGATTTTGTTCATTGTGTAGCCTCTCGGATTTTTTCGAACCGTTATTCTTGCGGTAACACAAGATCCGATCCGATTTCTAATACTTGGGCATTTTCATAAAAATGTTCGTTTCATAAAAAGGGCGTTTTCAGGCTTGTCCCTCTAAAACATTATTTTTTTTTAAACAATTAATTCTATTTGAAACTAGAACAAAATTTTACATTGGGTTTATTATACATTTAACTAATATTTTATAATATTACTAAAGCCAATCGTAGTATAACTTTTTGATTAAAAATAATAAAACAACATAATGCTATCATTTTACCGTGTCCCTTTGCAGCCAGACGATATTTCAACATCGAATTTAAGTATTAGTTGTTAAAATTTGCTATCAGTGCAGTATTTTATTTTTCTAGTGATAATGTAGGGTCATTTTAAGAAAAATATATAGTATCACAATGCAAAATAAAAAAAATAAATAGAATTTAATTACCGGAGTGCATTTTAAAAACCCTGACACAGTCAGTTATGTTACCACATTTTTTTCTAAAATACTACACTTTTTGTATGTTTTATGTAATAACAACAATAACAGTCTTTTATTTGGTGCCTATTTTGTAAACATTGTTTAGTTTCTTCCAAAATTTCATTTGAGGAGCACATTATGATTCAGTGCTTCGTGTGGGCGTACTTTTTTTTGTCAAGGTGTGTTACCAATATTTCTTGACGCATTAATTAGTAAACATATTTTGTGGTAATTTTCAAAATATTTATCATCTAATACAACTTATAAAACTGTTGATGAGACGTCACCACAATCGTATATTTTTTAAATAATTATTAATCATGTGAGGGTAAGATAACGTTACGTCAGTTTTGTATGGTACTAGCCCCGCGCGTTGATATTGCGATTGGCGGCCATCTTGGTGACGTAGTCGAAGTCGCACCGTCAGTACCGTTCGCAAGGTCAGCCCACGCTTACGTGCTTACGCGCATCGAGTACTTGTTAACTATAGCTTTTTGTTTTTGTTATCCTGTTTTACTGTTGAGTTTTGTTACCTGTTACCCGTTAAAATGAGTAAGAAATTAATTAACAGTCGTGCTCGTGAAATGATTATTAAAGTGGACAATTATTTTGTAAAAGAGAGAGAGGACTCTAAGTTAGTTATTCAAAATATAAACCGTGCCTTAAAAAGTGCTTCGGACACTACCGAGGACATTTTAATGTCGAAGCAACTGGTAAAAGACATTTTAAATATTTTACAAAATTCTACCAAAGTCACGGAACGTGTGGCTTGTGCCACAGGCGTTGCAAAAAATACTGTGACGAAATTACGACGAGAGCATGAGTCAGCAACAGCAAGTGGCAGCAAAATGAGAACTCCTACCAAAGCAAAAAGGCAAAGGAAGGAATATTTCGACGGATTTTCACTAACAGCATTAAGAAATATCATTCATTCAATGTATACGGTGAGAAAAGAAATTCCTACAATGCGCAAAATCTTGGCGGCTGCAAAAGTAGACCTTAATTATACTGGTAGTGAAACTACACTAAGAAAAATAATTAAAACTGATTTAGGCTACCAATTTAAACTACACAGTGAAAAAATGTTGGCAAACAGCAACCGATGTAGGAGTGAGACGGAACGACTGCCCCGGCCGCCGATGGATAATAGTTCACGCGGGAAGCGAAACTGGCTTTGTTAACAATGCCCTTTTAATGTTTAAGGCGGACACCAAAACGGGGGATTATCACGACCAAATGAATGCCGAAAATTTTACAAAGTGGCTTACAGAAAAATTACTGCCTAATATACCACGCAACTCCATAATTGTGATGGACAACGCCCCTTATCACAGTAAGGAAGAGAATAAGCCACCAAACATGAATAATAGAAAACAGGTAATGGTTGAGTGGCTACAAGCTCACCACATCGAATTTCCCAGCGAGAGTACAAAACCAGAATTATATTTATTAATTAAACAGCACAAACCGCCGAAAAATTATAAAATCGACAAGTTATTAGCTGACAATGGCCACGAGGTCGTTAGATTGCCACCGTACAACTGCGACCTCAACCCTATTGAGTACATCTGGAACCTAGTAAAAATGAGGGTGTCAGAAAAGAATGTGGAGCAGTTAGAGAGAATTGAATTGAATCTCTGACGTTGGAGGCGTTGGCATCAATAACTCCAGATGACTGGAGAAAAGAAGTAAACCACGTGAAAAGGCTCTAAGAGGAATATTGGCAGAAAGATAGAATGACTGACGAGTTATTTATAATAAATACGGCAGACGACAGTGAATTTGAAACAACTGACACCGAAAGTAGTTCTGATTCGGAAGACAATATGAGTGGGATTGAAGAAATAGGTTAAGATTTTAAATAAACATAAATTTTTAACATACCAGCCTGGTTTTATTTATAATTTATAATCACATAACCCAGACATTAATTAAAAAATATTTTCATATTTACACATCAACAATAAGTATAATTATTATGTAGGTATTTATAGCATTTACTTTTTATGAAATTTTTTTTTGCTATCTGTATTTTTTTGCTATGGATGACGTCACGCAGCTGTTATTGTGACAAGGTTCCATCGCAATATCAACGCGCGGGGCTTATAACATACAATATGACCTAAAAAATAACAAAACTGACTATAAAGGAGACTGGCCATTACACTTTTTACCAACTTACCAAAAAGAGGTATGTATGCCTCCCATGTTTTATTAAAATTCGTTCAGCTCTTAAAGTTGTTAGGTAACAGAAGTGAGATGAACAGAAGAGATGGACAGACAGATATGATGAAACCGGATTGTCGATGACATATTTTTAATAAACAGACTTTTTGATATTTACAATTTTACTACAGTATCGATATAATATGAAAAAAAAATATAATTCATCCTTCTACACACATTTTATTTTGTCGAAATACTGTTTTGGATGCAAAAAGAAGGTCCTGGCTTCAGATTTATGATTATTATACTTCTTTCTGCCAATGAGTCGACAGAACATCAAATTCTTAATAAAGACACCTTATTTTTGGTGTACTTATTGTGATTTTAGTGTCTATGATCATTATCCGGCAGACGAATGCCAGCAATGTTTGATATTTTAATTTATTAAATATTTTTATTTTAATGACGAAGAGTAATATATATTATACTGTTGTGCGACTTAGTATGTTTAATAACATACTAATTCGCACCACATATTTTAAAAAGACAACATAATTTTAATGTAAACAATTTAAAAACGCCAAAAAGTAACTATAATTTATTTTTAACCGACTTCAAAAAAGGAGGAGGTTCTATGTTTCATTGTATGTATTTTTTTTTTTTTATGTATGTTCAGCGATATTTTTGTCAATTGTGGGTCGATTTTCAAAATTCTTTTTTCTTTCTAAAGGGTATACTCCAGAGGTGGTCCCATTGTTACCAAGTCATGATCTGATGATGGGAAGTCGTGGAAATCGAGGGCAACCCTCAAATTTTATAGGCACATATTACGTGTCTCATATATTTTCATAAGCTCTTTAAATATCTGCATCTGGCAGTGATAAACTCATTTAGGTGAGCTGATGATGGAAGGTACATCTCCTTAACAGTTAGGAGTTGGACGATAATTCTTTCAATATCATACGTCTGCATAGGCTTTTAGCTGTATTTTTTCAAGTTAACTGCCGAGGTGGTCCCATTGTCACTAAATCATGATCTGATGATGGGAATTCTTGGAAATCGAGGGCAACCCTTAAATTTTATAGGCTCATATTACGTGTCTTATGTATTTTTCAAAACTATTCAAATATTTGCATCTGGCAGTGAACATTTCAGTTAGGTGAGCTAGTGATGGAAGGTACATCTCCTTAGCGGTTAGGAGTTGGAGGATAATTCTTTTAATATCATACGCACGCATAGACCTTTAACTGTATTCTTTCAAGTTAACTCCCGAGGTGGTCCCATTGTCACCAAATCATGATCTGATGATGGGAATTCATGGAAATCGAGGGCAACCTTTAAATTTTATAGGCACATCTTATGTGTCTCATATATTTTCCAAAGCTATTCAAATATTTGCATCTGGCAGTGATAATCTCATTTAGATGAGCTGGTGATGGAAGGTACATTTCCTTAGCGGTTAGGAGTTGGAGGACAATTCTTTCAATATCATATGCACGCATAGACCTTTAACTGTGTTCTTTCAAGTTAATCACGTAAGCTAATAATTGAAGGTACTACTCCATAACGATTAGGAGTTAGGTAATTCTTTATGTTGCCGATATATGATCTTTGTTACGTTGGTAGAAAATAACATACCAAGCTGGAAAGATGACCCCTTTTCAATTCGCCTTTCTCAAAGTCGAACTGTTGTTTAATATATATACATATATATATCATCATCTGAACTTAAGCTTCTCTCATATTTCGCCACAAATTGCCAAACTTTTATTCTCCAGCAATTATCAGTTCGTTGAGTGATGTGGCCTGTCCATTGCCGCTTAGTGTGCTAATTCTTCGTGATATGTCGATTACACCCGTTATTCTATGGATTAGCATATTTCGAATCCTATCTCGTACAGAAACGATTGAGCATACCCCGCTCCATGGTACGCTGAGCGGCTTTGAGTTTTGTTACGAGACCCATATTTAAGGCTCACATTTTCATGTCATAAATCATGACTGGTCATAGACTTGTGCCTTCAGACACTGAGATATATTGGGTGAGAAGATTCTCTTAAGTTTCCTAAACGCTGTCCAGCCATATTGGATAATTGTATCAAAAATTTTTAATTTAAATACGTACCTATTTAGAACTGTCTTATTCTTTGGCTTACGCTTTCTCCTGGTATAGTCTTTTGAGTAGTATGTTAGACCTTAAGTCGCAAAAAACTGTCCCCTTAGAGTCTTTACACAACTCAGTGCAATATAAAACTGATCATTGGCAATTTACTTTTGCCTAAATCAATGACAGCTTTGTTTAAAGCTTTGTAAAGTACCCTGGAATTTATATACCGTAACCGCCCAACAGAAGATTAGCGCAAGCATTGTCCGTTCATTATCCCGTAACCTTTCGTTGCCTGATATATGGTTGACACAGGCACTATGGCAACTAACTCGTCACTGTCTTTAACTTTTGTGCCAATCGTGTCGTCATTAAATGTTATAAAAACTAAATCAGGTAACTACTAGTAACTAGCCTGTTTCAATTTGGTCACAACGAAGGGGAAGCCTACAAGTTTGGATATTATCTCCATTGCCCGCTTACCAAGCCATTAATGACAGAGATATTGCATCTTACCATGACTCTGGAGCCTATGTCTAGTTTTAACAATTGCATCAAACCGTCACAATTATTTACATCACTTAAATGTGGGTAGTATCTCATACCTAAGTTGCTGCCTCACGTGACGCATCGATAGCACATAAGGTGTATACGCGAATTGATTGAAACAGTGAAATTTAAACCATTGGCAATAAGATACAGCATTTCATTTCCATTTTTTCGAAATACGTTCTTAATTTTTTTATTTTGATTTCCTACTTCTATGTATGCGGATGCTACGGTTGGCGCCGGTGTTGGATGTGGTTTAGTAGATCAACATTCGACAACGGCGTCCTCCGATGGCATCAGTATGGATGAAGTTGAATGGGCGATAAGAAGTTTGAAAAATGGTAAGGCAGCGGGCATTGATATGGTGTCTGCCGAGATGATCAAGCTCGGTGGCTCTTGTGTCTGGGAGGCGTTCCTGTTGCTCCTCAATTTATGTTGGAGCTCGGGAATGGTTCCCAGGGACTGGAATAGCGCAGTCATCGTGCCTTTGTTTAAAAACAAGGGTTCACGTTATGACTGCGCAAATTACAGAGCCATAAGCTTGACCAGTTTGGCAGCAAAAGTGTATGGAAAAGTTATTGAAAGGAGAATGAGGATGGTGTCCGATGGTTTACTGTGTGAGACACAAGGAGGTTTCAGGAGTGGAAGGGGATGCATGGATCAAGTGTTCTCTCTGCGCAACATTGTGGAGAAGCATCTGGCTCTAGGTCAGAGGGTTTTCTGCAGTTTTGTGGATCTGGAGAGAGCATTTGACACGGTTGTACGAAAGGAACTTTGGGACATCTTACCGGAGTATGGTATTAACGGTAAACTGCTACAGGCTGTGCAGTCCAGTTACATGGACTGTAGAGCCTGTGTGCGGCTGGATGATGGAATGTCGCCTTGGTTTGACGTCAATATCGGCGTTAAGCAGGGGTGCGTTCTGTCAGCCAGGCTGTTTATCATATATCTGGATAAATGTCTCCAAAGGTTGAACGATATGAATGTGGGAGTCCAGATGGGCGACTCAGTGGTCACTGCTCTGCTTTATGCAGATGATGCAGTCCTGCTGGCACAGTCAGCGACTGACCTGCAGACCCTAGTCGACACAATGACAGAAGATTGTAAGAAAAGGGGTCTACGCGTGAATGTGAGCAAAACCAAAATAATGGTCTTTGAAAGAGATAAAACCAGAACAGATGTAAGAGTAACAATAGGTAATGATGTACTAGAGCAAGTGGATGAATTTGTATATCTTGGATGTGGATTTAGCCGAGATGGAAGGTACACCACTGATATAGAGCGAAGAGTGAATGCGGGAAATAGAGTGAACGGAGCGTTGGGGCAACTTTTCGGCAGCCACCACCTCAGCCAGAAGGCACGTGTAGCAATACATAACGCAGTGCTTGTCCCAACATTACTGTATGGAAGCGAGAGTTGGGTATGCAGAAAAGAGTATGATAGTAAAATTAATGCGGTCGAAATGCGATCTCTGCGGAAAATCTGTGGAGTTAGGCTGACCGACCGCATTCGTAACGACGACGTAAGAGAGCGAGTAGGTATGAAAGAGAGTATTGGTGTAAAGATGCGAAAGGGAATGCTCCGATGGTTCGGACATGTGGAAAGAATGCCGAACGAACGCCTGGTTAAGAAGATATACAATGCGAAAGTGGAAGGATGTAGGTACCGAGGGAGACCGAGACTAACCTACCTAGACCAGATCGGTCATGTACTGAAGGAAGGTGGAGTCAAGAGTCTCCGAAACCGGCGAGCGTGTATGAAGAGAATTATGAATGTTGAGGAAGCGAGTGAAGTATGCAGAGATAGAGTTCTCTGGCACTCTGTTCTCTCTGCCTACCCTGCAAGGGATATGGCGTGATGATATGTATGTATGTATGTATGTATTTCCTACTTCTATTCTTCCTCGTGCCACGTGCATTGTTAGTCTATCTACTCATAGTGCTATATTTAATAAATAATTTAATTTATATGAACTAGTTAAAATTATTACTTAACTACGATTATTTACACTAAAAATTAAAAAATAATTAAACTTTTTAAGAAAAAAATGTAAACCGACTTCAAAATAAGATCAGCCAAAAACCATACTTAAAACACTAAAAACCGAAAAATAAGATGAATTATTTCATTCTTGTCTAATTCTAATTATGTATTAATTTTTATAAAATATAATTACAATGTATGCTAGAAATCCACTAACACGATTTGAAGTCGGTGCCAAGCCAAATAGGTATACTATATCGCATTCAAACCACGCCACGCTTTGTGACTGAAGTGATCTGAACGCGCACTACTGTTTGCACTACTGTTACCTACATTAGTGAATTTAATAGAATTTAGGTAATTACATTTCTCACCTTGCAAACATAATCTCTCTATAACCATACACATAATATACTTTTTAAACAAGTCACTTTGTAGAAGGGAGGTTTGTGTCCATGTATATGATTAAAAATTTAAACGGATGTTAAGCAACATATTTGATATAATTTATTTTGAATATTAATTGTCTAATTGATTTGGTTGGTTTTATCAAAGTAATTATTTAGTTTCAATGAGAGATTTTAGAACTTATTATTGGATTCTGATGATAATGTAAATGGTTCTTTATAATTTTGTTACTGTCCCCCAAATTTTCAATTTAATTTCTGACTATTTTTTATATTTCAGGCTTTAATACCGTAATTTAACTTAATTTGAGTTAAGGTATATGATAACTGTTTTATTATTATAATTATATTAAAAGAAACTTACGTTTTACATAAAAAAATAAAAATAAGTGTTTCTTCTGTTATCAACAGTAACAAAACTTGCTAATTATTGTATATATTTTTAGTATTTTTTCAAGTTTGTTTGACGAAGTTACATCATTAGGTAGTTCAACCATGTTCTTTTTGGTTTTTTATTAAAAAGAGAGGTATTCCATTTATTGTTTCATTTTAATCATGTTATACAAAAGTATCAAACCTGACATCTTTTTGTCTGACTAGGCCTACGTTTTTGCTTATTTTTAATAAATTATGCAATCAATCCAAGTTAAAAACTGAAATTCGATAAATATGTAAATTAGACTATTACTAACAAATATAATATCATCTTAAAATTAAAGTTTAAAAAAATCGTGTGTTTTTTTTGGTACTGCCTATTTTTGTGAAAATGCCCACTTGCGTGTATCGGATTTGTATTGACGTCGTTTTTTTAGCTTGTATAGTTAATTTTTTTGAAATATTTTTTTTTATATTAATAAATTATAAAGTATAATTGATTGAATTAGGTAATACATGGCTGCAATCCATTAGTAATTTAAAATGGAGGAAAGGAAGAAAGATCCACCACTTTCCCTTGGTTAATATACCGTACAGCTCAAGAAAGGAAAGAATACGGGATAGGATCAAGGTGAAATAGGATATAAGGAAATCTTACTCTTGTGATGAGCACCACCAGAACTTCAACTTTTTCCGCAGAAATGCACCTTTTTTCGGTCACTGTTCGGATTTAAATGCAAAATGCGCCCTTTTTGCACATGAAGCCTAACCGTCCTGAGAATTTTTCGATTAGAGGCGAAACACGTATCGAATCATCATTCGCATTTATGCGGCAAATTGCAAGTTGAAGTTTTGGTGGTGATGAGCAATCACAGGAGTAAGATTTCCTTATATTCTATTCCATTTTGATCCCATCCCGTATTCTTTCCTTTCTTGAAGTTTGTTCCTTTCTTGGCACGTGTTTCGTCAGTTTATATGTACCGAAAGCAATTTTTCAACTTTAATGGCCTTTCTCCTGAGCAGATTCATTCCTCGGAGGGCACACCTCGGAGATCATATTTCAGTATCAACGTGTAAAAAGCACAAAAATGAATGAGTTTAAAGTCTAAAATGATAATATTGTTACAGGTTCTGTGTGGATATGACTGTAAGTGGGTACCAACTGAGAGAGAAGTTATACCTCTCGGAGCAGTTGTTGCTGGTTATTCTGAGAATATTGATCGTGAGAAATTATATGTGGGCAGAGCAAAATATCGTGAGCACCTTATCCCAGGCAAAGTGCAACCATCACACAGAGTCTGTTACGTGCCACACAATGGTAGGGAACATGGAATAAAAAAATATGAGATTCTTGTAGTTCACCAGGGAGAAAAATATGCTGATACAATAATATTACCAAATAAAGAACATCCCGAAGATGATCCAGATATAGATTCTGGAGATGATGTAATTTGGGTTGGTGCAGATGCTGATGAGTTAAATGATTTTCCATTTTAAGATAGATATATGCAAATGAATTGTTTCAATTTTCAATGTTATAATGAAATTACATTTATGTTTTCGGGAGCAGTTAGCCTACAGTTATCTCTTCTAAATTTCATTTAAATCCATTGCAGTATTACAGTGGTTAAGAAGACACAAACAGAAACAATCTTTCGTATTTGTAATAATACTATGATTAATTAGCAGAGTACAATAAAATGAATAAGGTATATTATAACACATTTTTGTTTTACTGGAATACATTAGTTGCACCGTATATGTGCATTAATCATATCATCATAGAAGTCATCATCATAAATTAGAGAATTTCATTGCATTTTACTGTCTTTTTCCAGACGGTAAAAATGATTTTGGAGAGGAAAGAGATATTCATATAACCCCTTTGCATTATTTTCAGAATCGAATAATATGCCTGGAAAAGCGTTTCAATCGAAATGATTATTTATTTTTTGCTCTTTCCATCGTCGAATATTATAGAGCTAAATCCAGTGTTTCGGTGTCATGCCGCATGCGTCAGGGCCAAGGCGGACAGACACCTCAAGGAGTCATAGACAACATGCACCTTAATATGAGGAATATCAGAGGATCGGCGTCTTATTGGCAGAAATGTTGCTCTGAGCTTACCGCAATGGTCCGATCTTTGGGGCCTCCTACGTGGTTCATGACGTTCTCATGCAATGACCATAATTGGATAGATAAGACCAAAGTCCTTATTGCGGATGGTCGTGATGTAAATGAAGCAGAGAGCTTGTCTTTTTCTGAGCGTTTGCAGTTAGTAGAGAAATATCCCGTTGTTATTTCTCGGCAATTTACTATTCGCGTAAACACTCTGATGCGATTTCTAAAACGTAATCGAGACTGTTTAGGCGGTCCAGTAGTCGACTTTTGGTATAGAGTGGAGTTTCAAAATCGTCGAAGTCCGCACCTTCACATGTTAGTATGGTGTGGCAATATACCAAATTTCTCTACTCCTGAGAGTATCAAAGTTATCGCAAAGGTTGTTTCGTGCTCCTTAACGCCTAATGATCCTGTATTGCAGAAATTAATATAAGATGTGCAAATACACAAGCATACGACTACGTGCTACAAAAACAGCAATATTAGCTATTATCGTTTTGGTTTTACCGAGGCCCGTATATGAGACAACTATTTGCTTAGGTCCTGATGAAGTACTAGCTAACAATGGACGATTTTGTTGTTTGAAATGAACTGAAAACGAAAGCATGGTTAATAACTACAATCCAACTTTATTGAGGCTCTGGAAAGGGAACATTGATGTGCAGCCGTGCGGTGACGTAACAGCAGTTGCGTACTATGTGGCTAAATACGCAAGTAAATGCGAACCGCATGAAAGTGGTGAAGTCGTAAGAGAAGCTGTTGCGAAGGCTAAGAGGCAAGGTGGTCCTGTCTGGAACCAGCTATTTGCAGTATCATGGCCATTCTATCGCAACGACTCGTAAGTGCTCCATAATGCGCTTATTGGTTATGCCATTTACCGCTAAAAATGTCTTCAAGAAAAACAGTTTTCATAAATAGTTATAAGCTAAATGAACGTTACAGACTTTTAAGATTTGATAACAATGATACATCTATATACAATAACATTTTCGACCGTTTTGTATTACGTCCAGACAAACTAGAAGTTTCAAGTCTTGCTGAATTTGCTGTGCGTTTCGAAACGGTATGGAACGAAGACAATAGTGACGAAGAATTAAGAGATGAACGTTCCGCCGGCCAGATTTATTCAACTCAAAGAAGTTTGCCGTATTACGCACACGATACTATACATTGAATAGTGACAAAAAAGCTTATTACTACAGCTTGTTAGTTTGTCATGTACCATTTCGTGATGAAAATGAACTTCTACTCGAAGAGGAAACCGCTGAGGCATGTTTCATTAGACGACAAAAAGAACTTCGACCATTAGATAGCAACGTAAGTGCAGTAGAATTTGCTTACGCAGAACAAATGATACAGCAGGCTCTTGCTTAAGCTGCCGCGCTTAACGCCGCCCGTGATCCTTATAATATTGACGCTCCTTTGATTTGCGGCGGCGAACAAATTATTAATAACGACAATTATTGTGAAGATGTATGCGAAACGTCTGCAATGCCAGATGAAGTCTTCTTAGGTAACATTCGAGGTCTAAACGTCCAACAGAGAGATCTTTTCCAGAAAGTATCTGGGGCTGTTGAAAGTAATTTGCATGGACAAGAAAACCGATTATTGTTGTTCATAACGGGTGGTGCAGGAAGTGGAAAGTCATTTGTACTAAAACTACTTGTGGAACATATAAAACGCTGTTATGCACCTACAGTTGACTTGATACTCCAAGCAAAATTTGTTGAGGTGGGTTCTCTTACAGGACTAGGTGCACGTTAAATATTTGGAAAAATATTACTCATTTTTTTTTACTTCCAACTGAAGAGTAATACCATGGCATACAAAAAAAATCACAGGGCAAAGGTTAGAAAATGAAAGGCGCAATATTAATTGGCTAATTATAGATGAAATTTCTATGGTATCATATGAAAATTTACGTATTATTCATCTGCGTCTTCAAGAATTTAAGAATAACGATAAATTATTCGGCGGAGTGCATATATTGCTTTTTAGCGATATACTGCAACTTCCACCAGTAAAAGAGAACTGGTGCTTTATTCAACCACCAAGTTTTTTGGAGGAAGTACACCTTTGGCACCAATTCTCTTTTTGCAAACTCACTATAAACATGAGACAGCGCAATGACACTGAGTTCATTGACCTTTTGAATAGTTTGCGGGTTGGGGAATTAACAACAGCTCGGCTACAGTTACTTTTGGAGCGGCGACACTTGCCTTTGTCAGGAGATTTTGCTGCTGGGATTGCTGTCCGTATATTTCCTACTGTTAGACAAGTTGACTCATATAATAAAAAAATGAACGCTGAAAATGATAAAATACACCGCATGTAGATTGTACACGATAAATGCCTGAGATGAATCTCGCGAGGTGGCAACGTATGGCAGAACACCACCAGAAAATGTTATACCTATAGACATTAATAACTGCGGTGGTTTGTTATCAACTGTAAAGTTGGGTACCGAATACCCGAGACATGTTACGACGCAATATTTCCGTATCCGAAGGGTTCGTGAATGGTGCCATGGACATAGTTAAAAAAGTTAAATGGCCTGCTCTTCGACGAGACTAATTAGAAGAAGGTGAATTGCCTGAATCTGTGCATATAAAATTTGATGACGTGGTTGTGGGCCTCAGGATAAAAGATAATGATGGTTGCGTACCAATTACACCTGCTTGCACAACTTTCCAAGCGTAAAGAGGATATGGAGATGTCGAGCGCAGGGTGTTGTCGTTCATTTTAAGCTGGGCGGTGACTGTTCACAAACTCCAAGGTACAACACTTTATAAAGCAGTGATTGATTTAGGCAAGAAGAATTTGGGAAGGGACAGATTTATGTAGCCCTCAGTCGCGTCAAAACCTTAGACGGCATTGAACTATCTGATTTGGTTGCCCATAAACTTTTAAGTCGACCCCATGATGATGAGAAATGATACGCTTGCGTAATCTTTAATATTTTCATTTTCAAATAGTTTTATTCCGTTTATAATGTTTGTCGGTAGGCCAAATTTAGTATGTAGATGACAATGCAATTAGATCAATAAAACCGTTTATCTTAATACGCATCACATACGCGTAAACAAGAATTGCTGCTTTTACATACAACCGTTCGTTGTTTTTACCTATTTTATAGTACCTATACAACCCCTTAGTAGTGAAATTTTGAAAAACGCTAATACACGTATTCCTTTTATTTCTAAAAAGATGCAGGTATACGAAATTTCGTACTTCTAACTTTGAAAACGACGAACTTCCATATAAATATTCATCCCTTGACCCTTATTTTACCCCTTAGTAACATTGTTGTTTTATCATCAGCTAAACATCATAAACATAATCTCCATACGCAAATATTCAAACTAAATTATGTATAAAGACATCAGAAACAGCATTTTTGTCCTCCATTTTGAGGCATTCCCCTCGATTTTCCCAGGATCCCAGCATTAGATCCTGATACCCTGGATATGGGACTACCTTTGAAGTATCCTCTCTCTAACAAAAAAAAAAATATAAAAATCCATCCATAATTGGCTTTGCTATCGCGTATAACACACACAAAAAAATCATAGCGGTCGAATTGAGAACCTCCTCCTTTTTTGAAGTCGGTTAAAAATGAATAAGTTATATTCTTTTTATAACACGTTTTTGTTTTACTGGAATACATTAGTTGCACCGTATATGTGCATTAATCACCTACTCCCAGCTATTTTGGGTTAATTCAAAATGCTGCTTTTCTTGCTTTGGCGAGCCTGAAATTTCTCGATTGTCATCATCTTAGCTCATATACGTTCCACTAATGCGTACAAGCCTCCTCCACAACAACGAGGGAAATTGATCTACTTTATACCTCGCTGGTCAGACGTATTATGTTATCTGCATATTATATCCCTTAGTCGTCTTTTACAACACTCACGAGCAATACAAGGGATGGTTTCTGACTTTGTTACTACACGAATAGTTTTCGATTGTACTGTCAATATATCTTGTATTTACGAGGGCTGATAAGTAGACATGCGCGAAACAGTACTTCGCGAAGTGATGTTATATGGCATTACATTTCGTGCCGAGTAATATTACATTTTACCATCACTTCAAACATCACACGACATTTCATGTCATGTGTGATGCGTAATGCGATAGCGCTCTATATATACGGCGGGCGGCGTCAAGAAATATAAGCCTTAACGTTTTGAAAATAAAGCTCAAAATAAATATTGAATTGCCAGACACCGAACATTGCAGAAATGCAGAACAGTACACGGGTGTTCGCGTCATGTTTAGTCGCGTAATGTGTAATATGACAGTACGCGGTCGGGTAATATTACGTGTGATACATCACTCGCATTACTTATACATGTCTACTGATAAGTTCGCGGCCTCTACTAATCACAAAATAAAAGGCCCGTTTTGACAGTTCACACCCAAGAAGTTCTCTATTTTTTACCGATCGAAATGTTCTAAGGTAATTACATTTTTCATTGATGGGTACCGCTCACTCGGCTAAGTGCCGTTCATAACGATTTTTTCATATTCTCCACAGACTATTAATAATCGGTTAAAGAAAAAATAAATCGATCAAAATATATTCTTTTAAGGTGGACTCGCAGTTGTCCGGTTTTATTAATTTTAATACTAGTGTTTAGAATAACTGAATTTCACCAGCGGTGTATTGATCTTTACTGAAAGTTATGAGTTTGGAGCTAACAAAGTCACAAATTGGGACAATGTCATATTTGTCGAAATGATTTGGCTGAACTTGAATCATACCGTGCCACAGTCGTGGACGGACGATACCAAGGCATCTTGCTCAAAAGTGCCAATGGGAAAAGGTGGACGCTTAATAATCTGCCACGCTGAATCAGCTGGGGGAAGTTTTTTTTAATGATGCCTTGATTGCAATGGAGTCTAAAAGTACAAAAAAATATCACGAAGAAAAGGACGCAAATAAATTCACAGAGTGGTTCAGCATGGACACAAAATGATAAGAGTGCCACCATACCATTGTCAGTACAATACTTTGATCTGGGCTCCAATGAAAGGATACGCAGCACGCCACAATACAAAGCCGCCATTCTCCACTAAGAAAATTATGACATTGTTGAATGAAGCTTGTGCCAAAATTACTAAAGAAGACTGGACAAAAGTGGTAGAAAACTCGAAAAATAATTAAGGAAGACTATGATAGAGACATCAATATTGACAATATAATTGAAAATGAAATAATTATAGATGCGGGTGACGATAGCTCAACCGACAATTTTGGCTCATCATTTGAAGAAAATGTAGAAATTGAAGATTCACTTTTTCTCGATTTTTTATTTTGTGATTGAGTGAATGTTATTGTAACACAAATATATAATGATAGAAAATTGACTTTTCATAACATTGTGTCATTTCAAAATACCCATAATATCAAAATTTTAACTTAAATTTTCAAATCAGAACTTTAATCCAATGCACTTTACAATACATATTCAAATCGATTAAATACTCACGCAAACTTGAATCGATATATCGTGAGTATCGAGTACCGAGTCGTATGGTTATATCAGACAAATGTCAAAACGGGCCTTTTATTTTGTGACAACTATAGGTTACTTAATGAAAGAAAAGTTTAGTTTTTTAATTTTTATTTTTCAATATAATCACCCTCAAGCGAAATACACTTCTCACATCGTGAATACAATGCCTCTAAACCGTTGAAATAATATTCTGAAGATATCTCTTGAATATGACTCTCCACGGCTGACTTCATCTCATTGTCATCCGAAAATCTTCGCCCCCTGAACTCCTTTTTCAGTTTCGAAAAAAGGAAAAGTCAAGAGCCAGGTCCGGACTATAGGGGGGATGGTCAATTTCTGCGAACCCAGTAACTTTTAAAGCATCCCTCTTAACGCGAGCGGTGTGAACGGGCGCGTTGTCTTGCAGAAACACACCGCGCGCTAATTTGCCACTTTTCTTCTGTACGACTCCTTCACGTGCCTGACCCAATAAATTGGGGCAGTATTGACCATTCATTGTAGTTCCTTGAGGCAAGTAATCAATTAATAAAATTCCCTCGCTATCCTAGAAAATAGTCGTCATAATCTTAAAGGCAGACTTTTCCACTTTAAACTTCTTTGGTGGTCTTTCTCCTTTTTTAATCCACTGCATAGACCCTTGTTTGCACTCCGGATCATACTGACGAATCTAGCTTTCGTCTACTGTCACAATGCGGTTACAAATTTCGTCCAAATCGTTCTGACACAATTCCAATAAATCCTTATAATTCACCAGTCGTTGTTTGTCGAGTGGGGTGAGCATTCGCGGTACCCAACGCGCACTAATTTTTTTCATGTGTAAATTTTGGTGTAAAATTTCTCCGATTCGCTCTTTACTAATCTGTAACTCTTCAGCTATCTGCCACAATTTTATTCTTCGATCGGCCATTACTAATTTTTCAACTTTTGAACATTTTCTTCGGTCACTACTACACTACGTTTTGTAATGTTTGTAACCTGTGGATCCTTTGTGTATTGTGCGCGAACACTACGCTGGCATAGTTCATGATAGGCCGTATGCAGGCAGTGTATAATCTGACCTTGTTCTTTAAGGACAGTTTGGATTTGGCGTTTAACAAACTATGAAGGCGGCGGAGAGAGGACCGATCCCTGAGGGACGGCCTTGAAAGGGTGGGCGGTCGACAACGTTCCGTCCACCCTGTAGCGAGAGCTGCGATGACTCAGATAGTTATGTATAATTAAAATTAAATATTCTGAGACTTTAAAACTATATAATTTGTAAATTAGACCCTCACCCTCAAGAGTATGAAAGTAAAATTAATGCGGTCGAAATGCGATCTCTGCGGAAAATCTGTGGAGTTGGGCTGACCGACCGCATTCGTAACGACGGCGTAAGAGAGCGAGTAGGTATGAAAGAGAGTATTGGTGTAAAGATGCGAAAGGGAATGCTCCGATGGTTCGGACATGTGGAAAGAATGCCGAACGAACGTCTGGTTAAGAAGATATACAATGCGAAAGTGGAAGGATGTAGGTACTGAGGGAGACCGAGACTAACCTACCTAGACCAGATCGGTCATGTACTGAAGGAAGGTGGAGTCAAGAGTCTTCGAAACCGGCGAGCGTGTATGAAGAGAATTATGAATGTTGAGGAAGCGAGTGAAGTATGCAGAGATAGAGTTCTCTGGCACTCTGTACTCTCTGCCTACCCTGCAAGGGATATGGCGTGATGATATGTATGTATGTAGACCCTCATGCCATACTTTATCGAACGCCTTCGCTACGCCTAGGAATAGTGTACTTGTCAGTGTGCTTGCCTCTAACGAACTGACTACTGGCGTATTCGATTAATCTATAAACTTGTTGGACACAGCTATGCTGTGGACGAAAGCCAAACTGCGCGTCGGGTATGAAAACCAAATTGAAGAAATGGGTGTTATTTATACTATCAATAAGTGCCGCAAGTTGTGCTATCAGTAACGAGATCATACCTTTTTGTTAAGTACTTTAGGGCGCGAACTTATCAGGCGCCCTTGTATAATATATTTAATATCTGGATGATCATGATGGTATTTTCTTTTTAGTGGTGTTATGGAAGATATATTTAAATATAATTAATAAATTATGGAAAACATTTTAAAACGGCAAAAAATAATAAAGAAACTAAGAACCCGAACCGGAGCTGTCTCAATTAGACTACTCGATTTGCCAACTGAGCTATGTCTATTCTTAATGATAGCGTCAAAATTTATCTTCATATTCTAATAGTTTTCACTCAATGAATAATTATATTTTGTCGTTTTCTGAAAATACTGACAAAACAATATTTTTTATAAATGAAACCCAGCTAAATCAATTAATCGCTCCTGGAACTCCCCTACACGCTAAATTTCATGAAAATCTTTGAAGCCGTTTCCGAGATTCAGATTATATATATATTTACTGACGCAAACATTCGTGCTATCTGTGAGCTAATTGAAGCTGACTGACGAATTGCGGTACACTAAGCAACCACAAATGTAAAAATATCGTATGGGAGTACTCAGTCAATAATTTCTAATGAGTACAATGAATACTATAGGTCAGAAAGGTTCCTCGTTCACTAATGGTAAATCACAAACCGAACCGTCTTGTGGTGTGTGAAAGGCTTTTAACATAATATGGAGAAGAGGGTGATTATCTATTATTTGAGTTGTTTATGATTCGATAAATTGTCTGAGGTGATAAAGTGCCTTGACCTGTTTTTTAAATTGCGTCATGATTTTATTGCAGTAAATAGTGTAATTGTTCAATGTGGATCGAAGTCCGTTTCCTAGTTCAGCGCTCACCCATAGGTAAAAGCTGTTAAAGCCATGTGCCGTTAACCGTTATGCTAGGGCCGCACCTGCGTGTATCGTCACGAACCTTCGTGCAATGAGACGATATACGCAGATGTGACCAGTCATTATTGGCTATCGTCACGAACATTCGGGCTTCGTGTGCGTTATCGCTTGGGTGGCGATAAGTCAAAGGGTTTTAGCGCGCCAGCGTGGTCAAACTAGCGTTTATCATTTCGGCGAAAATTTTCGATGTGTGTAGACGCGTTCGAGGATCTCCAGTTAATCAATAAATATGGAGTGGAGCGATGAAATGGTGTTAGAATTTTTACACCATGATGAAGCTGAACCGATGAAGGGATCCAAAAAAATTAATTATGTAATTATTAGCATAATATAGCTATAAAAGTAAAGCAATTCGTAATCCATAGTTAATCGCATGAAAATGATTTCGGCCATCTTTAATTATTGCACGATACTTCGTGTAAAATATCGAAGTCGCTAATATGACCACAATACTATCGCGATAATATTCTAGTGTACAAAACGTACGAAGCTTCGCCACATATTACTTCGGGACGATACACGCAGGTGCGGCCCTAGCATTACACACATACAAAAAATCAAAGTCGCCTACTAGAGAGCACAGGCAATCCGTTCCAATTGTGCTACCATTTATATCAGCGTGAGCTGTCATATGACATTCAATTTCCGGCTCGTAATATATTTTCGTCTTTAAAGGAGACGTGTGCCATCTACCCGACAATCAGACATGCGCGAAACAGTACTTCGCGAAGTGATGTGATAAGGTATTACATTTCGTACCGAGTAATATTACATTTAACCATCACTTCAAACATCACACATGACATTTCATGTCGTGTGTGATGCGTAATGCGATAGCGCTCTATATATACGGCGGGCGGCATCAAGAAAGATAAGCCTTAACGTTCTAAAAATAAAGCTCAAAATAAATATTGAATTGCCAGACACCGAACATTGCAGAAATGCAGAACAGTACACGGGTGTTCGCGCCATGTTTAATGTGATGTTTAGTCGCGTAATGTGTAATGGGTCAGTACACGGTCGGATAATATTACGTGTGATACATCACTCACATTACTTACACATGTCTACCGACAATGTTTACACATTGTACATATTTAATACTCTAACTTTGCAGTTAGAATTGTACTAAACGATGACACGACTCTGTTATTCAAACTACTGAAAATTAACATGCTTGATTATTTATAAAAACGTGATTACGAGCGAAAAAATGTCCCATGTGTAACATTCATTTTTCGCTCGTAATCAAGTTTTTATAAATAATCAAGCATATTAAATGTCAGTAATTTCAGGGTAGGAACTGTAAAGCTAGGGAATCAGGGAGGTAACAATTAAATAAGAACCCATATTAAACGATTTTGGGCTTGTACCACTTAATACATGCATACTTATTGTTAATAAGTATAACAATAAAATCAGCTAAGTGTATAACAAAATATTACTGTAATAAAAATTAAATAAAATCTTTATATGTACATGATTAATATAATATATGACGAATATCCTATGCTAATGTTCAATTTAAAATTTCAGAACCAAGAAAAAATTACAACAATATTGTTAAATGTACCAAGGGTTCCATAACAATCCATTTCCTCGAAACTCACTTGCTGTGAGTAGTTTCAATATAACATGAATAGATTAATTCCACATGCCACGCTATGCAAATAGCAATACTTTAATGTTTGAGATAAACTTTACAGAAGACAAAACTAATCAGTTTGCAATTTTGAAGTTATTATTTTCCAGTGTTAGGTAGCATCGGTTCTTGTTCTTATATGTTATTAGTTCTTATTTAAGTGCCATACATGATGTTTTAGCACTATGTAAAAACTGCACTCTTGCTGCATATCATGCCTGTAGAGGTTGGCACCAAATATTTGATTTAAAATCACTTCGTTAATATTAAAATGGTACATTTGCTTATTTTACATATATCTAGGATTACATATGTTCAGAGTTTCATCATTTATGGCTTGTGGAATATCTTTCTGTGGTATTACCAATATTTCATATGAATTTACTTCAATTTCTTTGCCATTGAATGGTAAGTAACAAGTTTTATATAGCACATGCACTTTGCCGGTCAATAGCTTTTTTTTATATATAGCACGACCAATATACAATGGTTCATTATGTATTTCAGATCGTCCACCAATAAATGCATTTATAGGAATTTGGTCTCCTTGAGTTTCTTTCCATGATGCATTATATCCACATAATATCTAAAAAAAAATAAGATCAGTAACACATAATACGTTTAAACGTGGTACTAGCTATGCCTTAAAGGACTTCCATTAATCACGTGATCTTTTTTTTTTAGCATTTTTTTGGCGGCGGGCTATGGTGTGGTCATCCCGCTAAATCCGTCCGGGGCAACAGAAGAAGCGGCGCGCGACCCCATACACCCGCTCTAAAATATATCTGTACCATATGCTTTTTGGAGCGCTTCGCTTTCGTCATTCTTGCGACCCGTTTTCGAGTTTTAAGACAATCGCTAAATTTTAATCTTGAAAATTTGTATTGGAAAGTTGTGTTTTACACAACTTATTGAGAAAAAGTCTTGACAATTTTTTGAGGAAAAGTTTATTTGCCATTTTGGCATCGAACGCATTTCTTTTTGTGTAATATTTTTATAAGCTTCACAATTTAAGTCCCAAAGGCAGGGCAAGTCTTTGTATAACTCGAGAAGTTGAGTAATAACATCGCGAACGCGTTACATGCGTCTACGCTCACCTCTGCAGCGTGACTGTCGTTCGCTTGGTTTGAAGCAAGCGGCTAGACGGTTTCAAAAAAGATTTAAACGAACGCTTGGCCAGCGGTTTGAAGCGCAAGCCTCGCTACCAAGGGCGTTTAGAGGTCATACGAAATTTGGCATAAAACATCTATCTACACTGTTTGAAACAGCTGCTTCAAACCACTGTTTGAAACCGTGTAGCGCATGCTTTAGGACTTCGTGATTTTTGTCAAACCCCTCCCCCCCCATTCTTTCAAACCTCACGTGATTAATGGACGGCCCCTTAGGCAAGTACTTTAAAAATATTAGGTACAAACACTTGAAAGCTATTTAATTTTGTACACTTGATACAATCTAATTGCTTTCTATTATGTCTTGAACAGTAAATGAACAAACACAGATGGAGAACATTTGCAGGGTGGTGTTTTAAATTAAAAAAATATGAACTGCTAAGCAATCACAGCTGCAGTGGAAACTTGATTATCCGGCCCTCAGGTATACAGTTTTGCGTTATGAAATATATACAAAACAGCTTTTTCTATACATTCTATTATTAGGTTTTCAATTATCCAAATACCAAAAGACTACAATTAGGTTAATCGAGTTTTCACTTCAAAAGTCTAGATGATAATTTTAAATAAATATAATAAATACCTCAAATTCTAATTTAGCATGTTCTCTACGGCCCCAAGGAACAAATGCCATGTTACGAGATGGTACATATTTTCCAGGGCAGAGTGAATTGTTATGGTAAGCCCGAGCAATGTATATAGGTTCATCTTCAAACCCACCAATCATTGCCCGAGGAGGTAATTGCCCTTCCTCCAGTGGAAGCCAGCAAAGTTCATTTTCTAATTCTTTCCAAACTATTGGTTTAGATATAAATGGTGGAACTGTCAATGAAAACAACATGTATTCTATTAAGTGAACATAATTTCTAATGTGAATTCTCATTGCCTTCTTCTATCAAGAACATTTATGATGATTTATTTTAATTCATTTTCAATTCACACATATTCCACTGTTGGGCATAAGTTTCCATTACAATTGGAGATCAAATATGCCTATTATGTCGCACTGGCTTAATACCTCTCACCATGTGACATGAACACTGCTGATGGAAATTAATAGTTAACTGAATTGTCTGTTCCTAATTTAAAAGAATTTTATAATATAAATACAATAAAAAGAAATAGGTCTCTTCACACTTACTTTCTAAGACCCATTCCACAGGAATCCAACTTCTACTTAACGTATGAAATTGTACATAGCCAATTTCAATCCTAGTATGCAAATCATAAACTAAAAAAGGTTTACGATTAGAAATTAAACCCATTTTAAGTTTGTTATTATACCATGTAACCCAAAATTCATACCACTGTTGGAATTCAAAATTACTTAGTGAAAATGTTGTTACTTCTTCCTCGTCGACAGTCATATTGATAACTTTTGTCTGACGTCCAATAACAATCTGTAAGGAATATAGAAATATATGTACCTCTAGAAAGGAATTTTTTGAAACCAAATATGTGGACATTAATATCCCTTGTGCGGTAACAGGATAAGAATATAAATTGTAAATGTTTCCTATTGAAGATGTAAAATTTAGTTGAGAGAAACAAAGCCAATATGCAGCAACAATTCCTGGGCAACTTATAATACAAATTATTATTATCAACAACCCACCTGTCAAGGGTTGCAATTATGGCATTATTCGCTTTGGAAAGTCCAATATTTAACAATAAACGTTAATTATTAAAAATGGAAACATAGATGGCTGTACTAAAAATGTTTCAAAGGTGCCATTCTTAAAAAAATTAGTACAATGTGTAATCATTGCCCAGTAGATTGCAAACATCGCCCAGACAGACAATAAAATAATACATGCCATATTTATGCAACAGCTCACACTAAGCGGTAGGGCAATTGGATTTTTAATAGGCGTGAGATTAAGTCCCACATGTGACAATCATTTTTTGTTAGGAAACAAGTATTTTTAAATAACTTAACTATAAGTATGTTAAACCTCAATAATTTGAGTGCTTTTTATAGTAAATTGGGCCCTGCTTTTGCATTTGCCGTTGCCGCTTAATATTAGTCTATGATGCAGTTTTATTATTAGTTTATAATCTATAATGCTGTAAATTATAGAAACAAATATTACTTATTTCATGCATAAAATAGAATATATTAAAAGAATAAAACTTTTAATACTAATTTATTTATTCAGTCATTTATTACTTCAAAAACATTGCTTACACTTTTGTATTTTATATACAAAATGCCACAATACATTTCATATACGGCTATTAAACAATAATTATTGGACATTAATAGTACAAACCTTATATAGTTCTAGACGTGGTGTTGGTTTTCCAAGTAATGTCACAGTAGGACCGACACCAGGTAATGGCACCTTCAATTTGAATTTCATACCACCATTGTGTACTCTGTGTAGAACATTGTACTGCGCTGGTGTTATCTCTAATAACGTGAAAAATAAACAATTATTACTAGCCTCCTTCCTCGCAGTATATGTTAGATGCACGTAAAATGGTACAAACCTCTCATATCTCCCATCGTTACGTCGTATAAACACTAACAGAAAGATGATGAAATGCAAATAATAAGCAATATTTTCATTACAATTTTTGCTGAATGGCTTTTTCCGAGTGAGAAACTTAATTTTGCCAAACTCAAATATAAGCCAAACCAGTTCAATAATAGAAAGAGCTTTTATTATGACTCAAACATTAACATTATTTACTATAGGTATAGTGAGTCTGAGTAATTACTAGGGATGTGAGGTTACTGGAAAAAAATCGATTAAATAAAAATCGATTTTTTTTTATTGAATATTAATCGATTTTCCAAAAATCGATTATAATCAAAATAAATAATCGATTTTTACGAAAAAATCAATTTCTTTTTCTATTATTTAAAAATGTATATACTTTTCATATTCCAATAATAAACCTAAGAGATTCATATTAACAATTAATCAGATTAAAATCAAATAAAATTATTTATATGAATAAAAAATCAACCAATTCAAATATAAAATTCATCAAAGCGAATATTCCTTTAAATTTTCAAGGTAAGGAATAAGGAAACCAAGTGTAATTATTGACACATTTTTTTTTATTATCATAAAAATGAAATGATGAGCGCCCTAACAAAATAACAACTTTATTGTCTCAAAAACTAAAATATAAATCACAACAAAAAATGCCATAAATGTCCAGTACTATTTTTTATTTAGCTTACGTCTAGCAGTGGACGACAATAGCCTGACATGATGATGATTTTTTTTAGGGAGGCATAGTCCGGAACGTGCACGTCGCGTCCTTTTTTTTTTTATTGGTGGGCTATGGATGCGTCTCGCCCCGCCAAATCGGTCCGGGGTGACGGAAAAGGCGGCGCGTGACCCCATAGACCCACCGTAAAACCTTCTCTCTTCGCCGTGCGAGCGGACCACCGGTACTCGATTTTAACTTCGGTGGCCCGCCCGGCGGTTTACCCTCGTGGGTTCCTCTCATCGACGCCCCGACAGATTTCGCCGTCGGGGCGTCGCCCTCACGCGGTGGCCTCACGTCGGGTGACCGGACAATTCCCCGGTCCGATCACCCGAGGCCTCGGTTAGGGCGGCATCAGGCGCAGGTATTCGCGCCTGCGCCGCCCCGGCCGCTGACGGCGGCCCGGGTCGCGGGAATCCTCCCGGACTCGTTCCGCCGCCTCCTTCTGCGAGATGACAGCCTCGCAGAACACGTCGCGTCCCCTGCCAGTCTAGTCAGACTTCAATCCGGTTCATATGCGTACCGCAGTACGGGTTAGGGTGTCCCCCTGAGGCGACGTGGGTCGAGCCAGAATACTGGAGAATATTGAAAGAGAGTATGGTAGATACAGCGAAAGAAGTATGTGGAAGCTCAAAAAAGCATAAAAAAACAAATGGTGATGCTTGGTGGGATGAGGAAGAGGCAGCTTCCGTAGAGCAAAAGAAGAAACTGTGGCTGGACTATGTCTCTTCTTTGAATCTGAATGACAGTATGACTGAACAGAAGAAAGAAATATATCGGCAGTGTAAGAATGACACCAAGGCCTTAGTGAAAGAGAAACGTGATAGAACAAATATGAGTGCAGAAGATAGGCTGGCTAAAAACTTCGAGGGTAACACCAAACTCTTTTGGAGGGAGGTGAAGAGGTCTCGGGGTGGTTGGTCAGCCTTCAGAATGAATAAAATAAGGTCTAAAGGTAAGACATTCTTACACAAATACAAGACGTGTTAAGCCGATTGAGGGAATATTTTGGCGACATGTATGCGGATACTCGGGTTGTCCCGATTATCCGTGGTTTAGTAGATCAACATTCGGCACCAGCGTCCTGCGATGGCATCAGTATGGATGAAGTTGAATGTGCGATAAGAAGTTTGAAAATGGTAAGGCAGCGGGCATTGATATGGTGTCTGCCGAGATGATCCAGCTTGGCGGCACCTGTGTCTGGGAGGCGTTCCTGATGTTCCTCAATTTATGTTAGAGCTCGGGAATAGTTCCCAGGGACGGGAATAGCGCAGTCATCGTGCCTTTGTTTAAAAACAAGGGTTCACGTTATGACTGCGCAAATTACAGAGCCATAAGCTTGACCAGTTTGGCAGCAAAAGTGTATGCTAAAATTATTGAAAGGAGAATGAGGATGGAGTCCGATGGTTTACTGTGTGAGGCACAAGGAGGTTTCAGGAGTGGAAGGGGATGCATGGATCAAGTGTTCTCTCTGCGCAACATTGTGGAGAAGCATCTGGCTCTAGGTCAGAGGGTTTTCTGCAGTTTTGTGGATCTGGAGAGAACATTTGACACGGTTGCACGAAAGGAACTTTGGGACATTTTACCGGAGTATGGTATTAAGGGTAAACTGCTGCAGGCTGTGCAGTCCAGTTACATGGGATGTAGAGCTTGTGTGCGGCTGGATGATAGAATGTCGCCTTGGTTTGACGTCAATATCGGCGTTAAGCAGGGGTGTGTTCTATCAGCCAGGCTGTTTATCATATATCTGGATAGATGTCTCCAAAGGTTGAACGATATGAACGTGGGAGTCCAGATGGGCGACTCAGTGGTCAGTGCTCTGCTCTATGCAGATGACGCAGTCCTGCTGGCGCAGTTAGTGACTGACCTGCAGACCCTAGTCGACACAATGACAGAAGATTGTAAGAAAAGGGGTCTACGCATGAATGCGAGTAAAACCAAAATAATGGTCTTCGAAAGAGATGAAGCCAGAACAGATGTAAGAGTAATAATAGGTATGATGTACTAGAACAAGTGGATGAATTTGTATATTTTAGATGTGAATTTAGCCAGGATGGAAGCTACACCACTGATATAGAGCGAAGAGTAAATGCGGGAAATAGAGTGATCAGAGCGTTGGGACAACTTCTCGGTAGTCACCACCGAAGCCAGAAGACACGTGTAGCAATACATAACTTGCTTGTTCCAACATTACTATATGGAAGCGAGAGTTGGGTATGCAGAAAAAGGTATTAAAGTAAAATTAATGGGCAATGCGATCTCTACGGAAAATCTGTGGCGGTGTTAGGCTGATCGATCGCAATCGTAACGACGACGTAAAAGAGCGAGTAGGTATGAAAGAGAGCATTGGAATAAAGATGCGAAAGGGAATGCTCCGATGGTTCGGGCATCTGGAAAGAATGTCGAACGAACATCTGGTTAAGAAGATATACAATACGAAAGTGGAAGCATGTAGGTACTCAGGGAGAGCGAGACTAACCTACCTAGACCAGATCGGTCATGTACTGAAGGAAGGTGGAGTCATGAGTCTCCGAAACCGGCGAGCGTGTATGAAGAGAATTATGAATGTTGAGGAAGCGAGTGAAGTATGCAAGGATAGAGTTCTCTGGCACTTTGTTCTCTCTGCCTACCCTGCAAGGGACATGGCGTGATGGTATGTATGTATGCTGTTTTAAATTTGTAGTATTACTGCAAGTTTTTAGCTCTTTGGAACAGTACTTGCATATTGCTGTATGTTTCTTAATCGTAAAATATTTTCGCCAACCGCTTTTAGATGTTTTACTATTGGAAGACATTTTTATGGTTTACCAACAACTACATATATTATGGCACTCTTAACTTGTAAATAATAATGGATTTACTTCGAGTTTTATTCATCCGTTCTATAGATGGTGCTTTTCATAAAAATCGATTAAAACGCATAATTTAAATAATCGATTTTTAAAAATCGATTAATAATAGTATAAAAATCGATTATAAAAAATCGATTTTTAGAAAAAAATAATCGATTAAAATAAAAATCGATTATTTTTTAACATCCCTAGTAATTACCCTTAGGGTTGGCGATCTGAGATCGATATATCGATTTTTGGGTGTAAAAAATCGATTTATTTAACCGATATGAAGCTCTGATCCGATCCAGTGAATCGATATATCACCCTAGAAAATCGACGTTCCATTTTTCTGTTTTGATAAAATTATAAAGTTGTTTAGTTAAATATAACATAGCGATCTCACGTCCTCGACATTTACAGACGGATTTTGACGATTCGATCACGATCACTCAAGAAAGAGCATACACGGCGCGCGCGGCCATAACACATAAATACAGTAGAACCTCGATAAGTTAAAGTTCAAGGGAAACACAAAATATTTTAAGTTATAGAGGTTTTAAGTTATCAAGGGTCTATGTTAGGGCTAGGCTTTTTATTTCTCAGCGTATGTGAGTGTTGTTAGTTTTCTTATTTAACTCATTTTAAGCCAGTTTTATCACACAGTAGGTAAAGTGATGTTTCCAGGACGATGATCAAAAACTTATGATCCAAGTAAGCCGTTGTCTTAAGGCTAACCGCCACAAAGCTTTAAATAATTACGAAGAAGCAAACAATAGGTGACATATGTATTGTTTACGTTAACAATTTAACTAGTGAACACGTGCAAGCAACAAATACCGAAACCTTTTGTTTTGCACACTCTTTAAAAATGACTCATTGAACAACAATTTTATGTTATAGAGGTTGTGGAAACATTTCTTTAAGTTACTGAGAGCCCATACAGAGATTAATTATTTAAGTTATAGAGGTTGCTTATTTTAAGTTATAGAGGTTTTGGGCTCTGATGGGAAGGGAACATATTATTTTTTGAAGTTATAGAGGTTTTTAAGTTACCGAGGTTTGAGTTATCGAGGTTCTACTGTATCTGCGCTTCCGGCTCTGCCGACGGGGTCCGGAGACGCGACGCGAAAAAGTCATTAATTCAAACGTGGGCACGCCAACTTTTTTATCAACGACGCCCCAAGTCGTGGTCCGTTCTCCACAGAGTCCTTGGGCGATGTCGTTTAAAGCCTTTTCTCCGGGTTAAGAGCCCTCAGCGCTTACCTATAGTCCGGGTTAAGCTGTGACCGCCATCTGCGGCTAACAGCTAAGACACACAAAAAAAAATGTACATAACAACGAGAATATATGAATGAGAATATATGAGCTAGCCTTACATGTACATGCTCTATAAGAATTCATCACGACAAATTAATACCAACCAAAAGCCCCGTTCATGTTGCTTGCTTTATGCATCTACTCTATTCTTCATGGTATTCAACACGAATCCAACTCACCAGCGCGTTGGGCGGCGCAAGCGCGACTATTTGCTCATGATACCGCCCTAGCCGTGGTTGGACTGTGATTAGTTCATCACCCGCAGAGAGATTGTCCATGTGAAGGCAACGCCCCTGCAACAGTATTATTGTTACCGGTTTGTCGACAGGGGTGGTACCCGAAAGGGTAACCCGCGGAACTGGCCACGGATATTAAGATATCAATACCAGTGGTCGGCCCAATGACAATGGGGGAGGGAATACCGTAGGTTGAATAAATTTTCAAATAAACTGGAATATTATTTTCAAAATGATGGAAAAATCTATAAGTGTGTTTCTTTTGTTTTGTATGACTGGTTTATAATTTTATAAAAAATACAAAATTGAAAGGTAATTCGAATAATCGTAAATCGATCTTTTAGATTTCGATGTTTTTGTGAATCGATTATTTGGACGACGACTCGAATCGTTTCATGAATCGATGTTTTTCAGAAAGAATCGTCATCCCTTTTCAGCACAGATGAATTTTTTTGGAGTTTGTGGCTTGGTTACTAAGACCTTTAAGCAAAATCTTTGTTTATAAATTAACTTCATTTAAAGTCATCGTCCGTCAGTAAGTCAAATCGTCGCCAGTACTATGGCCATGGCCTTTTTAATGGAAAACGAAAATGTATGTAAGGTACTGTTATATCGTATTCGCTACACCTCAGTACTTTCTGCGCATCAAAATACATAAAATGCCACCAAAATTACATAATATACATAACACGTTAAAACACTAAGATATTGAATATAATACAAGAGCGTCAAGAGCACTACATGACACTTTTCCTTTGGCTACACTTACCTAGCCCGTGATTAACACTAAATCTAATTATTTTTTATTCTATTCTTCTTCTTCTTCTTTTTATGTATTGGCAATCAGCTACTTATACGAGCCATTTTTGCCAGTGTCGAGTTATAATTATCTTCACGTTCTTAATCTCTTCAGGTTAGTCATTGTCTGTCAGTCAGTCGAATTGTCGCCATCAACAGTGCTATGGTGACACTGTTAATGGTATGTTGTAGGAATTTTGATGGAAGACGAAAACGTTGTAAAGCACTTTTATATGATATTCACTACATCCCAGCTGTTCTGTCACATCATATTACATAAAATACCATAAAAATTATCTAATATAACACGTTAAAACACTAAGATATCGAATATAATACAAGAGCACCACATGACGTTTTAGATTCCCGCCAAAAGTCCTTTATTCTATTCGTTTGATGGTTATTGTCGTTATTGATGGTTTATTTACATCGCTTGATAGTAATTAGTTTATTTATATATTTTTTATTTTCGGGCTAATTTTTTTTGGCTCCACGTACCTAGCCCCTGATTAACACTAAATCTAATTATTTTTATTCTATTCGTTTGATGGTTTATTTACATCGCTTGATGGTAATTAGTTTATTTATATATATTTTTCTTTTCGGCCTAATTTTTTTAGCTCCTCAGTTTCTAAATTATTGTAATGGTTTTTTTTAATCGCTGTATTAACGTTTGATAGTAATTGATGGTCTATTAATTTCATTAAAACAATAATATTTTATTACTTATTAATAATTTACTATATTATTTATTACACATTTTCATTATGCTAGGGCCGCACCAGCGTGTTTCGTCCCGAAGTAATTTGTGGCGAAGCTTCGTACGTTTTGTATACTAGAAAGTTATCGCGATAAAACTGTGGTCACATTAGCGACTTCGGTATTTTACACGAAGTATCGTGCAATAATTAAAGAAGGTCGAAATCATTTTCATGCGTTTAACTATAGATAAGGAATTGCTTTACTATTACAGCTATATTATGCTAACAATTACATAATGATATTTTTTGGATACCTTCGCGGATTCCGCTTCATAATGGTGTAAAAATTCTAACACCATTTCAGCACTCCACTCCATATTTATTGATTAACTGGAGATCCTCGAACGCGTCTAAACACATCGAAAATTTCCGCTGAAATGAAAAACGCTAGTCTGACCACAGAGCAAGATATATTAGCGCACTAAAACCCTTTGACTTATCGCCACGATACGATAGTCGATAATGACCAGTCACATCTGCGTGTATCGTCTCATTGCACGAAGCTTCGTGACGATACACGCAGGTGCGGCCCTAGCATTAGTGTATTCATTTCTCGCTGAGGGTGTTATTTGTATAAGCGCGGTTTCATTCAAATTTCGATCTGCATGTAAGTATATATATACTCTGATTTATTTATATAACGCATGGCAAACGAGGAAACAGTACATCTGATGGTGAGTATTACTGCTGCTCGTAGACTTTTACAATAACAAACGTACAGTTAGGCCGCTGCCTACTAATGAAAACCCCACACCCACCCAGATAGTTGGGCTTCCAACTCTTGCTCACCGAAGCGCAACGACCAGTCTATTACCAGTCAATTGCCAGTGCTCAGACATCGATTTTCTGCGAAAATGTGTGGTAGTAATCCCAGAAGAATCGGTCCGCGACTGTAGACAGAAAACTGTTAACAACGTGGCTCTACTACTATTAATTCTTTTTTTTCTCTTACAATGTCGTATACCTATCAGGGCCGGCTTTACCTATAGTGCAGAGGGTGCGGTGCACCCGGGCGCTGGGTGTTAGGGGGCGCTGAGAGCCGCTTGTAACCATCAACCTATTCCATTTTATTCACCCACTTTGGTACAAGAGGGCGCCAGGTTATTGATTGCACCCGGGCGCTACATGTGCTTGAGCCGCACCTGATACCTATTTGTAAAGTCCTCCGCAATACAAGGTATAGTACCTTAAAACATACATTAAACTAAAACTATATATAAATAATCGGTGGATATACGGGATATAGTTAATAGTTATATTATATATTATGTGATTGTTTATTTCAATGAACATAAAATATAAACTCTAATCACGCGCCACGATTGCTAAAATTATAATTTCCTGTTTTCAAACAATTATCAGTTGTGATGATTTGAATTTAAAGCAAGGTAGTGCCAAAATGACAGCGACTCTTTCCGTGTGGTGACGGAGTAAGAATACAACTCACCACCCCCCATTTTATCCGTGGGTGATCGTAAAAGACGATTCATTCTCCTACTCTTATTCCAATTACTTGGGGTCGGTACAATTTGTACTTTTTTTCATAGTACCTACATGTTTTAAAACTTCCCTCCCCGCCTCAACTCAGTGCAGTGTGAAGTTGATTCGTGTGCGGATTAAATTTATTAGTTTTGTCCTTTTAAGGATATTCTATCGACTCGTGCAGTGTTTCCAATTGTGTTTAGTTCGTGTTTATGTAAATTACGATAAGTATTTGTTCTTGTTTATACTTTTATACGGATTAACTCGGTAAGTTTTTTCTTGAGTAGTAGGTTGATTTAAAATTATTATTGAGATAGGAATTTAAGTTTTGTTTACTTCGATTATTTTATATTATAGGGTACGTTGTTGAACAGTGAAACAAGCTTTTTTCTAAGTCTTATAACTTGCTATAAAACAAAGCTAACAATCTCATTTATGTGCTATCTCTTAGATAATTTCATATGGTTTATTAAAATTTGGTTTTTAGAAGGTCAGAGAAACAAATAAGGCCATAAAAAAAGTTTAAAAAGAAAATGAAATTTGGCTCACTGTGTACTATGGGTAGTTTACACTGAACCACGCGTATTTCAACAGTGAACCATAATTTTACTATTAGTTTATTATTATTTTCATTACATTTTTCTATTTCACTCGTTTCATTGTCTCCGTCTAGTATAACTTTTTTTTTATTCTACCTCATATTTTGCGTTTTTCGATTTTTACTTGTTGATGAAAGTATTCCATTTCCACAATCCTGTAGAACTTTTCTTTTATACCTTTTCTTTTTCTGGCGTATCCGTATTCTTGCTTTTTCTGGGGTATCCGTTGCTGTGATGCTGTTGCCTAGTCCGTTTGTTGGAACGAGGACCAGCCTTAAGTTGGGGCCGAAACATTAGTGGAGTGATGATATACTTCTTGGGTTTATGATTTATAATTTTCATCACATGCTTCATCTGGTTTCTTTGACGTTGTCACGTTTTGGTAGTAACTATGATGTTCTTCTGATAATATAGATGGACTTTCTCGATCAGCAATAACAACGGTATTATAGCTTGAATACAGTCTGTCACGGGCGGTCTGTCACGCTACTTGACATAAAGTCTTCATCGGAGAATATATCCTTATTATAGAAGAAAATTCCACATTTGGCAAAATCTGTTGATATATTTAGTGGACCCATGGATCTGCGATGAGCATAGTCAATAAATCTTGCTATCTCGTAGATTGTGACTGGTCTCCCTGAGTTTTATAGCATCCATGACTCAAGCGCAGAATAATAATAGGTCTTTAAAGGGCCTATTAAGACCCACATCTAAAAGTTGCAATTTGTTCGTAGTGTGAGGATGAAATATGAGAACCACAACACCAGACTTTTTCGCTAAATCTAGAACTTTAATGGATAAATGTGACTTATGATAGTTGACCTCCGTGGCCAGCCCGGTGGTTACCCTTTGTCATATCTACGTACAAGTGATATATTATCACCATGTTCGTGTTTATATTTAACATAACGGCGCAATGTATGGTACGGTATTTTGTAGGCTTTTGCTGCCATCGTAATAGAATCACAATTTTCTGTTATTTGTAAAGTTAAACCATATCGTCTTTCTTATGTTACACTATTTTTCTTTCTTATTTTTTTGGACTTGGCATCCTTAAAAAACATAAATATTATTGATTTGCAGTAGTACACCATCAAAGAACAGAGAACCATATCGTAAGGTACATAATGAACCGGTTCACTGTGTACTATGCGAACCTGGTTCACTGTTCAATACACATACTATTCAACTTATAACATAAAAAAAAAATAGGTTATACACTGAATTGGCACGATGCAATAAGCTCACAAAATAACAAAACCCACGAAAAATTTAACACCATACGGCTTTTGTTCTTATAATTAATAGCAAAATATACAAAAATTGAGACACTTACGTGAAAATACTATGTATTTTGAGCGGAAAACAAACAAACGGCTGGCATACATTACGCTCTAGCTGCGGCCGCCGGTTCACTACGGGAGAGGGGAAAGGTGCCTACAAAGCATGTTTTAAGATGGTCGGTCAAATCGCCAACTTCTCAATTTTCTCAATATAGCGATGGTTCACTGTTCAACTACGTAACCCTACTTTATTTTGAAATGCCGAAATGTTATAACTGATAACGAACCGCCTGATCCTGGTGATTACGCGTCGTATTTAGCTACCAAACAGGCGTTACTGAAGACAAATCTATATAACATTTTTTTTTTTGATAACGCAGTGGCTAAAAATGCATTTTTCGCATACCCGCCCGTGCGGGGTATGTGGGACTCGCAAGCTCTGAAGGGGTCACTGAATACCCACTAAAAAACCAACTGCGATAGCTGTTAGCCGCATATGGCTTTTACAGCTTCACGCGGACAATGGGCGAGCCCGAGGGCTCTCAACCCAAGTGAAGTGTACTAAGCGACATCGCCCGATGGCTCCCCATGTGGGGAACGGACCTCGGCTCGGGGCGTCGCTGAAGGCAAAGTGGACGATGTGGATTGGTGACTATTGCGCGCCGTGATTTTGCATCTCGACGGTGAGGACGAAATCGCGGATATTTGTGCATGATGGCCTCGCGGGCGGCGTAGGCTCTTGATTGGGCGAGAGTGATTTGGTCGTCATCGGCGTTTAGTACGTGACGCGGATGTCTGATTTTTGAAATTTGAGATGGGGTGTAGGAAGCCGCCCCAACCACTAGTGGGTTGGGGTGTGTCATGGCAGAGTCAAAGTAGCTCCGGGAGCACCGCTTCATAAACTGCACGATGGTCGGCAGTTCGAGGTCGATGTGAAGATCGGCGTTTCGAATGAACCACGGTGCTCCCGTAGCTCGACGCATGAACCTATTCTGAAGGGTCTGTAACCTATGGATCCTGTGTGTCTTAGTGCGCGGCCGTATGCAAGCAGTGTATAGTCGGACCTTGCTGCTCAAGGGTAGTTTTGACCTAGCATTAAGTAGGCTATCGAGGAGGTTGCGTGTCTGGAATAAGATTATTAGCCTCGTCGAATGTTCTAAGTCTACTGAGGACTATGCGCTCATAGAGCTTACCTAATCCTTTAACTAGACTTATCGGGCGGTAACTACTTGGTTCGGTACGTCGCTTGCCGGGTTTGTGGATTCCGATTACCACGGCCTCTTTCCATTGCGAGGGAAAGATGTTATTATTGAGTGCTGTATTGTAAATACACAGAACACAGAATGGTAATGAGGTAGGCTGGGAATAGTTTTATAAGTCTATTTGAAATACCGTCCGAACCGGGGGCTTTCTTAGTGTGTAGTCTATATAACACCAACACTTTTTTTATATATACTACACGTTCATTTCAAGATTGCCGTTACCTCCCGTCCCACATCGCTACCTCATGTCGCCAACATCGCCCGCTTACTCCATCCAACGTAGTTTTGCACTAAAAATATGCAAAGCATACAGAACAGTCTCATTGACATCAGCTCTACCACTCACAGGACTGATACCACTTGACCTACGAGTTCAAGAACACGCCAGCCTATACAAAGCCAAGAAAGGTCACTCATTAGAGTACCTATCACCGAACAAAGAGCTCGAAAGTAGGGTAGGGTAACCTTCAAAGAATTACCTCATCCCTCCAAAATCATTTCGATCTCATACGAGTTACTCGAGAACATGGGCTTCGAAACCATCACCAACCATCAAATATTTGGCCCCAAATATATACGGACGGCAGCAAAATAGAGGTGAAAACAGGCGCTGCCTTCACGTGGTGGGAGCAAGAACAGGAAGTCCACTACTCATTATTCAGCCTAGAACCCTACAGCACGGTCTTCCAATCAGAGCTGTACGCCATCCATAGAGCAATTGAGAAAGTCAAAAGTAGAGACGTCACCACAGTCAACATACTAAGCGACTCAAAATCTTCCCTTGACCTACTCAAGAACTCTACCAACATCTCAACCCTGACCAACACTATAAGAGGAAATTTGAAGGCATCCGCGTGCAAGGGAAAACCGTCAGGCTATTTTGGCTAAGAGCACACGCAGTCACCCTCGACAACGAACGAGCCGATGAGCTAGCAAAGAGAGCAGCGGTGGCAACAACATGCGCCACATCCTACGATAAAGTGCCCCTGTCATATGTAAAGAGGATTATCCGAGAGGAAACAATCAAAATATGGCAGGACCGGTACAACGCCTCCACAACAGGGGAAGTCACTAAACAATTTTTCCCAGACGTCATTAACAACAGTGAGATCAACCAAATTGACACCAACTCTGATACAAGCGTTCACGGGTCACGGAGGCATCGCAGCTTATTTACATCGATTTAAACTCAAAGACGACCCCAGCTGCGAGTGCGATGAGAACACCGATAAAGTAAAATATTCTTTGTGGTCTCTCACCGGTGTGTATTTTTGTATGTTTTACCAAGGTACGCTTCTCAGTGAAACTTTTTTCACATATGTTTTTTTTTTTTTTTTTTTTTTATTATGAGTATGTTATACCACAGACTTTTTGTCCGTGCTCTTTTTATATTTAATTTAATTGTTATGGTGGTTTGTTTATAAAATTAATGTTCTTGAAGTGGCTTTATTACAATTGGATAAAGCTTGAAGAGCGCAATTAATGTGTCATAGATGTTGAGCGACAACATGTCTTTTAGGGTTTCTTCTTGGCGCTGGTGGTCTTGTTGTTGGTTTCACATATGTTACATGTGTATGGTTTTTCACCAGTGTGTATTCGTGAATGTGCTACTAAATGACTCTTCTGACTGAAACTTTTTCCACATACATTACATCTATATGGTCTCGCACCAGTGTGTACTCGTGAATGTGCTACTAAATGACTGTTCTGACTGAAACTTTTTCCACATACGTTACATCTATATGGTCTCTCATCAGTGTGTATTCGAACATGTGTTACTAAATGACTCTTCCAAAGGAAACTCTTCCCACATTCATTACATCTATATGATCTCTCCCTAGTATGTATTTGTGTATGTAATACTAAATTACTCTTCTCATTGAACCTTTTCCCACATACATTACATCTATATGATTTCTCACCAGTGTGTAATCGAATATGTGTTACCAAAGTACTCTTCCGAGTGAAACTCTTCTCACATATATTACATATATATGATCTCTTACTATTGTGTGTATGCATATATGTTATTAAATTAGTCTCCTGAGTGAAACTATTTTCACATATATCACATCTATAAGGGTGTGTATCTGTGCGTTTACATGTATGATTTAATAAAGCACTCTTATGAACGACGTTTTTCTCACGTACTTTGCACCTATTAGTTTTAATCTTGCTGTGTACATCATTAAATATTGCCATATTTTTATTCCTTTTTATATATTTGTCTATGAAAGATATTTGCTTCACGATATCTTTATTTTCCCCTATTACAGCTCTCTCTATGGTCTGTATTTTCTCCACTTTATTTTTATTTTGTTTGTTTTTTCCAACATAAGGACATCCATATGTATACATGGAGAAGGAATGAACAGAAAAGTATAATAGATTTAATTTTGGTAGACAGTCGCCTCCGAAGCAAAATATTGGACGCAAGAGCCTACAGGGGCCCCACAGTCGATACGGACCACTATCTCGTTATTGCGAGATTTAGTGGTCTGTTCAGAAAGTGGAGGCACTGGCGAGAGCGTGTCCACTTCGGAGGGCTTGAAAGAATAAAGGTTGAAAGGTTGCAAGAAGAGTGTTTAAGAGAAAAGTATGCAGAGGGTGTCCGAGAACGGCTGACGATGGCAAGCCAGCCGCAATCGGACATTGAAGAATGCTGGAGAGTATTGAAAGAGAGTATGGTAGATACAGCGAAAGAAGTATGTGGAAGTACAAAGAAGCATAGAAAAACAAATGGTGATGCATGGTGGTATGCGGAAGTGTCAGCTTCCGTAGAGCAAAAGAAGAAAGCGTGGCTGGACTATGTCTCTTCTTTGAATATGAATGACAGTATGACTGAACAGAAGAAAGAAATATATCGGCAATGTAAGAATGACACCAAGGCCTTAGTGAAAGAGAAACGTGATAGAGCAAGTATGAGTGCAGAAGATAGGCTGACTAAAAACTTCGAGGGTAACATCAAACTCTTTTGGAGGGAGGTCTTTTGGACAAGCACTGCGTTATGTATTGCTACACATGCCTTCTGGCTGAGGTGGTGGCTGCCGAGAAGTTGCCCCAACGCTCCGTTCACTCTATTTCCCGCATTCACACTTCGCTCTACATCAGTGGTGTACCTTCCATCTCGGCTAAATCCACATCCAAGATATACAAATTCATCCACTTGCTCTAGTATATCATTACCTATTGTTATTCTTACATCTGTTCTGGCTTCATCTCTTTCAAAGACCATTAATTTGGTTTTGCTCACATTCACGCGTAGACCACTTTTCTTACAATCTTCTGTCATTGTGTCGACTAGGGTCTGCAGGTCAGTCGCTGACTGTGCCAGCAGGACTGCATCATCTGCATAAAGCAGAGCAGTGACCACTGAGTCGCCTATCTGGACTCCCACATTCATATCGTTCAACCTTTGAATACATCCAGATATATGATAAACAGCCTGGCTGATAGAACGCACCCCTGCTTAACGCTGATATTGATGTCAAACCAAGGCGACATTCCATCATCCAGCCGCACACAAGCCCATGTAACTGGACTGCACAGCTTGCAGCAGTTTACTGTTAATACCATACTCCGGTAAAATGTCCCAAAATTCTTTTCGTACAACCGTGTCAAATGCTTTCTCCAGACCCACAAAACTGCAGAAAACCCCCTGACCTAGAGCCAGATGCTTCTCCACAATGTTGCGCAGAGAGAACATTTGATCCATGCATCCCCTTCCTCTCCTGAAAACTCCTTGTGCCTCACACAGTAAACCATCGGACACCGTCCTCATTCTCCTTTCAATAATTTTAGCATTTGCTGCCAAACTGGTCAAGCTTATGGCTCTGCAATTTGCGCAATCGTAACGTGAACCCTTGTTTTTAAACAAAGGCATGATGACTGCGCTATTCCAGTACCTGGGAACCATTCCCGAGCTCCAACATAAATTGAGGAGGAGCCGCCAAGCTTGATCATCTCGGCAGACAACATATGAATGCCAGCTGTCTTACTATTTTTCAAACTTCTTATCGCCCATTCATCTTCATCCATACTGATGCCATCGGAGGACGCTGGTGCTGAATGTTGATCTACTAGACCACATGCAACACCGGCGCCACCCCAAGTATCCGCATACATATCGCCAATATATTTACTCCACCGGCTTAACATGTCTTGTGTTTGTGTAAGAATGTTTCCACCTTTACACCTTATTATATTCATTCTGAAGGCCGACCAACCACACCGAGACTTCTTCACCTCCCTCCAAAAGAGTTTGGTGTTACCCTCGAAGTTTTTAGTCAGCCTATCTTCTGCACTTATATTCGCTCTATCACGTTTCTCTTTCACTAAGGCCTTGGTGTCATTCTTACATTGCCGATATATTTCTTTCTTCTGTTCAGTCATCCTGTCATTCAGATTTAAAGAAGAGACATAGTCCTGCCACGCTTTCTTCTTTTGCTCTACGGAAGCTGCTACTTCCGCATCCCACCAAGCATCACCATTTGTTTTTCTATGCTTCTTTGAGCTTCCACGTACTTCTTTCGCTGTATCTACCATACTCTCTTTCAATATTCTCCAGTATTCTTCTATGTCCGATTGCGGCTGGCTTGCCATCGTCAGCCATTCTCGGACACCCTCTGCATACTTTTCTCTTACACACTCTTCTTGCAAACTTTCAATCTTTATTCTTTCAAGCCCTCCGAAGTGGACACGCTGTCGCCAGTGCCTCCACTTTCTGAACAGACCACTAAATCTCGCAATAACAAGTTGTAGTCCGTATTGACTTTGGGGCCCCTGTAGGCTCTTGCGACCAATATTTTGCTTCGGAGGCGACTGTCTACCAAAATTAAATCTATTATACTTTTCTGTTCATTCCTTCTCCATGTATACACATGGATGTCCTTATGTTGGAAAAATGTGTTTGATACAATAAGGTTTCTCTCTAAGGATACATCCGCAATGAGCCTACCTGCGTTGTTCACTCTCTTATCACCAAATATACCAAGTATGTACTCATACTCGGGACGCTTGGTACCCATCCATTCGTTCAAATTTTCGCATACAATCACGCGTTCACTGGTTTCTGCCATATCCAGAACTTCCCTAACATTATTCCGAAACTTCTCCAGGTCTGATGCCACCGAAGATCCTGCGGGAGCATACGCTACAGCCATGAATACCTTGGTGACACCTAGTTTTATACGGACGCAAATAAGTCTGGGATCATACATTCCGTAATCCTTCACACCTGAGGCCAAGCGAGAGGACAACAGCAATCCTACCCCCATGCTGGCTCGATCGTTCTGTGATTCACCAGACCACAGAGCCATCCCGCTACCAGGAAGATTGCAGGCGTCGCTGCCCCTTCCCTTGGTCTCTGTTACACAGAGCACGTCTAGATCTTTGTCCACCATGACGGTTATCAGCTCGTGCAACTTACCTTCCACACTACCTCTTACATTCCTCGTGCCCATCCGACACTCTGCTATCCTCGACTCGCCTGACTGGGCAAGGCGTGATGGGTGGCGGCCCCCATCGCCGCATCTGCCAATTTTCGTACCGACGGGGGCGGGTCGGTACTAATCGCCTCCGGGGTACGCCCTAATTCGCGCTGCGGTACGCATTTGAGCCGGATTGAAGTCTAACTAGACTGGCAGGGGACGCGACGTGCACGCTCCGGACTATGCCCCCTTAAATGAATGTTAAAAATATTGATTGCCTTTTTTTACAGCACTTCAAAAATTACCTAAAATCCATACTTCTTAGCCATCATCTCAATAAGAACTAGTTGGCGACGCCGCTGGCCACGTCGTCATGGCATCTCGGTGAGGTATGGCCCATAGTCGTCTCTTACGATCAGCCACAGGTAAGATAGAGGGTGGTGAATGGTATTCTTACTCCATCACCACACTAAAAGAACTCTTATGTATTAAAATAAAACTTGATAGGTGAAAAAAAAAGTGTGAGCACCTCAGTCTAAATTTTTCGTAATTTTAACATGCCATAGAATTCCTTAAATAGAATTTGTACCTTCAAAGAATTCCTCTTTAACTTGAGCATCAAATGTGATTTAAAATAAAAGGCAGCCGGAGTACGCTAATGCTAGTAGCGGGGCGAATCCCACTTGGCGCGACATGTTGCTATGTAGTTTTACACAGGCATTTCCAACACTGGTGCCTTAGTTCATTGACATCATGCTCTTGTTAAAATCTTATGAGAGTTAATAAAATTAAGTATCTTGGAGTTGAAATAGATGAAGAGTTAAGATGGGATAAGCAAATAGATTCTATTGCTAGCCGGACAATGAGAATTATCTATATCTTTAAGTCCTTAAGAGAATCAGCGGACTTTGACAGCTCGAGTATGGCGTTTTATACTTTGTGCCAATCAGTTATTGGTTATCGTATAACCGTATGGGGCGGAGTAACTAAAACACTTTTATTATAATTAGAAAGAGCTCATAGGGCAGTTTTAAAGGTTATGACCCATAAACCATTCCGATATCCTATAGCTCAGCTATACAATGACTGCAAGGTCTTAACCATTCGACAGTTGTACGTACTCCGTTCAGTGTTTAGAATACATGGTTCTATGCCACTTGCCGATCCCAGCAAACGTAAAATTTATCCGCGAGGTATTAAACACAAGTCAACAGAAAAATAATTCTCCTATTTTTTTTTTATAATTTTCACTCAATTGTAATAGTTATAATAGTATATCTAATAAATTATAATAATAAATTATTGATACGTGAGTAAAACAGGTGTAAGAGGTTTGAATTCAAGACTGTTCTTACCTACAACTGTTGCTTCTGAGTAAGGTCCATTTCCTTAATTTAACCTATTTTTACATAAATTACGTAAACATTTATTTACCTATTTTTACATAAATTACGTAAATATTTATTTACCTATTTTTACATAATTAATATTTTACATAAATAATGAATAAAATAAGGTCTAAAGGTGGAGACATTCTTACATAAACACAAGACGTGTTAAACCGATAGAGTGAATATTTTGGCGATATATATGCGGATACTCGGGTTGGCGACGGTGTTGCATGTGGTCTAGTAGATCAACATTCAGCACCGGCGTCCTACGATGGCATCAGTATGGATGAAGTTGAATAGGCGATAAGAAGTTTGAAAAATGGTAAGGCAGCGGGCATTGATATGGTGTCTGCCGAGATGATCAAGCTTGGCGGCTCCTGTGTCTGGGAAGCGGTCCTGTTGCTCCTCAATTTATGTTGGAGCTCAGGAATGGTTCCCAGGGACTGGAATAGCGCAGTCATCATGCCTTTGTTTAAAAATAAGGGTTCACGTTATGACTGCGCAAATTACAGAGCCATAAGCTTGACCAGTTTAGCAGCAAAAGTGTATGCTAAAATTATTGAAAGGAGAATGAGGATGGTGTCCGATGGTTTACTGTGTGAGGCACAAGGAGGTTTCAGGAGTGGAAGGGGATGCATGGATCAAGTGTTTTCTCTGCGCAACATTGTGGAGAGGCATCTGGCTCTAGGTCAGAGGGTTTTCTGAAGTTTTGTGGATCTGGAGAGAGCATTTGACACGGTTGTACGAAAGGAACTTTAGGACATTTTACCGAAGTATGGTATTAACGGTAAACTGCTGCAAGCTGTGCAGTCCAGTTACATGAGCTGTAGAACCAAGGTGACATTCCATCATCCAGCCGCATACAATGCGGCTGGATGGTGGAATGTCGCCTTGGTTTGACGTCAATATCGGCGTTAAGCAGGGGTGCGTTCTATCAGCCAGGCTGTTTATCATATATCTGGATAAATGTCTCCAAAGTTTGACCAGTTGGGAGTCCAGATGGGCAACTCAGTGGCAGTGCTCTGCTCTATGCAGATAATGCAGTCCTGCTGGCGCAGTCAGCGACTGACCTGCAGACACTAGTCGACACAATGACAGAAGATTGTAAGTAAAGGGGTCTACGCATGAATGTGAGCAAAACCAAAATAATGGTCTTTGAAAGAGATGAAGCCAGAACAGATGTAAGAGTAACAATAGTTAATGATGTACTAGAACAAGTGGATGAATTTGTATATCTTGGATGTGGATTTAGCCGAGATGGAAGTTACACCGCTGATATAGAGCGAAGAGTAAATGTGGGCAATAGAGAGAACGGAGCGTTGGAACAACTTCTCTGTAGCCACCACCTCAGCCAGAAGGCACGTGTAGCAATACATAACGCAGTGCTTGTCCCAACATTACTATATGGAAGCGAGAGTTGGGTATGCAGAAAAGAACATAAAAGTAATATTAATGCGGTCGAAATGCGATCTCTACGGAAAATCTGTGGAGTTAGGCTGACTGACCGCATTCGCAACGACGACGTAAGAAAGCGAATAGGTATGAAAGAGAGTATTGGTGTAAAGATGCGAAAGGGAATGCTCCGATGGTTCGGACATGTGGAAAGAATGCCGAACGAACGTCTGGTTAAGAAGTATACAATGCGAAAGTGGAAGGATGTAGGTACCGGGGCAGACGGAGACTCACCTACCTAGACCAGATTGGTCACGTACTGAAGGAAGGTGGAGTCAAGAGTCTCAGAAACCGGCGAACGTGTATGAAGAGAATTATGAATGTTGAGGAAACGAGTGAAGTATGCAAGGATAGAGTTCTCTGGCACTCTGTTCTCTCTGCCTACCCTGCAAGGGATATGGCGTGATGATATGTATGTAGTCCTAATAAATCGAAAAATGCATTACGTAATTCAGTTTCTTGTACCAAGTACTTGTAGAGTAAAATGCATTTAGTAACCCCGATCACTAGTTCTAAATGTCTTACAGAAGATTATCTTATTAAAATGCAGCAACAAATAACTGATTCAATTACATCCTCAATCAAATCGACTATCAGCGAACTAGTAATGCATGAACTAAAAATTTTTAACGAACAAATTGCAACCCTTCATGAGTCATTGAAATGGTTTAAAAAATGGTTTACGACATTCGAAGAAACTAAATTAAGTCTTTCTATACAAAATAAAAAGCTTGTATTGTTGGAATCTAAATATCATAATTTAAAGCAAGAATGGTTGGATCTCAATAATCGTATTCAAAGCTTGATTGAGGACAACAATAGAAAAGATCAATGGGTACGTGAGCTCGCTCCAATATAGAGATTTTGGGTATTCCCGAACAGAAAAATGAAAATCTTCTCGAAGTTATCAACAAATTGTCATACTCTTGCGGCTTCGAAATTTACCCTACCACCGATATTGACTTCATTACTCGTCATCATTACCCTGCTCTTATCCCAATTACTTGGGGTCGACGCAATATGTCCTTTTTCTCCACTCAATCCTATCCGATATCATCTCTGCGTTCACTCCCTTTCTATTCATATCATGCTTCACGCAATCCATCCAGTTTTTCTTCGGTCTTCCCTTACCCCTAAAGTCTTCAACATTCATACTTAAAACTCTTCTCCCAACATTACCTTCATCCCGTCGACATGATTGATTGATTCATTCCATTGACTTCATTACTCGTGTTGCTATTAAATCTAACAGTATTCATAAGGAATCTAAACGCATCGTGCTTAAATTTCAGGCACGATATAGAAAGGACGAATTCTTGTCTGCCTTTAGAAAAATGAAAGATTTAAACACGTTGTACTTAGGTAATACATCTGATAATAAAATATATGCGAATGACCATCTCACCAGCCACAACTAATACCTTCTCCGGCGTGCCAAAAAATCAGTCCTTGTGAAAAACTATGCTATGTGCTGGGTTCGTAATTGTAGCATCATGGTACGCCGCACAGTGATCAATTATTAGATATTAGGTGGATAATATTCAAATTTGACATTGTGAGGATATGTAAAACAAATTATCTCTATGCGATTGGGGGTATTTACCTCTATTATTGATTAATATAAACGGTTGAAGGTAAGTCATTACTGAGATATCAGCTAGTGAATGCAGTGTTCTCGCTAATTGTATTGATTTGTTCAATTTACTTCCTGTTTTTGCGCACAGTTATCTATTTGTTGTGACTTAACAGTGCATTAAAGCGCATCAATAAATATGGTACACATTAATAAAGGTATGTGCTTCATTTTGTATAATACTTAGTAGCTGTTAATTGTTACAGTAATTTAGGAAGAAATATTCAAAACTTAACTTAAAATTTAACATTTTTTCATATTTTAAAGCCTGTATCTTACGAGGAACATATTAGAACATAGACATTTTTACTCTAGCAGATAATTGGAAGTCTATAGTATGATGATTTGTTTAATTATCTCAAAAAACGCCCGCCAATTAAACCTGCAACTAAGAAATCTAAAGATATGTTATTGAACTATATTTATGAGGTCATTGGAGTATCAGATTTGACAACACAAAAACAAAATGAGTTACGAAATTCAGTACATAGCTTTTGTTTATCAGCTTCCAGAAATTGGATTAAAATCGGCAAAGATGTTTCCAAATTGAAAAAAATATCAGTATTGGTTGTCTAAATGCACAATAACATCTGGAGATCATAATATTGAACAGCCTTCAACTTCTGGGTCTGCAGGTAGAGGACGCCCGAAAAAAGATTTCATGGATTTAGGTGAGAGAACTAACCGTAAAAGATTAAAAGACGAAGTATCATCCAGAACTGAAGAAGAGTTGTGCCTAGCAGCTGAGATGAAACTTCATTCAGTCGGAATACGTAAGGCTGCTTTAGCACTTCCTAATATTTCATCATCTGACTGTTCTGTTAAGTTACGAGACAGTGTACAAAATGACATTTCTTATTCGGCAAAAGAAGCACTAGCACTTTTTATTCAATTGAAATTAACGCGTCTTCAGTATATTGAACTAAGGGCATCAGTTATACGAAAAAAATTACAGAAATTGTATCCACCGTACTATAAAGTTTTAGAAGAGAAGGCCAAGTGTTATCCGCCGAACATACAAATTACAGACATATCGGCTGAAGTTCCATTACAAAATTTAGTAGATCATACAGTGTCACGTATCGCTGAAAACCAAAAAGAGCTGCTTATATCTTTTAGCGATCATAGTAACTTAGGCCTAGGAATGACCTATAAATGGGGCGCGGATGGCAGTGGTAGACAAAATTACAAACAAAAGTTTGAAAAAGAGGATTCGGATGATTCGCACGTTTATGTTACTTCATTAGTTCCTCTACGCTTACACTACATACAAAAAAATAATGACATCATTATTTGGCAGAATCCACGTACTAATTCCACCAGGTTTTGTAGGTCAATTAAGTTGCAATTCGTGAAAGAGACATCAGAAGTAATTAATTCTGAGTTTGCTAATATGGATAAACAAATCGCTAATTGAACACCTACCAAGATAGATTTGTGTGGTCGTACTTATAATGTTTTGCTGAAAACTATGATTGATGGAAAGATCTGCAATGCATTATCATTAAATAAGTCAACACAGTGATGCTACATTTGTAAAGCGACTACGTCTGATTTTAATAAAATTCTAGATTTAGAACCAAGATCTTACAACCCTCAAACACTGGACTTCGGCATATCACCATTACACGCATCTATTAGATTTTTTGAGTGCCTTCTGCACATATCATATAAATTACCTGTGAAGTCGTGGCAAGTTTGGGGTGAAGAAAATAAACAGATTGTTACCAATAGAAAGAAGAATATACAAGAATAATTTAAAGAAAAACTTGGTTTGTTGGTTGATGTTCCAAAACCGGGCTTCGGCAACACCAATGACGGCAACACTGCTAGGAGATTTTTTGCCGATCCTGATATAGTACACGAGATCACAAACATCGATCGTGACTTGATTGTAAGATTTGGGACTATTCTGAAAACTTTAAGCTGTCCATATAAAATAAATAGTGCCCTCTTTGATAAATATGCAAGAGATACGACGAAACTATATGTTAGTTTATACCGATGGTACAGCATGCCACCCATATTACATAAAGTTTTATCTCATGGCAAAGACATAATTGATCATTTCTTGTTGCCTATTGGACAATTAGGGGAAGACACCTTCACACTATTTTTTTTTGTACGTTGGAATATCTAAAACTGAAATTAAATAAAGATTAATTTATTTTAATAGCAATATTTTCAATAATAGTATTAGGTTATTGTAACTCCAAGTTAAAATATTTTTGTCATCCTAAATTGTAATTATTGATCACAGTGCGCCGTAAGCTCGATTCTCCTATTATTTAAATAAATAATAAAGATAGTTTAAAAAAATAATATAGGAGCTAATTGTCAATTATATAACTCTATTTCAATATTATTATGTTTCTGTATTAAGACAAACTTAATCATCATCATCATCATTTCAGCCCATCGCCGTCTACTGATGGACGTAGGCCTCCCTCATGGTACGCCACAGAGTGCGGTCCTGTGCCGTCTGCATCCATCGACGCCCAGCAACTCTCACCAGGTCGTCTGTCCACCTAGTGGGGGGCGTCCTACACTGCGTCGTCCGGTACGTGGTCGCCACTCTAGAACCTTTTTTACCCAGCGGTTGTCGGTTCTTCGAGCGATGTGGCCTGCCCATTGCCATTTCAACGTGCTAATTCTTCGTGCTATGTCGGTTACACCCGTTCTTCTGCGGATTTCCGTATTACAGATTCTATCACGCAGAGAAATCCCGAGCATAGCTCGCTCCATAGCACGCTGAGCGACTTTGAGCTTGGTTATGAGGCCTACATGTAGGGACCACGTTTCCGTGCCGTAAGTCATCACTGGTAACACGCACTGGTCGTAGACCTATGTTTTCAGACACTGAGCTATGTTGGACGAGAAGATCCTCCTAAGTTTTCCGAACGCTGCCCAGCCGAGTTGGATTCGTCGGCTGTCCTCTTTCTCGCAATTGGATCTACCTAACTGAACTGTTTGTCCAAGGTAAACATAATGATCGACAATTTCGAGAATCGCATTACCAACTAGGACCGGTACAGGAATGACATGGGCATTTGACATGACTTTCGTCTTGTCTATGTTCATTCGTAACCCCGCCAGTTGGGATACCCTGCTGAGATCGTTGAGCATAGTGCCAAGGTCCTCCATGGATTCTGCCATAATGACGATATCGTCTGCAAATCGAAGGTGAGTGATGTATTCGCCGTTAATGTTAATACCGAGTCCGGTCCAGTCTAAGAGCTTGAAGACATCTTCCAGTGCAGTGATGAACAGTTTCGGAGAGATGACATCTCCCTGTCTTAGGCCTTTCTGCAACTGGATCGGTTTCGTACTCTTATCCCGGATACGGACTGACATTGTAATGTGAAACTGTAGTTCTTTAGAAGAGCTTTGTCGCCCTTCTTGAAGAATAGCACCACCACACTCCCTATCCACGACTCTGGAACGTCGCCCCCAAGGATAACAGAATTAAATAGCTTTTGAAGGGCTTTTAAGACCGGCTTGCCGCCTGTCTTCAGGAGTTCTGCCGTAATTCCGTCATTTCCCGGTGCCTTACCGTTTCTAAGTTGTTCGAGAGCCATTCTGATCTCGCACAAGCTAATGTCCGGGATTTCTTCGGTATAGTGCCGACTTAACTTGGATCTGGGATCTTGGACCAAGCCGACAACAGGATTTCGGGATGATTTATATAACTGTCCATAGAACCTTTCGACCTCTCCCAAGATCTCACTTTGGGATGAAATGACAGTGCCGTCATCGGTCTTCAGACTAGTCATTTGGCTTTGCCCAATAGACAGATCTTGTGCGAACACTTTTGAGCCTCGGTTCCGCTCTATCGCTTCTTTAACACGAAGCGTATTAAATTGGCGAATATCGCGACGCACAGACCTGGAGATCTGCCTATTTAGCTGCCTGTATTCGGACCAATCGGCTGAAGACTGTACTGTCATTTCTTTTCTCCGCTCCATGAGCCTGAGAGTCTGGTCAGAAAGTTGTTTAGGTCTATTGGCGCAGTGAGCCTTGAAAAACTTCGTCCCAACCGCGTCGACAGTTTCCACGAACCTATTTTTCATATCGTTCGGAGATTGGCACTCGTCTAGACATTGGAAGCGATTATGTAGTTCGAGTTGAAAGCTTTCGAGGTTCTGGTATTGGACAGGTGTAGGTCGGAGGGTAGACTTCATTAAGCGTGACCGTTCGACTTTTGTGTAGATATTTAATGTACCTCGTACTATTCGGTGATCGTTCCCAGTTTTAATCCTGCTGATCACTGAGACATCATTAAATATATGTCGTTTGTCCGACAAGATGAAGTCTATCTCGTTTTTTGTTGAACCATCGGGGCTAATCCAGGTCCATTTCCTTTGTGGCTGCTTTCTGAAGAAGGAATTCATCATAAAGAGGCTTTCCTTCTCCAGAAATTCAGCCAGTTTCTGGCCCCTCTGGTTTCTCTGTCCATATCCGTGTTTCCCCACTCTCAACTCATCATCACTCCCTTTACCTAGTTTCGCGTTAAAGTCTCCCATAACCACCTTGAAGTGGGTTTTGGACGCGTGTATAGCTTTCGAGATATCCTCGTAAAAGGCCTCCACCTCGTCGTCGGAGTATGCCGAGGTCGGTGCGTATACCTGTATGACCTTCAACGAATACCGTTTGGTAATTCTGAGTATAAGGTATGCTACCCTTGTCGACATACTCTCGATCCTCTCCACGTTGCCTACGAGAGACCTGCGAACGATAAACCCTATACCGCCTTGGGACGGGTGATCTCCCTCCCGGTAGAAGAGCAAGTTCCCAGACCGGAGGATTATCGTGCCCTCAACCTCTTTTCGCACTTCTGATAACCCACAATGTCCCAGCGGATTTTGCTCAATTCCTCTTCCAGCTCGATGACCTTCTCGTCGGTCCTAAGTGTCCGAATGTTGTGTGTTACCAGGGCCAAGGGTCGTTTTGATTGGTAGCCGGATCGCTGCCGGGGATTCTTAGCACTCCCTACTCCATCGCTACCAGGCCCGCTAACCACGATGAGCCCGTAGGATATTGGAGCTGCCGTGACTGGGGGCCGTTTTTTTAATTGTGTTACTCATTGAGGGGTGAGCCATAATCGCTACGCTTGGCAGGCGGGTTGGCGATCGCAGTGTGGTGTTATACGTATCCCAGGAGAGAGCTGCTGCCCACTCGCCTGGTGAACCCTCAGCCGATTTTTACGACTCCCACGGGCAAGCAAGACACACATGTATTCTATCCCGTCGCGACACGGGGATGGGATAAAATACATGTGACCATATTATGTGAACATATTAAATTTGTCTACATGTGTGTAGACAAACTTAATATGTTATATTAATTGTCATAATTTTCTTTTTCCGTTTTTAATTCAATTATTTTCTTTTATAATTATCATAGTTATTCCTAAGGCGGCCAACCGTCCCGCATTCTGCGGGACCGTCCCGTAATGACAGTTGTAGTCCCGCCTTCCAATATTTAATAAAATTGTCCCGCAAATGGACTAAGTTGTCCCGCATGTCCCGTATTCCTATCATCCCGCTCGCGTGAAAGTGTTCCACATCCACATGTGAACGAAGAGGTACCGCCACCGCAGCGTATTGTCAAACGTGCGTACGGCTGCATGCGCATGTCATCCGTGTGGTACCGCATGCGGAATACTATTCCAGAATTGCCTGGGCATAGTCCAGTACCTACTTTGTTTGCCAGAAACAAACGCTCTTTTTTTTTTATTTTTTTTTTATTTTTTTTTTTCGCAAGGTGGGACCATGGATGTGGTCGAGTCCCGGCAAATCGGCCCGGGGCGACAGAAGAGGCGGCGCGCAACCCCATGGACCCACCCTGCAAACACCTCTCTTCGCCGTGCGAGCGGACCACCGGTACCCGATCTTTGTCTTCGGTGGAGAAACAAACGCTCCTACGGAACGAGTATTTTCCATCTGAAAAGGTCATCTGAAAAGTCATCACTAAAAGTGGAAACGTTACGTGCAATGCTAATTATAAAATTTAATAAGGGCAGCTGTGAAAACTTTTTAGATAGTCAGAACCAAAACCCAGAACTAGTAAAAAAATGCCACTAATGTGAAAAATATCACTTTAAAAATAAATGTTAATTCAGTAATAGCTTTGTTTGCTTCCAACTTAAGTACACCACCAACAATTCCAACAAATCCACAGTCTTGTTGTGGATTAAGAGTCTTGTGTGGCGTTGAGAGGGAGCCTCCCTCGGGCAGGGCGTAATTTGTTACGCCGACGATACACTCGTTACAGCTCGAGGTGGATGGAAGGCTTGAGGATGCAGCACGCCTGACAACTCTTGGCACTGAAGAGATTGTCAGGCGGATCGAGGCGCTGGGGTTAAAGGTGGCCCTGGATAAGGAGCCTCTATTGTTTCATGGTCCTCGCAACAGTCTACGCATCGACGCCTCGATCACCGTCAATTCGGTTCCCATCAGCATCCAGGCCCATATGAAGTACTTGGGCCTGGTGCTCGACAGCCGATGGTGATTTTTTTAAATTTTTTTTTTATTGCCTGTGGTGGCAAACGAGCAAGCAGCACACCTGATGGTAAGTGACACTACCGCTCATGGACCTTTGCAATACCAGGGCACAGCTAGGCCGCTGCCAACCGTGAAGAAAGTACTCTTCTTAAACCTCGTTTGAAAAAGGACATGTCATAGCGCTCGGGAAACACGGCAGCAGGTAGTTCATTCCAGAACTTGCACGTAAGTGGAAGAAATGATCGCTGAAAACGTACAGTAGACGTCCGTACCGTTTCCAGGTGAAATGGATGAACCCTGCTGCGGTGTCGAGTGGTACGGTGATAAAATGGTGACGGTGGTATCAAGTCAAATAGTTCCTCAGAGCACTCCCCGTGAAAGAGCCTGTAGAGTACACAGAGAGACCCAAAGTCTCTCCGGCTCCCCAATGACTCCAGTCTTTCCGTAAGATTGGGATCACCGACGATTTGAACAGCACGTCTTTGCAGGGATTCAAGTGGGTCTAGCTGATATTTGGGCGCGCCTGCCCAGAGATGTGAGCCGTACTTCACATGAGGGCGTACTTGTGCTTTATATAGCACAAGACGTTGTCTCGGTGTGAAGTACCGCCTGGCTCTGTTCAGGACGCCCAGCTTTCTACTTGCCAATTTGGCTTTGTCCTCCAAATTACTCCCAAACTGGACTTTGCTTGATAGTTCGACGCCGAGGATCTCAATACTCTCGCCAATTTGGAGAGTTACTCCTTGGAACTGAGGCGCCATGACAAACGGGTCCTTCTTTGCAATGAACGCGCAAACTTGTGTCTTAGTGGGATTGAACTGGAATAAGTTCCGTTCACCCCATTTCGAGTCTTGCCCCAGAGAGCGCTCGAATTCAGACACAAGTTGAGTCCTTCTTTCCTGTAATATACTCCGAAGGATATTCTGATGCTCGGTATACCGCTCGTCACCCGTGCTGTCATCCGCATAGCAATGCATATTCTCCATAGAGAGCATGTCATTGATATGCAGGATAAACAGCGTCGGGGAGAGCACCGAGCCCTGTGGTACACCAGCGTTAATGGTCACGGTATTGGAGCAATAGCTATCGACGACGACTTTTATACTCCGACCATCCAGGAAGCTGGCGATCCATTTACAGAGTCCCTCGGGGATTCCATAAGAAGGTAGCTTCGATAGAAGGGCCCCGTGCCAGACCCTATCGAACGCCTTTGCGATATCTAGGCTGAATGCTAGCGCCTCATCCTTGCCCTCCAAAGCCTCTGGCCAACGATGTGTAAGGTACACAAGAAGATCACCAGCCGATCGACCATGTCGAAAGCCGTAATGGCGATCACTGATCAACTGGTGATCCTCAAGGTACTGCAGAAGCTGGCAGTTTATGATTTTCTCCATTACTTTGGAGAGCAAGGATGTTATCGCAATCGGCTTGTAATTCGATGGGTCCGCCCGGTCTCCCTTTTTAGGGATCGGGTGGACTTGGGCGACCTTCCACGAAGATGGAACCCTATTAGTATCGTAGGAAAGTCGGTATAGGCGCGTGAGGACGGGGTTTAACTCAGGGGCGCACGTCTATAAGACCACTGCAGGGATGCCAACCGGCCCACCCGACTTATGGACGTCTAAAAGCCGCATTGCTCGCCTGACCGCTCGCTGTGAGATACGGATTTCAGGTAGAGAGCTGTCACACCACGGGATGGTAGGTGGTGTGGCAGCTCCCGCGTCCAAAGTCGAGTTACAGGCAAAGAATTGACCTAAAAGATCGGCCTTCTCCTTTGCGCTGTGGACTAGGCTTCCATCGCTTTTCTGTAGTGGTGGGAGATTGGACCGGCAGAAGTTGCCTTGGGCAGCCTTGGCGAACGACCAGAATGCACCACTCCCAGCGGGATAGCTCTCCAATCGCTCGCCAATTCTGGTAACATGTTCTGCCTTGGCACTGGCGATAGCCTTCTTACTAAATCTAGAAGCGGCGTTAAATTTTCGCTTCACCTCTCTGACGTTCGGGTCTTGACAGATCTTAGCCCTGTTCCAGCCCCGATATGTGGACTGCTTCTGCCGTGCAGCCGTCCTGCAGGTTTTGTTAAACCAAGGGCGGCTACGGGTATTTTGGTATTCGGGATGAATAAATCCATCCCCGTAATAACCATTTCCTGCCAATAATTTTCGCCTGAGAATTTATTGTAACTCTAATCTATAACTGCTCCACCGTAGGCGCGGGAGGGTGCGGGACAGTTCGTGCGTTAATATCCCGACGTATGTAAAATACAACACCGCCTCCGCGGCCTCGGTGGACGCTTGTCGGTCGCGGCGCATGACGCAATTGATAATTAGGCACCATGGGCGCGCGGCCTTTTTCACCCTCTCTAAGCCAAGTCTCATTAATTGCCATAATGTCAACTGCGACCCGCTCCATAGCCATCAAGAATTCGTCCTGACGTGATCCAAGGGATCCTGCATTGAAAAGTCCAACTCGAAGTAGCTTATCTTTATTCATGGTAATACTTAATAAATAATACATTAAAAACAGCGTGCATAGGAGGAAAAGATAAAAATAAACACATAATAAAAAAAAAAAATATATATCGATAAATGTGCTATAACTAAAAATATCATTAAATAGCGTTGTGTGTATTCAAAATAAATATATATACTCAGTATGTATCTCACTGTGACCGCAATTCTTCTAAATATTTGTACTATCCCATAATGATTCATAATAATAATGATATAACAATTATAAACTAAAAAAACATAAACGAAACAAAATATTGTATCCAATATTAAATAGAAAATAATTTGTTAACATGCTAGTGACAATGTCAACAAAGTTATGAACTTATAATGTACTTCATTACTTATATTGTAAAATAATTTGATGTTCAAGATTTATGTATTTCGGGAAGGAACTGTCTCTTGAAACACAGGTATTACCTAAATCAAGAGGCAGAGACATCTTTGTAAAACTGTCATATGTATTTAGTGTTCAATAAAGATTATTATTCTTAAAAAAAAAAAAAAACTTCACTTTTTGTTATTTTCCTGAATGACCTTGCCAAAAACACGCTGAAGATCTGCTTCTGAGCGTATATTGAACGTAAGTTTTCCGTCTCCTTGTTTGGTAAGTATTCTACCACGCTTAGTCCATGTGTATCGCCACCCATGGCAGGCGGCAGTTTGACGCGTACTATAGAAGATCTGTCGGTTAAGGTGAGTTAGCCTTTCATTAAGGTAGAAGCGTTGTGAAGGAGCAGCAAACCTGAGGTCAGCCCACGTAGCACCACGGCGCACGCGCACGCTTTGGAGCAGCTCGTCGCGCAAACAGCGGCGTGCAAAGCGCACCACTATGCGGCGCGCGCGGACGCCCCTCACCCCCACTGTCTCAGTCGCCTCTGCACGCTCAGACTCACACTCAGCACGGGAGATGTTGTGCTTGGGACCTACGCGCTCAGCGTAAACAATATCACGAGTTTCAAGTGTTATGCCAAGCTTCTTAGCCACGAGTCCCACCGTATGGAGGACGTTTTCTCCACTGTTCTCAGGGAGATTTGTAATTTCTAGATCAAAGGAAAGTAATTCCTGCTCACGATCATTCAGCTCCATCTTCAGATGTGCCACCGTCTGTTCGAGTTAACTTTGTAAACCCTCAGAGATGGCACCATACTGGCGATTCTCAATGGCGTCGATTCTAATTTCCAAACTATCGACTCGCTATGTGCATGCACAGACAGTCTGTCGGAGATCCGTCACCTCACGTCGAAGTTCGAGCAGCTCAATCTTGAGTTCATTTTTCATTTCAAGAAGTTCACTTCTAAACAATCTGATCTCCTGCGCAATATCCGTAGAAGGCGATAGTGCATCCAACGATTGAAGCTTGTCTGTCGCCTCGGCATCTTCAAATGAGGTCAAAGTGTCCGATGAGCTGGTGAATTGATACACGGCGTCATCACCAGCTATGTTTTGTGTGGGCACAGTTGGCTTATTATTTACGACTTTTTTTTTACAGTCCAGACATCGCCAGTCGCTGTTCAATTTTGGTGATTCTTTGAGATGCACACAATAATATGATATTTATTACTACAGCTGTTGCATGCAGCGACCCCTTTTGAGCCAACGAACTTACCACAGGTAGCACATTTGACCATTTTGCCAATTAGTTAAAGTAAATATTGCAGATGGCGTTGTTGATTTTCGTACGAACTCAATAAAGTTATTATAAGCGGATAAGTAACTTTATATGCACATATAACTTTATATGATGGTAATTTTAATTTGGAGCAAGACAATAAATGTGTAAATTATTATTTATGCAACTCAGTTACCACGGTGATTATTAGTGGGTACACTGTAAGAAATTCACTCGCGATATTCAAGTGACCGTTCGACAAGGCAGTGAAATTAAATGAACTTTTTATTTAGATAGTTTTGCACTGTATCAATGACTGTTCAACTAGTGATAACAATAGCACAAGTAAGTTATAGGTTTAAGTACACTTTAAATCAGCTTTTACTCACAATTTGAGCGTCCAAGCATTTTATTAACGTTAGATACCGAACAGCTGATCTGTGTTGATAACTGACCGTGACATCGTGCGGCCTCCTTCTTTAGAGCGATTAGGCCTCGCAACAGGGGCTCTACTACGGATCAGGCAGTGGTCAGATGACCCAAGAGAGGCTTCGACCACTACCGGGTATCCTTGCTGGTGTTTAGTCGGCAGAAGATCCAGTAAAGAAGACTCATGGCTCTCAATGTCTGGGACACGGGTGGGCTGTGTAACCAGTTGTGAGAGTCCAGACCGTGACCATATTGAAGAGATGTGGACCCTGGAGGTCAGTGGCTCGGGACCCCAACCACTCTTTATGATGAGCGTTGAAGTCTCCAAGAACCACCACCTCCGCTGATGGACACTGCTCAAATATTTCATCAATCCCCCATTGGACGTTCTCAAATAACTGAGTTGACCCCGAATCACTACCATCCACCTGTAGAGGCACGCGTAGATGCGGGTAAACCCTCGATAGTAAAGTGTATGGTTGCACTTCATGTTCGCTGTCTGCCTCCAATTGTCCGTCGAATCCGTAATTATCACACTACTGACTATGATAGCATTAATGCAGCTTTATCTGCAATCGACTGTCATACGGAGTTAAATAATAACAATATCACGGCATCAGTCGACATTTTCTATAACATTATGAACTCAATAATTGATCTGCACGTTTCTTCAAAGATTATCTCCTTTCCTAAAAACTATCCAACATTGTATTCCAAGGAACTAATTAAAATTATTAGTCTAAAATTAAAAATTCATAGGAAATGGAAGATTTACAAGCATCAATCTGGCTATGATCACTTTGCTGAACTTAGAACCTTACAAAAAGAAGTACAAATGTCGTGTTATAGGTTATTTAGCGATATAATGTGTAGTAATAGTAACTCTAGTCATTTGTCAGTATTAGATCAAATGTACAACAATATCGAGCATATACTTATGAAAGCATCTGAATACAGTTATTGTGATAAATATGGTAATAAGCGTAGGTATGTGTCTGGCTGGAATAAGCACGTTCGCGGTGCTCACGAAAGGGCTCGCTATTATTATAAATTTTGGCTGCAGTGTGGTAAACCCACTTTTGGAATAGCTTTTAATAATATGTGTGATTCTAGAAAGAAATTTAAATCAAAATTAAAATGGTGTCAGTTTCATCAAAACCAAATAAAAATGGATACACTAGCCAAACACCATTCAAATAAAGATTTCGTAAAATTCTGGAAATCTACCAATAAATTAAATTATAGACCGAGTCCTCCCGTGAGTATAGCGGGTGTGCATGACCAGGGTGATATTGCTAACCTATTTTGTGAGCACTTTAGAGTTCAATCGCCATTAGAACGTGTGACGTCGTTGCCTGGGTTCGATTCTGAGACCGTATGGCGCGAGCAGTTTGCAACATTTAACGTGGAACAGGTTAATGCTACTATTAAAAACATGACGAGAGGTAAGTCTCCTGGGCACGATGGTCTCAGCATCGAACACTTGCAACACGCTGGTAACCATCTACCACGAGTTTTATGTATGTTTTTTAATTTGTGTTTAAGGCATTCTTATATACCTGCAAAAATGATGCGCACTATTGTCGTACCGATTATTAAAAACAAAACTGGTGACTCGTCTATGCTGTCGAACTATAGACCTATTTCATTGGCAACTGTAATTGCTAAGGTACTGGACAGTCTGCTTGTGCGCGTACTCGATAAGCATGTGTTAATTAATGACGCACAGTTTGGATTTCGGCCTGGTCTTTCTACTGACAGTGCTATATTTTGCCTTAAGCAGACTGTACAGTATTACACACTTAGGAGAACACCAGTATATGCCTGTTACCTTGATTTATCGAAAGCGTTTGATATGGTGTCATATGATATTCTATGGACTAAATTGCGACGTGATACAAGTGTACCCGCTGAGGTGATAATGTTATTTAAATATTGGTACGATAATCAAATAAATCTAGTGAAGTGGGCAGACACATACTCGACAGAGTATAGGTTGGAGTGCGGTGTGAGGCAGGGGGGCTTGACCTCTCCAGCACTCTTTAACCTATACATGAACAGTCTGATCGGGGAGCTCAGCAGCACAGGTATAGGGTGTCACATTAATGGTATATGTGTTAATAATATAAGTTATGCTGACGATATGGTATTGCTGAGCCCATCAATCAAGGCCCTGAGGAAATTGATCAGAATATGTGAATCCTACGCTGGGGCACACGGGCTCAAATATAATGCAACCAAGAGTGAGCTCATGATATTTAAAGCAGGCAATAAATGTTATAGTACTATACCACCTGTCATGCTATGTGGTACAGCTCTGAATATGGTTAACAAATTTAAGTACTTGGGCCACTGGGTCTCGGCGGACCTCAAGGATAATACAGATTTGGAACGGGAGCGCAGGTCGCTGGCTGTTCGAAGCGGTATGCTGGCCCGCAGGTTCGCTCACTGCACTACCCCAGTAAAGGTCACGCTTTTCAAAGCTTATTGTCAAAGTTTTTATACGTGCAGCCTGTGGGTGAACTTTACGCAGAAGGCATACAGTGACCTGCGTGTACAATATAATAACACGTTCCGGGTGTTGTTGGGGCTGTCGCGTTTTTGTAGCGCGTCCGGCATGTTTGCTGACGCGAACGTAGATAGTTTTTCGGCCGTTATGCGCAAGAGAAGCGCCTCGCTATTACGTCGTATGCGCGGCAGCCCCAATAACATAATAAAGGGTTTGGCTGATTGGTGGGAATCGCCGATCCTGAGGCGTTGGATACGACTGCATGCAGTTAAGTAGACACCCTCAGGTTCGGACGACCAACAGTTTTATGTTAGTTTTGTTCATACATTATAAGTTAATTATGTCAATGTTACTAACACTAGTTCTTAAGTTTTTATTGTTACTAACAAAATATGGAGCTCTATACTCTGAAATAAAAATTATTATTATTATTATTATTATTTATAGACAGATCAAAAAATAATATTAGGATTAACTCAAAATACATTTGGTCTTATATGAAATCTAAATTGAACTTTACTCAACTTCCAAACACAGTTTATCTTTCAAATACTTGTGCTGCTGCTTCTGAGTTCATATTGCCGAGCTTTTTAATAAGTACTTCGCCTCAGTTTTGGAGCAATGTTCAGTCACCTCACCTTTGTATTCACATAATAATAATTCACTTAGTATCGATGTTTGCTCAATTTTAATTACTGTACCTATACTGAGAATTAACTAAAAAATCTAAATATTTGAAAAGGACCAGGTCCTGATGGCATACCACCCATATTTGTGCACAACTGTCACAAAACTCTGGCTATTCCATTAACAATATTATTTAATCTATTTCTCACTCAAGGTACTGTGGAAAAATGTTATGTGGTACCAATTCTTAAAAGCGGTGATAGATGCAATGTTAAAAACTATCAGGGTATATCCAATCTTTCTATAATTCCTAAACTATTTGAAAAATCATTTACTCTTCTATTTATCCTAATATTAGAAAAATTATAATTGCAAACCAACATGGTTTTGTTACCAAACAATCTGTTGAAACCAATCTTTGCGAAATGGTAGATATAGTTACGAAAACTATGGACGAAGGTTTTCAAGTGGACGCAGTGGACACCGATTACTCAAAGGGGTTTGATAAAATTTCACATTCTTTATTAATAAATAAATTGGGAAGCATCGGTGTACATGGTGATCTTCTCAGATGGCTGGAGTCCTACTTTAGAAATCGAACACAAGCTGTTACAATTAAAGGTTACATCTAGTTTTATTCCTGTGACATCTGGTATACCCCAGGGATCACACCTTGGTCTACTTCTTTTTAATATTTTTATTAATGATGTAATTCATTCATTTAATCATTCAAATTTTGTTTTATATGCTGATGATACTAAAATATTTAGGAAAATTATCAATCATAATGATTGTTCTCTTCTCCTTATTATATATCCTTATAATGATTTAGCTAACTTGGTTACTTACTGTACTAGAAATGGTTTAACTATTTATTAATGTTGATTAATGTTGTATTATTAGTTTCACAAGAAAATCAAAAATTATGTTATATGACTATAAATGATTAAATTCCAATTTGAAAAGGGTCAGTGAAGTTCGAGACTTGGCTGTGATTCTTGATAGCGACTTTATTTTTCGAGCTCATTATGACCAAATTGATTGATTGAGTGACGTCAAGGACGTGGGTATCAGCTAATTTGCCTAACAGAATTTTTGTTTGTTTAAAATAGTGAATGTAGTTATTTCGCGGAGTTTTGTTACTGGAATTGTTGTAAACAAGACAATATTTAGAATAAAGTGTAGTATAATTCATCTGTATTGATTTGAATGAATAGCCAATAGTACAATATTTTCTAGTGAAAGTGCTTATAAAGATACCCTTAGCTTTGCAATTTCATAATAGTGACTTTTTATGCCTTTATGTTATTGCAGTTTTAGTGCGATATATACAGTGACAATATTTATGAAAACTGTTATCGTATTTGACTAGATTTCTGCCTTAATTAACGTCTGCATATTTTTTCTTCTAAAATCAGCGCCATCTGTTATAATAGATAGGGTTCGTTATCCTTGCATAAAATTACACACGGAAGCTTTAGAAGTTGCTCCTCGAGCGGGACGACACGTCTTCTAGTAAAGCTTTTCTACTCTGTTTCGAATCAAATCGATAACTCTTTCCAAGTTTGAATATTAATTGTCACTCTGAACAAAATGCCTAAGAAATGCAATGCTTGCGGTCATTATGCAAATGCCACAGAGGGCGTTACTTGTTCGGAGTGTTTGGGAACCACGATTTCCTGTTCCTTTCCAAGTATGGAAATAGAGATAGTATCGAAGGCCTTGGCTAGACCTAAAACGATACAAATACATTTGTTTTTTTTACCATAATTGTTTCATTGATATAAGGCAGTTTGTAATAATGTATAAATCTAAACAATCACTAACTTCACGAGTAATTTTAGAAAATACTCTTCGTAGTGGTGTGCTTATAATTTTGATGTGAGGTATAAAGGTTGAATTTTGATGTGGGTATATAATTTTAATGTAATTTTGACGTGAAATTAAATCTTTGAAACCTTTATTAATAAATAGGATAAAAACAAATTATACATGCGTACAAAGTACACATATCAGAAGTGAAACTTCTTTGGCAAACTCTTTCTCTCGGAGTAAGTCCGCTATCACTACTCCACTGGGAGAAGTACTCTTCGTGCAAATCGACCGTGGTAGGGGCAAGAAGAAGATGGCTCGTAACCGAAAAATGTGAATTGGTAAATTTTTCCAACGCCGATAAAGAAGTTTCACTTCAATTAACGCAACTTTCAAACGCGTGAAAATATTCTAATGAGGGGTACCGATAGATTTTTTTTTAAGAAATTACTGCTCTAGTATATAAATCCTTGTTCCGAATAGAACTTTAGAAACCTAGAATTGGATATTTGACTAAGTGAAAATTAGATCAAACTGTTATCTTTACAAAAATTCTATTGATCTTAAGCGAATTGGTTGGTTTCTTCTAAAGTTCTAATTGAAATACAGTGAATTTTCAACAATAAAGTTATTCTCTTATAATTTTTATAAACGACATTTATCACATCACCATGAGGTAAAATTTGTATTTGTTATAGTGGCTGTGTGGCGACAGGTTAAGACTAAAACGTGTCACCACTTACTTTCCATGGAACTCCCAAAAATCGGTTAAGAACTCACCAGGAAAATATATCGCAGCACTCTCCCGGAGGCTTATCAACATCCACCCAATCTGCTATCCCCAACCCGCTTACCAAACAATGTGCCTATCATCATTCATCATCATCATTTCAGCCCATCACCGTCCACTGCTGGACGTAGGCCTCCCTCATGGTACGCCACAGAGTGCGGTCCCGTGCCGTCTGCATCCATCGACGCCCAGCAACTCTCACCAGGTCGTCTGTCCACCTAGTGGGGGGGCGTCCCACACTGCGTCGTTCAGTACGTGGTCGCCACTCTAGAACCTTTTTTACCCAGCGGTTGTCGGTTCTTCGAGCGATGTGGCCTGCCCCTTGCTACTTCAGCGTGCTAATTCTTCGTGCTATGTCGGTTACACCCGTTCTTGTGCAGATTTCCGTATTACGGATTCTATCACACAGAGAAATCCCGAGCATAACTCGCTCCATAGCACGCTGAGCGACTTTGGTTATGAGGCCTACATTTAGGGACCACGTTTCCGTGCCGTAAGTCATCACTGGTAACACACACTGGTCGTAGACCTGTGTTTTCAGACACTGAGGTTAGTTGGACGAGAAGATCCTCCTAAGATTCCTGAACGCTGCCCAGCCGAGTTGGATTCGTCGGCTGACCTCTTCCTCGAAATTGGATCTACCTAACTGAACTGTTTGTCCAAGGTAAACATAATGATCGACAATTTCGAGAATCGCATTGCCAACTAGGACCGGTACAGGAATGACATGGGCATTTGACATGAATTTCGTCTTGTCCATGTTCATTCGTAACCCCACCAGTTGGGATACTCTGCTGAGATCGATGAGCATAGTGCCAAGGTCCTCCATGGATTCTACCATAACGACGATATCGTTTGCAAATCGAAGGTGAGTGATGTATTCGCCGTTAATGTTAATACCGAGTCCGGTCCAGTCTAAGAGCTTGAAGACATCTTCCAGTGCAGTGGTGAACAGTTTTGGAGAGATGACATCTCCCTGTCTCACACCTTTCTGCTACTGGATCGGTTTCGTACTCTTATCCCGGATACGGACTGACATTGTGGCGTTCCTGTACAAACACTTCAGCACTTCGATATAACGATAGTCAATTTGACACCGCTGAAGGGACTGCAGCACCGCCCAAGTTTCGACTGAATCAAAGGCTTTCTCATAGTCCACAAACGCTATACACATAGGCAGATTGTACTCCTCGGTCTTCTGGATAATCTGCCGATGCGTGAGGATATGTTCTATGGTGCTATAGCCTTTTCGGAATCCAGCTTGTTCGGGCGGCTGGAAGTCATCGAGCTTGCACGTGAGTCGATTGGTAATGACCCTCGAAAACAACTTGTAGATGTGGCTCAAGAGTGAGATGGGTCTGTAGTTCTTTAGAAGAGCTTTGTCGCCCTTCTTGAAGAACAGTACCACCACACTCTTGGTCCACGACTCTGGAACGTCGCCCCCGAGGATAACGGAATGAAATAGATTCTGAAGGGCTTTTAAGACCGGCTTGCCGCCTGCCTTCAGGAGCTCTGCCGTAATTCCGTCATCTCCCGGTGCCTTACCGTTTCGTAGTTGTTCGAGAGCCATTCTGATCTCGCACAAGCTAATGTCCGGGATTTCTGCGGTATAGTGCCGAGTTAGCTTGGATCTGGGATTTTGGACCAAACCGACAACAGGATTTCGGGCTGATTTATGTAACTGTCCATAGAACCTTTCGACCTCTCCCAAGATCTCACTTTGGGATGAAATGACAGTGCCGTCATCGGTCTTCAGCTTAGTCATTTGCCCAATAGACAGATCTTGTGCGAAAACTTTTGAGCCTCGGTTCCGCTCTATCGCTTCTTTAACACGGAGCGTATTAAATTGGCGAATATCGCGACGCACAGACCTGGAGATCTGCCTATTTAGCTGCCTGTATTCGGACCAATCGGCTGAAGACTGTACTGTCATTTCTTTTCTCCGCTCCATGAGCCTGAGAGTCTGGTCAGAAAGGTTTTTAGGTCTATTGGCGCGGTGAGCCTTGAAAAACTTCGACCCAACCGTGTGGACGGTTTCCACGAACCTGTTGTTCATATCGTTCGGAGATTGGCACTCGTCTAGACATTAGAAGCGATTATGTAGTTCGAGTTGAAAGCGTTCGAGGTTCTGGTATTGGACAGGTATAGGTCGGAGGGTAGACTTCATTAAGCGTGACCGTTCGACTTTTGTGTGGATATTTAATGTGCCTCGTACTATTCGGTGATCGCTCCCAGTTTTAATCCTGCTGATCACTGACACATAATTAAATATATGTCGTTTGTCCGACAAGATGAAGTCTATCTCGTTTTTTGTTGAACCATCGGGGCTAATCCAGATCCATTTCGTTTGTGGCTGCTTTCTGAAGAAGGAATTCATCATAAAGAGGCTTTCCTTCTCCAGAAATTCAGCCAGTTTCTGGCCCCTCTGGTTTCTCTGTCCATATCCATGTTTCCCCACTCTCAACTCATCATCACTCCTTTTGCCTAGTTTCGCGTTAAAGTCTCCCATAACCACCGTGAAGTGGGTTTTGGACGTGTGTATGGCTTTCGAGATATCCTCGTAAAAGGCCTCCACCTCGTCGTCGGAGTATGCCGAGGTCGGTGCGTATACCTGTATGACCTTCAACGAATACCGTTTGGTAATTCTGAGTATACGGTATGCTACCCTTGACACACTCTCGATCCTCTCCACTTTGCCTACGAGAGACTTGTGAACGATAAACCCTATACCGCTTCGGGACGGGTGATCTCCCTCCCGGTAGAAGAGCAAGTTTCCAGACCGGAGGATCATCGTGCCCTCGCCCTTTCTTCGCACTTCTGATAATCCTGCAATGTCCCAGCGGATTTTGCTCAATTCCTCTTCCAGCTCGATGACCTTCTCGTCGGTCCTAAGTGTCCGAATGTTGTGTGTTACCAGGGCCAAGGGTCATTTTGATTGGTAGCCGGATCGCTGCCGGGGATTCTTAGCATAGATCTTGTGCCTATAACATTATAATATTCTATCTATGGTCTAAGAAGATGCAAAGTCTAGAAAGCAAATCGGGACGTCGAGCTCTAGATGCATTTAATTTTTTTGGTATCATTAACAGTTTACCATAATATTGGTCATCAACGTGTTTAGAATCATTACACTAAGGGGCCATTCATTAATTATGTTTAGTTGTTGACTGAATATTATAACTTCTTACTATAGGCTGGGTAGTGAACATTACGTAAGATCTTAAATTGAAAGTTACTAATTTAATCAAAACGTGATATATTAATAAGATTAATGTCATTGCAGAGAGTTAATGATACCTACCTGTAGTAAGAAGATTGTAATAAAAGATATATTCAGAATAAACGGAGTTATATTTGATCAATAGGACTTTGTCTTACAAAAAATCTTATTAAGGGGCAGGGGGGAGTAGTTGCGAATTGTCCGGTCACCCGACGTGAGGCCACCGCGTGAGGACGACGCGTGAGACGCGAGCGGGCCACCGAAGACAAACATCGGGTACCGGTGGCCCGCTCGCACGGCGAAGAAGAGGTGCTTGCAGGGTGGGTCAATGGGATTGCGCGCCGCCTCTTCCGTCACCCCGGACCGATTTGGCGGGGTGCGACGTCCATAGCACACCGCAAAAAAAAAAAAAAGCGGGGGAGTAGTTGCAATGTTATGATGTCTTACGGTAAGGGGGAGGGGATCAAATCATTCTTCAAAATAAAATTAGGTAATTAATTAGCTTTGTGAACACCCAAAACAAATCGTGGAAACACCTAATGTTTTGTAAACGCAAACTACCTGCTAATATAATTAAATTGTAGAATATTTACGACCTTCAATTAAATAATTAATATACCTCTTCTACCGTTCCAAATATTATTGCATTTAAATTTTTTAAGTACAATTTCTAACAAATGTATATATATATACGCGTTTTAATAAAAATTAATACTGTGTTCTTATTTTGTGATTGTTTAGTATTTTTATTGAATACATTTACATTTTTTACTAATTTTAACCTCTTCCTTTGTTAATTTTCTTCCACTTTTTCTAAATCTGTCTCCACCTTTTCTATAATTCCTTTAGTGCCAGATAGTCTTATTAGATCTCCAGTTTGGAATATATCCGTTGCATATGCTGCGCCTACAATACAAGGTAAGCCATATTCTCTGGCTATTACTGCACCTGCAGACAAGAAAAATCTTCAAATATATTTCAATTTATTTTGTAAACTGTCTATATTATTTCTCAGAAGAATTTTTTAGCATTACGAAATATCATTCATATTAATGTATCAATTTCAATATTTGATATACCATTTAGAAAATTAGTTTCATATCCATTGACGAAAAATATTAAAATATAAAAAATGTGTATGTTTCAAAAAATTAGTGAGTCTGGAGCGTGTTTCAAACTTCAAGTACATATTATATATTTATCAAAGTGCTATAACTAACCTATCTATCAACCCGTAGACGTCCGCTATTGAACATAGCCTCCCCACGAAAATGCCACTCAGAACGGTCTTGTGCCACCTGGACCCAACGGTTTCCGGTGACGCTTAAGATGTCGTCAGTCCGTCCTACGCTGCCTCGACCGTTTCGTGATGACCACTAGAGAATCTTTCTTTTCCAACGATTGCCCGCTCAACGTATATGGCCTCCCCATCGCTATTTTAAGGTGATAACTCTTCGGGCTATGTCGGTTATACCGATCGGTAGAGAAATACTGAGCATAACCCTTTCCAGCTTTGTTTGACGCAACATCGACATGGATATATAATGGGTAAACTGTCAGGTTACAGAAGTCAAACTTTGGTCCCGGGGGTTCGGTTTACTGGTGATGTAGAATACCAATAGTTTATGGAGCAACATGTGCCCTTTCAACATCCCAACAAATTTGCAAACAAATGTAACAAATGTATACTAACCATGTGATATAAGTCCGCCGAGTTCAGTGACGATGCCTGTGAGGAGTGGAAAGTATGGTGACCAGCCGATATCCGTGGCATGAGTTATTAAAATATCCCCACGTTGCAGTTGACCTATCTGTGAAATCAAATCATATCTTAGTTATTCTACACGTTATTTGGAATAATTTCATGTGTTGATTAGTAAAAATACCAGATAGCCACAACTACATGATTTAAATAGATGACCACTGTATCAGAAAGCATACTCGAAACCAATAATAAAACTAAAAACAAAAAAAAATAGACTATTGAGTCATTAAATTAATTTTGACTGCTTAAAAGGCGTAATAATCTGAGTGCAAATCTTTCTAAAACATTTCTTTGTTCCATATTTTTTTGTTTGGAGACATTTATGAGCTGAGATGACGATGACAACTACGATGATAAGTTTGGGTATAATTTGGTTCTTTAATTATGTATTTGTAGAGTCTTTAGTGATACAGATTCTTTTCTTAATGAGTGCCTTATCTTTTAAAGTATATTTAAAAAAAATGGCGTTTAAAAGTACTCATAGCGTCAATATATCCACCACATCTAAAGCTATGAGTATTTTTTTATTGAGACAAAGTCATGAGAAAGACCATTTTAGTTTTATACATTTTTGGTCGTCTAAATTAATTAATTAAATTAATTCGATTACCTCGGAAAGACTTTTAACAACGCAAGCCCTAGCGATCACCTCGCCTCCGCATACAGATGTGGCCGTTATCTTGACATCGGCAGCTCTCACCATTGGACTAATTGGTTGTAAATTTTCTACCCAACCAGTATTAATTTCTGCAAACTTTAGTTTACACCATCCTGTCCGGTACTGCTGTCGTTGGAGTGCCCTGCCGATTATTTTATATATTTATTTTTATCCTTAAATTATCTTTATAGTATAAATATGTTGATTCATGATAATTACTTCTATGTTATACAATTGAAACGATGATGTAAGTCACATCATCCGATATCGGATGCGGTGAAATCCTACATTGCAAAAATACCATCGCATCCAATTTTGTACGCTCATATAAGCTCAGTTTAGGACATCTGAAATAATGATCAAGTGACGATGATGAGAATGTGTTTACAAATTTTACTAAAATATGAACGAGTTCCTTACTTTTTTAACAATGCTGGATCTCTATCGGTCAAGTATCTTTTCAGTTCTTCCAAACGAAAATGAAAGACAAGATCAGGATGCGGTATATACCACTTGCGAACTAGTAAGCGCCCCAACTGTATAAAGCCTAGACGAACTTTATGAATGGCGAGGATTGTTTGTGCCTTGGTACATTCCCTATAACGCACAGTTCGACGACATAATGGCAGAATCCATCGCAGAATTTTCCTGAAATTTTTGTATGAATCTCATTATGTTTCTTCTTCTTTTCAGCTTACATATACAGTGATATTCCTTGTATCTTCCTTGTATTTATAAGACGAGCTTGTAGCTATTACAATATTAATTATAACAAAATTTTAATGAAATTTTAGTTCTTTTAGATTTCAACTTTTTAAATTTTTGGCATAACTTGTACATTTATGTATTCCTTTTCTATTTTTTTTATAAAACATCAAAAAAATATCTAATCTATTTTTTATAGATATTTAATCTATTTTCTAGATATCTAATTTATTTCTTAATGTTTATTAGAAACTTTATTGCTGACAGTGTTAATGTTTGTTTTTCTTGAAAATTGATTATAATACTGTATGTTTCTTTGGACCAGCGGCTTAGGCCTTATAGGTTTAGGCCCACATGGCCCGGGCTTGGGGCGCCAAATTTTTTAGATGCACCAAATTTTGGAAGAAGCGGCAATTTGAAATCTTTATTACCAAATATTTTGCTTCTTTTTCCTTTTACAATCTTGAAATAACAAATTTTAAAAGGTATATATATATATATATATATATATATTTATATAATGTTAAAATATTAACTTGGGCCTAAAGCGCCATCGAAATTAAATTTGTGACAACTTAATGCGTAAATGATACAATAAATAAATACTTGGGCCCGTGCTTCCTCTACAATAGGGATAAATTGATCTACTATATCGCACTAATCAGATGGCTTAGTAATATACCCAACGCTTTTTTGTTTAGTTTTTTTCATCTGTGTTATCTTTATATAATATTCTTTAGTAGTATTTAGGATACCCATAAGCAACAAAAAGGGTATTGAATTCGGGAACCACACGGAAAGTTACTTTGGTTACCCATTTTAAAATTATAATTAAAATTAAATGATTTGCTGTGTTATCCCTTGCCTTAATGATGTAACTGACATGACGAAGAGTTATAAGCAAATATCATTATCGTAAAAAGAAAAAATTGCAACAAAATCATAGGATATTTGGGTTATTCAATGGATTTTGTAGATAGCTCTTTTATTACAGAGGAAGTATTCTAGTTCAACAAAAAGAACAAAACGGTTACTTACCGAGTGCTTTGCTTTTCTGGTGTACTCAATAAGTCAATTACCTCATTACTGCTTTTAGCTTTCATACCTTGCGTAGAAACGTGTAGATTCTGAAGTACTCTCATCATGTCTTCAGGCATTAATATCCATGGTTTGGTGACTAAGTCAAACTAAAATTAACATCAATGTATTTATAATATTTCGTGTGATAACGGAGAAAGAATACAATTTATCGTCCTCTATCTTACTTATGAGTGCCGTAAAAGATATAATATTCATATAACATTTTTGCAAGAGAAGGAGAACTTAAAATAAAACCATATACCAACCGGTTTGGCCAGCTTGGTATGGCTATACCAGTCATTACGGTTAATTGGTTATTATGTCTGATATTATGGAGGAGACTCGAGTCCCGCAATGGGCAGTTTGTAAGCCTAGATGATGAATTATAATATTTTTTTTAATTAAATTACTACAAAGTTCACTTTGCATATTAGCAGATGAATTAGAACTAATTACATACATAAACTTTAACTGTAAACTACCCCGTATGGTGTCAGGTTGTGAGATGAAAAAGAAAATGTGTCGCTACCTCTTATTTTCCAATGCTATCTTAGAAGCCGACTATTTTTTTTTTTGTGTGTGTTAATTGTTAGCCTCAGATAGCTATGACAACTTTACCTGGACTATGGGTGAGCACTGAGGGCTCTTAACCCGTGGAAGCCGACTAAGGGCCAAATGCTACCAAAAACCTACTAGAGAGAATCAACCATTTCTTTTTTATTTTACATATTTTTTTTCATCGTCAGAGACGAAAATAATTTAAAATAGAGTATATTATATATTATTTTATTTTAGTTTAATTTACTGGCACAAAAAAGCAGTTACTTATAAATTAAAGAAATATATGATTAATCTTAAAACTAAGTAACCCACACCAATGTCCGCGAGATAATATTAAAATGTATAGCGCATAAACTTGGTAGTTCTTCACCTGTAATGCATGAGACATATAATTACTACTTCCGAGCTAAAACAGTCATTCTTTTAAACTTTTCCTGTGAAAGTAATATATCTAAATCGATATAGTACGTGTTATTATATCCCATAATGACAAAGAAAATGAACAAAATTATGAATCGAACAATACCTTTGATTAATAATATATAGAAAGATAACTACCTCCATAACAGCCCTATATCCATGATGTTCTAGGAACGAGCATACATCCAGGTAGATACGTGGAGCATTTTTATTCAGCCATTGCATTGCTGCTTTTGGATCTTGAGCCCTAAATTCTTCCGCCAAGCCGGCTTCCTCTAACCCTTGTACTATATTTCCTAGAGCTACAGGCACTTCAGCTGATGATACATCGCCTGAACTGAATAGAATGCCTATTTCATTGCATTGTTCTGGAGTGAAATCTAAAATATGATAAAAAACCAAAAATAGACGAGAGTTAATGTTATTATAACTATTATACAAATGTGTTTAATGTACAAATGTTGGTATTACCAATAAATATCAACGCTATTTATTTAAAAACAAGCTGAACCAACAGCTTTTTGTGTCTCTCGTAATATGTAGATATTCTTTTTTTGATGTTATTTTATTCAGTTTTGTTTGCATTTAATTAACTTTGTTACATTGCAAAATTGTAAAACTTTTATTCTTCTTTCTTTCAGATATCATAGATAGGCCACCGAAGACAAAGATCGCTCGCACGGCGAAGAGAGGTGCTTGCAGTGTGGGTTTATGGGGTCGCACGCCGCCTCTTCCGTCGCCTCGGACCGCTTTGGCGGGGCGCGACCACCTGCATAGTCCACCAAAAGAAAAAAAAGAAAAACAAAAGATAATGATATCTTTTTTTATTTGTAATAGGTAAATATAAAAAAATAAAAATAAATAAACTTAAAACCTTATATGTTTTAAAGAGAAATAATAACTGCTTCTTGAATTAGTTATGATACTTTTTGCCAATCTGGTGGAGTATATATATTCTGGTGAAGTATTCGGGTGTGCCATCGTCACACGTCGTTATTCCAGCAACATTGCACCGAAACATGGCTCTCACCCGTTCTGCGTCTTTGCAGTTAGCAAACTAATCCTTGGACCAACCAATTGACAATTTTAAACACTTCGAAGAGATTATGGTTGAATAATAATGGCACCTTTAGATACTAGATAGACTAATTGATTAAGTACGAGTGTATAATATATAGTTACCAGATTTTCCTTCCAAAAATACAGTCATAGCGACGAATTGACTACCGCTACTTGCTGTAGTAGTCGACATGTGATTTTTACAAAAACGCATAATCTTTTCTTTGCTCTGACCCAAAGTATCTAATAATTCATAAGGATTTTCAGTGTCGTTTACATAATTCAATGTATTTACGATTTTAACGGAGTCCTCCATTTTAGATTTTGCTGTCACCAACGACTACAAAGAAGAAATATATAATAATTAATATTTTAAGCCACCTATCATATTTTCTGCTTGCGTTACCATCTCTGTGAATTGCTTAAAAACCGGGAGATATACAATAAATGCTCGCCGTGTCTTACGTAAATAGGAAAAGTACATGAATTATTTATAATGATTTGATATATATATATATATATATATACATATATATATATATATATATATATATATATATATATATATATATATATATATATATATACATATATATATATATATATATATATATATATATATATATATATATATATATATATATATATATACAAATCTATTTTGAGTCCGTCAGACAGTGCTGCGTGCCCATGCATACTAAAAAGTATTTAAAACATTAGCAAAGTAAGAAACAAATACAAAGGTGACAAAATAGGTAAATATAACTATATTTCATATGAATTCTTTATAAAAGTTATTATTATATCACCATGTAGGTATATCTACTATTATTTGGTATGTGGTAGAGGCTACGAATACTATCAACCCTTACTTTGCTCGTGTATGTCGTAGAAGACGACTAAGAGCTTCATATCGATCTGGGCCGACTCCGTCTCATGGCGTTTGGTCAACAATCTACTACGACCGCGATTCTCACCGATAAGATCATCATCATCATCTTGTTCTTATCCCAATTACTTGGGGTCGACGCAATATGTCATCTTCCTCCATAAGATAATTCACTCTCACCGATAAGATAATTCACTATAATAGACCAGATATCATTCTACAGGACAAAATTTACAAAATCACTTACCTTATTGACATTGCTGTTCCTAACACACACAACATACAAAAGACAATAACTGAAAAAATAAGCAAGTACGCAGAACTCAAAGATGAAGTGAGCAGAATTTGGTGACAGGAAAAAGTGTACATAATACCCATAGTTCTCTCCACAACAGGCGTTATTCCCAACCATCTTCTCCACAGCCTAAAACCCTAGACCTCAAAGAAACCCTCGACATAACTCTCCAAAAAGCCGCAATCCTAAATACATGTAGAATAGTCAGAAAATTCTTGCAGATAGACGAAAACGAAATTGCCCCTCATAATAACATATCGTTGACATTAATTTTCTTCACTACACGCTACATTCACTTGGCTTAGGCCCGTGGATGTGGTTCAAACTAGCCAAAGTGCTAAGAAAAGATTACCTTTCCGATAATAATAATAAATAGTTTATTTTACCCAGTTCTTATTTAGAATATTTGTTTACAGATTATTTGCATGATAAAGATGATTTTTCGTACTCGATTACTAAGTTGGTGGATATGAGCCTTGAAAGATAAGTTTTCATCTATCATTATTCCCAAGTATCTAATAGCACTAGTAAGAATTAAGGGCGTACAACTGCAGTGATTTGGAAGAGATTGTGCGTGGGTCGTGCAAGTATGCAGTTTAACTGACAAATGTTGGAGTGGTTTGGAAACAGAAGTTTTACAAAAAGGTATAATCATAGGCTTAGAGGTATTCAGGGTGAGTAGGTTTCTATTTAAAGCACTGGATATTTCTCTGCAAGACGATATACTTGTCTCCGTGTTTTGGCGTGGAATATAAGTGATGTATCATTGGCGTATGATATAGTTGTTGCGTTGGATATTGGAAGATTAAGTATAGTCCTCCAGTCCAGTCCTCCCGTGACCATGATCACTGTAAAGTGTTCGAAACGTCGGGAAATTATAAATCAAATACAAACGCGATAGAATCCGTAAAAGTAGTTTTATTTCAAATGTGTAATACTCGCGTAAACATTAGAAGTCATTAGATTAAGTATATCGTTAATGTAAAGCCAAAGACAGTTGGGCCGAGTATACTGCCTTGAGGAATGCCAAAATCGATAGGAAGCATCTCACTGGAATGGTTACCTCTTTTTACGTACTGTTTACGGTTTGATAAGTAGCTTTTGAACCAGTACAGCGTTATACCCTTCACTCCGGTCACCTCCAGTTTCTGGAGGAGGAGGTCTATCGAAATAGTGTCAAAGGCCTTGGCTAAATTCAAGAATACCCCCAAACATCTTTTTCCTTTTTCTACAAATGAAGATATACAATTAGTAAGTAATATCGCCGCATTTTCTGTAGACTTTCCTCTTCTTAAACCAAACTGTCGGTCTGAGATTAGGTTGTGTGCTTCCAGGAAACGTGATAAGCGACTATGTACAATCTTTTCAAGTACTTTGGATAACATGTTCAATAACGCAATAGGACGGTAATTATTAGGAACATTCATTGGTCCGTTTTTGTGTATCGGACTTACCACCGCAACTTTCCAACAATTAGGGAATGTACCCGTTTCTATGCTTAAATTTATTATATACGTAAGAGGTTTAATGATGGCATGCTTAATTTATTTTAATAATCGGGCATTAATACCATCTGGTCCGGGGGCACTGTCACTTTTTAAATGTGATATAATTCTATCTATTTAATTTTCGTCGCAGGGGCGGAGGAAAATTGAGTGACATATATTCTTTTGTGGTCTATAACTTGAAACGAGTGATGCTTGAGTTTAATTTAGTTTGGAGAAGATATTTGATGCAAGCTGTTTACCCAATGAAGCGAAGTATGTGTTGCATTGATTCACAGAATCTTTCGGGCTTTCACCACTAAGAAGCAATCTGGTGGAATTGTTGTCGCGGCAGTTCGGAGCATACAAATTTTTTAAGACATTCCAGAGCTGTTTAGGGTAGGTTTATTCTGGTGTTTTTCTATTTTAGCTTTGTAGTGTTTGCTCTTTAAGTTTTGGAGTAAACGGTTACATACATTTCTATATTTGGTATATACTCTGTGGCGAGATTTATCATTGGGATAAGCACGTGCAGCTAAATGTAATTTATCACGATGTCGCATGCACTTTATGAGCCCAGGAGTGATCCAGGGTTTTATAGAGAATTTGTTTCGGCTAATTATAAGTCTTTTAGTATGAGTTTGTATAGATATAGAAATAATACTCATAAAGTGATTTGTTGCGGAGTTGACACAGCGTTCATTAAAGACCGTGCACTAGGTAGCATTTTGTAATTCAACGATTAAGGCGTCATGGTCAATTTTATGATTCCAAGATCTTGACTCGTGACATCGTCTATAATTGGAGGACAATGCAGCTTTAGCTATGTCATGATCAGTGATAAAACACTAAGTTATTATACCTATCGGCTTAGTGTTAGCCTTAATAAACTGTGACTCTAGACATGTTTGAAGTCTTAGTTGTTGGGCTTAGTTATACCAACATCCTCATGTACCTACATCCTTTCACTTTTGCATTGTATATCTTCTTAACCAGACGTTCGTTCGGCATTCTTTCCGGATGTCCGAACCATAGGAGCATTCCCTTTCGCATCTTTACACCAATACTCTCTTTCATACCTACTCGCTCTCTAACGTCGTCGTTACGAATGCGATCGATCAGCCTAACTCCACAGATTTTCCGTAGAGATCGCATTTCGACCGCATTAATTTTACTTTCATACTCTTTTCTGCATACCCAACTCTCGCTTTCATACAGTAATGTTGGGACAAGCACTGCGTTATGTATTGCTACACGTGCCTTCTCGCTGAGGTGGTGGCTACCGAGAAGTTGTCCCAACGCTCCGTTCACTCTATTTCCCGCATTGACTCTTCGCTCTATATCAGTGGTGTACCTTCCATCTCGGCTAAATCTACATCCAAGATATATAAATTCATCCACTTGCTCTAGTACATCATTACCCATTGATGTAAGAGTATTACATCTGTTCTGGCTTCATCTCTTTCAAAGACGATTATTTTGGTTTTGCTCACATTCACGCGTAGACCCCTTTTCTTACAATCTTCTGTCATTGTGTCGACTAGGGTCTGAAGGTCAGTCGCTGACTATGCCAGCAGGATTACATCATCTGCATAGAGCAGAGCAGTGACCACTGGGTCGCCCATCTAGACTCCCACATTTATATCGTTCAACCTTTGGAGACATTTATCCAGATATATGACAAACAGTCTGGCTGACAGAACGCACCCCTGCTTAACGTCGATATTGACGTCAAACCAAGGCGACATTCCATCATCCAATCGCACACAGGCTCTACAGCCCATGTAACTGGACTGCACAACCTGTAGCAGTTTACCATTAATACCACACTCCGGTAAAATGTCCCAAAGTTACTTTCGTACAATCGTGTCAAATGCTCTCTCCAGATCCACAAAACTGCAGAAAATCCTATGATCTAGAGCCAGATGCTTCTCCACAATGTTGCGCAGAGAGAACACATGATCCATGCATCCCCTTCCACTCCTGAAACCTCCTTGTGTCTCACACAGTAAACCATCGGACACCATCCTCATTCTCCTTTCAATAATTTTACCGTACACTTTTGCTGCTAAACTGGTCAAGCTTATGACTCTGTAATTTGCGCAGTGATGACGTGAACCCTTGTTTTTAAACAAAGGCACGATAACTGCCCTATTCCAGTCCCTGGGAACCATTCCCGAGCTCCAACATAAATTGAGGAGCAACAGGAACGCCTCCCAGACACAGGAGCCACCAAGCTTGATCATCTCGGCAGACACCATATCAATGCCCGCTGCCGTACCATTTTCCAAACTTCTTATCGCCCATTCAACTTCATCCATACTGATGCCATCGGAGGACGCCGGTGCAGATTGTTGATCTACTAATCCTCATGTGACACCGGCGCCAACTCGAGTATCCGCATACATATCGCCAAAATATTCACTCCATCGGCTTAACACGTCTTGTGTTTGTGTAAGAATGTCTCCACCTTTAGACCTTATTTTATTCATTCTTAAGGCTGACCAACCACACTGAGACTTCTTCACCTCCCTCCAAAAGAGTTTGGTGTTACCCTCGAAGTTTTTAGTCAGCCTATCTTCTGCACTCATATTTGCTCTATCACGTTTCTCTTTCACTAAGGCCTTGGTGTCATTCTTATATTGCCGATAAATTTCTTTCTTCTGTTCAGTCATACTGTCATTCAGATTCAAAGAAGAGACATAGTCCAGCCACACTTTCTTCTTTTGCTCTACGGAAGCTGCCACTTCCGCATCCAACCATGCATCACCATTTGTTTTTTATGCTTCGTTGAACTTCCACATACTTCTTTCGCTGTATCTACCATACTTTCAATATTCTCCAGTATTCTTCAATGTCCGATTGCGGCTAGCTTGTCATCGTCAGCCGTTCTGGGACAACCTCTGCATACTTTTCTCTTACACACTCTTCTTGCAACCTTTCAACGTTTATTCTTTCAAGCCCTCCGAAGTGGACACGCTCTCGCCAGTGCCTTCACTTTCTGAACAGACCACTAAATCTCGCAATAACGAGATAGTGGTCCGTATCGACTGTGGGGCCCCTGTAGGCTCTTGTGTCCAATATTTTGCTTCGGAGGCGACTGTCTACCAAAATTAAATCTATTATACTTTTCTGTTCATTCCTTCTCCATGTATACATATGGATGTCCTTATGTTAGAAAAATGTGTTTAACACAATAAGGTTTCTCTCCATGCATACATCCGCTATGAGCCTAACTGCATAGTTCACTCTCTTATCACCAAATGGACCAAGTACGTCCTCATAGTCGGGACGCTTGATCCCCACCCATCCGTTCAAATCTCCGTATACAATCACGCATTCACTGGTTTTTGCCATATCCAGAACTTCCGTAGCATATGCTACAACCATGAATACCTTGGTGACACCTAGTTTTATACGGACCCAAAGAAGTCTGGGATCATACATTCCGTAATCCTTCACACCTGAGGCCAAGCGAGAAGACAACAGCACTCCTAGCCCCATGCTGGCTCGATCGCTCTGTGGTACACCAGACCACAGAGCCATCCCGCCACCAGGAAAATAGCAGGCGTCGCTGCCCCTTCGCTTGGTCTCTGTTACACAGAGCACGTCTAGCTGTTTGTTCGCCATGACGGTTATCAGCTCGTGCAACTTACCTTCCACACAACCTCTTACATTCCACGAGCCCACCCGGCGGCCGGTGGCGGCCCCCACCGCCGCATCTGCCGATGTTTGTACCGACGGGGGCGGGTCGGTACGCGTCGCCTCCGAAAACAAAACCTATCACAATGTTTCGTGGTTGAGCGTTAGATGATCCTTTTGACTGCTGACGACGTGGTCCTACTCTGTAAGCATAATCCACATCGTGATCATCCAACGCATTGCCTATTTTGTGGGTAATTGTTTCGACAATATGAAGAGGGTTCTCGCTTTGGACCTCATTAATGCCGACAATTTCTAATTCATTGGGTAGCGAAGATTGTGCTTGGGATTCAATTTGTGCACGTAATTTAGAGATGGTGTTGTTCAAAGTGATGATTTCATTTTCCTGCTTCCTGCTTGCTCTTAGAGCCCTGTTACAAGCATCGCAATTTTTTACCATTGTGGTTAGATTCAAATAAAGTTCGCGTATTATTATATCTAACCGACTTAAAAAAAGGAGGAGGTTCTCAATTCGTCTGTATTTTATTTTTATATTTGTTACCTCATAACTTTCGACTGGGCAAAGTGATTTTAATTATTCTTTCTTTATTTGAAAGCTGGTGCTTTTCTTGTGGTACCATTTTAATTTGGTCCAGTTTTGAGAATGGCACCCATGAGAAAACCATATAAGTCTGAAATTAGCATTAAGTATGTGTGCGACAAATTAACGAATAACTCAAGCCCCGCTACTAATAGAACAACTTATGTGTGTCTGTAACACTAAAAAGTAAAAAAAAATGTAAAAAAAAAACCGACTTCAAATACTGAAAGTATTTTCGATTTCCGATTTCAAACCTATCAATAGATAGCACATACAAATGATAGTATTTTAAGTTATTTTGTACTTTTCAGTTTTTAAAGTCGGTTTTTTTAAACGTAGTCTTTTTCTAGTAGTAGCTATTCAGTGCGGTTGTACTTTGACCGCGTGCTGATGCGATGTGCGAATAAGAGAGCAATACCTCTGTCTTAGCCCGTTTCTTTTACTCAAGGTGAGGCGCAGCTTACCTCAGCAAGATCGTTCCGCTGCGCCGTAGCACACGCAGTAGGTTTTTTAGTAAACACAATGCAAATATGGAAGCCACTCGAGTACTTATTGTAATTAAATATTACGTAAGTGTCGTTCTTGCTTAACAGAAAAATGCCACAATTATTAGCAAATAAAAACGCGTCTGTTCTACACCACTGTTTATTAGCAACTGATGATGATATATCTATTGTTATTATTGTTATTTTGAAGAATCCTTGCACACTCAAGGTGCAATCATCATCATCTCAGCGCACGGACGTCCCAGTGTTGGGCTCGAGCCTCCTCCATAGTAGAAGGGAAATTGACCTAATATACCACGCTGGTCAGATTTGTTGGTATAGGGTTTTGTTTCGAGTTTTCCTTCTCTTGCATAGGTGTTATATGCGTTTAATAGCCCTTAGTTGTCTTGTTCGATAGATATGGGGTGGTGAGTTGTATTCTTACTCCGTCACCACACGGAAAAGTGCAACAAGGTGCAAAATATTTACAAAAAAAAAAAATATTGTATATTAAGTTTCAAAATTTTGCTACTATAATAAAATTTTTGTTAAAGAGTTTATTTTAAAATAAATAATAATTATTAGAAACCCATTTGAAACCTTCTGACCAGTGCGGTATACTTAGACGATTTTCTTCCTATAGCGGAGGAAGCACGAGCCTTTTTTTTTTTTTTTTCGGTGGGCTATGGACGTCGCACCTCGCCAAATCGGTCCGGAGTGACGGAAGAGAAGAGAAGACGATGGGGAGACACCCTCGTCGCGCATTATGGTAACCCGACGGTAGAGGTCGGAGAGCATCTCCGCCTCTAGGTCCCACGGGGGTGTCTCGGTCAATAGGCATGCCACCTCGGTAGACACCGTGCGGTACCCTCGAATGGCTCTGGCCGCCACGGCTCGCTGTGGCCTCCACAGTACAGCTCTGAGCTGGGCGTTCAGAGCCCTCGCCCACACGGGTGCGCCGTATATGGCCATGGAGCGGATCACCCCCGCATACAGTCGTCGGCCCTCGAAACTGGGTTCGCCCAGGTTCGGCATGAGCCGAGAAAGGGCGAACGCCGCGCCGACCAGCCGGGGAGCAATTTGACGGCAATGCTCCCGGAACCACCATCGCCCGTCGAGCACCAGACCCAAGTACCTCATATGGGCCTGGATACTGATGTGGATGGAGTTGACGACTAATGAGGCGCCGATGGGCAGCCTCACACGGGGCCCATGGAATAAAAGAGCCTCCGTCTTGTTTAGGGCCAACCTGAGCCCTAGCGCCTCGATTCGTGGCCCGGAAACACGAGCCTAGCAGCGGCACATATATGAGCCAATTTGATGATGGAATACAATGAATAGACACTTTTCATTTACCTAGTAAAAAACAACTAAGGCAAGTGCCTTTGCCGTTGATAACATCACAGCACAAGAAAAATATTCGAAATATACATATCATCATCATGCCATATCTCTTGCAGGGTAGGCAGAGAGAAATATATGTCTTTATTTTCATTTCTTTGTCTTGTCTTTTCTTTGTCTAGTCCAGCGGTTTTCCGCTGGACAAAGGGTTTACGGAATAGTTAACTTTCATAAAGTTTCATTATAGAGAAATACCAAACCTGAGACAGAGACTAGATGAAAAGAAGAAAAAAAATAATTATAAATAACGTTACCTTGATCATAAGCCAAATAACAAAAGGCTTATTTGACCAGTGAGCTGCGCGTCTATGTTTCGCAGTATTTAAGATGTGTTCATCGGCTACTTTGTGACCGTGGATAGCCATTTCTATCATACGTATAGTTATATCAATCTCCTCGGGTACATAGCGGTATATTAACTAAAACATTAAATATTATATTTTATTTACACATTCATTCATCAACCTATAGCAAATCTTCTATTGGACGGAGGCAAAGGTGATGATCATAATTGCAATGCTTATTAGGCAGTTCGATTATTGTAGTAAAGGTTATAAGTTTCCCAAAAGAATATTCATCCATTCTACTGATCATTCTTTAGACTGTTTGACTTCTGCTAGGGGCGATAACATATTGTGTACTTAACCCATTATCACTGCTTTTGAGTATCGTAAAATCTAATTAAATATTCTGCACTGATTTGAGTCCATTACACTTAGCGTTGTGTCAATCGTAGTTAACGTTTTCAGGAATCCAGTCTGAAAATTTAGCCAAAGTGTTGTGCAGTATATTTTGCTCTTCTGGCACCTGGATTAGAGAAATTGAATAAGAGAGCCTATGCCCAGCTATACAAATTGGAATAAGAGTAGTATAATTATGTTCCGCTTATTATTTATAATGGTCGTGTAGTACAGCAAGTTTTCCCCGAAATAAGAAGAAATGTTTAAAGCTAAGCAAAGCTGCTGTTGTAAAATTATTATGTTATAGCTAGTTAAATCAATGAAAGTGCCTATTATACAATTGCAACCTTGCATATGTGAAAGATGACATATGATAATTACCTGTCTATATTTGATTATCGTGAAAGACAATGAGTTAATCTTTCCTATTCAAAGGCATGCGATTAACAGTGCATTGGAGGAAGGAGGATTTGGTGTAGGCAACAGTAGGAATAATATTAATACAAAGAGTAGTAGATTCTTGAGCACTTACTGTTTTAGAATATAAAACATTTACTTACATTATAAAGATGGACAGTACACCTGTTATGAGTAAGTATCAAGGTATGGTCATAACCGTTGTCTTCACTTGTAACCACATTTAGTACCCCATCCCTCAACGGTAAATATACTAAGTCGTACGACATCGCCGTTAACGGCTCTGGCATTACCTAAAAGCAACAACATGTGAAATTATTAAAGCTAAAAGATCTAAGAGAAAATATAAAGTAGGGGCGGAACGGTGTAACACTAACTCTAATCTCCACTTGGGCAGTCTTATGCCTAATTGTGATTTTTTTTTATTGATAATGGTGGCAAACAAGCAGACAGTACACCGGGTGGTAAGTGCCACTGCTGCCCATGGCGCAATAATAAACAGCCATTACTCAGACGTCGATCTTCTGCGACACAGAGAACTGTTGACAGCGTGGTCCTACCACTGTTAAATTATCTAAATTATCATCAAGGACCTCATAAATAGTTATTGTAACATCTTTATAATTAAAACATTTTTTACAACTTTTTGTTCATCTCAACTTTCTATTTCACACAATGTGTGTAGTTATTAATACATTAAAAGTTTTCTTTGTCCGTTATACATATATACATACATATCATCACGCCATATCCCTTGCAGGGTAGGCAGAGAGAACAGAGTGCCAGAGAATTATATCCTTGGATACTTCACTCGCTTCTTCAACCTTCATAATTCTCTTCATACACGAATCTTCGCCGGTTTCGGAGACTCTTGACTCCACCTTCTTTCAGTACGTGACCAATCTGGTCTAGGTAGGTGAGACTCGGTCTTCCCCGGTACCTACATCCTTCCACTTTCGTATTGTATATCTTCTTACCCAGACGTTCGTTCGGCATTCTTTCCACATGTCCGAACCATCGGAGCCCTTCGCATCCCTTCGCATCAGGACCCTTTCGCATCTTTACACCAATACTCTCTTTCATACCTACTCGCTCTCTTACGTCGTCGTTGCGAATGCGGTCTGTCAGCCTAACTCCACAGATTTTCTGTAGAGATCGCATTTCGACCGCATTAATTTTGCTTTCATGCTCTTTTCTGCATATCCAACTCTCGCTTCCATATAGTAATGTTGGGACAAGCACTGCGTTATGTATTGCTTTTACACGTGCCTTCTGGCTGAGGCGGCTACCCAGAAGTTGTCCCAACGCTTCGTTCACTCTATTTCCCGCATTCACTCTTCGCTCTATATCAGTGGTGTACCTTCCATCTCGGCTAAAACCACATCCAAGATTTACAAATTCATCCACTTGCTCTAAGTACATCATTACCTATTTTTACTTTTACATCTGTTCTGGCTTCATCTCTTTCAAAGACCATTATTTTGGTTTTGCTCACATTAACGCGTTTACGCGAGCCCTTTTCTTACAATCTTCTGTCATTGTGTCGATTAGGGTCTGCAGGTCAGTCGCTGACTGTGCCAGCAGGACTGCATCATCTGCTAGAGCAGAGCAGTGACCACTGAGTCGCCCATCTGAACTCCCACATTCATATCGTTCAATCTTTGGAGACATTTATCCAGATATATCATAAACAGCCTGACCGACAGAACGCACCCCTGCTTAACGCCGATATTGACGTCAAACCAAGGCGACATTCCATCATTCAGCCGCACACAGGCTCTACAGCCCATGTAACTGGACTGCACAGCCTGTAGCAGTTTACTGTTTATACCATACTCCGGTAAAATGTCCCAAAGTTAAGAAACTTTGATTTTGACACGAAAGGTCCGTATCAAATGCTCTCTCCAGATCCACAAAATTGCAGAAAACCCTCTGGCCTAGAGCCAGATGCTTCTCCACAATGTTGCGCAGAGAGAACACTTGATCCATGCATCCTCTTCCACTCCTGAAACCTCCTTGTTGTCTCACACAGTAAACCATCGGACACCATCCTCATTCTCCTTTCAATAATTTTACCGTACACTTTTGCTGCCAAACTGGTCAAGCTTATGGATCTGTAATTTGCGCAGTCATAACGTGAACCCTTGTTTTTAAACAAAGGCTATTCCAGTGCCCGGGAACTATTCCCGAGCTCCAACATAAATTGAGGAGCAACAGGAACGCCTCCCAGACACAGGAGCCACCAAGCTTGATCATCTCGGCAGACACCATATCAATGCCCGCTGCCTTACCATTTTTCAATTTGTCCGTTATAGACTATATAAACGATCTAAACTATCTAAACGATGTCCCTAAATCGGTTTCATTAGAAAGGCGATAATGTGAGGATGATTTAAATACGTGAAATAATGCATTAGAGCTCGGTTTACAGTATATACGTGTTGCTGTGACCGTTTCGTGGTGTTCCATGTCTTTCATTCGTTGAGAACAGCTTCTGTTGAGTCAGCTATTATTCTTTTAAAAAAATATATTTAAGGAATATAAATCATTTTCATCCAAATATTCTTACCTCGCCGGCGTTGCCAAAGGATATCAGTTCATCGTCTGACATAATAGGTGAATCCAATTCATGTAGCAGTTCTGCCTCAGTCCAGCGATCCAAAGACGTGATAGGCCGCGCTTGCAGAAGAAATATTTCATTCTGAGGGTATTTAAAATATTTTTTTTACGTTTCAAGTGATTGTTAACTGCATTTTGTTATAATTAAATAAAATACTTACTTCAGTGACAGCCCATTCTATATCTCTGCCAGCACCCCATAGCTCCTCTTGGACTACACCAATTTTAGCTAATTTCATCACTTGAGTCTCACTAAGACATGCTACTTTTCTTTCTCCCTCTGGAACATCTTCCATAGTGATTCCATTACCTTCAGTTTTCACTCGATGGGACTTCGTTCCTAATTCAGTCTTAACTATAGTGAGGTGGTCATATGTGTGTCGTCTTACTATAATAGTATCCGGTTCTACTGCACCAGAAACCACGCTCTGTTGAAAAAAAGTTAGATTTTAATGGAACTTTTTTTATAGACTATGGCGACAGGTTAAGGATACAATTTATTAGTTCTTCTTACTGTCCCGTAAGGTTTGGATAATCGCCAAGTAGTTTAACTTGCCTAGCGTAGCACTTAAGGCATTAATCCATCGTACGATGATCTATATTCAGTAGTAGACATCCACGGGCTTTTTTTTTTGGATAGGCTATGGTCCGTACACACGCCGCCCGTTCCGTCCATCGAAACGGGACATCGACGGGCTGGTGATAACACGAACCTTCTTTAACCTAACCTAACAAACGAAAAGAGAATTTGACCATTGTATCAAACTAGTCGTTTTTTCAAACTCTTTCTCTTTCAATAATGTTAAATACGTAAACTACTTTTGTTATCACCTCGAAACCTAATAAAGGGAACCCCTTTTCTCGTACTCAGCCCTCATAGGGTTTAATATATTAAGTTGTATGTTGTATAAATCTACTTGACTATAGTCAAATAGTTTATTAAATCTCAAATATGCTTGCTGTCCTGTATGTGGTCCCTTGCTGAATCAATTTCGACTTGTGATAGATGATTTAAGCAATTATATGTAGTGGTCTGAAGGTAATAATGACATATAAATATATAATAGATAAAGTAATGAATATAATCAGATATTAACGTCGGAGAATTGATATTGGATCAAAAGCATCTATCATGACATGAAGAGGAAACAAAATAGTTGTTGATTTGGAACGTTAAAAATGTATGAGATTGATCAAGATGCACTTTAGGCTCTGAGACAGAACAAAATATGAAATTAAGGAATACATTCCTGTATCATGACGAACCTAACAAAAACAAACTTAATTATTTAATTAAGGAATTGTCAATAAAATAATTTTCTGTCCCATTCCGGTTGAGGTTTTTTCTCAATAATATGCCTATATAGGACTGCAAAGAAGAAAAGACAACGGTAAAAAGCAGAACATGTCATAAGATAAACGCAATTATCCATCGAAGACAAAGACCGGGTTCCGGTGACCCCACCCTCACGGCGTCGAGAGGTACGTTGTTGGGCAGGTCTGTGGGATCGTGCGCCGCTTCTTCCGTCGTTCCGGACGGATTAGCGAGGCGTGCCACACCGTAACACGCCGGCAAAAAAAAAGAAATTTACACAATTATGGTGTCTGTCTAAAATATACCTATGTAGCTAATTTGTAGGGGAAATCTAATTGCTCTGACCTAAATGAAATAACTAGGCTCAATTGTGGCAGTTGATAATAACAGAATGCATTATATGTAAAAAAATAATTTGAAAAGCAAACTTTTGATTAGTTAAACATAACTAAGAATTTAAAAATAATTAATCACCAAAATAAAATATATAATACACTTTCTGTTTTGCTGCTGTTAAATGTAACACGTTTATTTTGGTAATAGATTATTTTTTATAGTTATTTTTACCTAAATATAAGTTTGTTTTTCAAATTATTTTTATTACACATATTTTACACACGTTGATGACATTTGATTACAGACAGACAGACACCGAAACAGTTAAAAACTAAATAATAACTTGACAAAAAAGTATATAGACGTCTCTCAATAAACACAGAGCAAAAAATAAATCTTAAATATATGTATTAGGATTTTACAAAGAATTACTTCTCCAAGTCCATAATTGGCAGTGATGAGAAGCCGCGATGGGTCCCCATGTGCGGGGTGACGCGTGAACATGACACCCGCGGCACGTGGCGCCACCATCGCCTGTATCACCACACCTCCACCACAGAAACACGGCTGACCATTCTGTCTAAAATAAATAAAAGATTTTTAATGTTTAAGCGAGTGCTACACATATGAAATAGAACTACTTTTCGTGTTCATGGACACGAAAGGACTGTCTTCGCAAGACCATGAATGCTGATAAGTGTTTGAAACTTCGGCACATCGTTGCAAAAATCCATTAAAAACGCGATAAAATTCATAATAATAGTTTAGTTTTAAGTATATAAGTATACTTTTCGTGTGGTGACCAAGTAAGAATATAATTCACCACCCCGTATTTTATACGTGGGTGATCATACGAGACGATTAAGGGATATAAAACGCATATAACATCTATGCGAGAGAAGGAAAACTCGAAACAAAACCCTATACCAACACGTCTGAACAGCGTGGTATAGGTAGGTCAATTTCCCTTTGTTCCTGGAGGAGGCGCGAGCCCAACAGTGGGACATATATATGAGCTGAGGTGATTATGAAGTATATAAGGTGGTAACAGCAATATCCTTTTTGGCTGGTCGAATTTAAGACCAAAGTAATCTTGTAAAATATTAATTATGACATCAACAGCTGAAAATAAGAACAGAATTAGAAAACTAAAGATATCTTATTATGATATATTATTTAAAGAATAGAAACTAACTTCCAAAAGATCATAAATTGAAGTTTCATCTACGATTATCTTTTTTATTGTTTATAAAAACCCTATTACGAGCGAAAAATTATGACACAAGTGGGATTCGAACCCACATCTATTGAAAATCCGTCCCATTCGTGCTGCCACTTACACCACCGTGAACTATTGTAGGACATTGATTTCGTAGGACATTTTTTTTATTGTTTTTCGATTCATCATAATATGATCACATATCTTATCCAGCAAAATGAATAATGAACATAGTAGGCTATATGTCAAATCAAGTGACAAAAGATGTTTGCTGATAGGGATGAAAAAGTCTGTGATGTAGGCTCTTTTTTCTTTTGTCCAAGATGGTAACATGTAGGTATTTTTTTTTTGGCAGGCTACGTTCTGGACACACGCCGTCCGTTCCGTCCGGGGCGACAAAAGGGCGCCGCTTGGCCCCATAACCCCATCACCATTAGGCTGGCCACTGGTACCGCTTCCTTGATATCCTTGGCCAGCCCAAACATGTAGGGATAAGGAATAATAGTACGAGAAAAAAATGTATAAATATCTTCTACAAAATTTAGATTTTAGAATATATTTTACTAATACCCACCCATCCATCATACCCATTATTTACTAGAAAATAACATTATAATACAGCTTGACAGTAAAACTGGCATCAAGGCCATCTCCAATCAAATAAATTACTAAATCTTTTAGTAATCTCTTTAAATAGATTGGTTTCAAGAGGCGACGAAGTGAGTATAAACCGGTTTTCTAGTTTATATATAGTTATATTACCTTGATTACTTCGTCTTTGACCTAGTAGTACCTATGTCCACAGCTATGTCATTTCGTGTATTAGTTTAACACTTACTAAGGCGATTTTATCTAGGGTTAATAACTGGTCTTACGTTTTAATCGGCTCTTTTATTTTTTGAGAGGCTTGATCTTACACACTTAAAGCCTTCGGTGCGGTGGATTTGTAGCGTATTACACCTAACCATCTGTTATACTCTTTTTGGGCAACTGAATGGACAGCGGAACTGGTAGTACTTACTTTAGAGGCCTACTTTACCAAATGAAATACCTTCTATAGTATGCACTTGTGAATGCGAACATCGACCCCCAGCACTTCTGCACACCCTCCAACACGTCTGCATCACTCACACAACCGAGTACAGTGTCGTTCTGACCAGCAGCAGACAATTCTTCACTGTCTTCCCCAACGGCTGACACAATATAGAGATACAATGAGTCTTAGATTTTCTTTCAATTCTATTTGTAAATAAAATTATTATCATTCTGTTTCTGAATAAAATAAGTAAAAAATTTAAACGATTTTATTAAAACTGAAAGCAATGGATGAGTTTGAATGTTTAAGTCTGTCATAGTACAGTATTCTATGCCCAAGTTCTTTCATTTGATATCCGTATTGAGGACTTGTGAAACCGTATATAATCCGCCATTTTGAAGCAGCGGCCATTTTGGATTTATAATGACATTGAGCACATAAAATTATATTGTCATCAGAACAAAGGCCGTGTACCAAATATCAAATCAACCTGGTAACAGGAAAGGTGAAAAATTTTACAGAAAAAAGCAGTTCTTCAGAGCTCTCCTCTAAAAAATTCGTTAAATATATTATTCCTACATGTAACATTTGTACTGAACCAAATTAATAAAAATATGCTCATTAACCATATAATACTAAAAAGTTAATAACAAACTAATTAACAACAACAAAAAGAAAAGGAAATATCGAAGAAGTATAAAAAGGAAGTGGGGGAAACATATTGACTTTATTTTGTAGGCCGGACTAGATGAAAAAAAATACGATAGAGAGATGAGTAGCGGGATTTAGGGAAGCCCTACGCCGTAGTGATAATCTCTGCCGAAAAAACATTATAAAAGTCAATTTTATATTGCTATTTAAGTGTTTAAATATTGTAATGGAAGTAATTTATTTTTAATTTGTTTATTAGAATAACAAAACTTACCTGATGATCGAACAGCAAAACGTAATTCTGGTCCTAAGTTCTGTTCTGCAGCTTGCATCCTCAATGATTTCATACTATTTAATATATCATCTCTTATATCTCCTTTTATATCAGTAGATACAAAAAGTTCTGATGTTCTGAAAAACAAATGTAAAATATATTAACGATTCATAACTCGAACAATATTGAGAACTCTTATCGAAAGAGAGGATTGTCGACTTTGTGGCATTGTGATGACAGTTATAACAAACTAAACTATATATCATTGCTAGTAGGTATAGTAAAAACCATTTATAAGCTCTGCACAAAGCTGGACTAATTATATTATGTGTCAACTGGTTAATTATTGCTTTATAAGCCACGTAGATGTCTCAATGGTTTTTCTATCTAATTTAGACACAATCTTGTAGGTACTTGTATTACACGTTTCAAATACAACGACGTAAAAGTATAAAAAACAACTTTTAAGATCTAAGATCCAAAGTTAAGATTGTCTTTCATCCATTTGTTTCATCGTCATCCTCATCTCAGCTCATATATGTCCCACTGTTGGGCTCGAGCCTCCTTCATGGGAGGGAAATTGACCTACTATACCACGCTGGTCAGACGTGTTGGTATAGGGTTTTGTTTCGAGATTTCCTTCTCTTGCATAGATGTTATATGCGTTTTATATCCCTTAGTCGTCTCTTACGATCACTCACGGGTAAGATAGGGGGTGGTGAATTGTATTCTTACTCCGTCACCACACGGAAATCCATTTGGTTACCGATTGAAAATTATATTTTATCAAATAAAATATGTTTCAACAGAGTTGTCGAAAAAAATAAGTTTGTGGTGTTGAACAAATGATAAAAAAATATAAAAAACGATAACTAATATAATAAACGAAAAAAAGCAATAATTCATTAAAATTTTAAAAATAAATATTTATTTTAATTATGTAACTATAGGCATGAACATAATTTTTCCTTGATATGACTTTTGAAAAATATATTTATTTATAAAAAGAATTTGTTTTGTGTTGTAAAAATAACATTTTTTTGAACCATGAACATAATTTTTAGAACAACTCTATTGAAATATATTCAGAGATATATTTTATTGGATAAAATATGATTTTCATCGTGTAAGCAGTCATCACCCATGTGAATGTCGCTCTTACTTAACTCCATCCTTAGTACACTACTACTACTTAATCTAGCCATAAATACTGCTACAATTAAAAATAAAACATTTACACAACATACACATTTGAATTTGGAATCTGTAATTTTTACATGCGCCAATACATTGTACAATATTTTGCGATATTAAAATAGAGTGGGGTGATAAAGAGAACCGAATCGCTGTGATTGTATAACACAAAGTTTGTATGGAGCCAAATACAATTATTAAAACTCTCCATACGCTTGGTATTAGTAAAATGTTTGTGTACTGGGCTATTAATAGGTATAATGAGACCTCCTCTGTTTGTGACAGAAAAAGATCTGGCCGTCCACGCAGGGCTCGTACGAAAAAGGTGGTCAAAGCAGTAAGGGAAAGAATTCGAAAAAATCCTGTCCGAAAGTAAAATATTTTATCTCGGGAGATGAAGATAACACCTAGAAACATGTCAAGTATTTTAAAAGATGACTTAGGACTTGCAACCTATAAGAAACGTACTGATAATTTCTTAACTGGTATTTTAAAAAATAATAGGGTGGTAAAATCGAAACAACTACTGAAACGGTATGCAAAGGGAGGTCACTGAAAATTTTTGTTTACGAATGAGTAAATTTTTACAATTGAGCAACATTTTAACAAACAAAATAACCGTATTTATGCCCAAAGCTCTAAGGAAGCTTCCCAAATAGTCGGCAGAGTGCAACGTGGATATTATGCGACTTCAGTGATAGTCTGGTGGGATAGTAGATATGAAGGAGTGACTGTGCCATACCTTTGTGAAAAAGGTATCAAAACATCGACACAAGTGAATCAAGATATCCATTCTTGAGGAATTACTGTAGCCCATTAACAACACCATGTTCAATAACCAAGAATGGTCCTTCCAGCAAGGCTCGGCGCCGGGTCATAAAGCTCGGTCTACGAAGTCTTGGTTGGAAACTAACGTTCCGGACTTCATCAGAGCTAAGGACTGGCCGTCGTCTAGTCCCGATCTTAATCCGCTGGATTATGATTTTTGGTCAATTTTAGAGAGTACGAGTAGTGCAAGCACTACTACTACTAAGCACCATGATAATTTAGAGTCCCTAAAAAATCCATACGATTGGCAGTAAAGAATTTTTCCATGGAAAGAGTGCGTGCTTCTATTGACAACTGGCCTCAACGTTTAAAGGACTGTGATGCAGCCAATGGAGACCACATCGAATACGTTTTTTTTTAATATTTTAAATTGTTTTATATTTATGTATTAAACTAACACACTGTAAAAGTATTAAGTATTATTTGCAATAGAAATATTTTTTTCTTTGTCACCGTATTTATGGCAAGACTGTGTATGTGAGGTATATGAGTCACACAGAATCAAAACCGCCAACCCGAGCTTTAAATTAATTTAGGCAATTAAATAAATTTATACAAAAATTGATTGCCTGATTTTGATCATCATCTACATCTCAGCTCATATATTAGGTCTAACTATTGGACTCGAACCTCCTCTGTAACGGAAGGGAAATTGACCTACTTACCACGCTAGTCAAATATGTGGATATACTCTATATCCAGAGTAGTTTTAGTTCATCGATCATCCATGGGTAAGAGAGGGGATGATGATTTATATTCTTATCCGTCACCACACGGAAATTCACAACCCGTCACAGGCAGATTTTAAAATTAAAATAATATTTTAACTGGATTTTTGACTCCATACATATTTAACACCAAATAGGAAATGCGGTAAAGTTATTTTATATTTTTTAAGTGATTTGAAATTTTATAAATGTTTTGACAATGATAGATTGCCGGTTTTGATTCTATACGAATTATATGTCATGAAAGATAAGTAATAGAGATTTACTTTTTACATCTCTCCTTAAATATTTCTTCATTATAATCTTCATTAGCTGCTTCGATTTCGCGAATAGCTGCCATCAGTTCAGGGTTGATGGTCAGGTGTTTCTCCAACGCTTTAGTCGTTAAACAGAATCCAGGCGGCACTCTGTAACCCTAAATCGTAAACCAAATTAATAGAGTATAATTTTTAGACAGCAGCATTTCAGTGCCAACAAAATTTATTTACTTCCCCGTGTGGTATACTGGTTAATAATATATTGTGTTGCCGCTTTACGTTTCCGTAGGAGTTGTAAAAATCGGATAAAAGAAGCAGCAGGTCTGTGAGCAGTAATGTTCTTCTAGCAAACTCATAAGAGAAAACTATCAACCCGCCTGGCATTATAATATTATCAGCCTTCATGAGGTCTCCTCACGAGTATGTCCAATAATGGTTTTTTTGACGCACGAGTATGTCCAATAATAGTTCAGTTGAATGAAACTAAAATACCTACTATAAACATCAAATCAGATATTAAATTCAGATTGAAATATCCGTATAGTGACTAAGAGATACAAGCATTTAACATCACTACAAAAGGAAGACTGGAAGTAAAACCCTGTACCTACCTATCTGACCAGCGTCGTGTAGATCAATTTCACTCCTATTGTGGACGAGACCCGTACCGATCAATAAGACGTATATAAAACATAGCGTACCTCATCCCTCTGTACTGAAGTAAGCAGAGCGAGTGAAGCGCCTTTGCCGCCGACATATGCAGTACAGGCACAAGCACGATCCTCAAACCGCAGACAGTATCCCACATCACCAGCCTGCTTCTCACTTAACCATTTCAAAATTCGCAACGGTACAATACGCGAAGATGGTTCACGTACCACTGTAATCGAAAAAAGTTCAGAATATAGATATAACCTATCTCAACACAAACAACACTCAATGGTTCTTAAAAAAAAAACTATAGGTCCTAAGTGAAATAATAACGTAGATAATTGGAATAGTAAGATATCGAAATTTACGTCATCAAAGTCATATTTTTATATCATACTAGCTTCTGCCCGCGACTTCATCTGCATGGAATAGTTACTTTGGGCTAACTTCAACTCCCGAATTCGTTTACGTAAAAGGTGGAAATATTTTTAAATAATACATACGTTAAAGCTGTTTTAGGCACCTACATGACGCTTTTATTAGTAAGAGTAGAACATTAAACCTTAAGTAAAAGTATTGGGTCTTAAGTCTTATCTATACCATTTCCGATTACGTATACTTTTAATATGTATGACCTCTCCTGAACAAATCTCCAATTTGATCCAGAAAAGTGTGACGTAGTCTTCCTCTTGTATTCGTTCATTCACGTTTGCTTTATGTGTTTGCTTCGTCAACCTCTTCCCACTCATTCTTTCTACGTGTCCAACCCACCTCAGCATACCTACCAGCGCTCTCTTATAACATTATTCCTAATTTTATCTTTCAGGCTTACATCACACACGTTACGAAGAGCTCTCAGCTCTACAGCATTTATTCTACTTTCATATCTTCCCCGCCAAATATAACTTTCACTGCCATACATAAGGGGAGGCACTAATACTTCCTATATCTATTTATTATTATTTAGGATGTGTAAGGCCGACGGGCGGTCAAGAGAAGAAAACAAAACTAAAAATGTAGTGTGCGCATAAGTACCTACTCCTACCTACTTCAAAATAACATTAGTTTTGAGTTTGTTTTTGATCATTCTTTTGAAATCAAATAATGTAAAGAGCAATTTTATTAAATACTTATGATGAATAACGATAATATTTATTTCGATAATGATTAGTATTATGTTTACAAAAACCTTCAAAAATATTCCATTTTTTTTAAAACAAATTTGATTAGCATAAAAAAGGTTATAGTGAGTCAACCTTAAAAGACAGACATATGTATGTTGTCGCGGATTGTTATTTAGAATTTTGAAAGGGGAACAATTATGTAGTACATAATTTTCGCGAACCTTTAACCGTTTAATGTTAAGGTTAATTCGTAAATGATACATTCGAAGAATATTGTATGAAACTTTCACGAAGAAATAATATAAAATACGGCAATGGCAGCAATTATTCGGACGTGACTGCTTCCTCCCTGATGAAATCAAAAAATCAAAGTTTTTTCGTTAGATAATAGTATTCTCCAGGTAAAGCTGGGAGGGATTTTAGAAATTTAAAATTTTTAATTTTTTATAACACTGAAGGTGAAAAATGCATGATTTTTTTGCGAGAATATTGGCTTATTTTGATATTAAATACTAATAATTATTACAAAATTTTAAAAAATCTCTTCAGTGTTACCTCGTAAATTATGTACAAAAATAGTGTTCAAAATTTCAAAAGGTTCGGTGGAGTAGTTTTGAAGTTATGAGGGGCACCGACTTTGAAAACGCGAGTTGTAGGAAAAACGCTTTAAAGTTTTGAACGCTAAAAATTAGTTAAACATCTATAAGTGAATTTTATCGTCTATCTCACACTGAATCATCAATGCCAGGTCCATAAAGAATGTTGCTCATCCATGATGTCTAAACCATCTTTTTGATTCTGTCAACGATGGATCCTGTCTTCTTTAATTTGTTTTTTTCTGTTTTCTACTCTGCTCAGGTCGGGTAGGTATAAAAGTGTCAGACTTTTATACCTACCTACTAGGTATAAAAATATTCATAAATTCGTCAATTTTGCTCCAATCGACTCGAAATTTTGACACAATATTCTTAAGATCTCAATTAGTGGTAGGACTATGTTGTTGACAGTTTTCTATCTACAGCCGCGGGCCGGTCCATCCGGAGTAGTACCACACTCTCGCAGAAGATCGACGTCTGAGTAATGGCAATGTGCTATTGCGCTTCGTTCGGTGAGCGAGAGAGCCGAAAGCCCAACTGGGTGGATTTGGGGATTTTATTGGTAAGCAGCGGCATAAGCTATACCCTTGGTATTGCAAAGGTCCATGGGCGGCAGTGACACTTACCATCAGGTATGCTGCTTGCTCGTTTGCCACCATTTTTTTTTTTTTTTTTTGCTATGGATGTCGCACCCTGCCAAATCGGTCCGGGGTGACGGAAGAGGCGGCGCGCAACCCCATTGACCCACCCTGCAAGCACCTCTTCTTCGCCGTGTGAGCGGGCCACCGGTACCCGATCTTTGTCTTCGGTGGCCCGCTCGGCGGTATGCCCTCTCGGGCTCCTCTCCTGTCGACGCCCCGACAGCTTTCGCCGTCGAGGCGTCGTCCTCACGCGGTGGCCTCACGTCGGGTGACCGGACAATTCCCCGGTCCGATCACCCGAAGCCTCGGTTAGGGCGGCATCAGGCGCAGGTACTCGCGCCTGCGCCGCCCCAGCCGCGGGCGGCGGCCCGGGTCACGGGAATCCTCCTGGGCCCGTTCCGCCGCCTCCTTCTGCGAGATGACAGCCTCGCAGAAGGCGGCGACCGCGTCCCAATTCCTGACGCTGTCGACCATCGCTCGCGCAACAGCCGGCAGCGTCAGGTCGGCACCGATGACTGCCTACTGCTGCTGCCCGTCCCAGCCCGAACATACCTCGAGCGTATGTTGCGCCGTGTCCTCGTCGCTACTACAATGGTGGCAGGACGGAGTCAACTCCCTCCGCACGACCGTGTGCAGGTATTTGCCGAAGCAACCATGCCCCGACAAGACCTGCACCAACCGGAAAGAGAGGACTCCGTGCCGCCGCTCCATCCACTGCATCAGTACGGGCCGGAGGGCCTCAACGGTAAAAACACCGTGTCTAGGCCTCTCCAGCCGCGTAGCCCAACGGGCGATGACTTCTCGGCTCGTTTGCCACCATAAGCGATAAAAAAAAAGATATTATGCATTCAGTTTGAAAATATAATAATAATGCAAAAAAATACCTTACGAAATTCTGCCTAGCAGAAATTTTATTGAGCTGCCAGACGGGCGCATTTTATTCAGTTGCAAATTTTGTGAAGGATATCTAGAAGACACGGAAGATAATTCCAGAAAAAGAAGCTGGGTAAATCCACTTAATAGTGAAAGACTGATGCTTGGACAGCTGCACACCTTGAACGTTTATATGCTAATCCAGATATATTTCAAAATTACTATCATTTGCCACTACATAGCCCACCCCACCGCGAACTCAATTCGGTCGGATTATACTTGTGAGTCAGCAACTCAGCACACAACTCATTTTGCGTCGCCGTGTGGCACGAACTGGACTTTTGTATGAAACCGAATGCAGCAGAAATTACGCGACTGACAACTCACAAAATTACGCTCGTTTGGCCTCACCCTTAGTGTTATTCTAATCTGTTAGTTATATTATTGTAAAGTTTCATCAAAATCATTCAGTAGTTTTTGAGTGAAAGAGCAACAAATATATATCCATACAACCATACATCCATACATTCTTGCAAACTTTGGCGTTTATATTATTAAGTGGGATAGATATAGAAGATAGTTTATGAACAAATGCTCAACATCATTCTTTAAATTGACATAACTTTTTTATTTATGAACCGATTGACATAAAACAAACTAAATGTTAAGTGAAGCTTACCACAACATATTAGTGAAAACCACATCTAAATCGGATAAGGCGTTTCCGAGATTATCGTGCACTAACGCACAGACAAACAGATAAACAGACAAACAGATAATCTTCCAATGTACAGACAATTAATGTACAGACAGCGATCCGTTACATTTTTATTATATGTATAGAAGATAGATAGATAGATAATATGAGATAATTATTTGATATTAAATATCGTTCTTCTTCATATCTTTTGCTTATTGCCTACAAAACATCGTTGCTAGTATCAAATAAGTGTCTTTCAATCTGATTTTGTTCTTATGTTAAAAAGACATCATTGCCAATATATTAAATAGCCGATAGAAGAGCGCTACACTGCAATAAGGTTAATCGAGAATTTTGGTAAGCATGTAGATTTACAGCAATCACTATTATTTCATACATCATTACGTTACTACATTACATTATTAAAAAATACATTCTATAAATTACATAAATATCATATATTTTTTAATATAATATTAGCGAATATTATCCTAAATCACTAAAATAAGGAATACAAGTCTGCCACAGACATTTTCACGTGCCCGCAATTACGGAGCTTAGGTGCTGGCGAGATCATCATAAAAAGAAATCATTAAGTTTATCAAACAGTTTAGTTTTTGTGCAACTTTTAAAATCCACGAAATAGAACCTCAATCTATTGAACTTTATCAGAAATAGATCTGTACTGCAACTAAGAGTATTCTAACACACTTGGCCCGACTAAAACTTACAATTCCTTTAAGCCACAAGGCGATTTTCTTACCTAGTAGGTATATCTTCTAACAAAATCACGTAAATTATAACGTATTTCATACCTGTTGGTTCATATCCAAGTTCAAGTATACCAGCGCCAGATTCACAATTGATAGTAACGTGAAAGGTTCGGTATTCTATTTCTTGCTGATAAGGCACCCCGCTAAATAATTTGCCACCATCATCCTTTATTCTGAGTAGCAAATTAAGATCTGCACTTTTAGCTAAAATATACAAATATTTACAGTATTAATTCATATTTTATTTAATTTCACCCAACAATGATATAATGAAGGACATTACATATATATAACTAACTCAAATTCCGTCCAGACTCAGATTAAAATCACACGCATTGTTTGGAAAACGACACTCAGTATGGGATCACAGTAACTCGAAGTTGCTACACGTTGCCCATAAAAGCATTGCTGTTATCAATTTTCCTTTTTTTAACACTCTGTATTAAAAATCTAACCCGCAACACTTGGCATGGTAGATCGGTATCTTAACCACTACGTCAACTGTGCAGTCACCATTTTCCTGGGGTAGCCTCTGGCGAAATTTACGACAATAATCTTCTTATGCCATCGCCACAGACGATATTTTCGACAACTGTTTTCATGTTCCTTAGATATAGGAAAAATGTTTTACTTTTACTAAAAGTTAAATTATTTATATTATATATATCTAATTATACTTTAATGGTTTCACTTACTTTTTATATTTATTGTGTAGGCGGTGGGTATTTCATTAGGTCTCTCGCAGAAGTCTGACATCATCAAATCAGTTGATGTTATACTTTCTATCGTATAATTTGGAAATCTTACACAGCCGGATATACAACTGCAAACAAAATGTTATAACTAAATGAATTTTAAAATATTCATACGTCAACAAGTTGATAGGTATTCAAGAATAATAGATGGCAAGACAAAATGTTAAATTATCGCTCGTGAAATAGGAGCTCTGTTTCCTAAGAAGAACAGTTCAACTCAATAAGGGATTGAAAAAACACCCGAACCCGAATAAGCACCGGATTAAAAAAAAACTTAATTAAAATTATAGTTTGTTTAGTATTACTCTATATATATATTTATAGAGGAAAGCTATACTGCGTAGAACCTCTATAGATTTCGGAATCTAATGAACTATAATCTACTAGCAAACCCAGCCCACATTTATTTGTAGAAGTCGATATATGCAGCGCCGCTTGATGGCGAGTTACATCAACGGTCATGTAAACCCTCTCCGTAAAAAATACATATACATACCTACATATATATACCCTACATATATATATACATACATACATACATACATATCATCACGCCATATCCCTTGCAGGGTAGGCAGAGAGAACAGAGTGCCAGAGAACTCTATCTCTGCATACTTCACTCGCTTCCTCAACATTCATAATTCTCTTCATACACGCTCGCCGGTTTCGGAGACTCTTGACTCCACCTTCCTTCAGTACATGACCGATCTGGTCTAGGTAGGTTAGTCTCGGTCTCCCTCGGTACCTACATCCTTCCACTTTCGCATTGTATATCTTCTTAACCAGACGTTCGTTCGGCATTCTTTCCACATGTCCGAACCATCGGAGCATTCCCTTTCGCATCTTTACACCAATACTCTCTTTCATACCTACTCGCTCTCTTACGTCGTCGTTACATATATATATTAGAATAATAAATATGTGTGAATTATATCGGCGTGTAGCATATTTTTCTTGAACCCCGTTACATAGTTGCATAAAAGATATATGCTTTATATTACAAACATTTACATTAGAAGTATTACGAATATAAAATTTCGGATCTTGCAATGCCCGCCATACGAATAGATCACGAAATTGAAATCAAAATTTGAATTCGAACTTCGCACGAGCGGGATTGGTTCGTTCTCGATAAGTCCTCGACACTATAATCCCGCTTGAGAAAAGTGTGAATACGATTCAGATAAAACTCGAATAACGAGAATTGCCCACTCAATCGGGTTGAGAGCTCTCAGCGCTCACCCATAGTTCGGGTTAAGCTGTGACAGCCATCTGCTAACAGCTAAAAGACACACAAAAAATAATTGCCCCCTAAATACGGATATGAATATTAGAGTAACATTATATATATATGTATTGATTTCAAATATCAAATTATTTCAGATTATCCGACAGTTTCAGATAATTTCGATTACAGATATTATTTTTTTCGGGATTTGTAAATGGAAATATATCGATTAGTTTTATTTCTAGATTACCATTTATAAATACTACTTCGTAACCCTATTCGAAACTTAGGTATATCGAATTCGGTTATATTCTCGGATATATTCTCATTTCGGACATTCGATAGTTTCGGATACGTTTACGAAAGCCCATATATCAAATTTACATCATGGATTTAAAGTATATATATTTCCATATTCTCCAAATAGCTATGTTGTAAATTGATATAGTAAAAAACGAAATTGGGAGAGAATAGATTCATCACTTTCATACCTGAATTTTAAATAACATTCTACTAGTTTTTTATGTGACATTCACTGCCATTAACTAATAAGGTGATAGCGAAAATTATTTGGTTAGAAACTTACTGAGTCAAAACATTTTTGTACGACAAACATCGTAATTGTACGGCAGTACCATCTCTAGCTGCTGCTGTGATCATAATAGATCGCGAAAGTCCTTCATAGCCATGTGGCGCCCAGTTTCTTTCCTTCACTCCCCTCGTTCGAAGATATACATCCTTGTCTAGTACACCTTCCTCATCGAAAGATTGAAAACGACCCTGCGCCGTACCCCATTGAAGCCAACTACCTTCTTCCCATTTGCTCCTGTTGCCGAAAATCAGATACATATGATTACTAAATAGTACCATCTTAAAAGTGGAAGCGAAAGTGGAAGGATGTAGGTACCGGGGGAGACCGAGACTCACCTACCTAGACCAGATTGGTCACGATGAAGGAATGTAGAATCAAGAGTCTCCGAAACCGGCGAGCGTGTATGAAGAGAATTATGAATGTTGAGGAAGTGACTGAAGTATGCAAGGATAGAGTTCTCTGGCACTCTGTTCTGTCTGCCTACCCTGCAAGGGATATGGCGTGATGATATGTATGTATGTATGTAGTACCATCTTATTCTAAACTATATTTTTTTTTATTACCGAGACTTTTGTTAACAAAAGTTTTTAATATTGAAATTATCATAAATTTGACATATATTAGACAATGTATATAAACGGCATTAGATATGTGTTAGAGCGGTTCCACACTACGTCCGATCCGAACCCGTGAAAATATGGTCCGTAGTAACCGTAGAATTATTTCTATGGTTATTTACGCACTACATCCGATCTCCGTAATCCGATTTCTTTCCGTCATGCTAGAATCTCCATGCCGGAGAAGATTTTTGATGGACCGATGTAGCCATAGAATTATTTGTATGAACGCTCGCGCATGCTGTATGAACGCTGCATCCGAGCACGTTCCCTGCTGCACATCACACACGTTTGTGTTTTCGTGGCCGAACCACAGAGCGGCAAAACACGACGGTTGTGTTTCCATACAAATGTGCGGCAAAGCTCACTATATATATAACGCTACACTAGTACGGTTTACCCGGCGTCACCTATCGTATTTTTAGATCGATAAATTATTACTACTACATTATTATTATTACATATTTAGGTACTTATATAATTCGTAATGGTAGCTAAATAAGGACTACCTATGTTAAAACTATAAGTAGGTACGGCGTATTTTATTGTAAAATGAAATCGATGTTATTGTAATAAAAGAAAGGATCACATATTTCTAAAAAATATATTGCATTTCATAAATCATAATCCTTTGTTGTTTAGTTTCTGAAGATAATTAGTTTATAATACCTGTAAGAATAAAGAACGCGGTTTGCTTTGTAGTATTATTATTATACTCTTTAGTTGTAAATCTTTATGTATGCATTTAAAACTAACGTTATCATTTTTTGACCATACTGCAATTGTTATATAAAACAAAGAAGGACCGCCTAAATTTTAAAACAAATCGGTAATATTTTATTAGGTCTCTCACTAACCTTGATATTATTATTATTATTGATAATCATTTTCATCTACTATCAATTTTTATTTTCTATCGAAACATCACAGCATGAAGATTTCTGATGTTTACGCGAGTGTTAATCATTTGAAATAAAACTACTTTTACGGATTCTATCGCATTTGCATTTGATTTTTAATCATTAGGTCATTCTATTAACCGGAAACGTCGAGAAATTAAAAATCATATTTTCACGTGTTCGGATCGGACAAGTGCGTAAGCAATATCCGAATTCAGTCCGAATTTTCTAGATCCATATTTTCACAGATTCGGATCGGATTCGGATCGGACGTAGTGCGTAACTGCTCTTAGGATCGATTATGTCGGCCTGGCTTTCGAGTAAATCCGATGCTCATAATGAGGGCGAATTCACAGCAGCTTCTGCGTGCTCTCGGCGTGCCAGTGCACGCTTAATCCATCCAAACACATGAGTTTATTGCCTAAAAGTCTAGTACGTACATTGCCTTAAAATGTAGGATACAAATACTTCAGATCTTTTTATGAATTATACTACTATTTATATCGAATCTAAGGAAGCAGCATAAAAATGTCATTATTACTTTACTGCTCATCTAAGACTGCGTTTACTGTTCTATATTTTCTTTTTTTTTTGCGGCGGTCTCGTTCTGGTGACACCCCGCCAAATCCGTCCGGGGCGACCGAAGAGGCGGCGCGCAACCCCATAGACCCGCCCCGCAATGCACTTTTCTTCGACAAGCGAGCGGGTCACCGGAACCCGGTCTTTATCTTCGGTGGCTACTGCTCTGTCTGAGAGCTGTTTTTTTTTAAAGAACAAACCACTTCTTTTAGACTTACTTTATCTAAACTAGAAACATTTTTTTTATTTTATTTTTATTTTCAGCTTTTTATGGATATTTTTCATTTCTTTTATTTTTCTTCTTTTTCATGCATCGTCATCCACTTCTAAGCTGTGGTCCAAATTTCATCGGGAAGTTAGTTTACAATCTATTACAAAATTTCACTCGGACAGAAATACAAAAAAGTGAGTTAATAAAAACATGGCAAAATGTATAACATATTTTTTTTTTGATGGGCTATGGCCCGGACACACGTCGCCTGCACCGTCCGGGGCGACGGAAGGGCAGCGGGTGGCCCCATAACCCACCGTATTTCCTCCCCATCGCCATTGGGCCGGCCACTGGTACCGCTTCCTTGCCTTCCGAGGCCAGCCCGGCGGGTTAACCTTTCGGGTACCATCCCACGTCGACGCCCCAGCTAACTGCCGGGGCGTCGCCATCACGCGATCAGCCTCTCTGCGGGTGAAGGACTATTTCCCGGTCCAGTCACCCGCGGCCTCAGCTAGAGCGGCATTAGGCGCAGATACTCGCGCCTACGCCGCCCCAGGCGCCGGCGGCGGAGCGTCTCACCGAAGAGGATTTCCTCTCGGAGTCGCCCCGCCGCCTCCTTCCGCGAGACAACTGTCTCGCAGAAGGCGGCGACCGCGTCCCAGTTCCTGACGCTGTCGAGCATCGCCTTAGCGATGGTCGGCAGCGCCAGGTCGGCACCGATGATCGCGACGAGTTCACGGTGCTGCTCTGCCCAGGCCACACAGACCTCGAGCGTGTGCTGCGTCGTGTCCTCGTCGCGATCGCAGTGGTGGCAGGACGGTGCCCTCTCCCTCCTCACGACCGTGTGCAGGTACTTGCCGAAGCAACCATGCCACGTCAAGACCTGCACCAGTCGGAAGGAAAGGACCTCGTGCTGTCGACTCGACCACTTCATCAGCACTGGCCGGAAGGCCTCGATGGTCCGAACACAGAACCGAGGCCTTTCCAGCCGGATTGCCCAACGGGCAATAACGTCACGGCGGGCGTCGCCCCGCCAGGCGGCCATCTTACTAAGCGAGACTGTGCCGCCCCCTGTCCGCGTCGCTGACACCCGCCGGTACAGTCTGGCGAGCATCTACGCCTCTAAGTCCCACGGGGGTGTTCCGGCCAACAGGCATGCTGCCTCCATCGCCACCGTGCGGTATCCGCGTATGGCCCTGACCGCCATGGCCCGCTGTGGTCGCCACAACAGAGCCCTAAGTCGGACGGTCAGGGACTCCGCCCACACGGGTGCGCCGTACAGGGCCATCGACCGGACCACCCCCGCGTACAGCAGTCGGCACGTAGCGGTGGGTCCACCCACATTCGGCATAAGCCAGGATAGGGCGGACGCCGCGCCGACAAGCCGTGGAGCAAGCCGACGGAAATGCTCCCGCAACCATGTGTGTATTACATAAAATGTATTACATATAAAGAAAATTGTTTGTAATTAAAAATATCGTAGGTGTTTTTATGTTCAATAAAATTACTGTTATGGCAAAAAAAAAATTCATTACTTTTTACCAAAAATATTATATTTATCATCAATTAAATTTAGCATAAATATTTATCAAACTCACAGCATATAAGGCCATTGATCATCACGCCATGCTTCCAGTGCCAATGCTTCGGCCGCTAACTTATTGCTCCAATAATCGGGGTAACAGACTGGCTTGGTTACTGATGCCCAGCTGTAAACAACCATATAAAACAATTTAACATATTAAATCTATATTTTATTACATTGATTTATTTGTAAGTGACCTGCCCTTGGCAATATATAATATAATCTCTATTTAATTTCATTGATTTATTATATATAAATATTATTGATTATTTTTCTCACATATATATTGTATTTATTGTATTGTTTTGTTAAATTAATCCAGTAATCTACAAACCGGAACGGCAGCCGGCTGCTACCGAGAAAATCCGATAAGAAACTCAGCAAGCTAGTCTTATTTTTTAAATTATTTCTTTTTATATTACATAAAATATAACGTATTTGGTATTTACTTAATACAACTTATTTACTAAGCTTTGTTGTTTTTTGTTTGAGTTAACACAAGATTATCTACTCCGTATAATCATTTAAAAGCTAATAATAAATGTATTTAAATTAATGTAATATAAATAATATAAAAGCATGCTTAAAGCATTTACCAAAGTCGCTAGCGATTGATGAACATTAAATAACAACAGTTGTCGGACGCAAATTATACCCACATTCAGAATAACAATTTTTAGATCGCACAAAATATTGACTTATATGTGAATCAAACCTACGACACTTGTCATGGTCGGTATCATAATCGCTACATCATCTCTGCAGTAATTCTGTCATTATAAATATTTGCAGAGTAAAATACTTTAAGTACATCTCTTAAAGAAATTTAACATTTTAAGTTGGGTGTTATAAGACCAGCCTCGAATTTGTTTCACACTGTTAAGTGTAGAACCAATGCCGGTGTGCACGCGCCACTGATACAAAGTTGTGTTTATAGTTTTGAAAAAGATTACTTTTTCAATATACTTTCCAAATGGACGCTTATTAAGTTTCCTTAACCGTTAGGCTTAACAGGTGGTTGTAAGTTTTCGTTGCTATTTTCTTGGCGATCCTTTAGCCGGTTTTTACGTTTCCCGCGGGCAACTTGCCCATCGTGTCATTACATTCAGCTTGCTATTTCTATTTGGTATGTAGGCAACTGAACTCTTTTATCGAATATGCCTTTTTTATCTTAGCATCTATGAGAGGAGCTTTCTAGTGCCAAAATATAAATATAACAATTTGAAAAAAAAAATGGGCTTATTTACGTCATCTGTTATCACAACAGTTCACTTGCACGAAATAAACAGGTATTTATATTTAAAACGACAACGTTTAGATGTAAATTTGACGTAGCAATTATATAAAATGATGCCTCCTTCTATTTCTTTTTCGACCGTAATAGTCATTCATAATATTACATTGCAAAATTAAGTTAAATACTTTAATATTTTTATTCACACCGCTGGGATTGCAATAGCAGTTTATAACAGGATAAGATTAGAGCTTATATACAGGTGCATAATTTCTATATATTACTGTTGCTGTTAGTACATTTACTAAATGTCAAATTCTAAACGCTCTTTTATATTTCCGAAGAACTACTTGATCCATATTGAGGTCATTTATTTATTATTAAGACGATATTGTTATTATGTGATAATGATAAAAAAAAATACTATTATTTTTTATTTAAAGTAATTGGAGAAGGATGTAGGTACCGAGGGAGACCGAGACTAACCTACCTAGACCAGATCGGTCATATACTGAAGGAAGGTGGAGTCAAGAGTCTCCGAAACCGGCGAGCGTGTATGAAGAGAATTATGAATGTTGAGGAAGCGAGTGAAGTATGCAGAGATAGAGTTCTCTGGCACTCTGTTCTCTCTGCCTACCCTGCAAGGGATATGGCGTGATGATATGTATGTATGTATGTATGTAAAGTATTTGTATGGCAGTTTTTTTTTTTATTGCTGATAGTAGCAAATGAGCAAGCAGCACATGTGATAGTAAGTGTAACATTAACTAAAAACACCCCGCCCGCCACCATTGGATAGCTCTTCATAAAAGTTCAGGTATATCAGAGAAACAATCAAAGCTGTTGACATGCCGTATCAAATTATATTATATTGATAACATTGATAACAACTGACGCCGTTTTGATATAATACAATATTAATTAGCTTCCTTCACAGCTGCCGATTACACAGAAATAGATTACAGAGAAATAAAGAGGCTTTGTGATAACAGTATTATACAATATATATAAATAGATTGAAATACATTTTGTAATTATGATTAGATTAACAAAAAAACATAAGTGGAAGTTTGAAAGTTGCGCCAGTGACGGAAAAGTTAATGAGTGAAAGATTGACATGGTATGGACATGTGATGAGACGGGATGAAAGTAATGTTGTGAGGCAAGTTTTAAATATGAATGTTGAAGGCTTAAGGGGTAAGGGAAGACCGAAGAAAAGATGGATGGACTGCGTGAAACATGACATGGATAGACAAGGAGTGACCACAGAGATGACGTCTGATAGAGTTGTATGGAAGGAGAAAACATATTGCGTCGACCCCAAATAGATTGGGATAAGAGCAAGTTGATGATGATGATCGGATTAACAATGTGGTGACAATACATTCTCATACCGACGCCACAGGGAACTATTTTATAGAAAAAAAAACTATCAAAAGTTTGGCAGCATTATCATGTTGAATAGCAATGTTAATCATGTTGAATAGCATTGTTGTGTGCAAAATACAGGTCAGCCTTCCAATCATGTAAAGCAGCGATTAATAATTTAGCAATCTCTTTGTAAAGCCGATAAACATTCAGACGGCCCTACCGTTTCGACCCCAAACATCTCGAAAATAAAATTACCAACAAATATAAATAAAATAAATTAACTTACGTCAAATTAAGTTTAACATGTTGTGTAATTCCATCGCTGATTCTCGTCATAAATCCGTTGAAAAGTATCCTATAGCGATCCTGTGCCTCTAGCACTTGAACCTTAAGTCCACCGGCGCTCCAACCACCTTCAACATTTTCCCATGCGCTTACTGCTGTATCTGGGTGCTCTATTAAGATTAAAATTAAAGAAGATGTAATAGTTGTGTATATAAAGCAGAGTAATCTATCTTGAGGCACATTTGTCAAACGAAGCCGTAAAATTTAATCAAAATAAAACGCAAATTAGAGCAACAAACGCATAATATTAATAATAATATAATTATTAATAATTTATTTTTATAATATTATATACTTTATTATTTGTTCAAATATATATATATATATATATATATATATATATATATATATATATATATATATATATATATATATATATACGGACGGAATGTAATATTTTTATAAATGGTGAGGGATTGGAACAGGTGAAAGAATTTGTATACTTGGGTGTACTGTTTACTAGTGATGGTAAAAATGATGAAGATGTTGAAAGACGAGTAAATGCTGGTAATAAAGTGAATGGGGCATTGTACGCTTTTATGAAAAGTAGGAATGTATCTAACAAGGCACGCCTAGCTGTACATAAGGGAGTATTAGTTCCTACTCTCATGTATGGCAGTGAAAGCTGGATTTGGCAGGGAAGACATGAAAGTAGCATAAATGCTGTAGAGATGAGAGCTCTTCGTAGTATGTGTGGTGTAAGTCTGAAAGATAAAATTAGGAATAGTGTTATAAGAGTGCGCTGCGGTATGAATGAAGAAGTAGTGACAAAGATAAAAAAGGGTATGCTGAGGTGGTTCGGACACGTGGAAAGAATGAGTGAAGAAAGGTTGACTAAACAAGTATACAAAGCGAGTGTGAGTGGGACGATTACAAGGGGAAGACCACGTCGTACTTTCCTGGATCAAATCGAAGATGTGTTAGTGAAAGGTCAGATTAAGAGTACGCGTAATCGTAGAGCATGCATGAAGACTGTGATGAGTGTGAATGAAGCGATGGAGGTATGTCAGGATCGTGGTTTGTGGCAATCCGTAGTCTCTGCCTACCCCTCAGGGAAACAGGCGTGAGGCTATGTATGTATGTATGTATGTATATATATATATATAATCGTTTAATTTATATAATCTTTTAGGTCAACTCAACTAGTAATAAAATATTAAATATCTTAACTGTAGATTTTTTTTAAATAGTTCTAAAATTTCATCACCTAAGGTCCTAAGCCATATTTAGTTAGGCCATCGTGAAGCGGCAGTTATATAAGGCGAGTTTGCGATCCTATTTCGTATTATGAGTTTCGCAGGAGACTGCACAGTTTTCTAGTGTTCCCACGAGAAGAATAGTGACATACTGTAAGTATTTAATAATAACTATACACAGAACTTATTTATTATTTTTTTGGTATTACCGGATGCTAGTTAGGTACATTGTTTCTGTTCCAAATACTGGTTTTCTTTATTCCGAATGGCGCATAGACATTATTTAATAGGTAATAATAACTACTGCTATGGCTACTTAGGAGTCTTTTATATTTGTAGCTTCACACCAATATTTGCTTTGTAGAGTAATCATTAACGTCTATGTAGAAGTTTAATATACCCAGGGGCGGATCGTGAATTTGTGGGGCCCTGGGCTAATACTCATATATGAGTACATAAAGATCTAATAATTATTAAACTAACTGTCATTCTGTCAAGAATCTGTTTTCTGTAATGAAAATCATGTAGATAATAGGAAAAATAGAAAATAATAAACATGTTATTTTATTTATGATAATAAAGTATTTATGTAACAATACATCAATTGTAATCGTACCTAATTATAATATATACTTTACAAAGATGATTGATAAATTCTTTAGTCGATTTCGAACAACGATAATATCATTGTTATTCTATATTTGTTATCTATATACAATTACCGAGAGCGATCGAAAACAAGTGACAGGGAATTCCCTGTATCGTTTGATCAACGGGTTGATCGCTCTCAGGATTACCAAACTTATAATTGAATTTTATTTGATTTTTTTTTGTCTTTAAAACAACGTATCGTCTATAATTTCAATGAGGGCTAGGGGCTCTTGTATCAACGGGGCCCTGGGCTCCTAAAAAGCCCTTAAGAAGATTCACAAAAATATAATTTGCCACCCCATTTCATACCCGTGGGTGTCATAAAAGATGACTAAAGGATATAATATTCCGATAACAGCTATTCAAGAAAATGCAAACTCAAAATTAAACCTACACTAACCTCTCTGACAAGTCTGTAATATGGTAGGTCAATTTCTCCCTCAACGTGATGGAAACTCGAGCCAAGTAGTGAGATGTATATGAGTTGAGATGAAGGTGTTAATATATAAGTACTTTCCAACACCACGGATTACACTCTATCTTGTAACATTACAAGATAGAGTGTAATTTTAATAAAATCACTTTTTAAACAACGTGCTATCTACAATAGATCAATTTCCATGCTATTATAGAGTAAAACTATCTAAATATAATATCTAAAACTAAAATTATATTAATCTAACTTACGTTGTAATCTATATGCAGTCCCATCTGGCAGCTTGACATACACAACTATTTCAGCCACTGGTTGTTTTCCAATCAACTTCCGAATAGTAAGTAGTATAGCGGAGCCATCTGGAGCTGTGGTGCGTACACTAAAGCTATCCCAGCCCTCGTATAGCTCAGGGCGAGGTAGCTCGTCTAATCGTGTTGGAGTCAATTGTGATTTCCACCGTCGTACGGCATAACGTGCCCACAATAACTTTAAAGGATAGTTCCAGCCTGTGTAATAATAATTTTCATTATTTTAGTTTTGATCACTCATTATGGACCTATACGACAATTGTGTTTTTCAGCATTAATCCATCCATTCATCAGCCTATAGATATATAAAGTAATGTATGGAATATATGTATTCATAATCCATTACATACAAGATAAGGAAATGGTGCTGTAAATAAATGCCTGAGACAGCTCTCCAGGATTAACATGTGAACTTAGAGCAAATTTAACTAATCAAATCTTTCTTTTCCTTATTTTTTAATTTATACACAATATGCGAAATTTAATTCCACGCTATTAAATTATATGTAACTCATGATAATCTAAAATTGACAGCTTTTCGCATTTTACATGCTACGGTAGCGCAAATAGAGCATTTCGTTTACGTAAATCTGTCATACGTTCTTAGACGCCTCACAACACGCCCCGTGTTGTGAGGCGTCTAAGAGAGAGAGATGATAATGATGATGATGTAATTTATTTATTTACCTTAACATAATTAGTTACAGAATTTTTGATAATTCATCATTTCAGCCTATTGCCGTCCACTGCTGAACGTAGGCCTCCCTCATGTTACGCCACAGAGCGCGGTCCTGTGCCGCCTGTATCCAACGACGCCCAGCAACCTTCACTAGGTCGTCTGTCCACCTAGTGGTGGGGCGTCCCACACTGCGCCGTCCGGTACGTGGTCGCCACTCTAGAACCTTTCTTCCTCAGTGGTTGTCGGTTTCCTCGAGCGATGTGGCCTTTTTTTTTTATTTTTTTTTTTCGCAAGGTGGGACCATGGATGTGGTCGCGCCCCGGCAAATCGGCCCGGGGTGACGGAAGAGGCGGCGCGGAACCCCATGGATCCACCCTGCAAACACCTCTCTTCGATCTTTGTCTTCGGTGGCCCGCCCGGCGATATACCCTCTCGGGTTCCTTTCTCGTCGACGCCCCGACAGCTTTCACCGTCGAGGCGTCGCCCTCACGCGGTGGCCTCACGTCGGGTGACCGGACAATTCCCCGGTCCGATCACCCGAAGCCTCGGTTAGGGCGGCATCAGGCGCAGATACTCGCGCATGTGCCGCCCTGGCCGCAGGCGGCGGCCCGGATCACGGGAATCCTCCCGGACTCGTTCCGCCGCCTCCTTCTGCGAGATGACAGCCTCGCAGAAGGCGGCGACCGCGTCCCAATTCCTGATACCTCAAGCGTATGTTGCGCCGTGTCCTCGTCGCTACTGCAATGGTGGCAGGACGGAGTCCACTCCCTCCGCACGACCGTGTGTAGGTACTTGCCGAAGCAACCATGCCCCGACAAGACCTGCACCAACCGGAAGGAGAGCACTCCGTGCCGCCGCTCCATCCACTCCATCAGGATGGGCCGGAGGGCCTCGACGGTAACAATACTGTGTCTAGGTCTCTCCAGCCGCGTAGCCCAATGGGCGATGACTTCTCGGCGGGCGTCCTCGCGCCAGGTGGCTATCTCGTTGAATGATGGGGAGCCACCCTCGTCGCGCATTGTGGTAACCCGCCGGTAGAGGTCGGAGAGCATCTCCGCCTCTAGGTCCCACGGGGGTGTCCCAGCCAATAGGCATGCCGCCTCGGTAGACACCGTGCGGCACCCTCGAATGGCTCTGACCGCCATGGCTCGCTGTGGCCTCCACAGTATAGCCCTGAGCTGGGCGTTCAGAGCCCTCGCCCACATGGGTGCGCCGTACATGGCCATTGAGCGGATCACCCCCGCATACAGCCGTCGGCCCTCGAAACTGGGTCCGCCCACGTTCGGCATGAGCCGAGAAAGGGCGGACGCCGCGCCGACCAGCCGGGGAGCAATTTGACGGAAATGCTCCCGGGAGCGATGTGGCCTGCCCATTGCCACTTCAGCGTGCTAATTCTTCGTGCTATGTCGGTTACACCCGTTCGTCTGCGGATTTCCGTATTTCGGATTCTATCTCGCAGAGAAATCCCGAGAATAGCCCGCTCCATAGCACGCTGAGCGACTTTGAGCCTGGTTATGAGGCCTACATTTAGGGACCACGTTTCCGTGCCGTAAGTCATCATTGGTTACACACACTGGTCATAGACCTGTGTTTTCAGACACTGAGGTACATATGTTGGAAGAGAAGATCCTCTTAAGTTTTCCGAAAGCTGCCCAACCGAGTGGGATTCGTCGGCTGACCTCTTTCTCGAAATTGGATCTACCTAACTGGACTGTTTGTCCAAGGTAAACATAATGATCGACAATTTTGAGAATCGCATTGTCAACTAGGATCGGTACAGGAATGAAATGGGCATTTGACATGACTTTCGTCTTGTCCATATTCATTCGTAAACCCACTAGTTGGGATACACTGCTGAGATCGTTGAGCATGGTGCCCAGGTCCTCCATGGATTCTGCCATGACGACGATATCGTCTGCGAATCGAAGGTGAGTGATGTACTCACCATTGATGTTGATGCCGAGTCCGGTCCAGTCTAAGAGCTTGAAGACATAGTTTTTTAGGTCTATTGGCGCGGTGATCCTTGAAAAACTTCGATCCAACCGCGTCGACGGTTTCCACGAACCTGTTGTTCATATCGTTCGGAGATTCGCACTCGTCTAGACATTGGAAGCGATTGTGTAGTTCGAGTTGAAAACTTTCGAGGTTCTGGTATTGGACAGGTGTAGGTCGGAGGGTAGACTTCATCAAGCGTGACCGTTCGACTTTTGTGTGGATATTTAATGTGCCTCGTATTCGGTGATCGCTCCCAGTTTTAATCCTGCTGATCACTGAGACATCATTAAATATACGTCGTTTGTCCGACAAGATGTAATCTATCCCGTTTTTTGTTGAACCATCGGGGCTTATTTTGTTGAACCATCGGGGGGTTTCAACAGCCTGCTGGAAGAATTATCACTATATAAAAATATAATTGTAATCGGCGATATCAACATAGATCTCTTAGGAACCAGCCAGGAAACATTTTCTTACTTGGATACTATAACATACCATGGACATCTTCCCGCTATAAATACTGCAACTAGAGATAAAACATGCTTGGACCATGTTTTATTGAAATCAAAATTCAGAGCGTTCACTTTTTCTCTTGGTAATACTATCACCGATCACGAATCAATTCTATTTTGTTTAAAAAACAATGATAGCATAAACAAACAAACAACATTAAAATTAAATTATAAAATTGACACAGATAAATTAAAATTTGATTGTGCTTGTCAGGATTTTGTTGAGGTGTATCAGAAGGTAAATTTAAATGTGGCTACAAATAAATTTATTAATATATTACAACAATTAATTACTAATAATTCTAAAAAACAATTTATCTCCAGAAATAAATTTATAATAAAGCCTTGGATTACTGCTGGAATGTTGCGCTGTATCCGTACACGAGATAGAATTCATAAAAAAATACGATTGAATAAAAATGACGTTTTATTAAATACTTCGTACATAAGATATCGAAACTTTTGCAACAATTTACTAAAGAAACTCAAAAGTCAATATGAGAGAGAACAACTGACAACGTTTAAAAACAATTCAAAAAAGCTTTGGTCTACAATTAAAAAAAATAACTAACAGCATTAATAATAAGGAAGTACCAATCCAATTATTAACATTAGCGAATACCCCCGTAAAGGCAATGAATAAAGTTAACGAATATTTCACAAATATAGGTATTAGATTGTCAGAGACAATTCCTACACATTTGCCCAGCCTTAAGAAAACAATTATACCGCCTTTAAACACATTTGTTCTTCTGCCTACTGATGACGACGAGGTTAAAAGAACCATCAGCCATCTAAAAAGTGACTGCAGTCCTGGTTGAGATCAAATTAGCGCTAAGATTTTAAAGTATTTATCAGATTCAGTTACACCTATACTAACTAACTTAATTAATCGCTGTTTTGAGACAGGGGCGTTTCCTGATGCATTAAAAATATCTGTAGTGCACCCAATACACAAGGCAGGTGATAGAAACAATGTTAGCAACTATCGACCTATCGCTATACTAACAACGTTATCCAAAGTTTTTGAACGCATAATAAACAAAAGACTAACCATATATCTAGAGCACTATAAATTACTGTCCGATAGGCAATATGGTTTTAGACCAGGACGTTCAACAGAAAATGCAGTTTTTGACCTTGTTAACTTTCTGGTATCTAAATTAGATGGCAAAAAGAAGTGTTTATCAATATTCCTTGACTTAACAAAGGCATTTGATACCGTTTCTTTGGTACGTCTGGTAGAAAAACTTGAAGACCATGGTATTAGAGGAACTCCACTAACATTATTAAACGACTACTTGAAAAACAGAACTCAATGCGTAAAAATTGGTGATCACGTTAGTGATATATTACCAATTAATTTCGGAGTACCACACGGCAGTATTCTGGGTCCTAGTCTGTTCCTCTGCTACATCAACGAACTCTGTTTACTTAAATTGAAGAATTGTCGTATATCCACATATGCTGATGACACAGTTTTAACATTCTATGCTGATTCGTGGGTAGAACTTTATGAACATGCTCAATCAGGATTTAATACGGTATGCCATTGGTTGCTGTCAAATTGTTTAACTATTAACGAAAATAAAACTAGCTATATATCTTTCTCGATACAAAATCGCAACAAAATTACTAACAATATTATAATATGCCCACAAATGCAACTTTCCACCAAATTTAAATTGTAACTGTCCCAATATAAATCCTATCCATTGTCACAAATATCTAGGAATTGACATAGACGAAAAATTAACTTTTACAGATCATATTCAATCGGTGTCTAAAAAACTTCGAAAGCTTGTTTTCTTATTTAAAGAGCTTCGTGGTGTGGCAGATGGAAAGAATGTGAGAATGGTGTACGATGCATTGGTGCAGTCTATTCTCGGTTACTGTATTACTACATGGGGAGGAGCATGTAAAACAAAAATGATAATTTTAGAAAGAGCTCAGAGGATGTTATTAAAAGTTAGTTTGTCCAAGCCTCGATTATTCTCTACTATTAAACTTTATGAGGAAGCTCAAATACTGATTGTGCGCCAGCTCTACATAATGCTTACTGTGCTTCTTAAGCGTGCTGACTTACCAGAGGATAGAAAAAATCGAATAGCCTCTTCAAGAAGAAATTTTGCAATATGTGAGCCAATTACAGTTAGTACATCATTCGCACAAAAATTCTATCGTTTTAGAGGAGGTATGTTATTTAACAAATTAAATAAAGTAATTACTTTAACAAACTGCTCGAAAAAGGAATGCAAAAATAAAATTTCTAGGTGGCTTCTTGATTTGGACTATTTCAACACGGAAAAATTACTTGATGTATTGATACCATAGTGTAGTAAAATACATAAGTGTTTATACGGCTATATTATTGAATATAATTATTTATTCTATACTACTATATATTTGAATAAAATTATTTATTATAAACTACTATATATTTAAATGTAATTATTTATTATATATTTATGATATAAATATACAAACACTCACACGCACACAAAGACACACGCGCACACACTCACACACACACACATACGCACACACACATACGCACACACACATACGCACACACACATACGCACGCACACAGGCACACACGCACACACACAAACACACACACACACTAGTGTTAGCATTATTACTTAATATATACTGGGGGCCTGGAGTACTAAAATACAGGCTTAGGCTTAGTTTAGACTCCAGATCTCCCACATGATCATATTAATTTAATGTATTTATTGTTAACAAGCTTACTTGTTAAATGTTATTTATGGAGATGAATAAAAGTTATTGTTATCAAAAAAAAAAAAAAATTCAGGTCCATTTCCTTTATGGCTGCTTTCTGAAGAAGGAATTCATCATAAAGAGGCTTTCCTTCTGCAGAAATTCAGCCAGTTTCTGGCCCCTCTGGTTTCTCTGTCCATATCCATGTTTTCTCACTTTCAACTCATCATCACTCCCTTTGCCTAGTTTCGCGTTAAAGTGTCCCATAACCACCGTGAAGTGGGTTTTGGACGCGTGTATGGCTTTCGAGATATCCTCGTGAAAGACCTCCACCTCGTCGTTGGAGTATGCGGAGGTCGGTGTGTATACCTGTATGACCTTCAACGAATACCGTTTGGTAATTCTGAGTATAAGGTATGCTACCCTTGCCGGCACACTCTCGATCCTCTCCACGTTACCTACGAGAGACCTGCGAACGATAAACCCTGTACTGCCTTGGGACGGGTGATCTCCCTCCCGGTAGAAGAGCAAGTTTCCAGAACGTAGGATTATCGTGCCCTCGCCCTCTCTTCGCACTTCTGATAATCCTACAATATTCCAGCGGATTTTGCTCAATTCCTTTTCCAGCTCGATGACCTTCTCATCGGTCCTGAGTGACCGAATGTTGTGTGTTACCAGGGCCAAAGGTCGTTTTGATTGGTAGCCGGATCACTGCCGGAGATTCTTCGCACCCCCTAATCCATCGCTACTAGGCCCGCTACCACGATGAGCCTGTAGGATAGAGGAGCTGCCGTGACTGGGGGCCGGTTTTTTTATTTATGTTGCTCATAAAGGGTTAGAACCGTAATCGCCACGCTTGGCAGGCGGGTTGGTGATCGCAGTGTGGTGTTATACGTTTCCCAGGAGAGAGCTGCTGCCCACTCTCCTTGTGAACCCTTAGTCGATTTTTACGACTCCCACGGGCAAGCAAGGGGTGGCGACACATGTATTCTATCCCGTCGCCACACGGGGGTATTGATAATTATTAAATGAAAATAAAAAAATCCCATTAAAAAAACACAGAAACTCTGATTTTATTTTCTTTAAATTTCTATAGCTCAGTGGCATTTCATAGCATCGCTTTGCTACGAACGGTTTTTTTTTAGAATTGAATGCTCTACAAAAATGTTGCGCGCATTGCGGGCAAGCCGTAACTCGAACCGGTGAGGTAGTACAGCCCTCTAAACTTAATTTTGCCATGAAATTCGCGTTTTTTCGCATTCATCTCGTGAATGATAAGAATTACAGAAAAAATGTGAATGACAAACTTGTAGAAGATTCTTAGTACTAAGTCGTTAAAATCAATATTTCCGGAGATATTTAATGATAATCTTTTTGTTGGCTGAAATCTACAAGCATATGAAGGCAAATTTGGTCGCTGGCATTGAGAATAGACATAGCTTAGTAGGGCAATCAAGCAGTCCAATACAGCCAGCTTCTGTACGACCCTTGGTTTTCTCTTTATTACTATTTTTAGTTTTTATATATTTTTTAAACATATTTTCAAAAGAATACTGAAAAGAAAATACCGAGCTAAACTCGATCCTCCAGACAGAAGCGGCTCTAGCACATGTAGCGCCCGGGTGCAATCAATAACCTGGCGCCCTCTTGTATCAAAATTCGTGAACAAAATGGAATAGGCTGATACTAACAAGACGTTCGACTAAACGCCGAACCTCGTTGGAATGCGTTGTCGCAGGCTTAGTCTTGTTGTTTTGACACGAAACCAGGTAAACGCGATCGGATTATGAAGTTACAGTGAACATGGCGACACAGCAACCTACCCAAACCTGTCATATAACGCACATACTACGTTTATAAAAGGTTAAGCACTCGTTGCGTACGGTGCGCCCGCTCCGTGTGGAGCGTTACAGTGGAGGCGCTGTGTCCCGAGCGACTCTCGGCGCCCCCCTAACACCCGGCGCCCGGGTGCCCCGCACCCTCTGCACTATAGGTAAAGCCGGCCCTGCCTCCAGATATAGTTTCTTAACTTGTGCCAATTATTATTGGATTATGAGAATAAGCCAGAAAAAGTCACATGTTTGTCATTGTAACTAGTGGCTGTGGCGGGCATGCGGTCAGGAGGATATTGATATTAATATTATAGATACGTATAATTTATGATTGCGTTTATTTATTACATACAAATGTATCGGTATCTTATGTATAAAAGAAACACCAAACCGGTGAACAATATATAATTTATTACACGTAAGCCTGTGGAGGTTAAGTTAGGAGGGAGGGTAATAATGGTATTACAGCTACATAATTGCATATATTATCCGTGTGGTGACAGAGTAAGAATACAAATTACCATCTGTGGGTGATCGTAAGTCACGACTAAGGGATACGAAAGGTATATAACATCTGTGCAAGAGAAGGAAAACTCAAAACAAAACCTTATACCAACACGTCTGACCAGCGTGGTATAGTAGGTCAATTTCCCTCCTATTACGGAGGAGGCTCGAGCCTAACAGTGGGACATATTATGAGCCGAGATGATGATGTTGAATTGCATATAACTTATTATTTTTTACTTTAAATATACTAAGTATTTTACCACAGAATGCCATCTTCATTTTTTTGTTGTACTAGGGATAGCCTCAAATGGCTGTTACACGCTGAGCACTAGTACTAGTCCACGTAACGATGTAACAGTTCACGTCCGTTATTTATACTCGTTATTCGCCACAAGACCACTCCACTCTAACGCTCACTAGCTACAAATATTGCCGGAGCACAGTCTCGAAATCGCCACCGATTGGTGATAACGTATGTAATAAGTATGTATATATCATCATCATCCTCCTGCTCTTATCTCAATTATTTGGTATTGATAAAATATGTTGTAATTTTTCATCGTACATATTGCAAAAGTAGGAAAAGGCTTTATTACCGACCGCCAGGCAAAAAGGGTCGACATCGGTCAAACCTTCTTATTATAATTGTTGACGAGACAGCAATAACAAGCTGTGTGGCTATAATACTATGTGATTACTACCAACCCTTAATTTGCTCGTGGATATCGTAAAAGATGACTAAGAGCCTTATAACGACCTGGACCAACTCCATCTGATGCCGTTTGGTCAACAATTACATTCCCAAGGAGGGTTGACGTCTGGCAAGCGGCCGGTCATAAAACTATTGCCAATAAGTTTTACAATATGTACTATGAAAGAAGAGTACATATTGTATCGACCCCAAGTAATTGGGATAAGAGTAGGAGAATAATGATGACAGCAACAAATGGTGTTAAAGAAGTCCATGGCGATGTAAAGCTCTTAGTCATCTTTTATGACATCCACGAACAAAATAAGGTTTGATAGTATTCGTAGCCGCTATAACACAGCATTATGTGTATGTGTTTGTTACTATTATTTAAATTTATTTTGATAAATACTCTAAGTTTTGAAACCGACGTCTCTCAAGGAGAGGGTACCCCTCAGGGGGTATTCCGTCGGGCCGGCCACTGACTACTAGTTCACGCTGCTCCGGTGGCCGGTCCAACAACGAAGGCGAGGTTCACGGGTGGGTTACGGGTATACGTGCTTACGCCCCTCTGTCGCCCCGGACGGAGTGGTGCGAGGAGTGCGCCGACCGTAACGTACACCAAAAAAAAAATGCTATTAAATTGTGAATATGTGATCATCAATGGAGAGATATGTTATAATTATAACTATGGATGAGATATGCCAATACATTATACACAGATATATTAATAACATACTTACTAATTCCTTTATAATTTCCTTTATTAGGTGTCGGTTTTTTAAATACTAATAAATATAACACTATAACGCCGGTTATCAAACCCGATTGTAGAAAGAAATCAAACAAATCCATTTTGATACTATCAAGATACGAGTAGCATGTAATTTAAACAATTTAACTATTTATTACCGACGTAGTGCGACCTTGTCACATACGACCGAGTCCGGTCGAGGATGCAAACAAACTATTGATATGATGATACAATTACAGTGCTAGAACCTTTACTTAGGATAAGATATGATTCTTTGCCGCTAACATCGGTATTTAAAGTGTGCACAAAAAGTGCTTGGCTGGACAGCAGACCGATGGGCCTCTCACATAACGATGAGGTTATTTCTGCGATGAGTGTATCACAGGCGTATACTGGAGAAGTTGTATTTTGACATTGTGACCACCCTTAAGGACGCAGCGGTGGCGAGTCGGGGAAGTGTGGGGCAAGGTGGAGATGTTCCGCGAATAATTGGGTGGAAAAAACACGTAGGCGAAGCTCATGCAAGGGCTAGATTTAAGTTTAAGGAATGGATATTCTATGGTAGGCCCAGGACCGGACCTGTACTCCCCCCCCGGGTCGCCGTCAGCGGCCGGGGCGGCGCAGGCGCGAATACCTGCGCCTGATGCCGCCCTAACCCAGGCTTCGGGTGATCGGACCGGGGAATTGTCCGGTCACCCGACGAGAGAGGTACCCGAGAGGGCATACCGCCGGGCGGGCCACCGAAGACAAAGATCCATGGGTCCATGGGGTTGCGCGCCGCCTCTTCCGTCGCCCCGGGCCGATTTGCCGGGGCGCGACCACATCCATGGTCCCACCTTGCGAAAAAAAAAAAAAAAAAAAAGGTCCGGACCTGTATATAAGTAGATGTGTGAAAGTATTAGAGAAAGACTACTAGTAGTCTACTAGTAGTCGTATTAGTGAAAGTATTAGATTAAGTAGTGTTTAAATCTCGGTTGAAATGGTGTCAAAACCATAAAGAACAGTTAAAAATGGACACTCTTGCTGCGCAATATTCCAAAGGTGACTTTCGTAGCTTTTGGCGAGATACGAATAAACTCAACGTGCGGCCAGGTTTACCTATGAATGTTGACGGTGTGAATGAACCGGTAGATATTGCAAATCTGTTCAAAAGCCAGTTCTCTATAAAATCTGCATTGGGCCCATCAACTCTGGTGCACAGTACTAACTTGAACGGTAAAGTGGTAGGGACTAAGTAATAAAGCTTATTTCAAAAGGTAAATCGCCCGGGCATGATGGGCTAAGCATAGAGCATCTGTACTATGCCGGATTACATATATTTAGAGTTCTGGCCTTGTTTTATCCGTTGTGCGTGAGCCACTCCTACTTACCTAACGAATTTATGAAAACAATAGTAAAAAATAAAACGGGCAACCTCACTGACAGATTTAACTATAGGCCTATTTCACTCGCTACTATTATCGCTAAAGTGTTTGACGGTTTGCTTTTTTTTTTTTTTTTTTTTTTTTTTGGTGGTGGGTTAACACTCCTCGCACCACTCCGTCCGGGGTGACAGAGGGGCGTAAGCACGCGCACCCGTAACCCACCCGTGACGTCGCCTTCGTCGTTGGGCCAACCACCGGAGCAGAGTGACTTGACGTCAGTCGTTGTCCCGACGGAATACCCCTGAGGAGTATCCTCTCCTCGACCGACGTCCCCCCCTCGGGTAGGATGTCGGTCTTTCCTCACGCGGTCGGCCTCTCGGCGGGTGACGGACTAATTCCCCGATCCAGTCACCCGCGGCCTCGGCTAGGGCGGCATCAGGCGCAAATAATCGCGCCTGCGCCGCTCCAGTCGCCGGCGGCGGCTCGCGTCGTCGAGGAGACGCTCCTCGCGCACGCGTTCCGCCGCCTCCTTCCGCGAGACTACTGCCTCGCAGAAGGATGCGACCGCGTCCCAGTTCCTGACGCTGTCGAGCATCGCCCTGGCGATGGTCGGCAGCGTCAGGTCAGCACCGATGATTGCGACGAGTTCACGACGCTGCTCTGCCCAAGCGGCACAAACCTCGAGAGTATGCTGCGCCGTGTCCTCGTCGCAATCGCAGTGGTGGCAGGACGGTGTACTCTCCCTCCTTACGACCGTGTGCAGGTATTTGGCGAAGTATCCATGCCCCGTCAAAACCTGCACCAGTCGGAAGGAGAGCACCCCGTGCCGCCGTTTTAGCCACTGCATCAGCACCGGCCGGAAGGCCTCCACGGTCCGCACACCGAACCGAGGCCTCTCCAGCCGGACTGCCCAACGGGCAATGACGTCGCGGCGGGCGTCGACGCGCCAGGTGGTGTGCTCCCTCAACGAGACCACACCGCCCTTCGCTCGCACCCCCAACATCCGCCGATACAAACCGGCGAGCATTTCCGCTTCCAGGTCCCATGGAGGGGTCCCGGCCAACAGACACGCTGCCTCCGTCGACACCGTGCGGTACCCGCGTATGGCCCTGACCGCCATGGCCCTCTGTGGTCGCCACAGAAGAGCCCTGAGTCGGACGGTCAGGGATCCCGCCCACACCGGTGCGCCGTACAGGGCCCTCGACCGGATGACCCCTGCGTACAGCTGTCGGCAGGTAGCGCTCGGTCCGCCCACATTCGGCATAAGCCATGATAGGGCGGACGCCGCGCCGACGATCCGTGGAGCGAGTCTGCGGAAATGACGGTTTGCTTAATACACAGTTAAGTAAATATATTAAACTCCACGATAACCAGTTCGGGTTTCGTCCTGGGCTGTCTACTGAGAGTGCTATACTCTGTTTAAACTTTAAAGCATACCGTTAAATATTATACTAACCGTAAAACACCTGTATTTGCGTGCTTCTTTGACTTTTCCTATGATCCGGTATCGTATGACCGTCTGTGGGACAAACTGAGGAGTATAGACCTGCCGCCGGGGCTCATCAATGTGTTCCACTATTGGTATGCGAACCAGTCTAACAGTGTCGAAGGGGGAGCGCTATGTCTGACGCCTATGAGCTACAGTGTGGTGTAAGACAAGGCGGGCTGACATCGACAACTTTATTTAATTTATATATGAATGATTTGATCGTTGCGCTTAGCGGTCAATATGTCGGCTGTTATATAGATGGGGAATGTGTGAACAACCTGAGCTACGCAGACGACATGGCTGATGAGCGCATCGGTTTGCGGCTTAAGAAAATTGATTCGAACATGTGAGCGATACGCGTGTGACCATGGACTGGTATACAACGTGCCGAAAAGTCAATTTATTGTCTTTGAGGCTGGCAGTGCTAAGTGTCCTCAGACATACCACAGGTCTAGTTAAATCGGATTCCTCTCCAGAGAGTAGAACAATTTAAATACTTGGGTCATAAGGTCACGGCTAGTCTCAGGGATAATGAAGACATAGAATGTGAGCGGAGGGCCTTGTCTATACGAGCAAACATGATAGCCCGTAGGTTTGCGCGATCTTCCAGGGATGTTAAGCTAACACTATTCAGAGCGTTCTGTACGTCCCTCTATACATGCAGCCTGTGAGCTAATTACAACGATAAATGTTACAATGCCCTCCGTGTACAATATAATAACGCGTTCAGGACGGTGATGGGGCTACCGCGGTTCTGGACTGCCTCGGGCATCTTCGCGGCAATATCTTAATCTTAGTAACACAATTTTAATCATAAACAGGTATCATTGTAATTTATCAGGCATGACAGCTGATAAGTATTATTTTTAATTAATTTGTTATATGTTACGTCAGCTTCCCACGGTTAAAGGGTATTATTATCGTTAGCTAGCGCTTAAGCGTCTACTATGCCATATCTACATCACGAATAGAGCGAACGCCGTGCCGACCAGCCTGAGTGCAAGTCTGCGGAAATGCTCCCGGAACCACCAACGCCCGTCGAGCACCTTCTACCTAGCCATTAGTCATCCACAAACCAAGTTGGCAGGTTAAGAATTTTATATGCCACCTTCCATCCTACTTCAGGTTGGTTGTGGAAATATTTAAGTATTTTACCTAACTGAATTAATATAGTTCAAAAGAAAGACAGAAGAAGTAGGGATCCGCAAAAAGTACCCATACCTGAGTAGTATCGATACTTTCATTTCTATACTATAGTTCATTGAATCTAAGAAGTGCATTTTGATGTTTTACATACATACATATCATCACGCCATATCCCTTGCAGGGTAAGCAGAGAGAACAGAGTGCCAGAGAACTCTATCTCTGCATACTTTACTCGCTTCCTCAACATTCATAATTCTCTTCATACACGCTCGCCGGTTTCGGAGACTCTTGACTCCACCTTCCTTCAGTACATGACCGATCTGGTCTAGGTAGGTTAGTCTCGGTCTCCCTCGGTACCTACATCCTTCCACTTTCGCATTGTATATCTTCTTAACCAGACGTTCTTTCGGCATTCTTTCCACATGTCCGAACCATCGGAGCATTCCCTTTCGCATCTTTACACCAATACTCTCTTTCATACCTACTCGCTCTCTTACGTCGTCGTTACGAATGCGTTCGGTCAGCCTAACTCCACAGATTTTCCGCAGAGATCGCATTTCGACCGCATTAATTTTACTTTCATACTCTTTTCTGCATACCCAACTCTCGCTTCCATACAGTAATGTTGGGACAAGCACTGCGTTATGTATTGCTACACGTGCCTTCTGGCTGAGGTGGTGGCTGCCGAGAAGTTGCCCCAACACTCCGTTCACTCTATTTCCCGCATTCACTCTTCGCTCTATATCAGTGGTGTACCTTCCATCTCGGCTAAATCCACATCCAAGATATACAAATTCATCCACTTGCTCTAGTATATCATTACCTATTGTTACTCTTACATCTGTTCTGGCTTCGTCTCTTTCAAAGACCATTATTTTGGTTTTGCTCACATTCACGCGTAGACCCCTTTTCTTACAATCTTCTGTCATTGTGTCGACTAGGGTCTGCAGGTCAGTCGCTGACTGTGCCAGCAGGACTGCATCATCTGCATATAGCAGAGCAGTGACCACTGAGGTGCCCATCTGGACTCCCACATTCATATCGTTCAACGTTTGGAGACATTTATCCAGATATATGATAAACAGCCTGGCTGACAGAACGCACCCCTGCTTAACGCCGATATTGACGTCAAACCAAGGCGACATTCCATCATCTAGCCGCACACAGGCTCTATAGCCCATGTAACTGGACTGCACAGCCTGTAGCAGTTTACCGTTAATACCATACTCCGGTAAAATGTCCCAAAGTTCCTTTCGTACAACTGTGTCAAATGCTCTCTCCAGATCCACAAAACTGCAGAAAACTCTCTGACCTAGAGCCAGATACTTCTCCACAATGTTGCGCAGAGAGAACACTTGATCCATGCATCCCCTTCCACTCTGAAACCTTCTTGTGTCTCACACAGTAAACCATCGGACACCATCCTCATTCTCCTTTCAATAATTTTAGCATACACTTTTGCTGCCAAACTGGTCAAGCCTACGGCTCTGTAATTTGCGCAGTCATAACCCTTGTTTTTAAACAAAGGCACGATGACTGCGCTATTCCAGTCCCTGGGAACCATTCCTGAGCTCCAACATAAGTTGAGGAGCAACAGGAACGCCTCCCAGACACAGGCGCCACCAAGCTTGATCATCTCGGCAGACACCATATCAATGCCCGCTGCCTTACCATTTTTCAAACTTCTTAACGCCCATTCAACTTCATCCATACTGATGCCATCGGAGGACGCCGTTGTCGAATGTTGATCTACTAAACCACATGCGACACCGGCGCCAACCGTAGCATCCGCATACATATCGCCAAAATATTCACTCCATCGACTTAACATGCCTTGTGTTTGTGTAAGAATGTCTCCACCTTTAGACCTTATTTTATTCATTCTGAAGGCTGACCAACCACCCCGAGATTTCTTCACCTCCCTCCAAAAGAGTTTGGTGTTACCCTCGAAGTTTTTAGTCAGCCTATCTTCTGCACTCATATTTGCTCTATCACGTTTCTCTTTCACTTTAGTCGTCAACTCCATCCACATCAGTATCCAGGCCCATATGAGGTACTTGGGTCTGGTGCACGACGGGCGATGGTGGTTCCGGGAGCATTTTCATCAAATTGCTCCCCGGCTGGTCGGCGCGGCGTCCGCCCTTTCTCGGCTCATGCCGAACGTGGGCGAACCCAGTTTCGAGGGCCGACGGCTGTATGCGGGGGTGATCCGCTCAATGGCCATGTACGGCGCACCCGTATGGGTGAGGGCTCTGAACGCCCAGCTCAGGGCGGTACTGTGGAGGCCACAGCGAGCCATGGCGGTCAGAGCCATTCGCGGGTACCGCACGGTGTCTACCGAGGCGGCATGCCTATTGGCCGGGACACCCCCGTGGGACCTAGAGGCGGAGATGCTCTCCGACCTCTACCGGCGGGTTACCTCAATGCGCGAAGAGGGTGGCTCCCCATCGTTCAACGAGATAGCCACCTGGCGCGAGGAGGCCCGCCGAGAAGTCATCGCCCGTTGGGCTACGCGGCTGGAGAGGCCTAAACACGGTGTTTTTACCGTTGAGGCCCTCCGGCCCGTACTGATGGAGTGGATGGAGCGGCGGCACAGAGTCCTCTCTTTCCGGTTGGTGCAGGTCTTGTCGGGGCATGGTTGCTTCGGCAAGTACCTGCACACGGTCGTGCGGAGGGAGTGGACTCCGTCCTGTCACCATTGCAGTAGCGACGAGGACACGGCGCAACATACGCTCGAGGTATGTTCGGGCTGGGACGGGCAGCGCCGTGACCTCGTCGTTGTCATCGGTGCTGACCTGACGCTGCCGGCTGTTGCGCGAGCGATGGTCGACAGCGTCAGGAATTGGGACGCGGTGGCCGCCTTTTGCGAGGCTGTTATCTCGCAGAAGGAGGCGATGGAATGGGCCCGGGAGGATACCCGCGACCCGAGCCGCCGCCCGCGGCCGGGGCGGCGCAGGCGCGAGTACCTGCGCCTGATGCCGCCCTAACCGAGGCTTCGGGTGATCGGACCGGGGAATTGTCCGGTCACCCGACGTGAGGCCACCGCGTGAAGACGACGCCTCGACGGCGAAAGCTGTCGGGGCGTCGACAGGAGAGGAGCCCGATAGGGCATACCGCCGAGCGGGCCACCGAAGACAAAGATCGGGTACCGGTGGCCCGCTCGCACGGCGAAGAAGAGGTGCTTGCAGGGTGGGTCAATGGGGTTGCGCGCCGCCTCTTTCGTCACCCCGGACTGATTTAGCGGGGTGCGACGTCCATAGCCCACCGCAAAAAAAAAATGGTGTCATTCTTACATTGCCGATATATTTCTTTCTTCTGTTCAGTCATACTGTCATTCAGATTCAAAGAAGAGACATAGTCCAGCTTTCTTCTTTTGCTCTACGGAAGCTGCCACTTCCGCATCCCACCATGCATCACCATTTGTTTTTCTATGCTTCTTTGAACTTCCACATACTTCTTTCGCTGTATCTACCATACTCTCTTTCAATACTCTCCAGCATTCTTCAATGTCCGATTGCGGCTGGCTTGCCATCGTCAACCGTTCTCGGACACCCTCTGCATACTTTTCTCTTACACACTCTTCTTGCAACCTTTCAACCTTTATTCTTTCAAGCCCTCCGAAGTGGACACGCTCTCGCCAGTGCCTCCACTTTCTGAACAGACCACTAAATCTCGCAATAACGAGATAGTGGTCCGTATCGACTGTGGGGCCCCTGTAGGCTCTTGCGTCCAATATTTTGCTTCGGAGGCGACTGTCTACCAAAATTAAATCTATTATACTTTTCTGTTCATTCCTTCTCCATGTATACATATGGATGTCCTTATGTTGGAAAAATGTGTTTGACACAATGAGGTTTCTCTCCATGCATACATCCGCTATGAGCCTACCTGCGTCGTTCACTCTCTTATTGCCAAATGGACCAAGTACGTCCTCATAGTCGGGACGCTTGGTCCCCACCCATCCGTTCAAATCTCCGCATACAATCACGCGTTCACTGGTTTCTGCCATATCCAGAACTTCCCTAACATTATCCCAAAACTTCTCTAGGTCTGATGCCACCGAGGATCCTACGGGAGCATATGCTACAACCATGAATACCTTGGTGACACCAAGTTTTATACGGACCCAAAGAAGTCTGGGATCATACATTCCGTAATCCTTCACACCTGAGGCCAAGCGAGAGGACAACAGTACTCCTACCCTCATGCTGGCTCGATCACTCTGTGGTACACCAGACCACAGAGCCATCCCGCCACCAGGAAGATCGCAGGCGTCGCTGCCCCTTCGCTAGGTCTCTGTTACACAGAGCTCGTCTAGCTGTTTGTCCGCCATGACGGATATAAGCTCGTGCAACTTACCTTCCACACAACCTCTTACATTCCACGTGCCCACCCGGCACTCTGCTCTCCTCGTCTCGCCTGACTGGGCAAGGCGTGATGGGTGGCGGCCCCCATCGCCGCAACGTTTTACATTTTTTAATACACAATAACCTTGGTCAAACGTATACACATGATTGCAAATAATAAATCGGCAATTTTAAAAAACTACTAAGTTATTTACATCATTAACATTGCGGGTGACTTTTTTTGTACAATAATCTAATGTTGAAACTCGTAAAAGTAATTTAAAATAAAAATAACATGGTAAATAGTAATTGTTATTGACGATCTTACAATGTCACGTCATCACGTTCTATACAGTAGTGCTTGAAAACTTCCAATTCACGAATATCCAAATAATCGGTAAAAATTTTAGAATAATATAATTAATCGAATAGATATTTTGACAGAGATGTACATTTCAACCATTTGATTGATAAGGAAATAATTATTAATGTTCGCGGCGATGATAATTCAAGTAATAGTAGTGGTTCTTAATAAATAGCTATTTTCAAATCCAGTTTTTGATTTTACTTAACCTAATACTACCTACTAAATATGATAAATAGATTCTATGCTGAAATAATTAAATTTGTTAATTATTAATTTAGCACTTAATTTATACAACACATTATTGAAAAATAAAAAATAAACCGATTATTAATTAAAAAGAATCAATATCGATTTCTCAGTAAAATTGTATATTTTCGATAGCGATTATTTGGTCCACATACCTAGACAACTTATTCCGACAGCTGTCAAAGTGCACTTCTTAGTTTAGGTAGACTATAAGTATATTTGAACATGATACTTTTGTTCCGATATTTTTGAGATATCGATACTTTTATAAGCACTCGATACTTTTATCAAAATTTAAGTCACATCATTAGATTTGGGTCGTAGGGGATTACCCTTCTATTGACAATAGCTTACTGACTGACTCTCGTGATTGGTGTCTATTTAGTAGATTTATTTTTATCAATTAAGGAAGTAATTATTTAATATAGTTTAATTTTGATGTACTTTTTACTGTTGCTCTAATTTATTTCTATACCGACAATTTAATACGTCGAAATTTAAATTTAGTTAGTTTGATACCATTATTGTTTCATTAGTGATAAGTTCCGAAATTTCTCAGATTAATATTTGATATTACGGATATTACTCAATCGGAAGTTTTAAAAAATAAGTTGAAAAGTACTCGATACCTTTTTTTTTTTTTTTTTGTTTTTATTCTTGCGGTGGACTATGGATGTGGTCGCGTCCCACCAAATCGGTCCGGGGTGACGGAAGAGGCGGCGCGCAACCCCATAGACCCACCCTGCAAACACCTCTCTTCGCCGTGCGGGCTGGCCACCGGTACCCGAGCTTTGTCTTCTATGGCCAACTCCTTCTATGGCCAACTCGAGATACCTACCTAAAAATTTTTTTTTTGTATTCTAGTCTCCAAGTTCTAGTCTAGTTGGTTCCTTATTTTCTATTAAGTATTTCTTCTTAGTGTTCCACAAATTACAAAACTATCGACACTTTACTCGATACCAGTCATCATCATCATCATCATCACAGCCCATAAAAGTCCCACTGTTGGGCTCGGGCCTCCTCCGTAATGGGAGGGAAATTAACCTACTATACCGCACTGGTCAGACGTGTTTGTATAGGGTTTTGTTTCGAGTTTTCCTTCTCTTGCATAGATGTTATATGCGTTTTGTATCCCTTAGTCATCTCGTACGATCAACCACGGGTAAGATATGGGGTGGTGAATAGTATTCTTACTCCGTCACCACACGGATAGGTATAGATAAATCTGATACGATACCAGTATCGTATCAGATTTATCTATTCCGAGAAAGGTATCAAAACAAAAGTATTGATATTGTTAGGTAAAGTACCTACTCGATACCTACATACTTAACATACTCCAACAAAATTAGCTTATAATTTATATGGTTTTGTGTATGTAAAGGACAGCGAAAATTATCTTTGCCCGGAGCGGCTAGATAGCTAGATCGTGCCCTGCGTCCGTTTGTTCTATGATATGAGCGTGCATCTTATGATTTATTAGAGATCTATAGGACGTGAGCGAACGTCCATTTATTCTATGATGAGACATTTTGACGTATATTGGATGATGATTGATGGGAAATGTACTATAGCGTGAGCGAACATCTGTTTTTTCTATGATGTGAGAGTACAACGGATGATTGAGATGATTGATACGGCGTTAGTGAAAGTCTGCTTCTTTTTGTCTAACGTAAGGTGTACATGTCATACAGAGTTTTATTTGACATGAGCAAGCATTTATTGGTTTTATGCAGAATCACACTCGCATCTAGTGAGCGTACATGTAGTGAGGATTAAATGAACAACGTAGCGATGTAAGCAAACCTATATTTGGTGTGTTGTAAGAGAGTAAACCGATACGACGTGTGTGCATATAAGATTTACGTCTACAAAATCCGTTTCTCTTTTGCTTTCCGATGTAGACTTGTCGGTTGAATGGTGAACGAATGAAATAATGTAAACACAAGTTAAGAATCACAAGATGATAGGTTATCGACAAAACTCAATGCAACAAGCAAAGTCAGAAACTCTAAGATTTATTGGAACACTTGGCCATAGAACAGCCAACTACCTCAAATGGAGACGACATTCATAAGCCAGCATCGAATCGTGTCAAAATTCATTGCTATTCATTCGGTATAGTAAATCTTCGTATTAGAGGAACGGAATAGTGATATTCATAACGCTAATAAACCTTTTTGAAAAACAAAAAGCTAAAGTTTTGTGAATTCTGCCGCTGAACTAGTTAAATGCTTTAGTTGTAGTCAGGGAGAACATCAATGTAATCAATGCCCAAAAGCATTAATGAAATGGCAGTGACTATTGCAGAAAAATTGAGGTTAGCAAAATGGATGATTATTTGCCGTTAATTTGAGGTTTCGGCAATTCACATTTTAACCCATTTATAAATCTTATTTGACTATTAATATGGATGAAATTGAGAATGCTATACAGGTTTACGTAGTCAGTGACAGATTTTTACATGTAAAAATAAAAATGAATAGCTAAAAAGTATGTACGTGTATAACTTTCTGAACGAGTGCATCAAATTGGATAATTCTTTTTTCAATCATTTTTGTTAGGACAAAGTTCGTATAAAATCAAATTTAAAAATGTAGCATATTTTTTTTTTAAATCTTATATATATAATATGCAGATTGCGTCAATGAAATAAAAGCATATGAGAGATTTTGAATATATTCACAGACTAAGTAGCAATAGACGGACATCTGTACAACAAAATTTTCAACCGTGAGCAAATTAGAGCATGACCGTTCCTGTTCTATAACACACACACGGTTTAGCTGTGTTGTTTGCCCGTTTTCCAACATAAACAAACAAAGCCCGCGTGTGATTCGGATAAGTGCGTGCGTGCATACATGCAGCCTCAGATAGAAGTTGGCTTGGGTCGAAGTAAATCGTAAAATACCACTAAGAGTCGTCTATTACGATATCAGCAATAGAAGAGTTGATAGTATTTTTAACCACCACCACACAGCAATATAATAACGCAAAAAACTAATAGTAAAATATTAACTACCTAATAGTTAATATTTTATTAATAGTTTTTTTATGAATAAGCTATGGTTGCTATATAACACCCTCCCCAAAACGCCGTGGGCGGTACAAGGGATGGCGTACAACCCCAAAACCTATACACGTATCTCTACCGCCATGTGGGCGGGCCACCAGTACCAAAGCTTTGTTTCCAGTGGACAATTTGAAATTCTTGAATTTTTAATACTGGCTGAACTTTATGTTTCAATAGTAATAATTGGCAATAATTCAAACTAATGTCATTCTTTAAAATGAAAGAACTGGAAAAGAAATTAAGTTATAAATCTTTACAATTATAAAGTAATTATTTATGGATTGTTTCTAAAAATACCAAATTATACAATAAATCATGCCTAATTCATTGGAATTAACTTCTAGCCAGATGCCCACCTCGGAATTGATAGAGGGTAAGCGTCTGCTTTTCTTTTCATCACACGGGAATAGTTTCATCATCATGTGAACCTCACATACGTACTTTACCACGCTGGTTGGATAGGTTGATGGTATTATATCCGTTAGTCTTCTTTTAAGACTCCCATGGGTAAGATATGGATGGGAGTGGACTCCGGCCTGCCACCATTGCAGCAGTGACGAGGACACGGCGAGACACACACTTGAGGTGTGTCCGAGTTGGGACGGGCAGCGCCGTGACCTCGTCGCTGTTATCGGTGCCGACCTGACGCTGCCGGCTGTCGCGAGGGCGATGGTCGACAGCGTCAGGAACTGGGACGCGGTCGCCGCCTTCTGCGAGGCTGTCATCTCGCAGAAGGAGACGGCGGAACGAGTCCGGGAGGATTCCCGTGACCCGGGCCGCCGTCAGCGGCCGGGGCGGCGCAGGCGCGAATACCTGCGCCTGATGCCGCCCTAACCGAGGCTTCGGGTGATCGGACCGGGGAATTGTCCGGTCACCCGACGTGAGGCCACCGCGTGAGGACGACGCCTTGACGGCGAAAGCTGTCGGGGCGTCGACAGGAGAGGAGCCCGAGAGGGCATACCGCCGAGCGGGCCACCGAAGACAAAAATCGAGTACCGGTGGCCCGCTCGCACGGCGAAGAAGAGGTGCTTGCAGGGTGGGTCAATGGGGTTGCGCGCCGCCTCTTCCGTCACCCCGGACCGACTTGGCGGGGTGCGGCGTCCATGGCCCACCGCAAAAAAAAAAAAAAAAAAAAAAAAAAAAAAAAAAAAAAAAAAAAAAAAAAATGGGTAAGATATGGATGATTTGTATTTTTACTCCGTCACCACACTGCTCTATTACAGATAATAGTTTATTTTAGGATAAATTTTATTATATTTACAATTTTATATATTACAAACGCCCCTTACTTTCCCGTAAGTGTGGCAAAAACCAGATAACTCTGCTAGTGAGTCTTAGATGATGACGTTGATCTAGGGCAGCAGTACTGAAATTGTCCGGTCACCCGACGCGAGGCCACCGCGTGAGGGCGACGCCCCGACGGCGAAATCTGTCGGGGCGCCGACGAGAGGAACCCGCGAGGGTAAACCGCCGAGCGGACCACCGAAGACAAAGATCGGGTACCGGTGGTCCGCTCGCACGGCGAAGAGAGAGGATTTTACGGTGGGTCTATGGGGTCACGCGCCGCCTTCTCCGTCACCCCGGACCGATTCGGCGGGGCGAGACGCACCCATAGCCTACCAATAAAAAAAAAAAAAAAAGGGCAGCAGTACTGAGCTGTAGAATTTCAAACACCAACTGTAAATTGCCATCCCGTTTGTTATAGCCAGAATTGTATATATGCTGGAAGATTGATGGGGGTATGTGTGTCCTTAGTCTTCTCTTACGAGTCGTTGTTATTCTTAATTCGATTTAAAACTTCTTACAACGTCTTACGAAAGTTTTATTATTTTGTTTAATAGTATCATCGAAACTGGATCCTGAACCAATCGATCATACAACGTTTCCTCCGTACCCGCCATATGCGGTAGAACCTGCGCCACCATCTGTCGCGGATACCATCATCGCCGGTCATGGTATTCGACGTCAACATAAATCCGCAGCAAAGCCACCAGTTTACGCTCCTCCGAAACCGGCTTTGCCAAGGTAGGTAATTTTAGTTTGTTTTTTTGTTTAATTCAGTATTAGAACGAGTTGATTCATCTTACTTGCGATACAATCATACTTCACTTTAAATACCAAACTAATAAAATGTAAAATGACCGCAACGCTACTTATTATGAGCTCGTCTATTTAGTAGGTATAGTTACTAATTTTAACAACTCAAAAAGTCTATCGTGCATTCATGAAATGTAAAAAGGCTTATGCTTATTCATCATCATCATCTATATCATCATCATTCTCCTGTTCTTATCCCAATTACTTGGGTTCGACGCAATATGTACTCTTCTTCCTACATATTGCAATAGTTATTGGCAATAATTTTATAACCGGCCGCCTACTTGACGTCAACCCTTCTTGGGAATGTAATTGTTGAACAAACGGTATCAGGTGGTGTTGACCCAGGTCGAAATAAGGCTCTTTATCTATTAGTCGTCTTTTACGACATCCACGAGCAAAGTAAGGATTGGTAGTATTTCTAGCCGCTACCACGCAGCTTACTCAACGACTACAATTAGGTGAAGACTTTCTTGAGACTTATAGATTGTAGAGTCTGTAATATTAAATGAATCCGAAACATAGATTAAAACATCAAGATGGAACGTCTAGCTTGTGTGACATTACCATGACTATTTGAGCATTCATGGATAGGTATTTATAATGTTTAAAACAGTGTCTGCGGTTTAAGGAAACCTTTAATTATTAAACAAATGTACATGATGATGATCAAGTAACGCACATAGGTACAGTATCCGGCAACAAATGCCGCACATCGATGCTTGGAAAGGGACAATCGGTTAATTTTAGATTCATAGAGCATTGTCTTTATTGGATATTACCTACTTTTATATGATGATATGTATGTATGTATGTACCTACTTTTATGATGTTTTTCAGTCGTTGTATAAAGGCAGCGTAGTTCAACTCAAAAAATATATTTAGAACTAACTTCTGCCAGCGATTTCGCCCGCGTAAAAGATTACTTTCCTAAAGTTTTTCAGCCCCTATTTTTATTTTACCCCTGTACTGTACCCTGTTGCCCGTGTGGCGACGGGAATAGAATACAAAGGTCGTCACCCCTTACTTGCCCGTGGGAGTCGTAAAAATCGGCTAAGGGTCTCACCGGGAGATTGGGCAGCGGCTATCTCCCGGGAAACTTAATAACATCTACCGCGATCGCCAATCCGCTCGCCAAGCGTGGCGATTATGGCATTATTACCCCCCCAAAATAAATATGAATGCACAAAAAGTCACGGCCCCCAGTCACGGCAGTTCCGCTGTTCCACGGGCTCATTTTGGTAGCGGGCCTGTTGGTGGCGGGGCAGGGGGTGCTAGGAATCTCCGGCCGCGATCCGGCTACCAAAAAAATCGACCCTTGGCCCTGGTAACACACAACGTTCGGACGCTTAGGACCGACGAGAGGGTCATCGAACTGGAAGAGGAATTGAGCAAAATCCGATGGGACATTGTAGGATTATCAGAAGTGCGAAGAGAGGGGGAGGGCACGATAATCCTCCGGTCTGGAAATTTGCTCTTCTACCGGGAGGGAGATCACCCATCCCAAGGCGGTGTAGGGTTTATCGTTCGTAAGTCTCTCGTAGAGAACGTGGAGAGGATCGAAAGTGTGTCAACAAGGGTAGCGTACCTTATACTCAGAATTACCAAACGGTATTCGTTGAAGGTCATACAGGTTTACGCACCGACTTCGACATACTCCGACGACGTAGTGGAGGCCTTATACGAGGATATCTCGAAAGCCATCCACACGTCCAAAACCCACTTCACGGTAGTTATGGGAGACTTCAACGCAAAACTAGGCAAAAGGACAGACGATGAGTTGATAGTGGGGCAATATGGATTTGGACAGAGAAACCAAAGGGGCCAAAAACTGGCCGACTTTTTGGAGAAGGAAGGCCTCTTCATGATGAATTCCTTCTTCAAGAAACGGCCACAAAGGAAGTGGACCTGGATTAGCCCTGATGGATCCACTAAAAATGAGATAGACTTCATCTTGACGGACAAACGACAAATATTCAATGATGTCTCTGTGATCAGCAGGATTAAAACTGGGAGTGATCACCGCATGGTTCGAGGCACATTGAATCTTCGTACGAAAGTCGAGCGGTCCCGCTTGATGAAGTCTACACTCCGACCTACACCTGTCCAATACCAGAACCCCGATAGCTTTCAACTCGAATTACATAATCGCTTCCAATGCCTGGAAGAGTGCGAATCTTCGAACGATATGAACAACAGGTTCGTGGAAACTGTCCACGCGGTCGGGTCAAAATTCTTTAAGGCCCATCGCGCTACTAGAACAAAAAAGCTTTCTGACCAGACTCTTCAACTCATGGAGAGGAGAAAGGAAATGACGGTACAGTCTTCAGCCGATTGGTCCGAACTCAGGCAGCTTAATAGACAAATCTCTAAATCTATGCGACGCGATATTCGCCGATTCAATACACTGCGTATTGAAGAGGCGATAGAGCGAAATCGAGGCTCCAAAGTGTTCGCACGAGATTTGTCTATTGGGCAGAGCCAAATGACTAAGCTGAAGACCGATGACGGTACTGTCATTTCATCCCAGAGTGAGATCTTGGGAGAGGTCGAAAGGTTCTATGGGCAGTTGTACAAATCATCCCTGAATCCTGTTGTCAGCTTGGTCCAAGACCCCAGATCCAAGCTAACTCGGCACTATACCGAAGAAATCCCGGACGTCAGCTTGTACGAGATCAGAATGGCTCTAAAACAATTAAAGAACGGAAAGGCACCGGGAGATGACGGAATTACCACAGAGCTCCTGAGGGCAGGCGGCAAGCCAGTTTTAAAAGCCCTACAGAAGCTGTTTAATTCTGTCATTCTCGGGGGCGACGTTCCAGAGTCGTGGACCAGGAGTGTGGTGGTGCTGTTTTTGAAGAAGGGCGATAAAACGCTCTTAAAGAATTACAGACCCATCTCACTCCTGAGCCACGTGTACAAATTGTTTTCAAGAGTCATTACGAACCGACTCGCGCGCAAGCTAGACGACTTCCAGCCGCCCGAACAAGCCGGTTTCCGAAAAGGTTATAGTACCATAGACCACATCCACACGCTACGCCAGATTATACAGAAGACCGAGGAGTATAATCGGCCTCTGTGTCTAGCGTTTGTGGACTATGAGAAAGCCTTTGATTCTGTCGAAACTTGGGCAGTGCTGCAGTCCCTTCAGAGGTGCCAAATTGACTATCGATATATCGAAGTGCTGAAGTGTTTGTATAAAGACGCTACTATGTCAGTCCGCATCCAGGATAAGAGTACGAAACCGATCCAGCTGCAGAAAGGCGTGAGACAGGGAGACGTTATCTCTCCGAAACTGTTCACCACTGCGCTGGAAGATGTCTTCAAGCTCTTAGACTGAACCGGACTCGGCATCAACATCAATGGCGAATACATCACTCACCTTCGATTCGCAGATGATATCGTAGTCATGGCAGAATCCCTGGAGGACCTTAGCACCATGCTCAATGACCTCAACAAGGTCTCCCAACTAGTAGGGCTGCAAATGAACATGGACAAGACGAAAATCATGTGTAATGCCCATGTCATTTCTGTATCGGTCCTGGTTGGGAATGCGATTCTCGAAGTTGTCGATCACTATGTTTACCTAGGACAAACAGTTCAATTAGGTAGATCCAATTTCGAGAAAGAGGTCAACCGACGAATCCAACTCGGCTGGGCAGCGTTCGGGAAACTTAGGAGGATCTTCTCGTCTAATATTCCGCAGTGTCTGAAAACAAAGGTTTATAACCAGTGTGTGTTACCAGCGATGACTTACGGCACTGAAACGTGGTCTCTAAATGTCGGCCTCATAACAAGGCTCAAAGTCGCTCAGCGTGCTATGGAGAGGGCTATGCTCGGTATTTCTCTACGTGATAAAATCCGAAATACGGAAATCCGTAGAAGAACGGGTGTAACCGACATAGCCCTAAGGATTAGCACGTTGAAGTGGCAATGGGCAGGCCACATCGCTCGACGAACCGACAACCGTTGGGGAAAAAAGGTTCTCGAGTGGCGACCACGAATCGGACGACGCAGCGTAGGACGACCCCCCACTCGGTGGACTGATGACCTCATCAAGGTCGCAGGAAACCGCTGGATGCAGGTGGCACAGGACCGTTATAGATGGCATTCTCGTGGGGAGGCCTATGTCCAACAGTGGACGTTTACAGACTGATGGATGGATGGATGGATGGACTGTACCCTTAGTACATTTTTACGAAATTTTAATGTCATATTTATTTATATCTAATCAATAGCCAAAAAATAAGTTTCAAGTTTCTGACTTTAAAAATGACGACAATTCCTTACAACTTTTCATCCCCCTTTACAACCCTTTTTTTGCATTATAAAGTAGCCTATGCCCTTTATCAGGCTCTAGACTATCTGTGTACCAAATTTTATTTAGATCAGTTTAGTAGTTTTGGCGTGAAAGAGCGACAGACAGACAGTTACTTTCGCATTTATAATATTAGTAAGGATTGTTAAAAGCGCGACAATGTAAAAAGAAAATGTTTTTTGAATAGGAATATTTTATTTAGTAACAAACGCGACGCGTGCGACACTACGAGGCAAAATTTAGTCGATTGTCTCCAAGGATCGATAAGCATTTAATTGGATGATATTGATGTATAAAGCATGGTACTTGAACGACCTAGCTTCACTCAGCTTTGTGTAAAATCGTGTTATATCAAGAAAGACGGTTACGCACAAATGATCTTGCAATATGATGCAACTGATTTCTATGGATCTCTTTAATCACAATAAATTTGTTATATGGGTAAACTTAAAAATTCGCTCCACCAGGTGAACCGAAGATCTGGTGGAATTTGGTGGACTCATTGGATGCGGGCGGCACAAGATCGCACTTTGTGGTGAACTATGAGGGAGGTTTACGTCTAACAGTGGACGGCAAAAAGCTGAATGATCAAACTTAAATCAAACCCGTATCTAAAAATCTTGATCCAAATTGTTTTGTAATGAATATCTGAGATGAAATAAATTGTGAAAATTCTCTTGAATAATTGTTCAAGAGTTATTAAATAACTCTTTGCCATAAATATCTATAATGTAGGCCGGTGGCCGGCTTATAATAATTATAATATTACAGTTGTTGTTTTTCAGAGGTCCAAAGGCAACCGATGTTAAATTAGGACGACGTGCATTGAAAGCCCACGAACGATGTCTCCGGCGGCATGGAACGATGCTCACCGATCGCCTCGAGCGAATAGCGAAACCTCGTCGACGGAACATTATCTATTTGTGGCGTGAATTTGCACAAACACTACCCTCGTACACGGTCAGAACTTTGAATTTTTTTTTGTTATTATTGAATTAGATAATGGTATCGATCAATTAATTTGATATCTTGACAGATTTCTCTTTGCTATTTCTACAACTCTACATATTAATGCCGTCTATATCCGTTGGCATATCAAAACAGCCAAAACAGCATACCTATGGTGACTATACACTGTCACTAAGTACGAGGATAAGGTTTATTGACACCACAAATACAGTTTAATATAATAAAAGATTTATAACAATAAAAAATAGTTACAAGGTATAACTGATAACAAGGTTATTTAATATCTCAACATGCGGATATTAGATAAACGTACTGAGATTTACAATTAAGTTTAGGAATGTATACAGGCAAAATGAGTCGTTTAGAACTCTGAATTAATTGAATAAATTCACGTATGAAAGATGATTACCGGGATTTGACACTGAACTGCTATTTTAACTGGATATTCTTAGTATTATTTTTTTTGTATCCAAAATATAATAAAAAAAAGTAACATCTCAGCTCATATATGTCACATTATTGGGCCCAAGCCGCCTCCATAATGGAAGGGAAATTGACCTACTATACCAAGCCGGACGGACGTGTTGGTATAGGGTTTTGTACCGAGTTTGCCTTCTCTTGCATAGATTTTATATGCGTTTTATATCCTTTACTCGTCTGTTACGATCACCCACGGGTACGATAGGGGGTGGTGAATTGTATTCTTACTTCGTCACTATATGGACAGTTAAAAAAATTATATTAATAAGAGGGCCATATGGCAATATGAATAAGATGTCCCGTTCAATTGCTTATTTAATTCATCGTCTTTGTTTTATGTATCTATCTACTCGGTATCTATCTATCCACAGATTGCACGATTGAGATCTATGTTGGACGCAGATGAACCTTTTAAACCAGACCAAGCATATGAATATTTTGTTAATGTACGAAAAATGAAGAGGAAAAATACCACGTAAGCTCAAGTTAAATAGTTAAATAGTTCTAGCTATCGAAGCCATTTGCTATTAAAAACAATCAGAAATATTTGAAACTTCTGATAAAGATTGTAGATTACGATAGTTTATATAGCTGTCTGATATAGTTTAAGCAGATTTGATCGGTAACTACCACGAAATTAGTAAGTATCGCGAAATCGGACGACGCACCGTAGGACGACCCCCGCACTCGATGGACTGATGACATTATGAAGGTCGCAAAAACCGTTGGATGCAGGTGGCGCAGGACCGTTTTGAGTGGCATTCTCGTGGGGAGGCTTATGTCCAACAGTGGACGTCTACAGGCTGATGGATGGATAGATACAGTAATATACTGGAAACCACGATCTTATCAGTTCATACAGCAATCCCACAATTGGCCATAAGCGTCCTTTACAATAGCAAGGCAATTGACCCATGTTGACTTGACACACAAGAGTGAGGTTTTATTCAAAGGTTTCTCTTTCAAAGAGTAAGATATTGATGTATTCTTTAACTCTATCACCACACGAAAATACCATGTAATATCTGAAAATACTGTGTTGTGACAGATGAATTGATTTGCTAAAAAAGTTTGAAATGTTAAAGTAGTATGAGATCTTCGCTATACCCTCTTAATAAATTATACCATAGAAAACTATTATCCACATAGCCATTGAAGTGGATAATGGTCATGAGTCGTAAAATGCATGAGGCTACATTTATTCTGTAAATAAACCTTTCTGGTGCAGCGTGAATTCACGTTAGAGTAAGTACTCGAAAGCGGACTTCAGTCCACCGAAGTCAAGGAATCAATTCTGGTGAGGACTAAAATGGCAGTTTATGAGATTTCATGCCGCCCTTCTGCCAACCCAGATGATTTGAAGTTGTTGCAGCCTGATTATATCCTATCAAAAAACAAGAAATGATGAATCTATCCTGGCTAAATTTAATATAAATAGAATATTTTGGAAAGCTTATAAATAAAAATAAAAAACTGTGTTCATAATAGTAATCTTTTACAGCAATGCTCGTGTCAATGAATACAAAAAGGATATTCTTTCAATGTATGGCGAGAAACGGTTTATGTGGGCACGTAATGCCACTATATCGTTTGCGCGAGGCATTCAGCACCGACTATCTAAACCTGGCTGCTATGCTCTGGCTGACGGGTAAGTAAGCAGTTTTACTTTTTTTATGTTCATCTATCCAGCCAACAGTCTAGTGACGTTCATTTCTTAAAATAGGCATTATAGCCGTGCTTGGCAGCGCGACTAGTAAATTTAGTTGGGATTATAAGTTAAAAGAGTTAAGAATGCCGCTGCTGTGTCATCAGGAGAATAGCTCCCAGTGACCCCTTAACCTGTTTTTACGGCTCTCACGGGTAAGTAAGGACTGGTGCCACGTTGTACTTTTAATTTGTCAACACACGATCTTTTACCACCTGTTTTTTTGGCGGCGGGCTATGGACTAGTTACACCTCGCTAAATCCGTTCGGGTTGACAGAAGGATCGACGCATAGCCCCATAGACCTGCCCTTCAACGTACACACCTCTCGGCGCCGTGCGAGTGGGCCACCGAAGACAAAGAGCGGGTTCCGGCTTACCGCCTTGACCGTATTTCATATTTCCTTTTGTTTTGTAGAATATGGTATGGTAAGACCTTAAGAAAATAGTGGGTTATTATTAGATTCTTATCCTTCATTTGAAAGTAATAATACATTATCGTTGTATAACATAATTCAATCTATTACGACAATAAGAATCGTAAAGTAATAACTGATTTTGAAAACATTATGTTTCACACATCGTTATTACTTGATTTAAATCTAATTTCAAATATAATTATCATCGTAACAGAATGCTGAGGTTATCAGATATTGTCTTGGAAGAAATTTGTGGATACATGCATATGAAAACACCCTCAAGGCGAAACAAGAGCCCAAAGGCAAGGTTTATGATGGAGATGGCTGATAAGGTTAGTACTTCTACTAACAGAAAATATAAAAATGCGGGCAAATGCGAGTAGCTGCTGAAAGATTTTATTTCATCATCATTCTTCTACTCTTATCCAAATTACTTAGGGTCGATACAATATGTACTCTTCTTTCATAGTACGTATTGTAAAAGTTATTGGCAATAGTTTTATGACCGGCCGCCTGCCAGACGTCAACCCTCCTTGGGCATGTAATTGTTAACTAAACGGCATCAGTTGGAGTTACAAGGTTCTCAGTCGTCTTTTACGACATCCACAAGCAAAGTAAGGATTGGTAGTATTCGTAACCGCTATCACACAGCAAGAAGAACCCAGAGAAAGATTTTATGTCATACAAGTAAAATACTCCAAAGTAAATTACTCCAAAAAGATGCTTCTTATTTTTTGATACAATTCCCCTACGGTGCAATACGGAGGATCGCGGTGGACTTAACAAATATGTAAATTAACAGCCACAGATTACACCTAGACTTAGGATCATTTTATGGATCACACAAAGAATTGTCCTGTGATCGAAAACATGACGATCAAATTCTTAGTTCTTCAACCAGTTGGATCTTCATTCGTTATTCTTAGACCATTCCACCATCTCTGCTGTCATAGTATTTTTTGTTATAGAGTCAATGGGAAATCAAGTTATTTAAAAAGTAAATTATCTGAATTTTAATAGGTATAACCTTTAATAGGTATATGACAAATAACTCTCTCACGAAGATTCATGAAATACAACAAGCTGACAGAAAAATAGATGAACAGCGTAAGCGTAATAATAAAGTTTCAGTAGCATCCTTTTGTGACGTTATTTTAAAAAACAAAAAGGCAAAGAACTACCACATCTGTTTCAACCTAATTTATCATTTAGGTTGCTGTTTGGATTGATGAAATACTTGCTGAATCAGACGATCGAATGTTGATGATGGACTTTGACGAAGACGAGGGTAAGTTCCTACATATTATAGAGCAATTGTCACCAGACGCTAATATGAAATTCGAAGCAAAACCGACTTAATGGAGCATTTTTTCCTAGAAATAAAGGTTTCATATCCCATGGTCGATTCAACGCTTGCAATTTGACACGTTAACTTATATCACCTATTTGTACGATTAACTGTAAATTGTAATATATTTATATATATAGTACTTGGAATATTTTGGCAGTAGGTTAGTGGACGATGTTTGCTGAGTGTTTATTAATCCAAAACGAGCATTCTTGCATATGGTAGTAGAGCCTCAGTTCTAGATTTCCCACAAGACACCAGCAATAAAAGGTAAGTCACACCATATTTTGAAATTGTGACAATTGTTCATAAATGTTTCAGTATATTTTATTGTTTAATGCTTCAGATTCCGAGAAAATAGCTTCTCTAAGTTTATTGACCGTTTCATTAAATTGAACAATTGGTAACAATTTTAATATACCTAAGTCTATTTTCTCGGAAGACAAGGCAAGAAGCACCGTAAAGGTAGGCTTATATTTTGTTTCTTTTCGTCTGAGAAGAAGTGGAACAATCTTATGAGGATGCAGAAAGGCCACCTCCTCCACCACCTTCTAATGAGTCACCGGTAGAAACTCCCACATCTGGGACTGCGAGTGACGCTACAATTACTACTACTCCAAACGGTTCCACGCCACTAGAAGCCACGCCACTTGAAGCCACTCCACTTGAAGCCACACCACTTGAAGCCACGCCATCTGAAGGTCGTACACCAGACCCATCCGAGCCACCTACAGCAAATTCATCTTCCCCTAAATTATAGTAAGTAGTCTTGAGCGCCCGAATATGATATTAACCGAGTCATATTTGTGTTTTTATTTATTATTTTATTTTTTGCTTTTTTAATATTATTTCTTTTTTTTTAATTTTGTGCTTGTAGAGAATCGTGGGGGGCCAAAGAGAGATGGATGTATTCTGTATATGAGGATATGTGTATGAAAGTTGTGAGTGCAGATATGACGACTGATGGAAGTTTGTGGAGGGCAAGAACGTGTTGTGCCGACTCCACTTAGCGTGGGATCAGGGCAGGCAAATGATAATTTGTTTTTATTTTTATCCATAATATGAATAATCACATTTAATGTTTGTTTATAGATATCTCGGGACCAAGAGGTTACAAATTTGAGGACGAGTTCCTTGATATGATGGGGGATGTGAGTATTAACTTAATTAGCACTGATATGTTACTGTATATGTGAGTATTAACTTAATTAGCATTCCTAGACCAGATCGGTCATGTGCTGAAGGAAGGTGGAGTCAAGAGTCTCCGAAACCGGCGAGCGTGTATGAAGAGAATTATGAATGCTGAGGAAGCGAGTGAAGTATGCAGAGTTCTCTGGCACTCTGTTCTCTCTGCCTACCCTGCAAGGGATATGGCGTGATGATATGTATGTATGTATGTTAGTGGAGAGACAAAGGGCTGTCACCCTGTAAAGGTTACTGACGAAATCTTCGTCACATACAGTTTACAGTATTTCACAATAAATACATACATACATATCATCACGCCATATCCCTTGCAGGGTAGGCAGAGAGAACAGAGTGCCAGAGAACTCTATCCTTGCATACTTCACTCGCTTCCTCAACATTCATAATTCTCTTCATGCACGCTCGCCGGTTTCGGAGACTCTTGACTCCACCTTTCTTCAGTACGTGACCAATTTGGTCTAGGTAGATGAGTCTCGGTTTCCCCCAGTGCCTACATCCTTCCATTTTCGCATTGTATATCTTCTTAACCAGACGTTCGTTCGGCATTCTTTCCACATGTCCGAACCATCGGAGCATTCCCTTTCGCATCTTTACACCAATACTCTCTTTCATACGTCGTCATTGCGAATGCGGTCGGTCGCAACCACAATAAATATGTTATCGAAAATGAGTGACGAGTAACATTAAGATCTGTAGTAATGTTGGATATTTACGCGAGTATTACTTTTTCTTTTTTGCTTATGGTGACGAATGAACAAGTACATGTGATGGTTAATGTTGCCCCAAATGCAAGACTCTCGCGAGTCTCGCAAGTCTTGCAACTCTCGCTGTTAAAATAACAGAGAGTCACTTGTTTTGATATAAATTAAACCAACTAAATTAATAAAATTCCATTCATCTAGTGGCACTAACTGTACAACTATCAGTAATTAGGTACATAACACTTAAGGGCATTTTTTCAATATTGAGTTATTTAGTTGATCGCTCTGGACTTTTCATATACTGATGTTTAATGACATTCACATATTTTTTTATTAACACACACAACTAAATAACTCAATATTGAAGAAATGCCCTTAACTGGGTAGGCAAGGTGCGGGTCAGTCGTTACGACTGACCCGCAGCATACTGAACGCATTCGCAGAATGTTATAACTGTCAGTACTTGAATCACTATGCCATGGTTCATATACGGACTAATGTAAAAAAAATAATTTTAAAACATTGTACTAAAACCTATTTTATTTAATTTTATTTTAATTTGTTTTATGATAATATTTATATATTTATATAAATATATAAATATTATAATATTTATATATTTATATAAATATATAAATATTATCATAAAACAAATTAAAATAAAATAGCTGTGTGGTAGCGGCTACGAATACTACCAATCCTTACTTTGCTCGTGGATGTCGTAAAAGCCGACTAAGAGCCATATAACGACCTGGGTCAACTCCATGTGATGCCATTTGGTCAACAATTACATTCCCAAGGAGGGTTGACGTCTGGCAGGCGGCCGGTCATAAAATTATTGCCAATAACTTTTACAATATGTGCTATGAAAGAAGAGTACATATTGTATCGACCCCAAGTAATTGGGATAAGAGTAGGAGAATGATGATGATAATATTTATATATTTGTATGAATTTTGTTATTAAATAATGATCCTAGTAGGTCGAATAAATAAATAATAATAATTAACGAGAGTGAGGCTATAATTGCACCAATATATTATGAGACTGTTTAAAATAACATCAAAATTTTCCCATATACTGGTATTAAGAATACAAAATGTTGACAATGCTTTCTTCGCCAAAGGAATCGTGTAATGGAGCTGTCTAAGGGAGCACTGCGAGACTCTTGCAGCGAGTCTTGGTCTTGCATTTGGGCAATACTAGTGATGGTAAGTGATACTGTCGCCTATGAACATTTGCAATACCAGAGATATAGCTAGCTAGTGTATTTGAGGAGTTGGCCTAGGTAAGCCAACCAACGAAAGCCTCAAACCCACCCAGAAAGTTGGGCTGCCGGCGCTCACTCACCAAATGAAGCGCAGTAGTACATTGCTACTGATTAGACGTCGATTTTTCTGCGAGAGAATGGTACACCCCTGACGGGCCGGCTCACGGCTGTAGAGAGAACTGGCAATAGTTTGGCCGTAACACTATTAGATACATACATACATGAAATAAAACTATTTTTACGGATTTAATTGCTTTGGCATTTTATGCTGGCTTTCCCGACTTTTCGAACATATCCCAGCGTTCATGGACTCGGGTGAACATTTCGAATACAAACGCCCTAAAATCTGCGAAAATCGTTTTATTTGTTATGCTTTTATATAGGGTTAATGTTCAGTATACCATATTATAAAAACATGAATAATCAGTCTTCAAATATTGACATTTAGTCTAATCCCAAAATTCTTTCAGCTTTTTTGGTTTGATTATATGACAATATCATTCCATATGCTTTTTGACCTCGATGTGTATCTACAATTTACAATTTAAATTAGAAAATTATGAGAACATTTATCAATAAATAACACATTCTTATTTTACTCTGTGGTGATAGTGTAAGAATACAGTAGAAATAAAAATAAAAATATCGCAAAAGATAGGGAGGGGTTTGACAAAAATAATGAAATATCACAAGGTTGTAGTAAGATATCACGTGTATTTATTTTTTCGTCAAACGCGCGATATCTAAATGGACCTTTACAATACCAAGGCATAGCTAGGCCGTTGCCTACCATTACAATCCTGAAATTCACCCAGTTGGGCTTCCGCCTCTCCCGCTGACCGAACGAAACGCAATAGTACATTGCCATTACTCAAACTTCGATCTTCTGCGAGAGTGTGGTACTACCCCGGACGGACCGGCCCACGGCTGTAGACATAACTGTCAACGGCATGATCCTACCACTAAGGAATATCACTATTTTTAGGAGATCTGTACCTAGCAAATATATATGGGCTAAAAAGATGTTTATTTTCACTTTATTTATTAGGGGATTTATATCCTATTCCACGGCAATGCCACATATGAAGCAATTCAAGACAAAATAAAACTTTCGCAGTCTAAAACAGTCCTTGAAAATAATTACGTCTATAGACCAGAAACAACAGCTCCTACTTGATTAACTGCGTCGATAAAATATCGGCTATTATAATATATTTGAAAATTTATTATAATTAAAAATATGTATTAGACGCAGCAAGCTTGTAATATTCAACAAATTTATTAATAAAAAGAGAAAATAAAGTTAAATTTAAAAAAAAAATTACTTGTTTGTCTTTTACAATTGAACACGGCTGATTAAGGTAACGATCTTAAAATATTATTACCTAGAATCTTTCTTCATTTTCCATATCTGATTAATAAAAGACAGGATAATTCGTTATAATATTGCTATTACAGTCTTCACAAAAATGAGAAAGTTGTGTTCATTTGTATCAGATCGGAGAATAAGGACAGGCTCTGGAATATTTTTTTTTATTTGAGCAATACGTGCATGAGAGCTATCATTTTCTGTTTCAGGATGGATCGAAAAATTGGTTAGCCTGTGAGTATAATTCTAATATTTTTTTAAATCCATAATTTATTAGTATTATTTTTATTGTGTATCGATTTCTTTGTTCTAGCACTGCCGGCTTACTTACAATTTTCAGGTAAAATTTAAACTTTTACAATTTTTTAAAATCTGGTGTAGCTTATTAAACAGTGCTATTGTGTAAATAGGACCAATGCTAGAAGCTTTCAACGTTCTAACGGAGTCCATGTATAAAAAAGGCGATGGAAAATTACTGACGCATGGAAAATTTAATCAAAGTTACGCTGAAGCAGCTGATGAGTGAGTATTAGAAGTATCGCAGTAACACAGCATATATAACTACTATAGTGTACATGTACCTTTCCATGGGGTGACGGAGTAAGAGATACAATTCACCACCCCCTCTATCTCCCGTGGGTGATTGTATAAGATAGCTAAGAGATATAATATGCGTATAGCATCTATGCAAGAGAAGGCAAACTCGAAACAAAACCCCATACCAACACGTCGGACCAGCATGGTATAGTAAGCTAACTTCCCCTGCCATTATGGAAGAGGCTCGAGCCCAACGGTGAGATATAATGAGCTGAGATGATGATGATTACGTACATAATACGAGTATTACGCATATAAGTATGCAATACAACTACAGAGCCGCTAAGTAGTTTTATGATTTTCCTTCAATATTACTTTTTCTTTACCGCCTGGCTCTGGTTATACCGCATCCTATTTGGTAGTTCAGGATAACAGCTAAGAAAGCTCAAAATAAACAAAGCACTCAATGAGTGCTTGGTTTGTTTTGAGCATTCTTTCTTTAATAGTGTTATATGCTCTCATTATATCTCATATCCCAAGAAGGGTTGACGTCTAGCAGGCGGCCTGTCATTAAACTATCGCAAATAACTTTTACAATATGTACTATGAAAGAAGAGTACATATTGTATAGACCTCAAGTAATTGGGATAAGAGTAGGAGAATGAATGGTATTCTCTCATTCCATATCTGTCTTATACGCCACCCATGGGAAAATAGAGACTGAATAGGAACCATTGTATTTTTATAGTCTGTCTAATCTAAGAAGTGCACTTTGACAGCTGTCTGAGTAAGTTGTCTAGGTAAGTGAATCAAATAATCGCTATCGAAAATATCCGATTTTACTGAGAAATCGATATTGATTCTTTATAATTAATAATCGGTTTATTTTTTATTTTTCAAAAAAGTGATGAATAAATTAAGTGCTAAATTAGTACTAAACAAATCTTATTATTTCAGCATAGAATCTATTCATCATATTTAGTAGGATTAGGTTAATTAAAAACAAAAACTGGATTTGAAAATGGCTATTTATTAAGAATTACTACTATTACTTGAATTATCAGCGTCGCGAACATTTATAATTATTTCCTCATCAATCAAAGTGTCGAAATGTACATCTCTGTCAAAATCTCTATTCGATTAATTATATTATTCCAATATTTTTACCGATTATTTGGATATTCGTGAATTGGAAGTTATCAAGCACTACTGTATAGAATGTGATGACGTGACATTGTTAGGTCGTCACTAACAATTACTATTTACCATGTTATTTCTATTGGAAAATATGCCGAACGAACGTCTGGTTAAGAAGATATATAATGCGAAAGTGAAAGGATGTAGGTACCGGGGGAGACCGAGAATAACGTACCTATACCAGATCGGTCATATACTGAAGGAAGATGGAGTCAAGAGTCTCCGAAACCGGCGAGCGTGTATGAAGAGAATTATGAATGTTGAGGAAGCGAGTGAAGTATGGAAGGATAGAGTTCTCTGGCACTCTGTTCTCTCTGCCTACCCTGCAAGGGACATGGCGTGATGGTATGTATTATTGTAAAAGAAAGTCACCCGCAATGTTCATAATGTAAATAACTTAATAGTTGTTTAAAATTTCAGATTTAGTGTTTACAATCATGTGTGTACGTTTGACCGAGGTTATTGTGTATTAAAAAATGCAAAACGTCAAAATGCACTTCTTAGATTAGATGAACTATAATCTATATTATTATTATTTTCATTGTAATCTTACAATTCAAACAAAAATGAATAAGTGTGAGTTACTTAATAATATTATGATTCCACAGATTAAAACAAGCAACAGATTTTCACGCTACAGAGTATAATTCTGGTTTAGCAAATCAAGTCAACAAAGATCTTACTAAAGTTTGTAAGCCAAATACTCCAAGCGAAATAGCTAATAACATGAAAGGTAACAAGTTCTTAAGATTTTATTTAACATACATACATTTAAATGGTACAATTTATTTAATCTATTACAATTATTTGAACATTTTGGAATTATTCAAAAAGGATTATTAAAATACGGTACTGTTAATAACATTTTGTTTTTCCAGATATGGTGGACATTTGTTCTAAGTATCTATCACAATTCGCCGAATTTAACAGTATGTATTTTAACATAGGCCTGTACATAATTATGTTACATAGTTTAGAATTATTTTATTCTGTAATCAAATTACTTTCATCTTAATTTTTGCCTAAAATATTAAGTTTAACCTATTATAATGTGGAATTAATTTTGTTCTTCTATACTATATATTATAAAGAGGAAAGATTTGATTATTTGTTTGTTTATTTGAATTGAATAAGCTCCGAAACTACTTGACCGATTTGAAAAAATCTTTCACTGTTAGAAACCTACACTATCCCCGGTGAGCATAGGCTATATTACATTTTCAAAAAGTTAGAGACCCATACTAAAACTCCAATAATGTAACCCAAGGTGTGAAAAAAATTACCAAATAAACGAAGCGAAGCGAGGGCGGGTCGCTAGTTGCTATATAAGTATTCAACAGGCTACCTGCTGCCAGTCATTAATAGTACCAGCATAAATACTCGTCATGGTAGTCATACAAGACAATAGAAATTAGTCGGGCCTATGTTGACTACATTGACCTGAGTCTATTCTTATATAAAATATATAATTTCTATGGATAGTTGAATACATATACAGCCCGCCGTACGTAAAATTTAGTCTATATTATTCTACTACTTCTGTGCAATAAATATACTACGCTGATTTTATATAGATAATATACGAAGAACAAGGGATATAAATGGACATTTGTGTTAAATTTGATTTGTCATAAATGAGGAGGGAAAAGCCTTAGGGACCGTTCATAAATTACGTAAGTGAATTTGAAGAATGATTTGGACCCCTCCTCACCTACCGTAAGATATCATAAGATTGCAACTACTCCCCCTGCCCCTTAATAAGAATTTTTGTAAGAATATATTTATTAAATATAATTCCGTTTATTTTGAAAATATCTTTTATTATCAATCAATCTTCTTACTACAAGTATCATTAAACCACTACAATAGCATTAATCTTATCAATTGATCAAAATTAGTAATTTTCAATTTAATAACTTACGTAATGTCAGGTTCACTACTCCCCCTGCATATAGTAAGAAGTTATAATATTCAGTCAACACCCAAAACGCTTTACATAGTTTGTGAATGGCCCCTTAGTAGTTATAGTTGAAATACATTACATCCAATGCTTCAGAGGAAAAAGGACCTGGCTTCAAGTTATTGATTGATACAATGCGTACTAAGCCACGAGAACAGCTGTATCAGAAAGATACGATTAAACAAACCTATGGAGGTGCAGCAAACGAGTTAGTTTCCTTTAATTATTTGTATTGTATTTAGGATAAGCTGAAATTGTTTTCTATTAAAGAAAAGAGATGTTACGATATTTTTTATAGTTTTTGGTTTAACGCTGCAGGAAGGGGGCCTAAAATAAACCTATTAGCTTCTAATCGTAAATAAAAGAAAATGTTAATAAAAAAGAAAATAAATTTGATAGAATTTCAATAATAATTTAAGTACTTGTACTATCTTTTTTTTTGTATTGCTTATGGTGGCAAACGAGCAAGCAGCACATCTGATGGTAAGTGTTACTGCCGCCCATGGACCTTTGCAGAACCAAGGGTATAGCTAGGCCGCTGCCTACCAATACAAACCCCAAACCCACCCAGTTGGGCTTCCGGCTCTCTCGCTTACCGAACGAAGCGCAACAGCATATTGCCATTACTCAGACGTCGATCTTCTGCGAGAGTGTGGTACTACCCCGGACGGACCGGCCCGTGGCTGTTGACAGAGAACTATCAACAGCGTGATCCTACCGCCACCTCTTATCTATTTCAAGTAAACTTTGTTTTTCATCAGAATGTCGTTTTTGATAATACCATAAGTATTTCTTTTTCTTTAATATTAGACTTGAAAATGCTAAAGGGTTAGAAAATGATCACGATGATCCTAACTTGACTAAAGATATCCAGTCATCTCTGCAGAGGCTTATGGAACAAGTTACTCCTGACAATATGAAGACAGATGTGGAAGGTTAGTGTCAAACTAACATTATAAATTCAAGTCTGTGAGTTTATTAATTTTTAACTTAGCTACGAATTCACAAAATTTAAATAGATTCGAAAACTTACTCTGGTTTAATAGTTAAACTAGTTTGTATCCTAATAAGGTCCTGATTCTTGAGGAAATAAAATAATTAATTAGTAATTTTCACCAATTTTTCCCCATACCAACACGTCTGAATCGTGTGGTACCTATATATTAGTAGATTAATTCCTCTCCCAGTAGAAGAAACTGGAACTCAGCAATGTGACATATATCAGCTGAGATGATGATGATGATAAAGATGATGAATTTTTCAACTAAAAATTCTACATGTATGAATGATTAATAAATTAAAGAAATATAATAAATTAAAAAAAATATATATTTTTTTTGAAATATATATAAAGAAGTGCATTCTATAAATCTGTAATGGCCAATATGAGCGACAAAATTTGATCAAATTTTGAGTCACGTACCGAATTGGCTAGCTACATTATCTCTCAGTGCTATAACTTAAGTATTGTTCTGGTAAAATAATATGCGTGGAAGGAAGATACTAACCACACGTGTTGATCAGTCAACATCTAATTTAAATGAATTGAAACTAAATTTAAGAAAAAACCTACATAAAAAAAGAAACCGATTTCAAATGAGGATAGTGGAGGTCAACCGAGTACGTATTATGGGGGGATAACTCAAAACTACTAGTCAGATTTTAAATAAATTTAAATGGTACTGGATATAGACATGGAAAGTACTAGCTTTCAAATAAAAAAGAATCATTAAAATCGGTCCACCTAGAAAAAAATTTGTGGTAACAACACACATAAAAAATGCAGTCGAATTGAAAGCGTCCTACTTTTTTTGAAGTCTAAACGACTTAAAATAAAATAAAATAATAAAATTTGAAACTATGAACGTAAAACTAAAATAACATGAGTTTAAACTGTAATTTTCAGTTTTTAATACGTGTAACTAACATATATTTTTTTTATAGATGCGATAGATATATCCTCCAAATATTTGTCTCAGCAAACCATCGATAAAAGTAAGTTTATAGAAATTAGAAAAATATTTTTATTTACTGATTATTTAACGGTTTTCTTTGTAATGTTAATTATCGACACTGGTAGCGGCTACGAATACTACCAACCCTTACTTTACTCGTGTATGTCGTAAAAGACGTCTAAGAACTTTCTAATGACCTGGGCCAACTCCATCTGATGCCATTTGGTCAACAATTACCTTCCCAAGGAGGGTTAACGTCTGACAGGCGGACGGTCATAAAACTATTACCAATAACTCTTACAATATGTACTATGAAAGAAGAGTACATATTGTATCGACCCCAAGTAATTGGGATAAGAGTAGGAGAATGATGATGTTAATTATTGACACTAATAGTTATAAATATTTATAATTTTCTCTAACTTTTAGTTGAGCGAGGACCGGCTTTTGATATATTGATAAATAAACTGCAGCACGATGGAGCAGAAAATTTCTCTGATTTCCCTACACTTGCTAACAAATTTGCTGCAGCCTACGTGTTAGTAGTTGTAATTTTCTTTTTTTTAATAGCGTATCCGTCTTAACGAGGTCTGTTCTAAACAGTATCTATGTATTACAGTTTGATGCAAAGAAATAAAAAGATAGTTGTGACGTGATTAAGCTTATACTGGCAACAATAACACCGAAGATCCTGATGACCTTACTTGTCTACAACAAAAAGTTATTTACGTGTAATAATAATAAGTTGCATATTACAAAAACAATGAAAGAGTCATCCGTTTAGAATGATAGCTTGTTATTACTAATTTGTAAAAAATCTATTATGTCCCTCTCAACTAGATATCATGAGGAGAATTATTAGTTATATTTTCAGGCTCAAATCAGCTCCTGGTTTAACGAGCGTTAATCCTGATCCAGCTACTGCTCCTATGTTTAATAATTTACTTCACAAAGCTATTGATTCAACTACACCGAAAGATCTAAAGGAAACCATGAGAGGTTAGTACACAGTCGCTTTGAATTTCAAAACCTATTTAATCCGCCCGTCTCTTTATTAATTATACATATCTTAAATTTATCTAAAACTATCTATCGAACCCGGCCTTCACAAGCAAGAGATGGTATGAAATTCGGTGGGCTTGCCTTTCTTATTGTTCCTTTTAGTGGACTTGTGAACTTTATATTTCGCATCATCATCATTTTTACACGTATACGTCCAACTGCTATACTCGAGTCAACTTCGCAATAGGAAGGACATTGATCAACTGCATCACGCCAGATAAGTAAAGGATTTTATTTAAGTGAAAACTTTTTAGTGGCGTTGTGCACTCTTTTGGGATGGGTACAAAATGTTAAACTCCCATCAGGACACGTGATCTGATCGGAAATTCCTTAGACGGAGGGAGAGTAGACCGTAGGATAATATTGTATTTAACCACATAAATTTTCCGTGTGGTGACGGAGTAAGAATACTATTCACCACCCCATATCTTACCCATGGGTGATCGTACGAGACGACTAGGGGATATAAAACGCATATAACATCTATGTGAGTGAAGGAAAACTAGAAACAAAACCCTATACCAACACGTCTGACCAGCGCGGTATAGTAGGTTAATTTCCCTCCCGTTACGGAGGAGGCCCCAGCCCAACAGTGGGACATTTATGGGCTGTGATGATGATGATGATGAAATGATAGTACTTTTATACTAATAAATAAAACAACACATACATACATATCATCACGCCATATCCCTTGCAGGGTAGGCAGAGAGAACAGAGTGCCAGAGAACTCTATCTCTGCATACTTCACTCGCTTCCTCAACATTCATAATTCTCTTCATACACGCTCGCCGGTTTCGGAGACTCTTGACTCCACCTTCCTTCAGTACATGACCGATCTGGTCTAGGTAGGTTAGTCTCGGTCTCCCTCGGTACCTACATCCTTCCACTTTCGCATTGTATATCTTCTTAACCAGGCGTTCGTTCGGCATTCTTTCCACATGTCCGAACCATCGGAGCATTCCCTTTCGCATCTTTACACCAATACTCTCTTTCATACCTACTCGCTCTCTTACGTCGTCGTTACGAATGCGGTCGGTCAGCCTAACTCCACAGATTTTCCGCAGAGATCGCATTTCGACCGCATTAATTTTACTATCATACTCTTTTCTGCATACCCAACTCTCGCTTCCATACAGTAATGTTGGGACAAGCACTGCGTTATGTATTGCTACACGTGCCTTCTGGCTGAGGTGGTGGCTGCCGAGAAGTTGCCCCAACGCTCCGTTCACTCTATTTCCCGCATTCACTCTTCGTTCTATATCAGTGGTGTACCTTCCATCTCGGCTAAATCCACATCCAAGATATACAAATTCATCCACTTGATCTAGTACATCATTACCTATTGTTACTCTTACATCTGTTCTGGTTTTATCTCTTTCAAAGACCATTATTTTGGTTTTGCTCACATTCACGCGTAGACCCCTTTTCTTACAATCTTCTGTCATTGTGTCGACTAGGGTCTGCAGGTCAGTCGCTGACTGTGCCAGCAGGACTGCATCATCTGCATAAAGCAGAGCAGTGACCACTGAGTCGCCCATCTGGACTCCCACATTCATATCGTTCAACCTTTGAAGACATTTATCCAGATATATGATAAACAGCCTGGCTGACAGAACGCACCCCTGCTTAACGCCGATATTGACGTCAAACCAAGGCGACATTCCATCATCCAGCCGCACACAGGCTCTACAGCCCATGTAACTGGACTGCACAGCCTGTAGCAGTTTACCGTTAATACCATACTCCGGTAAAATGTCCCAAAGTTCCTTTCGTACAACCGTGTCAAATGCTCTCTCCAGATCCACAAAACTGCAGAAAACCCTCTGACCTAGAGCCAGATGCTTCTCCACAATGTTGCGCAGAGAGAACACTTGATCTATGCATCCCCTTCCACTCCTGAAACCTCCTTGTGTCTCACACAGTAAACCATCGGACACCATCCTCATTCTCCTTTCAATAACTTTTCCATACACTTTTGCTGCCAAACTGGTCAAGCTTATGGCTCTGTAATTTGCGCAGTCATAACGTGAACCCTTGTTTTTAAACAAAGGCACGATGACTGCGCTATTCCAGTCCCTGGGAACCATTCCCGAGCTCCAACATAGATTGAGGAGCAACAGGAACGCCTCCCAGACACAAGAGCCACCAAGCTTGATCATCTCGGCAGACACCATATCAATGCCCGCTGCCTTACCATTTTTCAAACTTCTTATCGCCCATTCAACTTCATCCATACTGATGCCATCGGAGGACGCCGTTGTCGAATGTTGATCTACCAAACCACATCCAACACCGGCGCCAACCGTAGCATCCGCATACATATCGCCAAAATATTCACTCCATCGGCTTAACACGTCTTGTGTTTGTGTAAGAATGTCTCCACCTTTAGACCTTATTTTATTCATTCTGAAGGCTGACCAACCACCCCGAGACTTCTTCACCTCCCTCCAAACGAGTTTGGTGTTACCCTCGAAGTTTTTAGTCAGCCTATCTTCTGCACTCATACTTGCTCCATCCCGTTTCTCTTTCACTAAGGCCTTGGTGTCATTCTTACATTGCCGATATATTTCTTTCTTCTGTTCAGTCATACTGTCATTCAGATTCAAAGAAGAGACATAGTCCAGCCACGCTTTCTTCTTTTGCTCTACGGAAGCTGCCACTTCCGCATCCCACCATGCATCACCATTTGTTTTTCTATGCTTCTTTGAACTTCCACATACTTCTTTCGCTTTATCTACCATACTCTCTTTCAATACTCTCCAGCATTTTTCAATGTCCGATTGCGGCTGGCTTGCCATCGTCAGCCGTTCTCGGACACCCTCTGCATACTTTTCTCTTACACACTCTTCTTGCAACCTTTCAACCTTTATTCTTTCAAGCCCTCCGAAGTGGACACGCTCTCGCCAGTGCCTCCACTTTCTGAACAGACCACTAAATCTCGCAATAACGAGATAGTGGTCCGTGTCGACTGTGGGGCCCCTGTAGGCTCTTGCGTCCAATATTTTGCTTCGGAGACGACTGTCTACCAAAATTAAATCTATTATGCTTTTCTGTTCATTCCTTCTCCATGTATACATATGGATGTCCTTATGTTGGAAAAAGGTGTTTGACACAATAAGGTTTCTCTCCATGCATACATCCGCTATGAGCCTACCTGCGTCGTTCACTCTCTTATCACCAAATGGACCAAGTACGTCCTCATAGTCGGGACGCTTGGTCCCCACCCATCCGTTCAAATCTCCGCATACAATCACGCGTTCACTGGTTTCTGCCATATCCAGAACTTCCCTAACATTGTCCCAAAACTTCTCTAGGTCTGATGCCACCGAGGATCCTACGGGAGCATATGCTACAACCATGAATACCTTGGTGACACCTAGTTTTATACGGACCCAGAGAAGTCTGGGATCATACATTCCGTAATCCTTCACACCTGAGGCCAAGCGAGAGGACAACAGCACTCCTACCCCCATGCTGGCTCGATCGCTCTGTGGTACACCAGACCACAGAGCCATCCCGCCACCAGGAAGATCGCAGGCGTCGCTGCCCCTTCGCTTGGTCTCTGTTACACAGAGCACGTCTAGCTGTTTGTCCGCCATGACGGATATCAGCTCGTGCAACTTACCTTCCACACAACCTCTTACATTCCACGTGCCCACCCGGCACTCCGTTCTCCTCGACTCGCCTAACTGGGCAAGGCGTGATGGGTGGCGGCCCCCATCGCCGCAACTGCCGATGTTCGTACCGACGGGGGCGGGTCGGTACGCGTCGCCTCCGGGGGACGCCCTAACCCGCATTGCGGTACGCATATCGAGCCGGATTAGCAGTCTAATTAGACTGGCAGGGGACGCGAACGAGCACGCTCCGGACTATGCCCCCATAAATAAAACAATTTGAGTGAAATTATAACCCTAACCATTCCAAAGTATATTTTGACGGCTGGATTTGGTATGGTCACACCCACACATACTCCTTGGGGCACGTTTTTTATTTTTTTGTAATTTTTTTTTTCATAGATTTGAGTTTTCACTTTTGTCGGCAGTCCTCGTGACTGCTTTTTGTTTTTTTAGAGTTTTATTTCCCTTGCATATTTGTTATATATGTATATCAATTTTTTTTATTTATTATTTTTTTCTTTTGAGGGTGGGCTACGTTCGACGCACTCCTTGCACCACTCCATCAGGGGCGACCGAGGGGCGTAAGCGCGCACACCCGTAACCCACCCGTGAACCTCGCCTTCGTCGTTCGCCTCGGCTATGGCGGCACCAGGCGCAGGTAAACGCGCCTGCGCCACCCCAGTCGCCGGCGGCGGCTCGCGCACGCGCTCCTTCGCCTCCTTCCGCGAGACTACTGCCGTGCAGAAGACTGCGACCGCGTCCCAGTTACTGATGCTGTCAAGCATCGCCCTGGCGATGGTCGGCAGCGTCAGGTTGGCACCAATGATTGCGTCGAGTTCACGGCGCTGCTCTGCCCAAACGGCACAAGCCTCGAGCGTATGCTGCGCTGTGTCCTCGTCGCAATCGCAGTGGTGGCAAGACGGTGTACTCTCCCTCCTGACGACCTTGTGCAGGTATTTGGCGAAGCATCCATGCCCCGTCAAAACCTGCACTAGTCGGAAGGGGAGCGCCCCGTGCCGCCATTCCAGCCACTACATCAGTACCGGCCGGAAGGCCTCCACTGTCCGCACACCGAACTGTGGCCTCTCCAGCCGGACTTGCCAACGGGCAATGACGTCTCGGCGGGCGTCGACGCGCCAGGCAGTGAGCTCCCTCAATGAGATCACACCGCCCTCCGCTCGCACCCCCGACACCCGCCGATACAAATCGGCGTGCATTTCCGCCTCCAGGTCCCACGGGGGAGTCCCGGCCAACAGGCACGCTGCCTCCGTCGTCAGTTATATGTATATTATATGCCTTAGTTGCCTTTTACAACACACATAGGCAAGATAAGCGGTGATGTATTCTTAAATATATTTTTTTAACACATTATATAATATGAAACAGGATAAAAATAGAGTCATAGTCCGGAAGGGGGGCATAGTCCGGAGCGTGCTCGTTCGCGTCCCCTGCCAGTCTAATTAGACTGCTAATCCGGCTCGAAATGCGTACCGCAATGCGGGTTAGGGCGTCCCCCGGAGGCGACGCGTACCGACCCGCCCCCGTCGGTACGAACATCGGCAGTTGCGGCGATGGGGGCCGCCACCCATCACGCCTTGCCCAGTTAGGCGAGTCGAGGAGAACGGAGTGCCGGGTGGGCACGTGGAATGTAAGAGGTTGTGTGGAAGGTAAGTTGCACGAGCTAATATCCGTCATGGCGGACAAACAGCTAGACGTGCTCTGTGTAACAGAGACCAAGCGAAGGGGCAGCGACGCCTGCGATCTTCCTGGTGGCGGGATGGCTCTGTGGTCTGGTGTACCACAGAGCGATCGAGCCAGCATGGGGGTAGGAGTGCTGTTGTCCTCTCGCTTGGCCTCAGGTGTGAAGGATTACGGAATGTATGATCCCAGACTTCTCTGGGTCCGTATAAAACTAGGTGTCACCAAGGTATTCATGGTTGTAGCATATGCTCCCGTAGGATCCTCGGTGGCATCAGACCTAGAGAAGTTTTGGGATAATGTTAGGGAAGTTCTGGATATGGCAGAAACCAGTGAACGCGTGATTGTATGCGGAGATTTGAACGGATGGGTGGGGACCAAGCGTCCCGACTATGAGGACGTACTTGGTCCATTTGGTGATAAGAGAGTGAACGACGCAGGTAGGCTCATAGCGGATGTATGCATGGAGAGAAACCTTATTGTGTCAAACACATTTTTCCAACATAAGGACATCCATATGTATACATGGAGAAGGAATGAACAGAAAAGCATAATAGATTTAATTTTGGTAGACAGTCGCCTCCGAAGCAAAATATTGGACGCAAGAGCCTACAGGGGCCCCACAGTCGACACGGACCACTATCTCGTTATTGCGAGATTTAGTGGTCTGTTCAGAAAGTGGAGGCACTGGCGAGAGCGTGTCCACTTCGGAGGGCTTGAAAGAATAAAGGTTGAAAGGTTGCAAGAAGAGTGTGTAAGAGAAAAGTATGCAGAGGGTGTCCGAGAACGGCTGACGATGGCAAGCCAGCCGCAATCGGACATTGAAGAATGCTGGAGAGTATTGAAAGAGAGTATGGTAGATACAGCGAAAGAAGTATGTGGAAGTTCAAAGAAGCATAGAAAAACAAATGGTGATGCATGGTGGGATGCGGAAGTGGCAGCTTCCGTAGAGCAAAAGAAGAAAGCGTGGCTGGACTATGTCTCTTCTTTGAATCTGAATGACAGTATGACTGAACAGAAGAAAGAAATATATCGGCAATGTAAGAATGACACCAAGGCCTTAGTGAAAGAGAAACGTGATAGAGCAAGTATGAGTGCAGAAGATAGGCTGACTAAAAACTTCGAGGGTAACACCAAACTCTTTTGGAGGGAGGTGAAGAAGTCTCGGGGTGGTTGGTCGGCCTTCAGAATGAATAAAATAAGGTCTAAAGGTGGAGACATTCTTACACAAACACAAGACGTGTTAAGCCGATGGAGTGAATATTTTGGCGATATGTATGCGGATGCTACGGTTGGCGCCGGTGTTGGATATGGTTTAGTAGATCAACATTCGACAACGGCGTCCTCCGATGGCATCAGTATGGATGAAGTTGAATGGGCGATAAGAAGTTTGAAAAATGGTAAGGCAGCGGGCATTGATATGGTATCTGCCGAGATGATCAAGCTCGGTGGCTCTTGTGTCTGGGAGGCGTTCCTGTTGCTCCTCAATTTATGTTGGAGCTCGGGAATGGTTCCCAGGGACTGGAATAGCGCAGTCATCGTGCCTTTGTTTAAAAACAAGGGTTCACGTTATGACTGCGCAAATTACAGAGCCATAAGCTTGACCAGTTTGGCAGCAACAGTGTATGGAAAAGTTATTGAAAGGAGAATGAGGATGGTGTCCGATGGTTTACTGTGTGAGACACAAGGAGGTTTCAGGAGTGGAAGGGGATGCATGGATCAAGTGTTCTCTCTGCGCAACATTGTGGAGAAGCATCTGGCTCTAGGTCAGAGGGTTTTCTGCAGTTTTGTGGATCTGGAGAGAGCATTTGACACGGTTGTACGAAAGGAACTTTGGGACATTTTACCGGAGTATGGTATTAACGGTAAACTGCTACAGGCTGTGCAGTCCAGTTACATGGGCTGTAGAGCCTGTGTGCGGCTGGATGATGGAATGTCGCCTTGGTTTGACGTCAATATCGGCGTTAAGCAGGGGTGCGTTCTGTCAGCCAGGCTGTTTATCATATATCTGGATAAATGTCTTCAAAGGTTGAACGATATGAATGTGGGAGTCCAGATGGGCGACTCAGTGGTCACTGCTCTGCTTTATGCAGATGATGCAGTCCTGCTGGCACAGTCAGCGACTGACCTGCAGACCCTAGTCGACACAATGACAGAAGATTGTAAGAAAAGGGGTCTATGCGTGAATGTGAGCAAAACCAAAATAATGGTCTTTGAAAGAGATAAAACCAGAACAGATGTAAGAGTAACAATAGGTAATGATGTACTAGAGCAAGTGGATGAATTTGTATATCTTGGATGTGGATTTAGCCGAGATGGAAGGTACACCACTGATATAGTGCGAAGAGTGAATGCGGGAAATAGAGTGAACGGAGCGTTGGGGCAACTTTTCGGCAGCCACCACCTCAGCCAGAAGGCACGTGTAGCAATACATAACGCAGTGCTTGTCCCAACATTACTGTATGGAAGCGAGAGTTGGGTATGCAGAAAAGAGTATGATAGTAAAATTAATGCGGTCGAAATGCGATCTCTGCGGAAAATCTGTGGAGTTAGGCTGACCGACCGCATTCGTAACGACGACGTAAGAGAGCGAGTAGGTATGAAAGAGAGTATTGGTGTAAAGATGCGAAAGGGAATGCTCCGATGGTTCGGACATGTGGAAAGAATGCCGAACGAACGCCTGGTTAAGAAGATATACAATGCGAAAGTGGAAGGATGTAGGTATCGAGGGAGACCGAGACTAACCTACCTAGACCAGATCGGTCATGTACTGAAGGAAGGTGAAGTCAAGAGTCTCCGAAACCGGCGAGCGTGTATGAAGAGAATTATGAATGTTGAGGAAGCGAGTGAAGTATGCAGAGATAGAGTTCTCTGGCACTCTGTTCTCTCTGCCTACCCTGCAAGGGATATGGCGTGATGATATGTATGTATGTATAAAAATAGAGTATTTTTCTTTTTTAGGAATTCGACTATTATATCCTTCCACTTTCGCATTGTATATCTTCTTAACCAGACGCTCGTTCGGCATTCTTTCCACATGTCCGAACCATCGGAGCATTCCCTTTCGCATCTTTACACCAATACTCTCTTTCATACCTACTCGCTCTCTTACGTCGTCGTTACGGATGCGGTCGGTCAGCCTAACTCCACAGATTTACCGCAGAGATCGCATTTCGACCGCATTAATTTTACTTTCATACTCTTTTCTGCATACCCAACTCTCGCTTCCATACAGTAATGTTGGGACAAGCCCTGCGTTATGTATTGGCTACACGTGCCTTCTGGCTGAGGTAGGTATCGGGGGAGACCGAGACTAACCTACCTAGACCAGATCGGTCATGTACTGAAGGAAGATGGAGTCAAGAGTTTCCGAAACCGGCGAGCGTGTATGAAGAGAATTATGAATGTTGAGGAAGCGAGAGAAGTATGCAAAGATAGAGTTCTCTGGCACTCTGTTCTCTCTGCCTACCCTTCATATATGGCGTGATGATATGTATGTATATAGACTATTATAATTGTGTGCTCGAGTTTAGATAAAAGTTTACTTGTAAATTATGTAAGAGTATATAAGGGAACTAATTGTTTGCACGCGACCGTAGAAGTACTAAATAATTTGGAAAATCCAAAAGCGCACGCCTCATAATTTTATATTATTTATCATTTACTATTAGTCAATGCCATAAATGAAGGAAACAAATCCCATGGGTTTATAATGCTGCAAGTATTGTAAATGAACAGCTATGTTTATTACGTGGAAAATGGCACGAAATTTCAAAAGTATTTTTTCTTTTCATTTTCATTTCATCATCATTCTTCTGCTCTTGTCCCAATTACTTGGAGTCGACGCAATATGTACCCCTATTCCTACATATTGCAAAGGTTGAAAGGCAATAATTTTATGACCGGCCGCCTGCCAGACGTCAACCTTCCATGGGAATGTAATTGTTGACCAAACGGCATCAGATGGAGTTGGCCCAGGTCGTTATAAAGCTCTTAGTCGTCTTTTACGACATCTACGAGCAAAGTAATGGTTGGTAGTATTCGTAGTCGCTACCACACAAAGAAATTTTAAGCTTTGTTCTAAAGATTATTTATTTAATTTGGGCATTTTCAAATAAAATATTATTGTTTCTTTTTATAGTTTTTATTGATACGTTTTTATGACAGTACACTTAATAAAATAAAATACAAAAGTTGGAGAAAATGTTCAAAAGTCTCTCCCTCTCTATCTGTCTCTCGCCCCCCTCTCTCTCTTCCCCTCCCCCCTCTCCCTCTCTTCCCCTCTCCCTCTCTTGCCCTCTCTTTCTCTTTCTCTCTCTCTCTCTCTCCCTCCCTCTAGCTCTCTTGCCCTCTCTCACTCTCTTCCCCCTCTCTTTCTTTCCCTCTCTCTCTCTTCCCCTCTCTCACTCTCTTCCCTATCTCTCTCTCTTCCCCCCTCTCTCTCTCTCTCTCTTTTTCCCTCACTCTTTCTCTCTCTCTTTCTCTCTCTCTCTTTCTCTCTCTCTCTCTGTTCCCCTCTCTCTCTCCCGCTTTTCTCTTTTGTTCTTACTCCATCACCACACGGATAACCCTCATGCGCTTTATACTTCAAAATAAATATGGCGCGTAACAGAAAAACGTTACAATATAAAACTTATCCCATTCGTCGATAAAAAACTGTCGCTTCAAAAAGTTAGAGAAACTAAAACAAAATAAATATTTTTATGATACTGAAGTTAACAGACATGTGACAATTTTTTATTATTTTATTTATCATTTACTATTAGTCAATTCTATAAATGAAAATGTAAGAAAAATTTCGTGCCATTCTCGACGTAGTACTAAACATAGCTGTTCGTTTACAATAGGCTGTATGCGATCTATTTCCTTCGCCTGTCCTAAGGGACGGACAAAAATGTAAACAAACCCAATTTTCATAAAGTATACATGAACTAATGACTAAGCAGTTTAGTTTTTTTATTAATTGCAATTAAACGACAAAGAATTACCAAGCCATTTTCGAAAGGAAACAGCGCGTTACGATTATGGAGCTTTTAAAAAAATAAATATTTAGATACATTAATTTTTACGGTCGTGATCCTGCCAGATACAAAATATTTTATCTAACATCCTCGAATATTTTTTTTAATCAATTATTTTCTTACTTTAAACAAAATAATTGCTTTTTAAAAATATCAAATACGTTTAAGCGAATATTTTTCTTGACATATATATGTATTATAATATTATCCTATAAGTGCAATGTGAGAAAAATACAATCATTTTTATGTTTGAAATGTGCTTGATTTTCATATGTCGAGAGTAGAGCAAGACCTCAACGCTTCGCTTATGAGACATGCAATAAAGATTAAAATTTAGCTATCTAAATCATTAAGTTTGATGTCGTTATAATTGAAAGTGACAGAACGGTTTGTAACGAGATTGTATATCTGGCAATTACTTCACTATCAATTAATCAAATCAAATGACGTAAGGGTAATCTAAACCGGCTACTTTTTACATCTGGGATATTCTGTAATAGATATAACTTAACGTAATTTGAAACACAAAACACTTTTAGCTTTAACTTCATTATTATTACTTTAGAGATAGTTTAAAATACATATTAAGAAATAGTTTGGAATATCCAAAAGTGCACGCCTCATTTTTTTATTTATTCATTATAGTCTGTCTAATCTAAGAAGTGCACTTTGACAGCTGTCTGAGTAAGTTGTCTAGGTATGTGAACCAAATAATCGCTACCGAAAATATCCGATTTTACTGAGAAATCGATATTGATTCTTTATAATTAATAATCGGTTTATTTTTTATTTTTCAAAAAGGTGATGAATAAATTAAGTGCTAAATTAGTACTAAACAAATTTAATTATTTCAGCATAGAATCTATTCGTCATATTTAGTAGGATTAGGTTAATCAAAAACAAAAACTGGATTTGAAAATGGCTATTTATTAAGAATTACTTCTATTACGTGAATTATCAGCGTCGCGAACATTAATAATTATTTCCTCATCAATCAAAGTGTCGAAATGTACATCTCTGTCAAAATCTCTATTCGATTAATTGTATTATTCTAATATTTTTACCGATTATTTGGATATTCGTGAATTGGAAGTTGTCAAGCACTACTGTATAGAACGTGATGACGTGACATTGTTAGGTCGTCAATGACAATTACTATTTACCATGTTATTTTTATTTTAAATTATTTTTACGAGTTTTAACATTAGATTATTGTACAAGAAAGTCACCCGCAATGTTAATTATGTAAATAACTTAATAGTTGTTTAAAATTTCAGATTTAGTGTTTACAATCATGTGTATACGTTTGTCCGAGGTTATTGTGTATTAAAAAATGCAAAACGTCAAAATGAAAGAAAAACAATTCTTTGAAATTTCATGACATTCTCAACGTAGCACATAACTTTTTTTTTGTGTGACTTAGTTGCTAGCCTCAGATGGCTATGACAACGTTACCCGGACTGTGGGTGAGCGCTGAGGGCTCTCAGTCCGAACGCGGCGCAAAACATAGCTTGCAAGCATTGTAAACGAACCCAATTTTTATAAGACATACATACACTAGAGACGCTTCGCTTATGAGGCGTGCAATTGAACTATATCTATATTCATTTATTTCGTATCCTTTTCTCTTAAGTTTTAAATAAAGAAAATGTTTTCCTTTGCAGATGTTATTGATCGCTGTGCAAATTATTTGTCTGCATTTGTACGTGACAGAGGTTTGTTTTCTATTATTATTACGGAATGTTTTTGTCATAGAATTACTAAGCCGCTCTTAGAAATACTGAGCCTAATTTGATCAATGCATATTTTTTAAATACAGATATTGTTCTGACGAATCTATTGGGAATGATGAAAAGTAAACCTAAAAATGTATTCGCATCGAGACCTAAATATACAATGAATTATCAAGTCGCTGCGTCGGAGTAAGAATTTGATATACATAATATAGTTGATTGAATATATTTTCCTTTTTAAAAATTCGCAAAAGAAATGAAAGGACCCGACCTATTTATCGTCATTAATAAAATTAGAACGCTTACTTATAATAAGCTGAATTTTATGTTATACAACTTTTTTCTTTTTATATTATCGAGGGATGGTAACGTTTGTATTCTTATAATGATTGTATTCTTATCCTGTCGCCACATGAATAACCAATAATATATGCAACTTATTGTAAAATATGATAAAAGCTTTTGTGTTAATTTTTCAAATTGTAAAGGTGATATAGAGATTGAAGACTAAGATCTTATGGCTTAGATATAAACAACCATTTGCATATTGTACAAATGTACTGTAACTTTTCATGAGTGGCACTTTTCATTTAAAAACGTTAGCAATAATACACTTAGAGATATTAAATAAGCTTTCAATAATATAGAACTGAAGCTGCTCCTTCGTTGGTTCCCTATCTACCTGTAAAAGACGTTGTAGACGAAGGGAAGATGGCTTTAACGAGAGATATGGAAACTTTAACATCCCCAGAACTCAAAGTTCCTATGAAAGGTATGTGTAATCGTTCGTAAAAGGAAATAACTTTTTAACACTCGACTTGTTTAATCACAATTAAATTTCAGTAGTTTAGCAAGCTTGACGGGTATGGTGAGAGAGTAAAAATGCAAATCAATAACTCCTCGTCGTAAAAGACTACTAAGGAATGTAAAGCAAATAAGAGCACTAGAAGAAGATAACTCGAAACAAATCTATGCAAATGTGTTTTTGTCCAGTGTGATATAGTAGGTAAACTGTCCTTTCCATTGTGGACGTGGTCTATACCTAAATAAAAAAGGACTAAGAGAAGAAAACCTAATTATGACAATTTTTATTTCAACAGCTTTGATTCAAGATGTATCAAGACATCTCTCGCAACCCTTTGCCATGAGAAGTAAGTAACATTAACATTAGTGAACGACCGAAGTTTCGGTTTCGGCCAGTTTCGGCCAAAAAATCTAGTTTCGGCCTTAGTTTCGGTTTTGGACAAAATATAGCCGAAAGCTTCGGCCTCGCCCAAAATATAGCCGAAAGCTTCGGCCTCGCCGAAACTCGAGTGTTTATTTTTAAAATATTGAAACAAAATTACATATTACTAGTTAGCTATGTACTATACGAAAAGAGGTCCAAAAATTCGTGGAATGGAAGGGTTTTAAATAAAACGAATCAAATCTATTTTTCCTTTTCAATATTATTATCACTCTTAAGTTGTATTTATTAGATCTTTGAATTAATTTTGATCTATAAATAATGATTTAGAAATCATTGTAAAAATATTTTTATCTATTGCCTCAAAATGGGCCAAAATTGCCTCCTTTACCCCATTGTCGTCGGAAATTGCCTTCCCCGTAAATCTTTATTTTAAATTGGGAAACAAACAAAATTACTTAGGGCCAGATCTGGATTGTAGGATGGGTGGACTAGTGATTCGAAGCCATGCATGCGTAGAGCAGCCATTGTGTCAACTCTTCTCTTGCATACCCGCGCGTTGTCTTGCATGAGCAACACACCCTTGGTCAATTTTCCTCGATGTTTTCGTTGACCATTTTAGTACGTTGCATTGTATTCTCCGATTGTGGTCCTTCCCTTTTCTTTGTAATCAATCAGTATTATCCCCTCACAGTCCCAAAACACAATAGCCATCATTTTCCCAGCCTACTCCAATACTTTGAATTTCTTTGGCGCCGGTGTTCCCTCTTTATGCCACTGCATGGGCTCTTATTTGGGCTCCGGCTCAAAGTGATAAACCCATATTTCATCTCCAGTAAAAATTCGCTCCAAAATCTGTGCAGGTTCGTCTCCACACAATTTCAAAAATTGTTTTGATACATTGACACGCTGCTGCTTCTGAAGCGGTGTGGGCATTCTCAGTACCCATCTTGCACTTTTGTTATACCCAGGTTGTCATGTAAGATTTACCAAATGGTGGTATCTGCTACTCCAACTAAAGCAGATAACTGTTTGTTCTTCAAAGGGTGTCCTCAGGCACAATTTTTCCACTTATTCGACAATGTCTGATGCGGTGGCCTCGAGGAAGGCCAGTTGCCTACCTAAGTGGGGATTCTCTTCAATTGACGCCCGATTATGTTTAAAAAGTTTATGCCACTTGTAAATCATTGATTTAATAAGGCACTGTTCCCCATACATGGTTTCCATTTCGTCCAAACGGTCTGAGTGTTCTTTCCTTACTTGGTAAGGAATTTTATCACAGCACGGTGTTCAATTTTCTCCATAGTTTCAGTCTCTTTCCAGATTCTTCTGTTTAGCAGGCGAGTGTTGGTGTAAACGAATGATGCAATGGGGCTGAAACTCAATCTATGTACGATGAGTCCCCAATTATGTATGACACTATGCGAGCGCCCCTAACCCCTCTCCATCCCTTTCATTCCATGTACTTTTGGACCTCCTCCTATATGTCTAAAACACTAACTGAAAGTCGTTTTTTTTTAACTTTACTTCCAAGACTAAGTCTTGTATATTCATGTCATAAAAAAAATGTTTCGTACTTTAATGAGTCTTTTTATTTTATTTAACATTTTTTGACGGTCTGCATATATATATATATATATATATATATATATATATATATATATGATGCTTTTGAAAGAAAAGGTATGAAAGTAAATGTAAGTAAGACGAAAGTAATGGTCTTTGAAAAGGATAAATGTATGACGGAATGTAATATTTTTATAAATGGTGAGGGATTGGAACAGGTGAAAGAATTTGTATACTTGGGTGTACTGTTTACTAGTGATGGTAAAAATGATGAAGATGTTGAAAGACGAGTAAACGCTGGTAATAAAGTGAATGGGGCATTGTACGCTTTTATGAAAAGTAGGAATGTATCTAACAAGGCACGCCTAGCTGTACATAAGGGAGTATTAGTTCCCACTCTCATGTATGGCAGTGAAAGCTGGATTTGGCAGGGAAGACATGAAAGTAGCATAAATGCTGTAGAGATGAGAGCTCTTCGTAGTATGTGTGGTGTAAGTCTGAAAGATAAAATTAGGAATAGTGTTATAAGAGAGCGCTGCGGTATGAATGAAGAAGTAGTGACAAAGATAAAAAAGGGTATGCTGAGGTGGTTCGGACACGTGGAAAGAATGAGTGAAGAAAGGTTGACTAAACAAGTATACAAAGCGAGTGTGAGTGGGACGATTACAAGGGGAAGACCACGTCGTACTTTCCTGGATCAAATCGAAGATGTGTTAGTGAAAGGTCAGATTAAGAGTACGCGTAATCGTAGAGCATGCATGAAGACTGTGATGAGTGTGAATGAAGCGATGGAGGTATGTCAGGATCGTGGTTTGTGGCAATCCGTAGTCTCTGCCTACCCCTCAGGGAAACAGGCGTGAGGCTATGTATGTATGTATAATTATACATATATGCAAATTAATGTAAAAAAAAACAGTAAATTTCAGTAAATAATCGTAATTTTAAATGTTTTAATAAGTTTCAGTTTCGGTTTCGGCCAAAACTGAGAGTTGGGCCGAAAGTTCGGTTTCGGTTTCAGCTGAAAAATTTCGGTCGGACACTAATTAATATTTTTTCATAAATTGCTATTCGATTATACTTCAATAATATATATTCTTTCATTTTAAGGTTATATTGCTGGACCACGATATCCACTTGAGTTTTTAGCTGCTGTTACGGAATCGTTAGGAGAAAAACCACTATTCAAATATAAATCTTACGGGCAATCTTACGCCGACGCCGGACACGCGTATGGCAATTATTTATATTAATTACACACCAAATCTGTAATCACAGTCACCGAATCTTTTACCACTAAGCTGTTTTAAAAGCTAACTAATCTACATAACAAATAGCATAATTGAACATTTTATTATAATGAAAATTTTGAATAGGTATAGAGCATTTTCCGAAAGCGAGAGTTCCTTTAGCTAAAACCGGAAGGAAATATTGCATCTTATCATCTCAGCTTATATATTGTCCCACTTTTGGGTTCGAGACCTTCCATAATGGAAGGGAAAATTGACCTACTATACCACGCTGGTCAGACGTATTGGTATTTTTTTTGACGGCGGGCTACGGTGCGGTCACGCCCCGCTAATCGATCCGGGGCAACAGGAGAAGCGACGCACGACCCCGTAGACCTACCCTACAACATACCTCTCGACGCCATGCGGGTGGGTCACTGGCACGCGTTCTTTTCTTCAGTGGCCAAGACGTATGAGTATAGGGTTTTGTTTCGAGCTTTCCTTCTCTTGCAATAGATGTTATATAAGTTTTATCATCCACGGGCAACATAGGGGGTGATGTATTGTCATACCACCTCATCACCACATATAATATGTAATGATAATATGTAAGCTACGTACATATGTAAGCTACGTACATATGTAAGCTAAGCAAAAAAGACTACATTTAAAATATACATATGTTATGTACTATTTTTTTTATGGCAAACGAGCAAGTAGCACACCTGATCGTAAGTGTTACTGCCACCCATGGATGGACCTTTGCAATACCAAGGGTATAGCTAGGCCACTACATACCAATACAAACTCCAATCCACCCAGTTGGGCTTCCGGCTCTCTCGCTCACCGAACGAAGCGCAATAGCACATTGTTATTACTCAGACGTCGACCTTCTGCGAGAGTGTGGTACTACCCTGGATGGACCGGCCCGTGGCTGTTGACAGAGAACTATCAACAGCGTGGTCCTACCGCTACCTCTTATCTATTTCAAGTAGACTTTGTTTTTCATCAGAATGTCGTTTTTGATAATACCATAAGTATTTTTTGGGTTGATGGACCGACCCGTGGCTGCAGACAGAGACCTGTCAACAGCGTGATCCTACCAATAATAAATACATATGTATTATTAATTTCATTTAAAGAAGGCTTTTATAGCTTTCAATGAACATACATAAGTTGCAAATTATAAGTATATTAACTTAGTGACAATCTCTCTCTTTATAAGATCTCTCTAATGAAAAAAATACGCTTATTTGTTAAAGTCTGGTATCCAATATGCCTTTTATATAAATAAAATGATTATATTCATTATTCTACATGAAAATCTATAATTCTGTTTTATAAAACTCTATTATTTTATTTCTTTTCAAATAGATTAATGTTGGCCGGCCCCCTAGAAGACAGTCACCAGAAAGATGCCGAAAATTTACATTATCAAATTAAATCTGAAATCAAGACAGATATACCTAAACAGATCGCAATGACTATTGTTGAAGATTTACAACGTAAGTAGAACACATTTGTGTTGTCATCATCATTTCAGCTCATATATGTCCCACTGTTGGGGTCGAACCTCCTCCATAATATGAGAGAAATTGACCTACTATACCACGCTGGTCAGACGTGTTGGTATAGGGTTTTGTTTCGAATTTTCCTTCTCTTGCATAGATGTTATATGCTTTTTATACCCCTTAATCGTCTCGTACGATCACCCACGGGTAAGGTGGTGAATTTTATTCTTACTCCGTCACCATACGGAAAAGTGTGTTGTACTTCAACAAATTCCTTCATCATTCTCCTACTCTTATCCTATTTACTTGGGGTCGATACAATATGTACTCCTCTTTCATAGTACATATTGTAAAAGTTATTGGCAAAAGTTTTATGACCGGCCGCCTGCCAGACGTCAACCCTCCTTGGGAATGTAATTCACAGCTCATATATGTCTCACTGTTGGGCTCGAGTCTCCTCCGTAATGGGAGGGAAATTAACCTACTATACCACGCTGGTCAGACGTGTTGGTATAGGGTTGTTTCAAGTTTTTCTTCTCTTGCATGGATGTTATATGCGTTTTACATCCCTAAGTCGTCTCTTACGATCACCCATATATTTTCCCATAACCCATATAAGAATTCCTTATAGACGTAAAAATAGTTATTAACATTTTGTAATTAATATGTTTTTTTATTTTACAGCCACAATTGATAATGCTTCCAAACATTTAGCAAGCATCGCTACAGAGAAAGGTTATCCAAATCTTTTTTCAGTATAATTAATATAAACTAATTAAATAGATAACTAATGGAATGATTATTAACAGGAGATACCTTGGATCATCTGGTGGGGTTGATGAAAGAAAAAGGTGAAATTCCACTTGCAGAGCTGCAAGGATATGAACAAAGTTACAATGATGGTGCAAGAAGGTTCTTAATGTATTTAGTATTAGATTTAACATTCGGCTCTGCATGTATAGGTTTGACCTTTAGGAATAGTATAATATTTCTCAATAATAAATGTCATATGTCCTCTGTACCACTGATGAAGTGTATATATGCTAAATGTCAGTAAAATAGTTAATCCTCAGAAGTGTAAATTAACTCATAATCGTATTAGATTTACTGACACTTAGGATTACTTGTTTTACTATCAAAACAATTTCATTATCAATTATGTTAAAACGATGATGATGATTTTTAGTGGTGACAGTTTTTTGACAAGAGCCGCGGGTCGGTCCGTCCCAGGGTTGTACTATATTCTCGCAGAAAATCGTCGTCTGAGTAGTGGCAATGTTCTTGCGCTGCGTTATAGTCCTCTTGCGCTGCGTTCGGTGAGCGAGAGAGCCGGAATCCCAAATATCTGAGTAGGTTTTAAATGGTAAACAACGACCTAGCTGTACCTCTGCTATTACAAAGCTTCATGAGCGGCAGTAACACCGACCATCAGGTGTGCCGATTGCTCGTTTGGCACCATAAGCAATAAAAAGACCCTATTTTGCTCATTGGTGTCGTATAACATAACTGTGTCGTATAAAAGGAATATGATATGCATATAACTTCTGTAAAAGAGAAGAAAATTCGAATAAAACCAACCCGACTTACCAGCGTGGTATAAGTAGGTCAAGTTCCTTTCATTGTTGTCGAGGCTGGATCCCAGCAGTGGAACGTATATTGGTTGAATGATAAATTAATTATATCTTTGTTTTGTCCACTACGACATATGTATGTCAAATTACACCAAAATTTGACTTGATATTTAAAAATATTTGTTGACATAATGGATTCTGATGTTTACGCGAGTATTACACATTTGAAATAAAACTACTTTTACGGATTCTATCGCGTTTATATTTGATTTTTAATTTCTCGACGTTTCGAACACTTTATAGTGATCATGGTCACGGGAGGACTAAGGTAATATAAGGTAATATTTGTTGATTGAAGTTAAATAATTCTTGACTACAATGTTAGACAGTCTACAGATAAACAAATAAATATTTACAGCAAACGTTTTATGTAGTTAATAGATATAAAAATAATTATAAAAAGTATTTTGTCTTTGATAGATTAGAATATGCTCCAAGTTTAGCAAATGAGAAGGTTGATAAAAGTGCCTATGATAAAGTAAAAATAAAACTAAATACAATGACTACTGCCAAACCTGATCTTGTACCAGAAAAACATGCAAAGCATATGCCAGGTAAACTCAAAAATTTTATGTAATATTATGTAACAGTAGTTATGTTAATTGTGGAGAGTACATTAGCTCACGGTCTCGGCTGTCTTAGATATTCTCAGATAATAAAGAGGAGGAGTCCGTACGCTCAAATATGCTAACATTTGTCAAATAAAAAAAATAAATAAAATAAAGTCGAAAACAGGCCCATTACCTCGATACATTTCTATGTACTATCTTTTGTTTCACGCGCCAAGCATATTAGGTCGTAACTCATACAAGTTATATTAGCAGTTCGCGTGCGCTCGCCGAACCGCACGAGAATTCTTCTTTTCAGAGAAAATAAGTCTTAATAGTTTAGCAAAGCGCTTAAATTGTTTCGTCATACAGTGAATATCGGCGTCGACCAATAGTGAAAGGTTTTGATAAGTTGAATTTCCCTTCGTTATTTTGTATACTTTATTTATATTTATAATTAGATTAGGCGTATTTTCTTGACAATAAAGATTCAAGAAAAATATGTAAAGTAAATATTAAACAACATGCTTATTCCTTATCGCAACAAAACGACATACTTACTGTGTAGGACCCGTTTCAAGATATATGATAAATAAAGTTAAAATAAAATTTCTCAATTTTAGACTCGTAATCAGTTATCAATCGTCACCAGTTAGCAGTAGTCATCAATTGATTTATGGTTATTTTTTATTTTTACAGAAATGATAGACTTATCTTCAAAATATTTGAGTGCACCTATGCCTGAGAGTAAGTTTATGTTGATGTTCTTTAATGAAATATGCGAAATTCTTTTCAAAGAATCTTCGAATTTATTATTAGATCTTAAGTTCATCCTATCTTTATGACTGCGCAAATTACAAAGCCATAAGCTTGACCAGTTTGGCAGCCAAAGTGTACGGTAAAATTATTGAAAGGAGAATGAGGATGGTGTCCGATGGTTTACTGTGTGAGACATAAGGAGGTTTCAGGAGTGGAAGGGGATGCATGGATCAAGTGTTCTCTCTGCGCAACATTGTGGAGAAGCATCTGGCTCTAGGTCAGAGGGTTTTCTGCAGTTTTGTGGATCTGGAGAGAGCATTTGACACGGTTGTACGAAAGGAACTTTGGGACATTTTACCGGAGTATGGTATTAACGGTAAACTGCTACAGGCTGCGCAGTCCAGTTACATGGTGCCGTAGAGCCTGTATGCGGCTGGGTGATGGAATGTCGCCTTGGTTTGACGTCAATATCGGCGTTAATCAGGGGTGCGTTCTGTCAGCCAGGCTGTTTATCATATATCTGGATAAATGACTCCAATGATTGGACAATATGAATGTGGGAGTCCAGATGGGCGACTCAGTGGTCACTGCTCTGCTCTATGCAGATAATGCAGTCCTGCTGGCACAGTCAGCGACTGACCTGCAGACCCTAGTCGACACAATGACAGAAGATTGTAAAAAAAGGTGTCTACGCGTGAATGTAAACAAAACCAAAATAATGGTCTTTGAAAGAGATGAAGCCAGAACAGATGTAAGAGTAACAATAGGTAATGTGCAAGTGGACGAATTTGTATATCTTGGATGTGGATTTAGTCGAGATGGAAGGTATACCACTGATATAGAGCGAAGAGTGAATGCGGAAAATAGAGTGAACGGAGCGTTGGGGCAATTTCTCGGAAGCCACCACCTCAGCCAGAAAGGCACGTGTAGCAATGCATAACGCAGTGCTTGTCCCAACATTACTGTATGGAAGCGAGAGTTGGGAATGCAGAAAAGAGTATCAAAGTAAAATTAATGTGGTCGAAATGCGATCTCTACGGAACATCTGTGGAGTAGGTATAAAATAGAGTATTGGTGTAAAGATGCGAAAGGGAATGCTCCGATGGTTCGGACATGTGGAAAGAATGCCAAACGAACGTCTGGTTAAGAAGATAAACAATGCAAAAGTGAAAGGACCGGAGTGTGGGTACCGGGGGAGACCGAGACTAACCTACCTAGACCAGATCGGTCATGTACTGAAGGAAGGTGGAGTCAAGAGTCTTCGAAACCGGCGAGCGTGTTTGAAGAGAATTATGAATGTTGAGGAAGCGAGTGAAGTATGCAAGGATAGAGTTCTCTGGCACTCAGTTCTCTCTGCCTACCCTGCAAGGGACATGGCGTGATGGTATGTATGAATGTAAGTTCATCATGATCATCACAGCCCATATATGTCCCACTTTTGGGCTCGGGCCTCCTCCGTAACAGGAGGGAAATTAACCTACCATATCACGCTGGTCAGACGTGTTGATATAGGGTTTTGTCTCGAGTTTCCCTCTCTTGCATAGATAGTATGCGTTTTATATCCCTTAGTCGTCTCTTACGATCACCCACGGATAAGATAGGTAGTGGTGAATTGTATTGTAGATCTTATGTTCTTGCAATATTAATAGTTTTTAATATATGTTTCAAAATAGCCAACGCTGATAAGCGGCGAGTGTTAGCTGATTTAATGTCACGACAAGGTGACATTATCCTCGGTGAGGAAGGGGCTTATAAAATGACGCATAAAGAGGGTGGTGCAGAGTAAGTTTTAGTCAGCATCATAAGTAGAAATTGTCAATATAATACATATTTCAGATTATTTCTCGCAGTTGTCTTTTTTCTATTACATATTAATCGCACATTATATGTCGATATTAACAGCAGAGTCTATTTTGATTTTAAGTAGTTACTATTTGAGTCTTAGAGGAAGTTAGAGTTTAAGTATGTACTCACGACCACATGTGATTCAAACCATTCCGCTATAAAAAAATAAATTTTGTTAGTTATCGTACCTATTTACTTAACCCATAGAGTCTCTTGTTTTTTTATATTTACTGAAGCAATAGAATCACTATTTTTAGTTAGATAGAATGATTATGGTATGTCTTTTAGATTTGTGCTCATACAATTTGTAGTTAGTGATTGTTTTAATTGTGAACAAACTCCAAGATAACTGTACATTAGTTAAACTTTGGATTTATCTACAATATATTAAGACACGCACTGGAGAATTAAAAATAAAAGGTTAAAGAGACTTTGTGTTCGGTGTGTTACTGTGTTCGGGTAGGTACGAATACTGCCAAGCCTGATATACCTCATGAGTGAAGACCATTAAGAGCCTTTATATCGACTTGGGTCAATTAAATCTGATGCCATTAAATCAAAAATTACATTCCCAAGGACGGCTGAAGGCAGGCAGGCGACTGGCTATAAAAATGATTTCAAAAAAATTGCGATGGAGATAGAGTATATATTGCTTCGACTCCAAGAAATTAGAATAGGAGCAGAACACTTCTATTGCTCATAGTGGTACTACTGTCTCTCTTCTATGCTGCCTAATGATATACACGATGGAGATCAATAACGATATAACAAAGCGTAATAAGCATCTCTAATGACGAATGATAATAATTGTGGCTGCTAGAACCAGAGCGGCCTAACTACAAGACCCATGTTTTACAATATGGAGGAAATTAAAATTAAATTAAAATCAATTTAATCAATTTGAACATAAGCCGAAAATATACTGCCATATATTGTTAAAAGCTTGTAAATAATTTTAGGCTTCTGTGGTTTTGTAGATAAAATTTTTAAATTATAAAATTGCAATTAGGTTAAAAGTTGCAAAAATGCAGTTAGGAAAGTCTGGTTCTAGTAGCCTCAATTATTACTCATACTAATACTCATTTTAATGAAATAGTCTCTAATTACCTAACTTAATGATACTCATAGACTTAAAAATGCCCCGGTTGGTCAAACTACAGCTGGTGATGAAGGAAAAAGAAAAGAAATACACGCTAAAGTTGAAACCGTGGTTCCTGGTCAAAAGATGCAAATGCTATTGAAAGGTATCATTTACTTTTAAATAAAATAACTGTGTAGCTGTTTACCCATCTGTTTAAATTAAATAGCTATTATATTATTATATCAGATTCCATCGATGAAGGAGCAGCATACTTGACTGATACAATCAAAGGCAGAGGTTAGCATTTATCTTATTAAAAAAATAAAGACTCATTTTCCATGTTAAATTTTTAATAATATAATAAATTTATGCAATTAATATAAAAATGACTTTTATAAAAAAATATGTAGAGGTATAGGTTGAGAAGTCTGGGTAAGTACTCTATGCAATCCTTCGTATATTTATTTAAACCTAATGAATTCGAACCTTACAATTTGATGATTTTAGGTGAAGCTTTGACATTGTTACAAGAGAATATGAAAAAAGAAAAAAATAAGGATTTAATAACAGTCGGAGCTTTTAGTAAAACACACGAAGAAGGTGCTACAATGTATGATGTATTTGTTAAATTATGTTCTTATTGTAGGTATATGACGTGATAGTAGATAAACAAACATATAGTATATACCTATATGAGAAAAACAATTTTGTGTACTGATACATAGTGTTATCAACCATATGCTAGCTTGTTTAACCCAGCCTACCTATCACCGTACCGTGATCTACCAGGAGTATTTCTCTTCTATTGAGTCTCATTCTCTACAGTGGAGCATATAACGTAGTGGTTTTATATTCTTTAGTGGTATAGACAAATAAGGACAGAAAAAAAAATTCAAATACGTCATCTCGAAATATATTAAAATGCTTTAAATATATATATAACTACAGTTTATGTATCAAACTATATAAGAATATATTCTACAAGTAACAGAAATATTTTAAAACTTTAAGATTGAAGCATTCTGAATGTAACAATGGTAGGTGTTATCTATGTAATATGTATTCCCTTCTTTTAAACAATATTGAGCTTATATGTATTTTAATTCTTTAGAAATTTGTATAATAATATAGGTATTTGTATAATAATATAAGTATATAACGAATACACGATGCATGTGCATTCGTAGTACCAGTTGCCTTTTAATGGAAGAAATTAACTTTCGCTTTTAAATAATATTTTTTCCTAAAAGATTAGAGATTATTTATTTAAATATTAAGTATTTAGTCGATATAGTTAGGTATATGCCAATATAGAGTATAATGTATGATATATAACTGATGCTCAATGCCTGATGCTCTGAACTGATTTCTTAAGCCATCAGCCATCTGATCACCAGGCTTTTCGTCTATTCCGAAATGCATATTTCAATAGATAGAAATACACTAATATCTGACTAGCGGCGCCCAATGTGTAAAATTTAATGACTTGCTTTTTAAAGTAATCCAGTATATTGATGTTTCAAAAAATCTAGTTTATTCTGTCATATAGCTATAGGAAAGCTACATTATTCTGCTTTTCTATCGATTGTATTAGCACTTTCCGTGTGGTGACGGAGTAACGGCCCGGTCACGATCTTGCCGCTGTGAGCGCGGGGCGGCCAGCGGTACCGAGGCATTATATACTTATATGTCCTGCAGAATATAATCAAAAGTTTGCACACTTATTCTTGTCTATTCATAGAACTTATCTGGTATTTTCTGTAATCTTCGTATAGGTCACGAAATTTGCAATTTAAATACCGATATTTATTTATTTCGTGCTCTCTCATATTAAGAATATCTTGTTTTAAGAATGTACTGCTTTCTAATCAGAGAAGGGATAATTTTGATAACGCCATAATTTTGAACACGTTTTGACAACCTAAATACGTCCACCTAGGCCGCTGTGACTAACCGCTACTGAAGGTACGTGGCGTGCAAAACACACCGCATGCCGACGCCGCCGAGCACGCCGCGCCGCGCTTAGTTAAGACCAAAGTCGTGACCAGGCCGTAAGAATACAATTCACCACCCCCTATCTTATCCGTGGGTGATCGTACGAGACGACTTAGGGATATAAAACGCATATAAGATCTATGCGAGAGAAGGAAAAACCGAAACAAATCCCTATCCCTATACCAACACGTCTGACCAGAGTGATATAGTAGGTCAATTACCCTTTCATTATGGAGGAGGCCCGAGCCCAACAGTGGGACATATATGGGCTGAGATGATGATGTATTAGCACTAACTAAATTCATAGTTCGATAGTAGTTAACCATTACCATCTGGTGTAATATTGTAGACAGAAAATCTGGTCTTTACAATACATCGAGTAGGAGTAACAGACTCTTTAAATTAAAAAAAAATTGCATTTTCTTTGACGATCAGGTTAGACGATGCACAATATTTTGGTGGTCAGCAACCCGCACCGGTGCTCATTAATATAATTGATAAACGTTTGGATGCTACGCTCAAGGAAGACGATGCGTCTCATATCGCAAAAGAGTATATTAAAGGTATTATTACTTTTACGGAATCAATTTTATTAAATTGAAATATAAAGATTAAAATGACTATTGAAAGCTAATCTAAGTGTACAGCTAAACTGCAACATATGAAATATGAGTCTGGCTATTAAAAACTTACGAAAACGTAACAGCTACTTTTGTGATATCTTTAATAAATTGTCCTTTGCAATGATCTACCCGTGAATACCTATTCCAAGAATTATTCTTGTATTTTATTATTTATTGTATTCCACTGTTGCTACATTGTGTTAATCTTGCTCTTCATGTTAGTTAAGTGGCTGTATTATGGAAAGCATCCATAGAGCAACACATTTTGATATATCTTTCCATCAGCCTATCGACATCCACTAGTTAGAATATCTTCAACGGTAGAGAATACAGTAATAGATTTTAACAAGATATTCTAAAATAAGAAATACTTACTACTCAAAGGGAGTACTATTAAAAAAAATCAACATTAATATTACAGATGTAAAGGACATAACGTCGAAATATATTGCTGGGATAGCCACGAAAGAGAGTAAGTTAAAACTATCTACTACATACAGGAAATGTATAGATGTATAAATTACCTATAACTTAAGTGATATCTATTAACCGATTAAAACCTTTAATTTTGCATCTAAGATCATTAGAAATCCAATCCGAGGTTTTAATTTTACATCTACCAAGTTAGCAAATCCAAGCAGCTATAGACTCTGCACAGAGCTTTCTAGTTTGGTCTCATGGAATTCGCATGTTATTGCAGGCATCTCGCCTCCCAACAAGATAACTTGATTCAACTCAGTTTTTATTATAACGATAACTGAACTGCAAAATTTGGACTATACAGAGTGGAATTTTGTAATGCCACCTGAAGGGAAAGTACTCGTAATACTGTAGATAGAGAATTTTACTCAAAGTAAACATTCTTTTATTTTTGAATAGAAAGAAAATGGCATTCAAAGATTTTCAAAATTTCGCCTACCCCACCTAGGAATCGAACCGACTAAAATCTGTAAAAATTACAACCTGTACTTTTATTGCATCGATCGTTAGGATCAATTATAAGGATGAAATCTCTCTAACAAACATGATAAATTAAATGATAGAAAAACCACGAAATCTTAAGTTATTTACAAAAAAATGGTAAGCTAACTGTCAATGATGATGGCAAGCTCCAAGATATACATTTCTTTACCAGTGATTCTTAAAATTAACACATTAATTTTATACTTGGTTCTGTTTTAATAATTAAGAGCGTAATCTGTACATGAATTAATCTCATGCGGTAATTTATATTTTGAAATAGTCTCGGGCAAATACGAGTATTAAATACAATAATAGATTTTATTTAGCTTTTAAAAAATGAACGTTCATTTCTTCAGGTGGTCTGGATGCAAAAACTTTAGAAGCATTGGATGAAGCTACTTTTACTGCGTATGTTCTCCTTCTCTTTTTGATTTACCGTAGCCTGCCACCAAAAAAAAACCTACCGTATTATCTCCCCATCGCCATTTGGGCTAACCACCGTTACCGATTCTTTGACATAGGTGATGCATATGTCACTCCTGCTACAACATGGTTAAGATCTCTTATCGGCATCTTATCGGCTCTTCTCGGCATCTGCCAAAGATGGATGTTTACTTGTACCGTAGTATATACAATATTTGCTAATATAGATGTAAAATTGACTAAATAATTGAAATTTGGTTGTTATATATATAGTAAATTATTTATCTTAATGAATAAAAGTATATGATTACTTTCATCCTCAATAGTTGCCTAAATCATACAATCGATGGTAATGATATATTTATTGATTCACGAATGCCTATGATGTTTTCTCTTTATATAAATTATGCCTTAAGGTCAGAGCTATCCATCTTTTTCTTATTTTATGAACCTGTGAAGTTAATTCAGAAGCTTATTAAATAGAGACAATAGAGATTAATAATAAGTGTAAGAGGTGATCTGAGGTGAAACGTCAAAACGTAACAGTAGTAACACGTACTGTTTCATGTTCAAAGATATGACATCTTTTATTAATATTCAAAGTGAAGCAGAAAGATTAGCACGCGAGAAAGCAGAACGATTAAAAATGGGAGGTAAACTATCAGCACAAGAAAGAGAAAAACTATTAGCAGAAGAAAGAGAAAAACTATTAGCAGAAAAAAGAGAAAAACTATTAGCAGAAAAAAGAGCAAAACTATCAGCAGAAGAAAGAGAAAAACTATCTGCAGAAGAAAGAGAAAAACTATCAGCAGAAGAAAGAGAAAAACTGGCAAAAGAAGAAGCAGAAAGACTAGCAAGATTAACTAAAGAAGAAGCTGAGAGATTAGCGAGAGAGGAGGAACAACGTCAGAAAGGTCTTATTTCATTATTATTTACACAATAAATGAATTTGCCGCTTAAAAATTAAGTTCCACAATTTGGTATTATTCCTTTTTTCTATGTTATAAGCAGTGTCTATTTATAAAATCCGATTACGAAATGAAAAATGATGTCGCAAGCGGGATTCGAACCCGCGCCTATTGGGATTCCGGCCCAATCGTGCTGCCACTACACCACCGCGACTAATTGTAGGACATGCAAACTTCACTTCGTATAATATTTACGTCGTAAGGTGACGGTATGCTATCTACCCGACAATGTTTACACATTGTTATAGGCTTAATACTTCAAACTTTACAGTTAGAATTGTATTAAACGATGACACAACCTTGTTATTTAAATTACTGAAATTTAGCATTTAATATGCTTAATTATTTATAAAATCCGATTACGAAATGAAAAATGATGTGTAGTGGCAGCACGATTGGGCCGGAATCCCAATAAGCGCGGGTTCGAATCCCGCTTGCGACATCATTTTTCATTTCGTAATCGGATTTTATAAATAATTAAGCATATTAAATGCTAAATTTCAGTAATTTAAATAACAAGGTTGTGTCATCGTTTAATACAATTCTAACTGTAAAGTTTGAAGTATTAAGCCTATAACAATGTGTAAACATTGTCGGGTAGATAGCATACCGTCACCTTACGACGTAAATATTATACGAAGTGAAATTTGCATGTCCTACAATTAGTCGCGGTGGTGTAGTGGCAGCACGATTGGGCCGGAATCCCAATAGGCGCGGGTTCGAATCCCGCTTGCGACATCATTTTTCATTTCGTAATCGGATTTTATAAATAATTAAGCATATTAAATGCTAAATTTCAGTAATTTAAATAACAAGGTTGTGTCATCGTTTAATACAATTCTAACTGTAAAGTTTGAAGTATTAAGCCTATAACAATGTGTAAACATTGTCGGGTAGATAGCATACCGTCACCTTACGACGTAAATATTATACGAAGTGAAATTTCCATGTCCTACAATTAGTCGCGGTGGTGTAGTGGCAGCACGATTGGGCCGGAATCCCAATAGGCGCGGGTTCGAATCCCGCTTGCGACATCATTTTTCATTTCGTAATCGGATTTTATAAATAATTAAGCATATTAAATGCTAAATTTCAGTAATTTAAATAAGCAGTGTCTATTGTTAAATATAATTTGTAATGATTATTGCTAATAAGAGTTATTTTACAGAGGCTAAGGCAGCTTCGGGTATTTTGCAAGCTCAACTGCGCGCCCATGGTAATGAAGTATTTTATGAACAGTCTCTCACTAGCCTCACTCACAACCAGGCTGCTGATTGGTACGTATATGTCTAATTTGAATTTATTACTTAGATAAATACGAAATAGGTTCGTATGTACCGGTTTAAATCTAACAGTAAAATTTAAACATGAAAGATTCGATTCTTGTCTTTGAGATAGTTAAATTGTGATTCTTAACACTGATGGCGCGAGAAATTTATTCGTTTTGTTTATGTCGTTGTTTTTAGGGTTCCGTACCCAAAGGGTAAAAACGGGACCCTATTACTGAGACTTCGCTGTCCGTCCGTCCGTCCGTCCGTCAGTCACCACTCTGTATCTCAAGAACGGTGATAGCAAGACAGTTGAAATTTTCACAGATGATGTATTTCTACTGCCGCTATAACACCAAATACTAAAAATAAAATAAAATAAATATTTAAGGGGGCTGCCATACAACAAACTTACGTATAAAAATGTATGTACGATGGGTGCTTCGTGCGCTCGAGTACAACTCGCACTTGGCCGATTTTTTAATAAAACCAGATGCATTTTTAATAAGATCAGTCCATATTTTAATATATGTTGTGTCTGACTAGGACCTTGATTCGCTGTACCACCATATTAATAATGCGTGAAGCTAGCACTTCGAAAGAAAGAGAAATAAATTAAGATACTTTAGTTATTTAAATTTCATACTATTTTTCGTAGATATGAAACATCGTCGTGTTACATATTTCTGTGGCCATAACGAATAAGCGCCCTGCATTGTCAGCAGAACGTACTCGTGACGTCTTGCTTTGATTATGAAATCATGAGTATTCCAAACAGTAAATAGCAGGCTTTCTGGGCTTACCAACCGTACTTAATAACTGCTTAACTGACCAATCTTTAAAATATAAATTCTTAAAACATCCAGCCTCACTGCAAAACCAAAAGAAGTGGAGAAAATAGTGAAAGACTCTGGTGATACAATGCGCCTTACAAAGAAGTTTGAAAAGAAACTCAATATTCTCACAACTCCAGTTACACCGCCTGATATGTATGACCATATGCAGGGTATGAATAATTTAATACATATATTACAGAAAAGACTTCTTTATTTAAGTTTAATTTATTTAACACTTATTACATCAGAATCGTTTTAATCATTTATAGGTGACGCGCGGATCAATATGCTTGTGGATGGGCGTAAAAATTGTGGGAAACCCCAAAAAGAGATAGATGCATTGTGTAAACGAGGATATGTGTTTGAAAGTTGTGAGTGCAGATATGACGGTTGATAGAAGATTGTGGAAGGAAAGAACGTGTTGTGCCAACACCACTTAGCGTGGGATAAGGGCAGGCAATGATGATGACATCAGAATCATTTTAAAATAACATTTGATGAGCCTGGCAATTGATATTATCTTAGCACGAATTAAGTGAAAATAAGGAAAACATATGCTTTAACGCGGTGTGTCATTGCGTGTCACTATAATATCTCTGTATATATATATATAGAAACGCGTTCTAAACTGTAAAAATTTTCAGATGTTATCATAGAATCTGCGCAACAACTTTCAGAAAATTTTATAACGACAAGTAAGTTTTTTTAAATTGTTTTACCTTAATTAAATTGCATTTCGTTATTTAGGTACCTATATATAATATATGAATATTATTTTAACAAAAATAGATTACAAAGCGCACGCTCGCGATGCACTTATATCAGAAATGCAGAAACGTGGTAACGAAATTCTCATTGAAGTAGATGGTGCAGCAGAAACTACCTTTTTTGCTGCTCAAAGGTAAAATGTTGAAGATCGATTATCTTGTTTTGAGTCTATACATTGCTTTTTAATAATTAATCAACGCAATAGGTTGAAAAAGGAAAAGAATCTCAAAGATACAAAACCTTGCACCGAATTGGCCCCACGTTTGAACAAGAAATTGGACACGATCATGAGACACCGCGCCGTCCCTCGAAAGCTAACGTCAACAGTTAAAGGCAAGAATAATGATTTAATATATTTATCATTTGATATTACATTTTAGTTACAAGCTACGATTATTACATTTTAGCTACCCCTGAGATGGCAATCCACCTCATAGGTAGCTCTAGTCATAATTCAACTACGTGAACTAACTGACGCAAAACTATATTAAAAATCGTCATCATTGTTACATTGTCAGTGTGGTCACGGAGTAAGAATACAATTTAGCAACCTATTTCTTGCTTGTAGGTATCGTAAAAGATAAGTAAAGGATGAAAAATAGGCAGATAATATCCATGCAGGAGAAGAAAGTCTTTATATGAACCTATGCCGAACCGTCTGACTAGCGTAGTGTATTGTTAATTTGTGGAGAGGGCCTGAGCCCAATAGGGGGATGAATATGGGCTGAAGAAGACTCGATCGCGAAAGGATAGAAATAGTCTTTGATATGATCATGTCAAAATATACGCCGTATGAGAATTTATAGATATACGATAGCGAACTTACCAAGTCATTTGACTCATACTGTGGCCAAAATGTACGATTTGGCGTCTTATTATATTGCATATTATATGATATTGCAGCCGACATATGTTTGAACTGATGTTAAGCATCGTATTACATCAGATAGATATAGTAGAAAATATATTTTTTTTATGTTCCAGAACATACGAAAGATGCCGCTGATTTCTTATCAGTCCTCGTGACGAAACCTGGTAAGTAAAACTATTTTTATGGCTTTTATCGGGTTTGTATTTGATTTTTGGCTGCCAAGGACTCCTGAGCAAGTGCGCTATCCTGTGACCAAAAACGCTATAAAGTGTTTAAAATTTCAGGAAATTAAAAACCAAATGGAAACACGATAAAATTTGCAAAAATTGTCCTGACTACTGGTAAAGTTTGCAAAGGTCATAGCATTAAAATTTAAAAAGAAATAAACCGTTGTAGTTTATTCAATTACCACAAAACTTAGAGCTTATGCAGTTTTCTAAAGCTTGGGTAAAGTTAGATTATAGTACATTACCGCAGTGGCCAGCAAAAGAGAAATTGATGTACGAACGTGTAAAGTAAGTCCATCAATGCTTCATTTATTTTTGTTTTCATTATCAAACAGGTTTCTTTCTCAAGCCAGTTCGAAATTTAAATAAAACTCTGATAATTTTCCTATTTGGTTGCCATGTTTTGGAGTAACAAATCGTTCCATTTTTAAAATACACGATAGATATGAATTTACATGTATATTTATCTGGCCGCTAAAACACGACAGATATGGATATATTGTTAGGACAATTCAACGATGAATCGTTGGGAGTGGGGATACCGAGTGGCGGGGACGAGCCTATATAAGCGCGTGCACGAGTCATTCGCAGAGTAACATCGCACAGTACACTCGACAAAGGGGAAACTCTGTCCGATAGAGTAACCTACTGGTCGTCTATATTTTAGAACTTTATTTTGTTATATCTGTATTTTCTTATTGTTAAAGTTAAATTTATGAATTAAATAGATAAAGCGCCGTTTGGCAGTTATTGTATTTTTTTTAAATAATAAATTCGTTTGGATATAAAATCAGTCGTGGGATTAATTAAAAAAAAAAAAATTTCACGTGTCCTAAACGGCTTAGCTTTTTAAATAAAAGCCAGTAGACTATTCGGCGATATCGTCTCTACGTTGCCGTTATTTAATTTATGTGCGGGTAGTGCAAAAAAAAGTGGTGATTTCTGTGGTAAAGTAAACAGTGGTTAATTTTGGTGAGTACGTTCCAATTTGTTACGTCTTAAGAAGACTATTTCACGGCTACAAAATAAAATCCGTTTTTATTACTGATTGTAGCTGGCTTCTTTATAGTAAATTGTTGTTTACTTTTCTTATTTTATTGGCAAAGATGCCTAATAGAAGCCGAAGGAGCAGAAGTCCGTCTAGAAACCGTGATTTACGTTCCAGGAATCGTGTTACACGTTCACGGAGTCGTAATTCTCGCTCCAGAGACCGTAGTTGGGATTCTAGCCATCGGCACCCGCATTCTAAATCGAACCGCAGACGACGTAGCTCTCCTAACAATGTGACTAATGATCAAATGCAACAAATTCTAGATCGATTGAATTCTTTAGAAGAACGATGCCATCCGCCTTCGCCGCAACCATGTGAGGCGACCGCGAACGTGCCAGAACGTCGAGAGTCGACAGCTCTGTTCTCACCGGGCCGTTCCGTGAGTGCAGCTATGGATCGTGATGGTAATGCAACTGATCGTATTATCGATGCGATACGATCAATCAATACAACGGTAAGATCCAACCAAGCTTACTACATTTCTAACTTTGACCCTTGCATCAACGACATAGACACCTGGTGCGAGGAAGTCGATCGTGCTAAGATTTTAAATAATTGGAATGATAATGAATGCCTAACTCGCATTGGGAACTGTCTTAAAGGTGATGCTAGGATGTGGCTTAATGAGTGGGTAACGAATGACCGTAGTTGGAGCAATTTCAAGAGGGAGTTTAAGCCTCTATGTCCTAAGAAACCTGATATTGCGAATATTTTATACGAGGTCATGAGCACCAGCTCTGACAAATACCCGACGTATGCAGACTACGCCCGCCGGTCCTTATTGAAATTGCGTATAGTAAAGGGATTGAGCAACGAGTTAATTTCAGCCATAGTAATAAGAGGCATTACAGATCCTCAGATCCGTGCTTCAGCTACTAATGCGAAATTGACACCGAATGAGTTAGTAGAGTTCTTTTCTATTTATGTTAAGTCAAATACGTTGAACTATAATAAGAAACCCAACAATATGTCCAGTAATGATCATTCCTCAAAATATTACCATAATACTCAGTTTCGTAAACGAAGGTTTGAGGACAGTAGATGTTTTTCATGCGGACAAACTGGTCATAAACAGTCAAATTGTACAAAAAGAGCTAAACCTACTGCTAGTACTAACAATAATGACGAAAATGCTCAGAAAAATGGTATTTCGCATAGTTCAAATAAAACTGAACCATGTAGCTTTTGTAAGAAGCCTGGCCATAAGATAGAAACTTGCTTCGCGAGGATAAAATCAAATACTCGTGATACTAAAAATGTTAATTTATGTCAGAAAATTCCCAATAATAAGAACAACGATATCGTAGTAGCAGTCATACAGGGGATCCCCGTTGACGTTCTCATTGACAGTGGCTCCAGTATATCGCTAATCTCCTCATCGTTATTGAGATACTTCAAGGGTACTCGCACGCCTGCTCTCAGAGTCCTAAGAGGTATCGGTGGTCGTGAAATTGAATCCACTTATTTTGTAACATTACCAATAGAGTTCAGTGAAATTACTCTGGAGGTGGACTTGCATGCCGTATCTCCCGAGTTATTGAACACTCCGATTATTGTGGGTACCGATGTGCTGAATCGGGAAGGTGTTACCTATATCCTCACACGTGACCAGCAATATCTTACTTACGAGCCTAGCCCCATGCGTGATGTCATGTGTATTTCGTCATATACGCAAATTTCAATTAAGACTCCATTAAGTGATCAATATTTAAAAAAGTTACTCGATTTGATTGATGAGATCAAACTCCTCTGGACGCATCTTAGATTTAGTTTTATCTACGTTGCCTTCGTGCACTGTTTTCGAATCCTGCAGCTCTTTAGTTCCTATTGACAAATTACACACTCCACTAGATATTTCACTCTCGTTAGCAAATGCATGTCATCTTCCATATAACTCATTAAATACAAGACCAAATTTTTATAAAGCTGATTATGAACAGATAAAAAGGTATATCAATGAACAAAACTGGCATCAACTTTTTATAGATAAAAAAAATGTTAATGATATGCTGCACATATTTTATGACGTTATTAGAACCGCTATTAATAAATATGTGCCGAACCGCAGTATGACGACTAATCATTATCCACCATGGTTTAATAAATCAATAATTAGGTCATTAAAGGAGAGAAACAAGCTAAGGTTACGTTACAAGAAATATAAAAATCCTATGGATGAGTTAGAATTAAAATTATTGTCCAAGAGATGTAAAAATTTAGCAAAAGAATTACATTACAACTACTTGAGGAATATAGAAACCGAAATAAAAACTAATCCAAAACTGTTTTGGACATATGTGAAGACTAAACGTGGTGGTTCAAGTAGTTACCCATTAATAATGACTGATGGACAAACCACAACATCAAATGGATCAGTTATTTGCGAATTGTTTGCAAGTTATTTCTCATCTTCTTACAGCAGTGATGGAGACCCTGACACTAATAGCTACAATTCCACGTACTTACAATGCCTGAAGAACCACAGCCAGTGTTTGGTATACCCTATTTTAGACAGTGAAACCTTGCTGAAAAAATTGCAATCTATTGATGTTAATAAAGGAGCGGGTCCTGATGATATCCCACCACTTTTTATTTCTAAGTGTGCACTGGCTCTAGCTTCTCCGCTGTTACACATTTATAATGTATCACTGGCTTCAGGTGTATATCCCTTAGAGTGGAAACGTGCCAAAGTCGTTCCAGTATACAAATCTGATAAAAAAGATATTATCGGTAACTATAGACCTATATCTATCCTTTCAACTTTTGCTAAGATCTTCGAGTCAATGTTATGTCCATATATTCAGAGGCATTTCAACTTGTATATCAGTGAGTGTCAACACGGTTTTGTTCCATTAAGGTCTACAGCTACAAATCTGGTAACTTTCACGGAATCAATAATACACTGCTTAGATGTTAATAAACAATATGATGTAATTTACACAGATTTTAGCAAGGCCTTTGATAGTATGTCCTACTCTATTTTGATCTCCAAACTGTCAGCTTACGGAATCACTGGCCCTCTATTACAATGGCTCTCATCTTACTTAACTGAACGTGAGTTTTATGTGGTCCTTAACGGTTTTAGGTCGTCAACCTATGGTATCACCTCAGGTGCCCCACAGGGATCCCATTTGGCCCCATTATTATTTAATATGTTTATTAACGACCTTTCTAATTGCTTTCTTCATTCTGAGTTCTTCTTATATGCAGATGATTTGAAATTTGGAAGAATAATAGAATCCCAAAAGGATTGTGAGCTACTACAAGAAGACTTAAACCGAGTTGTGGAGTGGTGTACTAATACTAAAATGACGCTTAATGTTAAAAAATGTAATCACATGAAATTTACGAGAAAACATCATATAGTACAGTCACAATATTTCATAATTAACCAGAGCGTCCAAGAGGTTAACTCTATTCGAGATTTAGGAATTACTTTTGACAGTAAAGTTACTTTTATTCCGCATATCGATAACATGGTCGGGAAGGCTTCAGGGATGCTGGGGTTCATATTGAGGAATACAAGACAGTTTCGGGAAAGTAGTACGAAGATCATGCTGTATAATAGTCTAGTTAGGAGCATGTTGGAATATTGTACTGTTGTGTGGAGACCTCATTATGCGACACATATGTTGCGTCTGGAAAGGATACAAAAACGGTTCTTATGGCATCTAGCATTTGCAAAAAATAAGTCCAAGCAACTCCTCAGCTACAAAACGCGGTTGCAGTATTTCAATATGTATTCTCTATCATTGCGCAGGATTAGGACGGACGGTATATTTGCCTATAAACTTATTCAAACTAAAATTGATTGTCCACAACTATTAGGCCTTTTGAGGTTTCGTGCCCCTGCTAGGTATCCCAGAAATATTATTACGCCATTGTGTCCACCTCTGCGAAGGACAGTTCTTGGGGCAAATTCGCCGATATGTAGAATGTGCAAGGTTGTAAATGGATGCAGTGATATAGTTGACATCTACAATGATGATTTGGGTAAAGTGTCGAAGTGTATTATCAATAGTCACCCAACTTCCACTTAGGAAGATGGTGGGTATATGTATATGTATGTATGTGTGTGTATGTATATGTATGTGTGTCTGTATATGTATGTGTGTGTCTGTATATGTATGTGTGTGTGTGTATGTATGTATGTCTGCATGTGTATCTGTGCGTATATACGCACACATGTGTGTATGTGTGTATATGTATAGGTATACATGTCTGGTTGTACTACTCTTGGTTCTATTTTTTTTTAAATAATCGTCATATTCGTTTAATTTTATCTTTTAATATCGATTGATTTATTTAGTAAGATTATCATTTTGATTTATTTTAATTTCATTTATTTTAATTTCATTGCATTTGAATTGAGGTGTTTTGAGTTGATGTAATTTAATTTACCTTATTGTATACTCAAAATCCGTTTTCTTATTTTTTTTTTTATATTAGTTTAATGTTATAATTTCAAAGTGTAGACTCCGTATGTACATGTGTGTTAACCTATAATTAATTGTTGTTCTTAATAATTATTGTCACATTTGTTTAATTTAATCTGATTTAATATAATTTAATTCATTTCACGGGACTTCAATATATATTTTTTTTTAATATCACTTTAATATTATATTTCCAATGTGAAGCCTCCGCATGTACATGTGGTGTTAACCTATAATTAATTGTTATACTCGTTTTTGTTTTATTTTTTAATTTATTTCTGTTCTATTGTATAAGTATAAACAATTGTTGGTTAACCTAATAAATAAATAAATAAATAAATGAGTTTTCTCAATCTTTCATTACTGGAACTGCAACTTCAACGGTCACTACGGGTAGTATGTCAATAAAATTAAATAGCAATACGCCTATTAACTATAGGCCTTACAGACTTTCACACCCCGAAATCTTGAAAGTTCGTGAGATAATTCGAGATCTTCTCGAAAAAAATATTATTAGGGAGTCTGAATCGGAATATGCAAGCCCCATCCTATTAGTCGAAAAGAAGGATGGATCCGATCGCATGTGCGTCGATTACCGCAAATTAAATGAGATTACGATCAAGGATCGCTTTCCTTTGCCACTAATCGACGATCACATTGATCGGTTAGGTAAGTACAAATACTTCACGAGTTTAGACATGGCAACAGGGTTCCACCAGATCCCCATGGACAGTGACTCAATTCCGCTCACAGGATTTGTCACGCCGGAAGGGCAATATGAGTATTTAAAGATGCCATATGGTTTGGCCAACGCCCCAGTCATTTATCAGCGGATAATGACGAGAACCCTTCGTCCACACTTGGAATCTGGTAAAGCGCTCGTATATATCGATGACGTGCTTTTGTTAAGTAACTCTATAGACGAGGGTTTACGGATTCTTTGCGAAGTACTCCAGACCTTGACTGATTCGGGTTTCTCCATTAACTTAAAAAAATGTTTCTTCTTGACAACTAAAATAGAGTATTTAGGACGTACAATAAGTCAGGGTCAGGTGCAGCCGAGCGAGAGTAAGGTTCAAGCGCTGGTGGAATCTCCAATTCCAAAATCTGTGAAACAGGTCCGTCAGTTCTTGGGACTGGCGAGCTATTTCCGTCGTTACATACCTAGCTTTGCTAACAAAACAGCTCCTATCACTAAATTGACAAAAAAAGACGCATCTTTTATTTGGGGTAGTGAACAAGAAGAAGCACGGCAAAATATAATCACGCTGCTTACTAGTGAACTGGTTTTATCCATTTATGATCCAGACTTGCCTATTGAAGTGCATACTGACGCGAGTTCAATTGGTTATGGTGCAGTGCTACTTCAGGTCCATAAAAATGGGTGTAAACAAGCAGTCTGCTACTTCAGCAAACGAACTCAAGGTATTGAAGCAGCAACACCTCTTATACGTTATCTCGTCAGAGATGTTGCCCTAGAAAACTCTCAACCGAATCGGGAGGCACTGAAGGGGATGCACAGACTGAGAGCTTCTGAGCGGTTAAAAGCTAACCAAAATCGACAAGACGCTACTGCAAACACTAACCGGAGACCCCCAAATTATTTGAAACTGATTCTCTTGTTTTTGTTATTAAACAGGCACAAGCAACTGGCAAACTTGACTCGGGCATGCGCGGGCCCTACCGTGTGGTCCAGGCGCTTCCCCATGGTCGATACAAGCTGCGGCTACTAGCAGGCTCCTATGGAAAGACGACCCAGGCTGCGGCAGAATTCATGGTGCCGTGGCGAGGGGAATGGACTCCCGAAACTTGTGCTACCTACTTTGAGGGTATGTTTGTGCTACATTTGCGTGACAAGCGAACGTCGAGCCTATATCACGCAAGTAGTTGTGTTCATGGTATGCTAACGTCGTGCCTATGCCATGTGGTGTAAGAAATATGCTAACGTCGTGCCTATGTTTCTTACTGTCAGAGATAGCTAACGTCGTGCTTACTCTCTATTTTGTGTGAACGTTCACTGTGTCTATATGTTGGTGGCGAAAACCACATTTTGTGCCGTGACGATGGATCTAAACTGACTGCAGCGGTTCTGATGTATCGTCATGATTTGTGTAATTTCTGGGTGATTTTAATTCTGGAAATTACATTGGCTGGGCGCATCATTTAGATTTGTAAAATAAGTTCATTTAAACTGTCAGGTACGGACCATAATGATGACAACGAGGAGTCTACGCCTGAGCGAGCTGCCAAGAGTCGATGTGCCTTGCGTTGAGACGCCGGTGCCTGTACTCATCTCACATCATGATCATACACACAGCATACATCAGCTGATCGGACTGTTCAAAATAAACGTAGTAAAAGTACATATTTAACGACACGAATACTTTTATTTATATTATTTTGTGAAATAGTTTACATATTAACTTTTTTTCGTAGCAATATTAGCTAATATCTTGCCTAAAACTGAGATAATTCAATCGTAGTTATATGTGAATACCTACATAGTGAGAAGTGACACTCTATAAATAAAACTAATATACGAACAGTGCAATATTTTATCACGTACGCGATATATTAATCTTCTGTCATACTATCTGACATCATGGTGAAGTGTGCAGCTTGTGGGAAGTACATCGCAGCGAAAGGGGGTGCAATTTGTTCTAATATTTCATGCTCAAATAGGTATCATTTTGCATGTCTACTCTTGCCAGAGACGACACAAATGAACAGCAACTGGAAATGCCCAGACTGCAAGAAAAAGGTGCCTAAAGGCGACAACAGTTGCACCCCAGTAAAACAACTGACTGGTGAGACAAGCGACTCCAATATTCCGTCACCTGATCGAACATCTATGGCTGCATCACCAGATATACCCACTACTCATACGGATACTGACGTCCTACCATCCCTCCGTGATGAAATCAAGATGTTTAGGTCGGAGTTGCGAGAGGTCAGGGATGAGTTGCGAGAGTTCCGCCGCGAAGTGGCTGGTCTCCACACTGCGTTTGGAGACTGTATACAACGAGTGGATGCGTTGGAGGTCAGGCTGGAGGCACTGGAGAACAAGCAGATTGCTATTTTGCCAGAAAACATATCGTTAACCCATCTCCAGCATACAATAACACGATTGGAGCATGAGCTAAATGACAGAGACCAGGAAGCATTGTGTACTGATTTGGAGATTTCAAATATCGCGGAAATACCTGGTGAAAATGTGTTGCACACCGTCGGACTAGTTGCGTCTAAGTTGGGGATTGGCATGGAGGATCGTGACATAGTCTTCGCGCAGAGAGTGGGATCTCCCGTGCAGCGAGAACCCGCGGAGGTGGCAAGTGCGCCGAGACCGCGTCGCATCGTGGTGCGGCTGGCACGACGCTCGCTCAGAGACACCATGCTACAGGGAGCACGCGTGCGTCGCGGCGTAACCACCGCGGATCTCGGCCTTCCTTCCCCTCCCCGTCGATTCTACGTTAACGAAAGGCTGACTAGAACTAATAAGCACCTATTCTACCGCGTTCGTGAGGCTGCTGGGCGCCTGGGGTGGAGATACACCTGGACTAAATATGGGCGCATATTGACCAAACAGACTGACGGCAAACAAACATATTGTATTCGCACTGAAGAGGACTTGCACCGTGTTTTTGGACTTGAAATCATTAGAGATAAGAATTAATTATAGCATGTTTTATTTAACAAGAACAGATTATTTATATAAATGTTGTATTTACCTTGTAGAATTTAGTTTATTGTGGCATTTGATATATCATGAAGAGTTAACTATTTATATTCCCTTGTTAACAATCGGTGATGACCGAGTCACTTACACTCTATTTTATTATTTAATCATATTTTTTTATTTTAATAATGATATATACATTACATATACAGTTTTATTTGTTTATCATAAATTATTATACCGTATCCTACAAATAATGAAAAGTTTTCAATTATTTAAATATGTTGAAATTATACTATTGGAACTAAATATGAGATTTCGATACACTATTTCACAAATTCACTTGATTATTATACTATTTCAGCCATTCATACAAATTTACACTAGTAATCATGCTTAAAACAAAAAACCTAAAAGTTGGCTTATTTAATGCGGGATCGCTGGGTACCCGTCATGAGGAATTTATAGCAGCTGTAAGGGACTTAAAAGTAGATATAATGGCGATTAATGAGACTTGGCTCCGAGCCGGAGAAGAGGCGCGAGCGCCTTCGTTGATTGATTATAGACTACTGCACGTGCCTCGAACGCATGAGGTGCGCGGCGGCCGCGGCGGTGGAGTAGGCTTTTATGTACACCGTAACTTGCGCGTGCGTACCGTCCCTCACCCCCGCGTGCCGCACGTCGAGCAAATGTGGCTCCGTTTAAACGTCAACGCGTGCTCTGTCATCATCGGTACTGCATATCGGCCTCCATGGTTCGACGTAAATCATTTTATTGAAGCGATTACTGAATCTCTTACTTCTTTCTCTAACGCCGATAAAATCATTCTGCTTGGTGATCTCAATATCAATTTTCTTAATTCATCTGATAATAAAACTAAACTTCTGAATAATTTTCTACAATACTCAAATTTAAAACAAATTATCAATGAACCTACCCATTTTACGGATCATAGCGAGACTTTGATAGATATTGTGTGCACTGATGCCAAGGTACATGCAGTAACAGTTTCCCACATACCTGAATTAGGTCACCATGCAATTATATCTGTGGAGCTTAATTTCAAAATAGAAAAACCTTCACCGCATTGGATCACTTATAGGCCAATAAAAGACATTATGATGGATATTTTTAATAAGGATTTACAGAGTATAAATTGGAAAAACATAGAAAGCGCGGCGGATGTGAATGATATGGTTACAATGTTTAATACGTATATATTTTATCTATTTGATTTGCATGCTCCTAAAAAATCGGTTCTTATTAGAAATAAGTCATTCCCATGGATCACTGATACCGTAAAATTAATGATGAAGCTACGTGACAAATCTCACACTAAATACAAGTCAACAAAATCTGAACGCGATCTTAACTCCTATAAAGAGCTCAAATATATTGTTCGCGCAGCAATGGATAGTGAAAAACGTGCCTATTTCAACTCCCACATTAATAAAAATATTGGACAACCAAAGAAATTATGGAAGCAATTAAAATCCACCATATGCATTGCAAAAAAAAGAGACAATAATTTACTTCATTTCTGTAATGACCCTGATGCGATAAATACACATTTTTTAGACATTCCCAGCAATGACTTGGTGACAATATCCGATTTGACATACTTCGAATTCTTCCGAGCTGCAAATGTGTTCCAGATGCAGACAGTATCTGAGATAAATGTGCTTCATTTTCTGCGCAATCTTAAGTCTAATGCTCTAGGATCGGATAATATTTCTTTGGATATGCTCTTAATGACGTTGCCTTCTACTCTTGGCATAATAACATCCATAATTAATAGGTCAATTTTAACTTCCACTTTCCCCAGCTTATGGAAAATGGCAATTGTGCAACCAGTTCCTAAAACAGCCAATCCTGCTAGTATAAAGGATTTGCGTCCCATCAGTCTTCTTCCTTGTCTCTCCAAGATACTGGAAAAGGTTGTATTTAGTCAATTGAGGGCTTATTGTGAAGAATCTAATATACTACCTGTCACCCAATCTGGGTTTCGTCAGAAGCACAGCACAACCACAGCATTACTCGATGTAGTTGATAACATATTAGAAGACAGGGACAGGGGTATGACAACTCTACTAGTTCTCCTCGATTATTCCCGAGCTTTTGATTCAATCAACGTTTCACTTCTTCTTTCTAAACTGTCTTTCTATGGTTGTAGTTCTGAAACTATAAAATGGTTTCATAGCTATCTGTCCAACCGCTCTCAACAAGTCTTAATAAAAGGCAGGAAGGGGAATGATGTTATATCTTCTCCAGGGGAGGTTCGTAGAGGCGTACCTCAGGGTTCCATCCTTGGGCCACTGCTCTTCATCCTGTATACTGCTGACATCACCAACTGCATACTTCATTGCAAATTTCATCTTTATGCTGATGACCTTCAATTATATATATCGTTTCAGCAACAAAATGCTGAAGAAGCTATAAAAAAGCTTAATGCAGACCTTGAGCGAATTTCGGAATGGTCGGGCAGAAACTCCTTAGTGCTGAATCCTGAAAAATCTAAGTTTATCGTAATAGGCTCCAGGAACATGTTGAAAAAGTGTAAGCAGTTCGATGTTAGAATAAAGGGACATTCGATTGCGCAAGTGCAGGAAGCGCGTAATCTTGGAGTAACATTTGATGGGCAGTTACATTTTGAAGCACATATTACTGAAGCAGTGCGTAATTGTTTTTATAGGCTGAAATTATTGTATAGGATCCGTCCGTATATAAGTGTAGATATTAGAGTAATGCTTTGTGAAACATTGATTTTGTCTAAATTAAACTATGCAGACACCGTTTATAGCACTTGTATTTTGAGCAAAACGCAGAAACTAATACAACGGGTTCAGAACGCTTGTGCGCGATATTGCTTTAACGTCCCCCCACGATCTCACATCACCCCCTTCTTAAATAAGGGTAATTTAATGAAGATGACGGCACGTAGAAAGCTTCACCTAGCAACCCTTTTGTTTGATGTTGTTGTATCCAAAATGCCTGAATATCTATATCGCAAATTATCATGGTCAAAAGATTATAATGCAATAAAGACGAGGGCATCCTCTTATTTATTGTTAACTCCAAGACATAGAACGGCAGCATTTCATGGAAGTTTCAAATTCGCTGCAACTCGATGCTGGAATGATTTGCCACCTCCATTACGCCTGTTAAAATCGGTTAACAATTTTAAAATTAAATATAAGGAGTATTTGCTTGATCAACAGCATAAGGCACAATAATATATATTGCACAAATGACCTTTATAGTTCTTTTCACATTTGTTCAATACATTTTCTGCATCAATTTTATTATATTCCTTACAACCTATCTATTAAATAAAGAAAAAGATCATATTTATTTAATTCATCAAATATTTAACTTTATTTTCTTTTGCTATGAAACAAATACATAAGCGTTAGTCTTATTTCTATGAATATGTTTACACTTTCCTACTATTGATACTAGTATATATGTATATATTATGAGAAGTCCTAAGATATATTTTCATTGATCAAAACTTTTTTAACTCTCTGTTATCTCTCAGTGCCACAGCCATCTATTAAATTTATAAAAGTGATAAGTGAATGTGTATATAGTTATAAGTGAATTGTACGTGTATGTATTCGTGTACGTGTGGGTAATCATATGTGTGTGTATGTTTATGTATGTGTGTAGGTATGTATATGTATGTGTGTATGTATGTGTATGCGTCTGTATGTATGTGTTGCATGTTGTATATGTTATTAGCATGTATGTGAATGTATGTGTATATGTATGTATGCATTATGTTTAAGTGTATGTGTGTGCGAACGTGTATGTGTATGTATATACGCTTTTGGCACTGTGTTTAGTAGTACTGTGTTTATATATTGCACCTGTATATATTTTTTTATTATGTTGTAAGAAAACATACTCTCACTCATTCTCTCAAAGGTTTTACCTGAAAATCAGCGCTGTATCACGTTTGTGATGCAGCTTATGCTGAGGTGAGACCTTTTTCGGTATCCTATGTACCTATTTGAATTTGTAATTATCAATTTGTATTATTTTGGAAGCCGAAATAAATGATTTTCTTTCTTTCTTTCTTTCTTACTAGGCCCTTCCAACGCAGAAGCCCAGAAGCCAGAGGATCAGGAGAACGGGGACGTCCTCCAGTCAGGAGAGGCCGTGTTAGGACAATTCAACGATGAATCGTTGGGAGTGGGGATACCGAGTGGCGGGGACGAGCCTATATAAGCGCGTGCACGAGTCATTCGCAGAGTAACATCGCACAGTACACTCGACAAAGGGGAAACTCTGTCCGATAGAGTAACCTACTGGTCGTCTATATTTTAGAACTTTATTTTGTTATATCTGTATTTTCTTATTGTTAAAGTTAAATTTATGAATTAAATAGATAAAGCGCCGTTTGGCATTTATTGTATTTTTTTTAAATAATAAATTCGTTTGGATATAAAAATATATATTTTCTTACATTTTTGTCAGTACAGCAATTTCGATTTATCTCTAAGAAGATATACAATGCGAAAGTGAAAGGAAATAGGTACCGGGGGAGACCGAGACTATCCTACCTAGACCAGATCGGTCATGTACTGAAAGAAAGTGGAGTCAAGAGTCTCCGAAACCGGCGAGCGTGTATGAAGAGAATTATGAATGTTGAGGAAGCGAGTGAAGTATGCAAGGATAGAGTTCTCTGGCACTCTGTTCTCTCTGCCTACCCTGCAAGGGACATGGCGTGTTGGTATGTATGTATATATGTATAAAAAGAATGGTACATGATAGAAATAGCTCCAGTGTGATGCCCTTCAAAACTAATAGTTCAAATACAATGTCAAATAGCCAATGGCTGGGCCAGACCCCACGAGCGGCACCCGATCACGAGTTAACTACTAGAGTTAACTACTAGAGCAGCTATCACTCCCCTCAACCAGCTTGGAGGGAAGGGAGAGCTGCTCATAGCCAGTCTGTACTATCGCTTAGATAATCTGAGATTTTATAATAACCTTTCTTGCAGAGTCTGTTCTTGACAGCCCTTTTAGATTTATTCACAGGCATGTCACAGATATCTTTTGGCAGTTTATTATAGAAGCGTATACATTGCCCCATGAATGACTTATTAATTCTTTCATGCTTTCCAAGCATGTTTGAGAAAAATACCTTTTCTCAAACGCCAAAAAATGTAAGAAAATCCATATCTGTCGTGTTTTAGCGGCCAAATAAATATATAGGTATGTAAATTCATATCTATCGTGTATTTTAAAAATGGAACGATTTGTTACTCCAAAACATGGCAATCAAATAGGGAACTGATCAGAGTTTTATTTAAATTTCGAACTGGCTTGAAAAAGAAACCTGTTTGATAATGAAAAAAAATACAAATGAACCCTTTAGCACGTAAACAATGTTGTTTGTTGTTCGTCATGTATACAGTTCTACCTTGTTTTAATTTCCGCGCATTATTTGAGAAAAGTACTATACACACCTTGGCCACAACTAGACATTGCTGGACTTAAATATGTGTGCCTCGGCTTCGCCTCGGCCCACATTTACACGTACGAACGTATAAATGGGCGACCATCATTGCCTCTTTTGATGGCCACTGTAGTAATGTACTATTACCTACGCAGTAGATTTTAAAAATATTTCTGAATATGATATACATCTAAATGTTATGAAGCAATGATAATGATAAAAATACAACTTATAAATATAATATAAAAATAGCAATATAATCTTCTTGTTTCTAGATCAACAAATAGAAGCGTATGTTGCTCTACTTGAAGAAATGGAAGCGGCTGGAGAAAAACCTCTTATTGAAGGAAAAATCTCTAAATCACATAAGGAGGCAGCGACATAGTTAGTTATTCGTCTTGTTTTCAACGAACTTCAGAAATAAGGAGCTCCTTATATAGTCATATATGTTTTGTATGTTTGTTATGCTATTTTCTCCTCAATTGTGGAGCGATTTTAATGTTTTTTTTGTCCCAAAAAGTGTACTCCTAAAGTGGTCTCATTGGTCGCCAAATCAAAATCTGATCAGAGCATCACTGTGAAATCGCAAGCAGCGCCTGAATAAGTACATACAATGTATTTTTTTTTTTTTTACTATTCAAGTATTTGGGTCTTACAGTCATCGTCTTATTTCAACTGTTAAAATAGCAAAATAACGTATGCAAATATTAGCATAATTACTTTATAAATCCATTAAACATATCCGAATATTATCTAAATTCATTTTTGCCGCAGCCTTCGCCAACTAACTTCTTTTGAGGACAAAATAAACCATCCGAATAAATCTTTGCAAAGTAATATTAATGGTAAATTGCACAATTTAATGTCAAATGTGATACCTGCCGGATACAGCAAACAAGAAATGAACGGTGAGTGTTTATCATTGGTCATCTTAATTATATATTTGTTATCATATATTGCCATTTCGTTATTCTAATAATTTATTTTTTAAATAAAAACTATAAACAGTTTCTTAATATTTTTTTATTCTGAAAAGACAACATCCAGCACTAAGAAAATAATCCTTGTGTTGCGGGATACTTTCCAAACATATTAACGGACACAAATGACAATCAACAACCATTTATGGACCACACAAAGTTATGTCCTGCGTGGGAATCGCAGCTATGGCATCCATGACAGCTATGATACTGGTACGATGGAGTAAATATTAAATAGTCAGAAAACAGTAAAAAATGAACTATTTTTACATCTAAAAATTAGTGAAAGCAACTTGAACAATTATCACTGTTGGTGCAGCTAATATAAGAACTGTACAGATTGTCTGCTGAGAGCTCACTATTTTTGTGATTTCAGGTGTCATCCAAAATACTGCACAATTATTGGCATCATACATAACACTCGAAGGTATATATGATGTAGTATTCATTCTATGCTTTATTATTGTCATTGGTAAAGATCGATTTATCAAACTTACATTTTTCTATGAAATGGTTACAGTTTTAATCCAGAATTACAAAGATACATTATAATTCTAATATTAAACCTCTATTTCTTTATATAATGGTTTCTGATGTGGACGCGAGTGTTAAACATTTGAAATAAGTCCTCTCGTGACCATGATCACTGTAAAGTGTTCGAAACGTCGGAAAATTAAAAATAATATACAAATACGGTAGAATCCGTAAAAGTACTCTATTTCTTTATTTGTAATACCTATACTCTTATTTATTCCTAATCTATTAGCTACAAGAACTCACAGTCTACGTCTAGTACTAAAAATAAAAATTCATGGATTAGAAAAAATTAAAAATATTGATAAAGTAATCATACATTCACAATTAGGTCTAGGTATGTATTTTATTTACGCAAAAGAATGCAATAATTTTCAGCGGAGAAAACTCAAGCTTTGAATGAAATGATAAAGCATATGGATGAAGCTGGCAACAATATACTGCTGAGACATGGAAATGTCCACAAATCATTCAAGAATGGTGCTGATATGTAAGATTTGCTTTAACTTGTGTAGAATATGAATTTTCTTGGCGGATCTTTGTGTCGGCGCGTTCCGAGCCGGTGGTAGTTTAATAGATTTGTTAGTTTGTAAACTAGTAAATTGCTACAGTATAATAATTATCATATATGTATTTCAGGGGGCTGGTGGGGCTGTCTCGCTATCGTAATGTATATCGGGGATGTTCGCGGATGCGCATGGTGATTCTTTGTATTCAACAATGCGTAAGCGGTGTGCATCCCTGGTGCGCAGGGTGCGGGGCAGTGCTAACAGTATCCTGTATGATATAATGAATATAATTAAATGATATCGAGCAGACTGAACTGGATGTATATACACATGGGCAGCTGCTACATCATCTCGCACGTGATGTTGTGGGGTGATTCGCCTGTCTTGTGATATGACCGTTTGTTATTTAATTTAATTACTAACATAGATGTAAGTCTTGCTAATCATTTGAGTCTTGGTCACTTTAATAAACATTATTATTATTATGCATAAGATATTTCAAAATATTTGTAGATTACGTGGTAAAACTACAGATCAACTCACCGTACTAAGCGTAGATCCAGTTGTCGCGAGGAAAATAGAACTCAAGTTAACAAATCTGGTGATTCCGAAAACACCAAGGAAATTCATGAATGTGATGAACGGTATGAAAACACTTATTCAATAATCGATTCCTCAATAATATTACTCGATTTAATTATGTCAAAATATATTGCCTTTACTACAGATGTTATCCACGAAGCAACTATGTATTTGGGTGTACATTTATTGGAACTACGTAAGCAATCTCATTTCAAAATATTTCACATTTATTATTTATATATAGATAATTAACTATATTATTTATTCCACAGAGGTTATTAAAATATGCAAGTGTATGAAAAGTGAATTTGTTCAATGTGAAATGTGGTGTGAAGAAATTCTTCGACGAGTTGCAAAACCACCATGCACTTGTTCGCGCCATATATCTATGCAGGACTTGAAAGAAATTCCGTCTTCAGGAAATCTAAATATCTGTCCGGGTACCTCGCGTGTAATAGCACCTGGTCTGGAGTTAGAAGTGACTGAATGCCGATCGACACATAAATCTAATGTCAACACAGAATGCCAGGCATCCAAACCCTTGCGTGGTTGTAATGAGAATACTACAACATCTTATATGCTAGATTCAATATCATACAGTAGAGATAATAGGGGTGAAGCCCCCACACGTATACCAGCACCATCTACGTCCAATTATTCAGTCTCAATCTTAACCAATCCGCCATCGTCACGTCTTCAGTCACGGTGTTCCTCTACTGTTAAATCTCTCTTAATGGAAATATATCCTCAAGATATAAATTATGCTTCTAATCATGAAGATGAATATTTAAATTTCAATATCGTTAGTCCTAAACCGCCTATAATTACAACGCTTTTTACCAACGAATCACCATATCAAATTAAAGTGGATGTTCAAAACTGTGTACAATTTACTGAGATTAATTCTACAGAAGCGATGAAGGATGACGCTAATGGTTCTCTTACATCTTCAATAGGTCACAAAACTTCACAAGAATGTCATAGTTCTCGTAAGTTGAATTTCAGAAATGATGTTGATATATTTATAGTACTATAAAATTATTTAATAAAATAATTTGAACAGGTACCCGAATATCTACTGATAAAATGACCGATTGGCACGCTATGTTGGTAAGTTTATTGTGGAATGTGGAGGCATGGCGAATATGGATTCAGGAAAATATTGATCTTGGCTTAAAATGTCAGGTATCTCCTGACAATTCACCGTGTAAGTATACATACTGTTAATTTTCTGAAAATTTGCAGAACAAAAGTAAAACTTTTTACATTGAACTTGTAATCGTCAGACAGAATGAATCTGTCTCAACTATTCTGGAATTAATATATATTAATCTATAGTGCTATGCCAATAAACATGTGATTTTGAATTTGCAGGTCCGGATAGTTGGACAACATTTCAAAAAAGAATATCTGCGGAGGCACTTCAGTGGCGTCAATATAATATTTTTAGCCGTAAACTCACTCTACGGCTTATTGCACGATATAGAGATAAAGAAGTAAGACTTGAATTCTCGCATTATTGAATTTGTTTAACCTTGTTTATATTATTATTGGGGGGCATCGTCGGGTCCCCGGCCAGTCTAATTAGACTGCTAATCCGGCTCGATATGCGTACCGCAGTGCGGGTTAGGGCGTCCCCCGGAGGCGACGCGTACCGACCCGCCCCCGTCGGTACGAACATCGGCAGTTGCGGCGATGGGGGCCGCCATCCATCACGCCTTGCCCAGTCAGGCGAGTCGAGGAGAGCAGAGTGCCGTGAGTGGAAGGTAAGTTGCACGAGCTGATATCCGTCATGGCGGACAAACAGCTAGACATGCTCTGTGTGACAGAGACCAAGCGAAGGGGCAGCGACGCCTGCGATCTTCCTGGTGGCGGGATGGCTCTGTGGTCTGGTGTGCCACAGAGCGATCGAGCCAGCATGGGGGTAGGAGTGCTGTTGTCCTCTCGCTTGGCCTCAGGTGTGAAGGATTACGGAATGTATGATCTCAGACTTCTTTGGGTCCGTATAAAACTAGGTGTCACCAAGGTATTCATGGTTGTAGCATATGCTCCCGTAGGATCCTCGGTGGCATCAGACCTAGAGAAGTTTTGGGATAATGTTAGGGAAGTTCTGGATATGGCAGAAACCAGTGAACGCGTGATTGTATGCGGAGATTTGAACGGATGGGTGGGGGGGACCAAGCGTCCCGACTATGAGGACGTACTTGGTCCATTTGGTGATAAGAGAGTGAACGACGCAGGTAGGCTCATAGCGGATGTATGCATGGAGAGAAACCTTATTGTGTCAGACACATTTTTCCAACATAAGGACATCCATATGTATACATGGAGAAGGAATGAACAGAAAAGTATAATAGATTTAATTTTGGTAGACAGTCGTCTCCGACGCGAAATATTGGACGCAAGAGCCTACAGGGGCTCCACTCGATACGGACCACTATCTCGTTATTGCGAAATTTAGTGGTCTGTTGAGATAGTGGAGGCACTGGCGAGAGCGTGTCCACTTCGGAGGGCTTGAAAGAATAAAGGTTGAAAGGTTGCAAGAAGAGTGTGTAAGAGAAAAGTATGCAGAGGGTGTCCGAGAACGGCTGACGATGGCAAGCCAGCCGCAATCGGACATTGAAGAATGCTGGAGAGTATTGAAAGAGAGTATGGTAGATACAGCGAAAGAAGTATGTGGAAGTTCAAAGAAGCATAGAAAAACAAATGGTGATGCATGGTGGGATGCGGAAGTGGCAGCTTCCGTAGAGCAAAAGAAGAAAGCGTGGCTGGACTATGTCTCTTCTTTGAATCTGAATGACAGTATGACTGAACAGAAGAAAGAAATATATCGGCAATGTAAGAATGACACCAAGGCCTTAGTGAAAGAGAAACGTGATAGAGCAAATATGAGTGCAGAAGATAGGCTGACTAAAAACTCGGTGTGGTTAGTCAGCCTTCAGAATGAATAAAATAAGGTCTAAAGGTGGAGACATTCTTACACAAACACAAGACGTGTTAAGCCGATGGAGTGAATATTTTGGCGATATGTATGCGGATGCTACGGTTGGCGCCGGTGTCGCATGTGGTTTAGTAGATCAACATTCGACGACGACGTCCTCCGATGGCATCAGTATGGATGAAGTTGAATGGGCGATAAGAAGTTTGAAAAATGGTAAGGCAGCGGGCATTGATATGGTGTCTGCCGAGATGATCAAGCTTGGTGGCTCCTGTGTCTGGGAGGCGTTCCTGTTGCTTCTCAATTTATGTTGGAACTCGGGAATGGTTCCCGGGGACTGGAATAGCGCAGTCATCGTGCCCTTTTTTAAAAACAAGGGTTCACGTTATGGCTGCGCAAATTACAGAGCCATAAGCTTGACCAGTTTGGCAGCAAAAGTGTATGGTAAAATTATTGAAAGGAGAATATGAGGATGGTGTCCGATGGTTTATTGTGTGAGACACAAGGAGGTTTCAGGAGTGGAAGGGGATACATGGATCAAGTATTCTCTCTGCGCAACATTGTGGAGAAGCATCTGGCTCTAGGTCAGAGGGTTTTCTGCAGTTTTGTGGATCTGAAAAGAGCATTTGACACGGTTGTACGAAAGGAACTTTGGGACATTTTACCGGAGTATGGTATTAACGGTAAACTGCTACAGGCTGTGCAGTCCAGTTACATGGGCTGTAGAGCCTGTGTGCGGCTGGATGATGGAATGTCGCCTTGGTTTGACGTTAATATCGGCGTTAAGCAGGGGTGCGTTCTGTCAGCCAGGCTATTTATCATATATCTGGATAAATGTCTCCAAAGGTTGAACGATATGAATGTGGGAGTCCAGATGGGCGATTCAGTTGTCACTGCTCTGCTTTATGCAGATAATGCAGTCCTGCTGGCACAGTCAGCGACTGACCTGCAGACCCTAGTCGGCACAATGACAGAAGATTGTAAGAAAGGGGTCTACGCGTGAATGTGAGTAAAACCAAAATAATGGTCTTTGAAAGAGGTGAAGCCAGAACAGATGTAAGAGTAACAATAGGTAATGATGCACTAGAGCAAGTGGATGAATTTGTATATCTTGGATGTGGATTTAGCCGAGATGGAAGGTACACCACTGATATAGAGCGAAGAGTGAATGCGGGAAATAGAGTGAACGGAGCGTTGAGGCAACTTCTCGGTAGACACCACCTCAGCCAGAAGGCACGTGTAGCAATACATAACGCAGTGCTTGTCCCAACATTACTGTATGGAAGCGAGAGTTGGGTATGCAGAAAAGAGTATGAAAGTAAAATTAATGCGGTCGAAATGCGATCTCTACGGAAAATCTGTGGAGTTAGGCTGACCGATCGCATTCGTAACGACGACGTAAGAGAGCGAGTAGGTATGAAAGAGAGTATTGGTGTAAAGATGCGAAAGGGAATGCTCTGATGGTTCGGACATGTGGAAAGAATGCCGAACGAACGTCTGGTTCAGAAGATATACAATGCGAAATTGGAAGGATGTAGGTATCGGGGGAGACCGAGACTTACCTACCTTGACCAGATTGGTCAGATATTGAAGGTAGGTGGAGTCAAGAGTGTCCGAAACCGGCGAGCGTGTATGAAAAGAATTACGAATGTTGAGGAAGCGAGTGAAGTATGCAAAGATAGAGTTCTCTGGCACTCTGTTCTCTCTGCCTACCCTGCAAGGGATATGGCGTGATGATATATATGTATGTATGTTTATATTAATTTATTCTGATATTACCAACATCCACCAACATTAAAACTTTACTAATATTAGTATTAATATTCAGATTATATCTCGAGGCACCCTTAAAACTGAAAGTTATCATGAATGCGCACGTGGGATGTTGGATATAATCGACATGTTTAATAAATGGACGCAATGGCTAATTTTACTTGTAAGTAGTATTCTTTATAATAAATAATGGCTTGATTTACTGAGACAGTTCATTATATTTAAAGTTGTAAATGTACAAAAGGTAAAGTGGGATCTACACTACAGTTATCATTTGCTTATGTATTTTAATCTTTTAGGTTAAAGAAACTGGTCTGATTAAGCGTCCATGTGGCTCTAAGATGTCTCTAAATATGGTGTAAGTCATAAATCTATCCTATATCAAAGTTGTGAGATTTTAGAAGTTTGTAGATAGATAGTAATGAATCACAAGAGACTTCCTTTTTAAATTACTGTCAGCCTCTATATTGTTATCATCATCATACCACTCAAATCAAATCAGTAAATTGCAACGGAGTAAGTTAGTCAACTAGGATCAACTTAAAAATTGTCCTATAAATACGTATCTTATCAGAATTAATTTAAGGCAAGATGTGATTGATACAGCTTGATAGAGGACCAGAAAGGGAAGAACAATTATTTACGACGCATAGAGGTGTTTATTAATTGGCGCATAATGCCTAGAAATCTATATATCCAGATTCATCGCAATAAAATCATCGCAAGGACGTGTGATGTCTCCTTTATAATTTATACGCCTTATAATTAGATTATTTTTGATGTTATATACATATACGTGCTTTTGTAACGTGTATTTAGTTGTAAGTAGGATCACCTCCTACTATCTAGTAAATATTAATTACAAGTTAAAATATTCCTACTAAAAGATGAACAGGAATATTTTATGATTAGTTTTACCTACTTATAGATAAATAGGTAAGTACACATAATTTCATAAGTTACTCCATCATATCCTTATAAAACAGTTTTAATTTATGAACAGGAGGTGGAACCATTACAAGAAGAATGTCCTGGAATATGTTAACGATTGGATCAATTACAATATGCATTTAAAATTAACTTGGGAGAAAAAATTTGAAACATTTATTACGGGTATGCTTCATGAAATAAATATATATAAATATGCTAATGATATATTTGTAATTAGATTATGTGAATCTTTTTTTTATGATTCGAATAATCAAGTTATGAACTAAATAAATATATAAGAAGTAAACCCTAAATCTACTAATAATTATGACTTCACTGTCCAAGTGATGAGTATTATATTAACATTGTTTTAATAACAAGTGGAATTCCTTTTGAAGACCTAATGAGGTTATAGTTACTAATATATTCGACAATAAGACTAATTTCCTTTCATAAAGATTTAAGTCGCTAAATTTACGCCTGTTCTAACTCTTTTTCATCATCATCTTTTTTGTCATCTTTAGAGTCTGTTCCACGCGTCATTCCAAGTCCGTTGTGGGTAATGAGTGCATGTGGAGCAGTACCGAGTGGTGCGGTCACTGCTGGTATTTTCGACGGAGAAGTCATCTGGCTCGCTCGAACCACACACAAGTAAATCTTATTTATTTAAACAATCTTTAACTATGAATTATATCTTATTGGAACTAATATACGATGCGCTAAAAATCCAGGGCCCCAAATCTGCTAATCAAAACGATCTATGATATAACGATACGATATATTTCATGTGGTGAAGAAGTAAGAATCATCATCATCATCTTAGCTCATATATGTCCCACTACTGGGCTCGAGCCTTCTCCATAATGGGAGGGAAATTGACCTACTACACCACGCTAGTCAAGCATGTTGGTATAGAGTTTTGTTTCGAGTTTTCCTTCTCTTGCATAAATGTTATATGCATTTTATATCCCTTACGATCACCACGGGTAAGATAGGGGGTGGTGAATAGCATTCTTACTCCGTCACCACACGGGAAAAATAATAATGAAATTTATCAACCTTTTCTAGCCTTGTGTATCATAAAAGACGATTAAGGGATACAATATGTGGGCGGATAACATCGGAGCAAGAGAAGAACAACCCAGCATAACATACCTTATATTCAAATAGACAAGCATGGTCACTTTCCTTCCCATTGTGTAGGATCTCCGATACCAACAGTGGCAAAATACTATGATAATGATAAAGTATGTTTTCCATTTGTACTTATTATAAAACACGCGGTTTATAATATCTTGAACGCATAAGCAATCATTATAATAATGGAATATCATTTGCTCAAACAGGGCATATGAAATCAAATCATCATTCTCCTACTCATATTTCTTGGGGTCGATACAATATGTACTCTCCTTTCATAGTAGGTATTGTAAAAATTATTGGCTATAGTTTTATGACCGGCCGCCTGCCAGACGTCAACCCTTTTTGGGAATGTAATTGTGGACCAAACGGCATCAGACGGAGTAGGCCTAGGCCGTTATAAGGCTTTTAGTCGTCTTTTACGACATCCACGAGCAAAATAAGGGTTGGTAGTATTCGTAGCCGCTACCATACAGCTATGTGAATGGCATATGAATCAAATGTGAAATGAAATTTAGCAGTATGCTTGAATACATCATGAAACCGTTATTGGCAATAACGCTGCTTAGGGGACGTCCATTAATCACGTGATCATTTTTTTTGCATTTTTTAACCCCCCCTCCCCCTTGGTGATACCTCATTATATTCTCGAATTTTTGGTTTTTTACATACATACATCCATATCATCACGACATATCCCTTGCAGGGTAGGCAGAGAGAACAGAGTGCCAGAGAACTCTATCCTTGCATACTTCACTCGCTTCCTCAACATTCATAATTCTCTTCATACACGCTCGCCGGTTTCGGAGACTATTGAGTCCACCTTCCTGCAGTACATGACCGATCTGGTCTAGGTAGGTTAGTCTCGGTCTCCCCCGGTACCTACATCCTTCCACTTTCGCATTGTATATCTTCTTAACCAGACGTTCGTTCGGCATTCTTTCCACATATCCGAACCATCGGAGCATTCCCTTTCAGCATCTTTACACCAATTGGTTTAGCTTTTTATACTTCGCAAAAAGGTCTTTATACAGATCACCTACTTTAAACTTCGTTCGTTGCCTGGCAACAGCAAGTCAAAGTCACACTACACGCCGCTTTTCAGTTTAGAAATCGCAGCGTTTGACGAAAAAATAAATACACGTGATATCTTACTACACCCAACCCCAACCTTGTGATATTTCGTGATTTTTGTCAAACCAAAAACTAAGACCAACCTGATTAATGGACGGCCCATTAGGAGAGTATTTCAGTTCATTATTTTTATTTCAGATTATTATACTATTTCCATTTCTTTATTTTCTCGATGACAGCTCCTGTGGAAACTTGAACGAGCGTCTTTTTTATATTATGTATACATTATTTAATAAAAATATGACGCTTACGGGCGTACAAGGTCATAGCAGAGTCGGCGAAACTAATAGGGATGGAGCTATCGATAAACGTAACACGATAAGAGACCCGATATTTTTTTACAAAGTGTAAGAAACTAAACTATTGCCGGATAATTTTATACAAATTTATTAACTAATATTACATTTCATTGCAAGACTAGCGGCCCGACCCGGCTTCGCACGGGTGGACATTTAGTTTTTAAACATTTTGGCATAAACGTGCAGGAAATGCATGACATACTTAAATAATAATGTATTTAGCAATAGTGTATCGCTAGCTCTCGTTGGGTACGGGACTTGATGATTGAAAACAAAATGATAACAGAATAAATGACATCAACGGGTAATTTAAAAATAAAACATTTCACTGAGGTTTAGAGTATAAGTATACTAAAAAAAAATTCCTCTCTAACTTCCTTTGCCCCGAAGGAAGTCATTTAATTGGAATAGGCTATTGAATCTACGTACGTTATTAAAAAAAAAAACTTTTTAATAATATGAAGAATAACTTTTCCAGTCGCGCAACACATACCGTTGGTTTCACCAGTCCATTTTTTAGCAAAACATTTGGAGCAAATATTATTCATTGCTACGATTTGGATGCTGTTCTGATGAGCATAATGAATTTGTGGATCTTAGCTGAATGCCGATCTATTACTATGTGCTAATATTCTATTGCGCGTTCTAGTTTTTAACGACTGTTGCCTATCTTTCTGTGCCATAAGTCGCTGCGAGCGTTCCGCGCTAGATTCCCGTGCATGCATTTGCGAGTTTCTAACTCTATTCTCAGCGAGACGTTAACGTTAGGTTCAACGTTAGATTCCCTTGCACGTGCTCGTGAGATTCTATCTGTATTTTCAGCAACTGCGAGCATTCGGCGCTAGATTTCCTTGCGCCATGGCATTGCGTGTACTCGTCAGATTATGGCCCGGTTTTCAGCAAAGCGCTATGAACGTTCAGCGCTAGATTTTCTGGTTCGCGACTACGATACGTACTCTCTCTGACTTGCAAGACGATTTGAATTTTCAGAAGAAGATTCTCCGATACGACGTATTTTTGCTAATCTCGCTTGGGAACTATTTTGAGATAGCTGCGACTTTCTTTTTCTAGGAATATTGTTAGATTCTTTTTATAGAAAAGTTTGAATAAACTATAGTCTATAAAATATAGCTTGATCTCTGTGACAGTTCTCACTAGTCCCGCACGCTGACGATGCAGTCCGTATTTTTGTCGATATAATTCCTTATTTTTTATAGTTATTTGCTACTGCAATTGAAAAACGATACATGAAAATCTTATTGAACTGCAATCAAATAGATGGATGAATCGATTATAAATTCAAAACAATTTATGAAAATCTTATTGAATTTAAATTAATGGATTTTATTTAATTTAAACTAAAGCTGTTAATTAATTCTTTTTATTATTCGAAAGGAATACATCCAAGTTCATCCTCACTATTATCATCACAGCTGGAGCATTCCTGTAGGTTGATGATGAGTTCTTGGTCACAGATTATTTCATGAATAATCATGTTTATTTTATAAAAGAAATTATCTTTTTAATATAATAGAAATGGTCTTATTAATATTATAACTGATGTCTGAATGTAGTATTCATTTAGTATTAACACAATTTACTTATTTTATAGAATAACCATGTGGTTTATATAGGTAATGTATTGGTTTTACTTGTTTTATAAATAATTAATAAGAATGTTATCGATTTACGTTTATCGATTGCCCCATCTCTATCTTATTCTCAGATCAGTATGATCTTGTACTTGCGTAAGCATCATACTTTTATAAAATGGTTACTAAGTATTTTAAAACATATGAGGTACTAGTTTTGGTGTAAATATTCTTATTTTTATATTCAGTTGAGATATAACTGGCACCTAAAGAATGAAAATATAGGCGATATAATCAATTGTGGTAGGACCACGCTGTTGACAGTTTTCTATCTACAGCCGCGAGCCGGTCCGTCCGTGGTAGTACCACACTCTCGCAGAAGATGGATGTCTGAGTAGTGGCAATGTGCTATTGCACTTCGTTCGGTGAACGAGACAGCCGGAAGCCCAACTGGGTGGGCTTGGGGATTTTATTGGTAGGCAGCGGCCCAAACTATACCCTTGGTATTACAAAGGTTCATGGGCGGTAGTGACTTTTACCATCAGGTGTGCTGCTTGCTCGTTTGCCACCATAAGCAATAAAAAAAAATACAAATTAAAATTGTAATAATAACGCGTATTTATAATTACTTCATCGTTTTTATCGCTATCTGTCACAGAGATCAAGCTATATTTTAAGGACTATAATTTATAAGTAGTTCTGAAAAGAACTTTTTAACCAGAAGGTCTAAATCAGAGGTGTCAAACTCAATTTTGCAGAAGGCCATATATTAAAAATTGAATTCGTAGACGGTTCAGATGGAATATAAAAAAAATAACTAAATTATTATAATATTTATTTTATTTATTAAATTATATTGTATGTAATATACGGTTGTTAAAAATCATAGCGATCGAGGGCCTTATTGATACGGCCCAGAGGCCGGATGCGGGCCGTATCTTTCACATGACTGGTTGAAATAGTTTTGAAAAACTTTTTTAATGATTTTTTTGATGATGAGTTGAAATATGTAGTTCTAATAAGAACTATTGGTAATAACTACTAAGTACGTAGTAGTTCTGAAAAGAATTAAATACGTGCTAATACAAAAAATATTTCTTCAAAATTATTCAACTTTGGTCACGTCCCGTCCACTGCTTAGGGAGCCTAATTCATAGATGTTACCCGCTCCTACGCTCCGGCGTGTCACGGCGCCGGCGTAGCGGCGAATTAATTTTATTTCAATTTTATTAAACTCGTAATATCTTTCGAATGGAATGTCCGATTTTCATAAACTAAAGAGTAATTTACAGGTATTTAAACAGCCTTGCTTGAGAAATTATTTATTTAGGTAAAGATTAAGGCACAACGGTATAAATAACTTGGTCTGATTTAGGGCGGCATTCTATTAAATTTTAAAATGTTAAAAGTACTTATAGTGACATAACTACAATACCTAGACACATGCTATTGCGATATTTTTGTAGATATTCATATCCGATTACGAAATGAAAAATGATGTCGCAAGCGGGATTCGAACCCGCGCCTATTGGGATTCCGGCCCAATCGTGCTGCCACTACACTACCGCGACTAATTGTAGGACATGCAAATTTCATTTCGTATTGTATTTACGTCTTAACCCATTCCTCCCCACTGTCCTATTTTTAGGACACTATATTATTATTTTTCATTTTTCATGTTATTGCTTTTATTTTATAAATTTCTAGTGAAATTCGTACTTGTACACTATTTTTCTAACAAAATATATTTTTTACGCTGTAAAAAATGTTTACGTAAATTTAATGTAATTTATTCTAATTGATAATTTTTTCGCCTCAAAAAGAGCAGTATGTTCCGATTTTATATACCGCTAAAGAAAAATGTGATCCACTTTAAAATACAACATAATACTGATTGATAGATCTCTACCAAATATATAATAAATAAAAACAACAACAAAATATAATTATGGAACAAGTGGTATACATTCAAAATAAGCTGTCCCATAAATATGACATTGGGAACATGTCTATACAATTAGCCGCGAAAGAGTGTTCGATCCTGTTACGCTAAGTATAGGTTCATAAATGTCAATTGTTTGTTTCTTGTGAGTGCTTGTTTGTTTCTTGTAAAGTTTACATTAGTCGATAAGTGTACGCCGAACGCAGTACATCTCGTGATACAATTGTGATTTATTTATCGATCTTGAGTTAAAAATTTAGGAATTGTTTATAAGATTGAAGAAAGGGAGCACGTTATTGACAGTCTCTGTCTACAGCTGCAGGCCGGTCCGTCCGGGGTACTACCAGACTCTCGCAGAAGATCGACGTCTGAGTAATTGCAATATACTTTTGCGCTCCGTTCGGTGAGCAAGAGAGCCGGGGGCCCAATTGAGTGGGTTTCGGGTGATACTGGTAAGCACCGGTCTATCTATAGCTATACCCTTAGTATGCTGCTCGGTAAAAAAAAGAAACCTTTATTGGAGTAGCGATGACGATGTACACATTTCATTTGATGAACGAGCAATGCCTCGTAATCATTTTGATAAAATTAAATCGTGTTTACATTTCAATGACAACTCAAGAATTGATAATACTGACAAAAGTTTCAAAATTCGCCCATTTATCGATAAAGCTCATATCATCATATCAAATCATTCTGAAAGTTTTGAATCCAATTTAGCTGTTGATCGCTAAATACTTGGTCATCATGGGATCAAACAATTTATAAAAGGTAAACCAGTGAGGTATGAATACAAGCTTTGGGTACTGTGTAGAGTCAGCGGATATTGTTATAACTTTTCGCAAGAAAGCTTTCTTTTTTGCTAGTAGCAAGGACGCTCAGATCTCTAATAGTACTGACGATGGCTTCGGTTCAAGAGTTGTAAAAAAGTTACTCGCAGTAGGTACAGATCCCAGCGTACATGTAGTCTACATCGATAACTTCTTCACCATCATGCAATTGTTGATTGATATGAAATCTGAAGGGTTCAGAGCTACAGGGACAGTCAGAGATAATAGGACTAAGAAATGTCCTATCATAATCAAACAAGAAATGAAGAAGAAACGCCGAGGGCATACCGATCATCGCTTTGATAGAAATAATGAAATATTGTACGTAAAATGGCACGACAACAATGTAGTATGTCTCCTGGCTAATTTTGATACTGTTGAACCCTTTATGAAAACTAATAGGTACTCAAGACAGAAAGGGCCAAAGTAGCCGTGAATCAATTTTTTTTTCATAATTATAACAAAAACGGAGAGGGAGAGGTGGGAGTAGTAAACATGACTGGCTAATTTCTAAATATCCAATCCCCTTTAGAGGTAAAACATGGTATTGGCCTTTAGTCATCCATGTTTTAGATACATATGTACTTAGTGAATGCATTATTTACGAACAGGTAAATAAAGACGTGACTATACCTCTGCTAGATTATAGAAGAAGGATTTGTTTTTCTTGGATGAAAAAATGGGAAGGCAAAGCAAGTTAACCTACACCAGGTTGTTCAGAAGTTCTTTTACAGCCTGTTAGGTTTTAAAATTTTGGTCACTATATGACAAAGACGGACAAACAGAGGCGTTGCCAAGGACTAGGTTGTAAAAAAAACCTTTAACCTTTTGTGCTAAATGTGAAAAATACACTTTGCAGTGATTGTTTCAAACCTTATCATACAAAATAAGCTCATAAAATGTTATTTTCGCAATGTTTGCGGACATAGTTTTTGAATAAAGCTCATTTTCTTATAATTATTAATTCTCTTTATTTCTAATCACATGTCCCCGTTGTCATATTTATAGGACGGGCTGACTCAGCGAAAATGATATTATTTTTGACTTTCTTTTGTCATATTACTTTTTCTTATTTTATTAAGAACTTAATTTAAAAATTTCATCAAAATATTCCCATTTTTTCGATGCTTGGGAAGTAATGGGTTAAGGTGACGGTATGCTATCTACCCGACAATGTTTACACATTGTTATAGGCTTAATACTTCAAACTTTACAGTTAGAATTGTATTAAACGATGACACAACCTTGTTATTTAAATTACTGAAATTTAGCATTTAATATGCTTAATTATTTATAAAATCCGATTACGAAATGAAAAATGATGTCGCAAGCGGGATTCGAACCCGCGCCTATTGGGATTCCGGCCCAATCGTGCTGCCACTACACTACCGCGACTAATTGTAGGACATGCAAATTTCATTTCGTATTGTATTTACGTCTTAAGGTGACGGTATGCTATCTACCCGACAATGTTTACACATTGTTATAGGCTTAATACTTCAAACTTTACAGTTAGAATTGTATTAATACGAAATGAAATTTGCATGTCCTACAATTAGTCGCGGTAGTGTAGTGGCAGCACGATTGGGCCAGAATCCCAATAGGCGCGGGTTCGAATCCCGCTTGCGACATCATTTTTCATTTCGTAATCGGATTTTATAAATAATTAAGCATATTAAATGCTAAATTTCAGTAATTTAAATAACAAGGTTGTGTCATCGTTTAATACAATTCTAACTGTAAAGTTTGAAGTATTAAGCCTATAACAATGTGTAAACATTGTCGGGTAGATAGCATACCGTCACCTTAAGACGTAAATACAATACGAAATGAAATTTGCATGTCCTACAATTAGTCGCGGTAGTGTAGTGGCAGCACGATTGGGCCGGAATCCCAATAGGAGCGGGTTCGAATCCCGCTTGTGACATCATTTTTCATTTCGTAATCGGATTTTATAAATAATTAAGCATATTAAAAGCTAAATTTCAGTAATTTAAATAACAAGGTTGTGTCATCGTTTAATACAATTCTAACTGTAAAGTTTGAAGTATTAAGCCTATAACAATGTGTAAACATTGTCGGGTAGATAGCATACCGTCACCTTAAGACGTAAATACAATACGAAATGAAATTTGCATGTCCTACAATTAGTCGCGGTAGTGTAGTGGCAGCACGATTGGGCCGGCATCCCAATAGGCGCGGGTTCGAATCCCGCTTGCGTCATCATTTTTCATTTCGTAATCGGATTTTATAAATAATTAAGCATATTAAATGCTAAATTTCAGTAATTTAAATAACAAGGTTGTGTCATCGTTTAATACAATTCTAACTGTAAAGTTTGAAGTATTAAGCCTATAACAATGTGTAAACATTGTCGGGTAGATAGCATACCGTCACCTTAAGACGTAAATACAATACGAAATGAAATTTGCATGTCCTACAATTAGTCGCGGTAGTGTAGTGGCAGCACGATTGGGCCGGAATCCCAATAGGCGCGGGTTCGAATCCCGCTTGCGACATCATTTTTCATTTCGTAATCGGATTTTATAAATAATTAAGCATATTAAATGCTAAATTTCAGTAATTTAGATATTCATATGTTCTTTAATATTGTGAAAGATTTTTTTGTTCTATCATCAATAGTTTCCGCAGCACATGCGATGAAAGATATTTTATAGGCATTTTTTTGCACCTTGGGTAACATTATTGTAGTTTTAGTAGGGATCCTTATTTTTTCTTGCAATTAAAATAGCCTATACTAATCAGTGATAATGTAGCATTTAAATGGTGAAAGAAGGTTTGAAATCGGTCCAGTGCTTTTTGAGCCAATTCGTTACAAACATACTTACATACAAACCTTTCCTCTTTATAATATTAGTATAGATGTAATTATATTATGTTGATTGTTCATTTATTTACATACATACATACATACATATCATCACGCCATATCCCTTGCAGGGTAGGCAGAGAGAACAGAGTGCCAGAGAACTCTATCTCTGCATACTTCACTCGCTTCCTCAACATTCATAATTCTCTTCATACACGCTCGCCGGTTTCGGAGACTCTTGACTTCACCTTCCTTCAGTACATGACCGATCTGGTCTAGGTAGGTTAGTCTCGGTCTCCCTCGATACCTACATCCTTCCACTTTCGCATTGTATATCTTCTTAACCAGGCGTTCGTTCGGCATTCTTTCCACATGTCCGAACCATCGGAGCATTCCCTTTCGCATCTTTACACCAATACTCTCTTTCATACCTACTCGCTCTCTTACGTCGTCGTTACGAATGCGGTCGGTCAGCCTAACTCCACAGATTTTCCGCAGAGATCGCATTTCGACCGCATTAATTTTACTATCATACTCTTTTCTGCATACCCAACTCTCGCTTCCATACAGTAATGTTGGGACAAGCACTGCGTTATGTATTGCTACACGTGCCTTCTGGCTGAAGTGGTGGCTGCCGAAAAGTTGCCCCAACGCTCCGTTCACTCTATTTCCCGCATTCACTCTTCGCTCTATATCAGTGGTGTACCTTCCATCTCGGCTAAATCCACATCCAAGATATACAAATTCATCCACTTGCTCTAGTACATCATTACCTATTGTTACTCTTACATCTGTCCTGGTTTTATCTCTTTCAAAGACCATTATTTTGGTTTTGCTCACATTCACGCGTAGACCCCTTTTCTTACAATCTTCTGTCATTGTGTCGACTAGGGTCTGCAGGTCAGTCGCTGACTGTGCCAGCAGGACTGCATCATCTGCATATAGCAGAGCAGTGACCACTGAGTCGCCCATCTGGACTCCCACATTCATATCGTTCAACCTTTGAAGACATTTATCCAGATATATGATAAACAGCCTGGCTGACAGAACGCACCCCTGCTTAACGCCGATATTGACGTCAAACCAAGGCGACATTCCATCATCCAGCCGCACACAGGCTCTACAGCCCATGTAACTGGACTGCACAGCCTGTAGCAGTTTACCGTTAATACCATACTCCGGTAAAATGTCCCAAAGTTCCTTTCGTACAACCGTGTCAAATGCTCTCTCCAGATCCACAAAACTGCAGAAAACCCTCTGACCTAGAGCCAGATGCTTCTCCACAATGTTGCGCAGAGAGAACACTTGATCCATGCATCCCCTTCCACTCCTGAAACCTCCTTGTGTCTCACACAGTAAACCATCGGACACCATCCTCATTCTCCTTTCAATAACTTTTCCATACACTTTTGCTGCCAAACTGGTCAAGCTTATGGCTCTGTAATTTGCGCAGTCATAACGTGAACCCTTGTTTTTAAACAAAGGCACGATGACTGCGCTATTCCAGTCCCTGGGAACCATTCCCGAGCTCCAACATAAATTGAGGAGCAACAGGAACGCCTCCCAGACACAAGAGCCACCGAGCTTGATCATCTCGGCAGACACCATATCAATGCCCGCTGCCTTACCATTTTTCAAACTTCTTATCGCCCATTCAACTTCATCCATACTGATGCCATCGGAGGACGCCGTTGTCGAATGTTGATCTACTAAACCACATCCAACACCGGCGCCAACCGTAGCATCCGCATACATATCGCCAAAATATTCACTCCATCGGCTTAACACGTCTTGTGTTTGTGTAAGAATGTCTCCACCTTTAGACCTTATTTTATTCATTCTGAAGGCTGACCAACCACCCCGAGACCTCTTCACCTCCCTCCAAAAGAGTTTGGTGTTACCCTCGAAGTTTTTAGTCAGCCTATCTTCTGCACTCATACTTGCTCTATCACGTTTCTCTTTCACTAAGGCCTTGGTGTCATTCTTACATTGCCGATATATTTCTTTCTTCTGTTCAGTCATACTGTCATTCAGATTCAAAGAAGAGACATAGTCCAGCCACGCTTTCTTCTTTTGCTCTACGGAAGCTGCCACTTCCGCATCCCACCATGCATCACCATTTGTTTTTCTATGCTTCTTTGAACTTCCACATACTTCTTTCGCTGTATCTACCATACTCTCTTTCAATACTCTCCAGCATTCTTCAATGTCTGATTGCGGCTGGCTTGCCATCGTCAGCCGTTCTCGGACACCCTCTGCATACTTTTCTCTTACACACTCCTCTTGCAACCTTTCAACCTTTATTCTTTCAAGCCCTCCGAAGTGGACACGCTCTCGCCAGTGCCTCCACTTTCTGAACAGTCCACTAAATCTCGCAATAACGAGATAGTGGTCCGTGTCGACTGTGGGGCCCCTGTAGGCTCTTGCGTCCAATATTTTGCTTCGGAGGCGACTGTCTACCAAAATTAAATCTATTATGCTTTTCTGTTCATTCCTTCTCCATGTATACATATGGATGTCATTTATTCATTTATTTATTTTAATCAAAATCTGATGAATCGCCACTATCACTCGATGAGCTCTCCTCAACATTTATTATAAGTTCCTGTATTTCTATATTATCTAATGCCACATGAATTTCCCAATCCGACGCTATAATGTTTTGGGTTCTTCTCACAATTTTTTCCTAGTGTTCGGTGGTTACTTCCGCACATGCATTTTTTAATAAATCTAACATCTTGTTTACCGTAAAAGGGGGATGGGTATTGTTTCGAGCGGCGTGTCCTTTGATTTGTGCCCATATTAGTTCTATAGCATTGTACTGGCAATGATACGGCGGAAGTCGAAGAACCCAATGACCACATTCGGCAGCTATTTCGTCGGTAATATATCTTTTAGGGAGGCTTTTTTTAGATTTTAAAATATTCACTAATTGTACTTTTAATAAAGTATCATCCACATTTTCGCCATGACGTTTGAGCCAGTCAATTATCTCTTGTTTTTTATTGGCCTGCGTCGGCATTTTATCAATTTGTCTAGAGTGATATGTAGCGTTGTCCATAATAATTATCGACGGTTCTTCCAGAGATTGCACCATTTCTTTGAACCATCCTTCGTAAATCGCCGCGTTCATTTCTTCGTGGTAGTCCACTGTTTTCTTGGATTTAAAGGCCAGTAAAGCATCGGACACGAATCCTTTCGTAGACCCTGCATGTCATATGATAAGGCGTTCACCTTTTCTCATTGGCACTGAACTAGTGGAAGCGGCGGTATCGTCAGTCCAGTTCTTCGATACTGTGTGGTTTGCATTTAACCAAGTCTCGTCAGTGAAAATAACATTTGACCAATCTGATATCTTTTTGGCTTCGCTCAAAAATTCGCAGCGAGCCATAGCAACGTCGTGACGCTCCAACAATATTTTACGTTTGTCCGATTTTTTATAAGAAAATCCAATTTCTTTCAAAACTAAGCTTAATGACGATTTTTGGCCATGGAACAAACCATGTTCACGTAAAGAAACAACAAGTTTTTTAAGTGTTGGAATTTCTTTGCGCAAGTAATAGTCATATATATGATGACGAATAGCGTCAGCGTCGAAGTTGTCAACCGATGTCACACGACGTGGTTGGCGTTTCTTCTTCGGCGTACGAAGCTTATTTGCTTGCATGCCGTTTGTACCGTAAGCTTCGGTAGTAATTTTTGAAACAGTAGGTCCACTAATTCCTAATGCGGCCGCAACACGCTCTCGCACTTGCGACAGTGGTAATAGCGGGCCACCATTTTGATATTTTGCTTCAAAGTAATTACGAACCTTGATCACCAGTTCTCTCGCCTGACTTTTCAGAACAGATCCTTTAGGCATTTTGATATTTGATAGCTGGGCAGCAATCAACATGGAGGAACACAAAATACACAACGTAACGTATGGATAATGTGAAAAAACTCAGCGAACAGAAATGTAATGACCATATAGCACGACCGTCTTGTTGCGAGTGACAGATTAAAACAAATACAAAATAGCGGTGGATCATTGAGTATTCCCAGCTTGAAAAAATATATTTGAATGTTTTTGTTGAATTTGTCTTTGTTCAAAACATATATGCGATCGATATCATTACTTATTTGGTCACAACACTACAACTACCAAATTAGAACTGTCATCGAGAAAATAAAGAAATGGAAATAGTATAATAGGCAATAAATTACGAATATTTGTCGTTTTATTTTACAATAATAATAACAATTTGTAGGCGACAAGTGCTACCTGCTGCGCTTCATCCATCAAAGCATTGCTGTATTTTATATGCGGATGGAGGAAGTTATCTTTACACCAAGTATCAGGTAAACTATTAAATATCAAGTAATATCGTGGATCAGATAACTAAAAATTTTCTAGATATTTTTAAATATCTTTTAGACATTTTTTAAAAAAAGAATTGTTCTGAATAGGGATTATATCCTTGAATTGCAGAAATATGCAATTAAGAACCAACTTACTGACTAATACCTGCTTTGAAAAACCAAACTATTGAAATTGGAAGCGACTACTTTTACAACATCAATTTAAGCATCACGCTTTATGATTTTATAATAAAACAAACTCGCAAATTAAAGTAAAGCGCGTTTATATAGAACTTTGGTTTTCACCAGGTAATATTTAAATTTAAATCTTTTGTAAATCTCTTCTAATGACTATATCAAACACAATTATAGTGACATTTTACCGTTAATTAGTTTATGTAAAAATGCCTATGATTCTTCTCAAAAATATAAGTTCTCATATGCATCCCTGTGATAATATTTTATTTCTCAATAAAATTTACTATATTCTAGGTTATGTGCAATATAGAAGTGGATTGGGTGGCATGGCGAGGCGGCAAGGTTAATGAACAGGCCATCCTGGTAGCAGAAGATACATATGCAGGCCGAGTGCTGCATCGTGGCTCGCATCTTGTGGGATCAGTACTAGCCCCACTCTACTGCTGCCAGGTCAACATTTTCGGACGACCTTTAAGCTTCAATTGTTACGAGCTACTAGTCCAATCAGAAAAACCCACAGAATAAACAAACATTGATTAACAGGGATTCGAAATTCTTTGCGACTATATTTGACAAGATTCAGAATGTCTTAAGTCAAAATTATATCAGCATGTAATAAAAGGAAAAGGGTACTTATACTTTTATAAGAACAAGATATTCGGCGTCACAATACTTTAAGGTGCTAATTATTGAGCGCTTATTATTTTAAAGATTTATCGAAATTAACACAGCTTAACGTGGATGGCGAGTTGTCTATAATTTTTTTGCTATTATTGGCAGCTTACCAAGATATTTATGGTCAGCGTGAATCATGTCCTTTCATCATCAGCGTGAATCATGTCACGGTCAGGGGGACTTTGAGGTTCACTTTGTTTCCTAAATTGTACAATAGTTACTTCTATTGAAATTAAGCATATTGTAATGTGAAATTAACTTTGTGAACATCCGTAATATATTATATTTACGTATATATCTATTTATTATATTTACGTCTTTATACATTTTATCCTCTTGTTTTATTAATGCCCTTCCTTTATCTAGAAAATCATTGCATTAAAAATTCTTATCAGGGCATCCTTGGAACCTGTATCGCGTAGATTCGCATAATGTTGATGATTTTTCTAACACATGCCGACAAATTATTAATATTAATTTTAAAAGGCAGGTTTCATCATCAAAACCATATTAAAATGAGTGTTCAAGTTTAAGATTTACATGAACACCTTGGCTGATTACTACAAGAATATATTTTGAAGGCTATATCTATTTTTAGGACTGAACCAGTAGCTTTTGGAAACATATATAGTTTATTTTTTTAGTTATCAGTTCCATTTTTTTTATAATCAAGAAATCATGCCCTGATCAACTCTTCAGAATACCATGGCAAAAATGATCCATGTGAAGAAAATTATGTCATCTACTTAACAGAAGAATTTAGCATTTACAATGGGGTTTCATGAATTTCGTAAATAGTGGATCCAAGCTGCTGCCTTGTAGAGGTTTTGCAAGATGCTAGCTCTCTCCGGTACAATATGTTGCAGCACTCTCCCGGAGGCTTATCTACATCCACCCAATCCACTATCCCCAACCCGCTTACCAAACAATGTGACTATAACATTATAATATTCTGTCTATGGTCTAAGTTGCAAAGTCTAGAATGCGAATCAGGACGTCGAGTTCTAGATGCATTTAAAATTTTTGGTATCATTGACAGCTTCCCATGATATTGATCATCAGCGTGTTTAGAATCATTACACTAAGGGGCCATTCATAAATTATGTAAGACATTTAGTTGTTGACTGAATATTATAACTTCTTACTTATAGGCTGGGTAGTGAACATTACGTAAGATATTAAATTGAAAATTACTAATTTTAGTCAAAATGTGATAGATTAATAAGATTAATGTTATTGCAGAGAGTTAATGATACCTACTTGTAGTAAGAAGATTGAAATGAAAGATATTTTCAGAATAAACGGAATTATATTTGATCAATAGGGGAATTTGAATTTAATCATATTGTTATAGGTAAAATTAGCTTTATGAATACCCAAAAAAAATTGTGGAAACACCTAATATTTTGTAAACGCAAACTACCTGCTAATATAATTAAATTGTAGAATACTTACGACCTTCAATTAAATAATTAATATACCTCTCCTGCCATTCCAAATATTATTGCATTGAAATTTTTAAGTACAATTTCTAACAAATGTATACGCGTTTTAATAAAAATTAATACTGTGTTCTTATTTTGTGATTGTTTAGTATTTTTATTGAATACATTTACATTTTTACTCATTTTAACCTCTTGTTTTGTTAATTCTCTTCCACTTTTTCTAAATCTGTCTCCACCTTTTCTACAATTCCTTTAGTGCCAGATAGTCTTATTAGATCTCCAGTTTGGAATATGTCCGTTGCATATGCTGCGCCTACAATACAAGGTAAGCCATATTCTCTGGCTATTACTGCACCTACAGACAAGAAAAATCTTCAAATATTATTTCAATTTGTTTTGTAAACTGTCTATATTATTTCTCAGAAGAATTTTTTAGCATTACGAAATATCATTCATATTAATGGATCAATTTTAATATTTGATATACCATTTAGAAGATTAGTTTCATATTCATTGACGAAAAATATTAAAATATAAAAGAATGTATGTTTCAAAAAATTAGTGAGGCTGGAGCGTGTTTCAAACTTCAAGTACATCCCTACTAATATATAAATGTGAATGTAAGTTTGTTTGTTACGCTTTCACGCTAAAACTACTCAACCGATCATCATGAAACATTGTACACATATTCTTGGAGGTATTAAAAGTAACATAGGATACTTTTTATTAAAAAAAAAATCATAATTTTTATATGAAAAATAAAAAAAATTGTTTGTCAAAAAATCTCAAAATCTAGCTTCTTCAACGCCATCTAGCAGTCCAGTAATGAAGTTCCAACCCTGAGTATTGTAATACCGCTGCACTGTATTATCGAAGGTCAAAAATAAAAATAGGGGATCGAAAACTTTAGGAAAGTAACCTTTTACGCGGGCGAAGCCGCGGGCAGAAGCTAGTATTATATATATATATATCAAAGTGTATAAATATGCTGTAACTAACCTATCTATCAACCCATAGACGTCCACTATTGGACATAGGCCTCCCCACGAGGATGCTAGTCAGAACGGTTGGTTGTCCTACTCAGCGTCAACCGTTTTGTGATCACCACTCGAGAGTCTTTCTTCTCCAACGATTGCCCGCTCAACGTATATGGCGTGCCCATCGCTATTTTAAGGTGATAACTCTTCGGGCTATGTCGGTTATACCGATCGGTAGAGAAATACCTAGCATAACCCTTTCTAGCTTTGTTTGAAGCAACATCCACATGGATATACAATGGGTAACCTATCAGGTTACAGAGAAGCCAAATTTTGGTCCCGGGGGTTTGGTCTACTAGTGGTGTAGAAAACAATAGTTTATGGAGGCAACATGTGCCCTTTCAACATCCCAAAAATTTTGAAAAATAAATGAATCCAAGGATTTATATAGTGACTAATGCATACTAACCATGTGATATAAGTCCGCCGAGTTCAGTGACGATGCCTGTGAGGAGTGGAAAGTATGGTGACCAGCCGATATCCGTGGCATGAGTTATTAGGATATCCCCACGTTGCAGTTGACCTATCTGTGAAATCAAATCTTATCTTAGTTATTCTACACGTCATTTGAAATAATTTCATGTGTAAGTAAGAATAACAGATATCCACAACTACATGATTTAAGTAGATGACCACTGTTACGGAAAACAAACTCGAGATATAATTCTTATATCCGCCTGGTCAGCTTGACATAATAGGCGAATGTCCCTCCTTGTCAGGAAAATGTAGTGGTCAAAACCAATGATGGAACTAAAAATAAGAAAGATAAATATATCTTTCTTGAGTTATTAAATTAATTTTAACTGCTCAAATGACGTAATAATCTGAGTGCCAATCTTTCTGAAACATTTCTTTCTTCCACAATTTTTTGTTCGGAGCCTAGTTATTTGTTATTAACTTGTATGGTGGCGGCTACGTATAATATTGCACGTAAGTTTACACGAAGTATTAAGTCTATACAATGTGTAAACATTGTCGGGTAGATGGCACACGTCACCTTAAAGACGTAAATATGATACGAAGCGAGATTTAAATATCCTACAATAGTTCACGGCGGTGTAAGTAGCAGCACGATTGGGCCGGACTCCCAATAGGTGCGGGTTCGAATACCGCTTGTGACATCATTTTTCGCTTCGTAATCACGTTTTTATACAGGATTTATTTCTTAATAAATGTCTTATCTTTTAAAACATTAATAATAATAATATCCGTGTGGTGACGGAGTAAGAATACTATTCACCACCCCGTATCTTACCCGTGGGTGATCGTACGAGACGACTAAGGGATATAAAACGCATATAACATCTATACGAGAGAAGGAAAACTCGAAACAAAACCCTATACCAACCGCCTGACCAGTGCGGTATAGTAGGTCAATTTCCCTCCCATTATGGAGGAGGCCCGAACCCAACAGTGGGACATTTATGGGCTGTGATGATGATGAATAATAATAAAACGGCAGTTAGGTGGATATGTGAAGTTATGAGTATGTTTTTTTTATTGCTTTTGGTGGCAGACGAGCACGCAGATGGTAAGTGTTACTACCGCCCGTGGACCTTTGCCTACCCTTAAAAATCCCAAACCCACCCAGAAAGGTCAGATTAAATATTTTTATGTCGTCAATGCTTATTACCTCGGAAAGACTTTTAACAACGCAAGCCCTAGCGATCACCTCGCCTCCGCATACAGATGTGGCCGTTATCTTGACATCGCCAGCTCTCACCATTGGACTAATTTGTTGTAAATTTTCTACCCAACCAGTATTAATTTCTGCAAACTTTAGTTTACACCATCCTGTCCGGTACTGCTGACGTTGGAGTGCCCTGCCGATTATTTTATACAGTTATTTTTATCCTGAAATTATCTTTATAGTATAAATATGTTCAATCATGATAATTACTTCGATGTTATACAATTGAAACGATGATGTAAGTCATATCCAGTAGCGGCTGTACCTTAAGTGCGCTCGTGCGCTGAACCACCAATTCAAAACATTTAAAAATTGCAAAATATTACTTCTTTTTTATTTTTAAATTACCATATTAATATTTATTTTTTCAACATACAAAAACATATAACAAATAAAATTTTCAATTATGACGAAACAATTTAAGCGCTTTGCTAAACTATTAAAACTTATTTTCCCTGTAAAGAAAAATTTTACGTCGTACGAACGTAGACTGCTAATATGAGTACTTGTATGAGTTACGAGCTAATATGCCTGGCATGTGAATCAAAAGATAGCACATAGAAATGTATCGAGTAATGAGCCTGATCTCGAACGCCGCACGCGGACCGAACATTACCGAGAGCGCCCGATGTCGCCAACGGCGGCCATTTAAAACAAGAGTACAAATCGAAACATAAAGCATTTACGCGAAGTTTTAAAAGTAAAATGTAATGTCGTGACGATTTAAAGTATAAAAAATATTTACAAATAATAAAAAAATAACATATTTTATGTAAATTGTTGTTTTATTGCAATTTCTAATCTTAATACTTAGTGACCAAGTAAAGTGCACCACCAGTTCGATAACCCACCAGCCGCCACTGGTCACATCATCCGATATCGGATACGGTGACATCTTACATTGCAAAAATACCATCGTATCCAATTTGGTACGTAATCATATAAGCTCAGTTTAAGACATCTGAAATAATGATCACGGAAGGTGACGATGATGAAAGTGTGTTTACAAATTTGACTAAAACATGAATAATTCCCTTACTTTTTTAACAATGCTGGATCTCTATCGGTCAAGTATCTTTTCAGTTCTTCCAAACGAAAATGAAAGACTAGATCAGGATTCGGTATATACCACTTGCGAACTAGTAAACGCCCCAACTGTATAAAGCCTAGGCGAACTTTATGAATGGCGAGGATTGTTTGTGCCTTGGTACATTCCCTATGACGCACAGTTCGACGACATAACGGCAAAATCCATCGCAGAATTTTCCTGAAATTTTTGTATGAATCTCATTATGTTTCTTCTTCTTTTCAGCTTACATATACAATGATATTCCTTATTGTATGGGCAAAATAAATTTATAAAACGAGCTTGTAGCTATTACAATATTAAATATAACTTAATTTTAATGAAATATTAGTTCTTTTAGAATTCAACTTTCCAGTGGCATAACTTGTATATGTATTTCTTCTCTATTTTTTTTATATACCTAACATCTAAAAGCTTAATCTATTAATTTCTTAAATGTTTATTAGAAATTTTATTGCTGACATTGTTAATATTTGTTTTTCTTGGCAATTGATTATAACACTGTATGTTTCTTTGAACCAGTGACTTAGTTCATTTAGGTTTAGGCCCACGTGGCCGGGGCTTGGGGCGGCAAATTTTTAGAGACGCCAAAACTTTGGAAGATCCGAAATTTTGAAATCTTTATTACCAAATATTTTGCTTCTTTTTTCTTTTTATAATCTTGAAATAACAAATTTTAAAAGGTAAGGTATTATTTATATATAATATTAAAATATTAACTTGGGCCTAAAGCGGCATCGTACCTAAATTTGTGACAACTTTGGACACAACAAATAGATAAATACTTGGGCCTGTGCCTCCTCTACATTAGGGAGGAAATCAATCTACTATATCATAGTAATCAGATGGCTTGGCAAAATACCCAATGCTTTTTTTTTCAGTTTTCTTCTTTTTCATCTAAATCTTTATATAATATTCTTTAGTAGTGTTTAGGATACCCACGAGCAACAAAAAGGGTAGTGAATTCGGTCACCACACATGGAAAGTTACTTTGATTACCCATTTTAAAATTATAATTAAAATTAAATGGTTTGCTGTGTTGTCTTTTTCGTTAATGATATGACTGACATAATGAAAAGTAATAAACAAATATCATTATTGTAAATAGAGCAACAAAATCTTAGGATTTTTGGTTCACTTGCAACTAAATCTTAAAATTTTTGGATTATTCCAGAGATTTTGAAGATTGAATAAGTCCAATGCATATATAGGATACTGATCCATATGCTTTTTCAAAGGAGAAAGCTTATGCTAAAGAGCGGAATGTATATAAGTTCAAAGACACCAAGTAGTTACTTACCGAGTGCTTTGCTTTTCTGGTGTAGTCAATAAGTCAATTACTTCATTACTGCTTTTAGGTTTCATACCTTGTGTGGAAACATGTAGATTCTGAAGTACTTTCATCATGTCTTCAGGTACTAATATCCATGGTTTGGTGACTAAGTCAAACTAAAATTCACAAACGTTTTTATAATAATACCTGTGGTGACGGAGTAAGCACACAATTTACCACCATCTTGCTCGTGAGTGCGGTAAAGATTTAATATTCATATAATATCTTTGCAAGAAAAGAAAAACTTAAAATAAAACCATATTAGTCTGGCCAGCTTGGTATGGTTATACCAGTCATTACGGTTAATTACCCCCCTATTATGAAGTAGACTCAAGCCCCATCCACAGTGGGAAGTTTGTAAGCCTAGATGATGAATTATAATTAAATTTTTAACTAAATTACTACAAAGTTCACTTGGAATATTAGTAGATGAATTAGAACTACTTATATGCATAAACTTTAACTGTAAACTACCCCGTACGGTGTCGGGTTGTGAAATGAAAAGAAAATGTGTCGCTACCTCTTATTTTCCAATGGTATCGTAGAAGCCAACTGAGGGTTAAAAACCAATTATTGCTCCCTTATTTAAACATTTTGATAAATATACGTGTTTAATCTTTAAAAGTTGGTTACCTACTAGAGAATCAACTATTTCTTTTTCATTTTACATATTTTTTTTTCATCGTCAGACACGAAAATAATTTAAAATAGACTATATTATATATTATTTTATTTTAGTTTAACTTACTGGCACAGTTACTTATAAATTAAAGACATATATATGATTAATCTTAAAACTAAGTAACCCACACCAATGTCCGCGAGATAATATTAAAATGTATAGCGCATAAACTTGGTACTTTTTTATCTGTAATGCATAAGACATATAATTACTACTTCCAAGCTAAAACAGTCATTCTTTTAAACTTTTCCTGTGAAAGTGATAATATATCTAAGTCGATATAGTTCGTGTTATTATAATATATTCCATAATGACAAAGAAAATGAACAGAAATACCTTTGATTAATAATATATAGAAAGATAACTACCTCCATGACAGCCCTGTATCCATGATGTTCTAGGAACGAGCATACAGCCAGGTAGATACGTGGAGCATTTTTCTTCAGCCATTGCATTGCTGCCTTTGGATCCTGAGCCCTGAATTCTTCAGCCAAACCGGCTTCCTCTAACCCTTGTACTATATTGCCTAGAGCTACAGGCACTTCAGCTGATAATACATCGCCTGAACTAAATAGTACACCTATTTCATTGCATTGCTCTGGAGTGAAATCTAAAATATAACAAAAAACCAAAAATAGACATGTACATATACAAATTATACTAGTTATTTTTTTTATAATTATTATACTTGATATTCTACCAACATCTATATACATCTAAATATATATAGATGTTAGTAGAATATCAACGCTATTTATTTAAAAACAAGCTGAACCAACAAGCCTTTTGTGTATCTCGTAATATGTAGATTTTCAATTAACATTGTTATATTGCAAAATTGTAAAACTATTGTTCCTCTTTCTTTCAGATATCATAGATACATAATATTATAAACTTAATAATATAAAGTTTTAAAGAGAAATAATAATTGCTTCTTGATATATCAGGCTTTGGGGGGCATAGTCCGGAGCGTGCTCGTCGCGTACCCTGACAGTCTAGTTAGACTGCTAATCCGGCTCGAATGCGTGCCGCAGTGCGGGTTAGGGCGTCCTCCGGAGGCGACACTTACCGACCCGACCCCGTCGGTACGAACATCGGCAGTTGCGGCGATGGGGACAGCCACCTATCACGCCTTGCCCAGTCAGGAGAGTCGAGGAGAGCAGAGTGCCGGGTGGGCACGTGGAATGTAAAAGGTTGTGTGGAAGGTAAGTTGCACGAGCTGATATCCGTCATGGCGGATAAACAGCTAGACGTGCTCTGTGTAACAGAGACCAAGCGAAGGGGCAGCGACGCCTGCGATCTTCCTGGTGGCGGGATGGCTCTGTGGTCTGGTGTACCACAGAGCGATCGAGCCAGCATGGGGGTAGGAGTGCTGTTGTCATCTCGCTTGGCCTCAGGCGTGAAGGATTACGGCATGTATGATCCCAGACTTCTTTGGGTCCGTATAAAACTAGGTGTCACCAAGGTATTCATGGTTGTAGCATATGCTCCCGTAGGATCCTCGGTGGCATCAGACCTAGAGAAGTTTTGGGATAATGTTAGGGAAGTTCTGGATATGGCAGAAACCAGTGAACGCGTGATTGTATGCGGAGATTTGAACGGATGGGTGGGGACCAAGCGTCCCGACTATGAGGACGTACTTGGTCCATTTGGTGGTAAGAGAGTGAACGACGCAGGTAGGCTCATAACGGATGTATGCATGGAGAGAAACCTTATTGTGTCAAACACATTTTTCCAACATAAGGACATCCATATGTATACATGGAGAAGGAATGAACAGAAAAGTATAATAGATTTAATTTTGGTAGACAGTCGCCTCCGAAGCAAAATATTGGACGCAAGAGCCTACAGGGGCCCCACAGTCGATACGGACCACTATCTCGTTATTGCGAGATTTAGTGGTCTGTTCAGAAAGTGGAGGCACTGGCGAGAGCGTGTCCACTTCGGAGGGTTTGAAAAAATAAAGGTTGAAAGAAGAGTGTGTAAGAGAAAAGTATGCAGAGGGTGTCCGAGAACGGCTGACGATGGCAAGCCAGCCGCAATCGGACATTGAAGAATGCTGGAGAGTATTGAAAGAGAGTATGGTTGATACAGCGAAAGAAGTATGTGGAAGTTCAAAGAAGCATAGAAAAACAAATGCTGATGCATAGTGGGATGCGGAAGTGGCAGCTTCCGTAGAGCAAAAGAAGAAAGCATGGCTGGACTATGTCTCTTCTTTGAATTTGAATGACAGTATGACTGAACAGAAGAAAGAAATTTATCGGCAATGTAAGAATGACACCAAGGCCTTAGTGAAAGAGAAACGTGATAGAGCAAATATGAGTGCAGAAGATAGGCTGACTAAAAACTTCGAGGGTAACACCAAACTCTTTTGGAGAGAAGTGAAGAAGTCTCGGTGTGGTTGGTCAGCCTTCAGAATGAATAAAATAAGGTCTAATGGTGGAGGCATTCTTACACAAACACAAGACGTGTTAAGCCGATGGAGTGAATATTTTGGCGATATGTATGCGGATGCTACGGTTGGCGCCGGTGTCGCATGTGGTTTAGTAGATCAACATTCGACGACGGCGTTCTCCAATGGCATCAGTATGGATGAAGTTGAATGGGCGATAAGAAGTTTGAAAAATGGTAAGGCAGCGGGCATTGATATGGTGTCTGCCGAGATGATCAAGCTTGGTGGCTCCTGTACCTGGGAGGCGTTCCTGTTGCTCCTCAATTTATGTTGGAGCTCGGGAATGGTTCCCAGGGACTGGAATAGCGTGGTCATCGTGCCTTTGTTTAAAAACAAGGGTTCACGTTATGACTGCGCAAATTACAGAGCCGTAAGCTTGACTAGTTTGGCAGCAAAAGTGGTGTCCGATGGTTTACTGTGTGAGACACAAGGAGGTTTCAGGAGTGGAAGGGGATGCATGGATCAAGTGTTCTCTCTACGCAACATTGTGGAGAAGCATCTGGCTCTAGGTCAGAGGGTTTTCTGCAGTTTTGTGGATCTGGAGAGAGCATTTGACACAGTTGTACTAAAGGAACTTTGGAACATTTTACCGGAGTATGGTATTAACGGTAAACTGCTACAAGCTGTGCAGTCCAGATACATGGGCTGTAGAGCCTATGTGCGGCTGGATGATGGAATGTCGCTTTGGTTTGACGTCAAAATCGGCGTTAAGCAGGGGTGCGTTCTGTCAGCCAGGCTGTTTATCATATATCTGGATAAATGTCTCCAAAGGTTGAACGATATGAATGTGGAAGTCCAGATGGGCGACTCAGTGGTCACTGCTCTGCTCTGTGCAGATGATACAGTCCTGCTAGCACAGTCAGCGACTGACCTGCAGACCCTAGTCGACACAATAACAGAAGATTGTAAAGAAAAGGGGTCTACGCGTGAATGTGAGCAAAACCAAAATAATGGTTTTTGAAAGAGATGATGCCAGAACAGATGTAAGAGTAATAATAGGTAATGATTTACCAGAGCAAGTGGATGAATTTGTATATCTTGGATGTGGATTTAGCCGAGATGGAAGGTACACCACTGATATAGAGCGAAGAGTGAATACGGGAAATAGAGTGAACGCAGCGTTGGGACAACTTCTCAGTAGCCACCACCTCGGTCAGAAGGCACGTGTAGCAATACATAACGCAGTGCTTGTCCCAACATTACTGTATGGAAGCGAGAGTTCGGTATGCAGAAAAGAGTATGAAAGTAAAATTAATGCGGTCGAAATGCGATCTCTACGGAAAATCTGTGGAGTTAGGCTGACCAACCGCATTCGTAACGACGACGTAAGAGAGCGAGTAGGTATGAAAGAGAGTATTGGTGTAAAGATGCGAAAGGAAATGCTCCGATGGTTCGGACACGTGGAAAGAATGCCGAACGAACGTCTGGTTAAGAAGATATACAATGCGAAAGTGAAAGATAGGTACCGAGGGAGACCGAGACTCACCTACCTCGACCAGATCGGTCATGTACTGAAGGAAGGTGGAGCCAAGAGTCTCCGAAACCGGCGAACGTATATGAAGAGAATTATGAATATTGAGGAAGCGAGTGAAGTATGCAAGGATAGAGTTCTCTGGCACTCTGTTCTCTCTGTCTACCCTGCAAGGGATATGGCGTGATGATATGTATGTATGTATGATATAGGCATGATACTTTTTCCAATCTGGTATACTCCATCAGCATTTTCGGGTGTGTCACTGTCCATCCATCCATCCATCCATCAGCCCGTAAACGTCCACTGTTGGACATAGGCCTCCCCACGAGAATGCCATCTATAACGGTCCTGAGCCACCTGCATCCAGCGGTTTCCTGCAACCTTGATGTGGTCATCAGTCCACCGAGTGGGGGGTCGTCCTACGCTGCGTCGTCCGATTCGTGGTCGCCACTCGAGAACCTTTTTTACCCAACGGTTGTCGGTTCGTCGAGCGATGTGGCCTGCCCATTGCCACTTCAACGTGCTAATTCTTCAGGCTATGTCGGTTACACCCGTCCTTCTACGGATTTCCGTATTTTGGATTTTATCACGTAGAGAAATACCGAGCATAGCCCTCTCCATAGCACGCTGAGCGACTTTGAGCCTTTTTATGAGGCCGACATTTAGAGACCACGTTTCAGTGCCGTAAGTCATCGCTGGTAACACACACTGGTTATAAACCTTTGTTTTCAGACACTGCGGAATATTAGACGAGAAGATCCTCCTAAGTTTCCCGAACGCTGCCCAGCCGAGTTGGATTCGTAGGCTGACGTCTTTCTCGAAATTGGATCTACCTAATTGGACTGTTTGTCCTAGGTAAACATAGTGATCGACAACTTCGAGAATCGCATTCCCAACCAGGACCGGTACAGAAATGACATGGGCATTAGACATGATTTTCGTCTTGTCCATGTTCATTTTCAGCCCTACTAGTTGGGACACCTTGCTGAGGTCATTGAGCATGGTGCCAAGGTCCTCCAGGGATTCTGCCATGACTACGATATCATCTGCGAATCGAAGGTGAGTGATGTATTCGCCATTGATGTTGATGCCGAGTCCGGTCCAGTCTAAGAGCTTGAAGACATCTTCCAGCGCAGTGGTGAACAGTTTCGGAGAGGTAACGTCTCCCTGTCTCACGCCTTTCTGCAGCTGGATCGGTTTCGTACTCTTATCCTGGATGCGGACTGACATAGTAGCGTCTTTATACAAACACTTCAGCACTTCGATATATCGATAGTCAATTTGGCACCTCTGAAGGGACTGCAGCACTGCCCAAGTTTCGACAGAATCAAAGGCTTTCTCATAGTCCACAAACGCTAGACACAGAGGCCGATTATACACCTCGGTCTTCTGTATAATCTGGCGTAGCGTGTGGATGTGGTCTATGGTACTATAACCCTTTCGAAAGCCGGCTTGTTCGGGCGGCTGGAAGTCGTCTAGCTTCCGCGCGAGTCGGTTCGTAATGACTCTTGAAAACAATTTGTACACGTGGCTCAGGAGTGAGATGGGTCTGTAATTCTTTAAGAACGTGTTATCGCCCTTCTTGAAAAACAGCACCACCACACTCCTGGTCCACGACTCTGGAACGTCGCCCCCGGGAATGACAGAATTAAATAGCTTCTGTAGGGCTTTTAAAACTGGCTTGCCGCCTGCCCTCAGGAGCTCTGTGGTAATTCCGTCATCTCCCGGTGCCTTTCCGTTCTTTAATTGTTTTAGAGCCATTCTGATTTCGTAAAAGCTGACGTCCGGGATTTCTTCGGTATAGTGCCGAGTTAGCTTGGATCTGGGGTCTTGGACCAAGCTGACAACAGGATTCAGGGATGATTTGTACAACTGCCCATAGAACCTTTCGACCTCTCCCAAGATCTCACTCTGGGATGAAATGACAGTACCGTTATCGGTCTTCAGCTTAGTTATTTGGCTCTGCCCGATAGACAAATCTCGTGCGAACACTTTGGAGCCTCGATTTCGCTCTATCGCCTCTTCAATACGCAGTGTATTGAATCGGCGAATATCGCGTCGCATAGATTTAGAGATTTGTCTATTAAGCTGCCTGAGTTCGGACCAATCGGCTGAAGACTGTACCGTCATTTCCTTTCTCCTCTCCATGAGTTGAAGAGTCTGGTCAGAAAGCTTTTTTGTTCTAGTAGCGCGACGGGCCTTAAAGAATTTTGACCCGACCGCGTGGACAGTGTCACTGTCACACGTTGTTATTCCAGTAAAAATGCACCGAGACATCGCTCTCACCCGTTCTGCGTCTTTGCGGTTAGCAGACTAATCCTTAGACCAACCATGTAACAATTTCAAACCCTTCGAAGAGTTTATGGTTGAATAATAATGGCACCTTTGGATACTAGATAGACTAATTGATTAAATACAAGTGTAAAATATATAGTTACCAGTTTTTCCTTCTAAAAACACAGTCATAGCGACGAATTGACTACCGGTATTTGCTGTAGAAGTCAACCCGTGATTTTTACAAACACGCATAATGTTTTCTTTGCTCTGACCCAAAATATCTAATAGTTCATAAGGATTTTCAGTTTCGTTTACATAATTCAATGTATTTACGATTTTAACGGAGTCCTCCATTTTAGATTTTGCTGTCACCAACGACTACAAAGAAGAAATATTCTTATCGAGTAATTAATTTCTTTAGCCACCTATAATATTTTCTGCTTGCGTTACCATCTCTGTGAATTGTTTAAAAACCGGGTGATATACAATAGAATAGAAGTCTTTATTTGCTTTAAATGAGGTACATTTATGGGTGATCAAAAATATAAGATTACAAGCCCATCTAGTCATTACAAATGTCATGCAAATATAAAATATATATAATAGGTACTTACAAACTACTTATCAAATTAAAATTATTTTAAGATTATATAAAATGAATGCAACAACTTAAATAAACACTTTAGGTATCTACAATCAATTATGAATCAATTTTATTGACAAATTTATTAAATAATTACAATATATATACGTTAATTTATTGGTATTTCTAATAATTATTACTGTTAATGTCAAAGAATTTTTTGAGGTCATAAAATTTTTCTGCATCAGCCACCAACGTAGTTCTGCTATAAATTTATTTAGCGGAAGTATTTGAATTTCGTTCGGTATACGATTATAAATTTTTACACACATCGCATATGAGTTATTTTGCATGCGACTACTTTTTGGTACCATATTAAGTACAAGCCTGTCAGGATTTCTTATATTTTCCCGCCTAGTAATATCTATAGCTCGTCTGAATACTTCAGGGTGTTGCTTTACAAATTTACGCACTTCTAATATATAAAGACAGACCAGGGGTAGTATTTTTAATTCTATAAAATACGGACGACATGATACATCTGGTGCAATATCACATATAGACCGTATGCATCTTTTTTGAGCAATAAAAACTTTCTTAATTTCTGAGCTATTGCCCCAAATCAACAATTCATACCGAAGAACTGATTCAACATATGCAGAATAAGCTGCGCATGCCGTTTTTCGGTTTGCTACTTTTGATAGCTTGTAGAGTGCAAATGAAAATCTGTTAATTTTGTTGACTACCTTTTCAATTTGTTCTTTCCAATTAAATTTCGAATTAATAATCAGACCAAGAAATATTACAATATTCCTATTAATATTTTTAAAATTATTAAAATTCATTATATTTGTTTTCGATATATTTATTTTAAGATTATTATCATTTAACCAATTAATAACGGATGTCCAAGTATTGTGAATGTCATTTTTATGTTGTGTATCTGTCATATTTTTATCAGTAGTTACTATAATAGAAACATCGTCGGCGAACAATATTGTTTTATGGTGTGTTACTTTAGGTAAATCATTAATATAGACCAGAAATAATAGTGGCCCTAGAACGCTTCCTTGAGGAACACCATATTTATTTCTTTTGTATGGATACAAGATCTGGAGATCTAAAAGTTTCTATGTAATTATTTGAATTTATTTGAGATATATCAACACACTGAAACCTATCTTCCAGGTAACTCCATAACCAATTTAGTGTAAGTCCTCTGATGCCATAATGTTCTAGTTTTGACAAGAGCTGTGCATGCGAGGCATTGTCAAAAGTTGTATATATATATATTGTCATTCACATTTTGTAGGGTGTCATTTACAAGGAAGAAAGTGGCGTCTCTAGTAGATTTGTTCTTTTGAAACCCATACTGATTTTTGTCAACAATATTATGCTTGTCAAAAAAAGATGTCAATTTATCATGCATGACTTTTTTGAATAATTTAGAAAAGACAGGCAGAAGAGTAATGGGCCTATAATTATTAACTTCTGTTTTATCACCTTTCTTGTATAATGGTTTAACAACTGAATATTTGAGATTTTTAGGAAATGTACCGGCTTGTAATGAACGATTCACAAGAAATGTCATTATAAGTGTTACTTGAATATTACATGCTTTTAAGATTTCAGTGCAAATAGAATCATAGCCTTCTGTTTTAGTATTTACATAAGTGCTTGCCATCTCTTACGTAAATAGGAAAAGTAAATGAATTAAAATGATTTGATGTTATTGTCATGTTGTATTTGATTTAAAGTTTACACATGTATTACATAATAAATCTATTTTGATTCGGAGGGACAGTACTCCGTGACCATGAACACTAAAAAGTGTTTAAAACGTTGGCAAAGTAAGAAACAAATACAAAGATGATAAAATACGTAAATATAACTATATTTCATATAATTCTTTAAGGAAATTATTATTATACTACCATGTAGGTTATTATATTTACTATTATTCGCAGTGTGGTAGCTGCTACGAATACTACCAACCCTTACTTTGCTTGTGGATGTCGTAAGAGCTTCATATCGACCTGGGCCAACTCTGTCTCATGCCGTTTGGTCAACAATTATATTCCCAAGGAGCCAACAATTATAATAATTATATTCCCAAAGGTCAACAATTATATTCAGGCAGGCGGCCGCTCATAAAACTACTGCCAATAAGCATATTAAATGCTAAATTTCAGTAATTTAAATAACAAGGTTGTGTCATCGTTTAATACAATTCTAACTGTAAAGTTTGAAGTATTAAGCCTATAACAATGTGTAAACATTGTCGGGTAGATTGCACACCGTCACCTTAAGACGTAAATACAATACGAAATGAAATTTGCATGTCCTACAATTAGTCGCGGTAGTGTAGTGGCAGCACGATTGGGCCGGAATCCCAATAGGCGCGGGTTCGAATCCCGCTTGCGACATCATTTTTCATTTCGTAATCGGATTTTATAAATAATTAAGCATATTAAATGCTAAATTTCAGTAATTTAAATAACAAGGTTGTGTCATCGTTTAATACAATTCTAACTGTAAAGTTTGAAGTATTAAGCCTATAACAATGTGTAAACATTGTCGGGTAGATAGCACACCGTCACCTTAAGACGTAAATACAATACGAAATGAAATTTGCATGTCCTACAATTAGTCGCGGTAGTGTAGTGGCAGCACGATTGGGCCGGAATCCCAATAGGCGCGGGTTCGAATCCCGCTTGCGACATCATTTTTCATTTCGTAATCGGATTTTATAAATAATTAAGCATATTAAATGCTAAATTTCAGTAATTTAAATACTGCCAATAACTTTTGCAATATATACGAGAACATATTGCGTCGACCCCAGGTAATTGGGATAAGAGCAGGAAAATGATGATGATATATCTATTGTTATTATTGTTATTTTGAAAAATCCTTGCACGCTCAAGGTGCAATCATCATCATCTCAGCCCACATATGTCCCAGTGTCGAGCTCCATAGTGGAAGGGAAATGGACCTAATATACCACGCTGTCCAGACGTGATGGTATAGAGTTTTGTTTCGAGTTTTCTTTCTCTCGCATAGGTGTTATATGCGTTTTATATCCCTTAGTCGTCTCGTGGGTGATCGCCCACGGGTAAGATATGGAGTGGTGATTTGCGTTCTTACTCCGTCACCACACAGAAAAGTGCAACAAGGTGCAAAATATTTACCATAAAAATAAATATATTAAGTTTTAAAATTTTGCTACCATAATAAAAGTTTTGTTAAAGAGTTTATTTTAAAATAAATAATAATTATTAGAACCACCCATTTCAAACCTTCTGACCAGTGCGGTATACTAAGACGATTTTCTTCCTATAGCGAAGTAAGCACGAGCCTAGTAGCGGCACATAGATGAGTCATTTCCTTTACCTAGTAAAAGACAACTAAGGCAAGGGCCTTTGCCGTTGATAACATCACAGCACGAGAAAAATATTTGAAATATATGTCTTTATTTTCTTTTCTTTGTCATGTCTTTTCTTTATCTTGCCCAGCGGTTCTACGCTGGACAAAGGCTTTAGGGAATAGTTAACTTTCATAAAGTTTCATTATAGAGAAGTACCAAACCTGTGACAGAGACTAGATGAAAAGAAGAAAAAATGTAAGTATAAATAACATTACCTTGATCATAAGCCAAATAGCTAAAGGCTTATTTGACCAGTGAGTTGCGCGTCTATGTTTCGCAGTATTTAAGATGTGTTCATCGGCTACTTTGTGACCGTGGATAGCCATTTCTATCATACGTATATTTATATCAATCTCCTCGGGTACATTGCGGTATATTGACTAAAACATTAAATATTATATTTTATTTACACATTCATTCATTAAGCTATGGCAAATCCACTGTTGGACGGAGGCTAAGGCAATAATCATAATCGCAATGCTTACTATGCAGTTCGATTATTGTAGTAAGGGTTATATGTTTTCCAGAAGAATATTTACCCATTCTACTGGTCATTCTTCAGATTGTTTGACCGCTACTAGGGGCGATAACATATTGTGTACTTAACCCATCACCACTGCTTTTGACTATTGTAAAACCTGATTAAAAGTTCTACACCGATTAGAGTCCATTACGCTTAGCGTCGTGTCAACCGTCATTTTAGTCCAATCTGAAATCTTAACCAAAGTATTATGCAGCGTGTATTCCTCTTCTAGCACCTGGATTAGATGAATAAAAGAGCCTATACCTATCCATACAAATTGGAATAGGGATAGGATAATGATGATTCGCTTATTATTTATAATAGTAGTATCTATAATAGTGTAGTAGTATAACAGTTTTACCCGAAATAAGAAGAAATATTTGAAGCTGAGCAAAGCTGCTGGTATAAAATTACTGAATTATAGTTAGTTGTATTAATGAAGGTGCCTATTATACTACTGTAACCTTGCATATGTCAAAGATGGCATATAAAATTTACCTGTCTATATTTGATTATCGTGATAAATTATATAACCTAATATTTCCAATTCAAAAGCGTGTGATTAATAGTGTTTTGGAAAAGAATCTGTAACGGTTTAGATAACAGTACTAATACAATCTACTACTCTTGAGCACTTACTGTTTTAGAATATAAAAAAATTACTTACATTATAAAGATGGAGAGTACACCTGTTATGAGTAAGTATCAAGGTATGGTCATCCCCGTTGTTTTCTCTTGTAACCAAACTCTGTACCCCATCCCTCAACGGTAAATATACTAAGTCGTACGCCATCGCCGTTAACGGCTCAGGCATTACCTAAAAGCAACAACATGTGAAATTATTATAGCTATAAGATCTAAGAGAAAATATAAAGTAGGGGCGGAACGGCGTTACTCTAACTTTAATCTCCACTTGGGCAGTCTTATGGCCAATTGTGATTTTTTATTGCTTATAGTGACAAACGAGCAGACAGCACACCTGTTGCTAAATGTCACTGCCGCTCATGGATTTTTGCAAAAGCAAGGCCGCTGCCTACCAATACAAACCAAACCCACCCCAGTAGGGCTTCCGGCTCTCTCACTCACCGAACGAAGCCAAATAGCAAACAACAATTACTCAGACGTCGATCTTCTGCGAGAGTGTGGTACTACTCCAGATGGACCGGCCCGCGGCTGTACACAGAGAACTGTCCACAGCATGGTCCTACCACTGTTAAATTATCTAAATTGTCATCAAGCACTTCATAAATAGCTATTGTAACATCTACATAATTAAAACATTTTATAGAATTTTAATTATTTCTACTTTTTTATTTCATAAAATGTGTGTAACGATTAATATATAAAATATGTTTCTAGGTATATCTGTTATAGACTTTGAAACTATCTAACCGATGTGCCCCAAACCGGTTTCATTCGAAAGGTGAAAATATAAGAATGATTTAGATAAACAATGACGGATAGATGGCACACGGTCTCCTTAAAAAGACGAAAATATACGTTAATATAACGATGCGAGAATTGAATATCCTACAATAGTTCACGATGGTGTAAGTGGCAGCACGATTGGAACAGATTACCAATAGGTGTGGGTTCGAATCCTACTTGTGACAATCATTTTTCGCTCGTAATCGGGTTTTTATAAATAATCAAGCATATTAAATTCTAAATTTCAATAATATAATTTAGATACATAAAATAATGCATTAGAGCCCGGTTTACAGTGTATATAGTTTTCGTTACGTTCGTTTCATAGAGTTCTAATTTTTTTATTTGTAAAGAACAGAGTTTGTGGAGTCAGCTATTATTCTTTAAAGAAAATATATTTAAGAAATATAACCATTTTCGCCCATATATTCTTACCTCGCCGGTGTTGCCAAAGGATATCAGTTCATCGTCTGACATAATAGGTGAATCCAATTCATGTAGCAGTTCTTCCTCAGTCCAGCGATCCAAAGACGTGATAGGCCGCGCTTGCAGAAGAAATATTTCATTCTGAGGGTATTTATAATATTTTTTTTACGTTTCAAGTGATTGTTAATTACATTTTGTTACTTTTTTGATCTAACTAATTAAATACATTAAAAGACTTGTTAATCTAATACAAAGTAGGCTCATAAAAAACACTTTATTTAAATAAAATACCTACTTCAGTGACAGCCCATTCTATGTCTCTTCCAGCACCCCATAGCTCATCTTGGACTACACCAATTTTAGCTAATTTCATTACTTGAGTCTCACTAAGGCATGCTACTTTTCTTTCTCCCTCTGGAACATCTTCCATAGTAATTCCATTGCCTTCAGTTTTCACTCTATGGGACTTCGTTCCTAATTCAGTCTTAACTATGGTGAGATGGTCATATGTGTGTCGTCTTACTATAATGGTATCCGGTTCTACTGCGCCAGAAACCACGCTCTGTTGAAAAAAAGTATGATTTTAATGGCAGTTCCATCTGTTCTTCTTACTGTCCCGTAAGGTTTGGATAATCGCCAAGTAGTTTATATTGCCTAGCGTAACACTTAAGGCATCAATCCATCATACGATGGTCTATATTCAGAAGTAGACACCCACGGGGTTTTTTTTGGATAGGCTATGGTCCGGACACACGCCGCTCGTTCCGTCCATCGAGACGAGACATCGACGGGCTGGTGATAATACGAACCTTCTTTAACCTAACCTAACAAACGAAAAGAGAAATAAACTGCTTTAGTTATCACCTCGAAACCTAATAAAGGGAACCCCTTTTGTCGTACACAGCCCTCATAGGGTTTAATATAGTCAAGTAAATTAATTAATAAAACCTTAAAGATGCTTGCTGTCCTGTATGTAGTCCCTTGCTGAATCAATTTCGACTTGTGATAGATGATCTAAACAATTATACATCGTATCGTAATCGTACGTAGTGGTCTGAAGGTAATAATGACATATAAATATATAATTGATAAAGTAAAGAATATAATCAGATATTAACATCAGAGAATTGATATTGGATCAAAAGCATCTATCGTGACACGAAGAGGAAACTAAATAGTTGTTGATTTGGAACGTTAATAAAAAAATATTTTATAAGAAAAACAAAAACCGACTTCAAAACTATACCTACGATAAACGATATACAATAAACTTACACTAAAAAGTAGAAAATAATTCTTTTAATTAGTTTAATCTCAAAAGAATAACAGAACAATTTACGAAATTATAGTATACCTACCTATTTACAGGTAGGTATGTAAAAACTTATACTATGTCAAGAAAAATGGATAATAATATTATATTTTGTATTTCAAAGCAAGGAGCATTGAAATACAATAAACGAAATTATTAATATTTATTTACAAGTACTATTTTTTTGGAGTCGGTGCCAGCCAAGGAAAGTTTTTCTACTTTGCGAACATCACGCGGCTCACGCAGTACCTACCTGACCTACGCAAAGATGGACGATCACTTCGAATAGGGCGATAGCCGGAGCGAGGCAGGTGCGAGAAAAGAGGGGCGATGTCACTGAGTGAACTACCCGAACACGGGCAGATTTGATTGATGATTTAATGCGCTTAAAAGATTTATGCAAGGGAATTTAATTTTGATTTAGCTGGCACCGACTCCAAAAAATAGTACTTGTAAATAAATATTAATAATTTCGTTTATTGTATTTCAATGCTCCTTGCTTTGAAATACAAAATATAATATTATTATCCATTTTTCTTGACATAGTATAAGTTTTTACATACCTACCTGTAAATAGGTAGGTATACTATAATTTCGTAAATTGTTCTGTTATTCTTTTGAGATTAAACTAATTAAAAGAATTATTTTCTACTTTTTAGTGTAAGTTTATTGTATATCGTTTATCGTAGGTATAGTTTTGAAGTCGGTTTTTGTTTTTTTTATAAAATATTTTTTTATTTGCCGGTTTTTAGTGGAAAATAAGTGAATTCAGATTTTTTTTTAATAGGTAGACCTAGTAAACGGGCTGCTCAAATGAGACAGCACCGTTTGGAAGATACGAGTGACGAGAGCGACAGTCGTTTAAAGAAAAATGGGGTTAGGAAATGGGATAAATATTACAAATGAGAGTGATGAGCAGCGGGTCAATAGGCTTTCTCAGATGAGGGCATACACAAACTTATATAAGCGTAATGAAACTACAGAAAGTCATTCTCAGCGACTCAGTTTGATTCGCGAACTTTTTCAAACTAAATCGAGGAGCAACGATCTCAACGTATTAGCTTAATACACGAAAGTTTAACAAAATTGAAAAAAAATACAATATTTAAAAAATAATTAATATTAATTAAAAAAATATATTTTATTTTTTTTCACTTGTTTTTACCTATTTTATACTACTTATACTAACCCTTAGTAGTGAAATTTTGAAAAAATGCTTACACACATATTATTTTATTTCTAAAAAGATGTAGGTGTGCGAAATTTCGTACTTAACTACTTTGAAAATGATAAACTTCCATATAAATGTTCATCCCGTGACCCTTATTTTACCCCTTAGTAACATTGTTGTTTTACCAGCTAAAGCTCATAAAGATAATCTCCATACACAAATAATCAAACTATAGTCTGTCTAATCTAAGAAGTGCACTTTGACAGCTGTCTGAGTAAGTTGTCTAGGTATGTGAACCAAATAATCGCTATCGAAAATATCCGATTTTACTGCGAAATCGATATTGATTCTTTATAATTAATAATCGGTTTATTTTTTACTTTTCAAAAAGGTGATGTATTAATTAAGTGCTAAATTAGTACTAAAAAAATTTAATTATTTCGGCATAGAATCTATTCATCATATTTAGTAGGATTAGGTTAATTAAAAATAAAACTGGCTTTAAAAATGGCTATTTATTAAGAATTACTACTATTACTTGAATTATCAGCGTCGCGAACATTAATAATTATTTCCTCATCAATCAAAGTGTCGAAATGGCCATCTCTATCAAAATCTCTATTCGATTAATTGTATTATTCTAATATTTTTACCGAATATTTGGATATTCGTGAATTGGAAGTTGTCAAGCACTACTGTATAGAACGTGATGAAGTGACATTGTTAGGTCGTGAATAACAATTACTATTTATCATGTTATTTTTATTTTAAATTATTTTTACGAGTTTCAACATTAGATTAATGGTCTTTGAAAGAGATGAAGCCAGAACAGATGTAAGAGTAACAATAGATAATGATGTACTGGAGCAAGTGGATGAATTTGTATATCTTGGATGTGGATTTAGCCGAGATGGAAGGTACACCACTGATATAGAGCGATGAGTGAATGCGGGCAATAGAGTGAACAAAGCGTTGGGGCAACTTCTCGGTAGCCACTACCTCAGCCAGAAGGCACGTGTAGCAATACATAACGTAGAGCTTGTCCCAACATTACTGTATGGAAGCGAGAGTTGTGTATGCAGAAAAGAATATGAAAGTAAAATTAATGCAGTCGAAATGCGATATCTACGGAAAATCTGTGAAGTTAGGCTGACTGATCGCATTCGTAATGACGACGTAAGAGAGCGAGTAGGTATGAAAGAGAGTATTGGTGTAAAGATGCGAAAGGGAATGCTCCGATGGTTCGGACATGTGGAAAGAATGCCGAACGAACGTCTGGTTAAGAAGATATACAATGCGAAAGTGAAAGGATGTAGGTACCGGGGGAGGCCGAGACTAACCTACCTAGACCAGATCGGTCATTTGCTGAAGGAAGGTGGAGTCAAGAGTCTCCGAAACCGGCGAGCGTGTATGAAGAGAATTATGAATGTTGAGGAAGCCAGTGAAGTATGCAAGGATAGAGTTCTCTGGCACTCTGTTCTCTCTGCCTACCCTGCAAGGGACATGGCGTGATGGTATGTATTATTGTACAAGAGAGTCACCCGCAATGTTAATTATGTAAATAACTTAATAGTTGTTTAAAATTTCAGATTTCGTGTTTACAATCATGTGTCATCAACGTTTGACCGAGGTTATTGTGTATTAAAAAAAGCAAAACGTCAAAATGCACTTCTTAGATTAGATGAACTATAAATTATGTACAGAGGCGTCAGAAACAGCATTTTTGCCCTACATTTTAAGGAATTACTCTCGATTTTCCCAGGATCCCAGCATCAGATCCTGATACCCTTCATATGGGACTACCCTTAGAGTATCCTCTTTCTAACAAAGAAAGAATTATAAAAATCCATCCATAATTGGCGTTGCTATCGCGTAACAAACATACAAAAAAAAAAAAAAAAAAAAAATAGCGTTCGAATTGAGAACCTCCTCCTTTTTGGAAGTCGGTTAAAAATGTATGAGATTGATCAAGATGCACTTTAGGCTCTGAGACAGAACAAAATATGAAATTAAGGAATACATTCCTGTATCATGACGAACCTAACAAAAACAAACTTAATTATTTAAATTACTGAAATTTTTAGCATTTAATATGCTTAATTATTTATAAATACCCGATACGAAACGAATATAAATAATTAAGCATATTAAATGCTAAAAATTTCAGTAATTTGAATAACAAGGTTGTGTCATCGTTTAATACAATTCTAACTGTAAAGTTTGAAGTATTAAGTCCATACAATTTGTAAACATTGTCCGATAGATGGCATACGTCACCTTGAAGACGTAAGATATAATATGAATCGAAATTTGCATGTCCCAAAATAGTTCACGATGGTGTAAGTGGCAGCACGGTTGGGCCGGATTCCCAATAGGTGCGGGTTCGAACCCCGCTTGTGACATCATTTTTCGTTTCGTATCGGGTATTTATAATTAATTATTTAATTAAGGAATTGTCAATAAAATAATTTTCTGTCCCATTCCGGTTGAGGTTTTTCCTCAATAATATGACTATATAGGACTGCAAAGAAGAAAAGACAACGGTAAAAAGCAGAACATTTCATAAGATAAACGCAATTATCCATCGAAGACAAATACCGGGTTCCGGTGACCCCACCCTCACGGCGTCGAGAGGTACGTTGTTGGGCAGGTCTGTGGGATCGTGCGCCGCTTCTTCCGTCGTCTCGGTTGGATTAGCGAGGCGTGCCACACCGTAACACGCCGGTAAAAAAAAATACACAATTATGGTGTCTGTCTAAAATATACCTATTGCTCTGACCGAAATGGAATAACTAGGCTGAATTGCGGAAGGTGATAATAACAGTAATGCATTATATGTAAAAAATAATTTCAAAAGCAAGCTTTTGATTGGTTAAAATTAACTATAGTCTATCTAATCTAAGAAGTGCACTTTGACAGCTGTCGGAGTAAGTTGTCTAGGTATGTGAACCAAATAATCGCTATCGAAAATATCCGATTTTAGTGAGAAATCGATATTGATTCTTTTTAATTAATAATCGGTTTATATATTTTTATTTTTCAAAAAGGAGATGAATAAATTAAGTGCTAAATTAATACTTAACAAATTTAATTCTTTCACCATAAAAACTATTTATCATATTTAGTAGATTAGGTTAAGTAAAAACAAAAACTGAATTTGAAAAGAGCTATTTATTCAGAATCACTACTATTACTTGAATTATCATCGTCGCGAACATTAATAATAAATAATTATTCCTCCTATCAATAAAATTGTCGAAACGTACACCTTTGTCAAAATCTCTATTCGATTCGTTATATTATTCTACATATTATTTTTACCGATTATTTGGTTGGATATTTGAGAATTGGTAGTTGTCAAGCACTACTGTATAGAACGTGATGACGTGACATTGTAAAATCGTCAATAACAATTACTATTTACCATCTTATTTTTATTTTAAATGAGTTTTACACGTTTATTATTTTTTTTATTAATGCGGTCGAAATGCGATCTCTACGGCAAATCTGTGGAGTTAGGCTGACCGACCGTATTCCCAACGAGAGTAAGAGAGAGAGAGAGAGTAAGAGAGCGAGTAGGTATGAAAGAGAGTATTGGTGTAAAGATGCAAAAGGGAATGCTCCGATGGTTCGGACATGTGGAAAAAATGCCGAACGAACATCTGGTTAAGAAGATATACAATGCGAAAGTGAAAGGATGTAGGTACCGGGGGAGACCGAGACTCATCTACCTCGACCAGATTGGTCACGTCCTGAAGGAAGGTAGAGTCAAGAGTCTCCGACACCGGCGAGCGTGTATGAAGAGAATTATGATTGTTGAGGAAGCGAGTGAAGTATACAAGGATAGAGTTATCTGGCACTCTGTTCTCTCTGCCTGCCCTGCAAGGGATATGGCGTGATGATATGTATGTATGTAAGTATGTTTACGAGTTTAAACACTAGATTAATGTACGAGAAAGTCACCCGCAACGTTACTTATGTAAATAACTTAATAGTTCTTTAAAATTTCAGATTTAATGTTTGCAATCATGTGTATACGTTCGACCAAGGTTGTTGTGTATTAAAAAATGTGAAATGTCAAAATGCACTTCTTAGATTAGATGAACTATAAGAATTTAAAAATATTGTAATTAATCACCAAAATAAAATATATACACTTTCTGTTTTGCTGCTGTTAAATTTAACACGCTTTCTTTCATATTGGTAATAGATTATTTTTTATAGTTATTTTACCTAAATTTAAGCTTGTTTTTCAAATTATTTTGATTACACATATTTATACACATCGATCAGATTTGATTACAGACAGACAGACATCGAGACAGTTTAAAACTAAATTAAAATTTGACAATGAAAATATATCGACGTCACTCAATGCACACAGAACAAAACATAAATCTTAAATATATTAGAATTTTACAAAGAATTACTTCTCCAAGTCCATAATTGGCAGTGATGAGAAGTCGTGATGGGTCCCCATGTGCGGGGTGACGCGTGAACATGACGCCCGCAGCACGTGGCGCCACCATCGCCTGTATCACCACACCTCCACCACAGAAACACGGCTGACCATTCTGTCTAAAATAAATAAAAGATTTTTAATGTTTAAGCGAGTGCTACACATATGAAATAGAACTATTTATCGTGTTCATGGATACGGAAAGACGGTCCTCGTAAGACGATAAGTGTTCGAAACGTCGGACAAGCAAAAATCGTATAAAAACGCGATAAAATCAATAAAATAGTTTTGTTTTATATAAGCTTACAGCAAAATCCTTCTTGGCTGGTCGTATTTAAGACCAAAGCGGCCTTGCAAATATTATTAATGATGACATCAACAACTGAAGATAAGAATAGAATTTGAAAACTACACAAGTACACATACCTCACAATGGTAGCCTAATTAATTTAAGAAATTAAACTAACTTCCAAAAGGTTATAAATTAAAGTTTCATCTATAATTATCTTTCTTGTTGTTTTTCGATTCATGTTATGATCACGTATCGTATCTAGCAGAAGGAATATTGAATATAGTAGGCTCAGCGGCTTATGCGGTAAAAAAAATTCGAATGTTAACCGATATTGAAACGGCTAGAATTGTTTATTTCGCCTACTTCCATAGTCTTATGTCTTATGGCATTCTGCTTTGGGGTTGCTCTGCAGATTTGAAAAACATCTTTGTTCTTCAAAAACGGGCTGTCCGCGCGATTTATAATCTAGGGCCAAGAGCTTCACTGAGAGAAAAATTTAGGGAAATAAACATTCTAACCGTTGTATCACAATTCATATTCGAAAACATACTATATGTAAAAAAAAATATTAATGAATTTGATAAATATAGTGATATACACCGTGTGAACACTAGAAATAAGGATAATCTAGTTATCTATCATACTCGCCTACAAAAAATTAGTAGGTCTTTCATGGGGCAATGTATACGCTTTTACAATAAACTGCCTAAAGATATCCGAGATATGCCAATGAATAAGTTCAAAAAGGCTATCAAAAACAGACTGTGCAGAAAAGGATATTACAGCATTTCGGATTATCTAAATGATAATACGGAATGGTTATGAGCAGCTCCTCTCTCAGCAATTGCCCTTTTAATGTTTATCACTTACTTTTGTATTATTTGTATTATCTTAATTGTACAGTGTAGCGTGTTTTGCCTAACGAGTTATGTATTTAATTATCCAAGCTATCTGTTTCAAATTTATAGATTATGGTGTGGTCATGCTCACTGAAAAGGTCTCTGCTTGCGGTAGCTACGTGGAGCGGGTCTCTCCCTTCCCTCCAATGTGGTTGAAGGGCGTGATGGCTGCTCTAATAGTTAACTCGTGATCGGGTGCCGCTTGTGGGAACTGGTCCAGCCATTTTTCTTTCTTTTTTGTTTTATAAATATTCTGAGTTTAATTTTGTATTATATACAAAATTTTAAAAATGAATCTTTACTCGAAGGGCATATCACTGGAGCTAACATAAATTAAACATGTAACCAAACGCTTTTGTGAAAAATATAATAAAAAAAAATGACGTGCCCACTGAGTTTCTTACCGGATCTTCTCAGTATGTGGCTGCTTTCCGATCCGGTGGTAGATTAATTAAATTTAATTATAAAAAAACAATGTAAAATTGACAATATGTAAGTGCCCCTATGGGGCTTATGCAAAATAAATGATTTGATTTGATTTGATTTGATATATGTCAAATCAAGGGACAAAAGATGTTTGCTGATAGGGATGAAAAAGTCAGTGATGTAGGCCCTTTTTCTTTTGTCCAAGATGGTAACATGTAGGTATTATTTTTTTTGGCAGGCCAAGTTCTGGACACACACCGTCCGTTCCGTCCGGAACGACGAAAAGGGCCGCGTGGCCCCATAACCCACCGTACTCCCTCCCCATCGTCATTGGGCTGACCACTGGTACCGCTTCCTTGACATCCGTGGCCAGCCCGAACATGCAGGGATAAGGAATAATAAAAAATAAATATAAAAAATAATAAAATACGAGAAAAAATTCATACATACCTTCTACAAAATTTAGATTTTAGAATATATTTTACTACATACATATACATATCATCACGTCATATCCCTTGCAGGATAGGCAGAGAGAACAGAGTGCCAGAGAACTCTGTCCTTGCATACTTCACTCGCTTCCTCAACATTCATAATTCTCTTCATACACGCTCGCCGGTTTCGGAGACTCTTGACTCCACCTTCCTTCAGTACGTGACCAATCTGGTCTAGGTAGGATAGTCTCGGTCTCCTTCGGTACCTACATCCTTCCACTTTCGCATTATATATCTTCTTAACCAGACGTTCGTTCGGCATTCTTTCCACATGTCCGAACCATAGGAGCATTCCCTTTCGCATCTTTACGCCAATACTCTCTTTCATACCTACTCGCTCTCTTACGTCGTCATTGCGAATGCGGTCGGTCAGCCTAACTCCACAGATTTTCCGTAGAGATCGCATTTGGACCGCATTAATTTTACTTTCATGCTCTTTTCTGCATACCCAACTCTCGCTTCCATATAAAAATGTTGGAACAGGCACTGCATTATGTATTGCTACAGGTGCCTTCTGGCTGAGGTGGTGGCTACCGAGAAGTTGCCCCAACGCTCTGTTTACTCTATTTCCCGCATTCACTCTTCGCTCTATATCAGTGGTGTACCTTCCATCTCGGCTAAATCCACATCCAAAATATACAAATTCATCCACTTGCTCTAGTACATCATTACCTATTGTTACTCTTACATCTGTTCTGGTTTTATCTCTTTCAAAGACCATTATTTTGGTTTTGCTCACATTCACGCGTAGACCCCTTTTCTTAAAATCTTCTGTCATTGTGTCGACTAGGTTCTGCAGGTCAATCGCTGACTGCGCCAGCAGCACTGCATCATCTGCATAGAGCAGACCAGCTTAACCAGCTTACTAAGCTTACTAAGCTTGAACAGTTTGGCAGCAAAATTGTACGGTAACATTATTAAAAGGATAATGAGAATGGTGTCCGGTGGTTTACTGTGTGAGGCACAAGGAGGTTTCAGGAGTGGAAGGGGATGCATGGATTAAGTGTTCTCTCTGTGCAATATTGTGGAGAAGCATCTGGCTCTAGGTCAGAGGGTTTTCTGCAGTTTTGTAGACCTGAAGAGAGCATTTGACACGGTTGTATGAAAGGAACTTTGGGACATTTTACCGGAGTATGGTATTAACGGTAAACTGCTGCAAGCTGTGTAGTCCAGTTAAATGGGCTGTAGAGATTGCGTGCGGCTGAATGATAGAATGTCGCCTTGGTTCGACGTCAATATCGGCGTTAAGCAGGGATGCATTCTATCAGCCGGGCTGTTAATCATATATCTGGATAAATGGCTCCAAAGGTTGAACGATATGAATGTAGGAGTCCAGATGGGTGATTCAGTGGTGTGTTCTGCTCTATGCAGATGAATATATTTTACTAATACCCACATTCCATCATACCCATTATTTACTATAAAATAACATTATAATACAGCTTGACAGTAAAACTGGCATCAAGGCAATCTCCAATCAAATAAATTACCAAATCTTTTAGTAATCTCTTTAAACAGATTGGTTTCAAGAGGCAACGAAGTGAGTATAAACCGGTTTTCTAGTTTATATGTAGTTATATAACCTTGATTATTTCGTCTTTGACCTAGTAGTATGTTCATACCTATGTCATTTCGTGTATTATTTTTATTTTAATATGTTGTTAAAACTTACTACGGCGATTTTATCTAGGATTAATAATAACTGGTCTTACGTTTTAATCGGCTCTTTTATTTTTTGAGAGGCTTGATCTTAAACCCTTCGGGGCGGTGGATTTGTAGCGTATTACACATAACCATCTGTTATACTCATTTCGGGCAACTGAATGGACAGCGGAACTGATCCCTAGATTTCGGTAGTACTTATTTTAGAAGTCTACTTCACCAAATAAAATACCTTCTATAGTATGCGCTTGTGAATGCGAACATCGACCCCCAACACTTCTGCACACCCTCCAACACGTCTGCATCACTCACACAACCGAGTACAGTGTCGTTCTGTCCGGCAGCAGACAATTCTTCACTGTCTTCTCCAACGGCTGTATACAGATTCAATGTGTCTTAGATTTTCTTTCAATTCTATTTATAAACAAAATTATTATCATTTTGTTTCTAAATTCAATAAGTATAAAAAACTAAACAGTTTTATGAAAAATAAGAGCAGTGGATGGGTTTGAATTTTTAAATGTGTCATAGTACAGTATTCTATGCCCAAGTTCTTTCATCAAGCCCTTTCATTTGATATCTACATTGAGGGCTTGTGAAAATATATGTACTCCGCCATTTTGAAGCAGCAGCCATCTTGGATTTATAATGATATTGAATACATAAAATTATATTGTCATCAGAATGAAGGCTGTGTCATCAAAACCAAATATCAAACCAACCTAAAAACATTTTCCTGTAAAAAAAATACAGAGAAAAGTATTTCTTCAGAGTTCTCCTCTTATTAAATATATTATTACTGTACGTAATATTTATTCTAAACCACTTTAATCAAAATATTCTCATTAACCATATTACAATATTACTACACACACACATAATTAACAAAAATAAAAAAGAAAAGGAAATACCGATGAAGAACAAGGAGGAGGTGAGGGAAAGACATTAACATTATTTTGTAGGCCAGACTAGATGAAAAAAATATGCCAGAGAGATGAGTGGAGGGATTTAGGGGAGACTTACACCGTAGTTGAGACCGCTCGAGAAAAACCTTACAGAAGTTCATTTTATATTGCTATCGTAATGTTTAAATATTGTAATGGAAGTAATTTATATTTAATTTATTTAATAGAATAACAAAACTTACCTGATGATCGAACCGCAAAACGTAATTCTGTTCCCAAGTTCTGCTCTGCAGCTTGTACCCTCAATGATTTCATACTATTTAATATATCATCTCTAATATCTCCTTTTATATCAGTAGATACAAAAAGTTCTGATGTTCTGAAAAGCAATTGTAAAATATATTTACGAATTTATAACTCGAACAATATTGAGAACTCTTATCGAGAGAGAATTGTCGACTTTGTAGCATTGTGATGAGAGTTTGAACTAACTAAACTATATATCATTGCTAGTAGGTATAATAAAAACCATTTATAAGCTCTACACAGAGCTGGACTAATTATATTTTGTGTCAATTAGTTAATGATTGTTTTATAGGGCACGTAGATGTCAAGCAGGCGAATAATTCTGTCTGATTTAGCCAAAACCATGAACAATCTTGTACTTGTATTACACATTTGCATAACCTTTCAAATACAAAGACGTAAAAGTATAAAAACGGTTGTTCCTATTAAGATCTAAGATGCGAGGTTGAGATTAACTTTCATCCATTTGCTTACCGACTGAAATTTATATTTTATGAAATAAAATATGTTTCTAAAGATATCCATCTCAATAAAGTTGTCGAAAAAAATATGTTTTTGATATATAAACAAATGATAAAAAATATAAAAAACTATATTAAGCAATAGTTAATTGTAATTATATTTTAAATTAATATATATATAATAATTATTTAATATTAAAATAATTTTAATTATTTATAGCCATGAACAATATAATTTTTCCTTGAAATATTAGCCGAAAAATATTGTAGTTTAAAAAAGAATTTGTTATGTGATATAAAATTAATAATTTTTTAAATTAAAAAACAACTTTTTAGAATTTTAATTAGTCATGTAGCCATGAACATATTTTTTACAATACTTAACCTATTGGGATATATGTTCAGAGAATTATACAGGGTGGAAGTGGACCGCTCCCGAAAACAAAGACAGGTGACCCTACTGGTCCTACTTGTAATGATAGGCTAGAAAAAAATCGATTCGGAAGAGAAATTTTTTTTTTTTACAAAAAAAAATAAGTTTTTTTCACTTTCCATCGTATTAGGACAGTGCCATGTAACGATAATAACATAAAAAATACGTAACTTTACTTAGATGAGAAAAGACGCAATCTATTTAAAACTCACGATCATAATATGTTCAAGAGTTCAACGACCTCGCGTGGTGAAAAAAAAAAATATTTTTTCATCCGAACCGAATTTTTTTCTAGCCTATCATTACATGTAGGACTAGTAGGGTTACCTGTCTTTATTTTCGGGAGCGGACACCTTCCACCCTGTATATTTTATTGGATAAAATATGATTTTCATCGTGTAAGCTGTCATCACCCATGTGAAGGTCGCTCATAGTCCTGAACTTTAAATAAATTTAGGCAATTAAATAAATTCATACATAACAAATAATTGCCGGATTTTGATCATCATCATCTCAGCTCATATATGTCCTACTGTTGGTCTCGAACTTCCTCCATAACGGGAGAGAAATTGACCTATTATACCTACCATGCTGGTCAGACAAGTTAGTATAGGGTTTAGTTTCGAGTTTCCCTTCACAGGTGTTATATGTGTTTTATATCCCTTTGTCATCTCTTACCATCACTCACCGGTAAGAGAGGGGATGGTGAGTTGTATACCTACTCCGTCACCACACGAAAATTTACATGTCGTCACAGCCAGATTTTAATATTAAACATGGGATCCCATGTGTGACAATCATTTTTCGCTCGTAATAAAGTTTTATTTTAAGTGATTTAAAGTTTTATAAGTGTTTTGACAAAGATAGATTGCCGGTTTTGACTCTAAACGAATTATATATCGTCATGAAAGACAAGTAATAGAGATTTACTTTTTACAGCGCTCCTTAAATATTTCTTCACTATAATCTTCATTAGCTGCTTCGATTTCGCGAATAGCTGCCATCAGTTCAGGGTTGATGGCCAGGTGTTTCTCCAACGCTTTAGTCGTTAAACAGAATCCAGGCGGCACTCTGTAACCCTAAATCATGAACAAAATTAATAAATTATAACTAAGGCTACTTATAGTAACTTTTAGACAGCAGTATTTTACTGACAACAAAATTTATTTGCTTCCCCGTGCAGTAATAGCTTAATAATACATTGTGTCACCACGTTATCTTCCCGCAAGAGATGTAAAACCCGGTTAAAGGAAGCACCAGGGCTGCGAGAAGCAATGCTCTTCTAGCAAACTCATAAGAGCAACCGTGACTACCAACCCGCCTCACTATATAAAATTATCACCCTTCGTGAGGAGAGTCACGAGTACGTCCCATAGTGGATGTTAATAGTTCAGATGGATGAAATTAAAATACTATAAAAATCAAATCAGATATTTACATTACATTTGAATTAAAATGAAATATTCGTGTGATGAATAAGAAACGCAAGCAGATAGCATCACTACAAAAGGAAAACTGAAAATAAATCTCTATACCAACCCGTCTAACCAGCGGCGTCGATCAAGTTTACTCCCATTGTGGAGGAGACCCGAACCCGTCAATAAGAGGTATATAAGACATAGCGTACCTCATCCCTCTGTACTGAAGCAAGCAAAGCGAGTGAAGCACCTTTGCCGCCGACATATGCAGTACAGGCACAAGCACGATCCTCAAACGGCAGACAGTATCCCACATCACCAGCCTGCTTCTCACTTAACCACTTCAAAATTCTCAACGGTATAATACGCGAAGATGGTTCACGTACCACTGTAAACGAAAAAGTTTAGAATATAGATAGTTTAGGGTAACAGTCAATGGTTCTTTAAAAAAAAACTATAAGTGCAACAAACTCCTCAAATCTTAATTTCGTCCTAATAACGTAGATAATTGGGATAGTAAAATATCAAAATTTACGTCATAAAAGGCATATTTTTATATCGTATATTATGAGATAATTATTTGTAAATATCGGTCTTCTTCATATCTTTTGTTTATTGCCTACAAATCATTCTTGCTAGTATCAAATAAGAGGCTTGCAATCTGATTTTGGTCTTATGTTAAAAGGCTACATTGCCAATATATCAAATAGTGGATAGAAGAGCTACAGCTATCATGGCTATATAGCAAAAAGATTCATCGAGAATTTTGATAAGCATATAGATACACGGCAATCACTATTCTTTCATACATCATTACGTTACTACATCTTAGCAATTATTAAAAATCGGCCAAGTGCGAGTTGTACATGCGCACGAAGGGTTCCGTAAAACTAAAAAAAATATATGTTGTAACTAAAAATAATTTTAGGTTTTCGGCATTTTTCCTTTATATAGTTGACATAGAAGTTTTATTTTGTTACAGGTTAAAGGTCTTATATATCTGAGTATTTGATATGAATTTCAATTTAATACCTCTACGCGTTCATGAGGAAAGGGGTAGTAAGTTTAAAATTATTAAAAATATTTTTATTATATGATGTAATTAAAAATATATGGTTTTCGCAATTTTTCCTTTATCTTTGCTTATAGCAACGTACGTAACGTAAAAATTAGACGTTGCTTCGTACCAAATTTCAAGATTCTGAGCTCACGGAAAGCACCCTGTAGGTTTTGATTGCTTTGCGAGTGTCAAAAATTTGAGGAAATTTGCGACTTAAACGCCTGTATCTTTTGATTGCATTGGCTTAGAAGTTTAATTTTTTCACAGCTTTAAGGGATAGTAGATTTGAGTATTTGCTATAAATTTCAACTTGATACCTCCCCGCGTTCCTGAGAAAAAGGGTCTTGACAGACAGACAGACGGATATACGGATAGACGGACAGACGGACGGACGGTCAACAAAGTGATCCTATAAGGGTTCCGTTTTTTTCCTTTTGAGGTACGGAACCCTAAAAATAACATTCTATAAATTATATAAATATCATATATTTTTCAATATACTCGTAGGTAATAACTAACTAACTAACTGTTATCCGCCCGCTTCGCTGGGCATTAACAGGGTAGAAAAAATTACATACCAAATTTCAAGCCTGTAGGAACTATATTTTAGGTTAACCAATCCGCAAACCACCTTGAGGGTTGAATTTCGTAAAATCCAATTATAGCTGACCTCTACTCAGCAAAAAGAATATTCCTACCAAATTTAAAATCTGTAGGCTTTATAGTTCCAGAGATATCGTGATGAGTCTATATATAGGTGGAAATCTCTTATATATATATATATATCTTAATATATAAAATCTTAATATATAGAAATTACGCGTCACGTTGTTTGTCCGCGATGGACTCCTAAAGTACTTCACCGATTTTAATCAAATTTGCAAGGCGTGTGTAATTTGATCCATGTTAAAAGATAGGATAGCTTCCATCTCAATTTACAGTCGCAATATTATTTTATTGCAAATTATTTGTCTATTATTTGACAGTCACTCCACGAAATAGAACCTCAATCTATTGAACTCTATCAGAAATAGATCTGTACTGCAACTAAGAGTAGTCTAACACACTTGGCCCGACTAAAACTTACAATTCCTTTAAGCCACAAGGCAATTTTTTTACCTAGTAGGTATATCTTCTAACAAAATCACGTAAATTATAACGTATTTCATACCTGTTGGTTCATATCCAAGTTCAAGTATACCAGCACCAGATTCACAATTGATAGTAACGTGAAAGGTTCGGTATTCTATTTCTTGCTGATAAGGCACTCCGCTAAACAATTTGCCACCATCATCATTTATTCTGAGCAGCAAATTAAGATCTGCACCTTTAGCTAAAATATACAAATATTTACAGTATTAATTCATATTTTTATTTAATTTCACCCAACACTAAGATGAAGGGCATTACATATATATAACTAACTCAAATTCTGTCCAGACTCAGATTAAAATCACACGCATTGTCTGGAAAACGACACTCAGTATGGGATTTTCGCAACACTCAGTATAGGATCATATAACTCGAAGTTGCTACACATTACCCAGAAAAGCATTGCTGTTATCAATTTTCCTTTTTTAACTCTGTATTAAAAAAAAGATCCTTCTATTGCGGGGAACTTTGCAAACATAATTTACGGACACAAATTACGCCTAAACTCAGGACAACAATTTGTCAATCGCGTAAAATATTGTGCTGCGTGGGAATCTAACCCGCGACACTTAGCATTGTAGATCGGTATCTTAACGACTACGTCATCTGTGCAGCCACCATTTTACTTTGGAACTCTCAACCGATATTTACGACAATAATCTTCTTATGCCATTGCCTCAGACGATATTTACAACTGTTTTCATGTTCCTTAGATATAGGATTTATTTTTACTAAAAGCTAAAGTATTCATATTACATATATCTAATTATACTTTAATGGTTTCACTTACTTTTTATATTTATTGTGTAGGCGGTGGGTATTTCATTAGGTCTCTCGCAGAAGTCTGACATCATCAAATCGGTTGATGTTATACTTTCTATCGTATAATTTGGAAATCTTACACAGCCGGATATACAGCTGAAGACAAAATTTTATAATTAAATAAATTTTAAAGTACTCATACGTCAACAAGGTGGTAGGTATTCAAGAATAATAGATGGCAAGTGAAAATGTTAAATTATCGCTCGTGAACTGGGAGTTCTGTTTCCTAAGACTAACAGTTCAACTCAATAGGGGATTGAAATCGATCAAGCACCCGATTTAAAAATTTAGTTATAAATATAGTATTATTAGTATTACTCTAAATATATTTTTGGAAATCTAATGAATTATAATCTACTAGCAAACCCAGTCCAGATTTGTTTGTAAAAGTCAATATATATATATATATGGGCAGATCCATTAATTTTCGACGAAAGTCTGCGCACTAAGGTAATAGTAGGGCTAATTTAAAAAAGGCTATTTTCTACTCATTTTCAAATATTTGTATCTCAGTTTCTATTTTACTTAAAGACTAACTTAACGGCATTTTTTTTATTAAGACTTTTATTTTTATGAAAAAAATAGATATTAGGTCTAAACTTATATCGGGCTTTGCTAATAGCTTCCAACGAAACAACTGTTTTGGTTAAATTTTACCTATTTGTAAAACACTATTATATGTACCGTATTTGAAGTTAGCTAATATTTTTTGTGTATATTTTAATGGCTATATTATAATTTTTTTTTTAAACATGGAAAAAATTCTTAAAATGGAATCACGCAGAAAACTCCATTTAGCTAATTTGCTTTTCGGTGTAATTTTATCCAAAAAACCAACTTACCTCTACAATAAACTTAGCTGGTCTAGTTCTCTTAATAAATACAAGACTCGAGCTTCATCATACCTTTTAAATACCCCTAAATATCGCACTTCAACATTCCGTGGTAGTTTTAAATTCTCTGCCACCAAGTGTTGGAATGATCTACCTCCACCATTGCGGGACTTAAAATCTGTATTTACTTTTAACAAAACTTTAAAACAACATTTACTTAATGCCCAATTACACTGTATTATATAGTGCGAAATTTCGATACTCTTAAAAAAAATATATTTTATTAAATATTGCCAATTTTATTTATATTATATATGTATGCAATGTTGTTATACTTATGTTAAAATTATTTATACATCGTTACACACATACACACACACACTCTGACACTTTTATACTAGTCATGTTTTTAATAATCTCTTTAAAATGTACTAGGTGTTGGCAGAATATCAGCGCTATTTTATAAAATAAAATAGCCAAAGCTAAGCCAATAGCCTTTTTTGTTTCTCGTTAATGTAATTTTATACCAGAAGTTGTTTTCTTTAGTTATGTTTATTTTCATTAGTTTTTAACGAGAACAAAATAAATGTTTTTCTTTCTTTCTTCTTTCCTTCTTTAATGGAATCTATCCAATTTTTGCTTAATTGCTCCGATTTTGTAAACACAGCTATTTAAAATCAATCAAATTTTAATAAATCGGTGTTTTTAAACAGCCAAAACTTTTTTCTCCGAACTTGGATTTATTTCAAACTTTCAGGAAAGTTGCTTTATTCTGTCCCCAAGAAGTCCTGACTATGGGGGAATCGAGCTTGTATTTGAGATATAGTTTTTTTTTAATTGTCATAATTGCATTGATTCTGCTAAGGAATTCCTGCTTTTGAAAAATATTTTAGCTTCTGCTGTATATATATGGACATGTAAAAAGCATATGATCTGGTAGGTCATAAACTCCTTCTAAGAAAACTTCATTCTTGCGGTGTACGAGGTATTGTCTTAGGTCTTAGTCAGCCTTACCTTAGTAACAGGACCCAATGTGTAGAAATAAGTCACATAAATGAAACAACTAGGAGAGAAGTAAAGTATGTGTCATTGGAAGCTATTATATCTTATTGGGTGCCTCAAGGTAGTGTTTTGGGAACTTGGTGCTTGGGACATTCGATAATTTCGGATACGGTTACGAAACCCCATAATATATCAAATTTACATCACGGATTTAAAATAAATATTTTCATATTCGCCAAATAGCTATGTTGTAAATTACTAAATTGGGAAAGAATAGATTCATCACTTTCATACCTGAATTATAATAACATTCTACTAGTTTTTTATTGATTTTCACTGTCATTAACTAATAAGGTGATAGCAAAAATTATTTGATTAGAAACTTACTGAGTCAAAACCTTTTTGTACGACAAACATCGTAATTGTACGGCAGTACCATCTCTAGCTGCTGCTGTGATCATAATAGATCGCCAAAGTCCTTCATAGCCATGTGGCGCCCAGTTTCTTTCCTTCACTCCCCTCGTTCGAAGATATACATCCTTGTCTAGTACACCTTCGTCATCGAAAGATTGAAAACGACCCTGCGCCGTACCCCATTGAAGCCAACTACCTTCTTCCCATTTGCTCCTGTTACCGAAAATCAGATACATTTAATTACTAAATAACCATCTTATTCTAAACTATATTTTTTTATCACTGAGACTTTTGTTAACAAAGGTTTTTAATATTGAAATTATCATGCATTTGACACTTATTAAGCAATGTATATAAACGGCATTAGACACGTGTTAGGATCGATTATGTCGGCCTGGCTTTCGAGTATATCCGATGCTCATAACGAGGGCGAATTCACAGCAGCTTCTGCGTGCCCTCGGCGTGCCAGTGCACGCTTAATCGATCCTAACACCTGAGTTTATTGCCTAAAAGTCTAGTATGTACATTGCCTTAAAATATAAGATACAAATGCTTCAGATCTTTTTATGGATTATACTACTATTTATATCGATTCTAAGGAAGCAGAATGAAATGTCATTATTACTTTACTGCTCATCTAAGACTGCGTTAACTGTTCTATATTTTCTTTTTTTTTTGCGAGGGTCTCGGTCTGATCACACCCCGCCAAATCCGTCCGGGGGGACCGAAGAGGCGACACGCAACCCCATAGACCCGCCCCGCAATGCGCTTTTCTTCGACAAGCGAGCAGGCCACCGGAACTCGGTCTTTGTCTTCGGTGGCTACTGCTCTCTAAGAGCTGCTTTTTTTTTATAACAAAGCCACTTCTTTTAGATTTACTTTATCTAAACTAGAAACTTTTTTTTAATTTTATTTTTATTTTCAGCTATTTAGGGATATTTTTATTTCTTTTATTTTTCTTCTTTTTCATGCATCGTCATCTATTCCTAAGCTGTAGTCCAAATTTCATCGGGAAGTTAGTTTAAAATCAATTACAAAATTTCACTCGGACAGAAATACAAGAAAGTGAGGTAAAAACATGGCAAAATGTATAAAGATATAAAGATAAGATAGAAAAAATAAAAACATATAAAGAAAGTTATTTGTAATTAAAAATATCATTGGTGTTTTTATGTTCAATAAAATTACTGTTATGGTAAAAAAAAAACATTACTTTTTACACAAAATATTATTTTTATATACAATTAAATTTAGCATAAATATTTATCAAACTCACAGCATATAAGGCCATTGATCATCACGCCATGCTTCCAGTGCCAATGCTTCAGCCGCTAACTTATTGCTCCAATAATCGGGGTAACACACTGGCTTGGTTACTGATGCCCAGCTGTAAACAATCATATTAAACAATTTAATATATTAAATCTCTATTTAATTACATTGATTTATTTGTAAATGACCTGCCCTTGACAATATACTGAGTGGAAGGGGACCGCTACCGAAAACAAAGACAGGTAACCCTACTAGTCCTACTTGTAATGATAGGCTAGAAAATAAAAGGATTCGGATGAAAAAAATATTTTTTTTCACCACACGAGGTTGTTGAACTCTTGAACAAATGATCGTGAGTTTTGAATAGATTGCGTCTTTTCTCATCTGAATAAAGTTAAGTAGTTTTTATGGAATTATCGTTACATGACACTGTTCTAATACGATGGAATGTGAAAAAAATTCGTTATGGAAAAAAAAATTTTTTCATCCGAAACGTTTTTTTTTTCTAGCCTATCATTACAAGTAGAACTAGTAGGGTCACCTGTCTTTGTTTTCGGCAGGGGTCCACTTCTACCCTGTATAATATAATCTCTATTTAATTACATTGATTCATTTGTAAGTGACAAGCACTTGACAATATATAATATAATCTATATTTAATTACATTGATTTATTTCTCACATATATATTGTATTATTTGTATTTATTGTATTGTTTTGTTAAATTAATCTAGTAACCTACAACCGGAACGGCTGCCGGCTGCTACCGAGAAAATCCGATAAGAAACTCACCAAGCTAGTCTTATTTTTTAAATTATTTCTTTTTATATTACTTAAAATATAACATATTTGGTACTTAATACAATTTATTTACTAAGTTGTTTGAGTTAATACACGATTATTTACTCCGCATAATCATTTAAAAACTAATAACAAATATATTGAAGTAAATGTAATATAGAAGCATGCTTAAAGCATTTACCAAAGTCGCTAGCGATTGATGAACATTAAATAACAACAGTTGCTACCCGCCACCATTCACACCATAAAAGTTCAGGAATATCAGAGAAACAATCAAAGCCGTTGACATGCCGTATCAAATTATATTATATGTATTGATAACATTGATAACAACTGACGCCGTTCTGATATAATATAATCAAATATAATATTAATTAGCTTCCTTCACAGCTGCAGATTACACAGATTTAGATTACAGAGAAATAAAGAGGCTTTGTGATATATAACAGTATTATACAATATCATCATCACCTCTTAGCTTCATTAATGTGTTATCTTGAAAGACGAAATTATAGAGGAATGTTTTTCAAGTTTCAAAAAATAATTGTATCGCAACGAATATATTTTTACCGTAGGTCTGATTTAAATCATATTTTTTTTAATTACAGAATATTTAAATAAAATTAAAATCATAGATATATATATCATTTTTTTTTTAAACTTGAAAAACACTCCTCTTAAATTTTATATTTCAAGATAACACATTATCGAAGCAAAAAGGCGATATATATAAATACGTTGAAATACATTTTTTGTAATTATCATCAAAATAAATATAGATCATATACTTAGTCTGGCCATAAATACTGATATAATTAAAAATAAACAAAATATTACATTTGAATTTGGAATCTGTCATTTTTGTATGATTGTTCATTGTGTTTTCTCATTTTCGCGCCAATACATTGTACAATATTTTGCGATATTAAAATGGAATGGGGTGATAAAGAGAACCGAATCGCTGTGGCGCCATATCAGGAATTAAAAAATTCGCCGCTCCACTATCCTCCGGTAATGAGCTCAAAAGTCTGGCAGCATTACCACGTTGAATAGAAATGTTAACCTTGTGTGCGAAATACAGCTCAGCCTTCCAATTACATTCAGATTCAATCTTTTAGCGATGTCTTTGTAAAGACTGTGAACATTCAGACGGCCCAACCGTTTCGATACCAAACATCGAGAGAATAAAATTACCAACAAGAAAAATATAAATAAAATAAATTAACTTACATCAAATTAAGTTTAACATGCTGTGTAATTCCATCGCTGATTCTCACCATAAGTCCGTTAAAAAGTATTCTATAGCGATCCTGTGCCTCTAGCACTTGAACCTTTAGTCCACCGGCGCTCCAACCACCTTCAACATTTTCCCAAGCGCTTACTGCTGTATCTGGATGTTCTATTAAGATTAAAATTAAAGGTGATATAAATAGCCGTGTATATCAAGCATAGTAATCAATCTTAAAGTACATTTTTCAAACTAAGGCTTAAAGCTAATCCAAACAAAACGCTATTATATTTGATGTTATAAATCCAAGCATTAACAGCAACAAACGCATATCTTAATAAGTTTTGAGAAACTTTTAATTGAATCATACGTTTTTAATATTTATAATATATTATTTTTTAAACACCACCCTGGCACTAAGGAAATAAATCTTGTTTTTCGTCCGACTTTACAAACATGCAATTAACGCCGACAAATTACACACAGACTGAGAACAATGCTTTGTGGAACGCACAAAAAGAATTGTCCTGTGTGAGAATCAAACCCATACACTGGCACGGAAGGTCGGTATCTTAACCAGTACGCCATCTGTGCAGTCTTTAATTATATATTTTATTATTATTATTATTATTTCTATTTAAGCGATTACGTTCAGATATTATTATTATTAATCTTTTCAGACAACTCAAGCAGTAATAAAAAAATAAATATCCTAACTATATATTTTTTTTAAATAACTGTTACGCTAATATTTTATCAACTAAACCATATTTATTATTTAGTTAGGCCAACATAAAGCGCCAGCCGTACTAGGTGAGTTTGCGAGCCCATTAGGTATTATGAGTTTAACAGGAGAGCGGTGCTGCTCTGTTCCCTAGTGTTCCCATGACAAGAATGGTGATACATTGTATTTAAAAATAACCATACACAGCATTTATTTATTATGTTTTCGGTGTTATCAGAGGCTAGTTAGGTACATTGTTTTTGTACCAAATACCGGTTTTCTTTATTTTTAACGGCGCATAGACATTATTTAATAGGTAATACTAACTACTGCTATGGCTACTTAGGAATGTTTTATATTTGTAGCATCACACCAATATTTGCTTTGCAGAGTAATTATTAACGTCTATGTAGAAGTTTAATATACCCAGGGGTGGATCGTGACGGAACCGTACGTCGTGCCTGATCGCCCCAATTGGGTGGTCAGCCGGAACGGAACCGCGGCAATCGTCACCTCCACGCAGCGGCACTTCCCGTCCTTATCCCTCTTGGATAGGGGCGAGGAATTTGTCGCGGCGGATTGGGGAGGGGTCACACTGTACAGCGTTTACCTCTCCCCTAACAGGAGAATGGACGATTTCGGGGCCTCCCTCACCACCTTGGAGGCTTCGATACGGCGACTGGCACCGGGCCTCGTCCTGGTCCTGGGGGACTTCAACGCCAAATCCACGGCGTGGGGGTCCCCGATGACGGACGATCGCGGGCGGGCGATCGTGGAGTGGGCGGCGTCACTGGGCCTCTGTGTCCTAAACAGAGGCTCAGTGAACACGTGTGTGCGACAGCAGGGTGGGTCGATAGTGGACTTGTCGTTCGCTAGCCCCGCTGTCGCACCACGAGTGAGGAACTGGCGTGTCCTGGAGGAGGCGGAGACCCTGTCGGATCACCGTTACATCCGGATGGAGGTCTCCCCTCTCCGGGACCCCAGCAGGGGTCACAGGGTGGACCGAGCTCCCGCATTTCCGCGGTGGGCTGTGGGGCGGCTGGATAGGGACCTACTGGCGGAGGCGGCCATCGTGAACACGTGGCTGTCCTCACCACCCCTAGCGGACGGAGTGGACGTTGAGGCTGTCCGCATCCGCAGTGCGTTAACGCAGGTCTGCGATGCGGCCATGCCCAGGGTGCGGCGTCTACCTCCGAGGCAGGGGGTCTACTGGTGGTCCCCAAGACTGGCGGACCTTCGTGCGGCGTGCATTAGTGCCCGAAGGTCCTACACCCGCAGTCGGCGGCGTCGCCGCGATGTTGAGCGGGAGGGCCAGCTGTACGAGGCGTACCGCAGTGCGCGTACCGCCTTTCGGCTGGCCATCCGGTCCGCCAAGGACGCGAGTTGGCAGGAGATGCTGGACGGTCTTGACCGTGACCCCTGGGGTCGCCCGTATCGCGCGTCGCTGAATAAGCTTCGCGCGCAGGGCCCCCCCCTCACCGAGACCCTCCAGCCCGACCTCCTTCGTAGAGTGGTCGAGGAGCTGTTCCCGCGGCAGTCGGAGCACACGCCCCCGGTCATGGCTTCGCCAGATCACGACCGGGAGGCCGTCGAGAGTGTTCCGCCCGTGACGGAGTCGGAAGTGGGGGCAGCCGTGGCGAAGATTCGTTCCGCCACCACGGCCCCCGGCCCGGACGGAATCCCAGTCCGGGTGTTGACGTTGCTCCTCGAGCATCTCGAACCTCGCCTCAGGCGACTGTTCAACGCCTGTCTGACGTCTGGACAGCTCCCTGAGTGCTGGAAGGAAGGGAGGTTGGTTCTCCTGCCAAAGCCGGGACGGCCCCCGGATTCGCCGTCGGCCTACAGGCCCATTGTGCTTCTGGACGATGTGGGTAAGCTGCTGGAGCGTGTCCTCGCTGCCCGCATCGTCCAGCACCTGGAAGAGGTGGGGCCCGATCTGTCGGACGCTCAATTTGGGTTTCGAAGGGGGCGTTCGACCATCGGGGCCCTGCTACGCCTGAGGCAGACGGCCGCGGAGGCTGTCGCCGGCAAAGGAGTGCTGTTGGCGGTGTCGTTGGACATCGCCAACGCCTTCAATAGTCTGCCATTCAGCTGCATCAGGGAGGCGCTCCGGTTCCACGGAGTGCCCCTGTACCTCAGGCGGCTGGTGGCAGACTATTTGGAGGGGCGCAGTGTTCTCTACGCGAGCCCCGCAGGGGACATTGTGCGGACGCCCATGTCGTGCGGTGTTCCGCAGGGGTCGGTTCTGGGGCCAACTCTGTGGGACATCGGTTACGACTGGGCGTTGAGAGGGAGTCTCCCCCCCGGGCTGAGCGTTATTTGCTATGCTGACGACACGCTCGTCACAGCCCGGGGCAGGACATTCGAAGAGGCGGCGAGCCTGGCCACTCTCGGCACCGAGGAGATGGTCAGGCGAATCGAGGCGCTGGGGCTCAGGGTGGCCCTAAACAAGACGGAGGCCCTTTTATTCCATGGGCCCCGTGTGAGGCTGCCCATCGGCGCCTCGTTAGTCGTCAACTCCATCCACATCAGTATCCAGGCCCATATGAGGTACTTGGGTCTGGTGCTCGACGGGCGATGGTGGTTCCGGGAGCATTTTCGTCAAATTGCTCCCCGGCTGGTCGGCGCGGCGTCCGCCCTTTCTCGGCTCATGCCGAACGTGGGCGGACCCAGTTTTCAGGGCCGACGGCTGTATGCGGGGGTGATCCGCTCAATGGCCATGTACGGCGCACCCGTGTGGGCGAGGGCTCTGAACGCCCAACTCAGGGCGGTTCTGTGGAGGCCACAGAGAGTCATGGCGGTCAGAGCCATTCGCGGGTACCGCACGGTGTCGACAGAGGCGGCGTGCCTACTGGCCGGGACACCCCCGTGGGACCTAGAGGCGGAGATGCTCTCCGACCTCTACCGGCGGGTTACCTCAATGCGCGAAGAGGGTGGCTCCCCATCGTTCAACGAGATAGCCACCTGGCGCGAGGACGCCCGCCGAGAAGTCATCGCCCGTTGGGCTACGCGGCTGGAGAGGCCTAGATACGGTGTTATTACCGTTGAGGCCCTCCGGCCCGTACTGATGGAGTGGATGGAGCGGCAGCACGGAGTCCTCTCTTTCCGGTTGGTACAGGTCTTGTCGGGGCATGGTTGCTTCGGCAAGTACCTGCACACGGTCGTGCGGAGGGAGTGGACTCCGTCCTGCCACCATTGCAGTAGCGACGAGGACACGGCGCAACATACGCTCGAGGTATGTTCGGGCTGGGACGGGCAGCGTCGTGACCTCGTCGCTGTCATCGGTGCCGACCTGACGCTGCCGGCTGTTGCGCGAGCGATGGTCGACAGCGTCAGGAATTGGGACGCGGTCGCCGCCTTCTGCGAGGCTGTCATCTCGCAGAAGGAGGCGGCGGAACGGGCCCGGGAGGATTCCCGTGACCCGGACCGCCGCCCGCGGCCGGGACGGCGCAGGCGCGAGTACCTGCGCCTGATGCCGCCCTAACCGAGGCTTCGGGTGATCGGACCGGGGAATTGTCCGGTTACCCGACGTGAGGCCACCGCGTGAGGACGACGCCTCGACGGCGAAAGCTGTCGGGGCGTCGACAGGAGAGGAGCCCAAGAGGGCATATATAAAAAAAAAAAAAAAAAAAAAAAAAAAAAAAAAGGGGTGGATCGTGAATTTGTGGGGCCCTGGGCTAATACTACACAGAGACCTACTAATTATTCAACTAACGTCATTCTGCGGAACTGTTCGCTGTAATTAAAATTATTTATTTAATAGGAAAAATTAAAAAAAAAATTAGATAATTGAACATGTTATATATTTAATATAATTAACTGTTTATTTAGTACTTATGTTCCAATACAAACAACAACTGTAATCGTACCTAATTAGGACATATACTTCAAATATATAGCAGTCTATTATGCTGCAAATTCTTTTATGTACTCTTCACAATGTAAATTCTTTATTTAAACACAATTTATGGAAAGAATTGATAAATTATTTAGTCGATTATTATCATTGTTGTTCTATATTTGTTTTCTACATACAATTAAGCCTTGGGCTGCAGCCTAAAAGCCCTTAAGAAAATTCATAAAAATATAATTCACCACCCCAATTCCTGCCCATGGGTGTCGTAAAAGATGACTAAGAGATATAATATGTCGATAATAGCTATTCAAGAAAATGGAAACTCAAAATTAAACCTGCATTAACCCGTCTGACAAGTCTGTAATTTAGGTCAATTTCTCTTTCAATGTGATGGCAACTCGAGCCAAATAGTGGGATGTATATGAGTTGAGATGAATGTGTTAATATATAAGTACTTCCCAACCCCACGGCTGTTACAAGATGGAGTATAATTGTAATAAAATCACATTTTAGCCAACGTGCTATCCACAATAGATCAATTTCCATGCTATTGTATATAGAGTAAAACTATCTAAATATCTAAAACTAAAAAGGTTATATTAGTTTAACTTACGTTGTAATCTATATGCAGTCCCATCAGGCAGCTTGACATACACAACTATTTCAGCCACTGGTTGTTTTCCAATCAACTTGCGAATAGTTAGTAGTATAGTCGAGCCATCTGGAGCTGTGGTGCGTACATTAAAGCTGTCCCAGCCCTCATAGAGCTCAGGGCGAGGTAGCTCGTCTAATCGTGTTGGAGTTAATTGTGATTTCCACCGTCGTACGGCATAACGTGCCCATAATAATTTTAAAGGATAATTCCAGCCTGTGTAATAATAATTTTCATTATTTTAGTTTTGATCACTCATTATGAACCTATACCACAATTGTATTTTTCTGTATCGATGCATCCATTCATCTATTAGCTTATTAATATATAAAGTAATGTATAGATATGTGTATTAATAACTCATTACCATACAGGATAAGGAAGTGGTACTCTAAATAAGTGCCTGGGGGCTGTTCCAGGCTAAATTTATAGCAATATTTAATTAATCAAATCCTTTTTCCCTTACTTTTTCATTTGTACTCAATACGCGAAATTTAATTCCATACTCTAAATTATAATTATGTAACTCGAAATTATCTGCGATTAATAGCCGCAGTGTAACATTTTGTTTACTTAAATCTAAGTTTATTAAAAAGTTACATTGAACACACAACCGTTCACATCTCTCAATATTCATATAATTTACGTAAACAAGAAAATTGTTAGTAAATTCATGTTAAAAAAAATCGTTTAGATTTATTAGCATAACAAAAAATATTATTTAAAAAGATTTTTTTTTTTTCATCGCTGTCTCAACCTATTTTATAACGATGGTTGTCGTCACATTCAAGTCACAAAAATCTTTTCGAATATATTTTCATTGCATCAATTTTTTATAGTTAACAAAATCATATCTTGAATATAATCTTGAAAGACGTATGGTTTAATTCATAAAAATCAATTAATTTTCTTAGAAGTTTGTTTACAAATTCAGCTTCGAGATCTTTTCGTCTTGTTTTACAGTTGCGATATTCTTCTTTATTACGTGTATATAAAAAAAAACGCGGGAGACATGCACTATTTATACTTTTTAAAATTTTTCGACTAACTTGTTTGATCGTGATAAATCTATCTCATAATGCCGCGGGCAAAGTATTTCACCGAATTAACTTTATTATTATAAGCGAAGCAGTAATAGCTTAAAACTAAGATAAACATTGTCAATACTATTAATAATAATTCTTAGATAAAAATTCTCAATACGTATGTATTGTGATCGAACTCCATTCCCATGCGGATTCTATCAGCTTAAATCGGCCATTTTTGATAAAAGTGTATGTAAATTATCAATAAATAAATTATCATACATATGTGCTTAACATAATTAGTTAGAGAATTTTTGATAATTATTAAATGAAAATGTATGAAGAGAATTATGAATGTTGAGGAAGCGAGTGAAGTATGCAGAGATAGAGTTCTCTGGCACTCTGTTCTCTCTGCCTACCCTGCAAGGGATATGGCGTGATGATATGTATGTATGTATTAAATGAAAATAAAAATTGCCCATTAAAAAAAACACAGAAACTCTGATTTTATTTTCTTTAAATTTCTATAGCTCAGTGGCATTTCATAGCATCGCTTTGCCATGGACGGTTTTTTTTTTAGAATTGAATGCTCTACAAAAATGTCCATTGCGGGCAAGCCGTAACTGGAACCGGTGAGGTAGTACAGCCCTCTAAATTTAATTTTTCCATGAAATTCGCGTTTTTTCGCATTTATCTCGTGAATGATAAGAATTACAGAAAAAATGTGAATGACAAACTTGTAGAAGATTCTTAGTACTAAATCGTTAAAATCAAAATTTCCCGAGATATTTAATGATAATCTTTTTGTTGGCTGAAATCTACAAGCATATGAAGGCAAATTTAGTCGCTGGCATTGAGAATAGCTCAGTAGGGCAATCGAGCAGTCCAATACAGACAGCTTCGGTACGACCCTTGGTTTTCTATTTATTTACTATTACTAATTTCAGTTTTTATATATTTTTTTTAATATATTTTCAAAAGAATATTAAAAAGAAAATACCGAGCTAAACTCAATCCTCCAGATATAGTTTCTTAACTTGTGCCAATTATTATGGGATTATGAGAATAAGCGAATAGAGATTTTATTAGGGGCAACAGTCACATGTTTTTGCAGTGTAACTAGTGGCTGTGGGGGGAATGCGGTCAGGAGGATATTTATATTAATATTATCGATACGTATAATTTATGTTTGCGTTTATTTATTACATACATATGTATCGGTACCTTATGTATAAAAGAAACACCAAACCGGTGAACAATATATAATTCATTACACGTAATCCTCCATAATTACATCTACATGATTGCATTTAACTTATTATTATTTACTTTAAATATACTAACTATTCTACCAGCGAATGCCATCTTCATTTTTTTGTTCGACTAGGGATAGCCTCAAATGGCTGTTACATACTTAGGGCTAGTATTTAGTAGTCCGCGTAACGATGTAACAGCCTTCATGTGTTATACTCGGTATTCGCCACAAGACCAACTCAACAACCAACAACCAACATCAACTCTAACGCTTACTAGCTACAAATATTGCCAGAACACAGTCTCGGAATCGCCACCGATTGGTGAAAACGTATATGTATGTCATCATCATCCTGCTGCTTTTATCTCAATTATTTGGTATTGACAAAATATGTTATCATTTTTCATCGTACATATTGCAAAAGTTATTGGCAATAGTTTTATTACCGACCGCCGAGCAAAAAGGGTTGACATCGGTCAAACCTTTTTGGGAATATAATTGTTGACGAGACAGCAACAAATGGCGTTAGAGTGGTCCATGACGATGTAAAGCTATTAGTCATCTCTTACGACATCGACGAACAAAGTAAGGGTTGATAGTATTCGTAGCCGTTATCACACAGCTGACAGCATTATGTGTATGTAACTATTATTTAAATTTGATTTGATAAATACTCTATGTTTTGGAACACTAAACAAATGTGAGAATAATAAAGATGTATATCTTTGTTGTATACATGGACTATTTATTTTTATCTCAACTGCAATTCATATGTGAGTTAGTCTGTGTATGTGAGCGAAACTACGATAAGCACAGACTATATAGAACATATGTATGTATTTTTAACCATAAACAAATATCTATTATCACCGTCAAATAAAAACGACGTGTTGCTATTCTTAGTAAATATCTCTTGATCCATAGACACATGGCAACACAGTACCGATTCTAGTTTCAAAACATTTTGCATTCAAATTTCTTTTTATTTTTCAAAGGATATAGGTATATATACAAATTCAGATACGCATCGCCCTTTGCGTATTTTACATAGTTATCATGTCATTTACTAACTCTTTATCTACCAATGTGTTAATAATGATTACGAAATGTCGTTCTCATAATTCTGTAATGTTATCCTACTGTCTTTAAGCTAATTAAAAAAATATTATATAATTGAATAATCACTATCAAATGCTTCTATGTCTCTAACTCTATGAATTGTTCCTAACAGTTAGCACTAACTACATATTCCCACTAAAATAAGTAGGTTCGTCGAAGTGATCTTAAGAGATTAAATCGTGACTATGTGATCATCAATGGAGAGATATATTATAATTGCTATAGATGCTATGCTTGAGATATACATATACATTATATACAGATATATTAATAACAAACTTACTAATTCCTTTATAATTTCCTTTATTAGGTGTCGGTTTTTTAAATACTAATAAATATAACACTATAACGCCGGTTATCAAACCCGATTGTAGAAAGAAATCAAACAAATCCATTTTGATACTGTCAAGATACGAGTAGCGTGTAATTTAAACAATTTAACTATTTATTACCGACGTAGTGCGACCTTGTCACATACGACCGAGTCCGGTCGTGGACGCAAACAGACTATTGATATGATGATAGCATTGATTATTGTAATAATTACAATGCTAAAACCTTTACAAAATATCTTAATCTTAGTAACACAATCTTAATCATAAACAGGTATCATTAATTTATCAGACACGACAGCTGATAAGTTTTTTTTTATAAAACAGTTATACAGAGTGTATCAGAGAATGGAGCAGCTGGTCAGAAGGATAGTAGGTAATGATGGTAGGAACCCATAACAAAAATTTGAAGGGAAAATTTCAAGGTCCTTGACTCATCAGCTGTTTGTAAAGGTGACGTTTGTTATACTGTAGCAAACGTAATCATTGATTTATTTAGGTACTAATGAATATTTAAGAAAGTATGAGTATGTAGCTGACTATTTATCATTTACTTGGTACATCTCATTCAGTTTTAAAGAAAAAGCGATGACAAAGTTGAAAACTTTAAATGCTTGTAATTTATTAACGAATCGACATTTTCCCTTCAATTTTTTGTTATGGGTTCCTAGCATCATTACCTACCATCCTTCTGACCAGCTGCTCCATTCTCTGATACACCCTGTATGTTACTTCGACCCACGTTCAAAGTGCTAAATGATCGCTAACTAAAAACAATGAGCAACTAAACTATCTAAATTTTCGTTTTATTTATATTCAAAATATTGGTGTATTTTTATATCCTTTTGATTCTTCGTTAGATATACATACATACATATCATCACGCCATATCCCTTGCAGGATAGGCAGAGAGAACAGAGTGCCAGAGAACTCTATCTCTGCATACTTCACTCGCTTCCTCAACATTCATAATTCTCTTCATACATGCTCGCCGGTTTCGGAGACTCTTGACTCCACCTTCCTTCAGTACATGACCGATCTGGTCTAGGTAGGTTAGTCTCGGTCTCCCTCGGTACCTACATCCTCCCACTTTTGCATTGTATATCTTCTTAACCAGACGTTCGTTTGGCATTCTTTCCACATGTCCGAACCATCGGAGCATGCCCTTTCGCATCTTTACACCAATACTCTCTTTCATACCTACTCGCTCTCTTACGTCGTCGTTACGAATGCGGTCGGTCAGCCTAACTCCACAGATTTTCCGCAGAAGTCGCATTTCGACCGCATTAATTTTACTTTCATACTCTTTTCTGCATACCCAACTCTCGCTTCCATACAGTAATGTTGGGACAAGCACTGCGTTATGTATTGCTACACGTGCCTTCTGGCTGAGTTGTTGGCTGCCGAGAAGTTGCCCCAACGCTCCGTTCACTCTATTTCCCGCATTCACTCTTCGCTCTATATCAGTGGTGTACCTTCCATCTCGGCTAAACCCACATCCAAGATATACAAATTCATCATTTCGTTAGATATCATTGATGAAATAATGTAGATATTTAATAGAATGTCGCTACACAATATATGTTACAATTACATGAAGATTAGTAATAAATTATAATATGTACTAACTTTAGTCCTCGACTTCATCCACGCGGAATGATAGTGTGCAAGAAGAACAAAAACACCGGTGCTACTAATAAATTATAACCTCTTGCTAAGTCTCATAGAAATAATATGTTATAACTTCCATATTCCATATAATGCTAAATAAAATCTGCCGAAATTATATTTTTATTAAATAAGTTAACGTTGTAAGAATACATTCCATCACTCCTTTTCTTGCCCGTGAAAGTCGACTAAGGAATATACTAGGTATTTATTTAGTTATTGTATCTTAAATAACACAGTATTATAATATAAGTTACTAAACTATTAGCCCTACTACTACTAATAACCCTATCACCAACAGTGTCTAATAAACATTATTCATTCAGGAATTAATTTTGCAATGTTAAATAAAAAAATGCAAAGGAAATACATAAAAGTACAAGTTATATCGCAAATTTGGAAGGTTGAAATCTAAAAATATTAAGTGTTTAATTAAAAATATCCAATGATTAATTTATGGATGTTCCTGAGAGTGACAGAATACTATGAAGGATTTACCTTACTTTGAATTTAATACATTTGGCCAAGGTCTCAAGGATGGACAATATTTCGCTAGATACCGCTAGACAATTATGGCGCACGCACTCTCATAGCTATAGTAATGGATAATCACCAATTCTATATGCCAGTTTTCTATTCCAGTTTTATGGAAAACTATATATGTAAACTCATCCAAAAAAAAATCGAATCTGACTTGTATTGAATTACTACAACGACTACGTCCTATTAAGAACTAAGAAATTTCTTGAAAAGGTATTTTGCTTAGAAAATATATAGAAGATATAAACATTTTTTTCCAAAATAGCACTCTGAATTTTGAGGTCATAGTATCGCGATCGCCTTGATCGACGTTATTGATCGTTGTTCTAACCAACTCGATTTTTTCAAGTGCATCATTTAATTCTTTCAATCTCTCTTAGCTTTCATATTATAGCATTGATGCTAAATCTGAGTTCTGGTTTACTAGTTATCTGAATAACCACAAAAAGTTCGTTCCGACTTCCGAGGAGTGATGATGGTAGTAGGTCAGTATCACCACCTCGGACCGTTATTAGAGGCGTTCCGCAGGGATCTATACTGATTCTCTACTCTTCATTTTGTACACTGCAGATATAGCCAACGATTAACTGATGATTTCACTTATATGTAGGTACGCGGATGTTCTGTTTTTTTTTAAATCTTTATTTAAAATAAAAAGAGGGCTTTATCTGGATAGATAATGCCGCCCTCATTGGACAGTACAGAGGTATAACTTATTATCTATTCTTAGTTACTACTTTAAATATATTATAGATCAGCTTGACTTTATCTGATGAAGGATCCGACAAAGTGCTAAGGTACATACATTGTATTTATAGAAATTAAGGTCTACTCTTTGCGCTTCGCTTCGGACACATTCTGTTATGATATGGTGTATATCTTCAAGTATATTACATACATCACAATTCGGCAATACAGTTTTTCGCATCATGTAAGCAAATTTGTTTAAGGGAAAATGACCGGAGCGAAGCCTCAAAGCTGTAACTATGGTATGCCGACTCATATCGGTGTTAGAAAACCAAAGTGTGTGGGGCAGGTTTGGTTGCATTACCTTATACCAGATGCCCTTAGATAAGGATCGTTCGTCAAAATATTCTGGCCATAATTTACGACACTTTGATCTGACTTCACACATTAAGTCTGTAATATAAGGGCCATAGTCTGTCGTCCAACCTGTAGAACTTGCTAATTTTGCAAGTTGGTCTACTTGCTCGTTGCCAGCTACACCGACATGGGAAGGCAACCATTGAAGGATAATATTACATTTACATTTTTTAAGTTTCATAATACATTTTAAAACAACATACGCCAATGGAATACCCCTAAAGTTTGCAAAACAACATCGTAACAAATGTTGGAGCGCACTTCGTGAATCTGTAAATATTCAGATGACAGCGTTGTATAAGTTCAAGCTTTCTACATACGATAATGCTTCTAGTATTGCCACGAGTTCTATATGCATAATTGACATTTTTGGGTCCAAACTAATCTGAACCTTATCTCCCGATTGATAGTCTACAAAAGCTGCACCAGCACCGTCCTCGATTTTTGATCCATCCGTGAATATTTTATAAAAGTATTTATATTTATCATCGATAAACTGCTCGCATAGTGTTCTTACTAATTGCCTATCATATCTATGTTTAGGTCTTTCTATACGAGGCACTTGTATATAAATGTTATTAGATAGATCCACATAGCCTACCCAGATATCTAAAGCAAACATGTTGTTATCTGTCTCTGGCACCTGACATAATTTTAATTCATTATGAACTACGGCTAGTGAAGAAATACGTTTCCGTCTCCAATAGGGACACTGTGCGGTCAACAAGGACAGCTGCTCTAACTCATCAATAATGGATGTATGTTTAAAATATTTAAGTTTCAACCAATATTTATAGGACAGAAATTTTCGGCGAACCTGGAGGAGTGGCAGTAATAACTCAGTCTCCATAACGTGAATGGGAGTGCTTCTGATATATCCGCCAATTAATCGCATAGCTTGATTTTGGACTCGCGTCAATTTACCTAGATTAGTTGCATTGCTACAGTCGTATAGTTGACAAGCGTAGTCTAGGCGGCTGCGGATAATTGTCATGTAAAGTCGTCTTAAGTGAAGAGGGTGTATACCCCAGGCCGGTCCTACTAAAACTTTAAATATATTTAGATATTTAAGTATTTTATCGCGAGTTTCTTGTATATGTTTTGTCCACCGCAATTTCCTATCCAACCAAATACCTAGGTATTTAACTGTATCTACTACACATAAAGAGAAATCGTTGATTTTTAGGGTGACAGCTTCTGTTGTACGTTTGTGCGTAAATACACAAACCTTACTCTTTCCTGGCGAAAGTTCCAGGCCCAAATCAAAAAGCAGTCTACTCATAGTATTCAATGACCTTTGTAATTTTTCACTAGCGCTAATGGCGTCCACATATGTATAATAAATCACAAAGTCGTCCGCATATTGAGAGATGAATACGTCCCTCTCTAATTGTTTACAGATATTAATAGTGGCTAAATTAAAAAGTAGAGGGGATAAGGGGTCCCCTTGCGCCAGACCTTTACCCATAGATCTGCTCTCATATACATTTCCAATTAATATTTTGAGATGTCTTTCTTTGAGAAAATTCGACAGATATGTACAGAATTTCAATCCAATATTAAATTTATCTAACGTTAGAACTAATGATACAATATCTACATTATTATAAGCATTGTCAACATCCAGGAAACATCCTGTTGTTGACAAACCCCTTGAAAATCCAATCTGTATACGTGTAACCAAATGAACCAAACTATCCATACCTGATCGTCCTTTTCTAAATCCTATCACGTTTCTGGCAAAGTATTGGTGTTTTTCGAAATACCACTCCAGTCGCATATTTATGATAGCATGAAATGTCTTGCATATGCAAGACATCATAGATATAGGTCTGAATACGTTACTGCTCGATTTTGGTATTGGGACTATAACAAACTCACGCCTCTGAAATGGAACATATCCCGATGTGAGAAACTTATTAAACAAAAATACCAACACGCATTTGCCATTTTCAGGCAGATGCTGGATCACCTTATATGTTATGCCATCGCATCCAGGAGATGTATCCTTATGTCTGATACACTTATCTAATTCCTGAATGGAGACCTCGAGCTCTAAATTTTGATTATACGAAGTAAACATAGGTCGATTTGATACAGCACAGTCAGGAGTTAAGGACTTTAGTAACTCTTTAGCTTTATTAGAATCAATAGAGGTTCTAGGATGCTTATAGCCTTTCATCCAACTCATTTTGTGCCACAATTTAGCACAAGAGATTGACTCATCAAGAGAAGAACAGAACTTTTGCCAACTAGTATCTCGTGCGCGACGTATTTCGCGTTGTGTTACAGCTATTTTTTGTTTCAAAGTTGTTAGATTTCTGGGGGTAGGATTACGCCTAAATTTTGACAAAGCTAATCTTCTCTCAGCCTTAGTTTTGATAGGTAAGCGTTCCACCAGACCTTGGGGGAAAAATTTGAAGAAAGATTGTTATTCGTTTTTATGAGTGGAATATTCAAGTCTGCTGACAGATTAATGTGATCGATAAATAAATCGTAACATGTTTGAGGCTTTTCTGGCGCTTGGAAATTATTAAATAATTCACTAAGAAAAGTTTTATAAGAGTCCCAGTCAGCAAGTTTGAAATTACGTTTTCGTGTAAAGGCGGTATTGCTATAAAAATGAGTGGATATTTGAATAAATAAATGGTCGCTTCCTAGTGATTCGTTGAGTGCGTTCCATGTAAAAGCCAAAGCGATATCGGGTGTACAGAGAGTAACATCTGGAGAAGATTGTTGTACTACACCGCCTACCATTCGAATACGCATTACACTGCTATTATTTAGTACAAGAAAATTATTACACAATAAAGAGTCAACTAATTGCGTTCCTCTCTGATCGGTTTTGTAGGACCATGATGAGTGATGTGCGTTGAAATCGCCTAAAATCATGGTTTTCGTTGTACAGTTGTTTAACAATTCATCCCAGTCATTTGTCGTGGTACGTATTGTAGACGGGCAATAAAGAGACATGATGTAGTTCAGTTGTGCAAAATCCAATAATTGAACACTTACCACCTCAATGCCTGTGTTATTTAATTGTAGCGTAACACTCTGAGTCTTTATGAAGTGGTGAATCAAAATCGCCACGCCCCCATAACAGTCGCTCCTATCCTGACGATAAATATTATATTTTTTTATATTAAATGTACTACCTGGTTCTAACCACGTCTCGCTAATGGCGGCTATGTGGAACTTCTCTTGAATCAGTAACTGTTCAACTAGATTTTTTTTGGGTTTAATACTTTGGGCATTCCATTGAAGTATGTTCAATCTGTTTTTTTTGTTATTAGCTATTTGTACAGAAGTAATCAACAATCATCTTAAGTAAAGGCCAGTCTGAAATATAGTCTACAACAACTAGAATAAACCACTCTAAACAACATTTAATTACCCCATTCATTTTAGCTTCAACATCTGGCCCCCTTAAAAATATAATTTCTCTAAGCCTATTTAATAATTCATCAAAGTGTACAGACTTCTTGTGGCTACCATCAGGCGAAGGAGGTGCTGCATATTCATTGGTGCTTTCGAGTGTTGTTGGACTCGCATTAGTGGGTAAAATATACTCCGAGCTCTTCATCTCTTCGTTACCCCGAAACAGCTTTTTTGATGGTTTTGATGATGGTTTCTTACTTATTCCACTACGTGAGCTCATCGCACTATTTACTATTTGTGAGAATGTAGGCGTAACTTCTGAATAATTTGGTTGGGGGTCAGTATTTACCATGGGAGTAGGCGTACCATGATCGGATGAAGGTGCACCACTTTTATAGTTCTCCGCAATTGTTGAGGCAGGTGGTACATAAATAGTCAGAGCTTTTCGATAGGTACAATTAAATTCGGCCATGATCTCTCGTAGTCTCTTATCCTTCAGAAAAACTGGACAAGATGATTTTAACACGGACATATGATTGCCTCCACAATTGACACATTTGTAAGTACGTGTATCGCAGTTCTCATGGTTTGCCCCACATTTGGGGCAGATTACTTTTTTTGCAGGACATTGCTTCGTCATATGACCGAATTTCCAGCATTTAGAGCACTGAGACACCGGAAAAATATAAGGCGTCACCTTGATTCATAAAGAGTCTACATATACATACGGTGGGATATAAGATCCTCTAAAACATACACGTACAACCTCACTGGGTATCCATCCATCCCCCTCTCTGTCACGCCGTTTAAGGCGATATACGGATATAATCTCAGCGGGCTTTTGGCATGAGATATCTTTTAAAATGTCTTCATTACATAAATCAAGGTCGACATCTTTGATAACACCGTACGAATAGCTTCGGTCCATGGCCCTTTGCACCCTCCATCCTTTTTCTGCAAATGTTGCGCATTCCTCGATTTTTTTCGCACTAGATTCGTTTAAGACAGCTAAGCGTATTTTAAATGGGTTGATATACTTAATACTCTCTATATCTACAATCCCGTTTAAGGTAAATAGCTTGGCTAATGTGAATTGCTTTGGTAATTTCTCATTACTAGATAAATAAATCTCCGTTACCTCGGGCTTTAACTTCTTCTCCTGTCTTGACACTAATTTCCATTCACCCTCATCTTCATCTCTTTCCCTTTTTCTTGCCTCTTTAGATTTTTTAATTATATCTTCTTGCATTTTTGCCATGTTTGTCTCCTCATTATATTCCATCTCGCACACCGATAATTCCTGTTCACTGACCACCTCATTATCTAAAGTCATCGCATATCCATTTTCCAAGTCTATAGTAATCGTATCCATTGAATAATATATTTTTTATTTAACTTAACGTTATCAGTCACACGCTTGATCGTGCGCGTGCAGCTGCATACCGATGCCTCGGCGCAGACCGAGACTGTCAGTTATATACTTCTTTTAACGCCTAGTATACCTTCAAATGTGAAAATATTGTAAATAAATATCTAAACAGGGTATCAGATTAGGTCAAAACAATCTCTAGAACTCAACCATTCCTAATCAAAAAAAAAAACTACGTTTAAAAAAAAACTGTGTGTGTCAGCTCCGACGCACGACTGGAGTTTACTCCTTAAGTACGATTATCAAAACAGGCGCAAAAAAAGCTCATTTGACTAAAAATAATATATATATATTTTTATTTACATTTATTAAAACTGTTCAGTGAAGTATTATGTCACGTCAGAAAGTGAAAGGTGCGGAGAATAGGTTGCGCATCAAAAACGTAACGAGGTCATTCGATCACTAGATTTTACTCCTCAAATTTTTCTCATACCGGGCGTCTTATATGAAAATCGATTCTTAAGGAGTAAACTCCAAAAAACCGACTTCAAAAACTAAAAAGTATATGTGCTATCTATTGATAGGTTTTCAATCTGTTTTCTAATTCCTCCGCTTTCACAATTCACGATATTTTTAATTCGGGATAGATTTTTAAAATGGCTTCATGACGATTATATTATCTTTGAAAACTATTTCTTAGTCTAGTGGTTTTAATAAATATAAAACTCGCATCGCACTACTGCCTTTCGCAATAGTTTCAAATTTTCTGACACCCATTGCTGAAATGATCTACCTCCACTCTTCCAAGTCCTAAAGTCAGTTATTGTTTTTAACAAAATCACTAAAACCTATCTATAATAAATGCTAACATTGGCAGCTTAACATGATATTCATCATCAGCATAATTAAAATCATTATAATAAAGATCATTTTATTCTCTAATCTGCAGTTTGTTCTATTGAAATTAATCATATCGTGATAAACAAGGACCTTGTAAACATTTGAAATATAGCCTAAACTTCTTGAACATTCAAAATCTAATATGCATTTACCTTATATTTTGTAAGCGTAACTTAGCTGCTAGTCTAATTAAATTAAAGACTATTTTTGAGCTTCAATTAAACAATATACCTCTACCGTCATTTAGATTAATTAAGTTTTAAAAAATAATAAATATGTTCTTATTTTGCTATTATTTTATGTCTTCATAAATTACATTTACAATTTTTACATATTTCAAATTGTTTTGTTAATTCTCTTCCACTTTTTCTAAATCTGTCTCGACCTTCTCTACAATTCCTTTAGTGCCAGATAATCTTATTAAGTCTCTAGTTTTGAACATGTCAGTTGCATATGCTGCGCCTACAATACAAGGCCATTTCTCTGACTATTACTGCACCTGGAGACAAGAATAATCTTTAATTATATTGTAATTTGATTTGCAATTTATCTATATTATTCTTAAAGGTGTATTTATATTTCATAATATTGCATTAAATTTAATATTTTATATGCCATTTTGAAGATTACTTTCCTCTATATTGACGAAAAATACTAAAAATAATGTTTACATTTCAGCTTCACAAAATTCAGCTCATTCCTCAGCGTGTTTCAATCTTTAAAAACATATGTATATCAAAGTGTATAAATATGCTGTGACTAGGTCACAGTTTTATTAGGTTCTTACAATGAAGTTAACGTTTTGTCGTACTGACTACTTTGATCTGAAATATCTTCTCTTTGGTTAAGAATTCCAAATTTAAATTTATAAATACATTTAGCTGGTACATTTGAGTTTTGAAAACAGTCATTCATTTGCTTTTTCCTCATTATTTTTTTCTTTGGCGTCGCTTATTACCGCACAATGGAAAACCACCGAGGCACCAGTGCTGCAGAAACAGCTCGAAGGATTAATTATGTGTACAGCGCTGATGTCGCAAAAGAAAGCACAGTACGCTTTTGGTTTCAACGTTTTCGTTCTGGCAATTTCGACCTTCAGAACCAACCCCGTGGACGGCCGGAGATCAAAGTGGAAAATTAAGAAATAAAGGCTCTTGTGGAAGCGGATCCGGTACAAAGCACTTCAGAGATAGCAGCAGGATTCGGGGTAAGTAACAAAACTGTATTAACTTGAAGTAAATCAGAATGTAAAATAATCTTGAGCAATGGGTACCTCAGGAATTGAGTGAGTCGAACTTGCAAACACGCGTCGACTGCTGTGTTACTTTGCTCAACCGACACAATAATGGAGGGATTTCAAATCGAATCATTACTTGTGATGAAAAGTGGATACTGTGCGATAACCGGCAGCGCTCGTCACAATGACTGAGCCCTAAAGACCCAGCCAAATCCTGCCCTAAACGAAAATTGACTCAGAAAATGCTACTCGTAAGTGTTTGGTGGACTAGAGCTGGTGTTGTTCACTACAGCTTTCTAAAATCTGGCCTAAAGATTACGGCAGATGTCCATTGTCAGCAACTGCAAAACATGAAGGAAGAACTAGCTGCTAAACAACCAAGATTGGTCAATCACTCTAGGCCATTCCTGCTTCACGACAACGCAAACCCACACACTGCACAACAAACAACCACTAAGTTAGATGAGCTACAATTAGAATGTCTACTACATCTACCGTAATCCCCGGACCTTGCTCCAACAGATTATCATTTTTCCGGAATTTGAACAACAAGGAAAAAAATTCAACTCCGATGCGGCAGTCCAAACTACCTTCAAAGAGTTTATTGATTCTCGACTCCATCTTTTTTTTAGTAAAGGAATCAATGAACTACCTATGAGATAGCAAAAATGCATAGATAACAACGGTGCATACTTTGATTAATTAAATATATTTTACAAAAAAAAAATACTTTATATTCCTCCCATACAAAACGCCAATTTCATATGTAAGGACCTATAAGTAATAAATTATTTGCGAACAGTGCGAAGTGGGGTAACGGAGTAAGAATTCACCACCCAAGATGGGGGCGGGTATCTTAAAAGACGATTAAGGGATATAATATGTATATGGCATATGTGTAAGAGAAGACAAACTCAAAATAAAACTTTATACCAAAACGTCTGACCAGCGCGGTATAGTAGGCCAATTTCGCTCATATTATGGAGCAGGTCCGAGCTCAACACTGGGGCATGTGTGGGCTGAAATGATGATGAGACGATGAGTGCGAAATACTTGCACAATTCTTGTGGTGTCTAATGTTATTTCAGGATATGTATGCAAAGGGTAACCTATCAATTCACAAAACCATTGGTTGGTCCTGGTAGCTCGTTATAGGCGGTGTAAGGTAATGTTATCGTAATACCTTACACCACCCATTGAGTTCTACAAAAGCGTTGTACTACACTATCGTTTATAGGGCAACACGTGCCCTTCCAATATTCCGAATAATTTGCGTATACAGGTACTGAAATTGTGATCAATGTATACTAACCATGTGATATAACTCCGCCGAGTTCAGTGACGATGCCTGTGAGGAGTGGGAAGTATGGTGACCAGCCGATGTCTGTGGCATGAGTTATTAGAATATCACCACGTTGCAGTTGACCTACCTATGAAATTCAATCAAATCTTAGTTTTTCTACCCACAATTTAAAATAATTTCATGATTTAAATGACTATTATACAAGTAGATAACTCATCATCATTCTCCTACTCTTATCCCAATTACTTGGGGTCGATGCAATATTTACTCTTCTTTCATATCTATATCTTTCGTACATATTGTAGAAGTTATTGGCAATAGTTTCATGACCAGGCGCCTGCCAGACGCCAACCCTCCTTGGGAATGTAATTGTTGACCAAACGGCATCAGGTGAAGGTGGCCGAGGTTGTTATAAGGCTCTTAGTCGTCTTTTACGACATCCACGAGCAAAGTAAGGGTTGGTAGTATTCGTAGCCGCTACCACACAGCTAGTAATACAAGTAGAAGACTATTGTAACATAAGGAAAACTCAAAATAAAATTGCAGTACCTATCGATCTGTCTAGCCTTAGTTTCGTTCTGTGAAATTTCGTGCTCAATAATGAAACAGTAGAAAATAAAGATAATTTGGCAAATCCAAAAGTGCACGCCTCATAATTTTTATATTATTTAACATTTACTATTAGTCAATGCCAGAAATAAAAAAAAAATTAAAGAAAAAGCCTTTTTTAAAAACAAGCTTTTAATATTTGCCAATAAAATAAAATAAAAAGTTAAAAATAAATTAACTCTAATGAGACATATAACACTATAAGTTCATTGTAACCTTTAACGACAATTAAGCTTCTTCGTCTAATACAAAAAATAATTCCATGTCGTACATAATTATATATTTTTAACACTAAAACTTTACACCATAATTATTAAATCTTCCCGTTTCTATCACAGTCCCAATTTTATAAATAAAAGCGTGTTACATTTTGATGGTACGAATAAGAACATTTAGCACCTTCTTTTTCCTATGGCCAGCTTCCAGGTCCAATATCAGACGGGTCGATGCCAGAAACCTCCGCGTGGTGTACCCTGGGTGCGGGCGACAGTCCCCCAGATCCCTCTGTTGAATTGTCGCCCGTAGCGAATCTCTGGCGCGAGGGGGGGTTCCCCAGCAATGGGTTGAGCCCCAATTCGCTCCTGACCCTCTAGTTGTAGAGGGTACAGGACGCGAAATCTCGGACGGGCCCGGTCATTCATTAATTTGAGGGCTGGGCAGGCTTATGCCACCGCCGACATATCGTAAACCTGATATCTTGCTTCAAGACATATTGTCGTGAGGCGTAGTTTCAGGAGCGAGGGTCTTGGCTTAACCGCCCGGACCGCGAGGAAGACAACCTCTATAAAGAATTCGACATTCGAATTCGGAAATTAGAATCCTAAGTTCTGGCGTGCGGCGAGAGGATGCATGGCAGATGGGGTATTTTGTTCCTAGCACGCTCCAGCCAGGGTACCGGCCGACCCCCTGGTTGGTAAATGTAGGCTTGCTCGGGTACAGGGATCTCTGCCCGGGTCGACCGTTAGTTCTCCCATACTCGTGGGAATCAAATGGATTTGCCTAAAAATATTTTACCAGACGGGAATCCAGCGGATTCCCACATCACGGCCTTGTTAAGCCAACGTAAAACTGACAACGACGCCTCGTCCTCAGGACTTGAGGCGTCCGCCGAGGGCCCGGCACAGACCAAGGAGGCCCCAAAGACGAAGAGGCGTGGGAGGCCCCCGAATAGGGGGAAGTCTTCCGGCGCCAAAAAGCAACAGGCGGAGCGGGAGGAGCGGCGGGCTCTCAGGGAGGCTACCACCGCTGGACCCCAAGATGATGGCGGCGGATCTACTGCAGGACCGTCAATGGACGAGGGCGACAGTAGTGTCGCAGAGCCGTCCAAGGATGAGGGCAGTGGATCTGCCGAAAAAATGGACGAGGGCGATTCCGCAGAGCCGTCCAAGAAAGTCAGCGGGTCGGTTGAGGAAACCGCCCCCGCCAGGTCATCACCGCATCTTGCAGCGGCGGTCCTGACTGTCAGGGTGGAGGCCCTCACCTCGAAGATGCGGAAGCGCCCCCTGAGCAAGGAGGGCAGCTCGGGCGCCGATTCCGAGGGGAGCGTGGTGATCATGCCTCCCCCTAAAGTGCCGGCGTCTCGCAGAGGACGAGGAGCCGCGACGACGGGCAGGAGGACCCACTCCCCGGCCGGCGGAATGCATGGAGGGGCGGAGGCTGGTAGGCGGGCCGACAACGAGGCGGCTGCCGCGAGGGTGCTGGGGGTGTTGTCCGGCATCCTTCCCACCGAAGTGGCGGCCGCTGGTGCCCGCACGAGTGCCCCAGCCGCGAACATGGAGGCCCTGCAGGCCGAAAACGCCTGCCTTGGTGGCGAGGTGTCAGGCCTGCGGGGCCAGAACCGCCGTTTGGAGTCAGAGTTGGCCGCGGTACGGAGGACCAACCGCCTCCTTACCAAGGACGTGGCCGACCTAAAGGCCCAAATGGCGCGGCTCGTGCCGCCTGCGCCACCTGCGCCGCCGGTCAATGTTGGCCGCCGAGGAACCGTCGCCGTCGTCGCCGCCCCGAAGCCGCCCCGAGGTGCTGGCCGTCCATCGGTTGCCGCCGCGCCGAAGACGCCGCCGACCAGCACCAGCAGGAGGCAAGGCTGCCTCCGGAACCACGAGTTCGGCCGCCTCTCGCCGCGGACAAGCGGCCGTATGCGGCACCAACCCCCGTCCCGCTACCCTGTCAGGGTGGCCGCGTGGGGGGGAGCTACGCCGCAGCCACGGCTGGACCCAAGCCCAAGGGGCCCGCTCCAAAGAGGAAGACGGCACCGGCTCCTGCCGGAACGCAGTCGTCGCCCGCACCAACACCGCCGGCGACGACTAGCGCGGCCGCGACTACGCTCGGCACGTCCGCTACCCCCGAACAGGGTTGGTAGGTGGCCGAGCGCGGCAGAAAGAGTCGCGGCCAGAGGAGGAGAGCGGCGGCCAAGCGCGCCGCTGAGGTCGTCACCCCCCAGGCAGGAGCCGGAGGAGGCGGCACGAAGAAGAAGAGGCCGCGCAAGGGGCTCCGGCCGCCGAAGACAGCCGCAGTGGTGATCACTGTGATGCCTGAGGCGGCAGAAAGGGGCCTCAGCTATGAGGCCGTTCTGAGGAAAGCCCGGCGGGAGCTCGACGTCTCCGCCATAGGAGGCGTCGAAGCCAGGACCCGCAAGGCCCGGACAGGGGCTCGGATCTTAGAGTTCCCTGGGGCTGAGGGCACCAGGACGGCCGATAGCGTGGCGTCGAAGCTGCGAGGTCTGTTCGCCGAGGAAGGTGGCTTCAAAATCGCCAGACCCGTAAAGTGCGCCGAAATGCGCATCGCGGGTTTGGACGACTCCGTGACGGTGGAAGACATCCGGGAGGCCATTGCCTCGAAAACCGGGTGTCCCATCGACACCGTCCGGGTTGGCGCCATCCGGCCCGGTCCGGGCGGCGTAGGTGCTGCCTGGGTGCAGTGCCCAGTGGAGTCGGTCAGGCAACTGACCGGACTCAGGCAGGCTCCTCGTGGGCTGGAGCTCAGCGCGAGTCACCGTGCTGGAGCACCGGCCTGCGAGCTGTTTCAAGTGCATGGCGGTCGGGCACAGCCGGCCAACATGCACTAATTGCTTTGACTGCCGCGGACTCTGTTTCCGCTGCGGTCAGACTGGGCATATGGCGGCATCTTGCGCCGCCCCGCCCCACTGCCCCGCGTGTGCGGCGCGCAATAAGCCTGCCAAGCACCGCATGGGCTCTGGGGCGTGCAGACCTCCGGCTTCGGCTCCAAAGGGGCGGAGCGGCCCTTCGACCCCGGCCGCTCCCACTCCTAGCGCGGCCCGATCGCCCGCCGCAAGCCAGGAGGTGATGATGGACACAGCCCATTAATGGCTGCCCAGTCCACTCACCTCCTGCAGGCCAACACCAACCACTCCGCCGGTGCGCAGGATCTCCTCCTGCAATCCATGGCGGAGTGGTCGATCGGTGCAGCCGTAGTCGCGGCACCGTACGTCGTGCCTGATCGCCCCAATTGGGTGGTCAGCTGGAACGGAACCGCGGCAATCGTCACCTCCACGCAACGGCACTTCCCGTCCTTATCCCTCTTGGATAGGGGCGAGGAATTTGTCGCGGCGGATTGGGGAGGGGTCACGCTCTACAGTGTATACCTCTCCCCTAATAGGAGGATGGACGATTTCGGGGCCTCCCTCACCACCTTGGAGGCTTCGATACGGCGACTGGCACCGGGCCTCGTCCTGGTCCTGGGGGACTTCAACGCCAAATCCACGGCGTGGGGGTCCCCGATGACGGACGATCGCGGGCGGGCGATCGTGGAGTGGGCGGCGTCACTGGGCCTCTGTGTCCTAAACAGAGGCTCAGTGAACACGTGTGTGCGACAGCAGGGTGGGTCGATAGTGGACTTGTCGTTCGCTAGCCCCGCTGTCGCACCACGAGTGAGGAACTGGCGTGTCCTGGAGGAGGCGGAGAACCTGTCGGAACACCGTTATATCCGGATGGAGGTCTCCCCTCTCCGGGACCCCAGCAGGGGTCACAGGGCGGACCGGGCTCCCGCATTGCCGCGGTGGGCTGTGGGGCGTCTAGATAGGGACCTACTGGTGGAGGCGGCCATCGTGAACACGTGGCTGTCCTCACCACCCCCAGTGGACGGAGTGGACGCTGAAGCTGTCCGCATCCGCAGTGCGTTAACGCAGGTCTGCGATGCGGCCATGCCCAGGGTGCGGCGTCTACCTCCGAGGCAGGAGGTCTACTGGTGGTCCCCAAGACTGGCGGACCTTCATGCGGCGTGCATTAGTGCCCGAAGGTCCTACACCCGCAGTCGGCGGCGTCGCCGCGATGTTCAGCGGGAGGGCCAGCTGTACGAGGCGTACCGCAGTGCGCGTACCGCCTTTCGGCTGGCTATCCGGTCCGCCAAGGACGCGAGTTGGCAGGAGATGCTGGACGGTCTCGACCGTGACCCCTGGGGTCGCCCGTATCGCGCGTCGCTGAATAAGCTTCGCGCGCGGGCCAGCCCCAGAGACCCTCCAGCCCGACCTCCTTCGTAGAGTGGTCGAGGAGCTGTTCCCGCGGCAGTCGGAGCACACGCCACCGGTCATGGCTTCGCCAGATCACAACCGGGAGACCGTCGAGAGTGTTCCGCCCGTGACGGAGTCGGAAGTGGGGGCAGCCGTGGCGAAGATTCGTTCCGCCACCACGGCCCCCGGCCCGGACGGAGTCCCAGTCCGGGTGTTGACGTTGCTCCTCGAGCATCTCGAACCTCGCCTCAGGCGACTGTTCAACGCCTGTCTGACGTCTGGACAGTTCCCTGAGTGCTGGAAGGAAGGGAGGTTGGTTCTCCTGCCAAAGCCGGAAAGGCCCCCGGATTCGCCGTCGGCCTACAGGCCCATTGTGCTTCTGGACGATGTAGGTAAGCTGCTGGAGCGTGTCCTCGCTGCCCGCATCGTCCAGCACCTGGAGGAGGTGGGGCCCGATCTGTCGGACGCTCAATTTGGGTTGCGGAAGGGGCGTTTGACCATCGGGGCCCTGCTACGCCTGACGGCTGGTGGCAGACTATTTGGAGGGGCCCGGTGTTTCCTACGCGAGCCCCGCAGGGGACATTGTGCGGACGCCCATGTCGTGCGGTGTTCCGCAGGGGTCGGTTCTGGGGCCGACTCTGTGGGACATCGGATACGACTGGGCGTTGAGAGGGAGTCTCCCCCCCCCGGGCTGAGCGTTATTTGCTATGCTGACGACACGCTCGTCACAGCCCGGGGCAGGACATTCGAAGAGGCGGCGAGCCTGGCCACTCTCGGCACCGAGGAGATGGTCAGGCGAATCGAGGCGCTGGGGCTCAGGGTGGCCCTAAACAAGACGGGGGCCCTACTATTCCATGGACCCCGTTTTAGGCTGCCCATCGGCGCCTCGTTAGTCGTCAACTCCATCCACATCAGTATCCAGGCCCATATGAGGTACTTGGGTCTGGTGCTCGACGGGCGATGGTGGTTCCGGGAGCATTTTCGCCAAATTGCTCCCCGGCTGGTCGGCGCGGCGTCCGCCCTTTCTCGGCTCATGCCGAATGTGGGCGGACCCAGTTTCGAAGGCCGACGGCTGTATGCGGGGGTGATCCGCTCAATGGCCATGTACGGCGCACCCGTGTGGGCGAGGGCTCTGAACGCCCAGCTCAGGGCGGTGCTGTGGAGGCCACAGCGAGCCATGGCGGTCAGAGCCATTCGCGGGTACCGCACGGTATCGACAGAGGCGGCGTGCCTATTGGCCGGGACACCCCCGTGGGACCTAGAGGCGAAGATGCTCTCCGACCTCTACCGGCGGGTTACCTCAATGCACGAAGAGGGTGGCTCCCCATCGTTTAACGAGATAGCCACCTGGCGCGAGGACGCCCGCCGAGAAGTCATCGCCCGTTGGGCTACGCGGCTGGAGAGGCCTAGACACGGTGTCACTACCGTCGAGGCCCTCCGGCCCGTACTGATGGAATGGATGGCGCGGCGGCACGGAGTCCTCACCTTCCGACTGGTGCAGGTGTTAACGGGGCACGGGTGTTTCGGGAAATACCTGCACACGGTCGTGTACAGGGAATGGACTCCGGGCTGCCATCATTGCAGTAGTGACGAGGACACGGCGCAACATACGCTCGAGGAATGCTCGGGCTGGGACGGGCAGCGCCGTGACCTCGTCGCTATTATCGGTGCCGACCTGACGCTGCCGGCTGTCGCGAGGGCGATGGTCGACAGCGTCAGGAATTGGGACGCGGTCGCCGCCTTCTGCGAGGCTGTCATCTCGCAGAAGGAGGCGGCGGTACGGGCCCGGGAGGATTCCCGTGACCCGGGCCGCCGCCCGCGGCCGGGGCGGCGCAGGCGCGATTACCTGCGCCTGATGCCGCCCTAACCGAGGCTTCGGGTGATCGGACCGGGGAATTGTCCGGTCACCCGACGCGAGGCCACCGCGTGAGGACGACGCCTCGACGGCGAAATCTGTCGGGGCGTCAACAGGAGAGGAGCCCGAGAGGGCATACCGCCGAGCGGGCCACCGAAGACAAAGATCGGGTACCGGTGGCCCGCTCGCACGGCAAAGAAGAGGTGCTTGCAGGGTGGGTCAATGGGGTTGCGCGCCGCCTCTTCCGTCACCCTGGACCGATTTGGCGGGGTGCGACGTCCATGGCCCACCACAAAAAAAAAAAGGTCCAATATCAGACCCTGGTTACCCTATAGTATCAAAGTACTCGTCAAGACAAATCAAACGAGTCCAAACTCGATGGAGTTGCGTCGTTTAATTGCGGAGTTCCTATGGCCCGCTTCCAGGTCGATCGTCAGACCCTAGTTACCATATAGTATCAAAGTAACCGACAAGACAAATCAAACGGGCCTAAACTCGATAAGGTTGCGTCGTTTAATTACGGAGTTCCTATGGCTAGCTTCCAGGTCCATGATCAGACCCTGGTTTCCATATAGTATTAAAGTACTCGCCAAGACGAATCAAATAAGCCCAATTTCGATGGGGTTGCGTCGTTTAATTACGGAGTTCCTATGGCCAACTTCCAGGTTCATCATCAGATCAGCTCTATGTCACAATAAAATTGCATTGTCATCCGATTTATATATGCATACTAAATTTCAGCTCAATCGGAAACCAGGAAGAGGATCAAATTTAACTTGCAAGATTTGATTATAGACAACGGGACAGGTGAAACTAAATATAAGCTTGTAATGAAAGAAAAGAAATACTTTTGAAATTTCGTGCCATTCTCGACTTAGAGCTAAACATAGCTGTATAGGCTGAATGAGATTTATTTCCTTTGCCTGTCCGAATGGACGAACAAAAAAATGTAAACGAACCCAATTTTCATAAGGTATACATACACTAATGACTAATCAGTTTAGTTTTTTATTAATTGCAATTAAACGACAAAGAATTACCAAGCCATTTTCGAAAGGAAACAGCGCGTTGTGATTATGAAGCTTTTAATAAAAGAAAAACTTCGATACATTCATTTTTACGGTCGTGATCCTCCCAGATACAAAATATTTTCTCCGACGTCTTCGAATATTTTTTTTAATCAACTATTTTCTTACTTTAAACAAAATAATTGCTTTTTAAAAATATCAAATACGTTTAAACGAATGTTTTTTCTTGACATATGTATTATAATATTATCCTACAAGCGCAATGTGAGAAAATTACAATCATTTCTATTTATGTTTGAAAAGTGCTTGATTTTCATATGTCGAGAGTAGAGCAAGACCTCAACGCTTCGCTTATGAGGCATGCAATATGATATTTTCAAAATTATTAGGTAGGTACTTGCTTAATAACAATCGACATCCATACCGTTGTGCAATAAAATATGTATATGTAATCAATCTATATATATATATATATAAAAGAGCTTGTGAATATAATATATATAATACTAGCTGTCCCGGCAGACGTCGTCCTGCCCGGAAAAGCTTTAAGCGATATGCCAACAGCAGCGTCATCTACAGGGTCCAATTGTGTTTTGAAATCATCCAGAGACCCATTGGAATATAAATGGCAAATAATAAAAAATAATATAAATGGCAAAAATCATCCCAATCGGTCCAGTCGTTTATTATATTTTTATATTATATTTTTTCATACCGACAACGGCGACACCTACCAGGTCCAATTGTGAATCTAAACCATTCTCGAATCCCCTCGAAAACACAGGAAAAATTCAAAAAAATCCATCCAGCCGTTTAGGAAGAGTTCACTGTCAACACACGTACAGAAGAATTATATAAAGATAATCTATTCCTAATTTAAATTTATTGAAAATTTTGTTTAACCATATATCTACACATCACAGTCTTTGATGTCGCGTAACAAGTAGTAAGCTTATTACCACTAAACTCTCACAAGTACATAAATTCTGAGTTTTCTATAGACAATTTTTAGAACGAAAATGGCGGTAAATCCCAACACATTATTTACCCACCGCCAATTCGAAACATTTTTGAACAGATTGGTCTTGAATCCCCTTACCCGTGTCTGACTACTGGTAGCACTCCCTTTACATCGGTGACCCGGGATTCTAATCAGAGACTCTTAAAATAATATAGGTACCTACTTACGTCGCAATAATATATAAGTACCTACATATGACACCGAACGAGGCAGAGCCAAACTAGGGGCAATTCTCTCGTCATACGAATAGATCACGAAATCGAGAAGAAAGATCGTATTTGAACTTTGCACAAGCGAGAGTGATCCATTATTGAAGACTCATTGAAAACGGATCAATCGCACTTGAGAAAAGTTTGAATTACAAAAGCAAGATAAAATTAGAATGACAAGAATTGATCAACATCATTTAGCCCTTTGCACTGCTAGACGTAAGCCTCACTCATATTTCGCTACTACAAAGTGCGATCCTATATCGTCCGCATACAACTCCCAGCAACCTTCACCAAGATGTCGATCCATCTGGTCGTCGGATACGCGATCGCCACTCGAGAACCTTTCTGCCTAATCACTTATCGGTTCATCAAACGGGCGGCTGCTCCTTGCCACTTTAGCGTGCTAATTCTTCGTGCCATGTTAGTTACACCCGTTCGTCTACGATTACAAATTTTAAAATCCCAAGCATAGCCCGCTCCATAGCACGCTGAGCAACTTAGAGCTTATTTACGAAGCCTACATTTAGGGTCCACGTCATCATTGGTAACACACATTGGAACGAATTACCATCATCAAAGTGTTCCGATATGTAATTGAAAAAAAAACTGCTGAGCATCAAATCTTTATTATTGCACATTGTTTTGTTTAACGGACATAACACACCAACAATGTTAAACCTATAACAACAAAATATACAATTCATAATATCAGTACTAAATATACAAAATATTTATATCCATACATTATATACTACATTTTTTAAACGTGGGACATGAAACACCACTATAGAAGGAAAGACAAGGAAAACTCGACATAAGAAAAAACTTCGACAACTACCCAGTCGGTTTTAGTAAACTAATTTAAACAACAGCGGAATAGATATGCGTTAAAAAAAAAATGAAAAAATATAAATAAAAAAAATGAATTCATATTAATGCTTGGAATACCAATACGTGTGTGGAAGTATACAAAATAATAAATAAAAAAATCCTCATATTAATTTTGTAAAAAATGTAAATTTATAATCGTGTATTAGTTGAATCCTTTCAAATAAATCGTGCTATTACAATGTTTGACACATTCTATTCTATGCTATCTGAATGATATTCGCGATGATAATAATTTATTTCTTCGATTAACTCTCATTAATATTTGCTACGTTTAATACTTAAAAAAAGGTTTATCAGAGTTTAAGACATCCAAATCTAAATCTGTTCACATTGTGTATTTATCAAAACAGACCTTAAAGAACCACCCTCAAACAACTCACATTTGGTTCTAAGTCTATAATATCCTTTTAAATTCCAGATAGTAATAACCTTTAAGTTTAAAAAAGCAGTAGGTGCCAACCTATAGTTCGCATATATTTAAAGATTTCAAATTGTAATTAATTGGACAATAAAATAATAAAAGGATTTAACAGTAAAATCCTAATTACTTCAAATTATTTCACAATATACATATTTGTCACAAACGACAATTTAGGAACAATTAATAATAAATTAAATTCACAACAATACAATCTAACGCCCGTTTTCACCATCGACATATAAAACTTAAGAAACACCTAAGGCAATAAAAATATCATATAAAATTGATGCTACATATAAATTTATATGGCCTTAAATGTAATGTGATATTTTTATTTTATTTAATATCAATGAACATCATGAAATTTAATTAAGTATAATGGTATATGTTATTTAGAGGTCGTTGGTGAAATTGGGCGTGTCTAATTGTGCACATACACACACATACATAGGTGTCCATCACACATTTATACAATTATGCATTCATACATACATGTTTTATAGTTTACCCTCCTTTTTGGGTAAACGTAAACAACATTAACTTAATGTCTTTCATATTTTATTATAAAATTGTATTTTTATTCAATTCGTTGTAATGTAAATAATCTTAGAAAGAAAACTACTTAAACACAAAAAGTAATTTTTGGAATTTACACATTATAAATATAGGATGTAAGTCTTTTTATGTGCATTTCTAAAACTTCTGACTTGAAAGTAAGTTTTTTTTTTATGGACAGTAAAGAACACACGTTTCACGATCATATCACTTTTATCCATTTGGAGTAAAAATACAAAACATCTTAATTTCTATTCCCGCGGGTGTCATTATGAGATGATAAAAAGAAGACAATAATCCTGCAAAGCACCCCTGTGCTGGCGAATTATGAATATCATATGTTTATAAAAACTTGATTACGAGCGAAAAATGAGTGACACACATGGGACACTACCCCCACCTATAGGCAATCCATTCCAATCGTGCTACGACTTACACCAGCGTGAGCTGTCGTATGACATTTAATCTTCAGCTCTTATTATATTTTCGTCTTTTAAGGAGACGTGTGCCATCTACCCGACAATGTTTACACATTTTACAGATCTATTTAATTATACAGACACTCATTTTTCGCTTGTAATCAAGTTTTTATAAATAATCAAGCATGTTAAATGCCAAATTTCAGTAATTCGAATATAATATGTCAATAATCCTTACTTTGCAGTGAGGAATCGTAAGAGCTGGCTGAATGAATACTTGGGGAATAAATAGCAAGGCATTCTTAGCAAATTCATAACATTTATGAGAAATTATGTTAGTAGCTGCTGAAATAATACTTGGGGAGTAAATATCAGGGCTGGCAGAGCTAGTACAGGAACCAAGACTACGGGTTACAAAGTATAAAATAAAAAATGTGCTAATAATAATTGTCATGATAATATATTAATAATTATAATGTATAAATTAAACCTTGTACCCATACTTTAGCCTTTCATAATTATCCTATCAATGTTTCTTATTTCATCAATTCTATGCTAAGAATATCCTATCATCATCAACCACATACGCCTTTCAAGAACAAATGAGAGGAGATCCGATTACGAAATGAAAAATGATGTCGCAAGCGGGATTCGAACCCGCGCCTATTGGGATTCCGGCCCAATCGTGCTGCCACTACACTACCGCGACTAATTGTAGGACATGCAAATTTCATTTCGTATTGTATTTACGTCTTAAGGTGACGGTATGCTATCTACCCGACAATGTTTACACATTGTTATAGGCTTAATACTTCCTACAATTAGTCGCGGTAGTGTAGTGGCAGCACGATTGGGCCGGAATCCCAATAGGCGCGGGTTCGAATCCCGCTTGCGACATCATTTTTCATTTCGTAATCGGATTTTATAAATAATTAAGCATATTAAATGCTAAATTTCAGTAATTTAAATAACAAGGTTGTGTCATCGTTTAATACAATTGTAACTGTAAAGTTTGAAGTATTAAGCCTATAACAATGTGTAAACATTGTCGGGTAGATAGCATACCGTCACCTTAAGACGTAAATACAATACGAAATGAAATTTGCATGTCCTACAATTAGTCGCGGTAGTGTAGTGGCAGCACGATTGGGCCGGAATCCCAATAGGCGCGGGTTCGAATCCCGCTTGCGACATCATTTTTCATTTCGTAATCGGATTTTATAAATGAGAGGAGACTCGAAGAGTTCTTGAAAAAAGTCTAAGAATGAGAAAAGAATAAAAACGTTTTTATACGACTTTTGGAAGACTTAAACGTTGAAGAAATATTTCATCTATGTCCACCTGTGTGGAATATGAGCGTATAAGGGAAAATTTGAATGTAGCGCTAGTGACGGATAAGTTAATAAGTGAACGCTTAACTTGATATGGACATGTGATGAAACAGACGTAATGTTGCGAGGAAGCTTTTATTACCCCCTAAAGCCTTTAACAAATTGAAACTATTTTCATCTATTAGAACTATAATTTGTGACTAAAAAAGTTCTTTCGTCGCCCCGGATATGTTGGGCGGGGTGTAACTAGACCGTAGCCAGTTGAAAAAAGGCTCTTAAAGCTATAATAGAGCAACCTTTAGTTATGTCTATTAAGAAATATACTTAATAGTTAAAAATAAATCAGATAACAGTTAAAATTGTATAATTAATGATAATATCAATATTTTATTAGAATAACAATAAATTTGGAAACTAATTATAATATCTGATACACGTGTACCGACGGCATAAAAATTTAATTATCATTACCCTTTACATGTTAATATGGGATTAATAAAAATCAGCTAAGTGTCACAAAAGGCATTAACTATGTTCTGGTAAGGTTAGGCATTAACTATGTTCTGGGTATGGTATAATACCTTATTGCGAACGCTAACCCGCCTACCAAGCCTAATAATTACAGCGTTAACCCCTTATTTATGAGGGAAGCCTACGTTTAATAGCGAACGGCGAAAAGATGTCTGATGATAATACCTGAACAAAGAATAAATTTAATAATTACATTGTCATTCGTTAATGTTAAACTTAAAGTATGGGCAATAGCTAGTCAATATTAATTTGATTTAACGATTGCTGATTTTTACGCGAGTAATTATACATATGAAATGAAACTACTTTTAAGGATATTATCGAGATTGTATTTGATTTTTAATTATCCGACGAAATCACTGTAATAACGGTGACTTTTAGACGTGAAACAATTTAATCCTCCCGTGACTATAAACAATGAAAAGTGTTCGAAATGTCAAGTAAATGAAAATCAAATGCAAACGCGAGGAAAGCCGTAAAAAATTGATTTATTTCATAGCTAGATCTAATTTCGCTATAATATATAATAATTTAACTAATTTTTACTATAATTTTATAAGGGCAATAGGACCATAACAATAACAATCTAGAAATAATTTATTTTTAAGCAGCTCTATATCGGCACTTCGCATTTGGAACAGCCATCAACATAAAGTCCATTCAATTATATCACCCCTCAAGAACAAAGGTAATAGAAAGGCTCAAGAACAAAGGCAATAAAACGGCAATTGAAAGGTTATATTACCGTTACCACATTGAAGTGGCAAATGGGCAAATCACACTACCGATGGAAATTATTTTATTATATCCTAAAATATTCAAAAATCGTCATCAGCTGTAGCACCTAAGACAGCCTCTTTAAGTAATAAATAAATGCATAAATAAATAATAAAAATTTAACAACTAATCGTCTTTTTTCTTGGCAGGTTCTTTGACAGGTGCAACCTCTTCTGGATTTTCATCCATACTTGCTGCATTATCTGTACGAGATTTATCTACTGGATACAACCTAAAATTAAAAAAACAAACTTCTTTAAAAAAAGGCAAGCCCTTTTATCCTATTAGACTATTCGAGTTAAATAATGAAATTAAACTAAAGGATACGTTTTAGTGTTGACGGAGTGAGATTACAATTCGCTATCCTATATCTTCATCCATATGTGCGTCGTAAAAGACGAGTAGGAGATATATATACATATAGCATCTATAAAAGAGAAAGAAAACTCGAAATAAAACCCCCTAGTACCAATAAATTACTATTTATAGTAGATCAGTTTCCCTTCTATTGTGAGAGGCTCAAGGCCAGCAGTGGGACATAAGAAAAGATTCGTGCTAATACTGCACCATTAGTAAAAGATTTATGATGTATGTAAATTAACTAGAAAAGTCATATTTATACACCTTGATAAAGATACATTTTTAATACCTAATAAACATGAAAGTATCAGCTGATATTGTAAACATTAATTCTAAAATTTCATTATTAATGAGCAAAATAATATTTGGTCTATCAAACTTTAAAATTAATACAGTATTACAAGATATATTTTAGAATAGCCTTTGAGGACCACCTTTCACGATTGTCACGATCATGATCACACGATTGAGTTACCGAGTTTTGGACTTAACAAGTAATATAAGAATACGCCATTAATTACTAAAATTTCGATGGTGCATTTTTTAAGATGCTCAGACATTATAATTAATGTGCAATATACTCATTGCACGTGTGCCAACAACATTTCCTTTAGATTTTATTGCTATAAGTTCAGAGTTTCCGTGTGGTGACAGAGTAAGAATACAATTCACCACCCCCTTCCCTTGCCGGTGGGTACTATTATATATATTTATTGCTTTTATCGAGTTACTGAGTATTTCGACTTAAACAGGTTTGAGTTATAATGATTCTACTGTAATACAAAAAAAAATAAAGTGCACAAGTACTTACCATCTTTGGTATAAATACACCAAAAACACAAGATCATCCCTGAAGCACGCCACTCTATGTGCAGTCGGCATTGTTATGATAAATGCAAACACATCATCTATGAACGTATTAAATGCCTTGTACATGAAAGCACGCCAGGGTAGCGCGGCGACTGACCGCAAACGATAATTCACGAACAATTGAGGCAACATGAAGAGGAAGCCGAATGCGTATACGCCATTCACGATGCTGTGTAGCGCCCAAGAGTACCAACTGCAAAAATAATAACATATATTCATCATATAATCTCAACTCATATAAATCCCACTATTAAGCGCTAGCCTCCTCCACATTAAGTGGGAAATTGACTTACTGATACTACACTAGTCAAACGGGTTAGTATAGGATTTATTTCGAGGTTTCCCTCCCTTGCATGGATGTATATTACCGATGGCTCGTAAGCCACCGCGAAGAAGACTACAGTCAGAGGGCCCACTCGCCTGTTTCCACGCGCCCCATACGAGAGCGCTGTGAAGACGAGTAAACGGATGTATATTATATTGTATGCAAATTATATCCCTTAGTCGTCTTTTACGACCCCCATGGTAAATATATAGGGTGATGAATTGTATTCTTACTGCGTTACCACACGGAAAACATATATTTGAAATCCATCCATCAGCCCGTAAACGTCCACTATTGGACATAAGCCACCCACGAGAATGCCACTCAATGATCCTGTGCTACCTACGTCCAACGGTTTCCCGACCTTCATTATGTCGTAAGATCACCTAGTTGGGTATTTATTTGTAATCCACAAAATCTTATTCTGAGCCACTGTATACAACTTTAAGAGGGCTACCTCTTGTTCTTTTGAGCACCATCTCCCCAACGATATTCGTTTGAAATATCCAAACAGTGCAACCTTGTTTCGAATTTTCCTACCCTCAGTACGGTAACTAACTTTTTATGCGCGTTGTGTGAACTTCTACTGCTGCGCTCTTTACTGAGTCGGCTATGATCGAGTCTCATAGTTTGGTGACTTTTTCGACCAAAAGGAACTGAGCACTGTGCCTATGCACTGCGGATATTGCCTCATTACGGTTCATTTACAGGTCTCTGGCAAGATTATTAAACAGCTTTTGTATATACCCTTTATGTGGTTCGTAGACAAGTGAGTATAGTGCTCCAGCTATGCATAATGGATACAACAACATGGACAGATATCGCATAGCCTCTGCATCAGCCTGCGCCGTGCTCCGCTCGCCGGCCTCCTGCTGGTAATCGCGCCACACACGAGGTCTCCAGCCCGACCACGAAATCCGTAGATGTAACACTTTCGTCACCTTCCATAACTGTAATTGAAAATATTATGGCGATGTAACATATAAATAATACTATGTGTATTCGAATTTTTCGGAGAGTTTAAGAATACAATAATTCACTAAAATAGCAACAAAAACTCATGCTATACTGTTTTACCATGTAGTGACGGATTAAGAATAAAATGTGTTACCATCCTTAACTTACCCTTGAGTCGTAAAAATTCACTAAATTAGCAACAAGGGCGGATCCAGCTTGGAAGACAGGGGAGGAAGAGTCATATAGTTTTTTTGGCAAAGTAAGGGTACGTAGTATTCGTAGCCACTACCACACAGCAATCGTAGAAAAAGCAGGTATTACCTCAATTATTGCACTGATGCCAGCTGGTACTAGGACAAGCAGGGACGTCTGCTGATCCATAAGGTAGAAGAATATAACCATTTGTGAGAAAGCTCGCCAAAACACCGTTCTTGCCGACAGGCCAGCCAAGGAACGTTTGCGTCGCCAAAACGAAACATCATTCTTGAACGCCAGAAAATCAAACAGTAACTGCAATACGAAGAAAATACCTTAAAATTGACTGCATAGATGGTTGGTCAAGTATGGACCTCCTATGCTGAGTGTCATGGATTCAATTCCCACGCAGAACAAATATATTTATCAATAAATAGTTTAAAATGATGTGATTTGGTTTTTGTACAGCCATTAGACAATTGACTACACAGATTGCGTAGTGGTTGAGTTGAGTCGGGATTATATTTCTATGCATGCTTCGTGCTCTTCACGAATTGTTGCTCTGTGTCGGATGTAGTTTCTGTTCTGTCTGTATAATTATATGTTTGTATTTTAGTATTCTGCAATAAAAAGCAATTTCGTGATCTTTATGAAAAACATACATGATTCCTTTATGCAGAGTGATGTGGTTTTTAAATATTTTTAATTTCATCCATCCGTCAGCCTATTGACAACAATTAATAGATATATGTCTAGCTACGAAGGAGAGAAATTCCCACAATCGCACAAGCGAGTCGGCAATCACTATTTGTGTTACAAATTGCCCACGAAAGCACTACTGCAAACATTCCTGGTGCACCCTTAGGCGGTTCTCACGATTCTCACGGGTAAGTGAGAGTTAAAAACCCAAATTAAGAGTTGAGTTTTTTTCCTTGAGTTTTGTTAACAAGGGTCAATATTCAAAAAAAATATTAACATTAAAAAATATTTTAAAATGTAGCCATAACATAGTAATAACATTTTTGGTTAAATCTTGATCATAATTATAAAATTTCAATAATTCTATATAAATTTATTAACCTAATTTCAAAATAAGTTTATTATTATACTAGTTAACCCAATAAACGTTGTTCTGTAAAAATATATCCTTGATATCCTATGATTCCTTGATAGATCAGAGCATTACTTACCAAGTCTATTTGTTAATCTAAACCATTCTTGTATCCACCTATCCTCATTGTGGTAGGAACACACTGTTGACAGTTTTATGTTTAAAGCCGCGGGTAGTACCACACTCTTGCAGAAAGTCGACATCTGGATAGTGGCAATGTGTTGCTGTGCTTCGTGCGACAGAGCCGGAAGCCCAACTTTCTGGGTGGATTTGGTGTTTTCATTGATAAGCAACGACCTAGCTACACACTGGTATTGCAAAGGTCCATAGGCAACAATAGCACTTACCCTCAGATGTATTGCTTGCTCGTTTGCTAGCAAGAGCAATAAATTAAACAATAAAATTCATCCAAATAAGTCTTGCTGTTTAGGCGAAGTTCAGTCACATACACACTTACAGCAAAATATATAATATATATATGTAAAGATATAAAAACTTACATGACAGCTGGCAATAAGAACAGTAGCTGAGAGCAAATATAAATTAGTATCCGCAAATATCCCTTTAACATCATCAATATCTTTCTCACTGAACCCAAGTGTATATAGCTGTTCTAAAGCCAGCCGTACGTGAAGGGATAACCTTAGTGACCCATATGATGTAGGAGATACGGTCACCGTAATATTGGCCTCCCGTGAGTTACTGGTCAGTAATTGATAATGTGACAATCTAGACTTAAGAACATTGTGTTGGATAATGGGCAGGAATTTTCCACTTCTTATTCTGTAAAGAAAATTAACTGTCACCATCATCATTCTCCTACTCTTGTTCCAATTGCTTGGGGTCGATACAATATGTACTCTTCTTTTATAGTACATATCATTTCGATCTTCGAGTTTTACAATAGAAATAGGTGCTAGAACGAAGAATTGTAATTATAAGTAATCTCGAAAAAAAAAAACGAGAATTGCCTCCCGTATCCGAAACCGGTATAATGTTATTTTCATCGAGAGTCATACAATAGCCTGATTCAAAACTCCATATCCACGACATATCACACACGCTAAGAAAATTTACTTACTAATACTCAGAACTAATACTGTACTATACTCAAAAATTTCTCGTGTTTTGTCGTTATTATTAAATATCTCTCATGATATTTTCATTGAGATATACAATGAATGCATATTAAAATGTATATATTTATATTTTCCGTGTGGTGACGGAGTAAGAATACAATTCACCACCCCCTTTTTTCACCCCCGTTGATCGTACGAGACGACTAAGGGTTATAAAACGCATTAATATCTATGTGAGAGAAGGAAAACTCGAAACAAAACCCTATACCAAGGGTTGGCAACCTGCAGCTCGCGAGCCACATGCGGCTCTTTGGATGTGAAGTTGCGGCTCTTTAGTTCTATACGCAAAAAAATATTTTATAAAGAAAACATTTAAAAATGGTTCTGTATTGATTAACGAGCATTAGACACAAATTATTGTTGCCAAAAAAAGAATTGTGGCTCTTTAAAAACTTTAAACTTTTATAATATCTAATTTTTGGCTCTTCCGACTCAAAGGGTGGCCGATCCCTGCCCTATACCAACACGTCTGACCAGCGTGGTGTAGTAGGTCAATTACCCTCCCATTATAGAGGAGGCTCGCGCCCAACAGTGTGACATGTATGAGCTGAGATGATGATATATTTATATGAATAAATTCTTACCTTATATAGGGATACAATTCACCAGGTATTTTATTAGCAGGTAGTTTCAATTTGTCTGTGAGAACTGCTAATGGTGCTACAGTTGTTATGTGAGAATATGGACGAAGACTTTTTTCAGTTTTATGTTCTTTACCATTATTCTAGAAAATAGGAAAAAATAAACAAAATTGAGAATTTTATTTATGTATTCTAAAGAAACACACAATAGTATAATCAGAATCAAAAGATTCACATTCACTTAATTGTCAATTTACAAAGCAAACAGTTTTGTTATTAATGACAAATTTTATTTCAATGAATAGATGAAATATTAAATGCCAATTTTTTATTTCAATGAAATAGAAAAATTAATTCACGGTCCAGTCACAGCAGTTTCGCAGTACCACGGGCTCATTTTTGTAGCGAGCCCGTTGGTGGCGGAGCAGAGGGTGTTAGGAATCTCCGGCTGCGGCCGGATGGCTGCCAAAAAGATCGACCCTTAGCCCTGGTAACATACAACATTCGGACGCTTAGGACCGACGAGAGGGTCATCGAGCTGAAAGAGGAATTGAGCAAAATCCAATGGGACATTGTCGAATTATCAGAAGTGCGAGGAAAGGGGAGGGCACGATAATCCTACGGTGTAGAAATCTGCTCTTTTACCGGGAGGGAGATCACCCGTCCCAAGGCCGTGTAGGGTTTATCATTCATAAGTCTCTCGTAGATAACTTGGAAAAGATCAAAATTGTGTCGACAAGGGTAGCGTACCTTATACTCAGAATTACCAAATGGTATTCGTTGAAGGTCATACAGGTTGACGCACCGACTTCGATATACTCCGACGACGTAGTGGAGGCCTCATAGGAGGATATCTCGAAAGCCATTCCACACGTCCAAAATCCACTTCACGGTAGTTATGGGAGACTTCAACGTAAAACTAGGCAAAAGGACAGACGATGAGTTGAGAGTGGAGCAATATGGATTTAGGCAGAGAAACCAAAGGGGCCAAAAACTGGCCGACTTTTTGGAGAAGGAAGGCCTCTTTGTGGTGAATTCCTTCTTCAAGAAGCGGCTACATAGGAAGTGGTCCTGGACTAGCCCTGATGGATCCACTACAAATGAGATAGACTTCATCTTGACGGACAAACGACAAATATTCAATGATGTTTCTATGATCAGCAGGATTAAAACTGGAAGTGGTCACCGGATGGTTCGAGGCACATTGAATCTTCGTAAGTCGAGCGGTCCCGCTTGATGAAGTTTACACTCCGACCTGAAGTTTACACCTGTCCATTACCAGAGCCCCGATAGCTTTCAACTCGAATTACATACTCGCTTCTAATGCCTGGAAGAGTGCGAATCTTCGAACGATATCAACAGGTTCGTGTAAACTGTCCACGCGGTCGGATCAAAATTCTTTAAGGCCCGTCGCGCTACTAGAATAAAAAAAGCTTTCTGACCAGACTCTTCAACTCATGGAGAGGAGAAAGGAAATGACGGTACAGTCTTCAGCCGATTGGTCCGAACTTAGGTAGCTTAATAGACAAATCTCCAAATCTACGCGATGCGATATTCGCCGATTCAATCACAACGTATTGAAGAGGCGATAGAGCGAAATCGAGGTTCCAAAGTGTTCGCGCGAGATTTGTCTATCGGGCAGAGCCAAATGACTAAGCTGAAGACCGATAACGGTACTGTCATTTCATCCCAGAGTGAGATCATGGGAGAAGTCGAAAGGTTCTATGGGTAGTTGTACAAATCATCCCTGAACCCTGTTGTCAGCTTGGTCCAAGACCCCAGATCCAAGCTAACTCGGCACTATACCGAAGAAATCCCGGACGTCAGCTTGTAGGAGATCAGAATGGCTCTGAAACAATTACAGAACGGAAAGGCACCGGGAGATGACAGCATTACCACAAAGCTCCTGAGGGCAGGCGGCAAGCCGGTTTTAAAAGCCCTACAGGCGCTATTTAATTCCGTCATTCTTGGGGATGACGTTTCAGAGTCGTGGACCAGGAGTGTGGGGGTGCTGTTTTTCAAGAAAGACGATAACACGCTCTTAAAGAACTACAAACCTATTTCACTCCTGAGCCACGTGTACAAATTGTTTTCAAGAGTTACGAACCGAATCGCGCGCAAGCTAGACGACTTCTAGCCACCCGAACAAGTCGGTTTCTGAAAAGATTATAGTACCATAAACCACATCCACACGCTACGCCAGATTATACAGAATACCGAGGAGTAGAATCGGCCTCTGTGTATAGCATTTGTAGACTATGAGAAAGCCTTTGATTCTGTCGAAACTTGGGCAGCGGTGCTGCCCCTTCAGAGATGCCAAATTGACTATCGATATATCGAAGTGCTGAAGCGTTTGTATGAAAACGCTACAATGTCGGTCCGCATCCAGACAAGAGTACAAAACCGATCCAGTTGCAGAAAAGTGTGAGACAGGGAGACGTTATCTCACCGAAACTGTTCACCACTGCGCTGGAAGATGTCTTCAAGCTCTTAGACTGGACCGTACTCGGCATCAACATTAATGGCGAATACATCACTCACCTTGGATTCGCAGATGATATCGTGGTCATGGCAGAATCCCTGAAGGACCTTGGTACCATGCTCAATGACCTCAGCAAGGTGTCCCAACTAGTAGGGCTGCAAATGAACATGGACAAGACGAAAGTCATGTCTTATGCCCATGTCATTTCTGTGCCGGTCCTGGTTGAGAATGCGATTCTCGAAGTTGTCGATCACTATGTTTACCTAGGACAAACAGTCCAATTAGGTAGACCCAATTTCGAGAAAGAGGTCAGCCGGCGAATCCAACTCGGCTGGGCAGCATTCGGATAGCTTAGGGGGATCTTTTCGTCCAATATTCCGCAGTGTTTGAAAACAAAGGTTTATAGCGAGTGTGTGTTACCAGCGATGACTTACGGCAGTGAAATGTGGTCACTAAATATCGGCCTCATAAATAGGCTTAAAGCCGCTCAACATGCTATGGAGAGGTCTATGCTCGGTATTTCTCTAAGTTATAAAATCCGGAATACGGAAATCCGTAGAAGAATGGGTGTAACCGACATAGTCCGAAGAATTAGCACATTGTAGTGGCATTGGGCAGGCCACATTGCTCGATGAACCGACAACCTTTGGGGAAGAAAGGTTCTCAAATGGCGACCACGAATCAGACGATGCAGCGCGAGACAAAACTAGGTGGACTGATGACATTACCAAGGTCACAGGCAATTCTTTCATTCTCGTGAGTAGGCCTATGTCCAACAGTGGACGTTTATGGGCTGATGGATGGATGGAGGATTCTAATATACTTGCAAGTTACTGTTATAGGATAATAGTACATACATACATACATATCATCATGCCATATCCCTTGCAGGGTAGGGAGAGAGAACAGAGTGCCAGAAAACTCTATCCTTGCATACTTCACTCGCTTCCTCGACATTCATAATTCTCTTCATACACGCTAGCCGGTTTCGGAGACTCTTGACTCCACCTTCCTTTAGTACGTGACCAATCAGGCCTAGGTAAGTTAGTCTCGGTGTCCCCTGGTACCTACATCCTTCCACTTTCGCATTGTATATCTTCTTAACCAGACGTTCGTTCGGCATTCTTTCCACATGTCCGAACCATCGGAGCATTCCCTTTCGCATCTTTACACCAATACTCTTTCATACCTACTCGCTCTCTTACGTCGTCGTTACGAATGCGATCGGTCAGCCTAACTCCATAGATTTTCCGTAGAGATCGCATTTCGACCACATTAATTTTACTTTCATGCTCTATTCTGCATACCCAACTCTCGCTTTCTATATAGTAATGTTGAGACAAGCACTGCATTATGTATTGCTACACATGCCTTCTGACTGAGGTGGTGGCTACTGAGAAGTTGCCACAATGCTCCGTTCACTTTATTTCCCACATTCACTCTTCGCTCTATATCAGTGGTGTACTTTCCATCTCGGCTAAATCCACATCCAAGATATACAAATTCATCCACTTGCTCTAGTACATCATTACCTATTGTTACTCTTACATCTGTTCTGGATTCATCTCTTTCGAAGACCATTAGTTTGGTTTCACATTCACGTGTAGACTCCTTTTCTTACAATCTTCTGTCATTGTGTCGATTAGGGTCTGCAGGTCAGTCGCTGACTGTGCCAACAGGACTGCATCATCTGCATAAAGCAGAGCACTGACCACTGAGTCGCCCATCTGGACTCCCACATTCATATTGTTCAACCTTTGGAGACATTTATCCAAATAGTGTACATAGACATTTATCCACTCTAGTGATCAATTTAAATATGTGTAGTATTTAAAGGCAAAAAGAAGAAGTCTAAAAGAGGCATTCCTTATCTAATCATCAGCATATATCCACCGTTGAACTTAGTTACAAAATGGGAATGTACCATAATCACCCTACCTGCCCAGCAGTTTGGCGATCACAGTTGGAAACATAACATCTCAGAAGACTGCTGCTGCCGCTTCTTCTACCCTTTCTGTTCCTTTACCCAGTTCTTATAATTTCAGAAAGCAAGTGAATGGCAACACTTTCTATTTGTAAGCTGTTACCACAGAGGAAAATTAAAGCAATAAGTATATTCAAAACTTACATTCTGTTGAAGAAGATTGAATGTTGCTGCCTGTGGTTCAGTATATGTCACTAATGAAAATGTATGTAAAGATTCTGTACGCACTATATCACTGAAGTCTTTATATAAACTATTGTCGTCAAGCAAAACTGCATGCATAAATAGTGTCCCATTATTCCGGGTTTTAAGGGGCACTTTTAATGTTATGTCACTAAAACATAAAAGTTATTGTCATAATAATAAAAGGCACAGATGATATTATCTAATCATATTACAACACAAGTGTATGGTAAAGCCTATGTGGCATATAGACTGATGGACTTAGGAGCAATATTATACATACAAACATACATATCATCACGCCATATCCCTTGCAGGGTAGGCAGAGTTATATATATATATATATATATATATATATTATACATATATTAAGAGGCCCCAGAGCAACATCAACAACACGCACACATCACACAAGAAAAAGAGTGGGGATATAGATATCTCTTTTCCCGTAGGCAACAGGACGGGGTATCTATAAAAATCCGACAAAAAGTCGAGTGAAAGTTTATACATATATACATATATATATATATATATATATATATATATATGTATATATATATATGTATATATATATATATATATATGTATATATATGTATATATATATATATATATATATATATGTATATATATATATATATATATATATATATATATATATATATATATATATATATATATATATATATATGTATATATATATATATATATATATATATATATATATATATATATATATATATATATATGTATATATATATATATATATATAGGGAGCAATATTATTATATCAACAATTGAAACTGAATCAGAAGAGATGAAACTGAAGAGTTTGCTCTTCTGAAACTAAAACAGTGAATATGATTAGACAATAAAATAAAATATATTTTTTTACTTACATAGTTACCGGTTTTCGATAGTCAAATTTGAGAGAAGTATGCACTTTAGTTACGCTTTCTCCTGGAGCTCCATCTAAATACGGATGTTCTTTCACAGAAGTGAAGAGAACTAAATTCTGTGTGGGGTCTGAAGCCAAATATGATGTGAAACATCTCTCGCCACGAACGCATTCCGGTGGTATAAATATTTCAGCTAACGTCCAAATAGTATTAATGACATAAACAGCAAATATTAAAGAGAGAATAAAACTGATAGACAAAAATTTCATTGTTGCTTTCCTAAACAAAACTTTTACCTTTTAAATAGGTATAACCAATTCCAATAAAATAAACCTGGTTTTGTATGTATCACTACCATACAAATAATCGTAAAAATGAAGTTTGCAATTTGTCAAGAAATTTTATGTCATTTCTTAGTGTAGAAGTTTTTTTTTTTGGAGTTTATGGCTTGGTTACTTAGACCTTTAAGCCAAGTCTTCATAGTTTAGACACTTCGTGCCTTGTCTTCCGTATTATTGTTTACCATTTCTTCAAATTGTAATTAGTCCTTTGATAGTCACTGTCCGTCAGTAAGTCAAGTCGTTACTATCAATTTGGCGCTGATAACATAATTCATAATTTCGTTGGGAATTTTGGGTGAACACAAAAATACACGAAAACCACTATTATACCATATTCACTACACTTCAGCACTTTAACTGTATCATATTCCATAAAATACCAGCAAGATTATTCAATATAACACTACAAAACACTAAAGAAATGAATATAATACAAGAGCGTGACATGACATTTCCATATTCGCGCCAAAACTCCTTAGTAGACATGTGTAAGTAATGCGCTTGATATCAAAACGTAATATTACTCGGGCGGGTAATATCACATTAAACATTACGCGACACACCGAGGCATTACACATCACATCACGCAATACATTACTCGATCGTTATGCTATGCACTCTTGGCTCTAGCCTGAATTTCGCATAATGTAATGCTTGCTTGCTTGAGTTACTAGCTAATTCCTCAACGCATTATTGTATTGTACGAAATAAGAGATCTTAAATCTACCTCTCTCACTCACTATTGGAGAATGACTGGGTACGTAATGTACCTATACCATGATCGCGCTTATGCCCGTTACCATTATTGTATAACCTTGAACCTACAATTTATCAAAACAAAGAAAAATAAAAAATATAAAGTAGTATATGAAGATTGTCAGTTCTAAGCCTGGAAAAGTATGAAGGGAAATCAATGGACTATTTTACACATTAATCATATTACGCAAAACGGGTAAAAATTTAATATTTAACACATGTAGGTAACATGTGATAAATATCATAAAATAATAAATATTAATTTGCAAAATTCGGATCACAATATTATGCGAACCGAACTCGAATGTAATATTACTTTACATATGATATTACAAATGTGATATGTATCACATTTGTAATATCATAAAATAATATTACGTTCTGCGTAATGTAATATGGTGTGCTATGACATTTCAAAGTAATGTTTTGCGCATGTCTACTCCTTAGTGTAGAAGTAGGCAGTCTATGCCACAGATTAAGTAGAGATTAGGGATGAGGCGTATATACTGGTATAGGACTAGAGACCCGGTATGAAGTTGGCAGTATGCGCACCCGGTATGTAGGGCAGATACCCGATAGGTATTGCGGGTATGGCCCCCAATCGCACCTGTTAGAATTGCGTGCCAACGCACCTTCCCGCGCGCTGCCTCCCCGTGCGAAGCTCGTCCCCTCGCGCCGCAGGTGCCGCGTCATACAATAACCACGGGCCATATAGTATACGAACGAACTACAAAGTTCCTCGAATATTAACGAGACCACCCGATCGTGCATCCATTGTAACGTACGGTTGCGTGGTGATGTAAGGTACCGACCTACGTGCCGGTGAGTGGGTCGTGGGTCCGATTCCTACGTAGGAAAATACTTTTTGTTTGTTTTTGTTTTTAAGAAGATACTCCCTGCACTGAGGAAATAATCCTTGTATTGCGGGGGATTTTACAAATATAATTAAGGCAGACGAATTACATACATACATACATATCATCACGCCATATCCCTTGCAGGGTAGGCAGAGAGAACAGAGTGCCAGAGAACTCTATCTCTGCATACTTCACTCGCTTCCTCAACATTCATAACTCTCTTCATACACGATCGCCGGTTTCGGAGACTCTTGACTCCACCTTCCTTCAGTACCTGACCGATCTGGTATAGGTAGGTTAGTCTCGGTCTCCCTCGGTACCTACATCCTTCCACTTTCGCATTGTATATCTTCTTAACCAGACGTTCGTTCGGCATTCTTTCCACATGTCCGAACCATCGGAGCATTCCCTTTCGCATCTTTACACCAATACTCTGTTTCATACCTACTCGCTCTCTTACGTCGTCGTTACGAATGCGATTGGTCAGCCTAACTCCACAGATTTTCCGAAGAGATCGCATTTCGACCGCATTAATTTTACTTTCATACTACATACATACATACATACATATCATCACGCCATATCCCTTGCAGGGTAGGCAGAGAGAACAGAGTGCCAGAGAACTCTATCTCTGCATACTTCACTCGCTTCCTCAACATTCATAATTCTCTTCATACACGCTCGCCGGTTTCGGAGACTCTTGACTCCACCTTCCTTCAGTACATGACCGATCTGGTCTAGGTAGGTTAGTCTCGGTCTCCCTCGGTACCTACATCCTTCCACTTTCGCATTGTATATCTTCTTAACCAGGCGTTCGTTCGGCATTCTTTCCACATGTCCGAACCATCGGAGCATTCCCTTTCGCATCTTTACACCAATACTCTCTTTCATACCTACTCGCTCTCTTACGTCGTCGTTACGAATGCGGTCGGTCAGCCTAACTCCACAGATTTTCCGCAGAGATCGCATTTCGACCGCATTAATTTTACTATCATACTCTTTTCTACATACCCAACTCTCGCTTCCATACAGTAATGTTGGGACAAGCACTGCGTTATGTATTGCTACACGTGCCTTCTGGCTGAGGTGGTGGCTGCCGAAAAGTTGCCCCAACGCTCCGTTCACTCTATTTCCCGCATTCACTCTTCGCTCTATATCAGTGGTGTACCGTCCATCTCGGCTAAATCCACATCCAAGATATACAAATTCATCCACTTGCTCCAGTACATCATTACCTATTGTTATTCTTACATCTGTTCTGGTTTTATCTCTTTCAAAGACCATTATTTTGGTTTTGCTCACATTCACGCGTAGACCCCTTTTCTTACAATCTTCTGTCATTGTGTCGACTAGGGTCTGCAGGTCAGTCGCTGACTGTGCCAGCAGGACTGCATCATCTGCATAAAGCAGAGCAGTGACCACTGAGTCGCCCATCTGGACTCCCACATTCATATCGTTCAACCTTTGGAGACATTTATCCAGATATATGATAAACAGCCTGGCTGACAGAACGCACCCCTGCTTAACGCCGATATTGACGTCAAACCAAGGCGACATTCCATCATCCAGCCGCACACAGGCTCTACAGCCCATGTAACTGGACTGCACAGCCTGTAGCAGTTTACCGTTAATACCATACTCCGGTAAAATGTCCCAAAGTTCCTTTCGTACAACCGTGTCAAATGCTCTCTCCAGATCCACAAAACTGCAGAAAACCCTCTGACCTAGAGCCAGATGCTTCTCCACAATATTGCGCAGAGAGAACACTTGATCCATGCATCCCCTTCCACTCCTGAAACCTCCTTGTGTCTCACACAGTAAACCATCGGACACCATCCTCATTCTCCTTTCAATAGTTGAGTGAGTAAATTGAGGAGCAACAGGAACGCCTCCCGGACACAGGAGCCACCAAGCTTGATCATCTCGGCAGACACCATATCAATGCCCGCTGCCTTACCATTTTTCAAACTTCTTATCGCCCATTCAACTTCATCCATACTGATGCCATCGGAGGACGCCGTCGCCGAATGTTGATCCACTAGACCACATGCGACACCGGCGCCAGACGTAGCATCCGCATACATATCGCCAAAATATTCACTCCATCGGCTTAACACGTCTTGTGTTTGTGTAAGAATGTCTCCACCTTTAGACCTTATTTTATTCATTCTGAAGGCTGACCAACCACCCCGAGACTTCTTCACCTCCCTCCAAAAGAGTTTGGTGTTACTCTCGTAGTTTTTAGTCAGCCTATCTTCTGCACTCATACTTGCTCTATCACGTTTCTCTTTCACTAAGGCCTTGGTGTCATTCTTACATTGCCGATATATTTCTTTCTTCTGTTCAGTCTATACTGTCATTCAGATTCAAAGAAGAGACATAGTCTAGCCACGCTCTCTTCTTTTGCTCTACGGAAGCTGCCACTTCCACATCCCACCATGCATCACCATTTGTGTTTCTATGCTTTTTTGAACTTCCACATACTTCTTTCGCTGTGTCTACCATACTCTCTTTCAATACTCTCCAGCATTCTTCAATGTCCGATTGCGGCTGGCTTGCCATCGTCAGCCGTTCTCGGACACCCTCTGCATACTTTTCTTTTACACACTCTTCTTGCAACCTTTCAACCTTTATTCTTTCAAGCCCTCCGAAGTGGACACGCTCTCGCCAGTGCCTCCACTTTCTGAACAGACCACTAAATCTCGCAATAACGAGATAGTGGTCCGTATCGACTGTGGGGCCCCTGTAGACTCTTGCGTCCAATATTTTGCTTCGGAGGCGACTGTCTACCAAAATTAAATCTATTATGCTTTTCTGTTCATTCCTTCTCCATGTATACATATGGATGTCCTTATGTTGGAAAAATGTGTTTGACACAATAAGGTTTCTCTCCATGCATACATCCGCTATGAGCCTACCTGCGTCGTTCACTCTCTTATCACCAAATGGACCAAGTACGTCCTCATAGTTGGGACGCTTGGTCCCCACCGATCCGTTCAAATTTCCACATACAATCTAAAACAAAAAAGAAGTCTGGGATCATACATTCCGTAATCCTTCACACCTGAGGCCAAGCGAGAGGACAGCAGTACTCCTACCCCCATGCTGGCTCGATCGCTCTGTGGTACACCGGACCACAGAGCCATCCCGCCACCAGGAAGATCGCAGGCGTCACTGCCCCTTCGCTTGGTCTCTGTTACACAGAGCACGTCTAGCTGTTTGTCCGCCATGACGGATATCAGCTCGTGCAACTTACCTTCCACACAACCTCTTACATTCCACGTGCCCACTCGGCACTCTGCTCTCCTTGACTCGCCTGACTGGGCAAGGCGTGATGGGTGGCGGCCCCCATCGCCGCAACTGCCGAAGTTCGTACCGACGGGGGCGGGTCGGTACGCGTCGCCTCCGGGGGACGCCCTAACCCGCATTGCGGTACGCATTTCGAGCAGCAGAGCAGACGAGCAGAGCAGACGAATTACACCCAAGTAAATAACAATAATTTAAATGGGTAACATTTATAACCACGTTCCCACTCCATCATCATGTATTGAATATTACGCAGCGGTATACTACTCACTTCATCGAGTAAAAGCACGACGAGGACATCTTGAAGCGGTCATTAATTCCTGTTACTACGATCATGTCAAACAATATATTCCCCCTTCCCCCTCCTCCCTCTTTATCGGACTAGCCAATGGTCTCGTATTTAGAAATGCATTGTCATCCAAGTAATCATATAAAGGTCAACTCTCGCATGCAAGCATACTACATTTGATTGCTGGAATTTTCTTTTTACTATAGTGCATCTTTGCTTTATAAAAATGCTATTATCCTTTAAAAACGACTAAATAATTTTTACTTAAAAAACTATACAAAAATGGAAGTTAGAAAATTTTAATGAATAATACTTATATTATCCATGCCTGAACGTATATACCCGTAAATACCCATACTTGATCATCCAGGTACGTACTGGTAAAGACCCATAACTGATAATAAAAGTATGACACCCGGTACGAAGTACGGCCAGTACATACCTGTTCAAAACGTACAGGTGTTTACTGGACGGGTACGTACCCCGTACGCGACGATCTGATGTCATACCTGTTTGAGCCAGTAGGTATGACGTAGAGGCCTGCTCGACCGCGCGCTGTACAGCTAACGAAATTACCCGAACGGTTACAACTTACGACGTCTTTCGATCGTGCCCGTATTGAAACGTATGTATTGTGATTTAGGCTTTCTAAACGAATTTGTTTTGTATTATTTTAAATTTAAGGAAGTTAATTACTTAATAATAGAAAGGATATATATATTTTGAGTATCTTCTTTCAAGAAAATGTGTTATTTACGATTGATTATGAAGATGAAGTTAATTTTATATAGATATTTATAGAATATATACACCGTGGAATCTAATTGGCTGTTTTCCCGAAACGTATATACTCAGTTAATGATATAGAACCATAATATAGCATTTATTCAATAAAATAAAAACATAAATTCTAGTCATTTGCAATCCCGGACGTTTCCTTAAAATATCATTTTTGCATAACGGTAACATGTTTTGTCTAATAATTTTGTTATACCTATGGTCGTTTGAGAGCATCAACCGTAGCTATCAACCTACGGTCAATGCTCTTACCTTGGTTACCTACTTTCTTTAATTACTTTAAAACCATGCCTCCCTTATCTCAAGAATTTCTTCTTCTAATCGAGCAGAATGTCGGCGACATAAAACTGCCTGTGGGTTAGTAGGCGTTATGTGGCTGATAAAATTATCGCTGTTGTAGGCGGATTTATAATGCCACATCTGCGTAACGAATCCAGGTGTTCTGGCTGAGCGTACAGGCATCTAGCCTTCGCCAAGTTGTCTCCAGCAATCGCATAAAAACGAACCATGTCTAACCACTCTACGTCAGAATACTGGTAATGACTTGTCATTTTTTCGCACTTACTAGCACTCGCGTTCGGGATTTGTTATAAACATATGATATACGTCTAAGCCGTTTGGCAAAAAATTGCAAACTGACCTATTAAAACATAGACCAAGGTCGCGCGGCTCGGACGCATCAAAAGCAAAGGGTGCGTGCGAGACGCGGGCGAGCTACGAGCTACAATGCCTAAATATTTTTTTTACCTATCATTGCGATTTAATTCGAATGCTATGTCGTAGGCATGTTGGGAACAATACCGTTGCATATCAGACAAACTTAAGAACGTCTATTTATCAGACTTTTTTTTTCAATGTATTATGTTTTTAGTTATGTGGGGATATTAAGAATGATTAACCGAGTACATACGGTTCAGGAAAACAGCCAATTAGATTCCACGGTGTATAGTCAATAAATAATTAAATTTTGATATAATTAAGCATTAAGTAAATATCTGGGGGGGCACACTTAAAACATTACTTATTTTACTGATTGGTACCGCCTACAGATTGGTTGTACAAATTTAGCTGCTGCCATTTTGTCCTGTCTGTCAAACGTTTGACAACTGAGAATTGTTATTTTTTGTTCCTAGCGTAGGTACTTATTGTCATCGATCTATTTTCGGTTATTGATGTACTTTCTAATAATTATCCCAACTTTCATTGTTAAGCTGATATTATGATTGTTTCGTTCTCAGCTGATATGTTTTATTTATATTTCAGGGTAGATCTCATAGTAAAAGAAAATTCTATATAATAATAATAATAATAATAATAATTTATTCATAAACTTCAGAGTACATTTTTACATAATCCCTGTCTCTTGAATTAGGAAAAACCTGTGTCTCAAGAGACAGTGTCTTCCCAGTTTACATTTTACACATAACATTTATTTTACAATAGCGGATTTAAAGTATTACAGAATTAATTAGGTATCCAATTATATATAATTACACATACCTACACATGTAAGTATGTATATATATCACTTCACCTTTAGTTCACCGCCTAAACTCTGGGTAGCAGCACTTTCCATACATGCATATTTTATCATCGAGTTGTCACTTTTTTCAGTTTAATGACTTTACTCTTTGGTATATCTATATCTATCTTAAGACATTATACGATTACCTTTCACTCATATAGATGACGCTTTGGTAAATATCCGTATTTACTTCATATAATTATTGGTTTATTATTATCATACCTAACACAATTAATCATACAAATAACTATACGAATTCAAAAATATATTACAATCAATTTTAAATCAATAAATAGCATTTTAATTATTTTTATTTTGCTAAAATGATTTTTTTTTTTGTGTACAAGTGACACCTAGCAAAGCTAAGATACATCATTTACATAATTCATCTTTCATAGAAATGTAACGCCATCTGTAAAATTTCAATACGTAATCAAATTATATTGTGAGTGAAAATATAATATACACCACGATAAAAATATTCTTATATATTTTATTGTAAAAAAGTGTGAATGTTTATTATCAGTTATTATAAAACTTTTATCGGTAACTATTGTGAGATGTAGAATCATTTTACAAATATCTTAAAAAGTATCCCTCGCTTTATACAAGAAAATATAGTTCTTTGTTAATCAATTTAGACTTAAATTTAATGAATTCTATTTTTTACTTTTTAGTTTGTTTATCTATTAAAGCTTGTTTTTAGTTTGTTTTACTAATTAATAATATTACATTTTTAGTTCAATACTCAGAAAAGATCGATTTTGCTTATGTGGTAGCGATTTCCAGTATAATATCTATGGTTGCGATGTAGGAAATAGAGATATACCAAAGTATATTACATAGTTTTCCACACGCAAAAAAAGTTCGTTTCTTCTTCTTTTTTTTATGTATTGGCAATCAGCTACTTATACGAGTCATTGTTGATGAAAACGTTGTAAAGCATTTTTATATTATATTCACTACATCCCAGCACTTCCATCGTATCACATTACATAAAATGCCATCAAAATTATCTAATATAACACGTTAAAACACTAAGACTAGAGCACTACATGACCGTTTAAGATTCCAGCCCAAAAAAGGGCGTTAAGATGTCTTATCTTAACGACCTTTTTTTTTAGCCTGATGTATGTACCTATGGGTATTCAGAGCCCGGGTTTCTGCACCGGGTATTTGGCCATACCCGTACCTTCCAGACCGGGTATGGAATATTGCAGGTATATCTCATGCCTAGTAGAGATGCTACGCACGGTCTATGCTGTCCCAATAGTGATAAGCAAAGTATTTTTTAATTTTGCGATGTTAAGAGAGGCAAAGAAAACAAAGCCCATGCAGCTCAAACGTTACAGTTTTTTTTTGCAAATTACTTAATGGAATATTTTATTTGTAATTATCACTCCATTAAAAGTTTGTTTTTATTGTTCGTCAGTACATCAAATCGTCGTCTTTAAAATTGCCATGGCCACTCTATTTCTCGGACTTTTGAAAATCTACAAATCTTGGTAAAAACGGAAATATGTCATATACTTATTAAGCATTGTAATATATTATTTAATACGCTTGATCACCTCCTTCGCACCACATGGTGTAAAAAAGAAATGTGCGCGTACTTATACAAGGTGGAGACAACCATACGACAATAATTTTAATTTAGTGTATCTGATGACTTGCACAGCTTATATATAAACTTTGAGTATGATATGTCATATAGTTTAGCCACAGCACATTACTTTGTATTATTAACATTTTCCACACTCTGTATAAAAATTTAAATTATTCGCCTATCACTTAGAGATCAATGACCTCCCGCGCATAGGTATTTTAACTAATATGAAGGTAGTACTTACATATCACCATGTTTACCAGTTCAAGTCTTCGCCAAACGCAATACAAATCAATGCATATTATACCTTATTCCTGAGTCTTAAGATCCATATAAACCGTGTTATCAGACTTAGATGAGAAATTTAAAACTACCTAATGCGGCTTAATGAAAGAAGACCTCGATCTCATGTCAACTGAAAGTGCGAGAGAGACAATTTTTTTTTGTTTCACTTTATTGTTCAAAACTATTATAATAGGTCTGTAGGTCAGTGTGGCATCGTGATCCTGTGACGTGAACGTCGCGTCGCATACGCTATTGATGATTTGCAAATTGTGACTGTTGCCTACCTAGTTAACTACTTTTGTTTATGACGTTTAAAAGTGTGATTTGTGCAACATAGGATGTTTTTTTCTAAAGTGAACATGTACTATAAGAGTAGGTAACTGAATTTTATTAAGTGAATTGTGCGAAAATAGACGCTTACTTTGTGTTAGAATAGTATTTTTTCTCATTTACAATGCCTCGTTATAATTACACAGCTTCGGGTATACAGATATGATTTTAATTTATGGAGAATGTCACGGAAATGTAGCTTTAACCATACGTACGTACTGAGAAAGGTATGGAAACACACGTGTTTGTCCTACCAATGGCCGGACTATTGTGCAAGCTGTCCAGAGGTTACGGGAGAATCAATCCTTACTCCCTCATATAGATAGTGCTCCTTCGCGTGTAAGAGCCACCCTAGATGAACAAATTTTAAATTATTTTGCTCGCAAATTTAACAGAGGTTGATAATGTGGAGGACTTAAAAAATAGAATTGTACGATCTTTCGACAAGTTAAAATACATCACCGTCAATGGCAACCTGTTAACAAGAGTTCGAAATAATATTTTAAGACGATATAATTTGTGCGTTCGGTTCCATGGGGCACATATCGAAAATTTAAAAGTTTAACGACCAAGTGAATTATTAAAGTTATCGTGATTATTTTAATAAAATAATCAAGTGAGGATGAATAGCGCCCAAAACATTAAGTGTGGGTATTTACCTACGTTTCGCAGTTGTAAAATATGACACCACAACGTCGCCCGCTGCTTGCGCGCCAACCACAGGTTAGTGAACTAATATTTACAAACGGTGTTCTATTTTGTTTCAATATTTATGATAAAAAATTTGTTTGAAAAAAATATTTTTAAATTTGCATGCTAGGACTTTTTAATAGTTTCAAAATACTCCTATACACTAGTATTGACGGTGTTTTCATTTATTGTCGTATTGACATCTCCACTCTGTATATGTGAGTGAAACGTTATCCTTCTTTGGCATCATTAAAAATAATTTTTAATTGCATGCAAATTGTTGCCACCTACAAATTCAGCATTACGTGACATCGTCGGACTTACATCATCTACATCTGACCTACTAACCTACTACACCGACATTTACATAGGAAGCCCGACCTTAAGCATAAGCACTTTTCGCACGTAATATTATAGTATTTAAGCCGCACCACATCTCACAATAAACCAGACTAAAACTAGATCTTGTGTCTCATTATTCTCTCCGTCCGCAAGAACCCCACAGTGGTGACCCCGAAGAACAGAATAAGCAACATGGCGCAACCCACGTGCAAAGCAAACGGCAGTCAACAATAAACATTAGCTGCGACATATCTACAGGAAAAAGTCGCCCTTACTTACCACAACATTTCCGTAAACAAGTTTTCGACGTCATTCACGGCATGAGCCATACAGGAAAAAGAACTACCAGAAAAATGATAACCCAAAGATACCTATGGCCATACATGAACAAAGATATTAACAACTGGTGCAGATCATGTATAGCTTGTCAAAAAGCAAAAATACAGTGACATACAATATCACCCCTTGGCAAATTTATGACAGCACAACGCTTTGAACATTTACACATTGACATCGTCGGACCACTCCCTATCATAGACCGTTGTCACAATCATAGACCGTTGTACATCGTGGCCCGAAATATATTTCAGTAGAAGATATAACTGCAGAAACAGTGGCCAAAGCACTTTTCGAAGGATGGATTATTCGATTCGGATGTCCATTACGCATTACTACTGACCAAGGCAGACAGTTCGAATCAAGAATGTTTGAGTCACTTACACAATTTTTGGGCATACACAAGATCAGAACAACGAGCTATCACCCACAGTCGAGCGGGAAAATCGAAAGATTCCATAGAACTTTAAAAGCGGCATTAATGACAAGGGAAGCCAGCGATAATTGGGTAGAAGAAATCCCAACAGTCCTACTCGGTTTGCGGAGTAGTTTACGAGAAGACACGGGATATAGTTCAGCAGAGATGTTATACGGAACGCCAATAAGACTCCCTGGAGGATTTTTTGAATCATCAACAACACAACTATCAACGTACGAAGAATTTGTAAAACAGATACAAAAAAACATCACACAAATGACATCAGTCCCAAAAAGAGAAAAACACAACCAAACCATATTTGTACACCCCGAACTTAAGGAATGCTCGCACGTATTCGTGCGGTGTGACAGAATGAGGAAAAGCCTGACACCGCCATATGAAGGTCCTTATCCAGTGATTAGAAAAACGGACAAAACATTTTGCATTAGAATTAAGGACAAAGAGACGATAATATCAATCGATAGATTAAAACCAGCCTTCATTATCAACAACGAACCAGATTACGTGCTGAACACGAGAAACAGCGACAAGAACGCACATACGTACATCACAAGGTCGGGCCGTACAGTCATCCCAGTAGCACGTTACGGAATTTCGCAAACGCAAGCAACTTGTACACATATATAAAGAACGCAGATGCTAAATACACAATACAATCATCGCAAGTACGCTACAACGAATACAACATGGGCACACAAAGTTCCAAGGACCAAATTACATATAACACGGACACCTGTCTAAACCAAAATGAAGCGGAGCAACTCCGAAACATCATCCAGGAAGACCTGAAATGGACCAGGAACATCGCAATGGGACAAATTATTTTAACAATCAGCGTACTCATTATCTACGGCCTATTGAAAACCATGGACAGAAGAATGAAAGTATTTACACAAAAAAATCAACACTCATGCAATGGATAACAAGGCATTTGAACTCAGCACATAAGTCACAACACCGTCAGCGCATACGTCGTACTCGACACCACAACAACCGTCAGCACATTCCACGCATCAATGTCAAGGCCATACCCCATCATAATCGTTTACAATAATAGACAACCTATATATTTTTTTCTTTTTTAAAGGGGGGTGTACTGTTGCCACCTACAAATTCAGCATTACGTGACATCGTCGGACTTACATCATCTACATCTGACCTACTAACCTACTATACCGACATTTACATAGGAAGCCCGACCTTAAGCATAAGCACTTTTCGCACGTAATATTATAGTATTTAAGCCGCACCACATCTCACAATAAACCAGACTAAAACTAGATCTTGTGTCTCATTATTCTCTCCGTCCGCAAGAACCCCACACAAATAATTAATTACCTTAAAAATATAGAAAGACTGGAAAAGGATAAGATATTTTTCCACTAATATTTACGAATAGTAAATAAAATAAAACAAAATATTCAATTTAATTCACTGCTGAATATAATTTACATACATACATACATAGCCTTACGCCTGTTTCCCAGAGGGGTAGGCAGAGACTACGGATTGCCACAAACCACGATCCTGACATACCTCCATCGCTTCATTCACGCTCATCAAAGTTTTCATGCATGCTCTACGATTACGCGTACTCTTAATCTGATCTTTCACTAAGACATCTTCAATTTGATCCAGGAAAGTACGACGTGGTCTTCCCCTTGTAATCGTCCCACTCACACTGAATATAATTTATTAACCCAAATATAATTCTTACTTGTATAAAACTAAAACACCTGTTGTGAATGTAGAAACTAGAACTCGTAATCAAGTTTTTATAAACTAGAAAGAGGTTTTATTTCTAATTTGTTGGTAGCTTTTTTCGAGACTTAATGAGCGGTTTTGTGGCCAACTTCAATCTGTTTTATTTTTGTGTTACAGTGATGCGCGCCCACCTCAAAATTTCACTCTCATCGTTTTTTCATAACGTGCCTTAACTTATACTTCTATAACTTCATAATACTAAAAGGGGTAGTATTCTTCAATAATAAGAATGATTCCTTTTAGATTAATTTTATTCTTCCAAACTGATTTATAAACACTAGAGTTGTTCCGAATAACACTGGCTTATACTCTTTAACCTTTCGCTAGCGAAGCCCAGTACTGAGTAGAGATGAGTAGTTCCGGAGCGTAATAGTTCCGAGAACTATGTCTTTTGCCGGAACGATCTAGTTCCAATCCAACCACACGGTTGAGATAAATCCATAGGTCCGAGTCGTTCCGACGACCCAGTCGTTCCGACGACCGAATCGTGCCGACGACTGAGTGTGCGTCATGCATGTGCCTAAATATTCTTCTATATATCGTCGTCGTCGTCTATATATCTTGGTTGTCAGTCCTAACCCTGTCATGTCAAGTATGAGGGTAAATCAACTGATATGCCGACAATTACTGACAAATAAACGGTACCTAAAAATAACTTGTATTTCGTAGTTTATAGCTCCTTCAAAATACTAAATTTGAAGGAGTTATAAACTAAGAAATATGGATCTTGAATAGCTGGAGCCGATTAAAATTATGTCCGCACATGTTACGTTGGATTGGATTGCATAATCATGTCATTAGAACCGATAGGATAGGACTCATGTACTATCGGTCAGCGGAACTAGATAGTAGACTTGGGTAGCTCCTGAATGAGAGATACAAATGAACTAGCTCTTTGATCTCAATCTAGCTCACTATTAGCTCAGTAGCTCAGTTAATAGTTCAACGGCTCAATCGGCTCTTTTACTCGCGTCGTCATGTCGTGTGAGCAGTCGACGACCGAAAGTGCCCGATATATGCCGATCACCGCCGAACAGTAAAAGTATTGAGCACCGATATGCATTGTGACTATTGCGAGCCTAAACGTTATATGTTCAACAAAGAAAAAATGTTTGAAAATAAAAAGTTATATTTAAAAAAATAATATTCATCTTTAAATAACAATATTCAATAATAATAATAGTTATCAGTGTAAACTGTCACTGGACGCAGTCGATTCTGTCAGCCCATATGTATTTAGTGAAAAGCTGTTTTTAACCATTTCAATTACAAACAGACCTTTCAATTTTATTTATTTTTTTATAAAAATATATTTTATATCTAATCCTGTGATCACCAATCAAAATTTACATGCTCATGCATATCAAGCTTATCGCTTAATGATCGCGTAGTTCAGAGTTTGAACTATTCAAAAGAGTTAGAGCCGTGAACGAGTTGAAATGAGATGAGCTAACTCAATAAAAGAGCTAGCTCTCTTGATGAGCTAAATGAACTCAAGATATATATGAGCTAAATGAACTAAAGAGTAGACTTGGGTAGCTCCTGAATGAGAGATACAAATGAACTAGCTCTTTGATTTCAATCTAGCTCAGTAGCTCAGTTAATAGTTCAACGGCTCAATCGGCCCTTTTACTCGCGTCGTCGTGTCGTGCGAGCAGTCGACGACCGAAAGCTTCCGATCTATGCCGATCACCGCCGAACAGAAAAAGTATTGAGCAGGTTCCGATATGCATTGCGAGCCGATTGAGCCGTAGACGGTAAAACTAAACACGATCACTGCGGCCGTACTCCGTACTTATAAATATATTTTATATCTCATCCTGCAATCACCATTCAAAATTTACACGCCCATGGACATCAAGGTTATCGCTTCATGATCGCGTAGTTCAGATTTTAAACTATCGCTTCATGATCGCGTAGTTCAGATTTTGAACTATTCAAAAGAGTTCGAGCCGTGAACGAGTTGAAATGAAATGAGCTAACTCAATAAGAGCTAGCTCACTTGATGAGCTAAATGAACTCAGGATATATATGAACTAAGTGAGCTAAAAGAGCTAAAGAGCTAAAAGAGTGATATAGTTCTTTTGATCAAAAGAGCTATATCTCTCTTTTCTTTTCAGTGAGCCGTTTTTCGCATCGCTACTAGATAGGTCCGCGAACATGTTTCCTGGATATAGTTCCGACAGAAAAATTTTCTACCAAGTGCCATAGAAGTGTGGCCAGCGCAATCAATGTGATCTACCGACTAATTTAGAATAGATAATTCTCGCACTAATATTGCCATTATAATTATTTAATACTACCATTTTATTGTGTAATGTAATGGAACCTTACAATACTAACAAAGTTATTTAAAATAATGCGTTAAAACCCTACGAAAGAAAGAAAACATTTATTTTGCTCTCGTCAAAAACTAACACAAATTGATATATAAAAGTGACGATGGGTATACATGTGAAATAAAGTATTAGCTTACACAGTAAGAGGACTGGTAGCAGCTGGTTGTTGTAGCTTTAATCAATAGTTTTTATCAATATTTAAAACACAACACTTGGATCGTTACATTTTCAGAAATTATTTTATTTTTTTAATGTTAAAGGTCACATAAAGTCAAAGAGTAAAATTATATTAACTGTAAAAGAGTGGCAACTCGATGGTAAAATATGCATGTATGGAAAGTGCTGCTACCTAGAGCTAAGGCGGTGAACTAAAGTTGAAGTAATATACATATATACCTACGTATTTACATATTGTGTGTATGTAATTATATAGGATTTTTCTTTACTATGAAACCTACCCTGAAATATAAAAATAACATATCAGCCGTTAACGAAACGGCAATAGTATAAACTTAATAATGAAAATTGAGATAATTTCCAGAACGAACATTAATAACCGAAAATAGATTATTGACAATAAGTACATACGCTAGGAACAAAAAATAACAATTCTCAGTTGTCAAACATTTGACAATTACAACAAAATGGCAGCTATGTTTGTACAAACAATCTGTAGGCGGCGCGACGATCAGTAAAAATAAGTAATGTTTTAACTGTGCCCCCCCAGCATAAAGTTCAATAATTTTTATAAAAAAAAGTATTTGAATTTGACACGTGGGTGTTTTACTCGTGAATTTTAAATGCATACCTTGATCAATGAAAGCTACAAACAGTACCGTTATACATGTAAGTAATTAAAAGCATTATATCTCTATAATGTTTTAATATAAGCAACTGATTTTTGGCAAGACCTATCACGGCCTAATTTTTTTTTCAATTTATGCAATTGTATTTCATTCCATTCAACATTCCTTTTGCCGTCCATTGTTAGCATCCCTCGTGTACTAAGAGCGATCTTATGCGCCCAAATCAAACAATATCCAACAATGTTCATCAAGTTGTCTTTCCAGCAGATGGGGAACGTCCTATACTGCGTCGTCCAATATGTAAAACACTACTCCACGACCTTTCTTCCACAGGCGTCCCCAGCAGTTATTAGTTCGTTGAGTGATTTGGCCTGCTTTTGTCATTCCAGAATGCGAATTCTTTATTCTATGTTGGTTAAATCCGCTACTACTACTACTCTTCTTCGATTATTCGGCTTATTAAGGTATGTGATGATATAAAGCAGGGTAGGAAAATTTATAAAGTAGGGCATTGTAAAAATATAGTAAGGAAATAATAATTGTCCTATAAAACCTTAATTCACGATTAAACACTTGATGGTTACCATGTGGTGACAAGTAAAAATACAATTCATCAGCCTCTATCTCGGCCGTGGGTGTCATAAAAGGCGACTAAGAAATTATATATAGGTACATATAACACAATATCTATGCAATTTAAGAAAAAAATGAAATAAAACCCTATACCTGTCTGAGCAGCGCTGTATAGTCGGTTAATTTCCCGCCTGTTATGGAGGAAACTTGAACCCAGCTCAAAGAGTAAAATTGTATCAATTGAAAAAGAGTGGCAGCTCGATGGTAAAATATGCATGTATGGAAAGTGCTGCTACCTGAAGCTTAGGCGGTGAACTAAAGTTGAAGTAATATACATATATACCTTCGTATCTACATGTGTGTATGTAATTATATAGGATTCTTTTTTACTATGAGACCTACTCTGAAATATAAAAATAAAACTATATCAGCCGTTAACGAAACGTCAATAGTATAAACTTAACAATAAAAATTGAGATAATTGCCAGAAAGATCATCAATAACCGAAAATAGATTATTGACTATAAGTACATACGCTAGGAACATAAAATAACAATTCTCAGTTGTCAAACTTTTGACAATCAGGACAAAATGGCAGCTATGTTTGTACAAACAATCTGTAGGCGGCGCGACGATCAGTAAAAATAAGTAATGTTTTATCTGTGCCCCCCAGACCCAGCTGTAGGACGTACATGAACCAAAATGATAATTAAGAAACACTCAATGATTTGTTTGGTATGTTTATCAACTAAGGTCTATTATAGGAAACATTATTAAATATAAATATCCATCTAGACGGGGAATATTTATAAACTTGGAAGACTTTCTGGTAACTGTAAGAATAAGAAATAGTATTGATAAGTTTTGTTTGAAACTTCATAGTCATAATAGTACATATATGTACAAATTTCTTATTTGGAACTAACGCATGTATACACGTACGCACATACACATATTCACACACTCACAATTTTTTCATCGACTATCTCATACAACTAAACATCATACGGAATCCTGGCGATCTGCGCCACAAAATTTACTTCCTTAAATCCTTCCTTAAATATATATATATATATATATATATATATATATATATATATATATATATATATATATATTATACATTAAAATCAGTAAGTACTGCTTTTGCAATAATATTTTTATTTCATTATATCAGATTTGTATAATGATGAAACTCATTAGTTTGTTAGAGGCTGGGATTTAAGGAAGTTTTTTTTTTTTAGTGTTAACTTTATACTTAATAGTAATCTAGTAATTACAAATTGAATTCTTAAGACTACTAAATATATTATATTTTGGTCCCTAATCGACTAATTCAACACACATCTTTTCATATTCTGAAAGTAGATAGAGCCGCACTGTTTTATTTATTTTTTACTATGGCAGCTCTACAATTTATGGGCGACTTCAAAACGTAATAAATCGGTGTTTCCTTGGAAATAATATTGATGTTCCATAAAATTGTTTAAAATCTATAAGGTATATTGTGATTTTTTATCGAATGTGTTGTGTATATGTGTTTTAATTTATGTTCAATCAGGCCTATGTGGCAAAGTGTTTTGACAGTTGTCATTTCATCTAACATTTTGTTTATATTTCAGCAATGAATGTGGTTTCTCGCTACCTCTAAAGTATTAGGCCACAACTAAGAAAATGTTAACAACGCTTGGGAATATGTGTCGATGTTACCCTGACCATGGATGCTAAAGACTTAAGGACCGAATCTGCCCTGAGTGAACTTAACAATGACGGCAGCAAATATTCCCAAAACGGCGGCGTCGCACTACATTGTGACAAAAATAAATCATATCAAGATATCGGATCTAACTCATTGGCTAAAGTGGATGTACAAACTACGCGTCCATGTGCCGTTATCGGCCCTGACAGGGTCCTTCCCCAGCCTACAGCCAGCGATGCATATTTAAAAAAACCACCAGCTGAGCTATGGGCTTCCTTGGACAATACATACCATGGAAGACGACCACCAGAATACCCCCATAAATTGTCTAATTTCCAAAATCCTTCAAGAAATATATCTCCGAGACAAACATTCCAAGAAAACATGCCGCGTATTATGGTGCCACCAACTTACAACTCAGTTAAAATGAATGATGATGCAAACTTTCCCCAGATTACAGACAGAAATAATGTGTTAACCAAAAATATTAAATTAAATGTGCAACCTGAATCAAAATTTTGTGATGTGCCTTATACTTATTACTCAAATAGTAATGAACAAAAGAATATAAGAAATCCTGATATGTGTCTATCCAGTGTTAATGCTAATATTACACGAACACCTCCACATGCTTGGCCACTAGGTGGTGTTAATATAAGACCCACTAGGCCATATGGTGCTCCAGAATTGTATCAATATCAAGAATACCCAAATTGCACTGGGCCACGGCCATTTGTGTCTCGAACCAACAGAAGTATACCGGAAGAGCCAGGCTATGTTTATGCTGAACCCTTTTATCATCAAGAAGGAAACTTACGCTTCAAACCTTACCCTACAGTAAAGGAACGGTTTCCACACCAAAGGTATGATTATATTAGTAATTATGCTAATTCATTCCATCCACCATCTACATTCCATTCTCATAAATATGAATTACAAAAAACTGTACCACCTCAACATTATCCACCATATCCTCCTATTAAATATTTGGAGAGACCTGAATCTACTATAGATGGTTATCACCGAAATTCACAGAGTAGTTATAATATGCCCTATCATAATCAAGTTATCCATCCTAATTATTCACCTATTATTGGAAACAGCCCTCAAAATAAAATGCATTCATATCCTCCTGATGGTCACATTAAACCTGTACCTCCTAATAAAATACCATATGACAATGCTAAAGCTTATATTGATTATGAAAATGTGAGATCAAAAATGCATCCACCTGCTGAAAGTTACCTTGTTAATGAAATGGGCAGAATGCATTCATTAAAGAGTCAAGTAATTATGCCTAATTATCCTACATTAAATATTAATAACATTCCACCAAATTCTTATTATAAAAAAGATAGTCAACACTTGAAAAACTATGAATACTTACCAGCACATTTTAGGAACATAGACCCTAGCTTAAATATTCACAACTCAATAATTAGACATGGAACAGTATTTTCGCCTACTACATTAGCCATGTCACCTACTGATTCAAGTGTCAGTAATGATACCTCACAAGCATTGGGAACTTCCCAAGAAGACTGTGGCTATGTTAGCCAATCGTCTACAGCAAGTGTTAGAAGTATAGACTCTGGTATTAATCGAATACCAAATGAGTTTTTTAGAAAATATTATGATGGCAGATTTGGACCTAATATGAGAACATCATCTATGATGTCAAAACCAGAACTAAACTCTAATAATAATTCCAAAGACAGAAAAAATTTAAATCTCAGACAGTTCCTGCAAACATGGAATGAAGGAGATGAAGAAACAGAGGAAAATAATCCTAAAGAAGTAATGGTTCAAACAACATCCAAAAATAAAACACATAAAACCCAAGAAGTTTCTACACAACCAAATCAAGAACAACTTTATGTCCTTGGTTTAGTTAATGTTCCAAGTGAAGAACTTGATAAATATGAACATATTCAAAAAGTATCCAAATTACCAGCGAACATCAAAGGTTACAATCATATAGAACTGCTTAATCAGTTTGAAGAAGCCATTGAATCCTCAAACATGATTAACTATAAGATGCCTATACTTAAGGATTATCAAACACCATTAAAATCTGTCCCATTTCCAATAAAACAGACTACTAGTTTAGTAACATCAAGACCTTTATCCCCTTTAGATGTTGAAGCTAAAATTAGTCAATCTGTCATTCATAAAGAAGTTGGGTGTAATTTTGAAATAAAACCATGTAGTCCTAAAATGCTTAATGTGGAAGTAGCAACTCCAGTACAAAATATTGTTGCTGAAAGAGCAATAGAAAAAGTAGCAAACCCTGTTATGTTAAAATCCCCTAGGCTCAATAATATGGTAGATCATATTGACTGTAATATGAGTAGGAAAAATATAATCAATGATCCTGTAAGAATTCCAAGTTGCAAAATGGTTAATACTCAGTTTTCTAACCATAATATAGACACAATGAAAAACTGTTATAGTTTACATGATCTAGAAAGTAATTCGGGTTTATGTTTAGCTTCCTTGCCTAGGCTTGATAATGATATTGAATTGAATTTCCCTGAAGTTAATCAACAGTTTATTAATGCAAATAAGGGAGACTCTACAAGTTTAGTGAGTTCTATAAAAGATTTACCTACATTAGAGGAATTAGATCAATCAGACATTCAAGTAATAACAGAACATGATGTTATAAAATCTCCATATGTTATGGATTCTGAAAAAGAATTTACTAAATTAAGTAAATACCGAAAAGCTAAAACAAACTTATCAGATTCAAAAGAGAATTTAAATGCTAAAAGAACAGACAGTGTTATTATAAAAAATCCAGAAAATTCTAAGACTTATGAAGAAAATATTTTAACTACAGACTTGATTCAGCATAAAGATGTTCAAAACACTCCAATTAATTTAACTTCACAAGGAAGTACTACAAATAATATTGAAAGAAATATATTTGTCCCACATGAAAGAGAAGAAAAAGATACATCCACTAACATTGCCATAGATTTCAGTCTAGGCAAAACCAATGCTAATAGTGAATATGATTCAGATGTTAACGAAAATGTTGATTATAGAAAGCAAAATTTAAGTTTGATAGAAGAGGGGAGGGGAGGAGATCCACCATTAGAGGATATAATTGCAAATGATACATATTTTTCGCCTCTTCCTCTCAAAAAGGGAGATGACGAGAGTAATATGGCATTAATGGATACAGATCATGCTGCATCTAGTTCCCTACTCCCTATACAGTTCATAGCACCTTCCACTGAATGCTTAAAAACATCTATTGACATAAATATTAATAAAAATCACCAGAAAGATAATAATAATACAAAAGATCAGGTAATTGAAGGTGATGTTCACCTAGAACAGAAGAATGTTATAGATAATATCCAGAATCAAACACTTAATGTTGCCAATAACCATTGCTTAGAGATCAAAAATGGTAAGGAAAAGATAGAATCTAATTTAGACATTTCCAAGCAAAATGATTGCGAATTTAATCATGTGGAGCAAAAAACAAGAACAGAAAATGTTCAAACTGTAGATTGCTGTGAAAAAATAGGCTCTGAAAGTAATTCAATAGCTTCATCTTTTATGAACTCATCTGATTGTCCAGATGATATAGTCATACAGAATAAATCAGATATGAAATTGGACTGTAATATAGTATCTCCAAATAAACACACAATAAATAGTCCTTGTGTGAAATCAGAAATACCTGTACGAGAATTGGAAACCAGTTCTGGAGCAGTTTCTGTGAATACAACTATGAACAGCTCTGATAATTTCCAAACAAATATGTCACCAAAAGTCATCGATTTAAATTTGAATCCAAATGATATTATCACAAAAGATGGTAAAAAAATAAATAACATGCTTACCCACGGCCAAGAAGAGTTACAATATATTGATGTACCTCCTCCAAGTGCCATTGAGCTGAATGGCCAAAACAATGACAGCATTATTCAAAGAGATTCGGATTGGAATTTTGGCATAAATGTATTAAAGGATAATGAGGGTGAAAAAGATGCTGATGCATCAAGTGATATTGTCACTGAGCAAATAGTTGGCAATATTGTAAAATATAATTCTGAAGTTTTAATTGACAGTGGAATAGACAAAGAAATTGATTCTAATTTTATTGATAAGAAACATTATAAAGCTGTTTTATCCAAAAATTCAAGTTCTGATAACATTTATTCAGCAATAGATTGTACTGAGGAGGAACGTAACACTGGCGAGATTAATTCAACCATTATAAATAATAATACCATTAATCATGTAAGTGATGACGCAGTTATTAATGAATCTGAAGATATATTTAACAATGTAATAGATCAGGAATTACAGCCAGTTTGTACTAAAGAAAATAAAAACGATAAAGATATTTTATCAAAAAATAATAGCCAACTGTCTCAAACAATATGGATACTTGAAAAAGAAGGAGCCTATTCTCAAAAGTTACAATCATATTACAGCAAGAAAATGTATTCACCTTGGATTCAGAATTTACTATTATTCTCTGAAGGCACTGTGAAAATACAAAAAAATACTAACAAAATAAGTAACAATGTAAAATCAGTTCAGAAAGTAGGAATTTGTACTATTATTGACCATGGTATAGCAAATAATGACCAAAATAATCAAGAAACAGATGATGTTAAAACTGATATGTTGTTACATGTAGAAAACAAAATAATGGAAACAGTGAATTCCAGTAATTTCTTAATTGTAGAAAACCATTCTAAAATTGATAGCATCATAAATAGAGGACACAAGACCTTAGAGAGTGACAACATAGTTTGTAATAAAAATATACATGGCAATGAAGAAAATTCTTTCTTGCATCAAGGCATTACCAGCATTAATGAAGTAAATAAAACTGTTATTACAACTTCAGTAGTAGATCAGCCTATAAGTGACGTGACGACAAATAATTATGATAAATTAAGCATATTTACCTATACTACACATCCTGAGAATAATAAGTGTTTAAATTCTAGACTTCTAAAAAATTCAGATAGGGTAACACAGTGCAACTGCGAAATTGTCAGTAATTCTAATGAACTCCAATCTTGCAACAAGCATTCTTGCAGTGATGATAAAAAAATAATTGATGAAACACTTGAAAGATTAGATGTTCAGTTAAATTGTAGTGGTGGATATGAGAAGTCCAGTAAAAATAATATGAATGAACAATTAGAAACTTATTCTGATTGTAGCAAAACATCTTCAGAAGAATTGCATAGACAAACGAAATGCAATATTGAATTATTAGAAGAAAAAAGTAAAAAAAATAACATTAGCGATGTAATATGTGTGCAAACAAATAAAGTAGCTAACAAAATAAATACAATCGTAAAACCAGTGACAGTACCATTAACAGTTACTAATGAAATTCTTGAAAGAGAAGAGGAGGATGAACGCTCATCGTGCATTGATGAATTATCTAAGAATGATCAGGTCCAGATAGATTCATCTCACTGTAATGAAATTTATCTACAAGGTTCAGTGAATAAACAATCAAATTTCGTAAATGAAATTGTTGAAGCAGATCAAGGCGAGAAAGATACATCTTGTTCTGATAATATCTGTCAAGAAACCTTAGTGGATAAACCATCAAATTTCACCACGCAATTGGATAACCAGCCAGATTGTAAAATAAATAAACCTGAACAATATGATACGTTCTCAAATAGTAATAGTGGAGTAGTTGAGCAATGGAATGACCAAGAATGTTACAAAGAAGAAGTCTCTAAGGCATTAGAAGAAACATCTAAATGCAATGAAGATATAAATGAACAAGTAGCTGACAGCTCAATTTGTAGTGAAAAATCTTCTGATAGAGACCAATTAGATAAAGAATCAATTTACAGGAATCTCATCCTGGGACAGGCAAATAAATATAATGCTATTGATAAAAAAAATGAATTATCTACTCAAGAATGTGAAAACTTATTGAGTGCTAGAACTTCTACCGAATCGAACCGTGATAGGAGAAAACGTAAAGTTCTTAAGAGATCCTTATCAGATTCTGCATTAAATGTTTGCATGAATAATAAAAATTCACAGAAAGAAAGTGAAGAAAATATTTCGTTTTTGTGGCCTTTTAAACGTAGAAAAACGAATAATATAGACAGTAATTCACTAGCTCAAGATTTATGCAGTATTATTCAATGTAATCGACGTAATTCTATTTCCTCACTTTATAAAGAAGAAAATGTATCATTTTGTATATTAATAGACGATAGTTGTATTATAGAAGAAGAAAATGACGAGCAAGAAAAAATATGTTATACGGATCTAGCAGACGAATATCTAGACGAAGAAATACAGAATGATTATATGAGCCACAAAGACAATTCTGACGTGAACATCCAAGTTATAAGTACACCTCCGCAAGAAAATAATTGCGAATTCTTAGATTCTTACATGATGCAAAGTGAAGATGATAAACTGACAGAATCTTGGATTGAAGATGTGGGTTGTGTAGAAACAATTATAAGTGATGATATTGCAGAAAACGTTGAAATTAGCGGTCCATCGTCCCCCAAAGATGAATATTTATCAGACAATGATGAATCAGGAGTGTTTAGCAGCAGTGCTAGCAGTGAACATACCGATAAAGTTAAATACATATATGGGGGGAAAATGTGTAATGATGACGCTCAATTTGTAGAGACTCTATATAACACTCCACAAATGGATGTGAATAAAACGTTGATTCGAAGAGAAAGCCTAATTTCAGCTGAATATTATGACAACGATTCTTTAGTAAAAATTCTGTCCGAATCCAATGACAAAGAGTCATCATCTTTTATCCGCGATTATACGAAACCTGTATTTTTGCCTAAAATAGATATTGAAGAGAATATAGAAATAGAAAAGCCAGGAAGGGAAATCTCTTTGGATACGGTAGACGTTATTACCAATGAAATGGTTGTTCAAAATAAGACATCATTCCAAGCTTTTAACGAAGATAAAACCTTACATTCACCTGAAACTAGCCCTAATAATATTTTCACTTATAACGAAAACGATGACAATACAAATTATGTATCGTCTAGTTCACCGGAGGTATCTTCAACAACATCAGAAGAAAAAAGTTCTGGTATATTATTAAAAATTACCAACTATAAAGGCTCTAGTATTTCACAAGTTAATGATATTAATAGAGATAGTAAAAGATCGAGTTGTAAGTTTACCGAAGATGAGGACTATGTACAGTGTCATTTAAATTTCCCTACACATCGACCTTTATTAACAAAGGCTGCTCAAAAATATATTCCACCGTTAAAAGAATCGATACGTGACCTTAAAGTAAAGCTTTCATTGCCCCCGCACAGTCTCATTAAACTAAAAGAATTAAAAAAGTCCAAAGAAGAACCAAAGGTTTGTAAAAATAAAATTTCTGTCCTTAATTCAAAGAAACCAAAGCCTAAATTTGAAGACGTTCTTAAAAGTATTGACGAAATTCAATTTAAAATGCACAAAGAAAAAACCAAAAAGACAAAGAAATCTATTCCTAAGGTAGTTATTAAGAAGAACGAGAATGGGTCTCATTATGCTAGCACTTCTAGGAAAAATGATTTCAATCCCGACCTGACAGGTAGGAAGTGGCAGCCATGGGTATTTATAGAAAAGAATTATTTCATTGAAAAAATGGCTCTTAAAAGAAAGACAAAAGCTATATATAGCCACAGGAAAAGAACGTATGTTTTAGCGGAGAAATTTCAGAAGTATAAATCTGTAAACAGTGCTAAATTTGTAATAACAGCACCAATATCAGATTGTCCTCCTACAGGACTCAAATATACTATAAGATTAAAACACAACTATTGAATTAGTTTGTGAGGCATTGTCTATCATGTCAAAGGGCTAGTAGACGATGGTGTTAATGAATCCCACCCATCCTATTAAGTTTTGTATTATCATTCCTACAATTCCATTGTATATTTTATTTTAGTAGTTACCCACGTTAGTTTTACTATGTAGTTTGTATGATGAAGCCAAATTCTGTAATAAGTGTGATATGGAAAAGAAAAAAGACATGATTTACTTACGCTGTTTGATCTGATCTGTTTTTTGTTACTGTGTTTCAAAGTTTATTGATATAGTTTTTCTTTCATTCCATATTTATGATAAATTTATAATAATTAACGTATGTCTTAAAATTGCAGCTCCAAGATAGCCATAATATATGAGTATTATCTCGTTAGTTAATTACAAGTTGCGTTGATATTTCTATATATTTTTAATTAAATATGTTGTCGTTTATAATCGTTGGTTAGCATTGGTGATTATTGATAAATTTTCATTAACTATTGGCGACGGATTCCATATATTTACATATAAAGGCACACCTAGTAGGTATATATTGTAAATATATTTATATTGTATATATTGGAAATTAATGAACCCACAAAAGTTAATTACATAATGAAGATCTTACGTAATTTTTTGATAACTACATTAATCTATAAGGCATTCATCGTCTGCTGCAGGACGTAGCGCCTTCCTCAAAGAACACCACGAAGGGCGGTGCGGCAACGGCTCCCTATTAAAAATCTATCTAACATAACGTTCTACACTTACAGAGTCGTCAGACTCATAGTTACTACCTGACCCTTTCATCTGTAACGGTTTATATATTAACTGTTCATCGAGCGTATAGCCCACCCATTATTGACATTTCCACGTACTGATCGTTAGAGGCCATTAATTTACCTTTTTTACAGTAAGTCATCGCTGGCTCATTCTTTGAACTCAATCTTAGTACCACCTACCGGTTCCAATTGTTAATCTAAACCATTCATGAATCTGTCTGAACATAACCAAAAAAAAATTCGTCAAAATCGGTTCAGCCGTTTAGGTGTTCAGTCACACACGTACAGAAGATTTATATATATGAAGATAAAAATATATCTTTATCATTTTTTTTTTTAATATTATTGCTCCAATATCACGATTCTGCCTTTGTCTTCCGTCGCCAATAATAAGTCATATTGTGTCTTGCATATTGTGGTGCTTTAAAAACAGAACCATAGTAAACGGTCACCTATTGTGTGTAGACGTGCGTCGTCTTTATGTCCTTTGTATACAGTATTTAGCATGCCAAAGACTATTTCGCCGTGACAGCCTTGGCCAAAGAAAGTGACCGCAGATGACATAAAGCCGATGTACAAATGCCTACAATGATATTTATTTATAGTTAGATAAAAATCACTATTGTGTAGTTTGGGACGATGGTGTTATATTAATGTTTAGTACCTACGATCGATATGATCAATGATATTGCTCACATAATTATATTTCTAAGCACTTATTTAATCATGTCTATATATTGAATTGACTATGTAGATATATGGGTTATTTAGTAGTTAAAGTACAAAATATGTTGCACATTTTAATTCGCATATTTTGTTCATAATTATGGTGTTATATAAATTATTTGGTTTATAATTACGTTTCAATGAAACAAAAATAGATTATTAAATGAAAATTAAAACGTGAAAAACAACCAAAGTTAATACTCAGAATTAATACATGGTCAGAAATGGTATAGGCAGTAGTAGATATTGCCTTGTCTACTTTGAATCTATACATAAATGTATGTGAAATTATTAGACATCTGCATATCACTATGTATAGATATGCATATAGGGAGTTTGCATGTAGGTTGATACTACATATATGCGTAGGTACTCATTACAATTTTTTACCTAAACACTAATTGTTCCAATACCTACAGTTTTAAAACGCTTAAAATGTCTTTAGTGCCTTTGACCAGCTTAATATACCTTTAAATATTTAAAATATTAGATAAATTTAATTATATACACAATGGCCATTCGAAAAAAAATGTGTAGTGTCTTCTGCCTTATAACTAGAAAGTCTACACATAGGCTATTACGCTAAATAATTTTAAATGAGTGGTGAGCCTATTGTCGTCTATAGCAGGCACTGTTGAATACTTTGTGCTCGTTATTAGGAATATCTTGGCAGAAGAACACAGTACCACTGTTTACCTAACCTAGTAATCGAGCATTCTATGCCATTAAACCGACGAGGCAGACAAAAACATTGGAAATATATCAGTTGATCTCATAAACAAGGCACTCACAGTTTCTTGTTTTGCCTTATTGTGCCTATAAATATATTTTATTATAAATACACTATTTTGATATCATGTACAGGGTGTTAAATAAATATACCAAATACGTGCTTTTAAGTCCCGCATACATGTATTTGCAAAGTGTTGCCTTCGTAGATAATATATATAGCGTTTAAATAAGATTTAAATGGAATATTTTAAATAAATGTTATGGATATGGGAGTGATCAGTTGGAACTGTTTAATTTATTTGTGAATGATAACTATATTCTAAGATATATATTATATTTTAAGTGATAAATAAATATTTAATTTTTATGGATAATAAATGTACAAAAGTAAAGTTAAGAAACAATGTTTTAGGTAATTATTTTATTTAAAAAAAAATGTATTTTGGACATATAGAACTAGGGCTAGGTTATTATCAAAATTTAAATTCCCTAGCAGAGTTCATGTAACGTGTGGGAGCTAGGATGAAGATACGATGTTTCACTATTAACTTTATATGAGAATGTATCTCGTATATCATCCTCACTCTCTCAATGACTGATGATTGTTTAATACGTTTAATTATCCATACCCATAGTTTATATTTCATTCATTAAATAGTGATTGTATGTTTGTTATTGCACTATTGAGTGAATTGTTGTTTTAATTTCTCGCACTTGTTGGCCATTGATATAGTTTTAAGTTAACGGTACCTCTAGATTCTATTGTGGTTCAATTATTTCAATTAAGGGTTATGGATTAGTTAAGATGTTTCGTTTTTCTTTACTTTTTTTTTTTGCTGTTTAAAATTTTAATGCATATCTTTATATGCCTGTAACGCACGTGATAAAAATTTTACGGTGATAGATATGTCCGCCACACTTGCCCTGGTAAATCAAGTGTGAGTGTTTATAGTGTGACACGATTTGTTAAATAATTGGGATGTTATGTGTTACATTTTTGAGTGGTAACTAGTTTTGGAAATTGTTCAATAATTGACCAAATAAATGTGTTCTCAATAATATATGTTTATTATTTCATAACCATAATGTAATTTATACAGGTATTGTTACTTTAACAGCTTCTTGTCGTATAGCGTGAATGAGGTCTTGATTCACTAGGAATATGAAGCGGAGTCCAGCGATCTGCACAAAAAAATAACATGAATTTTAATATCCGTATGATGCGACGTAAGAAGACAATGTTTTAATAAAATCACTACAAATGAAGGAAACCTCGAAATTACAACATAGGCCTCCACCTCTGCTATAGTAAAGCTTCTATCCATACATATTATTGTGAAGAGCCACTCTCAACAGTATAACATGTACGAGCTGAATAAAACTTAAGCAGTTAAATAATTGAGTTAAATAATTTCTTGCTTAAAATGCTCTCGAAAAATTGCATTTAAAATACCCTCCACTATAATCTATAACCCCGCTCACACTACGTGCGCCCGGTCGAATTCGTTCCAATAGGAAAATGAAGTTCAATATTTGTACAAGGTTATAAACATTATTATTAATAAAGAGGAAAATATACAATGCGTATAAATTATGCCAACTTCCCAATGTAAACTATTTACTTTAATAGTTAAATTGAATTTGTTGCCATTACAAATTCAGTCACGAAAACTAGCATTTCCCATTCGATGGGTAGCTACCCACATAATAATCGAATGGGAAATGCTAGTTTTCGTGCTACACTAGTAGCTCTAGAAAAAGTAAATACGCTTTTACCTACTAACCTACCATTTTAGTTATAACGCTATTTACTTTTAAACTAGCGATACTTGTTTATGCATATGTATTTATATAAAAAATCTGCTATGTAGTAGCGGTTACAAATTTAATACTATAAACACATTGTTCGTCGGTATCTTAAAAGCTAATATCATCTGATGCAGTCTGGTCAACAATTACATTCCCAAGGAGGGTTGACGTCAGAACGACAGTCCCCGTCATAAAACCATTGTCAAAACTTTTGCAATATGTACGATGGAAGATGAGTACAAATTGCGTCGACTCCAAGTAATTGGGATAAGAGCACGATATTAAAAAAAGTATTTCTTTCTTTCTAAGTTAAAATAATAACGAAATAAAATACTAACTTCAATAACAGCGTTGTGATTTAATTTCACTTTGTTGCCTTGCAGCACTGGCCGTCCGTCCACAAATATCGGTCGCTTGCCCTCTGACGACATAAAGAATTCACCGCTATTTCTCAGTCGAATGGTGGCTTGCTTCCGGGACACCTTAGCCGCAGGCCCTTCCAGGTTGAGGTCCACGTCGATTGCATGACCACGAGTACTGCGACCGACTGCGATCTAAGACAAAAATTGTACTATTTAATTTTCGTCTATAAACATTAGGTACGACTAATCTGCATACAATAAGTTAACAAAGTCATTGTAATGTCAATAATTAAGTATTATAATCTATTAATAAGCTGCTTATCATCAATTGCTGTACGAATACAACAGGTGCATAAATTTAATTGTAACATAAAAACGTATAATGGATACGCATAAATTAAATTTAATTATCAACGTATATTATGAAGCATAAATTAATTGGTAGATTGATTAAAATTGAATGGATTTACCAAATACAATCAATAAATTCATCTATCTAAGCCCATAATTTTACAACATTTTCAATTGAAATTTCATGCAATAAACATTCAAAATTTGTATTAACTCGCGACGATATAAAACGTACACGTTTTCTCCATAAATTCATATTTCATTATTTATCCACGTGTTGTAATAATATGCAACGTAGCTATATCCTTACACATGCGACCAATTGAAGTCATCAAGCTATTGAAAGTGTACAAAGCTTGCGTAAAATCGATGTTTATTTACACACGCATTCAAGCATATAAAACACCTCGAAATCGAGCACGAATTAACGTAGACACTTTGAAACGATCAGTTCAATAATACTAGTATAATAAAATCATTGTTGTAGTTATACATATATTATGCAGCCACACTTTACAGACACTATATTATCAATTAATACGTAGATTGAGACATAATTTAAGTAGAATTTCAATTTAATTATATATAACACTATATATATTGTAAAAAATAGATGAAACAATTTATATGTTTAAAAGCAACTAAATAAACTTTTACGTCTGCAGTTGACTGTACCCACTATCAGCAGTATGTTTATTATTAGATGTTAATAATGAACCAGATACACTTGTTGACACATTAATTGGACCGATAGTGTTATCAAGGGACCAGTTATTAAGCTAGGCAATTAAAGAGTAGTATAGCATTGGTGTTCTTTGTTTGTGTATTATTTTCCGCCAGTTCATAAGTTGATTTTTATTTTGGCTGGATTTATTATATCATAAAATAGTTTAAATTTATATTTAAAAATAATATTCATTGTAATGTTTTTTAACAATGTAAAGTTTGATAGGGTAAATAAAGATTGATGACAGCAAATATATAAACTAAATAATTTTAACTCAACTGGCGCAACTTAGGACGACCCACCAGAATTAAATTACAAGATTCCAAAAAATAGAGATTGGATTACAGGCAGCAGATCGTTCATCGTGACATTTTTTTTTTTGAAAATACTTATATCCAGAACATCGGTGGATCCCGGGACAGAGCAGTCCAACCGCTGAGAGAATATTTTGACAGAATAGATTGTACAAACTTTGTGTTGGTGTTCTCTCAGCGACCACAGTTGACTAGAGATCAAGAAAATACAATTTAACTTAAAAAGTTAGTACTTGACAATATTCAACTTGATTGTAATGCGATAGCAAAGGATTAGATTTGTGTTTTGTGTATGTATTGCTGTAACCGACATAGTCCAAAAATTAGCACGTTGAAATAGCAAAAGGCAGGACATATCGCACCTCGAACGCCAACCACTGGGGACGAAAAGTTCTCGAGTGGCGAATCGAACGACGCAGAGTAGGACGACCCCTCCACTAGGTGGACTAACGATTTTAAAAAGTAGCAGAGTACCGTTGGATACAAATGGCACAGGACCATTTCAAGCAGCATACTTGTGTCCATATCCCATGTCCAATAGTGGATGTCTACAATCTGATAGATGGATGTATCAGTGTCGGCATACGACTTGTTTCAATAGTGGCAAAAAAGAGGTGATAACATATATAGAATTCTTAATCCGTCATCACTCAGATTGTAGACAAACTATGTCTTAACTGAAGATCCTAATTCAAAATCTAAACTTTATATATTTTTGTTATTATTTCTTTAGTCAAACTATATAAAAGTCGGTCGCAAAAATAACAAGGTAATAAAATTTATAGCCTCAATCGTTTTTCAATTTACAGTCAAGGACTTTTGGTAAATAAATGAAGTTAAAAAACAACCTATATCGTTGTTTAAATGAAAAATGCTGGTGCATCTCTAATGGGTTACGCAGAATGGTAACTCAACTACATTTAATTGAGTAAATTTAGTGCTATATAGGTGTTGTGAAATAGATGACTCTGACGATTATATTATCACGCACCGGTCCAGCTTATACATATACTTTAAAAAACCACCTGTCGAATAAGTTTTAGCTGGGACCAGTATTTAGTATCCATGACGTCGCTGGCATGGCAGTAGAGTAAACCGATGAGACACAGACTAGTTAATATTATTGACAATAGTAGTCTATGAGGTCTAAAAATAAAAAAAAATATAGGGGAAAGTGGGGAAATTGGGAACACTTAACTTCAAACTCTCAAAAATAATAGAAAAAGTCACAGATATAATGAACTTTTATTATAACATAAACTATTCTCATTTATCTTCTTATTAGTAACAAAATATTCTGGAAAATCAACATTTTATAAAAGATATAAACAAAAACATTGTTATACCCTTTTAACATATACCCTTTTTTTTTTTTTTTGGTAGGTTATGGCCAGGTCACACGTCGCCCGCACCGACCGGGGCGACGGAAGGGGAGCGCGTGGCCCCATAACCCACCTTATTCCCTCCCCATCGCCATTGGGCTGGCCACTGGTACCGCTTCCTTGCCTTCCGTGACCAGCCCGCGGGTTACCCTTTCGGGTACCATCCCCCGTCGACGCCCCAGCTAACTGGCGGAGCGTCGCCCTCACGCGGTCAGCCTCTCTGCGGGTGAAGGACTATTCCCCGGTCCAGTCACCCGCGGCCTCGGCTAGGGCGGCATTAGGCGCAGATACTCGCGCCTACGCCGCCCCAGGCGCCGACGGCGGAGCATCTCACCGAAGAGGATTTCCTCTCGGAGTCGCCCCGCCGTCTCCTTCCGCGAGACAACTGTCTCGCAGAAGGCGGCGACCGCGTCCCAGTTCCTGACGCTGTCGGGCATCGCCTTAGCGATGGTCGGCAGCGCCAGGTCGGCACCGATGATCGCGACGAGTTCACGGCGCTGCTCTGCCCAGGCCACACAGACCTCGAGCGTGTGCTGCGCCGTGTCCTCGTCGCAATCGCAGTGGTGGCAGGACGGTGTCCTCTCCCTCCTCACGACCGTGTGCAGGTACTTGCCGAAGCAACCATGCCCCGTCAAGACCTGCACCAGTCGGAAGGCCTCGATAGTCCGAACACCGAACCGAGGCCTTTCCAGCCGGATTGCCCAACGGGCAATAACGTCACGGCGGGCGTCGCCCCGCCAGGCGGCCATCTCACTAAGCGAGATGGTGCCACCCCCTGCCCGCGTCACTGACACCCGCCGGTACAGTCCGGCGAGCATCTCCACCTCCAAGTCCCACGGGGGTTTTCCGGCCAACAGGCATGCTGCCTCCGTTGCCACCGTGCGGTACCCGCGTATGGCCCTGACCGCCATGGCCCGCTGTGGCCGCCACAGCAGAGCCCTAAGTCGGACGGTCAGGGACCCCGCCCACACGGGTGCCCCGTACAGGGCCATCGACCGGACCACCCCCGCGTACAGCAGTCGGCACGTAGCGCTGGGTCCGCCCACATTCGGCATAAGCCAGGATAGGGCGGACGCCGCGCCGACAAGCCGTGGAGGAAGCCGACGGCAATGCTCCCGGAACCACCATCGCCCGTCGAGCACCAGGCCCAGGTACCTCATATGGGCCCGGATGCTAATGGGAACCGAATTGACGGTGATCGAGGCGTCGATGGGTGGACTGGTGCGGGGCCCATGAAATAATAAGGCCTCCGTCTTATCCAGGGCCACCCTTAGCCCCAGCGCCTCGATCCGCCTGACAATCTCCTCGGTGCCAAGAGTTGCCAGGCGTGCCGCCTCCTCCAGCGTCACACCCCGGGCTGTGACGAGTGTATCGTCGGCGTAACAGATTACGCCCAGCCCGGGCGGGAGGCTCCCTCTCAACGCCCAGTCGTAGCCGATGCTCCACAAAGTCGGCCCCAAGACCGACCCCTGCGGAACACCGCACGACATGGGCGTTCGCACAACATCCCCTACTCGGTTCTTATAGAGGACGCTGCGCCCCTCCAAATAGTCTGCCACCAGCCGCCTCAGGTATACAGGCACCCCGTGATACCGGAGTACCTCCCTGATGCAGCTGAATGGCAGGCTATTGAATGCGTTGGCGATGTCTAGAGACACCGCCAACAGCACCCCACCGCCAGTGACAGCCTCCGCGACTACGGCCCTTAGGCGCAGTAAGGCCGCGATCGTCGAACGCCCCTTTCGGAAACCGAATTGGGCGTACGACAGATCGGGGCCAACCTCGCTAAGGTGCTGGCCGATACGGGCAGCCAGGATCCTCTCCAACAGCTTACCCGTATCGTCCAGCAGCACGATCGGCCTATAGGCCGAAGCCGAGTCCGGAGACCGTCCCGGCTTCGGCAGGAGTACCAGCCTCCCCTCCTTCCAACACCCAGGGAACTGCCCAGACGATAAACACGCGTTGTACAGCTCCCCGAGGCGTGGACCCAGATGCTCGAGGACCAGGGCCAGCACCCGGTCGGGTACCCCGTCTGGCCCAGGAGCGGTGGTCTTGGCACGCATTCGCACCACCGCCGCCCCCATTTCCGTCTCCGTGACGGGCGGAACACTTTCGTAGTCGGCCTCCCGGTCACTATTCGGCAGTACCGGGGGCGTGTGTTCCGTCCGCCGTGGGAATAGTTCCTCGACAACTCTGGTGAGGAGGCTGGGCTGGAGAGGCTGGGGCGACCCCAGGGGTCACGCTCGAGACTGTCCAGCATCTCCTGCCGACTAACGTCCTTGGCCTGACGGATGGCAAGCCTGAAGGCAGACCGCGCACTGCGGTAAGCCTCGTATAGCTGGCCCTCCCGCTCAGCGTCGCGGTGACGCCGCCGACTGCGGGTGTACGATCTCCGAGCACGTATGCACGCAGCTCGAAGCTCTGCCAACTCCCGGGACCACCAGGGAACCGCCCTCTTCGAAGGAAGACACCGTACACGGGGCATGGCCGCATCGCAAATCTGCGTTAACGCACAGCGAATGCGGCCAGCCTCGGCATCCACCCCGTCCACCGAGGGCGATGACGGCAGCCACGAATGCACAATGGCTGCCTCCACCAGTAGGTCCCGATCAAGTCGACCCACAGCCCACCGCGGAAAAGCGGGAGCTCCGTCTGCCGTGTGACCCCTGCTGGGCTGGCGGAGGTTCCGGGAGACCTCTATCCGAATATATCTATGGTCGGATAGGGTCTCAACCTCCTCCTGAACGTACCAGCTCCTCACACGTGGTGCGACATTGGGGCTAGCGAACGACAAGTCCACTATCGACCCAGCCCGCTGCCGCACGCACGTATGCACTGAGCCCCTGTTCAGCAAACAGAGGCCCAGTGACACCGCCCACTCTTCAACCGCCCGCCCGCGATCGTTCGTCCTGGGGGACCCCCACGCCATAGACTTGGCGTTGAAGTCCCCCATTACGAAAACTTGGCGCGATGCCAGTCGCCGTATCGAGGCCTCCAAGTTGGTGAGGGAGGCCCCGAAATCTGCCACACTCCTGTTAGGGGAGAAGTACACGCCGTAGAGCGTTACCTCTCCCCAGTCCGCCGCAACGTATCCATCACCCCTGTCCTTTAGAGACAAGGGCGGGAAAGGCCACGACGTGGAGGCGACGATTGCCACAGAGCCGTCACTGCTACCCAACCAATTAGATCGGTCGGGCACGCAATACGGCTCCGCGGCTACGGCTACACCTATCAACCACTCCGCTATAGCTTGCAGGAAAAGGTCCTGCGCACCGGCGGAGTAGTTGAGGTTGGCTTGCAAGAGGTGGATGGACTCGGTAGCCATTAGTGGGCCGTGTCCATTACCTCCTCCGCGCCGGCGGGCGATTGGGTCGCGCTAGGAGCGGAAGCGGCCGGGGTCGCCGGGCCGCTCCGCCCCTTTCGAGCCGAAGCCGGGGGTCTGAACTCTCCACCCCCCATGCGATGTTTAGCGGGCTTATTGCCCGCCGCACACGCGGGACGGTGGGGTGCGGCAGCACACGATGCCGCCATGTGCCCGGTTTGACCGCATCGGAAGCATAGTCCACTGCAGTCAAAGCAGTTGGTGCACGTTGGCCGGGTATGCCCGACCGCCATGCACCTAAAACACCTCGCAGGCCGGGACTCCAGCAGGGTTACCCGCGCCGAGCTCCAGCCTACGAGGATCCTGCCTGAGTCAGCCAATTTCTTGACTCTACCGGACACTGCACCCAGGCAGCACCGACGCCGCCCGGTCCAGGGCGAATGGCGCCAATCCGGACAGTGTCCGAGGCGCATCCGGTTTTCGAGACAATAGCTTCCCTGAAGTCCTCCACCGTCACGGAATCGTCCAGACCCGCAATGCGCATCTCTGCGCACTTGACGGGCCTGGCAATTCGAACGCCACCCTCCTGGCCAAACAGCCCCCGCATTAACCGATACCCTATGGGTTAATTGAGTTCAGTCCACGGGGGAAATGTGAGCAGTATGGGGTAATTAGGAACGACAGCTTTATAATAAACTACATTTTTTTTGGTTGGCACAAATCACACGCGTAACCTCTACTAGTCTAGCCGGCAGTACATTTTTCGTGTGCCCAAAGTTTACAGATGGCGCACATGATCCATACTTTTTATTGCACATTATACAATAAAACGTGTGTGGTCTTAAAGTTCTTTTTCAGCTCTTTTTTAGAAACGTATTCTTTTTTAGCTTTTCTCTCAATTTGTCTTTTTTGTTTTACCTCGAGTTGATTTTTTATTGGTGTGCTGGATAGAATCTGAGAATGCCTCTTATTCTGTCGCACAGAACTGGTTCTTGTTTTATGAATGACATGGCACATTGATAATTTCGGCAAGAGGTATAGAAGTGTCTGGAGAAGGAAAATTAGTGGTAATGCTCATATCGTTGGTAGTGCTGGCAGTGTAGTTGTGAGGAATAGAAGCGGCAATCTGTGTTGGTGTTTTATTCTGGGTGACAGTGTTAACGGACTCATTCAAACTTTGTTTAACTGGAGTTTTATGAACATTGCATTCTTGAGTGTGACTAGTATGGGTTTGATCATATACTGTACTTTTAAAAATGTTTTCAAATTTATCAGGATCAATAGGATGAATCCCAGCAGCTCTAAATCCATTAACAGCCTTGTTTATATTAGCCGTTTTGTTGTACGCCTTTGTAAAAAGTTCTGCAACCTCATATTGGGGTATTCGTTTTCCAGGATTATTAAATTAACCATGTAGAGCTCACATTCCTTATTATATGCCATCTTCAGTGAACTGAAGATTGTAAGATCCAGTAGTTGCATTTTGTGAGATACATGGGGAGGCAAAGAAAGAACTTATAGGTTATGTTCTCGAAAAAGCTCGTATGCTCCCAGGCTGATGTGACTTTCATGGTTATCGAGTATTAATAATACCGGTTCTTCTTTCGTAGGTTTTACAAAAAAACATGAAGTGTCGTAAATAATCAAGAAATATGGACTCGTTGATCAACCGGAATCAGAAACCGTGGCAATCATGTCGCTGTTACAGCCTTTAAGTAACACTCCGCTCATTCTTCTTCTTTTAAAGATAAACATGGGAGGGACATATAAGCCACAAGCGCTTACAGCACAGACTACTGTTGTTGCGATACCGCGTTCTCCGCTTGTTGCTTTTGATACCTGTTTTAAACCTTTTGGAGCCAGAATCTTGTAATTTTTTTGAACTGTGCCAGAACCGTGCCAGTTTCATCAATATTAAAAATACGATGACCAGGTATATTGTGTTTTGTTTGGATCGTTTTTAGTTGGTCAAAAAATAAATTCACTTCGGTAGCGTTGAAAGCAGTTATCCTATTAAGTGAAGTAGCTTCTGGAATCCGTAAACTAATGGAAGGATGTCGAGACATAAAGCCATAGTACCAATCTTTGCCTGCCAGTTGGGTTTCTTTATTAAAATTGTGTTTCAGTTTATTAGCTTCAGCAAATCTATAAGCAGTTCTACGCAGTGAACTTGGTGTAATACCGTAAAAAGTTTTGCAGCAATCAAGTACGTACTTTTCTAGCTCGTCTTCTTGTTCTTTGTTGAATATAGTAGAACGACCTTTCTTTAGTATTTTGAATTCCTTTTGTTTCAATTGTTTGAATAATGTTGTTTTTGGTATTGAATATGTAGTAGCCGCTTTGCCTAATGTGAGCTTTTTACTTTTTATATCTTCGATTGCACGACGAAGATCTTCAATTTGATATTTTGGTTTAGTTTTTCGTATGTAATTTCGAGGCATCTAAAACAGTTTACAATATTAAAACATTTTAAACAATCAACAAACAGTACTAAAATAATTAAGAAAGAACGCAAGGGGTAATTGACAATGTTCCCAATTACCCGCCAGTCGTCGTTCCCAATTGCTCGAAGTAGTTAATAAATAAATAAAATGGTCGCTATGTTTAATAGTACTTGCTTTAACTTCAAATCACTTAGGGTTTGGAAACAGATAGTACATGCATGATAGTAACAAAATATGGGGCCATTGAACTTAAAAATATGATAGTTACATCTATTATAATAACACGACAAAAATTATAACAAAAATGCAAAAAAAAATTTTCGACTCACCGTGACAGCAAGCGTGCGTTGTTTCACTCCTATTGTTGCACACGTACTGAGAGGCGCTGAATGCGTCCGTTGACCAAGCGTGGGACAGTGTGGGGCGGGGGAAAGTGTTACATATCCAGCAGTTCCCAATTACCCGCTGTTCTTAATTACCCCACTCTCCCCTACACAGCCAATCCAACAGGTGATACTAGCCGTCGTTAAAAGCGAACGCATTTAAATCATTTTCAATACTACTTTACGTTCGTACCTTTTTTACTTGAAGAACGAAAGAGGTGCCCAAATCTTGTAAGGTCGTTAAAGTATCTTCATAATTATTATAAGATTATGAAAGGTTTTAGCACTTTAGTGCACGCCACTCACACTTGAGAAAACAGGTACCAAGAGAATGTGGTCTAGGCGATCTGGTTCAAAGTCAACTATCAACTATTCCACGCTACAGATTTCAAAGATTCAACACAAGCGCATTTGAACACTGGAAGTTTGTTTATATTGATTCCTACTTGCCAGAATGTGAACTTGAAATTGGAATACTCCAACTAAAATTTTTCACACGTTCTCGTTAACGATCTACAGGAAACACCTTAGTGCGGTTGGGCCGTTGTGGTGCACAGGTGGTATGCTTATGTAACAAAATTAGGTAAGTATTAACAATACGTTTGCACACATGTTATAGAAGTTTGTAGTCCTTGCGAAATGAAAAAGTGTGTTTATATTTCTCTCACAGCTCTTAACGCTACGCAGGTACGATATTTTTTAGAATACCGCAGTTGGATACTCAAATGGATGATTCTGTAAAATTTCATTTTCAATCTTGGATTTAATGGAAAGTGCACTAAAAAGGCTAATTCGTGATCGTCATTATGTTATGATCGATCTTCAACTTCAACAACTTAACTTTAGTAGACTAATGAATTAAAAGTCAAAGAAAACCATCGTATGCAAACGGGACGGCTCTATATAGAGTTCTCAGAGGAAAGATCCTATAACCAGCAATAAACGAATATAGCGAGAAAAGTGGATTGTAAAATGGATGTCCTGATATAACATTTAACATTTTTTTAAAGTCCATACTGCAATAGAAATGCAATTCTTGTATTGCGAGGGGGTTTACAAACATGCAATTAACGCAGACAAATTACATCCAGACTCAGAACAACACTTTGTGGATCTCACAATGCATTGTCCTGCGTGGGAATCAAACCCACGGTACTGGCATGGAAGGTCGGTATCCCCTACGCCATCTATGCAGTCGTGATGAATTCATAGATATAATCTTCAAAGCTTTGAAGTTAATCACACTCCAAAGGCGCAGCTAGATACAACCAATTCATTGTGTGTGCATTGGAATTACACGATTTAGATAAATCGAGGGTATATTTAGACCCACCGAAGACAAAGATCGGGTGCCGGTGGCTCGCTCGCACGGCGAAGAGAGGAGTTGCAAGACGTAAATATGATACGAAGCGAGATTTGCAGGTCCTACAATAGTTCACGGTGGTGTAGTGGCAGCACGATTGGACCGGAATCCCAATAGGCGCGGGTTCGAATCCCGCTTGTGACATAATTTTTCGCTTCGTAATCGGGTTTTATAAATAATTAAGCATATTAAATGCTAAATTTCAGTAATTTGAATAACAAGGTTGTGTCATCGTTTAATACAATTCTAACTGCAAAGTTTGAAGTATTAAGCCTATAACAATGTGTAAACATTGTCGGGTAGATGGAATACGTCACCTTAAGACGTAAATATGATACGAAGCGAGATTTGCAGGTCCTACAATAGTTCACGGTGGTGTAGTGGCAGCACGATTGGGCCGGAATCCCAATAGTCGCGGGTTCGAATCCCGCTTGTGACATCATTTTTCGCTTCGTATTCGGGTTTTATAAATTTTAAGGTTTTTATTAAAATTACCGTAAATAATTTCATATGCGTTTAAAATTTATTTTAATATTTTAAAGAGAAAAATTTTATTCCTCGTCCATTTTCTAAAAACGAGGTAAGGACGGGCAAACTTCCAAATTAACAAATGACTGTTTTAGTCACCATTGCTTATAAGACACGCGAGCAAACCATGATCAATGGATTATTGAATATAACATTATTATTCTTGTATTAATATATGAGCGCTTTGTTTGCAGCTTCGCTCGCGTCATATTTCAGTTATGTATTTATGGCACACTTTTCTTTGGAATATCACCAATCCAAAAGTTACGTTCATCGATTGCCCTCAAAAGCGCAATATGCATAGGAATTACATATTTCCCTATTTGAATAGAAAGAATCTATAATTTCAAGGAATTTATTTTCTTTATTTTTTTGAACGGGACGGTAATTCTTTTTATAAGCAGTTTTTCTTTATAACATCAGCTGCCTACCAGTGAAAGTCACGTTAAAATTGATCCAGCCATTTCCAAGCATAACAGACACACTAATTTTTTTCAAAAATATTATTATTATTTTTTATAAGAATCATACATTACAAACTAAACTTTAATTGTATTTATATGTCCATATAGATATTTAGCTTTAAAAAATAAAATCTAGTCAGTAAGATTCTAATTGTGGTTTTAATTAATCTAACTTCGTCTAAATAGACATTTTTAGATAAATTACATCTCAATGAAACCATAAGATTCTTGAATTAAATCGTGACGGGCGTCTGTTGTAATTTCTTCCATTACAACAACCACAGCAAAGATTTTAGGAGCCTTTCATGCCTACCTCAGGCACCACTGAACATTCACAAAGTATTAAATGTACCTACAATAAAATTGTTACAGGCCGATATCTATCCATTATAGATATTAAAGAAAAGCTATTATGAGAGGTCTTTTCTAGAGCAACATAAGCCAAAACAACGATTATATCTTTTTGTCTGTTTGTATGTATGTTTGACACGTATCAGTAAAAAAATCAGTATGAAATTGAATGAAGTTTTCACAAATTTAAAACATGGCACCATTTAGGATAAAAATACTACTAGAGTCTAACTTAAAACATTTAGGATAAAAAGTAACAATACATCTCAAAATAATCAAAGCAAAGGACGCAACAAGGTTTTAAAAAAAGAAAATGTGATTTCTGGCTTGGTTCTCAATTTTTTACGGAAGACATTTCTGTTCACATCATCTATCTAATATGTTTAAACAGTAGTGTTTGCTAGCGTAGTATCTGTCGCGTGACTCCCTTGACTGAGTAATGTATACTAACCACACTATGTTTATTTAAAATAAAATAAACGGCTTTACTGCAACCACGAAATAATAAAGCAATCATTAATATTTGCAAATACAACGTGTTAAGTACCTACAAATACTAAGAATTTATAAATTCAATACCGCTTAGTGCTTGAATGTCTACGGGCTTGTATTCAGCTGTCTATGTTCGATGAAGACACTCAATTAAATAAAAATAACTTTAGAATTTTCTCATAATTAATATAATTCGTGAATATAATAGTAGCTTGCAAATTTTGTATTTAATTCAGAAACAATAATTGTTAGCTTATCAATAATACGAATAATAAAATTTACATTATCCGTCAATCGATCACGATAAACATGCTATCTAAGATTATGACTACTTAAATGGGTATATGATATCTTTATTTTTTTTTAAATATGGGTATATGTATGCGTAATCGATGTACAGACATGGCCTTGCTGTAGACATACGTGGAAAATGAAATAGAATTTATTATTTCAAATTTAGGTTACCGTCAAATTTGTTTTCATTAACACTAGAAGGGCCGGGCTTCGTACTATACCTTTAAAGACCGCAGCGGTCAATTTGACGGTACTAGAGATTCAGTCAGAATACTTATGAGATTATTCTGTATATTGCATCAAAATAAAATAAACAATATCTATTTATTTTTTTATTAATAATAAACAAATTTAGCACTTAAACTGAATAAAATTTGTAACAAGTAATATTTTTTTTTTAAATTTTTATACATTTTCCACAAACAGCTTTTTTACAAATTGTGCAGTTTTACACGGGTTATTTTTTTTACCATTATGATTAATTTGACATTGTCGCCTCTTATTATTTATAGTACATCGTTCACTTGTTTTAGAATTAATTTCTTGTCTTTGAGTCGCAGTAGAAGTAGATTCTTTTTTCACATACTCTGCACGTAGATTGCTCACTAGTTGCAGGATAAAATCATGGCGAGAAATTTTTATTCCTCTGACTTTTTGGTATAGAATCCACGAGTTTATAGCTGCTAAATCATTTATATTGTAAAAAAACGTGAACAGGCCATCTCCGACTTCCAGCTTTTACGTTGTACTTGCGTGCCATTTGGTCGATGATGTCTACACCAAATTTTGTTTCATTATAGAATTTAATTGTCTCAGGCAGCTTTTTTTGATCAATATAGGTATTGCTAGGCTCACCTTGGGGTGCAGAGTACTCAAAAGAATAACATTTTTTCTGGTTTTCCTTGATAGACAGTAAGGGTTGTATCATTCTCAGTTTTTATTATAAAAGTTTGATATCTTGTAGTACAAATGCCTCTACAAATCGGCGGTACTTCTTGTCTTGCACACCCCATTGTTCCAATAATGTTAGTCTTTTCGACCACTCAATTTTTAGCCAAATTTAGAGACATGAAAAAGTTGTCAGTGGTAAAGTTTCGACCCTTTTTGAAATAGGGTTGTACCAGTTTCAAAACCACATATTCGGGTAATGAAATATCGTTTGAACGCTTCTCGTCTTTTCCTAGATGCGGAAATCCACCACATAGGTACTTACTCTTGACATCCACAAGCAGCCAAAACTTTGTCAAATTTAACATAAATAAAAACAAAAGTACTTTCATTAGTTTGATGGAATCGTTGTTTACTATTCTTATCGCTGCTTTTATATGCCGTCACTTTGACGGTGTGCGGTCTTAGTAGGTATTTGTAAAGGAATCTCATATACAACAAATAATTTAATATGTTTTTATATAGATTTAGCCTAACAATAAAGCAAATAATAGCAAGTTAGGAAAAGTCATAAAATATGAAAAGAAACAAAAACATAGTTTGTAAAATATTTAAGAATGGAATCGCCGTGCGGTCAAATTGACGGTCTTGGTCTTTCTAGTGTTAAATATCTATATAATATGTATTTATTACTTTTCATCATTATTATTACTCTGCTTTTATACCAATTACTTGGTGTCGACGCTACATGTCCTTTTCTTCCAAACAATTCTATCCGATGTCATCTCTGCGTTCACTCCCTTTCTATCCATATCATGCTTCACGCAATCCATCCATCTTTTCTTCAGTCTTCCCTTACCCCTAAAGCCCTAAACATTCATACTTGTCTTCTTCTCACAACATTACTTTCTTCCCGTCTCTTAACTTTTATGATAAATAAATATGTAAATTTGAATGTATGCAAGTTGCCTAGAGGCCAAATTTTCCATGTGACAATACGGATAATTAAAAAAACCTCATAAATGATTAACTTAGGTAAAAAAACTTCACAAATCATCAATCACCTGCACAGGAGGTCTTCCTATTTTAATACAGGTTGAAAAAGAGTAAAACATACGTTTTGGGTAAGTTTTGCGATCAACCGTCTGCCTGATGTTTAACAACCTTAAGAAATTTTAGCTGTACAAATACAGAGCACCTAAAAATATAATGTATAAATATAGAATAATCAATATGAATATATATAGTAGATAGTGATAGGTCAGTGGTAAGACCGAGGACTGCTGTTACAAAATTGAGTTTGATCCCTATTCTCAGGCACACACAGGGTGTGAAGAATAGGGCCACCGAAGTTAAAAATCGGGTCCCGGTGACCCGCTCGCACGGCGAAGAGAGAGGAGTTTTACGGTGGGTCTATGGGGTCACGCGCCGCCTTCTCCGTCACCCCGGGCCGATTTGGCGGGGCGAGGCTAATCCATAGTCCACCAAAAAAAAAAAAAAAAAAAAGGTGTGAAGAATAGAGCGCGCACTATATTAATTATGAGAATATATTATATGCATATATATTCGTAAATTATCACTAAATTGCCGTACTTTAAAAAAACAGGTACCTAATTTCTCTCTGAACGTATTGAATTAGCATTCCATCGAAACTTGATAGTGAGGGCTACAGTGTACTTGAAAACGGGCAAAAAATATGTTCTACGAGTTAGCTGGCGACTGTTTAAAACTGGCTGTCATGGTCGAAAGGCGGTCGACACATATTTATGTATTTTTACATACATAAATATGTGTATATAAAATCATGAGAAAAGTTACCATGTAAATATTATATATTATAGAACAAGCCACATTTTTGGCTTCTGCGAAAATTTACCATTATCTCCCCTGATACTATCACACGATTTCGACTTCTTTCTTCTTCCACAGTGGAAGTGCAATTCACCTACTCTAAATACCACGCTAGTCAGAAGACTAACGTGGTGTCTCTAGAGTAGGTGAATTTCACACTTTCTGGGTTGGTAGGTATAGAGTTTTATTTCGAGTTTTCGTTCTCTTGGAGTGATATTATCTGCATATTGTCTTTTACAACAATCACGGGCAAGAAAGAGATGGTGAATCGTGTACTTACCCCGCCACCACACGAATTATTTGGACCATCCTGCTATACAGATAAAAAGGTTTGTGTCAATCATCTTCCTATCCTTATACCTATCCTATTGTGTGTCCATGTCTTCTTTCTTGAACACTGGTAAGAGAACATCAAACACACCACATATGTTTTTATTTTACAGTTGAGTTAAGTTTTACGACTGGCTGACTTTAAACCTTAGGAAGTTTTAACCTTAGGGCACTTTGCCTGTTAGATGACAATAAGTTTACACCCTTATTACGTGCTTTTTAAAATGTTACACTCATTCTGCTACCTAATAGTATTTCTATTGTTCTTTTTATTAGTCCACAGATTTTTTTATTAGTATTCCTCCGGATGAAAAGTGTGGGCTACCAATAAAAAGAAATTATTATGTAGGTAGTTGTTTTAGCAATTTTTTGCTTTTATTTTATTTCCCTTAGTTCTTAATTTTTTTTAGACGCACTTACTCACAAGAATTAATATATTCTTGGCCTTCAGCACACAGCATTCACAAAGACTTTTGAAAAAAAAATCCAATCAAATAAATTATATCATTACTTATGTGCTGCTTCAATATATATATATATATATATATACATATATATACATATATATATATATATATATATATATATATATATATATATATATATATATATATATATATATATAGTTATTTATTTCGCTAGCGAGTTCTTGACGCAATACTTGATTATAAGTCAACACACAGGGTGTCCTTATCAACATAGGTAATTAAACGCTTAGTTATCAAATAAAATACACTGAATATTTAAATAAACAGACGTTCGCGATAAACGTGGCTACTATATAACTAGATATATGTAGTTCTAATAAATTAATCGCAGTCACTAAAGAGTCGCTTACAGACAACGAGCTTCAATTTGTTGGTCTTAAAGCAAAAGTAAATATGTGTGGTCAGTCACTTATAGAGGACTGTTAAGCAGTTCTAATTGACTACATATTAACTTTTCACCGGCGAGACGAGGTGACATTGAAATGCGCAGTAGTTGTCTTTGTTAAAGAAAATATTTTCTCCTATATATGTTCGAAGCAATTATATTAGATGTCCGAGATTTTTCTTTATTCTCTGGTGGCACAGACAAGCAAGGAGTCCGGCTGATGGTAAGTGGTAAATGCATCTCTGCAATACCGTCAGCACAGCCATTTCGCTGCCTACCGTAAGGTGGCGTTAGGCCTCCGGCTCTAGTTTACCGAACCAAGAGCAGGCGCAAAATTTGCTACTATGGGCACGTAGACTTTTAGCAATGTTTGTTTTTGACCTACTATTCCAGCGCAAACGATTCATTTTTAGATGTAGACAAAAAACTCAGTAGGGTGGATCTATTACTAGGCAAAACAGCAATTGTAGGTGTGAAACTGGAGTTGTTATTGCCTTATAGCATAACATAAAAATAATATCGGTGATCGAGATCTCTCTATCCAGGTGTTAAATGTTTCCTAACTTTTTTTTATAGCTTTACTAGATATAGATGGAGATGTGGAATTTATTGCTATCGATCAAAATATTATATTATCACTCATTTAAAAGAAAAAGAGACTGAAAATCGACGTCGATAATAAACGATTCGAAATCGCAAAACCAATTATTACACTGAAATCGCGGTACACAAATTTTCTAATAGAAAAGTATCAACAAAGTTTCAAAGCATTAAGTTATTTTTCGACAAAAGCAGGTTTCTTGTTCATGCATAATACTTAAGTCGGCAATAGCTTAGGAATTATAGTAATTAATATACTTTTACGTTACCACGATTCTAAATTGTCGAGAAAAACTTCACATAGGTTAGTGCGAGTTAGTGGTGTCAGAGCAATCAGTGTCAACGGTTACATACTTATTTACGGAACCCATTAGTATATTAGCACCATTAGCAGGAAGCAAACGGTAAATCTGCGCGAACGTATCACAAATTGTACTAACTTCTATAACCGTTACAGTGACATTTTAACAATTCACAGCCAACTTAAATTATCAAACGGGGTTATTACAGAATAAGAGTGGATTAAAATCGATCAAATGTATCTTGTGTGCTTAACATACATATCGACACTAGAAAGCACAATGTAGTAACCCACAATATTTAATTTTTACACTAGATTAGAGAAACTCTTTTTTAATTAAAAATTTATTACTTTCGTATTTGTGAATCTAGAATTGTAAACGGCAACTTTAGATACACAATGTTTTTAATTTTATTTTCTTCACTTTTTTTTATTTTATGGGTTATTTATGTTTATGCTTTCTAGCGTCGATATATACTATAATCGTAGGGAGTTAATATTTACGTTACCACAGTTGTATAGGGACAATATTGTTTAAGTGAATAGTTTAAAATAATGTGTATTTATATACTGGAAATGTTTGCTACAGATAATATTTTTATCTTTTCTTATTAAGTAATTGCTTGTTGATTTTGCACAATACGTTATTATTTCGATGTCTGTATTTAAGTTTTGACGTTTGTATTTTACTAACAGATGTTGTTCTGTACAAATAAAAAAAAAATGCAATTAGTTGAACTCGATTGTGAGCCGACCTGTCTGGTAGTAAGTAACGCGCATTGATTTAATGATCTAAAACTATTTGCATATTATCCATTGCCTTTCTGATCAAACTTTGGGGCATGTCCGTTGAATGGTTCGAAAGCCTATAAGAGACAGATAGATCAATATGTAAAGATTGCACGCTTAAATAGGTATGTACGAACTGCACAATTAAAACTTGTATCAAATATTGTGGATAGATAGAGCTGTAGCTTAATGTGTATAAAAGACTAGTTTGAACTAATACATAAAACTAGCAGACCCGGCCACGCGTTGCTGTGGCTAAGGTAGTCTCATTAACACATGGTGGTTATGCTAATAAATTGCAGCTTATATGAAACGTTTCTACGTTTAACATAGCGCCATCTATTAAATACTTACTCAATCCAGTCAACAGATACCACCATCTGTTAGAATCGTTTGGAGATAACAGATAATTGTGACTGTCAAATAATAGACAAATAATTTGCAATAAAATAATATTGTGACTATAAATTGAGATGGAAGCTATCCTATCTTGGATTGGTTGGATCAAACTACACATATTATGGAAATTTGATTAAAATCGGTTAAGTACTTTAAAGAGTGCATGGATGATATATGGGCTGTGATGATGATGCGGCGGAACTACTGGGATGTAATTAATATCATATAAAAAATGGTTTACAACGTTTTCGTTTTCCATCAAAATTTCCACAAGATACCATTAACAGCATAGCACTGTTGATGGTGACATTTTGACTTAGACAATGACTAACCTGAAAGACTAAAAACGTAAAAATAATTATAACTTGACACTGGCACCAATAGCTTGTATAAGTAGCTGATTGCCAATACACAAAGAGAAGAACGTTTATGTGACATCAACCTTTTTAGAGTTCCATACCCAAAAGATAAAACAGGACTCTATTACTAAGACTCTGCTGTCCATCCATTGCTTAGCCTGTCTGTCACCAGGTTGCTCTCATGAACCGTGATAGTTGGACAGTTGAAATTTTCACAGATGATGAATTTCTTTTGCCGCTACAACGACAAATACTTAAAAACAATAAAATAAATATTTAAGGGGGGCTCCCACACAACAAAGGTAATCTTTTTGCTCGATAGTGATAACAAAAATAGGTAGACGTTTGAAATATTCACAGAATATTTAGTAATATATTCCCTTTAGAAATAAATAATTAAATTAAAACAAATAGAGAATTTAAGCTCCCATACAACAAACATGATTATTTTGCCATTTATAGATAATGGTACGGAAACCTTCGTGCGCTACTCCGAGTCGCTCTTAGCCGGTTTTTTGAATTTAATCGAAGTGAGTTTTCAAACATGTGTCAAAATAAAATGTCTTTTAATCAAAATCACTAAGAAGTATGATATCAACTTTAAAGCAAATCACTCCTAAAACAACTTTCCACCCCTTTTTAACTCAGTTAGGAGATAAATCTTAATAAAATATGAATCACATCTTTCATCAATTCTGTTAAAGAATGTTTACGCAAAATTTGAAATAGATTGGACCAAGGAATCACGTTATCCCATACAAACTTTGCCCTGCTTTTTCACCCCCTTAGGGATATAATTTCGTAAAATCCGTTCTTAGCTGACCTCTACTCGGCTAAAGAAATATTCCTACCAAATTTAAGGTTTGTAGGCCTTATGGTTCCAGAGATATCATGATGAGTCAATACATAGGTGGAAATCTCTTATATATATATATAGATTAAGATTATTACATTGATTGCAATTGCTATTATTTTAACTTTGTTGTTCTTCTATTTGGCGTCAATTTATTTGTCCAATGTGGCCAAACGGCTTTACCAATCTGGGTGATCAAGAGACATGATAGTTAAAATGTGCAACTACCTGTACTAGTAGGTCAACCAGAAGAGTGAAATTTCTCTTAATTTTCTCCATAGAAAATATAACAAAATGGTATAGGTCAATTTTTTAAAAGGCAACTTACGGCAGATATGTGCTAGATGTAAATAGGTTATGGTGGAGTACCTGTAGTCCGGAAGAGGTTCTGGTCTAGAGATATTTCATAATTATATTATTTTTTAGATCTACATTAGTTTGGTCAATAATTTATTGGCCATGCTAAAAAGTACTATAAAACACAAATACTCTAATAAAGCATAACAAAACATAAATAGGTATGTACATCATATAACAACACAAATTCTGACTGATTTAATAAAATTTAATGTTATATTAATTTCTGCTGCAAAACCTATCTACTTCGCGCACGCATTCTTTAAAATGAAAACCACTTCTTCTATTATAATCACATACCTGCCTAAAGAGAAACACTTAGCTCACTTACTTACGTCATTTTTTATTGAAAACATCATTTTACGAACCTTTCAAACGAAAAAAATACTAAAAAAAACACCGACTTTGTAAAATCATTACCAATGTCAAGTTGATAAAAATCAGGGAAAAAATCGCGTATCTACGTTATTACCGTGTTTGGATGCTAATGCTAATGACACAGGGTTACCATAATTACCGTACCATAACATTACGTTCTAAAAGTAAGTAAACATAGCGAAAATAAAATTTACCTCAAAATATCCTCATCATAAATGTGATGAGGATATTTTGAGATAAATTTTCTTTAACATTGTATTTATTTATCCCATTCTAATTATTCACAATAATTAATTTCTATGACAAGGCTTTACCATTATGCTATGGATATTTATTTATATAACATACTGTCTTAATTTAACTATTGTTTAAAATTTGCTCAAAGCTAACGATGGTTTAAAATTTATTCAATTTCATATGGTAGTTTAGTACGTAGTAGGCATATAAAATTGCTATCATCTAGATATGTGATTGTGTGCCTGATAACCATTTCTGTTTTACATTATAATAATAATATGTAATGTTTGTCTTCACTATCGCAATAATGACCTTTTTGCTGGTAGATACGCAACGGTTTGATAAAATTTAAAATACGTAATAGAGTAGTACGGTTTTTGACTATTTACGTATTTAAAAATATAATTTTAATCAAATTTATTAGTACAAAAAAGTCAGAATACAAAGTCGAAACAATGTGTAAACAATTCCGATCGTTAATATGATAAAGTGTCTCCTTTTGAAATAAAGCTATTTTTACGGATTCTATTGCATTTGTTTTTGATTTTTTTCGGAATCACCTAGTTACCATGAACGCTGTACAGTGTTTAAAACATTGGCAAATTAACAATCAAATACAAACGCGCTGGAATCTGTAAAAATAATTTTATTTCAAATGTGTAATACTCGCGTAAACACCAAAAAGCATAAAATGTCTCCTCTCAAGGAATCGAGGCAAATTGATTTCTACACTTTAGAGCTGTAGGGTCAAGTAGTGCCTATAGTAATATGATAATTAAAATTCATAAAAGCATGACAAATGCCGAATCAATAAAAGTATTTATTAATTTAATTTTCTTTATTAAAGGTGTGCATGTGCTAAGTGTCAATTATTTCTCAATGACAAAGCATTAATAAGGGTTCGTATAGCTACATCATTGCACACATGTTGTTTCCTATACGTGCAAAGAAAGATTTGGGCATTACAATATGATGGGGTATCCTTATTCTTCACATTACTATATTTAGTACCAAACTCTAAAACACTATTTTCTAAAGTGTCTTTACACTGTGATCTGCAGTCTCACGATTGAAATACAGATTAAGTAGTGTAGTGTAGTAGTAATGGAATTAAACGACGTGAGTCAAGCAGAAATCTACTTATTAAAATTGTAGACACTATAATATCAGTATTTAGTGTGAATGAGGAGGTGGAATTCAACGTTCGGAAAATTGTTACATTATCGAATAATAAATTAACAACGAACTCCGACGCAATGGCACCCAACGTGGCAATTCTCGTCATACGAATAGATCATGAAAACGACATAAAAATGCGAATTCGAACTTTGCACAAGCGGGATGGGTCCGTTCTCAAAGAGTCGTAGATAACATTGAATTACGAAATCGAAATAAAATTCGAATGACAATTTTGGAAGGCAATTAATCTTTTTTTTCGGGATAATCACTAACATTTTGAAGATAAATAATGTGGAACTGCTGGGCTTAGATCTCGACTGGTCAGAATTACACAAAAAATAATCTCGAATTCAAATCAACAAAGTTAGTATAATTTTGGGTAAAAACAAAGGGTATATATAGTCTCGAGTCGACGCCTATCGTTAGGCGTCGACTCGAGACGATACTCGATAGGGTAACTGGCCGGGCGGTCCACCGATGACAAACACCGGGTACCGGTGGCCCGTCCGCACTGCGTAGGGAGGTACATGAATGATAAGTTACGGGGTCCCACGCCATCCATCCAAAAGAAAAAACCAGCGTAAAACATTCATGGCCAGTCATCGCTGTCCGTCCCCATCATCCCATCCATCGTCATCTATTCACACTCACCTCATCCATCTCCACCGGCGTCCCCCATCGCATCCACCCCCATGCGTCACCACTAATGAGGATGAGGGGTGGAAATGAGCTGAGGATGCACTTACTTACCACTCGTTGGGGTCCATTCCTATTCATACCATGTGTTACACTTTAGTTTCTTCAGGATGGCTTATAATTACGTATAGTACATTCATGTTACATTAACTTTTAACAGGCAATAATTGGTATTATGCATGATAAAATCAATTGGATATCTGGGCGGACATAAGAATAAATTTAAAAAATAATTCACAAGTATTATTTTTGCCGAAAATTTAATTTCTCTGTATCAAGGTAGCGAGTAAAGATTACAGAACTTCAGAAAAAAAAAACGTGACTAAAAGTTCAAAAAAATAAATCCACCAACCATCTGTATTTACGTAGATACATCATAATGAAACACAAATGTACTAAGAAAACTGGTTTAAATAGATAAGAAAATTCATGTGGCTGTTTAAATTCCGAATTGAATTATATTTTCTAAAGGTAACCTACAAAAATTTAACATTTCTGATGATCGTTAGCAGGCTGCTAGTGTAATTGAATTTAACAGTTACTATTTCGAAGGTCTTAATTTATGTAAAATATACAGCGTTACTTTAAAAAAAAACAATACTTTTTACTGTTACGCATAAGTTGACTCCAAAATAAGAGGGAAATTTAATGAACAGCACTAACGTAGAAATATCAATTCGCATGAAGGATTTTATTACCAGTACGTATCTAATCTTGTAGTGATGTTATGACATTTGATCATTTCTTCGTTGTATAGTTATGCGACTAGTTTGCACAATCCAGCCAATTTCTATTATGGTAGCGTCGTAAACAAAGTAGTGTACAGCAGTGAATTAGAAAAATTTGTCGGCTTATATTACCGATTATCGCGACTATAGAGTGATGAATTTAAGTGAGACTTCTGACAATACATAGAACAAAAGATAGTTAAAAATAGTTTGTAAAATCCAAAAGTGCACGCCTCATAATTTTTATATTATTTATCATTTACTATTAGTCAATGCCATAAATGAAAGAAAAAATACTTTTCAAATTTCGCGCCATTCTCGTCGTAGCGCACAACATAGCTTGCAAGAATTGTAAACGAACCCATGGCTGTATGGGATTTTATTCCTTTACCTGTCCGAATGGACGACCAAAAAATGTAAACGAACCCAATTTTCATAAGGTATATCATATACTAAAGACTAAGCAGTTTATTTTTTTATTAATTGCAATTAAACGACAAAGAATTACAAAACCATTTTCGAAAGGAAACGGCGCGTTGCGATTATGAAGCTTTTAAAAAAAGAAATACTTACGATAAATGCAATTCATTTTTACGGTCGTGAGAGGGCCAGATTCATATAGACATACATCCGAACGTACTCGAATATTTTTTAATCATAACTTTTTCTTACTTTAAATATAATAATTGCTTTTTAACAATATCAAATACGTTTAAACGAATGTTTTTCCATATGTATCATAATATTATCCTATAAGTGCAGTGTGAGAAAAATACAGTCATTTTAAATTGTGAAATGTCCTTAATTTTCATATATCGAGAGTAGAGCATCACCTCAACGCTTCGCTTATGAGGCGTGCAAAAGTTCCATTATGTTACTGAAACAGACAACTACAACTTGACTAGATATTAATCCTCTTTACTTAATCAGCTTATTAATAAGTTAACAACCGCAAAAAAAGCAGGGTTACATATTATATTTTTATGGCAAGGTTACAAGAAAGACCTTTATATTAATTATCTCATTTAAAGTCATTGTCCATCAGAAAGTCAAATCGTCGCCCTCAACAGTGCCATGGCCACATGATTAATTGTGTCTTTTGAGCATTTTGGTTGAAAACTTGTAAACCTACACTTTAGCACTTTCTCTGCATTACATACATATCATCACGCCATATCCCTTGCAGGGTAGGCAGAGAGAACAGAGTGCCAGAGTACTCTATCTCTGCATACTTCACTCGCTTCCTCAACATTCATAATTCTCTTCATACACGCTCGCCGGTTTCGGAGACTCTTGACTCCTTTCCTTCCTTCAGTACCTGACCGATCTGGTCTAGGTAGGTTAGTCTCGGTCTCCCTCGGTACCTACATCCTTCCACTTTCGCATTGTATATCTTCTTAACCAGACGTTCGTTCGGCATTCTTTCCCCATGTCCGAACCATCGGAGCATTCCCTTTCGCATCTTTACACCAATACTCTCTTTCATACCTACTCGCTCTCTTACGTCGTCGTTAGGAATGCGGTCGGTCAGCCTAACTCCACAGATTTTCCGAAGAGATCGCATTTCGACCGCATTAATTTTACTTTCATACTCTTTTCTGCATACCCAACTCTCGCTTCCATACAGTAATGTTGGGACAAGCACTGCGTTATGTATTGCTACACGTGCCTTTTGGCTGAGGTGGTGGCTGCCGAGAAGTTGCCCCAACGCTCCGTTCACTCTATTTCCCGCATTCACTCTTCGCTCTATATCAGTGGTGTACCGTCCATCTCGGCTAAATCCACATCCAAGATATACAAATTCATCCACTCTGCATTACATTATATAAAATGCTATAAAAATATTTAATATAACACACTAAACTAGTTAAACATCAAATTATAATATAAGAGCGCTAAATGACACTTGCACCTGCCTGCCAAAACTCCCTATTATTATTTTCACTCGGTTACCACAAATAATTTAGGTACCTCCAGCAGCCATTCATTCATCAGCTTAGCGACGTCCAATATCGCACATAGGGTGGCTACGAAGCATGTAATGCCATAATCAGACGGCTATCGTATTTCATGTAAAAAAAATCCAAAAGTAGTTATGGGGCCGCAATTTCGTTGCCCCGGACAGAATGGACAAGGTGTAATCAGACCATAGCCAGCCAAAAAAAAAAAGTAAAGTTAGTGACACATTGTACTTTTAACCAGTCACCACACGTAGATCTAGGTTTAGCATATCGGTAAATACTTCTCTAACTCTCTAGGTTTTAGTATTCTTCTCTAGCATATACACGTTCCACTATTTGGCGCGAGCTTTCTCCACAATGAAAAGGAAATTAATCTACCATACCATACTGGTCAATCAATTTTCATCGGGTTTCATTTCGAAGTTTCCTTCTCTTGCAGCAATCCCCCTTACGCTCTTATAAACGCATTTTAATATTAAGTGATTTCAATAGTTTAGCGCCGTAGACAATAAAGTATAGCAATCATCAGGTATTTTTTGTTCGTGAGTTTTTATAAATAGCTTAGTATGTTAAATACGAAATCTCAGTTATTTCGATTATTGGGTGGTTGCCGTTGCTTAAAACATTTTTAAGCGAAATACATAAATATATAGTATTGAATCGGAACAACGTGTACGAATTTTCCGATAGATGTCGTGTAAAACATCTGCCGTAACCACGATAATGCGAGTCGTAATTTGTTTACCATAGATAACTATTATCCACACTGGTTTAATTGTTAAGGCAAACAAAACGGATTGCCAATAGACGAAGGTTCAACTTTCAAGTAAGGTAATCATTTTTCGCTGACAAATAAATTATTACCATTAGGTACTTAAATATCATTCTGTTCTGTTATTAGGTTATTCACCCTTTCTGGGTTAGCGGTTACGTTTTCTTGAACTCAACTATAAGACATGGAGACAACGGCACAACGCATCGAACCGCAAACTCTAACCTGAATATTTAGATCCGGCATGTATATTACTCATGACATTTATAAGATATTTTTGTCATCATGATCATCATCTCAGCTCAAATATGTCCCATCGCTGGGCTTAAATCTTCTCCATAATGGGAGGGAAATTAACCTACTATACCACGCTGGTTAGATGATACCAACAGTGTAGGGTTTTGTGTCGACTATTCCTTCTCTTGGTGATAGATGTTATTTATATGCATTTTATATCTCTTACGATCACCCACAGGTAAATAGGCGGTGGTGAATTGTGTTCTTACTCCGTCACCATACGGAAAATAGATATTTTTTGTGCGAATTCGAAATTTTCGCAAGGCCTGGTGGATAAATCTATATGATGATGTATGTACCTATACAGCACTCTTCTCAACCCACAATCCCATATCCCCGAAGGATACAAGAATCCTTTATATAGAATAAAAAGTTAATCAACAATACCAGACAAATGGATAGACAACCATTGATTTCGAGATACTGTTCTCTTTCAGTGTTATTTATTTTATCCTTTTGACTACAAATCGAAAACAGAAAGAGACGGTAAGACTTCGCATTTTTAATGAGTCATAAACTGGCAAGCCCATTCGGCATCATTGAGCCTAGAACGGAATGAGGACAAGAAGAAATGTGAGTGGCTTTATTTCTCCGTCGCTCTCGCTCAACGTTGATTTTCTGCGAGAGTTTGGTGCTATCTCAAACTAGTCTGATAATTTACGGCTGCAGGAAAAACATGGTGGAATAAAAAATAGTTTAGATTAACAATTGGACCCGGTAGGTGATGTTGCGATCGATTTCAAGGCATTGTATTTTTTTCATTACGTCTTGCTAATAATCTATGTCGTAGTTTAGCTAATAATCTATGTCGCTATTGTGAGTTTATTTAATCTCAGATATTCCAAAAAAAATCTTATTATGCATGATAACCTTTTTATCAAGAAAAAATTACACTACAACAAAACGCTGCGATAAATAGCAGGTGTCCATAAATGTTAACAAATTTCTTAACAATGGGACAATGCGTATCAAGGGTTCCCTGTACAATCAATAGTCATCATCATTCTCCTACTCTTATCCCAATTACTCGAGGTCGACGCAATATGTACTCCTCTTCCTACATATTGCAAAAGTTATTGGCAATAATTTTATGACCGGCCGCCTGACGGATGTCAACCCTCTTTGGGAATGCGATCGTTAACCAAACGGTATCACATGGAGTTGGCCCAGGTCGTTATAAAGGCTCTTAGTCGTCTTTTACGACATCCACGAGCAAAGTAAGGGTTGGTAGTATTCGTAGTCGCTACCACATAGCTATACAATCAATAGTAAAAATGGAAATTCCTGTATTGGGGATGTTATTAATGTCGATATTATGATTAATGTCACGGAATAACGTGGCGGTTTAAACAATATAAAGAAATTCAATGAGTACTTTATGTAGCAAGGCAAGCTGCTATGCACAAGTAGTATTAACAAACTATAGAAAAAATCTATATGCATATAAAATAAACCATTGAACTCAACTCGCCGTTAAGCCTCCGCTGCACCTTTTTTTTTTTTTTTTTGCAAGGTGGACCATGGATGTGGTCGCGCCCCGTCAAATCGGTCTGGGGCGACAGAAGAGGCGGCGCGACAACCCCATGGACCCACCCTGCAAGCACCTCTCTTCGCCGTGCGAGCGGACCACCGGTACCCGATCTCTGTCTTCGGTGGCGGCCTCCGCTGCACCTAAAGGGTGGCAAAAAACAAACCAGTGTCTGGTAACTTTACCTATCATCTGATAAAGGTTACAGCAATGGTGTCTGCTTTTAACCATCTGTAAAGCACCTCATTGTGTTTCGGTTTGTAATGAGGCAAAATAGTGAACTAAAAGAGCATTATCCTCACCGTAATTTATAAGTGGCGATTTGACTGTATTCCTGAAGTGTTTGATGCAGAAGATATATTACGTCTTACTGTGGTCTACTGACTACTTGTTCGGTTACCACTGAAGGCAATACATAATAAAAGTACATTAACTATGGATATAAACGAAGTTTTTAATTTATCAATAATTTTCTTGTTTATATGAATTTTATGCATATTTAGAAGATAGAAAACCTTAAGTACTGGAAAGTTCTGGCACGGCATCATTTCATGGGCAGAGCGCAAACCCATGCAGCGCGTTGTAAGGCGTGCTTTAACGTAGAATTTCTCAGATATGATGTGGATATGTGTGTAAAAAGATATTTTAGGTGTGCTTTACACCTAAAATATCTTTTTCTATTTCATTTTAAATATACGCAACCCACAGAAGTTTATGGATTCAAAACAAAATAATTTTGAAGTTTAGTGTCAACGTTGTAAACATCGCAAAATATACGCATAAAGTATGCTTTTATTTAATATGTACCTTTGTGGCCTTAAAATTATCCGATGAACTTGTAATAAAAATAAAATGTGATCTTACATTGTCCTTCACCGTCACTATATGAGTACATATAGATATATACACAGTATTTATATATATATAAAATTGTATACCATACAAAACGGATTGTATGTGATGGGGTAATATCAGAAACATTAAAGGATTCACCGGACATTGACCAAGTTCCACAAGTTTAACATTGCATATTCTATTGATACATGTTGTTTTGAATATCCAATACACTGGTAATTCTCAAACAATCGCGTTGTTTCAAAAGAATGTTATGTATACACAATATCGGCTAACAACGGCCACTTCTCAAAACATTTGCAATACAATTACAATTTTGTTCGCTGCATACATAAGTATTTATCACGTACATATAGAATTAGATTCAGTTGGTCGGACAGTAAATATTATAAAAATGAAAACAAAATTAATTTAATGAATATTTTTACGATTTAAATTTATTATTTTCAGATTTGTGTCTTAGATATTGTGTAATTAATTAACCAGTGAGAAGTTTTAATTAGGTTGATTGTGCGTCATTTTATTGTGTTTTTAATGAATTATCCTTGACTTTACTTGAGTTGAATTAATTAAAGTACATAGTGCGTAGTAAATAAAATAATAATTCATACCTAAGAAAACTTGTACCCGCTGATAAAACATAACTTCAAATTATCACTAATATCGGCTATGTGTTAAGCTGTTGTCTCAAGCATATCGATCTAGTCTAATCTTTTTTTTTTCTTTTTGTGTGCGAGCTGCGAGCTATGGTCGGGTTATACCCCGCTAAATCCGTCGTCCAGGGCTACAGATGAAGCGGCGCGCGACCCTATAGACTCGCTCCGGAATGTTCGTCTCCGCGCCGTGCGAGTGGGCCACCGGAAACCGATCTTTGTTGTCGATGGCCTGTCTAATCTAACCTACATGTACTTTGGTGCTTACCATGTTTTGAAAGGATACAAATTTTAGTACAGTACCTACCTTCTTACCACTATGATCCAACAGACAGTAATTTCTTACCCGTATGATCCAATTATAACAATCATAATAGAATACTTGATTATCAAGAACCAGAGTAGCGGTGTTTAATGAAATCAGATTGGCTACATAAAAATTATGTTTGCGGTATCGTCTAATTCATATTTTAATAAGCACCAATAATATTTAAACTTGAATTCATCAACGTTCATACAGTGTCAACAATAGATTCAATCAATAAAATTTACTTTAATTGAATAACATTCGAGTGGTTCGCTGTGACTAAATAATAAACGATAAAATTATTTAATTAAAAATTTTAACCGTACAATTTTTTGCTTTGAAAATTTGTGTGAGAGTGAATGCGGGAAATAGAGTGAACGGAGCGTTGGGGCAACTTCTCGGCAGCCACCACCTCAGCCAGAAGGCACGTGTAGCAATACATAACGCAGTGCTTGTCTCAACATTACTGTATGGAAGAGAGAGTTGGGTATGCAGAAAAGAGTATGAAAGTAAAATGAAAGCGGTCGAAATGCGATCTCTGCGCAAAATCTGTGGAGTTAAGCTGACCGACCGCATTCGTAACGACGACGTAAGAGAGCGAGTAGGTATGAAAGAGAGTAATGGTGTAAAGATGCGAAAGGGCATGCTCCGATGGTTCGGACATGTGGAAAGAATGCCGAACGAACGTCTGGTTAAGAAGATATACAATGCGAAAGTGGAAGGATGTAGGTACCGAGGGAGACCTAGACTAGATCGGTCATGTACTGAAGGAAGGTGGAGTCAAGAGTCTCCGAAACCGGCGAGCGTGTATGAAAAGAATTATGAATGTTGAGGAAGCGAGTGAAGTATGCAGAGATAGAGTTCTCTGGCACTCTGCTCTCTCTGCCTACCCTGCAAGGGATATGGCGTGATGATATGTATGTATGTAAAATTTGTGTTGTGGATTTCTAACCTAACCTAACCAAATTGAAAAATGACATATTTTCTACGTATATTCGGGCATAACTCCGTCCAATACAGATGGATTTGAAAAAAAATCTTTTTGTTCAAAAGAGCTAGGCTAGCTAGGTATATAAATTATGTAAAGATTTGATGAAATCGGTGACTGTTGAATTGTTCCTTTTACATTACGTATCATTTACGTACGTATAATTAAATTATACATTTATACTAGGGTCATCACATTTGCAGTGTGGTAGCGGCGACAATTATTACCAACCCTTACTTCGCTCGTGAATGTCGTAAAAGACGACTAAGAGCTTTATATAGACCTGGGCCAACTCCATCTGATGCCGTTTGGTTTACATGCTCAAGGAGGGTTGACGCTAGGCAGGCGACCAGTCATAAAACTACGGCTAATAACTTTTGCAATATTAGTACGAGCTCATATTGCATCGACCCCAGGTAATAGGGATAAGAACAGGAGAATGATGATTATGTTCATTCTAATATTTTTCTTTTATATAATAATTATATTATGTATATTAATTTTTGTGTGGTGACGGAGTAAGAGTACAATTCACCACCCCCTACCCCTACCTTACTCGTAAGAGACGACTAAAGGATATAAATGCATATAACATCTATGAAAGAGAAGGAAAAATCAAAACAAAACCCTATACTAACACGACTGACCAGCGCGGTCAATTTCCCTCGCATTATGGAGAGATCTCGATCCCAACAGTGGGACATGTATGAGCTGAGATGATGATATTAATTTTAAATTAAAACGTATGTCCAAATAAAATTAATATGTAAACCTAAAATTATAAAATGGGTAGCCATAACTTTTCTGACGACAATAGCAATGTTCGAACTCAAATAGATATATGAATAAAAAATGAAATAAGCAAACTTTGTCATTTGAAATCTGCCCTATTTAGTAAAAGTGATATTGACTTTTAGTAATCATAGATTGGCACGTAATTTCGTGCGGCGACACGGAGTAAGTATATAATTTACCACCCCGTTTCTTGATCGTGAGCCTCGTAAAAGACAACTAAGCGATTTAATATGAAGACACATGTTGCATGCAAGAAAAGGGAGCTCGAAATATAACCCTATAAGAGCTCAGGCTATACTAGCCAAATGGGCATAGACAATAAGTTTTTTTCTCATTCAAATACTATCCAAGTATGTACCTAAGATTTTGCATGTGATGACGGAGAAAGAAATTCCAATCATTACCCCTTTATCTTGCCTATAGATGTCGTTAAAAATACTAAAGGATAATATGCATATAACAACCATCTACAGTTATAGAACCGCACTGTTGACAGTTTTCTAGTCTACAGCTGCAGGCCGATTCATCCGGAGTGGTTCCACAGTCGTGCAGAAAATCGACGTCTGAGCAGTGGCAATATGCTGTTCCGCTGCGTTAAGTGAGCGAGAGAGCTGGAAACCCAACTCTCTAGATGAATTTGAGTTGGTGGGCATCGGCCTAGCTGTACCTCTGGTATTGCAAATATTCATAAACGGCAGTAGCACCTCCATCAGGTGCGCTGCATGCCCGTTTTCCACCATAAGTAATAATTAAGAAAAGGCGCAAGAGCAGGAAATCTCGAAAAAAATCTTATACCGACTCGTCTAAATAACGTAGTAGGAACAACAACAACGTACAAATAGAAGGGTTTCACCAACAACAAGACCACCAGCGCCAAGAAGAAACCCTAAAAGACATGTTGTCGCTCAACATCTATGACACATTAATTGCGCTCTTCAAGCTTTAACCAATTGTAATAAAGCCACTTCAAGAACATTAATTTTATAAACAAACCACCATAACAATTAAATTAAATATAAAAAGAGCACGGACAAAAAGTCTGTGGAATAACATACTCATAATAAAAAATAAAAAATAAAAAATAAAAATAACGTAGTAGGTCAATTTGTCTACTATTGTGGAGGAGGTTTAAGCCGGTGGGTAAGTGGGACATATATTAGCTTAAATGATGATAAAATTCGCAACAATACAGAATATTAAAATAGTTTTAAAATAATTATTATCATCAAATTATTGAAATGAGGACAATCGATATGTGAATATGTTATAAACTAGATAGTGACGGAATATATATTTTTTGTACGCCGACCGCGGTGACCGTGTCATTAGTGGGGGGTGTACTGGGGTGGTGTCCTTGAGCGTGGTGTCAGGGGCTGACACGCGGACTGTATTCTATGTTAGCCTCTGACATCTGAACACATATCGACACGCGATCGCCATCACATTTTCTATCGATATGGATGGACTTAATTTTATTGCGCAATAACAGGTAACACGCAGCGTGCTTACAGGTTAAGACATGTCACTAGACGTTAATTAGCCGCCGAAGACGTAGAACTACCCTGTCAAGCGTAATAATTATCACACTGTCACTCATTGGAAGTCTTATGTCCTGCAGACTGCAGTGGACGTTGATGGTTTAATAGAAGGATGGAATACGCATCAACATCGTCATTATCCTGCTCTTATCCCAATAACTTGTGGCCAATGCAATGTGCACTCCTTTTATGTCGCACATACTGGTTATTGGCAGTAGTTTTATGACCGGCCGCTTGACTAACGTTATCCCTTCTTGGAAATGTAATTGTTGATCAGACGGCATATGATAAAGTTGGCCCAGGTCGATATCAAACTCTTAATCGTATTTCACTACCCTTCCCTATATAGTGGTCAAGCTGGGAAGAAGGAAGCTCAAGTGGGGAAAATCTCGGGAAGTCCATTGACTTCCCGAGATTTTATATCTAAGAGATTGAAAATCTTTAACCCATATCAAAATAAATGTAACATAAAAAAAAAAACAACAAAAGTAACATGAGGGAGGCCTACGTCCTGCATTGGACGGCGATAGACTGAAATGATGATGATATCAAAATAAAGTCCCGGGCCACCTAGCGTAACATAGAAAACCTATTCTCCTTCCATTGCGAAGGAGATAACCTGCCCAGGAAAGTTCCAACGTCTATTAATTTATACTTGTGAAATTGTGATGGCCCACATAGCAGTATATTCCTCTATATACTTACTATACATACACACAAATAAAAATTTAGACTTCCTTCTCTTACGGAAACGTTATATACGTATTACGGCCGTTAATTGTTTTTTTACGATAGCCACGGATAAGATAGGGGTGGTGAATTATATTTTTACTCCATTACCATACGGAAAATTTTAGGTACTTGGTTAGTATTTGTATGCCAAAAAATCATATCAGATAAATTGTTTAACCAGTATAGCCAGTTTACCAAATTGAGCAGAATTTAAAAACAATGGAATCTCGCACATGAAGAGTTCCGCGTACACCGTTGCCATGGCAACTGAGATAATGATAAAAAAAGATTATTATAGTTCATCTAATCTAAGAAGTGCATTTTGACGTTTTGCATTTTTTAATACACAATAACCTTGGTCAAACGTATACACATGATTGCAAACAATAAATCGGCAATTTTAAAGAATTATTAAGTTATTTACATAATTAACGATGCGACTTTCTTATACAATAATCTAATGAAAACTCGTAAAACTAATTTAAAATAAAAATAACATGGTAAATAGTAATGTTATTGACGATCTAACAATGTCACGTCATCACGTTCTATGTGTGGTATATGTGCTTGACAACTTCCAATTCACGAATATCCAAATAATCGATAAAAATATTAGAATAATATAATTAATCGAATAAAGATTTTGACGGAGATGTACATTTCGACAAATTTATTGACAAAGGAGTTAGTAATTTTCGCGACGATGATAATTCAAGTAATAGTAGTGATTCTTAATAAATAGCTATTTTCAGATCCAGTTTTTGTTTTTACTTAACATAATCTTACTAAATATGATGAATAGATTTTACGCTGAAATAATTAAATTTGTTTAGTATTAATTTAGCACTTAATTTAATTATCACCTTTTTGAAAATAAAAAATAAACCGATTATCAATTAAAAAAAATCAATATCGATTTCTCACTAAAATCGCATATTTTCGATAGAGATTATTTGGTTCACATACCTAGACAACTTACTCCGACAGCTGTCAAAGTGCACTTCTTAGATTAGATAGACTATAATATATTTACAATTCTATTGACATTATTATTAACGAACAAGACGTGGTTGCTCAAATTAAATAATAACATTAAATAACTTTGCAATCCGCGCAAGCAAAGCTGCTAGTGCGAGTCATTATATAAAAAAGTATTTTTTTAAAGAGGATATTGCCCTGCACTAAGGAATTAATACTTGTAGTGCGGGGGACTTCACAAACATATAAATAATGGACACAATATGACAAGAAGAAGTTACACTAAGAATTATCCTGTGTGTGACTCGAACTCGCGGCACTGGCATGGTAGGTCAGTAACTTATGCACTACGTCATCTGTGCAGTCAATATTTTCATCAGTTTTTATTATAAGTTACATTGTAAGTTAAAGTTATATATATTTATTTATATAACGTCAAAGTAATTTTTTTATATAGCGTCATAGTAAGAAAACAAAACTCACCAACACGTCTGACCAGCGTGGTATAGCAGGTCAATTTCCCTCTCATTATGGAGAGGCTCGAGCCCAACGGTGGGATATAGACGAGATGATAAGTCTAGCTTTATAAAGTCGAAGGTTCAATTATTACGCAGGACAATACTTTATACGATTCACATTCATTTTCTGATTCTTACACCACAATTTGTGTCCCTTAATATAATTAATTATAATGCTTGTCAAGTCCCACGCAATACAAGGATTATTACGATGCACGATTTTGTAAAACAATCGTTTTTATTTTATTTCGGGGGACATTACAAACATGCAATTAACGCAGACAAATTACACCCAGACTCAGAACAACACTGCGAATCGCACATAGTATCGTCTTGAGTAAGAATCAAACTCACGGCACTGGTACAGAAGTGCGGTATCTTAACCATTGCGCCATCTGTGCAGTCAATTGTTTTTAAGTTTCAAAAACTAATATTATAATAAATAAAAAATATTAAATACTAATAATCAGTTCCTGTTAAATCCGTGTATAGATAATAAATAGCAATATGGTTTATGAAATTATTGATACAATGAAACTAGGACAAGGTTGTTTCGCCTAGTTTTAGTCACAATAAAGAGTGCATCAGACGTTACAATGTATAACAAAGTGAGTACATCCTACTAATAATCGCGAAAGTATGTGACGGTGTGTAGATATCTGTTACCCTTTCACAGGAAGAAAACTACTGAATAGTATTTGATTAATTTTACCAGTAACATAGCTTATGCATCAGAATCATACTGAGAAATCATCATCATCTCGAATGAACGTCCCACTGGGCTCGATCCTCCTTCAGAATAGTAGGAAAATTGATCTACTACTATCTTGGTCAGTCGAGTTCGTATAGTGTTTTATTTCAAGTTTCTTTTTAGTTTCTTTCCCAGATGTTATATGCATTATATTCCTTAGTCGTATTTTACTATACCCGCGGGCAAAACGGGGCTGCCGGATGTGATGTGGCAGGGATGAGAGGTTTTTTTTTTAAACTTTATTTTAGAAAGGGTTTGGTCAAGCTGACTATGTCACCCCGGGATGAGAGGTTGATGAATTGTATTCTTACTCCGTCATCACACGGTAATACTGAGAGATAATTTCCTAATCTTTTTTGTTATTGCAAAAATCTCTCATAATATTAAATCAATTCTAATATTTAGTTGTACATTTTGAGAATTAATTGGCCTTATAATTATGAAAAATAAGTGAATAGTTACAAATTAACGTTTTCATTTAAAAAAAGAAACTAAAATTCAAATATGTTATATTCTCACGGCTGTTTTTTTTTAATAGAACTGTTTTATTAAGGCGTATAAAATATGCCGTCACTAGGTTGCAATTGTATACGTAATTCTCTACTAATAGTTCGAAATATTCGTATGGACATAATATAGTCGCAAATTACGCACAATGTAACAAAATATATTCAAATCCTATTATATTAAATTATTATCAAAGCAAATACTGATCTCGTCAAATATCCACTGTGCCTGTTAAAGATTTGGTATGGGAGTCGGGCCAAAAGATAAAAATATAAATAAAATTATTATTTTGTAATCACTACAATTTAACACTTCCCAAATATTAGATTACATAAAACGTTATCAAAATGATTGAATATAACCTAAATTATTGAATTGAATATTTAAATGTAAATGTCATTTTCTTCCATGTGGAGACGGAGTTCAATTCGCCACCCCCTCTTACTCGTGAGTAATCGTAAGAAACGACGTTTTTATCCCTTAGTCGTTTCTTACTATCACTGCGGATATAATATCTATACGAAAGAAGGAAAACTCAAAGCAAAACCTTATACCAACACCTCTGACCAGCATGGTTTAGTAGATCAATTTCTCCCAATTGTGGAGAAGGCTCAAGCCTAACAGGTTGCCTTACAATGTCCAGTGTTATAGTTAAGTATCTCGACAAAAGTTTAATTTCATATATTTTAAGATTCTCCTATATCCATATTTAGAAGAGATTGCTGACGATATGTTTTTTTAATTACAAGAAATTAATTAACTATTTTTCGATTATTATATTCTTAAAATTTGCAATTTGTGTACATACTAAATACATAGGTATTGGATTCAACGTCATATAATATGTAATTTAAATCGTTTTCGAAAGATTTAATAATTAGGTAATGTTTGAATAAACAATGAAAAATTAAAGACACAGAGCAAGTACGTCTAGAACATTTACAAGGGCAAGACGTCATACATTTCAGAGTTAAATTGGTGACTTTCATTCGAAAGGTCAGATAAAGAGTACCCGTAATAGTAGAGTATCTATGAGAAGTCTCATTTCATCCACACGGATTATCCGTGTGAATGAAATGAGGGAGTTATGACAGAATCTTTTGAAAATTTACAGTTTCTACCTATCCCTCTCAGAAATAGGCGTGAGTCGATGTGCGTATGTTTACTCAGATTTCTTCTTACATCAATAGGAATAATGATACTTGGCATACTTATTCTTTATCCGTCTTTCAGATAAAAATTTCATCTAATCTGTTTTATTATTATAAGGCTGAAGAGTTTCGTTTCGTTTTGAATTATATTCTTACTTCGTCACCGTATGGAATATTTTAGGTATTTGGTTAGTATGCGGATGTCAAAAAATCATATTGTATCAGATAGGTTGTTTAGCCAGTATAGCCTGTTTAGCAAATTGGACAAAATTTACTAATAATGGAATCTCTAAGAAGAGTTCCGCGTTCGCCGTTAACATACATACATAACAGCAACTACTGGAATAATGACAAAAATGACAATTAATATATTTGCGATGCTATTAATATTGATATTACTATTAACGCACAAAACGACGTGGTTGCTCAAATTATATAATAACATTAAATAGTTTTGCAATCTACGTAAGCAAAGCTGCTAGTATTTACATGTTATTTTATATATTTTTTTAAGAGGATGTTGCCCTGCACTAAGGAAATAAACCTTGTAGTGCAGGGGACTTTACAAACATATAATTAATGGACACAATTTGTGGATCACGCTAAGAATTGTCCTGCGTGTGACTCGCACTCGCGGAACGGGCATGGTAGGTCGGTAACTTAAGCACTACGTCATCTGTGCAGTCAATATTTTCGTCAGTTTTTAATCTAAGTTACTAAGTTAATGGTAAGTTAAAGTTAAATATATTTATTTGTATAACGTCATAGAAGTCTTTTATATAACGTCATAGTAAGACAAGGAAAACTCGAAACAAAACTCTGTACCAACACGTCTGTCCAGCGTGGTATAGCAGGTCAATTTCCCTCCATTATGGAGAGGCTCGAGCCCAACAGTGGGACATAGATGAGATGATAAGTCTTTAGCTTTGTAAAGTTGAAGGTTCGTTTATTACGCAGGACAATACTTTATACGATTCACATTAATTTTCACGCAATACAAGGATTATTACGTTAATGCACGATTTTGTTAATAAATCGTTTTTATTTTATTGCGGGGGACATTACAAACATGCAATTAACGAAGATAAATTACACCCAGACTCAGAACAACACTTTGTGTATCGTCTTGCGTAAGAATCAAACTCACGGCACTGATACAGAAATGCGGTATCTTAACCACTGCTCTATCTGTGCAGTAAATTTTTAAGTTTCAAAATCTAATATTAAATTAAAAAAAGTGTCTTGACAGAGAGACAGACGGACAGTCGGACGGACAACAAAGTGATCCTCTAAGGGTTCCGTTTTTTCCTTTCGAGGTACGGAACCCTAAAAATATTTAATACTAATAATAAATAATCAGTTCCTGTTAAATCCGTGTATAGATAATAAATAGCAATATGGTTTATGAAATTATTGATACAATGAAACTAGGACAAGGTTGTTTCGCCTGGTTTTAGTCACAATAGAGAGTACATCAGACGTTACAATGTATAACAAAGTGAGTACATCCTACTAATAATCGCGAAAGTATGAGACGATGTGTAGATATCTGTTACCCTTTCACAGGAAGCAAACTACTGAATACTACTGAATAGTATTTGATTAATTTTACCAGTAACATAGCTTATGCATCAGAATCATACTGAGAAATCATCATCATCTCGAATGAACGTCCCACTGGGCTCGATCCTCCTTCAGAATAGTAGGGAAATTGATCTACTACTATCTTGGTCAGTCGAGTTCGTATAGGGTTTTATTTCAAGTTTCTTTTTAGTTTCTTTCCCAGATGTTATATGCATTATATTCCTTATTCGTATTTTACTATACCCGCGGGCAAAACGGGGCTGCCGGAGGTGATGTGGCAGGGATGAGAGTTTTTTTTTAAACTTTATTTTAGAAAGGGTTTAGTCAAGCTGACTATGTCACCCCGGGATGCGTGGTTACTTTCATTCAACCAGCCTTATAATGTCCAGTGTTATCCTACCAACGCGATAGAGTCCATAAAAGTAGTTTTATTTCAAATGTGTAATACTCGCGTAAACATTAGAAGTCATTATGTTATCCAGTGTTATAGTTAAGTATCTCGACAAAAGTTTAATAATGTTTAATTTTATATATATTAAGATTCTCCTCTATCCATATTTAGGAGAGATTGCTGACGATATTTTTTTTAATTACAAGAAATTAAATAACTATTTTTCTATTATTATATTCTTAAAATTTTCAATTTGTGTACATACTAAATACATAGATATTGGATTCAACGTCATATAATATGTAATTTAAATCGTTTTCGAAAGATTTAATTAAATCGTTTTCGAAAGATTTAATACTTACCGAAGTTATATATATATGAATGCCGCGACAAAAAAAAAAATATAAGTGCAAAAAAGGTGTTTGTAGCTCGATGAAAACAAAAAAAAAGGAGGTTTTTTACGCGTTCGTGTTTAACGACTGGAAATTGAGCCTGCGAGGCAATTAAGCCACTATGCAATATATCGATCAATATATCAATTTTACTTTGCCTTTGTCCCCAGCAATATAAAAATAATCTTAACAAAAAAAATCAAAAAGATTTTACTCATCTGGAGGTCTTGTGCTCAATAATAGAATGTATATGGGTTCAAAAGAAAAATAAATATATACCTTGTATAGGTTAAAGCATTGTTTTAGACGGGCACAGTATGTATACGTTTCCCGAGAAAACACTACTACGCATTCTCCTACTAAGCTCTAGGCCAATTTTTGCGACTCCCATGGGCCAGTAAGATATAGGTACAATTGTATTCTTATCCCGTAACCAAGCGGAGAATTTTAACTTCAGTATATTGATTGTTTTAAACGTGGAGACATAATTAAATTTGATTGAAGCCTTAACACTAGTTTTAAATGAACCTTCACAATACGAATAATAATATATTACTATTACTAGTTCTTCCAGATCTAGTCTTGCCATATAGGTGTGATGGCATAACATGACAAGGCCTGTCACGCCAACAAATCTCGAAGATTTAAAGTATATCGTTATTACAGAGGTTTTATATAGTTATTATAGTTTTAAATTATTAAAGCTGTGTGGTAGCGGCTAGGAATACTACCAACCCTTACTTTGCTCGTGGATATCGTAAAAGACGACTAAAAGCCTTATAACGACCTGGGCCAACATCATCTGATGCCGTTTGGTCAACAATTACATTCCCAAGGAGGGTTGACATCTGGCAGGCGGCCGGTCATAAAACTATTGCCAATAACTTTTACAATATGTACTATGAAAGAAGAGTACATATTGTATCGACCCCCCATATGTTGGAAATGAAAATGATAAGAGTAGGAGGATGATGATGATGAGTTTTAAATTATTAATTTTCACCCCCAATATGATTCAACACATATTAGTGAATCATAATTCAACCATAGCAAGAAATTCAACAGTATTTACGCCAAACCTTTAAGTACAGTTTTATTTTGTATGTCTAATAGTTCAACATCATAAAGTATTAACTAAATCGACTAGAAGAAATGAACTCCTTGCACCGTTACCATAACATATAAAGTGCGAGAGAATTTGAAGTATAGTAACTTAGGCAGTAATAAATTTTCACGTGTATATTTCGTGCTATCTAAAATAAGGCACAATATGGCTAAATATGAGCTATATCCCCTATCTTACCCGTGGGTGATCGTAAAAGACGAGTAAGGGATATAAAAAACGCATATAACATCTATGCGATAGAAGGAAAACTCGAAACAAAATCCTATACCAACACGTCTGACCAGCGTGGTATAGTAGGTCAATTTCTCTCCCATTATGGAGGAGGCTGGAGCCCAACAGTGGGACATACATGAGCTGAGATGATGAGCGATATAGTACATACAAAGCAATTCTATTTTAGGTTAATCATCCAATTATACATATTTTTTTATGATATAAGGCACGTACAAATATAGAATATGTTATTATTAAAACTTTTAATTATTCCTGAGTAATAATAAATTCTTGAAAATGTGTGATGTTATCTTTCAATATTAATAATGTGTTGACAATACATAGGATCGATTATTCGATATAGACAAATACATAATAAGAAGTAGGTATCTACATATTACTGCCATGGAAACTGTTATACATAAAAATAATAAACAATATATTTCTTATTGATCATTGAATGTCGCATATGATTAATTAAATTTATTGCGACATTACTATATTAATTTATATTCTTATTAAACACAAACAAGAAAATAACAAGGCAATATATACTTTTAAATCACAGACATTACAAACCATGTAACAACTTATCGAATGTATTGCTAAATCATCATTCTCTTACTCTTCCCAATTATTTGGGGTCGATACAATATGTACTCTTCTTTCATAGTACATATTGTAAAAGTTATTGGCAATAGTTTTATGACAGGCGGCCTGCCAGACGTCAACCTTTCTTGGGAATGTAATTTTTAACCAAATGGCATCAGATGGAGTTGGCCCAGGTCGTTATAAGGCTCTTAGTCGTCTTTTACGACATCCACGAGCAAAGTAAGCGTTGGTAGTATACGTAGCCGCTACCACACAGCTATTTATTGTATGTTTTGTGAATGTATTGCTAATATCTTTTTTCATAACACAATTCGTTTTAAAACAACACAACAGCTATTGGTGGTGTACTGCACAAATGGCGTAATGGTTAAGATACCGACCTTTCGTGCCAGTGTCGCGGGTTCGATTCCCACGCAGGACAATACTTTATGCGATCTTAGAGTCTGGGTGTAATTTGTCTGCGCTAATTGTATGTTTGCAAAGTCCTCCGCAATAGAAGGTTTATTTCCTCAGTTCAGAGTGATATATTAAAAATACAAAAATGCAAAAAAAAACATTTAAACATTCTCGTTCTTGCTACAGTATACACATATACATGTCATCGCGCCATAGAGAGAGAACACAGTAGGCAGAGAGAACAAAGTGTCAAAATCATCTCAGCATTCATGATCTAAACTCATATGGGAGGTATATGCATATAGGACTCGAGGCTCCTCCGTAATAGAAGGAACATAAACATGCTATACCGCGCTAATCAGACGGGTTGGTATATGAGTTTCCTCCTCTTGCATAGATGTTATATCTATGAAAAGATGGAAAACCCAATACCAATCCGTCTGACCAGCGTATCTTGTTATTATATCCCTTACTCGTCTTTTAATACACTAACGACAAATAAAGGCTTGTTGAATTGTACTAATACTTCGTCAAAAAACGGAAAAAAGAATATTAAAATTGTAATAATACTTACTGGAAACAACAATAGGTTATAATTGCGTTTTTATTTTAATCGTCTTAAATTCGTAGACTTAGGTATATACGGATTGAAGAAAACGTTGTCATAATAGGGCACAAGCTTCCTCCATTTTATGGAGAAGGTGTCTAGGATACGTAGCTAATTAAGTTGGCTTAAGATTTATTTCGAGTTTGCCTTCTGTTATCAGTGCCATCTAGAGTTTAATATGTGCAACGAACGTTGCATAAATTAGAGAGAAAATCTCGCACCACGGCCACTGATCAATGTAATTGAAATTAATTAAAATACGCAATGATGTTAATTTATATATTTTTTATTTATGCAATATTCGATCGTCAAACCGTCGGCAAAGGGTTATCGTATAATCTTTTATTCATAGAGCGGCCTATGTCCAATAGCGGTTATTGATACGCTTTTTTTTTTGGCAGGCTATGGTCGGGATACATGCCCATTCGGGTAACATTTCTACGGACACCCGGCAACAAACAACTGTGTTGTGTTACCAGGGCGTCGCGCTCAAGCGGTCGGTGTCTTATGTGCGACCTCAGCTAAGGGCATATCATAACAGCCCATATATGTCCCACTGTTGGGCTCGGTCCTGCTCCGTAATGGAAGGGAAATTCACCTACTATACAGTGCTGGTCAGACGTGTTGGCATAGGGTTTTGTTTCGAGTTTATCCCTCTCTTGCATAGATGTTATATGCATTTTATATCCCTTAGTCGTCTCTTACGGTCACCCACGGTTAAAGCAGGGGGTGATCATTTGTATTCTTACTCCGTCACCACACGGATAAGGGCATATAATATATGGATATATTTTTTTAGCCAGAAGTGCAACACCAATATTTCCACCCTCCAACTTGCCCGTGGTTGTCGTTAACCACGAGGTTAAGAGGTATAATATGCATGTAACTATTCAAGAGAAGATAAACTGAAAATAAAACTACATCAACTGGTGTACTAGGTCAATTGCCCTGCTATTGTGGAGAAGGATGAATGGGATGGAATGGATGAAAGATGGAAGGAATGATGATGATTATTATTTTCTATTTATTCTTTAATTTTTCCCCTACTCCGGATCACTGCCCTAGTTCTATTGTATAATACTAGTTCATTGAATAAACAAGTCGGAATACGTGAAACCTAAGGGCCAATTCTCGTCATGCGAATAGATAATTAAATCGAGATCAACGTTTTCGTCGAAATATTATATATTTTTTATACCATTTTTTTTCTAATCATTTATTATGTGTATTTATAACCTTACATATTGTTAATTTTACATTTTGTTTGAAATAACCTATCACCGGATCACAACGCTAATACAAATGAAAAGATCCGCCGAGAACTTTTAAATAATTTCTTTTATATAAAATTACTAGCAGACCCGGCATACGTCGTCGTTCCACCTAACAGTCGTACGAATAGTAAAAATCCCACTACTCGAGCGCAGCGTCACCTACCGGGTCCAATTGCGAATCTAAACCATTCGCAAATCCACTTGAACGCACACAAAAAATATCAACAAAATTCATCCCGCCGTTTAGGAGAAGTTCAGTGACATACACACGTACAGTAGAATTATATATATAAATATATACCACGTTTAGTAAGTAATAGCTCCAGTGTGATCCTTCGAATTCATATTGTTTCTTTTTCGAAATAAATAAAGGTAAATATTACGCTTGGACCAGTTCCCAGAAACTGTTTCGATAAAGGGTATACATATATACTACTAGTTTACGACCTTAAATCTTTTCTTCTTTTCTGTCCTTGTCTTTGTAGCGACCTTAAATCTTTTCAACATCTTCTCAGCTCATATACGTCCCACTGCTGAGCTCAAGCTTCTTTCGCAATGGGAGGGAAATTGACCTACTATACCACGATAGTCAGACGTGTTGATAGGGTTTTATTTCGAATTTTCCTTCTCTTGCATAGGTGTTATATGTATTTTATATCCCTTAGTCTCCTCTTATGATCACCCACGAGTAAGACAGGGGTGGTAAATTATATTCTTACTCCGTCACCACACGGTTAATACATACATACATACATATCATCACGCCATATACCTCGCAGGGTAGGCAGAGAGAACAGAGTGCCAGAGAACTCTATCCTTGCATACTTCACTCGCTTCCTCAAAATTCATAATTCTCGTCATACACGCTCGCCGGTTTCGGAGACTCTTGACTCCACCGGATAATACACGTTTAGTAAGTGTTAGCACCAGTGTGATCCTTTGAACCAGTAGATATACACGTTTCTTTTCCAAAATAAGAAAGAAAATATTATGCCTGGATCAGTTTTCCAGAAGCAGGTTCGACAACTGGTATACTACTATTTTAACCGACTCCAAATCTTTTAAATTAGCAAAAAGAGCTCTGGCTTATAGAATGTAGGAATAAAACAAAAATATTTCTAAACCTACCTCTCTAGAACGCATCAGATATCGGACAAGTCTTCCTCGGAGTACTGCAAGGGTATTTTTATCCAACTCTGAGCTACCACCCGCAACAGATTGCACCAGCACTTGCCATCTAGTCAACGAGGTTTCCAGAAGGCGGACTTCTTTCTTGTCGATTCTAAATAAAAGTAATAATTTGTGATTATTTATGATATTACATAGAATGTATATTTTCGGTTATAAAGTGGTAAGAACAAAATCCATTGGCGTTTTCTTTTCTTCGACAGCAAAAAAAGCATAACGAAAATATACATGTTTATAATGGTAGGACCATGCTGTTGACAGTTTTTTATCTACATCCGCGGGCCGGTCCGTCCGGGGTAGTACCACACTCTCGCAGAAGATCGACGTCTGAGTAATGGCAACGTGCTATTGCGCTCCATTCAGGGAGCGAGAGAGCCGGAAGCCCAACTGGGTGAGTTTGGGGTTTGTATTGGCAGTGGTCTAGTCCTTGGTATTACAAAGGTCCATGGGCGGCAATAACAATTACCATCGGGTGTGCTGCTTGCTCTTTTAACACCATATGCAATAGAAAAAAAATATAAATAAACCCTATCATCATTTCAGCTCAAAGATCCCACTGGTGGGTTCAAGCACTCTGCAATAGAAGGGAAATTGACCTACTCTATCTTATGAGATTTATTTCGAGAATTTCTTCTTTTGTATAGATTTTAAGTGCAAATTATATCCCTTAGTCGTATTTTACGACACTCACGGGTAACAAAAGGTTAGTCAATGTATGCTTCTCTCTCCGTCGATATCCTGACGTCGAGACCTGAGTGACATGAGACATCGGGGCGTCGACACGAGAGGATACCCGCGAGGGTAAAGCGCCGGGCCGTTGATTTATTATGCTGGTCAGGCATATTGGTAATAGACAACTGTCTGATCCCTGTACGAAACTTATACCAACTTGGGGTTTCATTTTGAGTTTTCTTTCTCTTGACATAATAGTATCTACTTAAATTTCTTACTGATCTGTAACAATATGGGCGTTAACACATCCAATTCTAACCTTTCACCTCTGGGGTGTCCACTATACCAAAGAAACAAAAAAATAAGAATAATAAATCAACCTGTCAGCTAATTGCATTTCAATATCCATGCCATCTTCTTTAAAGTCTACAAGCTCTTGATCATTCAAAGTATCTTCTGCATCAGAAAAAGACAGTATTTTGTCTGTTGCATCTGAAAAAAAAAGAACATTTAAATACCTACATATAATAAAGATTTCATCAATTGAATAGAATGTATTGAATATCACAACTAATCTGTTTACTGCTACTTCATAGGTAAATAGTAACGAAAAACTGTAAACAGATGCAGGTATCATATTTTTTTAAATATCACATTTCAGAGCGGTCTTACATGAACAACTCAATCTGTTAGCCAGTAATCAACAAAAACCGACTGCTCATGTCATTAAAATTGATCAGCATAAAGCTGCCACTTATAGCTGCTACGCGAGATGCTATTAACTGCTTGACAAATCACAATTTCACATAATTAGTGTGTGAAAAGTGAATGCTCAAATCAATATTGAACTGTATTTTCATTTTCTTTTTTTTTTGTGCGTGTCTTTTAGCTGTTAGCCGCAGATGACTGTCACAGCTTAACCCGGACTATGGGTGAGCGCTGAGGGCTCTCAACCCAGTAAAAACTTTAAGTAACATCGCCCAAGGGCTCTTCCTGCGAAAAACGGACCTCGGCTTGGGGCGTCACTGATAGCAAAGCGGGCGTGGCCACGTTTGAATTAATAACATTTTCGCGTCGCGTCTTTCGTCCCCGGCGACGAAAGCGAAAGCGCGGGCATTTATGTGTTGTGGCCGCGCGAGCCGTGTAGGCTCTTTCTTGAGCGATAGTAATTGAATCGTCGGAGTCCGTCAGTAAATGTCGAGGATGTCGGATCGCAATATCAGACTGCTTAAGTGCTTCTATACAGGGTGACTGGGAAAAGATTGTACATATTGAGGGAGGGTATTCAGTACTCGATTCTGATACCGAATATATAAAAAAAATTGATACTTAAATTTTGAACTAATTGTCCTATAAAAATAATTATTTACGTACACCTTCGCATAGATATTGAAATTGCATTAAAATAGTAACTAGCCGAGCGTGTGGCCTTGACAACAGTGCTAAGTAGTGGCTCCCGCGCACACTCTGCCCCGGACCCCCGAGGGATGTCCCCGGGGTGAGTGTCCGTCTGTGGTCAGCTGATCAGTTAGAGCGCGTGCGCCGTATCGGTTGTTTTGTATTTCCGTGTTTGTTAACCTACGCGTCTTTCGATTGCCCGCGTTTTGATTTTAACCGTGACTATTTGTGTGTGAAGTGTGATAGAATGTGTTATTCGCACTAAAAGTGTTGGGAAATTGCATATGCTCGACCAAATGACAGTGTACGAGGTGCGATTGATTTGTATCGAGAAATGTTGAGAAGGTGACCATCTTTTTGAGAATCCTGACACACTAATATTGCTGAGGTTTACTATCTAGTTAATTAATATTACCGTCTTATTATATTTTTATCGGTTACATGTGACCATTATCTATTGTCTCCTTCGATATGTACAGTCTTTTACCAGTCATACTGTATATGTGTACATAGAATCATAGCTCAATGTCATTGATCATGATTGCCTCAAGCTGCAGAGATAATTGAGTGTGATAACTGGTTACATTTAGGCAGATGATGCTTAGTTGTGCTAATTATTTTATGAAAAATTATTAAACAAGTACTAACTTTTAGGCAAAGGTTGCACATTCTGATCTGGTAGCAGTTGATACTGTTTTAGAAGTTGCCAATGTGCCATCAGAGTCTTTGACGTGCGAGAAGGATAGAAGACATGTGAATTCTGTTCTAACAACTCTTGAAACTTTTCTTCTGTTGGATGTGATGACTGTAACAATTTGCAGATAGATGTAAATAAGTTTTAAAGTATACAATAAACAACAAGACAGCTAATCATTTTATTTTCTAATTCAAAAAGTCTTCAAATTTATTTAATTATTAATAGTTTTGAAAACCCAGTAATCATCATCCCAATGGTTTTTTTTCTAATGCTTTTCGGTGTGATGATGGAATAAGAATTTAATTTAACACCACTTTTTTATCTATAGGTATTGTAAAGGACTTCTAAGGAATATGATATGAAGATAACATCAGTGCAATAGAAGGAAAACTCAAAACCCTGCTCCAACTTATCTAACCAGACTTTAGTCAGTCAATTTTTCTCTCATTGTAGAGGAGACTTGAGCCCAACATTAGAAATTAGGGCCGTTGAAAAAGAAAAGGGCTTTTAACTCAATTACTTGCAAAATGTCTTCACCCATAAACTTCTACCAGATGATCTATATTTTATTTATTTATTTATTTGGTTTACTAACAGTTGTTTACACAAATTCTTATTAATACACATATTAAAATACAAATAACAGTATAAAATCTAATTAAAGGTAAACACCACATGCACAGTAAATTGGATTATTTGAGCAGACAGAAAACAAAAATTTTTAAGAACTATTTCTAACCATCTAAACTATTATAAATAATATAGGAACCATCATACAATACTGCATAACACTCAGATTATTCAATTTTCATTCATTTTAATGACTTTATAGACTGTAGGTACAACAAAACATTTAGAGAACCATCAAATAGGAAGTTAGAGACTTGAGGTTTCATTTGAAATAGAGAGTCAAAGTGTACATCAATTACATTGCTACAGCTATTGATAGTCTTACAAAACCATATGGAGAATTAGAACCCAAAACTGTTCTCCTGTGAGGTGGATAAAGTGGTGTAATTGTGTTGCGAGGGATTCTTGTGGGAGCACGGAAGTTGAAGAGCGATAGCAAACGGCGACAGTCAACACCTTTCTTAACTATTTTAAATGCAAATATTGCATCATTTATGGTCTAGACTCAAAAAGCTTGACATTTAAAAGCTTTGTCTTTAAATTTTTATTTATAATGCAAATTATTGCTTTTATCATAGTTATATGTGTCAGTAATACATGGTCAAGGAGTGGCTCATTTCATTATATAGAACTTTTACATTGGAAAACAGCAAAACTTCCAAGTTTACTTACACTTATCAAAGTTCCAAGTAATTCTTCTTCTGCTTTGGAATATAATGCCTGCTGCTGAACAGCAGCTACCAAATCTGGATGTAGATTACGCATTGCCGCAATTGCTACTCGTGAAATTTCAGCATTGTATAAGAGAGCATACCAACGAGATTGAAGCTCGCTGACAGTGAAGCGACATGAAAATTTTATACCTCTATGTACAATGCGTAAGTCATTAGTCTGTAAGTATAAAAAATATAGAGTACAACCAAATGTATAATAGTAATTACATATGACATATCTTTTTAATTTTCATAAACAATATTTATGAAAATTACTTTCTTCATGGAAGACAGGGCCTAAGCTATACCACTAACATTGCAAAGGTATACAAGTGATGATCATGAGAATAGAATAGAAAAATATCAGGAACATTGCTATCAAAATGTATACATAATATCTAGGAGACAAATACAACATATATAATAACAACAAATACTATATAAACTTCTTTTAATTTTAAAGACCACTATTCTGTATTACTCTATATGCCTTATAAAAACCTGCACAAAATGGTAACCATTCATCCATCCACCAGCTTATCAATGCCTTGACGATCAGTTGGTGTTATAGATTTCTTGCTGCCTATTCTCCTAATGGTTCCTTAGCCGGTTGTTACGACTCCCGAGGGAAATTACGATGACGACAACTTCTATTCTTAAGAGATCAACACTTAAATAAAACCAAAGTATTAAAAATCAAGTTTGTATAAAGTTAGCAGTTACCTGTTGCACTCCTAATATCAAAGCCAAGTCGTCTGTAGGTTTCCAACGGCCTAAATCTTTAGTTGACAAGTGGCTTAGATGCCCTTTGCGACGTGCTTTACGAGCAGCACTGCCTCCAGCAGATACCTTACTTGAAGCCCTGCGCCGCTCTTGCGCTGAATTTGTTGGCGCTATTGGAGTGTTAGCTACAGGAAAATCCGCCGCTTGACTGGAGTATGAGTGCGTACGCATTCTTTTATCTCCTTTTCCCAACGAAGCTCCAGGTAAACCCAAGCTATATTCAACCAATTCATCGTCAAATCGCCTTCTCTTTATAGACCGTGAAGAACTGAAAAATAAAATGTATTCTGTTATGAAAGTAAACCCAATAATAAAGTAAGATAGGTATGTATTTTATTACAAACCTGCGCCTTTTATTATCATCTTGCGCGTTATGAAAAGGTGAGCGGGAAACGTTTGAATAATCGTTACTATCTGATGCATTAGATTGTGCTGCTGGGAAATCCATTTTTATGTAACAGAAACAGATTTTAAGATGATATTACGTACATAAATAAACAATTACTATTTATTATTTTATTTTGGGCCGCAGCTATAGTACCGGCTTGTCAGATGATGACCACAGACTATTAAATACCTATTTTCGATTTATTAAGTCAAAATAGCGAATTAAAATTATAAATTGTGCCCAAGTAGTTCGTTCATCACGGATAATGTTGCCATTTTGAACCCAATTAAGGCCAATTAATTTGTTTGACAATTTAGATAGGATAACAAGACGATAGTGAATTTTCTATCGCGATTGTGACTTTTTCTAGATTAAAGATATTGTGTTTTAGAAAATAGGATCATGTTTGTCTCAACAGGAAACCGTAAGTCAGTTTTAATGTAATTCATCCACTTTATAACTATCTATAAAATTTTACATTTATATTACAATAACATAACCTTACATTGATACATCTTCGTCTCATTATCAACCTGTTGTTAAAGAACTGCTATTCCTACGTGGAAGAGGCAATAATTTGTCATAGCTATTTATATTTAATATAAAATTGTTATTTTACTAGTGGTCATAATATCAAGTTTTGTAAAACACAAGACGCATTACCAACAAGTATTAATATTGTACACAAATGTGCATGATATCCTCATAGACATACAATATACACTTATTTGCATTTATATTCATAAATTATCGCTTGCTTGAAATACAGAATTATATTTGTGAGAAAACTTTGAATCACAGGGAAAATTAACATTTAGTTAATAAATACAAATTATAATCAGAAGTATCATTCGTGCATTGCCCTGCTTAGGTAATAAACTGACATTGCTCTATACTTAGTTCAGTCTAAGCCTATGCCTTAACAATTTAAAAGAAAATGTTCTCATGTCTTTGAACAGACTTGAAGAGAAGGAGTGACCACAGACATGACGTCTGATAGAGTTGTATGGAAGGAGAAGACATATTGCGTCGACCCCAAATAAATTGGGATAAGAGCAGGTTGATGATGATGATGATGATGTTCTCATGTCTTTGAATATTGGTGTGTGATGACGGCTATGAATACTACTAACACTTCTATTGCTTGTGGGTGTTGTAAAGGATTATTAAAATCTTTACAGTGACCTGGGCCAATTCTATATGCTGCCCTCTGGTCACTAAATACATTTCTAAGTAGGTTTGACTCAGGCAAGTGTTCATAAAATTATTGTCAAAACTGTTGCAATGTGTATGATAGAAATTGAATATGTATTGTTTCAACCCTAAGTAATTCGGGATAAGAGCATGACCATCATGATTTTGAAGTCTTTGTAGATGCATTCTGCTTCCATTCCTAAGAGAATACACATCAGTAGATTAGTTGAACTATAGTCAGACTATAATCATGTTATAATTGAATGATATTTTTTTCAACAGGATCAAAATGTGACTTGATCTTGGTTCTTACACACTCAGTTGTGGTCTTATTCTTACAGGAGGCGTGCGTCGTAGTTTCGTGACCGTATATACGTCCTTCACCCGCAGTCGGAGACGTGATCGCGATAACCAATGTCAGGGCCAGCCGTGAAAGGCTTACTGAAGAGCGCTGTCTGGCCTTCAGGCTGGCCGTCTTTTGCGCTAAGGATGAGAGAGGAGAGGAGATGCTAGACAGTCTCAAACGTAACCCTTGGGGTCGCCACTATCGCGCGGCGTTCAATAAACTCCCTACCCGGGCCCCTCTTCATTGAAACCTGATGGGACTGGTGGTGGATTATTTGAAAGGGCGCAGTGCCCTCTACGTAGATCGAATAGTTGTATGAACACTCATGTCGTGCAATGTACACCATCAATTATTTTTCTACTGATCATGTCATTTAAGTTGTTGTCCTTCAGTAAATCAAATTATTACTACTAGTAGTGCTATGGTATAGCCACTATTAATTGGTAAAAGATGAAAACATACATATTGAAACAACTGTTTCACAACTATTGACTGCACAGATGGCGCAGTGGTTAAGCTACAGACCTAACATGTCGGTACCATGGGTTTGATTTCCACACAGGAAAGATCTATGTGCGATTCACAAATTGTTTTTTTTTTATTTGGTTGTAATTTGTGTCCGTAAATAGTGTAATCCCCACAATATAAAGATTATTTCTTTGGGTGTGGCCGTTCTTGGTTGTGTCTCAAAAAATGATTACCATTTTCCATGCATTATATTTAATAAATGCCATAATTTTTTTTTAATGAAACAAATATATTGAATATGCCTAATACAAAACCAACCACATGAGGCTTTGACGTGATTGCACCAAAAAACCCCGGCGCTCAGAACTTTGGTATTAATTGCAGAAACACAGGTCATCACCTGAGTTCATATACGCGCCACTGCATCTAAGCCTCCTCCACTATAGGAGCAAAAGTAATCTACTATACCGCGCTGGTCAGATGGGTGATAAAGTAGTAACGTGTGGATGGTATTGGATTTTATTTTGAGTTCTTTTTTTCTTACATAGATATAGTCCTTAGAACTCTTTTATGACAGCTACAAACAAAATAGGTGAATTGTATTCTTACTTCATCACCTCACAGAAAAACGCACAGGTACTCTACATGCACTCTTTAATATTAATTTTCTTTAAATAACTATATATTAGTATATTCCGTGAATAATACAAACTTCAAATTTTCTACATAGATTCCTCATGAAAAGATGGTATTAGTTAAGATCGATCTTTTGGAAATTTCACCCCTAGCAAGTATAATACGGGATGAATGGTTGTATGTGATTTCGTAATTTTTAACCTCAACTGCACAGATGGTGCGGTGGTCTAAGTAACGACTTTCCATGCTGAAAGACCTAGGTGCGATCCTGCGCAGAACAACTGTTTGTGCGTAAGAATAATTGTTCTGCGTCTGAATGTTATTTGCGTCCGTTAATTGTTTGAGTAATCTCCAGGGACAAGAGTTTATTATTCTTAGTTGGGTGTTATATGAAAAGAATATAATAAGCATGGACTCTTCTACACATGTTCCTGTTTATAAATAAAAGTACTGCGTTTCGGTGTTTGCAATAATTTAATTCTGAAGAGGTTTAAATAGAGGTGAAATATACTATGACAGAAATACGTTTTGAAAGTAAAACATTGAAAATGTTTATGTATTTTTCAAGTTTCAAATTTTTTCATATTGAAAATTAATATTTTTACCACCTTAGTATCCGATGTTTTAGAAGTAGCATAATGTTAACATAACATCCTACTTCTGACACTAAAAGTGTATTAATTTTGCTATACTGATACATAGTCATTATACTCTAAACTTATGGATAAAAAGGAGAAAAATATCTTATGAAGTGTAAACTAATTAACATAATGCATAAAAAAAACCAGGAAATGGTCTGTATGTTACTTACTTGTATTTTACAGCATAAAAGCGACTGCATTCATTAAATAGTTACGTCTGTTTTTAAAATTAATAGGCGGTTATACTATTTAGAGCATTAATATTTTTACAGCTTTTATTTACCAATTGTTTATCAAGTTTTGCGTTCACAATTATCGTCAAATTGTTTGTTTTGCTTGAAGAATGATTAATGCCCTAATCGCCCTAAAACGAGCTTCATTTATAGCTATGCTTACACATTTTTCGAGTTACATAAACAAGGCTTGTAAAATGTTGAATGAGGTGCAAATATTTGAAACGGAATATTGGATTGATATATTCGAAACTTATACGTAAAATATGATGTTTTACATAGTGACAGAAACAGTAAGTACTTCAGTTTGTTGACCACTGCATGCATTTTAATCGGCAGTGCTCACAGTCAACGTGTGGAAGGTTCAGTGTCCCAGGTTGTACCTGGTACTAATAACACAAATAACCACTATTGGATATTGCTACCATTCGCTATAATTGTTTTATACTATTCCAAGTATGTATATAGATAGACTAATGTTCAGTCAAAACAATTTGGCCACAATAAAAACACGGCCATACACCCTTATAAAATATTTCATCATTGATTCTAGCATCTGACATGTACTAACTCTAAAACAAACGGTAAACTGTTTCAGTAGTTATTGTAATAAAAAGAATGGAATTTATGTGGTGATTTTTATATAGCGCCATATAATAAACAATCAGACCTTCTCCATAATGGTAAGGAAATTGACCTACTGTACTACGCTGGTCAGACGTGTTGGTATAGGGGTTTGTTTCGAGTTTTACTTCTCTCGCATAGGTATTATATGCATTATATATAATATTATATATTCCTTAGTCGTCTCTCACCATCACCCACAGGTAAGATAGGAGGTGGTGAAATGTATTCTTACTCAGTCACCACACGGAGAATTTATTTCCTCAAATATGGTTTATACAGGTGTTACATTTAAATTTAGGTACATCATATTCTGCACAGTGGGGTTATAATTAATTAAGCGTCACAATGATTTCAATTGATAAATATATCAATAATAAATAATACCATTGACAATGGTTAGTATCCATATTATTCATGTTACCATCCATGTGGTTTTTATAATGTACTAGCTTTTGCACGCGACTTCGTCCACGCAGAAGTCATCTCTGACGGAGGCAAATAGAAAAAGCAATGCAAGGCGTTGAAGTTTTGTCGCTAGGACAATGCACAACAGCGTGAGAATCTGGGATGTGGTCGCAGCCTTCTGCGAATTAGTTGTCTGGCGGAATTAGGCAATAGGGCGGGTGGGAAAGAAAATACTCTACGGTGACACGCTCTACCGTTGGTGCGTTGGGCGGTACAGGTGTGAGTACCTGTAGTGAGGTTTATAGTGTGAGGGCTTCGAATCGAGATGATACTCGAAAGAGTAACCCACCGGATGCGCCATCGCTAACAAACATTCGGTTGCAGTAGTCCGCCCGCACGGTGTAGAGGTACGCGTACGGCGGGTTATGGGGTCCTGCGTCGATTCGGACATTTTGGGCGGCATGTGTCTATATGACATAGCCGGTCACTAAAGAAAAAAAAATATATTGCCTTTAATATCCTATTTACCGTATGGCGATGGGATAAGAATATAATTATCACCACCCCTTATTTGACCGTTTTGTTTCAACGGCAGAGTTGGTCTCTCCAGCAGAATGTGCTGCAGCCAAGAGGCTGCAGCACATTCTCAGGAAGACCTGAGAAACGTATATGGACGCACTGCTATGTTGCCAAGCGTAGCGATTGCATCTCATCTGTGGGGAAGGATTACGTCGAATAGTGAACGGAATATGTTCTGTTTCTGTTGATTAAAATAGATTAACGTACAAGTGTTAGTGTAGTCTCAGATATTACTTCTCTGTGCAAGAATTACCTGACTATTGGCGAAAATGAAGTTTAAAATGATTTCCATTATTTGTATTGTAGGTTGAAAATATCAGAAATATCAAAACAATTTTCATCCTCCCATTCACACCTGCTGACACATTTTCAAAAAATATATTTTTAGTGAGTCTCATCATTCAGCCTTTTGTAATCCACTGCTATACATAGGCCTCCCTCATATTTCACCATAAAGTGCGGTCTAGTTCTACCCGCATCCAACGATTCCTAGCAACCTTCACCAGGTCGTCGGCCCACCATTGGGCGATCAACACTGCGATGTCCGATACGTGGTCGCCACTCGAGAACCTTTCTTCTCCAATGGTTATCGGTTCGTCGAGCCATGTGGTCTGCCCATTGCCACTACAATGTGCTAATTTCTCTTTTTTTTTTAAATACACCTCCCTGCACTTAGGAAATAATCCTTGTATCGCGGGGGACTTTACAAACATGCAACTAACGCAGACAAATTACACCCAGACTCAGAACAACACTTTATGGATCACACAAAGTATTGTCCTACGTGGGAATCGAACCCACGGCACTGGCACGGAAGGTCGGTATCTTAACCACTACGCCATCTGTGCAGTCGTATTCTTAATTCTTCTTACTATGTCGATTACAACCGTTCTTCTGCGGATTGCCGTATTACGGATTCTCTCTCGCAGAGAAAATCCGAGCACAGTCCGCTCCATAGCATGCTGAGCGACTTTGAGCTTTATTATGAGGTCTACAGTTAAGGACCACATTTCCGTGCCATAAGTCATCCCTGGTAACACACACTGGTCATAGACCTATGTTTCTGTGTTAGTGAGTCTCAAATAAGCATAATGTAAATATTTTGTATGACAATAAATAAATTATTTTTAAGTGTTGTTTTAATTATTTATGCACAATTGTGAATGTATGTAGGTAATACAATATAGCGACCTATTAGATAAATCCTGTTAGTAAATCATATATTATAACTGGTATAGTTATAGGTATTCTACAAAATGAGAGTGACGTCGCTTTGTAGTCGAAGCTTGTATATAAATATACCACAACCACCGACAAACCGACCACGTGAGGGTGACGTGTCGGCGCTTTGTAGTCGAAGCGTGTATGTACCTACCCAAAATGATAACTCATCGGACGAGACATCGAAGTCAAGGAATCTGTAACAAGGGGCCGCTCAAATAGCTGTAAGGGATATAGATATATACGGCATGTGATATTAGGACACACTACCTTTCCGTTGACCCGAATGGTTCCGGAAAGGTGTGATTAAACTGTAATCTCAGCTCATAAGTGTCCTACTGCGGCCCTCGAGCCTTCTCCACATGAAAGGGAAATTGTTAATATTGGGTATTACTTAGAGATTGCCTTCGCTAGTGACGTTGTTTATGAAGTTATTTATGTCTTTTGGTCGTCTCTTACAATGATCCGTAGGAATGGAAAAGGTCAAGTGTCATATTGAAGCTATTCTTTCTCCATCATAACACGAAAATAGCTTATGAAAGAAAAAACAGGGATTGCCCACTTTTTGTACAAGTAAGTAGTAGAATATACTTTACCTATATATTTAAGAAACAAAGCGAGCCCCAACACTATCCCTCAACCTGAGCATTTATATAGTACTCTTTATTGAAAAATTATCACACCTATATATTTGTGCCATAGTAATTTAACATCATATCTAGATGTGTAATTTATCAAAAAAAAAATTATAACCATTAGAAAAAATATAACATTAGGTATAGCAATTTTTATTCATTGAATAGACGTATTTTACCATTAACGCCATCTGTTAAAATACTAAAGAGTTAACATCGCTGTAGCAGAAATACACTCAATACTAGAAGATATCGTAGTTAATCCGTATAATACTAGATGACACTACACATCAAGTTGTAGAATAACACTTAATATAATTTGATAATTAACTTTACGTTCGTTAAATGTTTGTGTAATCTTTAGGGACAAGAATTTATGTATTATTTATAGTTGGGGTGTTATATTAAAAGAATGTTATAATAGTACATTAATGCCATCTGTTAGACAACTAAAGAGTTAACATCGCTGTAGCCGAACTAAACTCTGTACTGGAGGACCTCATAGTTTATCTTTATAATACTAGATGACCGCTAAATCAATTAACGTATAATTTAATTTGATTAATAAAAAAATATCTAAAATGATTTGTCGTATGAATTATTTACCGAAACCCATATCAATCCGATATTCTATATAAAAAATAATACTTAAAAAAACTGTCTTAAAATTTATTACCCGTTAAAAAAACTACGCGAGACTTCACAAGGCTCAACATTTTGCTAGTAATAAACCATATTTTACAAAAATAAACAGTATTTCATTTTTAACGTTTCCATTCAGACCATATATAATCTACATAAACAAAATCCACACTCAGTTAATAATCATTTATGGATCGCACAAATAACTGTTCTGCGAGGGAATCGAACCCATGATATTCCCTATAGGTAATTATTTTACACATAAAATTATACAATATATGGATGGCGTAGGTATTTTTTTTAAATGTTTTTGGCAAACACATTTAGATCTTAAAATATTAAAAAAATATATTGAAAAAATAAGTGTTAAAATTAAAAAAGATTTAACCTAGACGAGAACCGTAGCCGCCTAGAATACACTGCTCGATTTCCCAACTGAGTTATACCTACTTATTTTCAAAACCAATGTCAAAATTTGCCTTCATATTCTAATAGTTTTCAGCCAAAGTAAAATTATATTCTGTTAGCTGAAAATACTGCTATACAATATTTTATGAAAATCGTTTACAAAGATTTTAAATAGATATTAGATACAATTATAGTTTTTACTATTTATTTTGAAGTAGGTAACTAAATAGATATAGACATAGGTAAAAGAGCAGACGGTGTTCCAAAAATACAATATGTCATTACTCCTTCTTTTCCCGTCTGCCTCAAAAGGCAAAGTTGAGGGACATAAGGCAGTTATCATCACTGCAGCAGGTACCTAGTAAACTTGAAACGAAATTATATGCCAACCCGTCTTGAAAGCGTACCAAGTATAAGTAGTCGGCACGTGCCTGCATTAGGTACAATGTCTATGGTACAATGGAAGAATAAAAGGGAAGTTTTAAATGTGTATTTTACTCCTCAAATTGGAGTATTCTTCCCTCATTATTTTGAGAAAGTGGACCACCTGACCTGTACTATAGGTACCTACAAAAGTACGTTTTGGCTTGTTAAATCATTATACTGGAAACCATGTACCTATTATACGACGCAAGCATATATACGCACAGCCTAGTTAAGGATACTACGTATCCTATAACTATTATACTGTACACAACCTACATACATAACTATATATATAACTATTATATATATACATAACTATTATACACAACCTACAATACACAAAGTATTGTTGTAGGATAAGAAATTATATATTTTAAGAAATTAATTTAAAACATTGAAGTACATATTGTTTTTACTTTATATATTTTTTATATTTGATAGCAATTTTAATCAATTACATCCGTAAAAAGGAATGTTCTCAATATTCCTATCTTCACTTGGGACCATATCTATACAGCACACTAACGCAATTTTGGTAAAACCAGGTCCTAGACCTTTGTTTACTATAGAAAGCAATGGTGTCAAAGCTCATCTTATGTTGGTAGTTCGGTAAAATAGAATAAACAAACCACAACTGTCAGTCAAAATCCATTAACACATAAACAAAAACGACAATACATTCTCACAATTACACACATACTCATGAAATATCAAACAATTTTATTGCCAGTCTACATGCCAAATGATATAAGGCCACTTATACGTTTCATCAAAATATAATATGTGAAATAAAACTAATTTAGGGGTTTTTATGGAATGAATAATATTCAGTTTAACTTATTCAATTATTGCAGTCTTGAATATTATTACAGCATTTTTACTGACGCAAATCGAAAATTGAACTATTCATTCATTGAGCAACTCTTTTTGTGTTAACAGCTCTCCCCACAGATTACAAAAGAATATGACATTGACAGTTACAATTGTAACGTAATTGTATGAAGCTGTAACTGACATTTGTCTATGGTAGTTCGGCAAAATAGCCACTGCGTTTATTTTGCTCTATGAGTTCTATGACATAGACCAAACCATAAAATTTTTTTCTGGTTCTGTTCGTCCATTCGGACAGTCAAAGGGGTCAAAGCCCATACAGCCAAGTCTTATTTAATTATTATTCATATTGTTCATCATTTCTTTATATTGGTTGCTTTCCATTTAGTTAACACAGAGGGAGTCTGCGGTACATTGTGAAACACTGCCAAACACTGTGTAAAAGTTTAAATGAAACAGCTAGTTGTCTCAAAATAACACTAGAGTGCATCAATATCGCATAATTCTGGGCGTCGTATACCTAAATGCAAGTTCCTTGACAAAGTCTTGGCTCTATAATTTATAAACATAACCACATTACCAGGGCTCACTTCAATAGTGCAATATTTGCATTTGAACATTTTTATTAAATTTTAATTAGCAGTAAGAGACAAGCTCAATTTAATACATACATACATATCATCACGCCATATCCCTTGCAGGGTAGGCAGAGAGAAACCAAGGTTGAAGTTGACACCAAGGCCTCAGTGAAAGAGAAACGTGATAGAGCAAGTATGAGTGCAGAAGATAGGCTAACTAAAAACTTCGAGGGTAACACTAAACTCTTTTGGAGGGAGGTGAAGAAGTCTCGGGGTGGTTTGTCAGCCTTCAGAATTAATAAAATAAGGTCTAAAGGTGGAGACATTCTTACACAAACACAAGACGTGTTAAGCCGATGGAGTGAATATTTTGGCGATATGTATGCGGATGCTACGGTTGGCGCCGGTGTCGCATGTGGTTTAGTAGATCAACATTCGACAGCGGCGTCCTCCGACGGCATCAGTATGGATGAAGTTGAATGGGCGATAAGAAGTTTGAAAAATGGTAAGGCAGCGGGCATTGATATGGTGTCTGCCGAGATGATCAAGCTTGGTGGCTCCTGTGTCTAGGAGGCGTTCCTGTTGCTCCCCAATTTATGTTGGAGCTCGGGAATGGTTCCCGGGGACTGGAGTAGCGCAGTCATCGTGCCTTTGTTTAAAAACAAGGGTTCACGTTATGACTGCGCAAATTACAGAGCCATAAGCTTCACCAGTTTGGCAGCAAAAGTGTATGGTAAAATTATTGAAAGGAGAATGAGGATGGTGTCCGATGGTTTACTGTGTGAGACACAAGGAGGTTTCAGGAGTGGAAGGGGATGCATGGATCAAGTGTTCTCTCTGCGCAACATTGTGGAGAAGCATCTGGCTCTAGGTCAGAGGGTTTTTTGCAGTTTTGTGGATTTGGAGAGAGCATTTGACACGGTTGTACGAAAGGAACTTTGGGACATTTTACCGGAGTATGGTATTAACGGTAAACTGCTACAGGCTGTGCAGTCCAGTTACATGGGCTGTAGAGCCTGTGTGCGGCTGGATGATGAAATGTCGCCTTGGTTTGACGTCAATATCGGCGTTAAGCAGGGGTGCGTTCTGTCAGCCAGGCTGTTTATCATATATCTGGATAAATGTCTCCAAAGGTTGAACGATAATTTAATTATCTCAAATAATACTACTAGAATATGCCGTAAATAAATTGCGAGGTTAAGTAATGATACTTAATTCAAGCAAAGTAGTACCTATATATCTAAAGTACTCTATGAAAGTAGGTAATTGGTAAGCATCTGTGAAACACCACTTTTTCGAGTGTCGAACAGTGTACGGCTGTGTTCAACATTGTCGTTAATGGAAAGCGCTTTATCGAACACTGCGTTACACTGCGTCACTTTTTGTATTAAATGGAAAGCACACATTGTGTAGCCTTAATAGCAAAGAGTAAAATTATATTAACTGAAAAAGAGTGGCAACTCGATGGTAAAATATGCATGTATGGAAAGTGCTGCTACCTAGAGCTAAGGCGGTGAACTAAAGTTGAAGTAATATACATATATACCTACGTATCTACATATTGTGTGTATGTAATTATATAGGATTTTTCTTTACTATGAAACCTACCCTGAAATATAAAAATAACATATGAGCCGTTAACGAAACGGCAATAGTATAAACTTAATAATGAAAATTGAGATAATTTCCAGAACGAACATTAATAACCGAAAATAGATTATTGACAATAAGTACATACGCTAGGAACAAAAAAAATAACAATTCTCAGTTGTCAAACTTTTGACAATTACAACAAAATGGCAGCTATGTTTGTACAAACAATCTGTAGGCGGCGCGACGATCAGTAAAAATAAGTAATGTTTTAACTGTGCCCCCCCAGCTTAATAGTCATTGTCTGTCAGTAAGTCAAGTCGTTACCATTAATCGGGCGCGAACACAGCCGTACACTGTTCGACACTCAAAAAAGTGGTGTTTGACAGATGCTTACCTACTTTCATAGAGTACTTTAAATATATAGGTACTACTTTGCTTGAATTAAGTATCATTACTTAACCTCGCAAAGTATAATTACTTATTTACGACAAAGTATCATTACTTATTTACGACATATTCTAGTAGTATTATTTGAGATTATTAAATTGAGCTTGTCTCTTACTGCTGATTAAAATTTAATAAGAATGTAGAATGTAAATATTGCATTATTGAAGTGAGCCCTGATAATGTGGTTATGTTTATAAATTATTGAGCCAAGACTTTGTCAAGAAACTTGTATTTAGGTATACGACGCCCAGAATTTTGCGATATTGATGCACTCTAGTGTTATATTGAGACAACTAGCTCTTTCATTTAAACTTTTACACGGTGTTTGGCAGTGTTTCACAATGTACCGCAGACTCCCTCTGTGTTAACTAAATGGAAAGCAACCCTGATCATTTGTGAAGAAAATTGTAACTGGAAGGAATGGACTTGTATTATTCAGGGCCGGCTCTACCTATAGTGCAGAGGGTGCGGTGCACCCGGGCGCCGAGTGTTAAGGGGCGCTTCGAACGTGTTGTAACTATCAACCTATTCCATTTTGTTCACGCATTTTGATACAAGAGGGCGCCAGGAGATTGATTGCACCCAAAGAGTAAAGTTATTAAATTGAAAAAGAGTGGCAACTCGATGATAAAATATGCATGTATGGAAAGTGCTGCCACCCAGAGTTTAGGCCGTGAACTAAAGTTGAAGTAATATATATACATATCTACATGTGCATGTGTAATTACATAGAATTTTCTTTTACTATGAAAACTACCCTGAAATATAAAAAAAACATATCAGCTGATAATTAAACAATAATAATATCAGCCTAACATTGAAACTTGAGATAATTTTCAGAAAAATATCAATAACCGAAAATAGATCGATGACAATAAGTACCTACGCTAGGAACAAAAAATAACAATTCTCAGTTGTCAAACGTTTGACAGGCAGGACAAAATGGCAGCAGTTAAGTTTGTACAACCAATCTGTAGGCGGCGCGACGGTCAGTAAAAATAAGTAATGTTTTAAGTGTGCCCCCCCAGATTGCACCCATAGATAATATACTATAAATTAGAAAATTGCACCCGGGCGCTACATGTGCTAGAGCTGACCCTGGTATTATTGATTAATTGCCAATACGAAAAAGACGAAGCTGTCATTAAATTGTCATCTGTTAGTGTCAAATAGCGATGCGAAAAACGGCTCACTGAAAAGAAAAGAGAGAATAGCTCTTTTGATCAAAAGAACTATATCACTCTTTTAGCTCTTTAGCTCTTTTAGCTCACTTAGTTCATATATATCCTGAGTTCATTTAGCTCATCAAGTGAGCTAGCTCTTATTGAGTTAGCTCATTTCATTTCAACTCGTTCACGGCTCTAACTCTTTTGAATAGTTCAAAATCTGAACTACGCGATCATGAAGCGATAACCTTGATGTCCATGGGCATGTAAATTTTGAATGGTGATCACAGGATTAGATATAAAATATATTTATATGTACTGAGTACGGCCGCAGTGATCGTGTTTAGTTTTACCGTCTACGGCTCAGTCGGCTCGCAATGCATATCGGAACCTGCTCAATACTTTTTCTGTTCGGCGGTGATCGGCATAGATCGGGAGCTTTCGGTCGTCGACTGCTCGCACGACACGACGACGCGAGTAAAAGAGGCGATTGAGCCGTTGAACTATTAATTGAGCTACTGAGCTAGATTGAAATCAAAGAGCTAGTTCATTTGTATCTCTCATTCAGGAGCTACCCAAGTCTACTCTTTAGTTCATTTAGCTCATATATATATCTTGAGTTCATTTAGCTCATCAAAAGAGCTAGCTCTTTTATTGAGTTAGCTCATTTCATTTCAACTCGTTCACGGCTCTAACTCTTTTGAATAGTTCAAACTCTGAACTACACGATCATTAAGCGATAAGCTTGATATGCATGAGCATGTAAATTTTGATTGGTGATCACAGGATTAGATATAAAATATATTTATATAAAAAAATAAATAAAATTGAAAGGTCTGTTTGTAATTGAAATAGTTAAAAACAGCTTTTCACTAAATACATATGGGCTGACAGAATCGACTGCGTCCAGTGACAGCTTACACTGATAACTATTATTATTATTGAATATTGTTATTTAAAGATGAATATTAATTTTTTAAATATAACTTTTTATTTTCAAACATTTTTCTTTGTTGAACATATAACGTTTAGGCTCGCAATAGTCACAATGCATATCGGTGCTCAATACTTTTACTGTTCGGCGGTGATCGGCATATATCGGGCACTTTCGGTCGCCGACTGCTCACAGTCACACGACATGAAGACGCGAGTAAAAGAGCCGATTGAGCCGTTGAACTGTTAACTGAGCTACTGAGCTAATAGTGAGCTAGATTGAGATCAAAGAGCTATATAGTTCATTTGTATCTCTCATTCAGGAGCTACCCAAGTCTAGTGTCAAATCAAGGCATCGTTTTTGAGGTTACTTTGGCGTAAAATTATCTTAAATGGCTCTTTTAATAAGAGTAAAAGCATTTATTCCAAAAGAAATAATCAAGAGATGTTACAATAAAATAGTTATTACTGACGACGGCTCTACAATAGTTGCGCTTCATAAAGATCAAGAATTTCCATACGAATTCTCAAGACCACTTCCAGAGGAAACTAAAGATGATACTTCAATTCTAAGAATGAATGATAAACAAGAAGTGTATAGAGTATTTAAAGATATGAAACCAGAATTCGCAAGAAAACAATTGGCTTCTCTTACACTTACAACAGAGCATAGATGGTTCCCCAGATCACGGGATAAGAGGGCTAAAAATACAGAAATGAATCGCCCCTATTTGTAAGCCGATCCTATAGTTAACCCTACTTAGTATCTAAATAAACTTAAATAAGTGAAATGTCATATTATTTTTTATTACTAATATTCCTTCAGCTAATTTTAAAATCCCATGGGAAAGTAAGATGCATTGTATTCATAGCCCATCACCACCCAGATAATGAGCAGCAGCACTCTATTAAAAAGCTTATAATTGCTGTGTCAATTGTGGCATTAGCTTGGCCTTCGGGAGGCCTATGACCAAGAGTTGATGTCAGTAGGTGGTTAGAGGGAAGGTGGAAGTCACTGCAAGAGAATAAAAATTCTACTGGAACAAGGCAGCATGGAGCATGTGAACCATTACAATAATAATTTATGTATTAACAATCATTAGCGTCCAAATGGTACATTCTAATATATCATTATTATGTATATAGTGAAACAAGTATGGTACAATGGTACCAAAAAACTAAAGAAAAAACTATCTATGCAGGCAGGCACTATAATGATAGTGCCTGCCTGCATAGATAGTGGAGTAGTCTAACTGCCGACTTCTTGGATCATGGTCCCCGTGCAGGGAAATTCTTTGTGCAATTTTCAAATAATTGTTCTGACTGTGTGTAAATTTTGTCCATTAATTGCATATGTGTAAAAGTCCCTACAACACAAGTTTTAATTTCTTAGTGCAATGTGTTGTCGGATAAAAAAATATATAAATGCCAAACATTTTAAAGTTGAGATTAAAGATCAAATTATTATATTAGCAAATATAATTTCTTCGCCCTATTATCCATATAAAAATCATGGCTTAGTTGTACATAAAATTACATCTATAGTTATATTGTAAAGAGAGAGGCCAAATTTTGTAAGTTTTTTTTTATTGCTCTTGGTGGCACACTAGCAGGCAGCACACCTGATCGTAAGTGTTACTGCAACTTATGGACCTTTGCAATATCAGAGGTATAGCTAGGCCCCTGGCAACCAATAATCCTAAACCCACCCAGAAAGTTGGATTTCGGAAAAGTTTGGAAAAGTTCTTTCATCATTTGATAGGTATATTATTCTTGGTAGACATAGGTTATATATAAGGTACTAGAGGTACCTAATATACAAATTAGGGTATAATTCGCGTCTTGACAATTCTAGGAGTGTACACAGCCTGATTGGAACAAATATACAAAAACAATGTACTGCTAAATTGTTCCTCTTGAAAAGTTTTTTAAAAAGAGTTCACGACAGCATATATTTCTTTTTTAAGATTCATTCCCGTGCATCGTGGCCGCGCGCATTTAAACGCTTACGACTACACACGCGGCTCATGCGACAATAACCAATGTATGGCGCAGCTTAAGTCATTTGTCGCTTACGACTGTCGCGAACATCGGCAATGGCGCCATACATTTTCATACTTTGACTATTGTCGCATTGGCCGAGGGGAACAGTCGTAAGCGCGGCCGCGATGCAAGGAAACGAACTCACAGCAAACTTATGTTTGCTGTGAGTTATCTGTATAACGATAAAAACCTTTAAAATTTTGGTAAAACAAGTCTAATTAAATAAAATCACTTATTATTAAATTAAAAATATTTTTGGAAATTATAGCGAAATAAAAACTTACGCACGATAAAACACGGCTTATGGTGTGATAAGCGGAAGGCGAGGAAGAGTTTAACGAAGTCACCCAAACGAGCAGACATCGTAACCTATTCTTGACGTTGAATAACAAAATGGCTTGAGTTAAAAAAATAAATCGAAGCGAAACTAGATCCAATACTTTTACCTGACATTTTAATGTTCCACTCTTACTAATAAAAGTGCAAATAGGTACCTAAAACAGCTCTTTAACGCACGTATTATTTAAAAATATTCCCATCTTCTACGTACACGAAGTCACAAGTTAAAGTTAGCGTTAGCCTAATGGTGGCACCACACTTCGCTATGTGTTATTCGTTATGCGCATTATTCGCCGCATGCGACGAAGTGTGGAGGTCTCATTCGTCTATATTTGCTTTACGCGCACACATAACGCATAAGCACGAATAGCAAATACGCGTATCCATCCACTTGTCGGTTTTTGCACACTTCAAAGGACACAAATAAGCCGAATATGTGTGTCGAGTGCCCACACTTCGTTCATTCATTCATGTTGTCATTCATTCCATGTGTCGGCGTGCCAAATATTGGGCATGATGGCACGAACCACGAAGTGTGGAGTAGCATGTTCGTCATAAAGTGTTTGTCAAATGTTTGGGCAAATAAATAGTAGCCGCATAACGAATAACGCATAGCGAAGTGTGGTGCCACCATAAAGTAACTATTCCTCGCGAAGTCGCGGGCAGACGCTAGTAAAAAAAAAAATTAGGAATGAAATTCCCGCATTGAGTTCAGCTTTCCACCATAGCTTTTATCAATTTTATTGTCATATACCTTACATAGATTATTATAGGAAGTTTGAATGTTGTGCCGGTGATGGAAAAGTTAAGAAGTGAACGGTTGACATGGTATGCGTGATAAGACTGGATGAAAGTAATGTTATGAGAAAGTTTTAAGTATGTACGGCTTTAGGGGTGAAGGTAGATCAAAGAAAAGATGAATAGACTGCGTGAGGTATGGCATGGATAGACAGGGAGTAACTGCAGAGATGACGTCTGATAGGACTATGGAAGAAGATGACATATTGAGTCCACCTCAAGTAATTGGGATAAGAGCAGGATGATGATGATGACCTTATTATTAAGTCTCAGAACGTTTAGAATTTGAATTAAACAACTTTATTATCAGTAAATAATTTATATATAGGGATACTTATTCATTTCACAAACTTAATAAATTAATATGGCTGTCTATGACATTGTATATACTACACTCGCACAATAACTTGAAAAATCGCATGAATTACGATTACCGCTGAACTGCTTTCACTAGGGAACATTATTGTATATATTATACATACTGTAATTATGTCACCAGCCTCAGAGGTCCACCATGAAATTCGAAACACTAATTCGATAATGGATTGTTGCTTTGTTTCCATAACAGCTTCCAAAAATCTCTCGTATTCGACTATCATATCTACGCTTGCTTTTTAAACACGATGAACGGCGCTAATTGGAACAATTAACTATGCACTCGTAACAACTGAAATGATTTAGCAGTAGGTTTTTAAGAAAAACATATTTTTCATATCCGAAAAGTTCAATTTCTAATTTCATAGTAGACCTACTGCTCCCATATTATTATGGACGAGTTATAACTATTATTCTAAACAACTTTTAAAATCTATGTTTAAGATTCATGTAACACGTTATTCTATTATAGATTTACAATATATGAATAAAGTTATATAGCAGCAAATTAATGCCCATATCTATACTTACAATATAATGCCTCTACTAAATATTATAAACTTGCAAGGCTTAGCCACAATGATAAGTTGATAATAAATGGTTTATATTACTAAACTGCTACTAATAGAATCTCTAGCTATAATAAATCCTCTTTTATAAAACAAATTATTTTTCCTTCACATTCAATATCACATTGTTTGTTTCCTTTGGTGCTCCTTTATATCTAAAAACTGCACTTGACTAGCTCAACATCAATCACATACAACGTCTAAAAAAATAAAAACAATCCATAAAAATAAATATGTATCATTCTTAAGAAAAAAATATAATTTATGTACTTCTAAAAATAAAAAATACGTTACAAAAATAGGTCTTCTGAATGTGATGAGAATAAAAATAGAATTTAATTGTGACACAAATGTGCAGCCAGATGTCACATGTAGTACTTGGCAAGTAGTGCGAGGCCTCTAACAATGTGTGACCATCGCGTGTGACATCTGCCCCCTGGCTGCGAGCCGCGACTCTTAAGGCAATGACATATATGCTAAGCTAAATAACGTTACTACGACTCATCACTCAACGTGCCATTATTGCCAGTCTTGAAAGAAAAACTTAACGTTAATTTATGTATATTAAATTTTCAACATTATTGCATTCAAAATAATGTCATTTTATGACCACAAGGCTAGGCATTGTACTATAAAGTCCATTGCTTATCAATGATTTAAAAATTACGCACTAATTTTATTTTACAGAAGCATTTAACATTTCACAAACTGGACATGAAACTTCTTAATCTATAGTTACCATCTATGGAAAAAAATATATTTTTATTCAAAAACAACAGCCATTCTTACCTATCAATACAAAACAAAATGGCACTCGAGAATTTTAAGTCAAAAAATATCATATTAATCACTGAAGTATTAAATTGTAAAGTATATTTTACGCTCTTGCATCATGCAAACAAAAGCTATACTCAATACATACAAACAAATGATGAACCCCTGATATCCCTGATGGCCGTCGAAATCGTATTCACTGTCCTCTACAACTCATACCGACGACACGGTCTGGAAAACAGCCGAACGAATATTTACACTAGTTCGGATTCCTTTGTTAGCGTTTCCTCGACCCAATTTGCTTTAGTTTGGCTCCAGAATTACACGTACACTAGTCCAATAGATACATACAATTAATTTTCAAATGACCTGTTTGCGCAAAATTAGAGCGATCGTTCGAAGAGCGTACTTTAGAATTTAATACAACAACGTACGTATTGTTTAAGCTAGTGTATAAACTCTTTAAAAGAAGAGCTGTGTAATAAAAACGTTTAATAAAATATGCGAATATGTAATCTAAATCATTAAATTGGTACATAGGAATTACATAATTGTGTACATTGGTGTTGCCCAGATGCAAGACTCTTGCGAGTCTCGCAAGTCTTGTAACTCTCGCTGTTAGAATAACACAGAATCACTTGATACAAATGAAAAATCCACATAGAAATAAAAATCCAACTAAATTAATTAAATTCCCTTCATCTAGTGGCACTAACAATAATTGGGTACATACCACTTAACGGGAGTGGAGCTTTAATCACACCTATCTATTATGAGACTGCTTAAAATAACATCAAATTATTGCCCCGTGCACCTACTGGTATTAAGAATACAAAATGTTGACAATGCTTACTTTGCCAAAGGAATCGTAAAATGCTGTCTATGGGAGCACTGGAAGACTCTTGCAGCGAGTCTTGGTCTTGCATTTGGGCGATACTAGTGTACGTACTCTGTAACTTTATTATATTCTCAATAATAAAAAGCTAATCTACGGATTCTAAATCATTTTTAATAGGTCTACATAAAAAGAGAGATCGTCGACGACGACTTTTTACCGCGATTAGTTAAAAATCGCATGTATGCTATAAATTTAGCCATTTGTTGCATTATAAGCTTTTGAGATTCATAGTTAATAACGTGCCACTATTTCGGAAGGTTAAAGAATTGCGAAACCGTCAAATTTATGCTATCATGCGTACAGATATGACTATAATTGCTATTCAAAATCGTCCCGTATTACCAGACAGGCATCTCCCAGAAATGTGAGCAAAGCAACCAAGTTACACCACACCTAAATTGGATACAAATTATTGTTTATGGCTACATTGATGATGCATGCAAAATTACTCAAGCACAATCGTGGTTACGTGTGCCAGTCTTACAGCCGGCGGTAGCTTATTGCAACAGAATGGATTCGCAGCCAAAAGTCACCGTGGACGAATTATCTTAGTTACTGATTTGATAAAAATAATTATAATATCAAATAACATTATGAACCTAGCAAATATATCCTATCCTTTATATTACATAATATATAACTTTAAATTCAAAATGTTATAATGTACTGTATAAAATATATCTATTTAATAACTTACTAACAATAAATAGAAATTATTTAAAAGATTTTGTAAACAAGTATCTGCGCCATTTATTTGGACAATACACAGGTGTAAATTTGATACGTAAAACCATGTCCGATATGAACGCCAGTAAATTTGTAACGATCATAGAATAAAAAATTTAATCTAGTTTTTTGTTGTAAATAATGACAACTGCGTCCCTCACACTCTCTCCTATGTTGTAATCAGGTATGGCATAGAAACCTGAATTTTATCATCATAGAGCATTTGAATCGTATTTTAAAACGGTAAAATTCAAACGCAGATTTTAATCATGGTAACCTCGGTCGAGGCTTCGTACACGGTAGCGTCGAGGAACTAAGGTTTCTGTTGAGGGAGAGAGCAGCAGGTTTTGTGAAGTGTAACGTCAGCGGATCCGGTTGAGGCGGAGCTCCCTCTCTAGCTGTTGCAATTGCCGAATGAAGCCCTCATTAGGATGGATATCACGACGGGAACGGACTGTTCCTAGAGCTTCTGCTAAGGACATGCCTCGCTTAATCATAAGAAATGCTAGAGCACACGTAGCTGAACGAGATACGCCCATCATACAGTGCACCAATACACGACCTGAAAAATAATTTTATAAATTCTTCACGTCTTTTAACCCGAAGAGGTCTAGTTGCTAGAATTCTATAGGATTCATTTACATCTCGTAATGCATCGATTCAATTTTTCATGTGGTGACGGAGTTAGAATACAATTCACCACCCCTTATCTTAGCCGTAGGTGATCGTAAGAGATGACTAAGGGATATAAAACGCATATAACATCTATGCAAGAGAAGGAAAACTCGAAACTAAACCCTATACCAATACGTCTGACCAGCGTGGTGTAGTAGGTCAATTTCCCTCCCATTATGGAGGAGGCCCGAACCCAACAGCGGGACATATATGAGCTGAGATGAATGCATCGATAAGTTCTAGAATATTTTTTTATATTTTATTTTTATATTAATTCATGCTTTGGAGTAAATTATTGCAACTGTGAAAAATAGAGTATACTTGAAGTATACTCTATTATTTAGCGGACGTATTATTTAGCGTTTTGCTTTTTATTTAATATGCGTCCATAATTTTGTCATAAGTAACATAATATTAATTTTACAATTTTCTGGAATGTTTTCCTAATAAACACTTCGCAAATCTGCATTTAAACCTCAGTCAAAATTATTCTGTCGACTTTTCATTATAGGTGGAATATGGAAACCACGTAGTGTCTACCACTTATAAGAATACTAGAAAAAACTAAAAAGAAACTAGGCTATTGACTTCTAGCAACATTTTAATGCTTTCTGAAGAACTTGTTTCCAACTAATTAGGTTTTACGTTGCACACTCACCCACGGGTAAGATATGGGGTGGTGAATAGTATTCATACTCCGTCACCACACGCAGCATTTTGTTTAGATCGATCAAAATTACACACAATTAAAAATTGCAAAGATTCATATCGATATTACTATTAGAAGCAGGCTGAAATCGAACTGCTGGATTTTAATACTTCTTAACCTAATCCTAAGATTAGGATTAAAAATACAATTTACAACTTACCAAACTTATGTCGTAAAAATCGATTAAAAGATATGATATGCCTATAAAATCTATGCGAACGAAAATTCGAAATATAGCCCCATAGCAATCCCTCTGAGTTACTATACTATAGGTAAATTTCCTTTCTATTTAGGAAGATGTTCAAGCTCAGCAATGGTATGTAGTTATACGAACATAGATGCTGATGATGCTGACTAAATTAGGAAACATGTAAAGTAGCTCAATATTCACATTTTAACCCCCTTCCCCCATCGGTGAACATCTGTAGTATGCGGCCAAGACCTAACTTTGACCAAGCGTAGATTTTTTGAAGACCACCCCCTCAGTAAATAATCATCAGTCACGTATTATGGCCGCGTTCCCTTTGTTATATTACAAGCGAATCTTAATATAAAGCATATAAAATAAGTCCAAAAACTGACGGTACAACTACAAAATATTCAATTAGGACATTCCACTTTTTCGGCGGATTAAACTATTAAAATATTTTTTTTTATTGCTTATGCAAACGTGCAAGCAGCACACCTGATGGTAAGTGTCACTGCCGCCCATGGACCTTTGCTATAACTAGGCCGCTGCCTACCATTACAACCCCCTAAACCCACCCAGTTGGGCTTCCAGCAAAAAAATTTATAATATTTGTAATAGTGCAGTCTTAGGTCAGTATGCGACCGAATATTTTGTTATTGTCAGGGGATTTTCATGCTATTAATTAAATATATGACAAACTACACTAAAATCGCTTACTAATATAACCACATACCTCCACTTGAAATTCCTTCATCAATGAAGTTGGCAGCTATATGAAAGTATCTCGATATATCGGTCGATGGCATGTCCATGAGCTGGAAACCTTTGTAGCGTAGTCCAGGGCAATCTCGGTAATACAAGTGGTCTGTATCAACCTGTGTATACCGTTTGCCTTCAGCCGTGTTGAGGACATAATTAATACCCATGCGCCTTAGGAACTGTTTATCTTTAGCTGCAACTCTAAACAAAAGACGCATTTATAAGTCATTGTAAAAATTTTGTATTATTAAAATCATCATATTTTAACAATGCGTAAGTAAAAGCAGATAGGTAGATTCATACACATTATTGTTTGAGTCCTGTGACGCTTAACTGAAAGCTTAAATTGAATTCCATAACTAATTAGCTAGTTAATTGGGATTGTGTCTACATCAGTCAATAAAATACTATAAATACGGAAATATTCTGACTATACAGATTAATTAGTGATCTCCAATATATCAAACAACGGATTCGATTCCCACGCAGAATTATTTGTGCTATATATAAATAGTCATTCTCAAGCTGGATATAATTTGTGTCCTATAATGGAGGTGATAGGCTCGAGTTGCGAAGAATCAGGTTGCTATAAATTTACATGGTGATCTTGATATGAAACCCTAGTCTGTTGTATTTCAATCATCCCAATAAATAAACTGGTTATTAACTGCTAACCTTTACCTAAATGATATATAGATTATTAAGGACCTAATAGATATAGGGTTCTGCAAGGAGGATGTTGAGAAAACAAACTGATCTTTTTTTGGGTGGCAGACTATGGTATAGGTACGTCCGTGGCAAAAACAAAACAAAAACTAACTGGCTAGCTATATTTCAATCATTACAATTAAAATAATATTACTTACGCATCTCCCACATATAGTCCAGGATACACTTCATTAACATCCGGTGTCGAGCTATATGTGATATCGGCGAATGGTCGAGAACGGAACGACGACAACGAACTCAGCACAGAGGACGGCGCTCCGAAATTCTGCGTGTGGAATTTACGCGTTATATATTTACACAGCGATTGACCCATATTATAAAGTTTATTAATATATTATACAGACAGTTAGTTTAAGAGAGACTGGACGACTTATGTATCATACATAGCAGTCTGATGCCATCACAAATATTGATAAACAACGTCAAGCTAATGTCAATATAAGATAAGAATGGAAACATAATTTGTACCTTAGATAGGTACATAGTTTAGTATCGTTGGTAGCTTTAATTATTGTAAATCAACATAAAATTCCAATTACTGTTTTAGGAAGATGATTATTAGATCATTTTTTGTGTTAGCCGCTTAGCTTTTAGCTGTTAGCCGCAGATAGCTTTCACAGCTTAACTCGTCCACCCAGACTACGGATGAGCGCTGAGGGCTCTCACCCCTGATAATTAGGTCGTCTTTGTAAAGGAATTTAAGCACATATTAACGTTCTAAATAGTATATAAATATAAAGACTCCAAGGCACACTTTATATAAGGTATTCAACATATGTATGTAATAACTTTCCATATTTAATTAATCTTCATATTTGAAGATGGGACTAAATTTGCATGTTTCTTTTTATAATTTTAGAGCAATGAATAATTGTATACCGGTAACAATACTGTTATAATACTTACCAGTATTAGCATTGCCATAAGTACAAACTTATGGAAATGCCATTTAAATAAAAAATAAAAACATTTAAATTTACTGAAATTTTAGCATTTAATATGCTTAATTTATAAAATTTATAATATCCCGCTTGCGACATCAATTTTTCATTTCGTAAATAAAAACATTTTTGAAGTTATACTTCTTTTGGCGCGTTAGGGAAAAATGATGACAGTAAATTTTTACGATGCGCGCGCACACCTTTCCGAAATACCGACACCCTCTAGTTATAGTTAACATTTTAGTTTTTTTAACTAGTTAATGCGTTATAATAAAACTTAAATACCTTTTCTATTGCTAGTGTCGTTTTTTCTACAAACGTAGAATAAGGCGAAAGATAAAATTTTTGAAAAGATTTTTATCTTGTTATGCCAAAGAAGTATAACTCCTAACGGGTATACATAAGTACACACACACTTTTTTTTTAATGTTTGTATAATCCAAAGGAGCGCGCCTCACATGCGTTTATTTTTTTTATAAAATATTTTCACAACAAACACATAATGCATAAAAATAACGCGTAAAAGCAGAAGACATATCTTATTATGAATATGAGAAAAAGAAACGAGAAAATTTTAGAGAATTCAATCGAAACAAAACTATTTGTCGATTTTTATTTTTAACAAACTTCTTTAATGGTGAGGTTGACCTCTATTGTGATGACACAAACACGCGGAAGACGATACAAATATTTTTTTAGAATACTTTTATCGGCTTAAAAGAATTTTATATTTTCTCATACAATAATCAGGTACTTAGTAAATAGCTCATTGTATTGGCAAATTCTGGCATAGGAGTACGTCGGGTTTAAATTACACCACGCTGTGCGTCGTGAGGCGTGCAAAGTCCGTCAAGAGTCTTCATAACTAGTTTTTTATTTGCAGGTTAAATTAAAGCAATGCATGCAAGATTATGTTTATGCTAATATAAATGAACTTCAATGAAATTTTAAATATATTTACTGATATGCTAAGTTGGTATGGTACATGTAGGTATAATATCACACAATGCAGACAAAATAATATAATTTCATTGAAATCACAATACCACTATATAATATTATATATCCTTTGTGTAGTTGACAAAAAACTTGGAGTCAACTGTGTGGTTCATACAGGGGTCACACAAAGATATACCAATGATAAATACCATTATGGTCCTTAGGTAGGATCCTACACTCTGTTCTTTTGCTGCGCAGTATGAATGGGTTCTTGGAAATAGTGAGTACTGCCAATAATGGAACACAAGTTATTATGATGATAATAAAGCAATCAATCAAGTACAATGGGCAAGCATACATGTGAACAAACAAAAGCAATAATTTCATTATTTCTATGAGAGTTTAATAAATGAAAATATATAAAAAAGGTGAAAAGCTCATATTTTGTTAAAAAAAAACCTAAAACTTAAAATACATTTTTAGCAAAATAAAAGAGAACATTCTTTTCTTTATACATTCTCCTCTTTATTGCTAATAAATGTAACAGGCTTTTATCATGAGATTAGTTTTAAATTCTTAAGTATATTTAACAAAGTAATGGGTTCTTTTTTGCATTATGTAATGTTGAAAGACCTATTTCAGTTGTTATTATCAATATTATTAATATTGTATTTTAATTTATAAGGCTTTTATATAGTAGATGAATTTTACCATGCTTTCACATAATCATTGTGAAGCATATAAGTAGTTGTGATATCCCTAATTGATCGGTTTCTACTCTTTATGGTCCTCTATTTGGTACCCACAGGTAATTGTGAAAAAAATTGATTGGCCATCCAAGTGCAATGGCCTTGTTGAATTTAGTAACACTTTATAGCTTTTCACTTTTGGAGTCATTTCATTTGACAACCATATTAATGGGGTAGAAAAGGATAATGTAATCCACCATCTTGGAATGGAGACCATGTTGAAATTATTATAATATATTACCAAAATTAAAGATGTATGTAAAATTTTAGCTAAATTGGATATGAGGAAATGGTTCAAGTTTAAAGTGCATGATTTGATTACAGACAGTAATAGAGATACCAGGACAGGTGAAACTAAATAAAAGCTTCTAAAGCTACTTTTAATGATGTGTTTCACTATTAGAATGTTATGAATACTCTACAGCAACCATGCTTATAGAAGAACTAAATTATAAAGCATTAATATACTTAAAAGTTTTATGGCACTAATTATCAACCATATTGAAAATAAGAAGAACAGTAAATGAATTATAAAATTGAAAAGGCGATTACAACAGATAAAATGGCACACATATTGTTGGCAAATCAAATCTGTCCATGTGCATGTAGAAACTTCAATTTATTAATGAATAAGAACCATAGATGAAAGAACAACACTGCAGTTATTCCTTTGCCTATTCTATAATTTAATTAAGAATTAAAAGAAAACCATATCAGAGATAATTTTTTTATAACAAATTAATTTGTTAAACAAGTTATAAATAAATTCTATCACTACAAAAATTTAGTGTGTTTCTAAATGCCTACCGCGGGCTATGTGTATCTAAATATAAAATGATATTTCAAGCCATTGACACCATAATTTCATTTTACTCTATTTTAAATGCTTTATTTTCATTCTATTTTTTATTATTTTTATTCTATTGGTAGTGGTATTCTACATATCTATTGTAATGTGAATCTCAGTTACCTACTTGTGAATGTTAAGTAGTAAATTTTGAGGCACTTTCAAATATATATCATTTACTTGATCTAACTGTCATTACTACATTACAATTATTATTAACTAAATAATATTTGAGTAATAAATAAAATGTGTAAAGAATTGATAGGCCAAACTAAATTTACAACAGTTTAATTGATTTTTACATTTCGCCATTATTAAAAATTAAACTTTCAATTAATAGAACTTTGATGTTATTGTTTATAATACTACTACAATTTCTTTTGATGTTAAATCAAAAAGTAAAACATTACTTTTTTATTAAAATAAGGTAAAAAATGAAATTACATAGAAAAATAATGATTATTCCAATACAAATAGTCTATTTTCTTTATTAAGAATTGTGATTATAAATATAATTAAAATGTTACTGCCAATGTCAAGTGTTTATTACGACGCTAATATGAAATACAGCAACACGCTCACTTCAATTTACTATGATTAAAATAAGCATAAATTAATGATAGCTCAAAACCAAAAAAATATTTTAACCATTCATTAGAATTTTATTATAATAAAAATTACGTTTAGACCTTAATAAAATTACATACATCACAATATGAAACTTGTCTGCGGGATAATCGAGGATATAAGAGCTGCGGAAAAAATATTTGTGTTTAATTTCATGAAAGATCTATATTAATAAGAAAATATAATAAATACAAGTAATTTGGGTCACGAGATAGAACTCAAGTATGGAAATTGGTATGTTTAAATTAAAATTAAGATAGCCTTACAAAGATATTCAGAAGAGCGTCAATAAGAAAGCTGATATCTTTTCGTTACGTAGGTATGAATCTATGTGACCTTGAATCTGTGACTAATAATTGTATAAAAATAGATCTGCGTAATTTTCTATTTTCGACTCTATGAAAATGAATACTAATTTGATTTAATTAAATTATAAATATAGCCGAGTTAGACATAAAAACCAGCTCATTAATATAACATTAGAATCTTTTAAATTATAATTCAAAATAAATCTACTTACAGTATCCCTGTAACTCATAATGATATCTCCTTATCAATTGATGTAACTTGTATATTACAAAATTTTATGAGCAAAATATCTATTTTGTAAATAATGTGTACAGCAAAAAACAATGAACATTGAACACAGCAATCCCAAATCAACGAAATGTATTATCTGTCAAAGCTGTCATTTCTAGTGTTGCCAACAAGACCAATGAAGAATATGCTAAAATGATGTTAAAATCAGTGTATTAACAGTTCGCCTATAGAGATTTTGTATGAGATTTTTAATTCCACCCTGTTGCGTTAGATGGCGCCAATATTAAGCTTTGTTATGATAAAAATAATATAAAATTAATTTATATTATATGAGCTTATTTGTATATGAGTAAAACATTCATTTTACCTCTTTTTATTTTTATGAATCACATGTTAATTTTTATACATTTTATTGTATTTTACGTAAAAAGAAACGTGCTGCCGCCATGGCAGCCATTTAAAAAAATACTAACTACTAGAAGGATCTAATGTTTTCATCTTGCTTATGAAGATCCAAAAATGAGAGCAATTCCGCTTTTTGTAAAGTATGTTATAACAGTTGTTTTATGACTTTCTGTTTTTAAATAACATGTAAACTCAATGAAACATAAAAAAATGTGATTATTCTGGACAGTCGTCGGTAAGAGACTCTTTTTACTTATGTTGCTCTAAAAATACTTGTAATGTAGTTAGTAAACAATTCACATCTGTATGTAACATAAGACAAACGTCTATAACTGAAGAGGTAAAAAAAGCTGAAATTAAAATATGTATGTTTCTGGCAAAACATAATTTATCATTTAGAGTTATGGATCATTTGAACGAGTTACTTGAAAAATGTTTGCATGATTCAGTAATTGCAAGATCATTTTTATGTAAATGCACTAAAGCTGCTGCATTGACATATAATGTTCTCAAACCTGAAGTTGGAAAAGAATTGCATGCTGAATTGGCTTCTTGTTTAATACATATATTTAAACAAAAAGTTAATTCAACATGCAGTGTGTGCCAGAAAACCTTGTTTCTTCAGTTGTCATTGATGAAAGTACAGATATCCACCACATTTCAAAAATCACGAAGGCAGATGGAATTAATTGTACCCACACTCCCCAAGTACATTATTTCGCAAAAGCTATGATGATTTTATCTATGATTATACATGTACATCTTGTGAGCGCATATTTTTTCAAATGAACAATATAAAAAATGAAGTGCGAAAAAAATTTAAAAATGAACATGTTGCTGCAATTCTACATGTCAAACAAGCAGTTAAAGAACAGTCTGGATCCATAAATTTTACGCCATCAAAAAATATGGTTAAGATAGTTCAAAACTCTATAGTTTTATATAAAAATGTGGATAGAACTTAGAATTTTTTTTATTTGAAAATATTGAGTTGCGTTTTTCTCTAGTACACATTAAAACTTATCTATTAGCAGAATTTTAACATTTATTTCAATAATATCAGATTTTTAGCAGAAATTAAATGAGTAGCTAGCATAATGATTAATTTAAATCTGGCCACACTGTACGTGAGTTTGACATTATTCTATGCCTAAGCTTATATTAGTCTGTGGTTATTCTGTTCTGTTTATTTATTGTATATTTTTTGTTATCACCGACGACTATTTTTTGTTTCCTAGATACCGATCGACGCTTGTTTTACTAACCTGACCCATGGGTAATACCCACGGAGACCAGTGATATAATTAAATTGTTGTATGTAGTTAAATGTTGTATTATAATAAAAGAAAGCACTATAATAAGGTAAACTGTTGTTTTATTTGTTTTTCTTTAAGAGTCTTTTAATAATCTTCAGTTGTGAAATCAATTCTATAAATATTTTACTTCTGAAAATTACTTAGAAAATTTATATTAATTTTAATGAATAATTGAATACTCCCTAGCCCAGGAGGCCGCTCTCCATTTACACCACTTATCGACAGATGGCGTCTTTACCTGAGCTTTGCTGTTGCCTCTATACCTATATATTTAAAATACTCTATGGTTAAAATTATGCCAAAATTATGCCAAGTGCTTTTTAAAAATGCTAAAAAAATGTGCTAAGATTTTTTCTTAATTTTTTCTGCTAACACAATTTTAAACGTGGGTGACTGGATCGGGGAATTAGTCCGTTACCCGCCGAGAGGATGACCGCGTGAGGAAAGACTGACGTCCTCCCCGAGGGGGGGCCGTCGGTCAAGAAGAGGATACTCCTCAGAGGGTATTCCGTCGGGCCGGCCACTGACGTCAAGTCACTTTGCTCCGGTGGTCGGCCCAACAACGAAGGCAACGTGTCATGGGTGGGTTACGGGTGTGCGTGCTTACGCGCCTCTGTCGCCCCGGACGGAGTGGTGTGAGGAGTGCGAAATACACAATTTAAAAAAAATCGATTTTGGTGAAAAATATATCAACCGCCAGATACTGAGCAATCAATGAGTTGAGCAGTGCAATAACTTGGTGGTAACTGACTGGTAGGTGCATATTGTACAATACACGTTCACACCTATGGGCAGCGAGCAGGCAGTGCGAATGAAGCCATGTGTATTGATTCGGTGGTAATAACCACGGAGCAAATACAAAGAGGAGACGGCCTAAGTAACTGTGCACTGTGATTCTCAAGTAGGCCCTGACGTCATCACGTTAACATCAATAGTAGGCGTGGCCTATTAGTCTTCTGTCGTCGCTGACGGTGTTCGCACGGTGCATAAAATTATATTTTCGGTGTATTTTTATGTTATTACGAAGAAAACCATGATGTGTTGTGTTTTATCATGTAAAAACTACTCCAATAAACGTACAGATGCTATGGAAAGAATCACATTCCATTTGTAAGTATATTTATTCATAATTTATCAAAATAATTTCTAGAAAGTTCTTTTGACGGTATCATGTTCAGAAATAATTTTACTCAACGTTAGATGGCACCACTTTGCGTAATAGGACCTAGAACAACAAAAGCACATACAGTTCAAACATTTAAGATTATTGTAATAACTAATAACCATGAGTATTAAAATTTATACCCAAAGCCTACCTCAACAAAAATATGAGTTTTATATGTAGTTAATAATTATTTTGTAAGCAACACGCCAGCTGTCGTTAACTATGAAGAACTATAAAAGTGTCAAAAATCCAGGGTCGTAATTAGAATATAATTATAACATTCGGATTTTTCATCAAAGAAAAATATTTTTTACACTACTTTAAATGAACCTATTATAATTAAACTGTAAATTTTGTATGTTTTAGAATACCGTTCAATGACGATGTTAGAAGCAATGGATTTCAAAAATTAGTAGAAAAACTGGACTTCTACGAAATATACAAAGATTTGTTCTTCTCATTTTAACAATGAAGATTTAAAGGACTGTATTGCAACCAATAGTAACCACTTCGAACAAGCTTTTTATATTTTAAATTGTTTTATATTTATGTATTAAACTAACACTGTAAAAGTCATAAATATTTTTTGCAATAGAAAAAGGTTTTTCTTTGTTACAGTATTTAGGGCAAGACTAGGTATAGCTCAAGAAATATATGATGCAAAAGAGTATTTCATTTTTATTATTGGAACCAATGTCACCCTTTCTCCTTTATTTATTAATAATGTAATTGCACTCGATGCAATTTCTTGATAAGATTAACGAGGTTGAGCACGTCACAAAAATACTCAAAATGGTGGTGGCGTCGAAGGTCTTCAAGTTACCTTTGGCATGGCTAAGTTTTAAATGGCCCGTGCGTCAATCAAACGGTTGCTACCAGTGGGGTCTGGTCTGCTCGCTTGAAATACTCTTTTACATGTCTTGTTCATTGACACCATTGTTGCATTATCAATTGTATAAAGCCTTATTTTAATAGAGTGGTTTGATTCTTTTTTTATATGGAAAAGACAAAAAGGAAGGAAATAATACCGTGTAACTAACATATTTACTAAAAGTCCAACTACTTTCATTCGATAATTTGTTAGAAACCCAAACAAATAATTGTATTATTTGGTCGTATGGAAAGGACACAAATATGAAGAAAAAAAGGTTTCTAAACTTCTGAGTTTATCAGAATGACAGTAAAGAAAAGATGGATTTTTCATAAAATATTAACATTATGAACAATGCTGACAAGCCTTATAAAGAAATTTTCGGTTAAAAACAGTAGTCATACAGCTATTCGCTATGCAGAATTATTTGATTATAAACATTTGTATTTGAATAGAGCAAACAGCTAATAAGATTTGTTTGTATCTTTGAAATAAAAAAAAATTAGCACTCCTTGATATAGGTAAATTCTGAGTACGTTCCTGTTATACCATACACTTACTGACATCTAATGCAAGATAGCTCAACTGCATACAATATACGAAATTAGTAGTTGTGCTAATAGCCGGTAGATGGACATAAAGGAGGGAGTGAGACAAGTACTATTACTTGTCTCACTTTCTCCATTAGCAGCGTTCCCGTCACCCCCTGTAAATGACACGCATTGTTTCATAGAAAATATTCATTACAACAGCTCCTCTTTGTATTTGCTCCGTGGTAATAACGAACACCGAGATAGTGCATTTGAATATTCGATTATATTATTTAATAATGAGTAATGATGTAAGCATAAGGCACACTTACGAGTACGTCGTAACGGAAGGATATCGAAACCTACCGTACGAAATACAAAGAGAAAAGGATATAAATGTATATAATAACAGTATAGCTTTTTATATAAAAACCTACAAAATTTACCATGTACGCATTTATGTAATTTTTGAATATACTAAAAAATATGCTATATGCTAAACAACAAAAAAGTTTGCTAAGCAGTATGAAAATATGCTAAATTTAGCATAAAATATGCTAAATTGGCATCACTGCTCATTTCATCATCTGATTAACCATTTTTTTTAATTTCGCTCTTATGAGTAGACTATAGCCAGTCGACTTTACTGCCTAGCCTTGCGTATTCATTTTCTTTATATATTATTTATCACTTCTTCATATTGTAAATAGTTCTTGATAGTCACTGTCCGTCAGTAAGTCAAGTCATTACCATTAACTGGACGCTTATAACCAAATTAATAGTTTCGTTGAGCATTTAGAAAAATACTAAAATACACGTAAACCACTAATATACCGTATTTACTACACATCAGCACTTTAACTGTATCATATTCCTTAAAATATCAGCAAAATTATTCAACATAACACTATAAAACACTAAAGAAATGAATATAATATGAAAGCGTTACATTTCCATATTCGCGCCAAAAATCTCTGTTTAACTTCTTCTTCTTAATGAATAGCCTCTGTGAGTGATTAACCACAACTTCGCCAATGTCAAGTAAAATAAGTTTAAAAAATTATAATAGATTTATATTTTAGTCGTCAGTCATGTCGGTTCATTGTCTTAGTCCATCTCTGATTAACCAACATCAATATGACTATAGCCTGTTTTTTTTATCTCAGAGACCAAATTGACACATGTAAATGTCCAATTTACAAATAATGCTGCCAGCTTTTTTTGTGAAGTGGTGTACTTACGATACCGGTGTATCGAAACGTAAGAATTTGTATTTATTGGACGATTAACTTTAAAGTTTTCTATTCCAAAATGTATCATTAAAAATCACATGGCCACTAGGCGCTATATACAACTATAACGTGCAAAGTCGTGCAAAGTGCAAGTGCTTCAATGTCTTTAAATCAAACAAAAAGGAATTAATAGACGCCATCAGTGTTCTTTCTGTACACACTAAAACGGCCATCTTAACCCATTTCTCTTACAAAGAAGTTTTAAAAATTACCACAGTTATTATATAGGATTTGACAAGATTTATAATTTTAAAACAAATTATATATGTTATATTACCATATACTACGGCAGTATTGTGTGTTTTACTGAATAATGCGGCAATTACATATTTTTAATATATCATCCCTAAATTTCATAGGAACTAGGTACATTAGATTATTAGATGCCATTTTTTCATAACTCGTGCCTATAAAAAACGAATATAATAGGCGGTTTCAATACTTTTCGAGAATATATAAATCCTAAATAAATATCATAACATCACCTTTTTCAATGTAACTTGTAAAAAAACGATTCTTGTTTATATTAATGCAAATTATCGATAGACGCGTGGCATATAAGCCGAAAGTGGCACACAACTATTCAAGAATTGCAAAAAACTGGTAGCACATGTAATGTCAACTTAGTCTCTAAGATTAAAAAGCAGACTATAAGTGACTAACTATATTTAAAAAAAAATAACTTGGTATAGCCACTAAAAGATCTCTCCTTCCTACGGCATTTGTTTCACACATAAAGTAATCTCTATTCGGTATTAGAAAAATAAAAACTCAAAAAGTATGAAAAGTCCAAAAACCATAGCAATAAATGTACATATAAAAGTTACTGTATTATGCTACGGCCGCACCTGCGTGTATCGTCACGGAGCTTCGTGCAATGAGACGCTATACGCAGAATGCAGATGTGACCGGTCATTATTGGCTATCGTCGCGACCATTCGGGCTTCGTGTGCGTTATTGCTTGGGTGGCGATAAGTCAAAGGGTTTTAGCGCGCTAATATATCGCGCTCCGTGGTCGGACTAGCGTTTTTCATTTCGGCGGCAATTTTCGTTGTGTTTTGACGCGTTTGAGGATCCCCAGTTAATCAATAAATATTGAGTGTAGTGATGAAATGGTGTTAGAATTTTTACACCATTATGAAGCGAAACCCATGAAGGGATCCAAAAAAAATATTATGTAATTATTAGCATAATATAGCTGTAATAGTAAAGCAATTCGTCATTTATAGTTAAACGCATGAAAATGATTTCGGCCATCGTTAATTATTGCACGATACTTAGTGTAAACTGTAAAATACCGAAGTCGCTAATGTGACCACAGTTTTATCGCGATAACTTTCTAGTGTACAAAACGTACGAAGCTTCGCCACACATTACTGCGGGACGATACACGCAGGTGCGGCCTTAGCATTATAGTAAAAGAATTAATTTTATTATGTTTCCGAAATGTTAAATATCATATATATATATATATATATATATATATATATATATATATATATATATATATATATATATATATATGCAATATTTTAAATATCATGTTATATCGATATGCGTTGAATAATTAAAGTAAAATTAGAGTATATTAAAGTTAAATTGGCTGAACTAATCAATTTATTTAATAGCCACACGCAGAATAACTAGTTAGCTAGCTGGCAATTCAATGACAAATAGTTGTAATAATTCTGAAAATACGTAGGATATTGTATGGAAGTATTTTTTTGAGACATTCTTTTTTTTATTTTTATTTTCTTACTAGCTTTTACCCGCGACTTCGTACACGCAGAAGTTATCTCTGACAAACTGGCACTAATATTGCCATTATAATTATTTAATAGTACCATTTTATTGTGTAATGTCACGAAGTATCCGTGTATCTATACTTCGTGTGTAATGTAATGGAACTTACATGTGTACATGTACGAGTTATTCACACTAGTAAGTGCACATTTCAGAAGTACGGACTCTGTCCGAAGGGTATTGTGTAGGTTATACATATACACTAATTGTATGTCCCTAGTCCCTACCATAGTTCTTTAGTCTACAATTTACTATTATCATAGACTTCCCTTAGATATCGTGTTCTAAAAAAAATATAGACTTCGTTCATACTTTTCTTTCATTAGTCTGTGATTGTATCTAATTCTGAAATCGCACCTTGTTTTCTGTGTTGTTATAAAATGTATGTGATAAATTACTGTTTCTAAGGTGTAAATATTATATGAATGATGTAATTTAAAACAATCTTTGCCATTCCGAGGGAATTCGCTTTGAAGATGGATGAAAAGGAAGAATTGCATCTAACCTCTCCGGAGTTGCAAGTTTTGTCGGAACTTGATAGGTAAATCTAAAACAATGAATACTTAAAAACACACTGATATATTTGTATTATTCATCAATATTGCACTTTGTAGGTTTATTACAGTATTTTATTGGTATCATATACAAATCTTACCAGTAGTTGAACGTTGCAAAAATTAACTTGTAAATTTCTTTTCATTTGCCTATTGAGTATATTTTGACTTTATCTTGTAGTTCTCACACTTTCTTGCCAAATTATTATTATAAAAGGCAATAAGGACTATGCACTCATTTAATTTTAAATAAAGGTCAATCTTAAGCTATTCATTCATGGAAGATCTATTTAGCTAGAGAAGAATGCTTTAGTTCGGATACAAATTGTTTGCCGCCACTTAAATTATATTGTTAATAATAGTTATTCCCTTGATTTGGCTTGCGTTAATGTAGATTTTGTCACCAGTTTTCAGTACTTTTTGCTGGATGATAGGTTTGCTGTAGCCTATTCTATGTCCTTGAGACTGTAAACTAAATTTCAAGGTAATAATTAAAATAATTGAGTAGTTAAAGGGTGAAAGTATAACAAAACAATATTATTTTTGCATTTATGGCATTAGTTAGGATGAATGTTAACATCTCATGTTATATATCTATATATCATTATAAACATAACCATTCAACAATCTCTATTATTCTATTCTATTTTTTTCCCGTAATGGCAAGTGTTGATTCAACAATCTCTTAGAACTGGAAAAAATAAAAATATGTTTAATTACTATGCATTGATTACTGTGTATATATAATTTTACCAGCATATCGAGACTATGTGATCAGAACATAAATGATAAAATTAAATTGTGTAATATATTATTGTCTCATTTCAATTATTGTCTCATTTCAGCCGGCAGTTTGGTTTCTTAAAATTGCGTGGGACTGAGCATTGTAGAACTCGAGCACTTATTCTCAAAGCAGTGAAATATCTTGAAGGCATGTTGGTTCAAGTCAAGGTAATAAAATTATTGATAATGACAAATAGAGTTCATGCTCGCTTACAGTTTATTATGTTAAAAGACTGATGATGGAAGTAAGTAGTAATTATGTGGAATTAAATTTAGGATTCCTAAATATCAGTGGACCTCTATCTCCTGCACTAATAAATGTATGATCTAGAAAAAGGTTTTAAAAAGCCATCCCTTTACTGTGAAAATCAGAAAAAGTATAGATGGGTATAGCAGGTCTTTTAATCACTCACACAACAGGACTGTTATGGGACATGTGTCTTGTATTATTAATTGAGGTCACCTACCCACCTGCTAGGGCAACAAATATATATATAATAATATATAAAATATATATAAATATAAAATATATATCTCCGTCATCCGTTTTCTCTCCGTCATTCTAGAATTGCCATTTCAGAGAAGATTTTTGATGGATCGAAGTAGCCATATAAATTATTTATATGAAAGCTCGTGCAATACGTTCATGTTAAAGCCGGTGGTAATCGGCTGGGTGACGTGAAACGGCAGGCATCTATCCAGTGGCTCCAGGACTAGTACTTAAGCAATATCCGAATTCAGTCTGTGTTTTTTAGATCCATATTTTCACAGATTCAGATCGGACGTAGTGCGGAACCACTCTTAAAGGCTCATTGTGATGAATGGTTCTTATGATTTTCTGGTATTTCAATATGATACTAGAACTGGCAGTGTTGTGGGCTCTGATGTATAAAATTGACCTCTGCAGAAAGTTCTAAAGTTGCATGTTATGGAGAAGTATATGGTTGATAAAATTTTGAGTAGAGAAATATTTAGAAATGGTAGATTGGGCAAATGGATTAACATGCTGACATGACAATGTTCAGGCAACATTGCTCATTGAACTAACAAGCATTAGGTAGGGAAGGTTCTAAAACCATGACTATGAATCGGTCAATGAAGTATAGCACAGTTCCCTATCAGATGGACTAAAAGACACAGGGAATGTTGTATTCTCAAGGAGGTAATCTGAATATGTTCAACAGTCCATGTCTAATAGACTTATGAATGAAATTAATGAATATTTTTTTTTTGACAGGAGGAAGAAAGAGCATGTTCGCCTGGCGCTAGAAGAGATATATGTATAGATCCAAAGACATATTGTAAATTAGGACATTTTCATCTACTCTTGGAAGATTATGCTAAAGGTGAGATAAAGTGATTTCCAAAATGATTTAGGTTTCTAATTTCTTTTCTTATAGTATATTACAAATTAAATTACTATATTAGCTATCTGTTTGCCAGTACAATAACTTGAAGAGAAACTAATAACTAGTTCTCTATTTCAAATGTAAAATGCAATTGCAATGCCTAGCATCTTTGATAAAGAACATTGATTTTATTAACTTTAATATTGTTCTGTAAAGATGAGATTAAAACAGAATACATTTCCGTGCTGTATTTTTCTTTCATTTTTTTTTATATTGTTTATGATGACAAATGAGCAAGCAGCACATCTGATAGTAAGTGTTACTGCCGCTCAAGGATCTTTGCAATACCAGAGGAACAGCCAGTCCGCTGCCTACCAATGTAAACTCACTCAGAAACTTCACCTGCCGGCTCTCTCAATAGTTGTGTTCCTTAAATAGTTGTATATGTAGAATTTTAGTGTTAAACAAATGAACTTTTAATAACGGACACATTTCCTTTTTGTTTTGACTACTCTTTGTTTGACACATGCTGCATACGTTGTTTATAATTCTTACTTGAGACAAATAGCCACTCAACAAGTTACACAATTCGCAGTTCACCATGACAGTTCACTCAGATCCGTAACAACAGAATACAATGTGTGTGAACCTCAGTGCAAAATAAGGGAATTCCAAATATAATCCTATGTGTTTGGCCAGCGTGATATAATAGTTCCACTTTTTGTTAGGAACAAACAGCACACCTGATGGTAAGTGTTGCTCCCGTCCATGGACCTTTGCATTACCAGGGACCACTGCTTACCAATAAAAATCGCAAACCCACCCAGAAAGTTGAGCTTCCGGCTCTCTCGCTCAGCGAACGAAGCACAACAGCACACCGCCACTGCTCAGACGCCGATTTTCTGCGAGAGTGTGGTACTACCCCGGGCGAACCGGCCTGCGGCTGTAGACAGAAACCTGCCAACAGTGTGATCTTACCACCATTAAAATTTCCCTGTATTTTAGAGGCAATCTTGAAAGAATATAATAAAGCTGCAAAAAATAATATATATTGATAGACCGCAAAAAATAATATACATATATTGATAGATAGCATTTTATTTGTTCCAGCATCACTATAAACGTCCCTTTTACTAGTGATAGGGCCACGCTGTTGACAGTTTTCTTTCTAGAGCATTAAATGGATCGGCTCGTCCGGGATAGATAGTACAAGACTCGCAAAAAATCAAGGTCATAATAATAATCATTTGTTGTTGCGGTTTGTTCAGTAAACGAGAAAATCCGAGACCCAAACCGGTAGGCAAGGACCTGACTGTACCTCTGGCATTGCAGAAATCAAGGAATGTCTGTTATTACTTATTAACCGATGATCTGCCACCAAGCCCACCAAAAATAAAAAAAAAATAGATAAGGTTAGAAGCGCCTTGCTGATTATAACCAACGCCACATAACACGATCATATGCCGATTTTCTGCGAATTTTACCAAGGCTACGGTCCATTTAGTGTGAGGCCCTCCAGCGGTGCTTCGTCCAATACGTGATACTCAAGAATCTTTCTTCCTCAACGGTTAACGGTTATACGGACCGACCACACCGATGAGCCGCATCGAGCGGTGTGGTCGGTCCGTTACCACTTCAGTGTACTAATGGTTTATTTTTTAAAATGTTGCACTTATTAGGCGAATATATGTATGTATGTAGGTGTCTCGCTTACATTTGTTTTCATCTGGAAATGGAGATGTGATTTTAATTGTCAAATATATTTCTACCAGTACTATATATTATTTATTGTTTCAGCAATGTCAGCATATCAAAAGTTTTATGCCCTGGAACCAGACAACTGGAAGGACCCCTTATTTTTGTACGGGTTGGGCCTTTGCTACTATCATTACAACGCTTTCGAATGGTGAGGGACAATCTATATTTAATATAATTTTAAAATTAACACAATTTGGAATTGAATCTTTTTAATGCAGTAGTGATTTGGAACTTGATGAAACAAAAGCGATTCTAAAGTGGCAAGATATACCATAGAATTTAGTTTGTGATCGTATGATATGTATAAAGCTGGCCTACCTCGAAGCAAGTCTTTGTAGCTGAAATTGAAAACGTGATCGGAATAATAAAATGTGAAATACCTTTTACAGTTGCCATAAATATTATCTATACATGTAATACATAAGAACACAGAAATATTAATATCTAGGTAATTATTATTGCTGTGAATGAGACCTATAAGGAGGCCATCCATTAATTACGTGAGTAGAGCTTGATCAAAGCCGAATCTTACTAAATGTTACTATTACCCAAAGTAGTATTAAAATGAGAGAAAACCATATTAATCTAAATAATCTCAAATACTACTTACTAATTTTAATAAAAATAATAAAATGAATTGTTTTTATTTTGTCTGTTAAATCCAACGCATTTATACTCAGCCTACAAATTTTGAAATATCTTTTTTTTATTGTTTATGGTGGCAAAAGAGCAAGGAGCACACTGATGGTTGTTACTGCCGCCCAGGAACCTTGGCAATACCAAGGGTATAGCTACGCAACGGGTTTTTTTTTGTATGTCTTAGTTGTTAGCCTCAGATGGCTATGACAACTTTACCTGGACTGTGGGTGAGCGCTGAGGGCTCCTCCACCCGTAACGCAACGGCCTTATGGCAGGGCTTATATTGGTTGGCAGCGGCCTACCAATATAAACCCCAAACCCACCCAGTTGGACTTCCAGCTTTCACGCTCACCGAACGAATCGCAACAACACATTGACGTTGCTCAGACGTCGATCTTCTGCGAGAGTGTGTTACTACCTCGGACGGACCGGCCCGCGGCTGTAGACAGAAAACTGTCAACAGAGTGGTCCTACCACTACTAAATCTCCCGTGAGATTAGAGAAGGGGAGGTTGAGATAAATCTGACGACATCTCACTACATACCTAGGAGGAGAGAGAGTCTTAAAAAGACTTAAATAATGCTCCTCACGTAAGTAATGGACCTTCCTAATTATTTCATAACATTAGTATTATTAAAGTAAAACGATGTGCTTACTGATACAGCTTTATTTGAATAAGAGGTAGTTAACAAAAAAAAATTCCATAGACAAGATTGATGTGTTTATAATTACAAAGCTACTTTTATATTGCCAACACAGATGGCGCTAGTGTTTATATAATAATACAATAAAATAGGATTTCGATATAAATAATAACACCCCCACTATATCGGAATACATAACCAAAAAAAATATATATATATAGGTATAAAGACAAAACTAAATTTTAAGGAGTCCCAAAATCTCAATGAATTTATAATGTTTTGCTCTAGGCAAACCTTTTGTCAATAAATCAGCAGGCATCTCAGAAGTCCCTACATATTTAGTTTCAACAATCTCATTATCAATGACTTCTTTTATAAAATTGTAACGCACATCTATGTGTTTGGACCTCTTGTATGACTGATGACTATTGGCAAGTTTTAAAGCACTTTGGCTATCATTAAATAATATTACTTTATTACAAAATCCAACTATTTCTAGTCTACGCAAATGTATGGCCTCTCGACACGCTTCCGATAAAGCCATGTATTCTGCTTCACAGCTACTCAACGCCACTGTGCGTTGTTTTCTACTCTCCCAGGAAATAGCAGACCCACTTTTCAAAAAACAAAAACCAGTATATGACCGTCTGTCTGACGTGTCACTTGCCCAATCGGCGTCTACATAACCAACCAAATCTGCTGTTCCTTGGGAGTACTTCAAACAATAATGTTTAGTCTTATACAGGTATCTTAGCACTCTTTTAGCATAAGAAAAATGAACATCTGAATAGTAATTATTGAACTGAGATAAGTAACTGACAGAATATGCTATGTCCGGCCTAGTCAACACTGCAAGGTACATTAAACACCCTATTAACCGTTGATATGGAATATTATCTTTACACACACTAGATTTTTCGATATTCAATTTACATTCAATAGGTGTTTCTGCTGTGTGACAGTCTGACATGTTAAACTTGTGCATCAATTGCTCTATATACTGTTCCTGATCAAGGGTAACAACACAGTTTTTTCTATCAACATTAACTCGCATGCCTAGGTACTGTTTGACATCACCAAGATTTTTGATTTTAAATTTAGCATTTAAAGCTTCAATTAACTTATCAGTCTCAGGCTTCACATTTGAAAAAATAAGGAAATCGTCGACATAAAGACCAACTATTACCTTTCTATTATTTTGACAATCCTTTAAAAATACACAAGGCTCAACTTTGCTCTTGACGTAACCTAAATTACATAAGGTTTCATTTACTCTATCATACCAGGCAAGAGAAGCCTGTTTTAGGCCATAAATAGCCTTTTTTAATCTAAGAACCTTGTTACAATTAACATTAGGAAAACATTCAGGTAACTGCATAAATATGGTCTCTTTTAAATTACCATTAAGAAATGCTGTAGTGACATCCAGGTGAGTAATTGCCATATTTAACTGTACACTCAATGCAAATAGATAACGCAAAGTTGAATGTCTTATAACAGGAGAAAAAGTCTCATAATAATCCACACCAGGTCTTTGTGTAAATCCCTTCGCAACCAATCGAGCACGATATCTCACTTGTTCGTCACAGTATTTCTTTTTAAGTACCCACTTGCACTTCACTACCGTTCCTGCACTTGGAGCATCTACCAACTCCCATGCATCATTTTCACTAAAACACTTTAGTTCTTCCCTAATTGCACTTAACCACAGCTCTTTCTCCAGTCCTACCAATGCTTCCTGTACTGTCAGATCACCAGCATCGTTAGCATCGTCCCATGCCTTCACATTAGAGTCAGCACACATGTTTAAATATCCATATCGCTCTGGTTTCTGCCGCAACCTGACAGATTTTTTATCATGTTCCGATTCTCCTGATTCAGATGATGAAACGCTTTCATACTCACTGGGTATATATGTCACATCAGACTTGTCAATATAAGTTTCATCCACATTATCTTCCAAGTCTCCCGAAGATATATCCCCCACTGAACCAAGACTCTCTTCATTACATTCTTTGTTTTCTGTCACAGGTATAGATACTTCTTCCATTATAATAACGTCTCTACTGGTACTGACCTTTTTAGTGATGGGACAATAAACTCTTTTTATGTCCCTTCCCTTTTTATTCCCTTTTATGTCTTCTGGGTAGCCCACAAATATGTTTTGCTGTGACTTTTTGTCCCATTTTAGGCGCTTTTCCTTCGCCACATGCACCATGATACGACTGCCAAAAATTCTTAAATGACCTATGTCTGGCTTACGTCCTGACCAAATCTCATAAGGAGTTTTATCATTCAGCACTGGAAGAACAGTACGATTATGCAGGTAGACAGCTGTATTTGATGCTTCAGCCCAAAATTCTTTGCTCAGCTTGGCATCAAATAATAAACACTTTGCCTTCTCGACAATTGTACGATTAGAACGCTCCGCCAATCCATTTTGTTCTGGCGTGTAAGGGTTTGACTTCTGGTGCAAAATGCCATTTTTCTTCAAATAATCATCAAAACTTCTGCAGCAAAACTCCTTTCCATTGTCACTACGAAGTGTTTTAATTTTCCTGTTCAACTGGTTCTCTACTTTGGCCTTATAATCCTGGAAATATTGAAATGCTTCACTTTTCTGCTTCATGAAATATATGTAGGTCATCCGACTGTAATCATCAATGAACAAAATGAAATACCTGGAACCACCAATCGAAGCATTTTCCATAGGACCACATACATCGCTGTGAATTATACCCAACAATTCACTACTTCTTGAACCAGCATGTCCAAAAGGAAGGCGTGACTGTTTGCCTTCACAACAAACAATACATGACGACTGGGAAATGTCACTTTTCTTCTCCAGTTCCATGCCACTCACTGCATTAGGCATCTTGTTTAAGTACATGCTGTTTACATGGCCTAATCTGCGATGCCATGTATCCACAGATGCAAACATTGTAGCCAGTGTGCTTTCAGAAGTTCTCAATTTGTAAACACCATTTGTCAATGACGCCATGGCCACCAACTGCTCATTTCTGTTATAAATGTTACATCCACTGGTAGTAAACACAACTTGGTTACCATTTTTAACCAATTGACTGACAGATAATAAGTTTGTCGTTAACTTTGGCACACACAACACTCCTTTGACAATCACGTCGTATTCACTGTCGTCAGTAACCGTAGCAATTTGCACATCACCCGAGCATTTCACGCTGAGCTTTTCTTCGTTAGCAACAACGATTTCTTTAATAGAATATTCGGTTGAGACATTTTTAATCCAATTTTCGTTTGAGGTTAAGTAGGCGCTCGCTCCTGAGTCAACATACCAATCATTTCTCGAAAAACTGCCATTCAAGAAAACTGCATTGAATGCGTTTGTCTGTTTACGTTCACTTGTATGACACACGATTTAGTATTTGAAGAATCTTTGTCAACAGTACATTGATTCCGATAGTGTCCGAGTTGTTTACATCTGTAACACCGCGGTATTTTCTTTGACTTTGACGTTGACGTTTGCGAATGTCCATTGTCTTTATTTCCGCCATGACCAGTGCTGCCAACCTTGTTTTTTCTAAAGCTTGCAAATGCCCCGTTAGCGTCGCCGCCATTGTTTTCATCCAAATCCATCAACTTAGATTTAATGGCGTCGGTGGTGATGGCGATCCCCGAATGCTCAATCGCCATTATCATTGGTGCATATTTTTCGGTTAAGCCAGCCAGCAAAAGACAGCCGATCCACTCATCACTAATTTGGAATCCCGTTCCACTTAGCTTTTGTCCCGTTTCCACTAGCTGTGTCACATAACTGGTCATAGAATTGCAATTTTCGAGACGAATCGAAATCAGATTTCTCAATAAACTGATGCGTCTAGTGAAACCGGAGTCGTCGAATAAAGCCTTGAGCTTGTTCCACAGCTCCAACGACGTTTTAACCTCCTTTATGTGCACGTACAAGCTCGAGTCGATAGTGAGAATCAATTTAGCCTTAGTCCTCGCATCATCAGCGGCTTCTATGATCTTCCCGGTAACAGGTTTTATACAACGCTCCATGTTTTCCAAGATCAGAAAATTCTCCGCGGCAAAGCACCATTCCGTGTAATTTTCCCGCCCTTTCAGCTTCGGTACATTTACCAGATAGTTCGTCGACATGATATTTTAGGTTATCACTCGCGACCTACGCTAAAAACTGAGCTAAAACTGAAAAATTACGACTGTCCCTAATTACTAGCTAAATTGACACGCTGGGCTGGGCCCATAACCTATTATTAAAGTAAAACGATGTGCTTACTGATACAGCTTTATTTGAATAAGAGGTAGTTAACAAAAAAAAATCCATAGACAAGATTGATGTGTTTATAATTACAAAGCTACTTTTATATTGCCAACACAGATGGCGCTAGTGTTTATATAATAATACAATGAAATAGGATTTCGATATAAATAATAACAATTAGTTTGTTCATCAAGAACCCTTCGTTGTTTTTATTTTTCTTTTTTAACTACAATTTCTTTTGTAAATTTTAGTTCGGATTATTATTTAAGAGTGTTTTTTTAAACGATAAATATTTTTAATTTAACTCTTATGCACGAATCACCTCATAGAGCTGATCCTGGGTCTTTAGCAAACGTTTCTGGTCCAATCATCATCATCTCAGCTTATATTATATATATTCTCCACTCGTGCGCCTCCTCCATGGCAGGAGGGAAAAATTTATCTACTATACCATTCTGATCCGACGAGTTGCTATAAGTGTTTTTTCCAGTTTTTCTTCGCTTTCTTGTCTAATACAGGATTGTATTGATTAATTTATTTTCTTTGATTGTTGATGTTAAAATCTGAACTTGAGTACATACTCATTTTATCAATGTCCTAGGAAAATGTAAATGCCCGTACCTGGTGATGAAAAATAGGCATTCTTAAAAGATGCAAGAATATCTGCTGCCAAATTACATTAATTTCGTGTCGGTATATAACATTATTTATCTGTACATCTCAGCTTATTTACGTACCACTGTTGGGCTTAAACCTCCTCCAAATAAGAGAGAAATTGACCTACTATACCACTTTTCCTTTAGTTGCATAGCTGCTATGTGTATTATATGCTTTAGTCGTCTTTAAGAAAGTCCTCGGGCAAGAAAGACGGTGGTGAATTATATTTTTACTTAGTCATCACATGAATATTTGTATCATACTTCTTCTTAACTAGTATTGACCCGCCCCCGATTCGATACGAGCTAGTGTTGCCAACGCGTTATTGTTATTAATATTTCCAGACGATGACAACAAAAAAAAAATATTACAACTATAAGTGCCTTATAGATCACCCTTATTTTGAAAATAGTTTTATCGTATACGATTATATAAAATTCTATTTAAAAGCCAGTCATTTGAACCATTGACTTTTTCTTAGATCTAATAATGACTAATATTTATGTCATCATTTTTCATCTACCGGCAACTGTTTGGCAGTTTCGCAAAAGCGACTCTTTGGCTCATAACTTTGTATGAAATATTAAAAATTATAACTAAAAATATTTTAAAAACAAAATAAAATATAGCCTATAATATCTTTGAGAACAATAATAATAGCTCATCATTCATCATTCTCCTACTCTTCTCCCAATTACTCGGGGTCGATACAATATGCCCTCTTCTTTCATTGTACATATTGTAATAGTTATTGGCAATGATTTTATGACCAGCCGCCTGCCAGACGTCAACCCTCCTTGGGAATGTAATTGTTGATCAAAGGGTATCAGGTTGAGTTGACACAGGTCGTTATAAGGCGCTTAGTCGTCTTTTACGAGCAAAGTAAGGGTTGGTAGTATTCTTAGCCACTACCACAAAACCACTTATACCTTATCTGAGCCACTCATACCACAGAACTAATAGTAGTTAGTAGGTATAGAGCTATTAGGTGCATATTGTAGTTAATTAGAGTTAGAGTAACCTTTTCAACCTATTTATGAATCTATTGACTATATTAAAAAAATGTTGGGGTTTTCAAGTGATATTTTGAGCAAATCTTGCAATTTTTATTTAGGTAATCTACAAGGCTTAGGTTTGCATTGCACGTTTAGTTTGTAGTTCACATGAAGTCCGAAAAGTCCAGGTTTGAGTTGATGTGGGACTGCGTGCGACCATATCAATCTTGCGAAAAACCCACTAAATGATTTAGAAAATACTTGAATATATTTGAATAAACTTGACAATATTTAGCTTATAATATTATTTGACAACCAATATTACAAGCGCCAGAATTATTTTGATTTGAACAAGTACTTCAGAAATCTACTAGATGGCGCTATTTATATAAAGTGTAGTATAAACATGTTTTAGAAAATACATCTAAATAAATTGAATGAATTGATATCCATCTAAATATAATCGCTCGTTAGTGTGTAATTGTTTTGTGTAGTGATGGAGTAAGAATATAATTTAGCAACCCCTATTTTGTCAGTACGTGTCTTAAAGGACGACCAAGGGATATTATATACGGATAACATCTTTGGAAGAGAAGGAAAACTCAAAATAAACCCTATACCAACCTATCTGACCAGTGTGATATAGTAGGTCAATTTCTCTCCTATTATGGAGGAGGATCGTTTCCAGCATTGGGACGTTTACGATATATGTATTTAATCCTTTACCAAAGAATCTCGTGATAAATTACAAGTTTCGTATTATCAAAAATCATAAGATTAAAATCATAAGATGTCTGATAGTAAGTATTTTTAAAATATAGTTGCTACTAAGTCGTTACAACACCGTCGGAGTCGTGAGCCGTGGTGACGGAGAGGCAGACAATTCACCACCCTTTTTCTCTGTGCGAAATGTTTTAAAAGACGACTAAGAGATTATCATATAGAGGTGATCAATGTTACTTGCAAAATAAATATTTGACAAAAATACTTTTTAATTCTCGCTGATAGCAAATGCATTAACTCATTAGTTACCCTTGATAATATCGGAGGGGTATATGGGCCTTTAGCTACCTGCAATACCCACTAAAAACCAGCAGCGGCTTCACTTCCCTGTCATTTGTGGATAGTCACGAGAGTTGCCTTTCGGCATTCAACTTGGCCGTTACGACGATAGGCGTACTGACCGCGCCCTGGTATAATGCTACAACTGAGGGGAAAATTACATATTTGTACTGGACTAGTTTTATTTCTCTTCATTTAAAATTTCATTCAGTCGATTTTTTTTTAATGGGAATGCTTTTGTGACCTTACAGTAGGAATTGAAATTGGCACAAGTCTGAGTACATATGGTTAAGTAGGTTTTTTCAGCATATGTGATCAATATTAGTATTTATACTGTTCGTGATGTTGACACTAAGTAATAAAGTGAAAATATTATTAATAAAACTTAATAAGTTCCTTAAATACATCGATGACTAATTAACAAGATCAGCATAACAATAATAAATAGCCTTATATTTGAGACTGTCATAGGTCAGAATGAGTCATAAAAATAATAATTAATTGCAGCTCATATAGGTATGTGAGATTTCTGGGCTCGAACGTAGTCCGCAATGGGTGATGGGAAATTGACCTATACTACCACGCTGTTCAAATGAATTATACAGATTTATACATCGAGTTTTACTTCTCTTGCATAACTTTATCCTTGTATTATATCCCTAAATTCGATGAGAATTTCATGACACCCATGGGCAAGAAAGTGGGTGTTGAATTGTAATTTTTTTCCGTCACCATATAAATGACGTTATTGTATAAGTATAAGAGATACAAATGCAGAAATAATACGTAATTACCGTAAGTAAAAAATGAAAAGAGTTTTTTTGTTCAGCATAATTTTTACTATTGCAATGCATGTTGCATGCTACTGTTAATATCACTATTTTCATTATAAGACCCCTTATACATATAAGACCCTCAATGATTGTTGCTTGAAGCATAATGTGATCAATACAAGACCATGTCCAATCTAAAGAATATTAATATAATTTATTCTTTTCTTTTTTATACGTTTGTATTGTACCTACATAAAACGCAGTAAAACAGGTTATATTCTAAGAAAAAATAAATAAATAGAACACCCTTATTTTTTTTTCGGATATTAACAAGCGGGCATATGCTCCCTACAAGTATGGAACTCACTCAATGTGTTTTTCATGTTGTGATTTTTAACCGACTTCAAAAAGGAGGAGGTTCTATGTTTCATTGTATGTATTTTTTTTTTATGTATGTTCAGCGATATTTTTGTCTATCAGGGGCCGATTTTCAAAATTCTTTTTTCTTTCTAAAGGGTATACTCCAGAGGTGGTCCCATTGTCACCAAGTCATGATTTGATGATGGGAAGTCATGGAAATCAAGGGCAACCCTCAAATTTTATAGGCACATATTACGTGTCTCATATATTTTCAAAAGCTCTTCAAATATTTGCATCTGGCAGTGATAAACTCATTTAGGTGAGCTGATGATGGAAGGTACATCTCCTTAACGGTTAAGAGTTGGAGGATAATTCTTTCAATATCATACGCACGCATAGACCTTTAGCTGTATTCTTTCAAGTTAACTTGCGAGGTGGTCCCATTGTCACCAAATCATGATCTGATGATGGGAATTCTTAGAAATAAAGGGTAACCCTTAAATTTTATAGGCACATATTACGTGTCTCATGTATTTTTCAAAGCTATTCAAATATTTGCATCTGGCAGTGATCATTTCACTTAGGTGAGCTGGTGATGGAAGGTACATCTCCTGAACGGTTAGGAGTTGGAGGATAATTATTTTAATATCATACGCACGCATAGACCTTTAGCTGTATTCTTTCAATTTAACTCCCGAGGTTGTCCCATTGTCTTCAAATCATGATCTGATGATGGAAATTCCTGGAAATCGAGGGCAACCCTCAAATTTTGTAGACACATATTACGTGTCTCATATATTTTCAAAAGCTCTTCAAATATTTGCATGTGGCAGTGATAAACTCATTTAGGTAAGCTGATGATGGAAGGTACATCTCCTTAACGGTTAGGAGTTTGAGGATAATTCTTTCAATATCACACGCACGCATGGACCTTTAGCTGTATTCTTTCAAGTTAAATCCCGAGGTGGTCCCATTGTCACCAAATCATGTTCTGATGATGGAAATGCCTGGAAATTGATGGCAACCCTCAAATTTTATAGGCACATAATTACGTGTCTCATATATTTTCAAAAGTTCTTCAAATATTCGCATCTGGCAGTGATAATCTCATTTAGATGAGCTGGTGATGGAAGGTACATCTCCTTAGCGGTTAGGAGTTGGAGGACAATTCTATCAATATCATATGCACGCATAGACCTTTAACTGTATTCTTTCAAGTTAATCACGTAAGCTGATAATGTAAGGTACTACTCCATAACGATTAGGAGTTAGGTAATTATTTATGTTGCCGATATATGATTTTTGTTACGAGACCCACATTTAGGGACCACATTTTCATGTCGTAAATCATCACTGTTCATGGACTTGTGCCTTCAGACACTGAGATATATTAGGTGAGATGATCCTCTTAAGTTTCCTAAACGCTGTCCAGCCGTATTGGATAATTGTATCGTACCTATTTAGAACCGTCTTATTCTTGGGCTTACGCTTTCTCCTGGTATAGTCTTTTGATTTGAGTAGTTTATTAGTCCCTAAGTCGCAAAAAGCTGTCCCTCTAGAGTCTTTACACAACTTTAGTGCAATATAATCATTGGCAATTTATTTTTGCCTAAATCAATGACAGCTTTGTTTAAGGCTTTGTAAAGTACCCTGGAGTTTATATGCCGTAACCGCCCAACAGAGGATTAGCGGCAGCATTTTCCGTTCATTATCCAGTAACCTTTCGTTGCCTGATATATGGTTGACACAGGCGCTATGGCAACTAACCCGTCACTGTCTTTCACTTTCGTGCCAATAGTGTCGTCATTAAATTTTATAATAACCAAATCAGGTAACTAGCCTGTTTCAATTTGGTCACAACGAAGGGGAAGACTACAAGTTTGGATATTATCCCTATTGCCCACTTACGAAGCCCTTAATGACAGAGTTATTGCATCCTACCATGACTCTGAAGCCTATGTCTAGTTTTAACAATTGCATCAAACCGTCACAATTATTTACATCACTTGGATGTTGGTAGTATCTCATAATATCTAAGTTGCCGCCTCACGTGACGTATCGATAGCACATATGGTGTATACGCGAATTGATTGAAACAGTGAAATTTAAACCATTGGCAACGAGCTACAGCATTTTGGTTTCCATTTTTTCGAAATACGTTCTTTATTTTTTTTCATTTTGATTGCCTACTTCTACTCTTCCTCGTGCCATGTGCATTTTTTTAGTCGATCAACTCATAGTGCTATATTTAATAAATAATTTAATTTATATAAAAATGAAAACCGACTTCAAAATAGGATCAACCAAAAACTATACTTATTTAAAACACTAAAAACCGAAAAATAAGATGAACTATTTAATTCTTATCTAATTCTAATTATGTATTAATTTTTATAAAATATAATTACAATGTTGTTCTGAATACATCTTTTAATTCTTATTTCCTTTAATAATTTGATTTTTGTTATTTTTTCACCCTGTGTGTATATATCATTAAGCTTATTCTTTTTTGTTAATTTAAGCTTGGCACCGACTTCAAATCGTGTTAGTGGATTTCTAGCATACATTATAATTTTATTTTATAAAAATTAATACATAATTAGAATTAGACAAGAATTAAATAGTTCATCTTATTTTTCGGTTTTTAGTGTTTTAAATAAGTATGGTTTTTGGCTGATCCTATCTTGAAGTCGGTTTTCTTTTTTTTAATAAAAAGTTTAATTAGTAATTCTTTCTGTTACGTACGACGTACGACAGTTACGTAGTCAGTGCCAATAGATATTAGTAACCACTCGCCTTGATGCAGTTCCAATCACGTTTAATCTTTTTAGATAAGAAATAACTAAGTGTTTGTTATATAAATAATTGTTACATACATACATATCATCACGCCATATCCCTTGCAGGGTAGGCAGAGAGAACGAGAGTGCCAGAGAACTCTATCTCTGCATACTTCACTCGCTTCCTCATCATTCATAATTCTCTTCATACACGCTCGCCGGTTTCGGAGACTCTTGACTCCACCTTCCTTCAGTACATGACCGATCTGGTCTAGGTAGGTTAGTCTCGGTCTCCCTCGGTACCTACATCCTTCCACTTTCGCATTGTATATCTTCTTAACCAGGCGTTCGTTCGGCATTCTTTCCACATGTCCGAACCATCGGAGCATTCCCTTTCGCATCTTTACACCAATACTCTCTTTCATACCTACTCGCTCTCTTACGTCGTCGTTACGAATGCGGTCGGTCAGCCTAAGTCCACAGATTTTCCGCAGAGATCGCATTTCGACCGCATTAATTTTACTATCATACTCTTTTCTGCATACCCAACTCTCGCTTAAATAATTGTTACTTTACTAAATGTACATACATACATACATATCATCACGCCATATCCCTTGCAGGGTAGGCAGAGAGAACAGAGTGCCAGAGAACTCTATCTCTGCATACTTCACTCGCTTCCTCAACATTCATAATTCTCTTCATACACGCTCGCCGGTTTCGGAGACTCTTGACTCCACCTTCCTTCAGTACATGACCGATCTGGTCTAGGTAGGTTAGTCTCGGTCTCCCTCGGTACCTACATCCTTCCACTTTCGCATTGTATATCTTCTTAACCAGGCGTTCGTTCGGCATTCTTTCCATATGTCCGAACCATCGGAGCATTCCCTTTCGCATCTTTACACCAATACTCTCTTTCATACCTACTCGCTCTCTTACGTCGTCGTTACGAATGCGGTCGGTCAGCCTAACTCCACAAATTTTCCGCAGAGATCGCATTTCGACCGCATTAATTTTACTATCATACTCTTTTCTGCATACCCAACTCTCGCTTCCATACAGTAATGTTGGGACAAGCACTGCGTTATGTATTGCTACACGTGCCTTCTGGCTGAGGTGGTGGCTGCCGAGAAGTTGCCCCAACGCTCCGTTCACTCTATTTCCCGCATTCACTCTTCGCTCTATATCAGTGGTGTACCTTCCATCTCGGCTAAATCCACATCCAAGATATACAAATTCATCCACTTGCTTTAGCACATCATTACCTATTGTTACTCTTACATCTGTTCTGGTTTTATCTCTTTTAAAGACCATTATTTTGGTTTTGCTCACATTCACGCGTAGACCCCTTTTCTTACAATCTTCTGTCATTGTGTCGACTAGGGTTTGCAGGTCAGTCGCTGACTGTGCCAGCAGGACTGCATCATCTGCATAAAGCAGAGCAGTGACCACTGAGTCGCCCATCTGGACTCCCACATTCATATCGTTCAACCTTTGGAGACATTTATCCAGATATATGATAAACAGCCTGGCTGACAGAATGCACCTAAATGTATATGACAATATTTTAAATATTTTAAAATTTTCATTGTGTTAAGATTTCGGGATGAAAAATTTTAAATTAAACAAGAAGACGAATGGATTTCATGTTTTGAAAAGCTAGCTAATTAAATTATTTTAACTTGATCCTCGTATAATGATCAAAATATAAAAAAACGTAAAGGAACGTACACATACTGCGTGACTTATTTTTCAATTTATTTACCCATTTCCCCCTCGGTGACCATCCGTAGTATACGCCAAGCTCTCCCCTCTAGTGCTTTTTTATTGCTGATAGTGGCAAATGAAGCAAGCAGCACACTTGATGGTAAGTGTTACTGGACTGGCCCATGGACCTTTGCAGTACTAACGGTACCTAGGCCGCTGCCTACCTATGAAAACACCAAACCCACCCGGAAAGTTGGGCTGCCGGCTCTCTCGCTCACCGAAGCGCAATAGCACATTTGCCACTGCTCAGACATCGATTTCTGCAAGAGTGTGGTTTACTACGGACGGGCCCACCCGCGACTGTAAACAGAAAACTTTCAACAGTGTGGCCCTATTATGTTATAAAAAAGCGTTCATGTAATAAAGTCATTAATATATGTATTTTTAAATAATATTGCAAACAGGGAGTTAAAAAAAAAAGGTTAATTACTACATGACCAAGATTTAATTAACCCCCTCCGCCGCCATTGTGACCAAGCGTGGTACTTTAAAGACCCTCGCCAGCTCTGAACTGGTAATGTAGGGTGCATTCCTAAGGTTCACCGAAGTCAAAAATCGAGTACCGGTGGTCCGCTCGCACGGCGAAGAGAGAGGAGATTTACGGTGGGTCTATGGGGTCACGCGCCGCCTTTCCGTCACCCCGGACCGATTCGGCGGGGCGAGACGCATCCATAGCCCACCAAAAAAAAAAAAACGGTGCATTCCTAAGGTGACCAACTGACTACAAAGTACTTAATTATTCCTGCGCTTTTTTTTTTTTTAATTCTTACATCAGATATTAATAGATGTCTATTATACTATTATGATACTGTACAGTACGTGACTGATATTTTTTAATAGATAAACGTTTATCTTTGATTCTTTATCACATTCGTTCATCTGATGGTGTTTTATTATAAATTACATTTCAATTGAAGAGGCACAAACATACGCAACAAATTTCTGTGTGCGCTGCACTTATTATACACTGTCTATTGTTACCTAAGTCTCTTCAGAATCTGCGGTCAATGTAAACAATCATTCTAGGCTTATTATCAGCAAAAAACACTAAATGAACGGCTCACATTTGTACACTTTAAAAATATTTCATTATAAATCAGTAAAGCACTCCATAATTCTTTTTTAATTATCATCATCATTTCAGCTCACATATGTCCCACTACTGGAAATTGACCTACAATACCACGCTAGTCAGACGTGTTGATATAGTGTTTTGGTTCGAGTTTTCCTTCTCTTGCAAAGGTGTTATATGAATTTTATATCCCTTAGTCGTCTTTTACAATCACCCACGGGTAAGATAGGGGGTGGTGAATTGTATTCTTACTCCGTCACCACACGGATAGTTTTAATTATAGTTTCAGGCATTCGTTATCAAAATTGGTGAAACTGTAATAATTAAAACAGAATATTTCTTTTTACGATATTCAATACAACAGTGGAAGGCGAGTCTATAGTCATCTATATTCACAAGATAGTCTCATCTCATTTATGCTATTGTTGATCATCTCATATATTCTATTGAGTATCTACTATTGGACGACATAACTCAATAAGATTTTCGTACCCTACCCAGAGCTTGAAGGACAGATTTTTTTATTTATTTATTACACAATGGTATCTTATTTACTACCATATAATTATTCCCGCCAAACGAATTGTTTAACGGCGAGACACGTTCTTACTTACATACATTTATTACTATTTATTTTACACATATTTCTATATAAACGCACGCGAACAATTCATCACTGTTGAGGTAGTTAGTGGGATGGTATTAAAAAAAAATCGGCCAAGTGCGAGTTGTACTCGTGCACGAAGGGTTCCGTAAAACTAAAAAAAAAGCTATTGCATAGTATTTTTTATCAACTTATGCAATTATAATTCATCATCATCATCACAGTCCATAAATGTCCCACTGTTGGGCTCGGGCCTCCTCTGTAATGGGAGGGAAATTAACCTACTATAACGCGCTGGTCAGACGTGTTGGTATAGGGGTTTGTTTCGAGTTTTCCTTCTCTCGCATGGATGTTACCGAGAAGTTGCCCCAACGCTCCGTTCACTCTATTTCCCGCATTCATTCTTCGCTCTATATCAGTGGTGTACCTTCCATCTCGGCTAAATCCACATCCAAGATATACAACTCTTCTTTCTTTTACTCATCCACTTGCTCTAGTACATCATTACCTATTGTTACTCTTACATCTGTTCTGGCTTCATCTCTTTCAAAGACCATTATAACAGTAATATATCTGCCCTTTAATCTTTCACGCATCTCTGCTTGAGTAAAAGACTCAAGCAGAGATGCGTGAAAGATTTACAGAATCTACAGGATAAATTTGTGCAAACCATAAAGCGTTGCTCCAAGTCTGGATGCAATGGTCTTGTCAGAGGAAAATCCCATATTGCAAAAATATAATATAATGCCTGTTTGCAAGTTATAGGTTGAACAGACATAATATATGTACATTACCACAAAGTAAGAATGTTAAAAATTGTAATACATATATGTATGTATCTTGAATATTTTTAATGTTGCCGTTGCCTCTGTATTTTATTGTTGTATAGGGATATTATAATATCTTAACACTACTGATATTTGTATAAAATAATGATATGAATACTCAACAATAAACTTGAAAGTTGCAGTCATGCTGTATTGCTTTCTTGTTATATAGTTATTTACTAATATTCAATATTTTAACAGCAATTTTGGTGAAATATTTACAGCCACTTATATCAAGCTCTTCAAAATATCCCACACATGGAAGTTATTGTAAATAAATTTATAATATTTAAATATTTAAATCACATATCCATCGTGAAATAATATTCCAAAGAGTATTCAAAGGGTAGAAAATTATGCCTTTCCTGAAACATGATAAACATATAAAATAACTTTACAAAGATTATATATGGGCCCACAAATTAAAATAAACTAAAGATTTTATTACAATGGTATTTTAATTTAAAATTAAAAATTTAAGTTACTAATATAACAATCATATAATTAATTAACATTATCAACCAAAAGTATTAAATATAAAATTCATTCAACTCTTACCATGTAGTAGCCATCTGTGTATCTGTTTTCTTTATGACAGAATAATGGACCACTGCATATTTCTAACCAAACTGGCGATTTTTTTAAATTTCATAGAATCTTTAGTGATTCATGATTAAATATTGAGGCAGGCATGAGCATGCTATAGCAATAACAGTGGTGCCTGAAGCCTTTTCAATAGAAGGCAAAGCTTTAAATCTAATGATAAGTCAACAGTACGCAATCACAGCTTGAAATCATATTTGTATCTATTAGTAAATATTCACTACTATTCATTGTATATTAGACAGGCAAAGAAGCATGTTAAGTAACCAATTATACAGCAAAACTTACGGTTATTACTTAACTTACGGTTTTGGTGCGCTACCTATTCTGCGCACCTTTCACTTTCTGACGTGAGATAATACTTCACTGAACACACAATACAGTTTTAATAAATGTAAATAAAAAAATATATATTATTTTTAGTCAAATGAACTTTTTTGCGCCTGTCTTGATAATCGTACTTAAGAAGTCAACTCCAGTCGTGCGTTGGAGCTGACACACACACTTTTTTTTAACACGTGCACATTAAGTTTTTTTGTCAAGCAATATTTTTGGATGCCAGATATATTGCTATTGGAGATACCATTGTATGGCTACAAGATTTTTAAATGATACTGATCAACCAAAAATATTATGACTTCTAATGTTTACGCGAGTATTACACATTTGAAATAAAACTACTTTTACGGATTCTATCGCGTTTGTATTTGATTTATAATTTCCCAACGTTTCGAACACTTTACAGTGATCATGGTCACGGGAGGACTGAGGTGTCTTACGTCCAATATGTCATTGTTATTACAGAAATTACTTATAGAGTAGATATAAATAAATTTATTTTTTAATATCATTTACATGCTAAGACACATAACATCAATCGTTCGTTGATGTTAAGTGTCATATTGGTTAGCCTTAGGTGTTACCTTAAATTTAGGTGCCATTTAGAAAACGAGCATGAAACGTAAATTTAAGGTAATTTCGGACATTGTAAAAGTTATCCTGTGTCCGAGGAATCAAATGTACATTTCCTTATTTAGTGTTACTATTCCTTTATTGGATATTTTACAAAAATGGTCATGAAAACGGAAATTATTCTGTATTGTTAATAAGAGATTTCTAATATATATTTTATACTCAATAAAATTCCTAAAATTATTTTTATAATTTTATTTACCTCAAACTGGTGGCATACCGTTTAAACAATGAACTTCAGAATTAATTGTCAAGCTACCCGTGAAATCTGCTTTAATCGGTAAATTAAAATTCCAATCATTCATTCATTTCCGTTCATATACGTTCCTCTGCTGGGCCTGAGCCTACTCCACAATAAGAAGGAAATTAACCTACTACGGCTACTACATCTCTTCGCGTCGGTCAGACGTGTTGCCATCTGGTTTTATTTCAAGTTCTTCTCTTCCACAGATATGCGAGTTCTATTCGTATTAGGTATATCACTTAGTCGGTGCTGAATTGTATTCTTATTTGGTCACCATACGAATAAATTATACCATTATATGTGAAAATTATAAATACAGCGATAATACATATTAGAGATATGTAAGTACAGAACACACACACATTTTGTTAACTTTCATCATAATCTTATTTAATTTTTTTTTTCTCTTTACATTTTGTTATAATTTAAAAAAATATTGCTGTACTTACGTACTTATAAACAGGAGAGATCCTGGAGTTCTGTAGTACAGGTCTTGACTTCTTTTTTTATTTTTTTGCGGCGGCCTATGTCACTCTCCGCTAAATCCGTCCGGGGCAACAGAAGAAACGGCGCACGACCCTATAGACCCGCCCTGCAATATACCTCTCGACGTCGTGCGTTGTTTGCATATGTGAATTTCGCAGGAGAGCACTCCTGCTCACACCCCCGGTTGCTGCTTTTGCTGGTCTTAATTACTTCACCGGGAAACTAAAGATTGGTAACCACCACACGGCACTGAATCACCATCATAGGGTGCAAAAAAGTCTTTCCGTTGCAGATACAAAGGAAATTTTACATTTGCTACTTACTGCGTAAAGGATATTTGACAACATTTATGTGTGTGCATTTTAATTTTGGGTTCTCGCATTTACTTCTTTCATATAAGGTCCCTTTGCTGTCTCTGTACTCCAGCACAACGCGATACAGACGTAAAATTTATTGATTGCACTAGATTTGGGTTGGTATGACGAGAACGAGCGTCTAAAATATTTTTTAAACCTCTCGCATACGGTATTTTGTTTTAATTGGAAAGTACAATACTATATGGCCACATCCCCCCTAAACCATACGGAGCGATAGATGGACGGCTTGAGTGTCCATAACCTGCTGTATTTTCCCTCTGCCTATTCGCGCGGCCCATTGGAACCGATTTTTTTAATTTGGTTGTCCAAATTTTATGGTTATGGGATTCACCCTTGCCTTGCTCGCTAGTCTCGTAATCCTTGCAGCATTTGCTAGAATAAATAAATCGTTTCTGCTCAGCTCACATACGTTCTAGTGCTCTAGGGCTCGATCCTCCTCCAGAAATGCAGGGGAATTGATACTATATCTCTGGTCAGACCGGTTTTATTTCCAGTTTTCCTTCTTTTGCTGTGACGTATCTTCTTGTGTCCCCTAATCGTCTATTACTATTAACCACAGGAAAGTAAGAGTGGTTGACTATTATATTTTTACTCCGCACCACTCGGATAATGTACCTTGAGAAAAATATAGATACTGCATTTTAATTGTAAATGGTATCTCCGCTTAAATTTTAAAACATTATCTTAATTGTTACATTGGTCAAGTTTTAAGAAACTTCCATGCCCATTTCAAAACGTGCTCAATCAATATATTAAAATATGGTGATTATCCAAAAGTAATAACGACTGATGTCACTGAACCTTCGTCGTGTGAGACGAATTTACACGTTTATTATTTCTCACAGGTTAGGATTTTAGATGTGCGTGTACAGAATTTGTTAAAAGTTTTAATTTTTATAAAATTTATTGGTACTAGCGGCTCGGTCCGGGTTATTGCGATCGTAGCGACCGGTCGCTGAGCATAAAAAAAAATGGATAACATATTCTTCACCATATTTCTATACTTAGAGTATCTCTTATCGTTATAACTTATCTCTCAATTTGGAACAAAAAAATATTTAAATTTGTTCTAACTTTTATTTATAAAGATTTATTTAAGGTACGATTATATTAGGTATCTCATCATCGCGATCATATAAAATGTTAAGCGAAAGCAGTAATAAATTCTAAATTTTTCAATAGCGTGCAAATGTATGCAAATATGTGATAAAACTAACAAGCGAATTTCCTTCAAATGGATATGGAATATCCAGTTTCGACGATAACTATTGCTTCGGCCGGAAAGAAAGTACAAAATGTTTCTTCGCTGCAAGCACTGTTGCCAGAGCTACAAAGCTAGTAAGATATTGTCGCATAGGTAGTAATAGTACATCGAAATTGTGTTTCGTGATTCACCGGACGTAGGGCGAGTGCGGTGCGGGAGGGAGGGATAGGGCTGTTGCGGGGCAGGCGGCGGGCGCGAGGGGCGCAGGGCGCGTCGGCGTGGCGGTGCGCGGCGCGGGACGCGGGACGGTGCACGCTGCAGCGCGAGGTCGTCGCTCGCTCGCGTCGAGTACTGCCAGTCGGGAGCGGGATGCGGTGACGTAAACTGCATCGGCGCGGGCCGCGACCGTAGTGTAGGACGGGACGTATCGTATTCGTATTCGAATGTACCGTGTGCGTGCACTGAACCATCTTGTGTGATCGTGTGCTTGTTCTGTTTTTGCTGACGACGTCTCCGCTCTTCACTACGTGGGCCGCTGTGGCCGCATCGAAATCTCCTTGGATCCGAAGATCCCCGAAATGGTGAGTGCGGTCGAAGCTCCCGCTCGTGGTTTGTTTACGTCGGCTCTCGTGCCGGCTCTTTCTCTCAACCTGCCGCCCATATCCCTGTGTCGCGTTCTCACGCGACTGTTTCTATTGTGTTTTGTTTCCGAAATGCAGACAGCAACGAACGAAGACGACTCTGGGCCGAGTACCTTCGAGATCGCTTTTTGTGAGTTCCAAAGGTTTTTGCATGCTTTTTTGTTATGTTTTCGCAGGTAGCTGTTCGATCGACGCGAATTCTCTAATTCATCGATAGTATGGTATAGTGTAAGAGTCTGTTGTCAGTAATACAGAGGGTGAACGAAGCGGCGAGGGTGGCCGTGCGTGAGTTATTAGTCTAGTAAATAATGAGTGTACCGCCGCATAAAATGTAGGTCGGTAGATTGCGGTCGCAACACTGGCACGCTATGCCTCATAGCCTCTCCCTGCACCACCAGACCTATACGAATATAACGTTTATATTGTCGATGTTATGATAACCATGTTGTATGTGGTGGCAATTAAACCTAATTATTTACATGTTACGTAGAGTTTTTTTAAAGTAAAAAGAGTAAGGACTTTTAAACTTTACCTTTTACGTAATAATTATAGGTACATAAATATCAATCCATTTAGAAACTCTTTAGTACGATTTGGTAGTTTTTACTGGATGTTGTCAAACATATCGAACCAGCTATACCTAGGTTGATGCTAGAAATTTAAATTTTCGAAGGCAACTAGGCAACAACTCACAAGAAAATTCCTACACTGTAGTTTTGTAATTACTGCACATAAGATGAAAAAGTGGGGTATAACAATACCCGGCATTACTTAGTTCCAACTAAATCTCAGATGACTAAGCTCTATTGCCTACATACCTATGTAAGTAACTACCTATCTCCTTTAGAGGATGTGCAGACTTCATCATGATGGTGAGTAAGCCCGAGGTTACACAATTAATATAATTCATACAGGAAAATCTGAGTCATATGTTCATGATTGCCTAGAATACGTTGACTGATAGGTAGCTTAAAACGTTAACAGGTGATATGGTATTCGCGCACTTTTGTATTACGTCACTGGTCATCGGACCGGTAGCGAGGCGATACAACACTGAAATTTAATGAGGTGACTATACCGAACAGAACACTGTACACTTCCACTTATAAAGGAAAAACCGAACTGCTATTTTTAGTATTGCTCAGAGAAACTTATTTGTCATTTCCTTCAATAATTCTGAAGACACAAATCGCATCTCATTATAGTTATATACTGAGATACCTAGCTCTAAACACAAGACAATGAGAGAGTATGACCGTCTATGTATGAATAAGACAGATTTAGGCTCCAACTCATTATAAAAAGGACCCAGCAATATTAAAAAGTATTCACCTCAAAAATATTCTTTAGAACAATATCTATTACCTTCTAAAATCAAAACTAATCGCCATCTAACAGCTAAAAGACATACCAAAAAAAAAAAAAAACTAATCGAGGTACCTATCTACTTAATATATTTTTCATACCATTTTATAGGTTATAGACGACACAGTCTATTAGGCATACATTGAATGATTTAGTTAAATATATTTAAAACTTAAAAATATATTAGTTTAAAATATTTGATTACGTAACAAGTCCACATAAGTAGATATGACTTAGTAATATGTTAAGTGGCCGAATATGATTATAGTTAGATACCTAACCTATATGTTCACTTATCTATTCACTATGTTGTTATCTCATTCATCATAGCTATCGTAATAGTTATCACGAATCATAATGGCTATCGGTCGCCGAGTCGCGGACCGGTCCGAGGTATTATCTTTATCTACGCAACGCCGCTAACCGCTTCCAATAACGGTATTCCACACTCTGGACTCCACCAACTAGGCTTGATACTTGCTAGGCCCGTTTCGCAAACGTGTTCATCGATATTCTTGCCTCGTCTAGTCCTTTTTTGTAATAACCAGCCGGAAGTGAGTTTTTAACGAATTCAATAGTCGTGAATGCCATTACAATCCATCGGTTTATTATTATGAATCAATGACGATATAGCTGTTTATTTTCTGTGTATAATTGTATATACTAGGAGACATTATATTTTATAAATTTCTTTGTTATGACTTTTGAAGTAAAAACTAAATTACGTTTTCATGTCATATTTTTTTTTTCTGAACGCTATCCAAGGCGAAGAATAGAAAAACGGTTTACTTTTTAGTATGTCCATGCATTAAAATTATTATTTTAATCTATGTGATCTATGCATTCTTACGAGTGTACAATAATATCACAATAAAAGCAGTATCGGTCTTGATTGAATTTTTCAATTTTCTTTGCAGTATTTGTTCAACAATTAACGAAAGAGAAGGAAAACTCGAAATAAAACCCTATACCAACACGTCTGACCAGGTATAGTAAGTCAATTTCCCTCTCAATGTGGAGGAGGCCCGAACTCAGCAGTGGGATATATGTGGGCTGAAATGAATTAACTTCAAGTCATCAAATAAGTTACTGAAATTCGTGCTCCTACACCGTAGTTTACATCTCAAATTTGAACCTTAACTAGCTTATTAACTACTTCGATGGTATCTCTTACAATTTCGATTCATTTATGTACGTAAATAAATAGGGATTTCTCAAACTTATACTGCTTTCTTTAATGAATATTATGAGTCAAAGCAATAGTTTTTTTTTACATTACCAGTGGTCAGCTGCTCAGCGATGTTTCTAGGCAATATCAAGTCATTTATTATGCATAGTGTAATGAATGCTATGCAATTATTAGAGCAGCTTGCGGTGGCGCGTGCTGAGGACAGGTGCCTGCCGGCTGCTGCCACACCTGTCGTGATATCAGCTGCTCCTTAAGCTATATACTTAATATATCCTACCATAGAATGTACTCAACATACGAGTATAGAGTACGTATCCGTTTCATGTCAAACAATGCCAGCTACTTGTTGACGTAAATATTTTTTATGCAATGTTAAACACAAGTATGAATTATAAGTTAAAATGTCGTTTTTATGTATAGCGTATTAGCTGAGAGCTGTGTGATAGCGGCTACGAATATTACCAACACTTACTTTGCTCGTGGATATTGTAAAATACAACTAAGAGTTTTATTTCGACCTGAGCCAACTCTACCTCTACAAATGTTGCTTTAATGAAAAAGTAAAAAGATCTTAAAAATTATCTAAATTGATTAGAAAAATATAATGCCATTCAAATATCAATCATTTTTTTACAAATAATGTCTGTTTATTAACTTTTATTGGCGCAACAGCTTTAAATCAAAGTTTAAATTAGATAAGTCTCAAATTGAATGTTAACATTTCCCATTGCTGATGACTGTCATGTCATGAGAGTCAGTAAATGGAAAATAATATTAGTTCTACGGGTTGTATCGCGTTATGTTTTTGCGGATATTTTCACAGCAGCCATTGTAAAGCATAAATTATAATGCTATAAAAGATTTAACAACAGTATTATTTACTTGCGATAGCGTCAAAATATAAAAAAGTAGCTGACTATTATTAGGCATGCCTTCAAAATGTATCCTATACTCTTCGTTATAATACGCACATAGGTTTGACCAGACAAATTACCCATTTATTACGTTTTGCTCTTTGGGGGTCTATATATCATTTGCCATCTTACTACTGATAAATCGACCTTGGACTTTGAAAAGTATTAAATAGGCCAGTTTAGTCATGTAAAAAACAGGCCATATGAGGGCCTTATACGTAAAACACATTGAAGTGATAAAACATTGTTGTACATACATACATACATATCATCACGCCATATCCCTTGCAGGGTAGGCAGAGAGAACAGAGTGCCAGAGAACTCTATCCTTGCATACTTCACTCGCTTCTTCAACATTCATAATTCTCTTCATACACGCTCGCCGGTTTCGGAGACTCTTGACTCCACCTTCTTTCAGCACGTGACCAATCTGGTCTATGTAAGGTGAGTCTCGGTCGGCCCCGGTACCTAGATTCTTCCACTTTCGCATTGTATATCTTCTTAACCAGATGTTCGTTCGGCATTCTTTAACATTGTTGTAATAAAAATAATTATATGCATTGCAGACTAAATATGAATAACATTGTTATAGTCCGATTGTATACATAGTAATCACGATGTACATATATTTTATTTATTTAGGAATAAATAAATTGTTTTAGTAAGTGACAAATTGTTTTATCACTTTGTTATCAGTTAATGATGAACAAATTAATCTGTTAATTAGGTCTTATGACCGACTCTGTGACCTCTTGTTTTTTATTTGCATGATGAGTTCAGGTGCAGGGGCTATTTCCCTATAAGATAATTTATCAGTTAAACTATCTTTCTGTTTGTAAACTTGTAACTTTTACTCGCCGTCTTTTCGTAATATTAGTTTACTACCTCGCCTCCTCAATAGATTGATTTTTATATATTATAAAATCAAATATTCTTGTTCGAGTTTATTTGTATTCACTGTGTTACCAGTTATTTCTGCACAAAAATATTTACACAAAAAGATTTGTATTGAAATAACTTGTGTGTTGTTATATTAAACGCACGTAATTGAACGGAAGTCTTATTAGGGCCGGTTGGACGCTGATGCTAGCTAGGTACAGTGTATAATGTAGTTTAAATGCGCACAATAATACTTGTATAGCTACTCGCTAAACATTCTCTCAATTTTATATATCGACAATAGTTGAAACACATAATAAAATATGATATAGGTACACATATTTACCATAGGACACAAATGTTTGTATTATATTTAATGTATTGGTATAAATAAAACATATATACATCAATTTATGATTTATCGTTGATATATAACTTTATATTATTGGAAACGTTAGCGAATGTGTGCGGCAGTGCTGGTAAATAATCACCACTCATAGACTTAATCTAAGCTCCAGAAGTATATATCGAAGAAATATAGATACGTAGCGCCTAGTGCCTAGTTTACGCACTATGTATATAATATCAGAGATAGCATCAGTTATTTTAAGTTACAAGCTCTACATATAGAGCTGCTTCAGAGCAGGTCTAAACAAGCAAATACAGTGGTAAAATCCATTCGGCTCTGCCAAAAATGAGAATACCCACGCGCTAACTCACCACAGAGTTATTTTTATGAACTCTTCATAGGGTATTTTTATCTACTGCCTTTTCTCACCATTGAAATATATATGATATAGTTTTACGCTTTTATTTTCAGAGGCTAAAGGCACAAATAAACACATTTATATACATTTTTACAAAAGGCTAACGTACTGGGGCTATGAGTATACATGTATAGCTAGAGTAGAGAGCTAGAGTATAATGTAAGTACATTATTAACATTTTCACAAAATTTATGTTAATTATTATTTTTGTAATAGTTATTAATATGCAAGTTGTATTATTATTATGTATCTCCTTTTTTCACGGGATCTTCCATAGGGAAGATGCCCGGTCCTTTGGGAGGCTTACATGGGGATATGGATCCAACACGCAGAGGCCTTTGAAGAAATTTAATCTAAATACTGGGATGGGACATCTACCGATGACATTCCACGTCTACACATAACATACGTGGACTGCCAGCGGTAAGTGTAAAACTATTGTGTGATTATGGTAGCTAATTTCTGATTATTATGGGAGTGGGTGCTTAGTGGACTGGTTCATCTTAAATCTATGAATTTTTAACTGTCATCTGCCTTCAAACCCATATTGAGAGATGAACGGTGGCAGACGGTGACTCGCCAACTCACTGAATGGGCCCCCTAAACAGTCGCCACAGGCACACAAGCCATTCGGGCAACATTGGTGCAAGTGGCTAGGGGTGTCGAGCGGTGCGGCACCGGTTTCACCATTGAGTCTGTGATAAACAGAGCCATGGTTTCCCCGTAGTTATGCACTTGAAAATGACACTTCCACCCCCGAGCATATAGCTCTGGCGACCCCTCTCTGACTAGCTGTTTAAGGTAAGCCAGAGCTGAGAGTCCTTCGGGCACTCTTCGGTTTCCACTCTAGCCAGCCAATGAAGGCCAGCTGGAGACGAGGCCCTGATCGACTCTCTGGAGTATTCGGGACCGCAGTGTCACCACTCACATTCAGCTCGCCACAAGCTGCCCTGCGGTTTATTGGTTTTCCTGTAAATCTTGTGATACATTTTTTTATTATTATTGTATCTCCATTTATTCACGGGATCTTCCGTAGGGAAGATACCCGGTCCTTTGGTAGGCTTACATGGGGATATGGATCCAATACGCAGAGGCCTTTAGAGAAATTTAATCTAAATATTGGGATGGGACACCTACCGATGACATTCCACGTCTGCACATAACATATGTGGAATGCCAGCACTAAGTGTAAAACTATTGTGTGATGATGGTATCTAATATATGAATATGGGAGTGGGTGCTTAGTGGACTGGTTCATCTTGTATCTATGAAATTATAAACTGTCGTCTGCCTTCAAACCCATGTTAAGAGATGAACGGTGGCAGACGGTGACTCGCCAACTCACTGAATGGGCCCCCTAAATAGTCGCCACAGACACACTAGTCATACGGGCAACAGAGGGCAACATTGGTGCAAGTGGCTAGGGGTGTCGAGCGGTGCGGCGCCGGTTTCACCATTGAGTCTGCGATAAACAGACCCTTGGTTTCCCCGTAATTATGCCCTTGAAAATGACACTTCCACCCCCGAGCATATAGCTCTGGCGACCCCTCTCTGACCAGCTGTTTAAGGCAAGCCAGAGCTGAGAGTCCTTCGGGCACTCTTCGGCTTCCACTCTAGCCAGCCAATGAAGGCCAGCTGGAGACGAGTCCCTGATCGACTCTCTGGAGTATTCAGGACCGCAGTGTCGCCACTCACATTCAGCTCGCCACAAGCTGCCCTGCGGTTATTATTATTATTATTATAACAGTTATTGTTATGCAAAACTCATTATGTCATTTAATCAGATACATCACAATGTCAGTGTTTTTATAATAGTTCTTACTATGCAAGATAAGTTGTCTGATTTATTATCGTTCTGTATATCATTAAAATAGCGGAAAAACTGGAATCCGATGTAGTTTCTCATGATATGTTGGTATATTATGTGAGTTTACTGCCAAAGAACGTAGCTGCCAACGGTACATGTGTATGTTTTTATCTATGCAAATGAACTGGCAACACGACGAACAAGTATTAGTTGCGCTGTATTAAGCATGCGGTCTCCGACCCTAGGGTGCATCTAAGCTGCGTTAGAGATGTGCGGGCGGGGTACAAGCGTTTTTCGTCCCTCCGTGCGCGGCGTCACGGACGCATGAGCCCTTTTACGCACAGGGAGGGAAGCTCCAGCGAGGGGCCGCGCGCGCATCGCCGAACTGCCTCTATTGAGTCGCCGAAAACCGTATACATTATTAGCTATCCCCCTAAACCCATCCCTAAACGGGCCCCGGACTCACGCTACCCGAGCGGGCCGACTTAACACCCGACGCTCTCTCACCCCTGTTACCTCAGTCTCGGTCAGGACTTTGTGATTTAACTCAGACGCCCTTCGCCCGTGACGTAACAATTTAGTGTATATTTTTTCTAAATCTAGGTCACGGCTTAGCGTTAAGAGCAGGGTGAATGTAGAGACGATGGCGAGCGGTCGTCGACACTTAACGGATCGCTATTTATACCTGCCGCGTAGTGCACCGGAACTCGCTCAGTGCATTCGCTGCATCCGCGCCACCCGCCTCCGCCCTGTCAATGACCCCGACACTAATATAAATCTCACTTATACCAGTCTCGCATAATACTCAAATATTTAAAATAAACAAGAGTTAGTCCTGCGACCCTTTATTATTATTAAACGTTTTAAAGACCGTCTTGCCCTTGTCTCACCAGTTTGGGAAGATTAATTTTTCTACATATTGTTATTTGAGTCGCGCAATTGAAAAGGTTTGGTTATTCTTTTGAGTTGCTCTAGTCGTCTACTGCTCTAGTGCAGGTTTTAAAAAAAAGTCAGTCCATATTTGACATTGCGAATTAGCCATATTTACTGCCATAGATGTTCATGAAAATGTTCCGGAACGGATGACTTATGCTCTCAGAGGCACAAATTTTACTCATCTGTCAAATCATTTATTTTAGAACTTTTCTACAATTTCTCTCACGACAAAATCCTTTAGCACCTATTACGGTTGTATTGATAAATAACAATTTACTTTACGATTGTAATTAAGGAATAGTCACATAACTTCGAAAACCGTGAGCCTTCAATATGTATCGTGTTTCGAATTTAAGATTTTTCTTTAGAATTTTATTAGAAGTATTAGATAGAAGCCTACCTTTAGAAGCACATAGTCTATCTACTAGATAGATAGATGCTGTATTATAGAATTGATCGCTTATAAACCAAGCAAATTTCATAATGTTTATAATTCTCTTACAATAGTCGTAGGGCGTGCGTTGCGAAAGGTTCTGTGGCAAGCGGATGCCCTTCGGCTTTGTTTGAGTTACGTAAGCAAAGCCGCCCACATCTGCAGGGCTGGTAACCACCCACATAGGGCATGAACTATGTCAAGCAGCTTGTCCTAGTTTCCACCTTCGTTAGAACATGTTTTGATTGTATGTTTATTACAATCAAAACATGTTCTAACATAAGTTTGCACATTATAGGCTATGATTCTATATATAGAAATAATTTTACATGTCTTATGTAGAGCAATAATATTAATAACTGTATAACTATACAGTAATAACTATTAAAAATATATAAGCTATTAGTATTAATAGCTTCAAAAGCATCTTGTACTGTGTATGACTGAATAATATATAATAGACATATGCAAGGATGCTTTTCTGAATACTATCGATTAGGAGTGTATGGAGCTCCGAAAACGACATTTTATGATAGGATAAATTCCTGTATAAGACGCGTTACGATAGGTTTTCTTTCAACCAGCCGAATTGATGATCAAAACCTCTCCAAAGGGTAATAATACAACAATCACTAGATTTGCAATTTGCCTTCTACAATTCCCTAAAAATTCAACATCCGTTGGATCCAATTTTATATCCGTTATCGTATCTGAAACCGGTATGATGTTATTCTAATATCCGGATGCGAGATTTCATATCCGCGACATCCCTACTATCGATATAAAACTTTATAGGCTACATACTTATAATTTGTACTTTAATACTTTAATTGTGTGATAGCGGCTACGAATACTACCAACACTTATTTTGCTCGTGGTAAGAGACGACGAAGAGCTTTATATCGACCTAGCTAGACCAACTGTATCTGATGCCGTTTGGTCAAGAATTACATTCCCAGGAAGGGTTTGACGTCAGGCAGGCGGCCGGTCATAAAACTATTGCCAGTAACTTTTGCAGTATAGATTTTGTCTAATTCTTTCGCTTCTGAATTTCTATCAACTAATTAGTCCAGGGACCACAGTATTTGTTGATATAAATTAATAATAACATCGATTACCTATCAGCAATACAATTAATTGTTGAGGTAATCGCTACGTATTATTACGCGTTTTCGCTGTTGTTGCTAGGTCTAACGATTACAAGTTGCTAGGAGAACGGATTCGCACTGCCAATCCGCGAGCGATGTCCGCTGTGGAATTTCCGCGAAAAAAGTCATACGTCACGACACGTCACGCAGTAGGGCGGACTCGGCGTAACGAACGTCACATTTGCAAGGCCGCGGCTGAGTAAGCACCACTACAAGCTTTTGTTTACAGCACCATTGATCTACTGCTGACTAATATGGTCTTGGATGACATAATACCTCTGAAAATATGGTTTGAACATTAAATGTTTTAAATAAATATGCTCCTATTTTCGAAGTAATTTTGATGTCACAATAATTTTAGATAACAGAATGAAACCCCTGATTGTTATTCACACAGATATTAATAGTTCATAGATATGTCAATAGAAATATTCTAAAAACGTTTAAGTCTATTCCACTAACTATAAATATAAACTAGGTAGTTGTTTCAATTCTCAATAATGCGACTTTTCCGAGTAAAGTGTGCTTGTTTTAATGAATTATGTCGATCACGTTTAAAAGTAGATGTCTGTAATTCATAATGTTACGTAAATAACTATTGCGTACATAGAACACTTGGCATATTGTTAGGAGATACAACTGAAAATTGCTCTCATTAACAGTACCATGCGTAAGCACAGAATAAAAATGTACTAAATTCAAAACCTCGATATAATTTATATAAAACTAATGTCTCCTATTTCAAAAGCGTTCATTATATGAATGATGGTTCGATGACTAAGTATGTTCGCTTGTACTAGCATCAGCACGATTCACAAGCGTTATAAGCGCATTAGTTGCAATATGCATTCAACATCAATGCAAGAGAAGGAAAACTCACTATAAAACGGTAAACCAACACGTCTGACCAGCGTGGTATATAGTAAGTCAATTATTCTTCCAGTGTGAAGCAGGCTAGAGACCTGCAATGGACGATACAAAGCTGACATGATAATGCTTTAGAATTGCATACGAGACAGCCCAATAATTTATAAATCAATTCAAATTTTATGCGCCATTCAAAACACACGATATCCAATCATATGAACCACCTAAAGACCACCGATCTTTAGATTGCTCGCATCTAATTGGAGACCCGTTATTACAACATATATGTGTCATGTGAGTTCGATTCCTACACTATTAAAACAGTTACTTGATCCTCAAATTATTAACATATGTTTGTCTAGCAGGTGGTTAGTTAGTTCTCGCTGATTCATAACTTGTCTAACTTTTCAACATATACCTAACAATAAGACCGTTTTAAGTAGGTAGTTATATTATGTTAATTAGGTTCTTAACAAAATTGAGCTGTCCACATTCTTTACTAGGTAGCACGAGTAATAAAAATAATTTCTTGAAACTTGAGTGTCGTGTAACCTTCGGCTGTGTTGAATTCTCATGAAACAACTAGAGTTGCCACGAATAATGATTTGGCCGAATACCGAATATTCGGCAACACTGCCGGCCGAAGCACCGAATATTCGGCCGCCGAACATTCGGTGCAAAATACACGCTTGTCGAGCACGTAAACAAGAATAAGACAAGTCGCAACCTGTCTTCTTCATTGCGGTGCATACGGGAGCGCAGGTGGGTATTTATTTGACTTTTTGTTTCATTCAGTTGCGAGTAAATCACGTCACGGCACGCTTTGTGAGATCATTATAAAAAATACGTTCGTTAAGTCTTTCTCAATAGTTTTTCGTTAAAAAATTTATAAAATGACACCAGTTAATAAAAAAATCGCCCATATGGGTATATTATGGGATATGTAGTGAAAATAATAAACTGATGATGATTCTTCTCCACTTCGTAAGAAAAGAAACTTGAATGAAAATGATAAGACTATTGAAATACACGACAGCCTCTGGAACTGCTTTGAGGAAGTCGCTACAGATAATATACGAAATGGTAATGATGAGGAGGACGTGAAGAAGAATCCTGTGGCAAATGAGTTGGATTTTTATATGAAAACAATTCGCCTAGATCGGAAAGCTGATCTTTACATGTGGTGGTCAGCAAACGAAAAACAATACCCAAACCTCTCGAAATTTGCTAAAGTTTATCTTTCTTTTCCCGGAAGTAGCGTGTATAGTGAGAGGTTATTTTCTGAAACTGGTATCATTTACGACGACAAGCGTAATCGTTTGCTACCAACAAATGCTGAACAGCTTGTTTTTATCCATCACAACTTACCACTGATCAATTCACGGAGCAAATACAAAGAGGAGACGGCCTAAGTAACTGTGCACTGTGATTCTCAAGTAGGCCGTGACGTCATCACGTTAACATCAATAGTAGGCGTGGCCTATTAGTCTTCTGTCGTCGCTGACGGTGTTCGTACGGCGCATAAAATTATATTTTTGGTGTATTTTTATGTTATTACGAAAAAAACCATGAAGTGTTGTGTTTTATCATGTAAAAACTACTTCAATAAACGTACAGATGCTATGGAAAGAATCACATTCCATTTGTAAGTATACTTATTCATAATTTATCAAAATAATTTCTAGAAAGTTCTTTTGTCGGTATCATATTCAGAAATAATTTTACTCAACGCTAGATGGCACCACTTTTCGTAATAGGACCCAGAACAATAAAAGCACATACAGTTCAAACTATTAAGATTATTGTAATAACTAATAACCATGAGTATTAAAATTTATACCCAAAGCCTTTTACCTCAACAAAAATATGAGTTTTATATGTAGTTAATAATTATTTTGTAAGCAATACGCCAGCTATCGTTAACTATGAAGAACTATAAAAGTGTCAAAAATCCAGGGTTGTAATTAGAATATAATTATAACATTCGGATTTTTCATCAAAGAAAAATATTTTTTACACTACTTTAAATGAACCTATTATAATTAAACTGTAAATTTTGTATGTTTTAGAATACCGTCCAATGACGAAGTTAGAAGCAATGGATTTCAAAAATTAATAGAAAAACTGGACTCCTACGAAATATACAAAGATTTGTTCTTCTCATTTTAACAATGAAGATTTAAAGGACTGTATTGCAGCCAATAGAAACCACTTCGAACAAGCTTTTTATATTTTAAATTGTTTTATATTTATGTATTAAACTAACACTGTAAAAGTCATAAATATTTTTTGCAATAGAAAAAGGTTTTTCTTTGTTACTGTATTTAGGGCAAGACTAGGTATAGCTCAAGAAATATATGATACAAAAGAGTATTTCATTTTTATTATTGGAACCAATGTCACCCTTTCTCCTTTATTTATTAATAATGTAATTGCACTCGATGCAATTTCTTGATAAGATTAACGAGGTTGAGCACGTCGCAAAAATATTCAAAATGGTGGTGGCGTCGAAGACCGGGTCTTCAAGTTACCTTTGGCATGGCTAAGTTTTAGATGGCCCGTGCGTCAATCAAACGGTGGTTCCCCGGGGGGGGGGGCTGGTCTGCTCGCTTGAAATACTCTTTTACATGTCTTGGTCATTGACACCATTGTTGCATTATCAATTGTATAAAGCCTTATTTTAATACAGTGGTTTGATTCTTTTTTTATATGGAAAAGACAAAAAGGAAGGAAATAATACCGTGTAACTAACATATTTACTAAAAGTCCAACTACTTTCATTCGACAATTTGTTAGAAACCCAAACAAATAATTGTATTATTTGGTCGTATGAAAAGGACACAAATATGAAGAAAAAAAAAGGTTTCTAAAGTTCTGAGTTTATCAGAATGACAGTAAAGAAAAGATGGATTTTTCATAAAATATTAACATTATGAAGAATGCTGACAAGCTTTATAAAGAAATTTGCGGTTAAAAAAGTCATTCACCTATTCGCTATGCAGAATTATTTGATTATAAAAATTTGTATTTGAATAGAGCAAACAGTTAATAAGATTTGTTTGTATCTTTGAAATAAAAAAAAATTAGCACTCCTTGATATAAGTAAATTCTGAGTACGTCCCTGTTACATCATACACTTACTGACATCTAATGCAAGATAGCTCAACTGCATACAATATACGAAATTAGTAGTTGTGCTAATAGCCGGTAGATGGACATAAAGGAGGGAGTGAGACAAGTACTATTACTTGTCTCACTTTCTCCATTAGCAGCGTCCCCCTCATCCCCTGTAAATGACACGCATTGTTTCATAGAAAATATTCATTACAACAGCTCCTCTTTGTATTTGCTCCGTGGATCAATTTTACTTACTAAAGTATTGTAATTTGGTGATGAATACATATAATCTTGAGTAATATGATCTGTCTTTTTTATGATTTGGTATTCGGTATTCGGCCGAATGATACATACTATTCGGCCGAATACCGAATACCAAAAAAAGTGGCCGAATAGGCCGAATACCGAATAGTAGCCGAATATTCGTGACATCTCTAGAAACAACTGTTCTACTCATAGAGATTTGAATTTTGAAATTCTCTCATTAAATACGTTTAGCATTTTATTCTAACGTTGTTTGTTAGTCTTAACAGTATAAGTGTCCAAATATTGTACACGTCACATAATCATAAATTATCTTGCTTGTATTATGTAAAAACATTTTACTTATTGATAAGCGGATAATAGTTGGGTATTTCTAAAACCCTCTATTTAAGTGATGTAAATATTTCTACTGATATTACTGATTTACTAGTAGTGATTTAGAACCTTAGGGACGTCCATTAATCATGTGATCTTTTTTTAGCATTTTATTAACCCCCCTCCACCTTGGTGATACATGGTGAGGTTTAAGACTATGACCCCCCTCCCCCACCAACATCACGTGAGCTTTTAGTATCTACAAAGAAGTAGGCCACAGCTCATTATATTCTCGGTATTTTGTTTTTTATACTTCGCAAAAAGGTCTTTATACAGATCACCTACTTTAAACGACTTCGTTAGTTACCTGGCAACGGTAAGTCAGGCACACTACACACCGCTTTTCAGTTTAGAAATAGCAACGTTTGACGAAAAATAAATACACGTGATATCTTACTACACCCCCTCCCCCTTGTGATGTTTCGTGATTTTTGTCAAACCCCTCCCCCCTTTTCAAACCTCACGTGATTAATGGACAGCCCCTTAGGAACATACTTATACTATGTCCATTTTTTACAATTGTAACCCCCCATTGTATATGTTTGTTGCTTTTATATTTCTCATAATAGATACCACGAAAAATTTGAATTCGTAATCTTGAAAATAGCTACAAATAGTTTACGTCGAATTAGCCTCTTTTATTTTTAAATATAACATTATTTATAGTCTATCTAATCTAAGAAGTGCACTTTGACAGCTGTCGGAGTAAGTTGTCTAGGTATGTGAACCAAATAATCGCTATCGACAATATCCGATTTTACTGAGAAATCGATATTGATTCTTTATAATTAATAATCGGTTTATTTTTTATTTTTCAAAAAGGTGATGAATAAATGAAGTGCTAAATTAGTACTAAACAAATTTAATTATTTCAGCATACAATCTATTCATCATATTTAGTAGGATTAGATTAATTAAAAACAAAAACTTTATTAGAAAATAGCTATTTATTAAGAATTACTACTATTACTTGAATTATCAGCGTCGCGAACATTAATAATTATTTCCTCATCAATCAAAGTGTCGAAATGTATATCTCTGTCAAAATCTCTATTCGATTAATTGTATTATTCTAATATTTTTACCGATTATTTGGATATTCGTGAATTGGAAGTTGTCAAGCACTACTGTATAGAACGTGATAACGTAACATTGTTAGGTCGTCAATAACAATTACTATTTACCATGTTAGTTTTATTATAAATTAGTTTTACGAGTTTCAACATAAGATTATTGTACAAGAAAGTCACCGTAATGTTAATTATGTAAATAACTTAATAGTTGTTTAAAATGTCAGATTTATTATTTGCAATCATGTGTATACGTTTGACCAAGGTTATTGTGTATTAAAAAATGCAAAACGTCAAAATGCACTTCTTAGATTAGATGAACTATAGTTACTATGCAATTTAAGAGCTTTCTCATAAATATAAACTAATTACCTATTATACCTACCATGTTCATTTTGGCAAGATAATCATTTTTAACCACGATCCGTAAAGTCGCAACAAACGTTTTATCTCATTCCATGTGTCTATCAAATAAAATATTTCTCTTTAATTCGAGTTACAATAGGTATTAAATTCCTCGTTTGTTTCCCAACACCCAGTTCTACTGGTTAGCAATGCAACCTTGCTATCCTTCAATCGCACGAATGTAGTGTAGTCCAAGCAAACAATCTTCCATATCAGAAAATGTTCGTGTGTATTATCTTAGAAATAACACGTTACGCTTACGTACGTGCATACCAGCACGCATAATTATCAAGAAACTGAGTTATTCTCACGGATGTCGATCCGTACTTACAATTTAGCCGTCACATCGTAAGTACAATGGGTATTAGAATTAGAAAGCGACCGGTGACCGCAAAAAGGTACAATTCGAAAGGGCTCGAAGCTTGCGAGATTGTATTACGTCATTATTGAACGAGCTATGCTCCCCCTGCCTCAATGCCTCGCGGGGAGGGCTCGCCATCAACTGGTAATGTGTTTCGTGCGTGTCGCACCAATTTCAAATTGCACGTATGCGCTACTGCCCTCACTTTTGTCTGACGAACAATCTATGACGTCGCGATAAGCCTAAAATTTAGTTCTCAAAGGGTTCAACCCTATTTAAATCGTAATGTTAGGGATGGGGCACGTTTCTAAAACTTCTGCATGTAAATAAGTATTGTGCTTGTTAGAACACTTGTGAATCGTATGGGGTAGCTTTCAAGGACACTGCTGTTTGTAACGTAATAATAGCGCAAAAGTCTGTTCTTTTTTTAGTTAGGGGAAGCTCGCCTTGCATGTTTTTATGTGCGCATCGGTTAAAACTTAAATGTGGCTAGTAAACTTTAAGGTATATTTAGTTGTATCGTCTGCTGTGAGTTGCATTTAAATTGATGGTAACTAAGTACTATGCTGCTATCATAATGCCGCATTGTTATTGGAATATTAGTATGCTAACATGCGTGTCTATATTAGCTTTAGGTAGGTATAGTTTTTCTACTCACTTCACAAAGTTAATTGTATGATAATTGACGAACCAAATAGATACAAGTGACGTATTTCATCGAGTATTATACAACATGTGCTAATAAAAACTATTGAGACAAGTACTTAGTTGACTTGAACCTGTTTGGTAATATTTTGCTAAAGAATAATGACATATGATGGATGTTCGATCGGTACACGATGCACACATAAGGCCCAAGCCATGCGCCATGGCTATGTGTGAGCGCAAAGCTTGCAGCTGCCGCGTCTCATTTCCGCATCGATATGTGTAGCTATGTTTACATATGAGCTCTCTCTAATGAGAGGCAAAATATGGTTAAAGATATATTTAAATTGTATCGTAAAATTGCTACTTAGATACGCTATTTGCCCTATTCTTTAGTATTCAGTTGAATGTTGATTATTAAAGGAGTAGGAAACAAACAGTAAATTTTACGTAAACGTATATTACTTTTTTTACTAAGTTCAGACATTAAGTTAAATAATCAAGCGGAATAAATGGTTATTTGGCTACACTTCTCATTGAAAATTGAATATTCGGTTTGCAACCGAATCAATACTCGTCGCAACTGAAATTGTAATCCCAGCAACCTTTTTCTCGTTTCTATACATATACGTTGGGGTTTTTATTACTTATATCTTTTACGTAATTATAGTAAATGGTTTTGTTAACGTTTGGTGTCGGACTATATTATCTTAAGTCATTACCCAATTCATCAATAAGATTTGGGTTTCTAAAACTTTGTTATCTGCGTTGACTTCAAATTTAAGCGTGCTGAAACCTGGTAGGTAGTACTCCAATGAGGGACGTAATTGTAGTTTGCAAGGCTGATATAGGTACAATTGTAGCGAGCTCATTGAATACAAATTGCAATATTAATGCTATAATTTTATAATCGGTGGCCTCTAGGTCTTAGGTACCGTACAAATAACCTCTCACAACCGTCGTCATTTGTATGACTATTATAAAGCTGGAAAACTTGTTTGTATGCTTATTTATATATTTATATAACCAAGCTCAAAGTCGCTTAGCTTGCAACAGAGCGGGCAATGCTCGGGTTTTCTCTGCGAGATAGAATCCGAAATACGGAAACTCGCAGAACGGGTGTAACCGACAAAACACGCTGAAGTGGCAATGGGCAGGCCAGGCTACATTGCTTGAAGAACAGACAACCGCTGGGGAAGAAAGGTTCTTTAATGGCGACCACGTACCGGACGACGCAGTGTAGGTCGCCGCCCCATTAGGTGGGCAGACGATCTGGTGAAGATTGATGGGCGTCGTTGGATGCAAGCGGCACAGGACCGCACTCTGTGGCGTAACATGAGGTAGTTCTACGTCCAGCAGTGTATGGCGATAGGCTGAAATGATGATGTTTATTTGAATGAATTAATTTAAAGAAAACCTTATCATATTAGAAAAACCTTATTGTCGTAATTAACTTGATAATCGAGAAAGGTATAAAACTATAATGTATAACTCTGCGACGAATGAGAGCGGAAGCACTAACTATAAATATTAGCTAGTGAATAAAAATTATTAACAGTGGGTCATCGCGTATCAAGTATCCTGACCAATCGACATATCATAGCAACTGCTGAGATGACAAGCTTGCGTGAAATTGCATTTATTGTATAGTGTGTATTATTATTGATTTTTAATAACTAAAAAAAAACTACTCTGAGAAATAAAATTCATACTCAAATAAATTTATAGAAATACATATATAAGTAATTCAATCAAGCAAAACTGCTGTCAAATCTAGCAAATCTAGTAAATAGCAAAATAAATTGACGTCGAGAATAACAAGCTTATCTATCTATAGTTAACTATTCCTTCAATGTTTCTAGCTTAGCATTGAAACGATAATGCCACCATTTCATGATATCGCATTTGCCTTTATCGACATGTAACCTTATTCTGGCACACAACGTTCAATTTAGAATTATTACAAATCTATATTACTTTAATAAAACTGAAGAGTTTGCATTATACATATTTGTTGGGAAAAACCTTTCTGTAACCCGTTTATGGAGAAAGGGAAGGGGGAAGGTATATAGGATATACCTTCAACCTTAACATTTACACAAAGGATTCAGAACAGTTACAATAATTTATGTTATAAGAGAGCGCTGTGGTGTGAATGAAGAAGTAGTGACTAAGATCAAAAAGGGTATGCTGAGGTGGTTTGGACACTTGGAAAGAATGAGTGAGGAGAGGTTGACGAAGAAAATATATGAAGCAAGCGTGAATGGGATGAATACAAGGGGAAGACCTGGTCATAATTTTCTGGATAAAATTGGCGATGTATTGACGAGAGATCATATTAAGAGTATGCGTAATCGTAGAGCATGCATGAAGACTATTATGAGCGTGAATGAAGCGATGGAAGTATGATAGGATCGTGGTTTGTGGCAATCCGTAGTCTCTGCCTACCCCTATGGGAAACAGGTGTGAAGCTATGTATGTATGTATGTACAATAATTTAATAGACAATAATTGACGATCACCGTTCTCACAACAGTTGTTGGGATAACAAATTAATATTGATTTGTAATTGAGTTATTATGTGCAGGTATATCCCGTGTGATAACAAATTAAAAATACAATGTTTCACGACTTCACTTTCTCAAGGAAGTAGTAAAAACTGGCTGAGAGAACACCAGAAGAATGGACAACACTCTCCTTAGGATATTTGTCAAATACTATTTACCGACCCGTCTGCTAACTGCTTGGATATTATGGTTTTATTGTCTCTTTGGTCGATAGGCCTATGATGCAGCAGGTATTATCGTAAAATAAAAAACACGATAATTGAAAGTAAATGCTTGTATGCTTAATATAACAATTAAATATGTAAGTGAACTCTTCAGGTAGGAAGCACTAACAGCTAGTTCAAAGTCGACATTCAATGTCGGAACTCTCTAGACGAGAGTATAAGTAACTTTTAAATACATGCAATATGGATGTTCTTCGATTATAAACATTGGTGCTCTACATTTTCCTTTTGGCCTTAGAATAAAATAGAATTGGAAATTGCTTTAAATTTTATGAGCACTCAATTTCAATTTTGTATAGTAAATTGCGGCTGTACTGAAAATAGCCGGCACATATTTGAAATATCGCGTTCATGAGATCATTTGTGAGTAGGCTACTGAATGTGTATAAGTGGTATCGAATGCGATGAAACTAGGTCAGTTGTTATAACGCTAGCGATAAACGGGCCCTCGTTCATTATCATTTATGTGCACGGTGACTTTGTGACAAGTTCCGTAACTAAACAAGCTAAACGTAATTTGTGCTAACTTGAAACAGCGTGCCTGCATAATATTGAGTTTAAATTTTTATTCAATATGAATTCGAACTTGTTAGAAAAAAAAACAGTTGATTTACAATTTTGATTTCTATTGAAAGTAAAACTTTAAATCGAATCGAATGCGGTTTCTGTTATGCCGACCCCCACATGTGCAGCTATTGATTATTCCGTACTTGACATCTGCGATAACGGAAGTTATAAACTCGTGTTTTAATGATACACACATATACAATTGAATACAAATTGTTATATGTTCTTATATTAATATAGCGCACACAATTGTACCTAGGCATGTAGTGCATTCAGTTGCCGTGGCGCCAAGGCCGTGATGCAATAAGTACAGTCAGGTGGCTTGTGCACTTATGTTACGTGAAACGTCATTCCGTCATAAGAGTACATTTATCAATAATGTTTGTAAATATACCTAATACACTATTTATCTTTTAATTTTTGTGTTAAATTTTTCTCGTCTCTACCCGTGTAGTGATGGAATATAAGTACAATAGCATCAATCTTTCTTTTCTGTGGGAGTAGCATGACACGAATAAGCGAACGTAAGCAGATAACATCATTCGAGAAGGAAACCTTGTAATATAACTATGACAACCTGTTTTTCTTTCTTCTGTAGATAGCTCCTGTCCAATAATGACAAATTAATTTCATTTTCGAATCCATATACATATGGATTGGATAATGAAATTCATTCATTTTTCTGGTCTTTCAACTCAAAATGTTGGATCGGCCAACACTGATTCTCTAGGTCACACGTAATATGGACAAACGTATATTGACATAAACCAATATTAGGTTCTGCTTGCTACTAAATTTTGCTACACTTTAATAGTACCCTTTGAACGACTCCAATCCAACTTAAATTCATAGTAAAATTCGTTAGTCACAATTGAATTATTACATGCATAATAGCATATGTTCTACTACATTGTGAAAATTGAACATTTTTAGTTCTGTTTGATAAATATATTTGTAAGCTAAAATGTTTGCTTTATAACTTTTTTCCTTTGTACTGCAACATTGGCACAATTCTACAGAAATAATTTTAGTCTGAGCGTTTGACGTATTATTCGCTAAAATAAATGTAAACAAAAGTCTAGGCACCAAATATTCCAGCCGGGCGTATATGCCATTGACCTATATATCGAATAAACGTGTATCGCATTCAACGTAATGATAATTTTAAACATTGCGCGATGTGTTTTATTTGCCACTCGGAAACCGTGGTCCGTGGGAAAGCAATGCGAGTCCATTATGCGCGGATGGTGTCGCGAGTCGCCAGGGCGCAACCAGCGACTGCTTACTTCAGTTATGTAAATTGAGTTCTACGAGGCCGTGACGACCGTCGAATGGACTCTATAAATAGCGGTTGATCCGTCCTTGAGTCGCGCAAGTCTACAGAACTAGGTCAAGCTAGGCTGCTTCGTAACACTGTTTTCCCCACGCTCACTATCACGCTCGCTGCCACGTGACCACTCCTTGAATCGGGCCGTCAAACACCTGGATATTATTTATTTATGGAAACACGCCGCCAAAATTTTTAATTTCACCATTGCGTGAAAGAGAATAACCTGTTACGTAATTTGTCATAAAAAAATTACGTCTATTTTTAATTCCTTTGAGTTTTTTACCGTATCTTTCGAGTAGGGTAAAATAAAAATTACAGAATTGATGCTCTGCTCGCATTCGAATTATATATTGTGACTCACCAGATGTACGTTCATTCAGTAAAGTAAAATTTATTGTGAATAGATGCAGGAGCACATACATGCGTATACGTAGGGCTCAATACAATCCCTTTACCTGCGTGATAATGGCCAAGGTCGGGCCCGGGCAGGTAGCGAACCGGATTATAATCGATCCAGACGTTTACCGAGGATATTTATTCCCCTTAAATTTCAAACAATTTGAGTACAAACATATCTGCATATACATATTGTATGTAAATGTAATACGTACAACCAAGACAATGAATATGATTCTAACCTTTCCGACTCAGAAAATAATATAATTTCTTTTATATATGCATAAAATTTCTGCTTTTACCTTCAGGTAGTTTGTGTACGATGAAATAGGAAATTTCTAATATTTTGTATGCATTAATATCGTTTCAATTATTTACTTAGTTTTGCAATATTTTATTTACTCAAAAGCAATAATAATAATAACTGAGTATAAAGTTAAACACATAATACATACAATATACGATTTGATTGTTGTTATCAGCGGTAGTCATAAGTATAGCGACATAGTATCGTACTATCGAAGCGCGTGCGTGGGTGTGACGTTATATGAAACATAAAACCATTCTCTGATAACAGGCAAAAACTAAATGTTATCATTGTTTAGCACATTGGCTTTGTTATACAATTTAGGTAGGTACTTTATCTTTGTGTGAAGTACTATATCGTTTAACTATTGTAAGTATATGTACAATCAATGAAGAAATTACGTCGGTGTACAGTACACCGACGTAATTTCTTCATTGATTAAATTTAATTAGGTACCTACACATTAAATGTCGACCAATTTGACGCTATCAAGGCCTTTACATAATATTATATTTAGGTAATCAAAGGAAGTTACGTGTGTTCACACCCAGGATGTCGTAAGCTAAGGTTTTTAGCAAAATTCTAATATCGTTACATAAACGTATCCTTAAAATACTTTTCAAATAATTCAAAAAGTAAATAAGCTACAAATTCGCCAAAGAATTGGGTAATATGTAAGATGCCAGTTCGATCATTGCATGAGCTGCCAATCATAGGTGTTGTGAAAAGCTATGAATAGGAAGACAAGTAAAATATTATTATGTATGTCGAGCATCGCCGTTGGCGACACGACCGCCTGGTGAAAGCTCTTTATGGCCCACACATTGACGGAAGTACGTGTGTGTATGTGCGTATAGACATATTTAATTTTAGTCGCCGGTATCGGGGTGAACACCGGACGGCACCTGCCTCATTCCTTTGTTTCGGTTTACAAATGTCATCAGAGGTCATCTAAATAAAGGCGTTATAGGCATCGGATTCGGACGGCGATCGCTGTCTAGACGTTTGGTTGCATCGTCCGATCGATTGCACGACCGAGTCGAGACGGTCATCGACCCCACGGGCGCATCGGTGACGTTACGCTCCGGTGATCCGCTCCTCAATAACCTCAAGAGGTGATATCATATAATTGAACGCAATCCCGTGTTTTGTAATTGGTACTTACGTATTATAAGTATGTACATATTTTTTCTTAGATCATAGTATTATTATCTTGCCTCTTTTAAAATTCGTTTTTGTTTGTGAAAGACCTTTTATTTACAAAAAATGTCTTAAGAATTCCAAAATGCAAATGTATTTCGTAACCAGCTAAATAGTGCCAAAGGCGATTCTTTGAATTTAGATGGATATAACAAATAAAAAAATGCATTGTATTTCCATCCGTTCAATTCAAATATTTCTAAAGATCTTTTGAAGATTTATTTTATTTCACAACAAAAGCGAAACCTTAAGCTCTCATTATATTTTTTTGTGCTCGTATCTCGTGTAGACGCTCACAGATTTGTTATGATACATAACTGTGCTTGTTCTCTATACTATTATTTACAATTCGTCTGACCTTGTACAGCAGTCAAGTTCATTCTGTAACTTTGACATTGTTTTCTAGTTCGTCGACAGAAAACTCAAGTCCTTTGCACAACCTTTTCAATGTTTGTTTTATTGCTGGCAATCTTTTGTTTCTAAAGAATTCTGTAAACAATACTGGCAATAAAAATGTTGTTCCGTTCAACAATGTGGGTGTTTCGTTAACACGTTTATTGGCAGGGCTACAAAGGCGTTGCAAATGGCGTTGTACGTGTCGCCTGGGTTCTCTCGGGCGGCGGACGCTCACCTGCGGCTGGCACTCATGTTCAAAGCGCGCCGTCATTGGACCATAGCCGCTGTGCACTTCAGGCGTGCACGACTTGCACCGCATCAGGACGCAACCTTCACCCGCCTCGAACTCAGCTTCCACGCTGCGCATCTACTTGAAGCCAGAGGACTGAGAAAAGCTGCCAGAGATGCCTATGAAAGACTTCTCAAAGAGCCACAATTATCCTCTGCCTTGAAGGCGGATGTCTGCAGACAATTAGGTTAGTGTCTTTTATGTCTATGTATTGTTTGTTATAAGTAGACCATCCAGTGGACTGTATAATGGTAACTGGCAACTGTCGTTTATGGACTTGGGCTTGGGAATATCAATACTGTCGTTTTCAATTTTAAATATACCCAACTGAAGCCAAGAGAAAAATGTGGAGATAGAAAGCTTCTATGCTCTACAGATTGAAACGCATAAGCGTACAATTTTGGTTAAAAAGGCGTAAGGAAACTGAGTAGGTAGAACTCGCTCAATAAAAACCATGTATATTAATTTTCTGTTTAGTTTAGCCCACCTCAGACTATGGTTAATTAGCAGTCTGCTGAAGCGTTGGCACTGTGGAACATTTCATTTACGTACTAGGCTATATTGGTATGTCGGTCTGTTCCTCTGACTGAATCCTAGGACGAAACTCCGTAATCTAACTACCACCAGTGAAATTACTCTGATAAATTGTAAAAAAAATATTGAATTGCTGTGATTTAAATTTAATATACTAGACTATTTATAAAAAAAACTTATTTGCGAGTGAAAAAGTATTACTACACTATGTACCCACATCTATTAGAAAATTTAGTTTTTATAAACATTTTTGAAGTCATAATTATATGCATTATAATTCTTTTCTTTTATGAAGTTTGATTAATTATTACTACGAGTATGTCGCGTGGGAAACATTTCACTTTCACATGTACACTTCAGTCGCATTAATTACCATTTGCCTTAGACGTGTTTTTAGAACAATACGTATTTTCTTTTTTTTATTCTATGCAACTGTGTTAAAGTATAAATCTCTGTCACGCAAAATTTCGCAATAAAATCATTGATCATTCCTGTGCCATTATTCTAATCGGTCTGGGTCAGCTCTGTATGTTTTATTCTTCTAAATACGACGGCGTAGATGCCAAACTTACTCAAACTTACTTTGCCATAATGTGGGTACTGGACTCGAATTACTTATCTTGAAACAATTTTAATATTAGTTTAATGGTCTTAGCTGCAAACCGCAGCCGTATCGCTCGCCTCGTGGCAGCAAGGAAAGCATTTAACCACATCGGTTTTTATTGTAGAATTAAAATGATTATGTTTGCGCCTATGATAAACTGTTGTAAAGACACTTAACCTTGGTACCAAGAGTCATTGGACTGGTGACTTTTTAGTTAAATTTGATGTGCAATTTGATCTACTGACTGAAGTTATCGATCGTGCAACCGACTCCGTTGTATTATATTATTCTATGTGAGTAAGGGCATGGCTGTGTTAGTGAATGAAACTTGTACTCCATAATATTGCTTGCTCAAATGGTTCCCTTGTAGTAAATTGCTTACTACATTCATAAGTGAGGACACTTACGGATGTCTTACGACACGACTATGGGGCATAAGCAGACAACAACGCTACAGAAGGAGCAGGCAAACTCCTATAGAAACCACTTAGAACAGCGTGGTATAATAGCCTTCTCTGATTGTGGATTTGACTCATATGCAGAAGTAATAAGTTAGTAGTGAGTAATCATGTTCTAAAGAATAACAAATGTTAAGTCTTCATTGATATGGTTAGAGGAATGTTATTGTATTATGATTATTTTTCTAGGTTGGTTATATCATCGATGCGTTTCGCTCGGTGAGCCGGCAGCACGTGCGCGCGCGGCCATCTGGTGTCTGCAGCGAGCTGTCGCCGCAGAACCAGAATCCGGCGCAGGGTTATACCTTTTAGGCAGATGTTTCGCGGCACAAGGCAAAGTCCATGATGCCTTTATAGCGTATAGAAATTCTGTAGAAAAATCTGAAGGAAATGCTGATACTTGGTGCTCTATAGGGTGAGGCTTTTGAAATATTAATCGATGTATTTTATTCTTAAGTAAAACAAAATAATGTTAATTTTATTTAGTCGCTACAATTAAATAATAATAAAAATGCGTGAAATGATCTAGATAAGTAATTGTCTCCCATAAGGATATATAAATCAATTGCTTTGCAGTAAAATGTCTTTCCTACAGCACAAATGGCTGTTATTATAATATTTGTGTAATGGTAAATTGGTCTTAAAATTAGTATTCAATATACCACCACTATTCAATATTCACCGTCCCCGTTGTGACGATTTTTGACTACCATATGTTGTTATCTCTTCTTTCTTTCTGGTTTCGTAAGAGAGGACTAGTGAACAAAATATCCTGGCACATTGATACAGGGACATCGATAAGGGAGGGTTCCCACAGAACGGGTCACTGAAGTCCGAAGAAATCTGTTCCGATGGTCTGTTTAATAGGAGACGAGGGGCAATGAGAATTGGCGAGTTATGGGGCTGCTCACCTTAAATGACTGAGCTAAAATTGCCACTTGGACTTGTTTAATTATTTTTGTTTGTTTTTAACAGCGTGCTATACCAACAACAGAACCAACCAATGGATGCCTTACAAGCCTATATATGTGCGGTGCAATTAGACAAGGGGCATTCTGCGGCGTGGACGAATTTAGGTAGCCTATACGAGAGTTGCCAGATGCCCAAAGATGCTTTCGCCTGCTACACCAATGGCGGGGCGGCAGCGACTGCCTGGGCTTTGAAACAAAGGCTCGAGTTCCTTCGAGCACATTTGGCTCATGCACCCATGCCTTCTGTTACTGGAAAGTGAGTACATTAATTTTTTATTGAATAATATAATGGCCACAGCGTATCTTTTTGTGCAGAATATACTGCCAAGGTTTTCGATTAGTTCTAATTATCTACTGATTGCCGCTTTGTCAACCCATTCGGTATCTTTGACAGACTAACGCCCATGAACTTGGCATAAGTCCACTAATCTACTATTTGAAATCATATGTGTTATGATTGTACAAATTATCAAGCTCGTGTTTGCTTTCGTGGTTTTTCCTAGTCGAAAAAAATAACGACGAAATAAGATTATGATAATGACTATTAAGTGTCATAAAGGTACATATTATTATGATTAACCAACTTGGGCACTAAATCGATATTAAATTTTTACTCGACTTACATAATTCTCAAATTTAATTTGGTACTATTTCCGTCAGACACCATACAAGATTGACTGTTTACGGATAGTGAGATAATTTTATATGATAGATAATAAGGCAGCTATTATTTAACGTAGTGAATATGGCTAGCCTCATTATCTTTGTCCGTAAAACTGTAATCCTTTGCCCTCAGCCGGCCCGTACTATTCGGCTTGAATGTTAATAATCCGTAAGTATTAGATTCACTTAAATATATAACGTATAAACGTTTTGTTTTATTCAACTTATTTGATATTATAATTGGTCTCGAAATCGCTCAATGTCAAGGAGCTAAGTTGTTGCGTAGCCGATGTGTATTTTATTACAAAATGTCTGGCTAATGGATGGCTTCGTATGTACACATTTTCATGCATTATTATAATCAGGCATGACATATTTGAAGGTCCTTTATAATTAATGATATCAAAAGTATTTATATAATCTGAACCTCACTTTAATCAGCTGAGTTATAAATGTCTTTCAGTATTAGTGTGTGTACATGTGTCACGCAGTTTAGAAGAGTCTAGTTCGATTCTTGATTAAATTAATTTCAATATAGATTTTCCACTACAAAATTATCAGCAGTGGCGGCGGCGTTTCGGTTTTGTCTTGTCTTTAACCTCTAAAGATTCGCTTTTTTTACATGGCACCAAAATAATAATAGTAGACATAATATATTGGGTCTATTTAATTCAACGCCGGTAAAACTTTCATGCTGCAGGTAAATATAATAAAATATATTGCTTGTCAGACGGCTGCATGTAGCAGAGATGCGAATGTTAAGATCGATGTGTGGCCTGACGAGAATGGATAAGGTAAGAAATGAGTATATAAGAGGAAGTTTGAAAGTGGCGCCAGTGACGGAAAAGTTGAAAAGTGAACGCCTGACTTGGTATGGACATGTGATGAGACGGGATGAATGTAATGTTGGGAGAAGAGTTTTAAGTATGAATGTTGAAGGCTTTAGGGGTAAGGGAAGACCGAAGAAAAGATGGATGGATTGCGTGAAGCGTGATATGAATAGAAAGGGAGTGAACGCAGAGATGACATCGGATAGGATTGAGTGGAAGAAAAGGATTGGGATAAGAGCAGGGTAATGAATGATATTGTTTGTCAATTTCCAACAGGCGTCGTCAACTACCCGCTATCGAAGAGGCTTGGAATCTACCAATATCAGCGGAAATGTCATCGCGGGCACCCAAGTCCGCGCCGCCCCCTTACCCAGGCAAACGCCCCGAAGATCCGCCACCATTAACGCATCATCAGCTTCAAACGCTGCAGTATCTACAGAAGAACACGCATAATTTGTCGCCGCAACAACAAGTATTTCATCCCTAGTATTTTCTTCATCTTCTTCTGTGTAGTTTTTACCCTTGTCTGTCTCGTGGGAGTCTGAAAACTGTTTGAGGGAGCACCTGTAGACCGGACAACGGCACGCTTCTGGTAAATTTGTGAAACCAAATGTGATCGCCAAACCACATGGCAAGCTTAATTATTATGGCATTACGTACTACTTCTCGGAGAGGTATCATGAAATGTATATATCCAACAGTAAGCGTCGTTAGGCTGGATAAATTACTGTATATCATTGCCGAGCAGTTCGCCTCTTGGGGCAAATTATCACCTGCCTTCCCTTGTTTTATGAAATAAATACCAGATTCAGTATTTTTCTTGCTTCATTCGTGTATGACTTATTTTAGTGGTTAAAAGTTTAATACACTCAAGCATGATGTAGCTTGTTATGAGGACTAAAATTTTTTAAACTCTTACTCTTGATATCATGAGTCCACTCATTAGGCAGAGAGCGATCACATAACGGGTCGTGGGGCCCCAAGCAGCCCTGCTGTCACACCCCGGACAACCAAGCACGGTGCGATCAGATTATGACCAGCAAGAATAAATCATTGTAATAGAAAAGAGAGCCTGGGACATCGCTTATTTATATAGCTTAAGCTTTTTTATTTATTTATCGGGCGACTAACAGCTTATAATGATATTGTTTTAGCTAGCTATATATATGTACATGAAGCCCATAGATTCTTTTTTTTTTTTAAATATTGCTTTATTTTCCAGACAGTAATGCAGCAGCTACTGTCGCAGTATCGTTTGTCTCAGGCGGCGAGAACGCGTGCGGTTTGTATATATACATATACATATATATAAATATTTCTATCTCAATTCCTCTTTAATATTAAGGCGGCAGGTGCAATTTATATAAAGTAGGGCACATATGCGATATAATGATATTCATGTGTTAATGTAATATTTCAATTTTATAGGTGACGAAGAGCGAAGGTAACGCGACCGGCGGCGACAATGCGGAGTCGCTCGCCGAAGATCTCTTGAAGAGATTCTCCGACCCGCAACCGGATGTGAAAAAGGAGCCCATCAGTAGTAAGTTATTTAATTTCAAATAATTCTACTCTCTGATTACATAAAAATGAATCATTGATGTCGTAAAAAAACAGGATAATATAAAATTCTTTAATTCTGTAATCAGTGATGCTATTGGTCTAGGTCAGGCGTCGGCAACCTGCGGCACTTTGAATGTGAAGTTGCGGCTCTTTAGTAGAACTAACTTTAGTACTACGCAAAAAAAATATTTTATAAAGAAAACATTTAAAAATAGTTCTGAATTGATTAACGAGCATTAGGCACAAATTATTGTTGCCAAAGAAAAAAATGTTGCTCTTTAAAAACTATAAAGTTTATAAAATTCTAATTTTTGGCTCTTCCGACTCAAAAGGTTGCCGACCCCTGGTCTAGGTTATTTAGTCAACTTGTATGAAAGGGGTTGGGACACATTGCATTTTTAGTCTATCATCACATATAATTCTTTTTTTTTTAAACATCCTGCATTGATGGCTTAGTGGTTAAGATACCGACCTTCCGTGCCAGTGTTCGATGGATTCGATTCCTACGCAGGACAATACTTTATGCGATACACAAATAGTTGTCCTGAATCTGGGTGTATTATGTCTGCATTAATGGCATGTTTGAAAAGTTTCCCGCAATACAAGAATAATTTCGTTAGTGCAGGGTGACGTGTTAAAAAATATATTAACAGCCCGGATTAAGGAATAAAGGCTTGTCTTACAGGAAATTTGAATTATTTAGATGTTGTCTTATTGTAAGTATTGCTAGTTATATACACGGTGACATTTATGTCGTCTTACAAAAGCAGTTCAGTTAACGTATTCAGTATCTACTATTCATTCGTATAATAAAAAGTTTAAAAAAATATTTACTAGAATATTTTTTATTATAAATTATCATAAATAATTACTTATTAAAATAGGAAGAGAACAGCATGTAGCGAGCGATAGGTTACCTACTCGACATAACCTACGTACTGTGTAGGTACTACCCAGGCGTAGGTACGTTTTGGAATAGCAGTCCACGTGGACTTCGTAGCTGTGATTGGCTAACGTAATTACGTTAGCCAATCATTATCATACGGAATGCCGTATGATTTCTTTTGTTTAAAATGTAAACATTATAACCAGGTTGTAACAAAATATTAACTTTAATTTATTTTATTTTGTTATCTTTCATCATTACCACTATTGAACAATTAAATATGTTAGATATGTTTCTTTTGTCGGATACTTCCATGGCACTTCTTTTGTAAGACGATATAAATGTCACGGTGTATATGTAGGTATACGCAATCTCCACTTAGAATAACACTGTTTTTTTAAGGCTGTATTTCAATACGTTATCTTAGTATCCATGTGTCTTTAGAGAATATGCTGGTGCTTTTCTCCTATGATCATAAAATCTCGTTCACAAAGATAGCTTACCAAATTGGCACGCTGCCCAATTTTCATAGTATATAAGCTATAGTTACACCAATTATAATTAGATAATATCGTTTGTGTAGGCTTCTATTGGGCGTTTTCCTTTTCCTGTAGCGATATTCTGCTTACCATTTATTAAACGCACAGATAAAGTATACTTATTCCATCATAATTGTGGAATAGGTTGTTAACTGTTGCCAAGCGTGGCAATCGAGGTCTTATACACCTGTTGTGGGGAGACCTATGTCCACCACCATCATCATCATTACAGTCCATATAAGTCCCACTATTGGGTTCGGGCCTCCTCCGTAATGGGAGGAATTTTGTTTCGAGATTGCCTTTTTTTTTTTGCATAGATGTTATATGCGTTTTATATCCCTTAGTCGTCTCCTACGATTACCCACAGGGAAGATAGGGGGTGGTGAATTGTATTCTTACTCCGTCACCACACGGATAGTTTTAATTATAGTTTCAGGCATTCATTATCAAAATTGGTGAAACTGTAATAATTAAAACAAGATTAAAACAGAAGAAGGAGAAGAGACTTAGACAATGACTAATCTGAAAAGACTATAAACGTAAAAATAATTATAACTTGACACTGGCACCAATAGCTCGTATAAGTAGCTGATCGCCATTAGACAAAGAGAAGAAGATGTATGTATATGCTAACTGCTTAAAAATAGTGACCATGCAGCGATGCCCTTATATAAAAAAAGCTATATAATTATCCGACGTTTACGAGACTTCATAATTGAACAGTGTATACTATAAATATTAATAGTTTTATTAAATTTGTAGATAAAAGACTAGCTGCCCTTGCTGCATAGTCATTAAAAATTGTTATATCACGTAAGAACCACAAAATCTATTCTCATTTTATTCGAACCAAGTCCGTTTGCAAAGTTTTCATTGAATCGATTTTGATATTATGAGACGAGTTACTATAAAAATATGTATTCAAAGGCTAATTTTGACTTCGTTGAATGTCGAAACATTAAGAGAAGCATTGACTTCTATGAGCCGTGTTGGCGTTTCATTTGAATGGATTAAAGTTATGGACAAGCTCGATAATGTTAGACAGTACTATGAAAACAAGTTAAAACATTTTGTTGAAAGGTTATATTTATAAAAAGAGATTCATTCATACGTTTAAATCACTACATTGTAACAAAAAACCGCCCCATCATGGACATCGATCAATAGTGACCTTTGTATACTCAACTTATTTGTTGTGTCTCTAAATTTAGTAAGTGGTATTAAAAAATCGTCATTAAATATCCTAATATCTTGTGTCTTGCTGCTAAAACCTCTTCGCTAATTGCTGTTACAATTACGACGGTAGTCGCCTCCTACATTATCAATACCAATTAAGCTAGTATTGAATCTATTAACTGATAAATATTTTAAATAAGACTTTGATTCATTCTCGAAGACTATACTGTGTTCACACCTGATTTTGTGTCATGTATCATGAATACTTAGACCTCGTTTTATTTGCCAACGAATCAAAATATGCCGCGGTGTAATGTTCCGGTGTGATACTTAGGTAAAATAAAGTTGAAAGTAGTGTGTTTTACTATTAATGAATGGCATATAATAACGACTTCGTATAAACGATGACGTTGTTTATGGGTGTCTTAAATACTGACTATAAGAACCTGTGGCAATGTGTAGTTATTTCGAGTGCAAGGAGGAAAGGAAAGCGGACGTAAAATATTAGAAATATTTTACGGCCGATTTCAGCCTATCAAACATTCACTGTTGGACTGACGTTCACGTTTGACATGCGGTTTGGCGATTGTAGTAGCTGTTACCAGGATAGCTGCTGACTATTCACCTGATCGAGTGGTTCCACTGTGGATGTTTATGATTGGATGTAAAATTATTTTAAATTCAATGGACAAATATATTAAAATATATATGGCATAATCGTGTAAAAATATATGTATATGGCATTTGTGTGAAAGAGGATATGTGTATGAAAGGTGTAAGTGCAGATATGACGGCTGATAGAAGCGTATGGAAGGCTAGAACATGTTGTGCCGACCCCACTTAGCGTGGGAAGAGGGCAGGCAAATGATGATATATGGCATAATCGGCCTTCCATGAAGAGGCTAATAAATAATATATTTTTTTTAAAGATTCAGCTTACAAGATAGATTTTCTCGCACTACACAAGCAAGAAAAAAATAGCCGTTTTCCATCACCTAGAGGCAAATAAGGGACATCATCCCTTATATTTTATTCTCACCCTAACTGATCTAACTACATTGCGTAAACATTGTCAAGACTTTAATTAACATGTTTTGCTTTTCATCCACCTGTTTTAGGGGGAGAAGCCATGCTACTACTGACCCTATATAAATTATAATAAAGGCAATACGAAGAAAGTAATGATTGTATCGCTATATACAAACAGGTGGAATATTATAAAACACTGACCTTTCCTTTTAAAAGAAAGAAACAAACGTACAATGTTAAACAATAAAATTATTTCGCCATTAAAGTAAGTAATGAATAATTAATTAAATAAAATTTCACGCCATTGAAACCATTGAAATTGAATTTTGTTTTAGTAAGTAATTTGTATTTGTTTTAAATGTTATTGTTATACATGACAATGTTTACGGTTTTATTAGAATTTTAGAAGTTTAGATTTTAATTCAACCACAACCTACCATTGTAGCTTCTGTAAGCCAAGATTTATAATGGTCTCGATATTTGAGATCGATGTTCGACCCTTAGGCGGTTAACGAGGAGTTGGAGAACATTGATTTTACTCCTCCTTCAAAGCAAAACTGTTTGTTCAGCCAATACATAAGAGTATGTACAGCTACGATAACGTAAGGTCGCGCGCTCCTTACGGCAGAGGTGGAACTCCTGGCTTTCAACTTTTTAGGTCCGTTACCCTTATGGCGTAACTAGGGTCACTGATTTTACTCCTCCTCCCAATCATTGTTTCAAACAATACGTGTTAATACAAATACTTATGACTTTATTAAACATAAAAACAATTGCATATGAAAAATTGAGATATTTTTACTCTAAATTACACGTATAGCTAAGTTTAACTTAATGAATATATAATAACTAAAAATAAAATAATTTAGGAATGATTTGGTAAAAGTTTATGGAAACAGAGAGACAACAACCAGCACATTGTTACCCCCACGAAATACAAGTTTTACCCCCGCGGGGGTAATTACCTCCAGAAACCGAGGTCCTAGAGAGTGGTAGGTATGCTGATTTTTCATACTCGATAAAGTCCTATGGAATAATTATAGTGGGCCTACATGTTCCAGTAAATAATGTTAGATAATCTGCAATATCTGTGTAGTAGACGAGAGTCTGGGATAGTATACTACACGGATATTTAGTTACCTACTCGAGAAAATTCCTTATGTTTAGGCGTGATAGTCTACTTGTTCGAATGAGTAATGTTAGATTGAAAGTCACGTCTAGGATAGTTAGTATACTATGCGGATCTTGTAGTACCTCGATAAAATTGCCGTACATTCGGGTCTTTCTGCCATACTTATAATTGTAATCAATCTTTAATGCTCACATATAGGCCCCTTAAGCATCGTCATATCTGTGGTGCTGTATTGCTGCGCTGTAGGTAGAAGATTTAAGTTCTCTTATTTATTGGCTTATTAGCCAATTTTGTTTTACGTCTCTCTTTGCACCCTACGGCAGTGGAATATTTTTAAATCATTTTTATCTTTTCTAATTAAATCTAATTAATCGTCGTAACGACGACGTAAGAGAGCGAGTAGGTATGAAAGAGAGTATTGGTGTAAAGATGCGAAAGGCTCCGATAGTTCGGACATGTGGAAAGAATGCCGAACGAACGCCTGGTTAAGAAGATATACAATGCGAAAGTGGAAGGATGTAGGTACCGAGGGAGACCGAGACTAACCTACCTAGACCAGATCGGTCATGTACTGAAGGAAGGTGGAGTCAAGAGTCTCCGAAACCGGCGAGCGTGTATGAAGAGAATTATGAATGTTGAGGAAGCGAGTGAAGTATGCAGAGATAGAGTTCTCTGGCACTCTGTTCTCTCTGCCTACCCTGCAAGGGATATGGCGTGATGATATGTATGTATGTAATTAAATCTGTTACGGGTCCCAAGACAATTAAAAACGTTTCCCAGGACTTCCTCAGGGTCAAACTTCGGTGTAATTTGTGGAGACAGTTTTGGATACTGACTTACATGATCCCAATTAAAAAACAAATCTTTGTAATGTCAAAATTTGAAAATAATCTTTAAAGAACTATTCCGAATTTGAATAAACGAATATTTATATTACATAAACATTTTTATTTATGTACATAGATGAAAGCTCGAAACGTAAAAAGCTTTTTCAATATACTCGTCATCATTTATAAGTAAATATGTCAGTCGTTGCGTGAGGGAGAATGACGTCCTGTCTAAATGTTGAGCCCGAACAAAGCAACGTGCAAAAGCTCATAATGCCACAAAAGGAACAGGTTTTAGAACGATAGAGCGCATTTGTACCCTGTTGAGAATATGCCTTTGTATATGAATCCATGAAAATAGGATATAACACAACATGTAAGCTAGGTTTATTCGTAGTTTGAATTAAAATCCATCGTTTTTTATACTTATATATTTATTATATTCCTTTAAGTTCACTTTGAAAAAGGGAAAGGTTCTTATAACTAAATTAATATCAATAGATGTATTACGCATTGGTCGCTTTGACATTTTCTTCCATAATAAAGAATATTTTAAAGAAGTAATATTTCGTCTAGTGGCTATTTAAATACTAATAAGGCAATCCAGTGGTTCACGACGACGCACAAGGTAAATAGCGGCTCATTTATCTATACGGCGCTATTTAATTTAATAGCTCAATAATTTAAAGCGTTCAAAATTCCATTGCATATAACGCTTCTGGAGTTATAAGCACATTTTAAAAAAAGTTTATTATGAATCTATATTTAAAAGAATTTGAGATGATCCCATTAAGCCATATACGTTTATAAAGAGTTTTGTGTGCGTGTTTATTTTGTGGTTAGGCTTTCTTTTTGTAACGTGAAATCTTGTATCTGTATGAGCAATTAAATCTTGAAACTCTTCGCTTTGTCGTTAGAATTTTGAAGAAAATAAAACTTCTTATTTATTTTTAATTTAAAATAATTTAAAAACTAAATTATTATATCTGTCAGTGTCAGTTATGGTTGAAAATTTATTTCATGCATTGAAACAATAGTGAGAAACACGTTGTAGTTATTGTTTTATTTCGTATAATCTTATGCTTATTCTGAATAATTGTGTGGCTACGTTATGATATGTCTACGGTATGAATTTTCACTCTTATTAATACTTTAACTGATAAGTTAAGACATTTTATTTTAATTAGACTAGTTCTAAGTAAACAAAAACCTTTTTAAAGACGGTGAAGATGGGTCACTATAAGCCTGCTGATGATTTCTTGATGGTAGATCCAAATATCACTTGTAGTTCTAGTTCTAAGCAACTAGACAACCAGCATTGAAACAAAAAAAAAATGTTTTGTAATTTCTTATTATAAAATTTAATGGACTTTCTACAGCAAATGTAAAGTATGAATACAGTTCAATAATCGGCTCAAAAGCTCGTTAACTCGTGGAGTTGTTGGCAGTCAAATAAACTGCAGTGTTAATGTATTTGCACCGAGTGAACTCCAGACGTTACTTTGGAATCGACTTATGTAAATTTATACATGTTTTTTTTTTTCAAGATAAAAGTATTGAATAAATGTAGTCTAATTTACTCGTGTCGGCACATAAACGTGCCACTTATGGACTTGAGTTGATTCGAACCTCCTCCACAATAAGAGGGCAATTGACCTACTATAACCACGCTGATGAGTGAGATTGGTATAGGGTTTTATGCCGAATTTTCGTTTTCTTGCATGGATTTTCTCTGCCTAATATATAGGTCTTAGTCATCTTTACAGCACCCACGGGTGTTGAATTGTGCTTTACTCCGTCACCACACGGATAATCCACTATTGAATAAATATTTCGTATAACAGGGTTATTGATAAACATACGATTAACATGGTTCGGACATGTGGAAAGAATGCCGAACGAACGTCTGGTTAAGAAGATATACAATGCGAAAGTGGAAGGATGTAGGTACCGGGGGAGACCGAGACTCACCTGCCTATACCAGTTTGGTCACGTACTGAAGGAAGGATGATCACGTACTGTCAAGAGTCTCCGAAACCGGCGAGCGTGTATGAAGAGAATTATGAATGTTGAGGAAGCGAGTGAAGTATGCAAGGATAGAGTTCTCCGGCACTCTGTTCTCTCTGCCTACCCTGCAACGGATATGGCGTGATGATATGTATGTGTGTATGTATACGATTAACAGATATTAACGAACACAAATAATACCTAGACTGAATGTTATGGAAGGTGAATCTATGACATTAAAGAGGGGACTCAATTTTTACAATTTTAATCCCCCTCCCGCGCGGTGAACACACTTTATTACGCGTATATATAGTATACTAGCTTCTGCCCGCGGCTTCGCCCGCGTAAAAGGTTACTTTCCTAAAGTTTTTCATCCCCTATTTTTATTTTAACCCCTTAAGGGTAATTTTTTTACGAAATTTTAATATATATTTATATATATCTTCTCTCCATATTTATTTATATCTAATCAATAGTCTAAAAATAAGTTTCAAGCTTCTCAAGTCTTTGAAAATGGCGATAATTCCTTACAACTCTCCATCCACCCTTTACAACCCTTTTTTTGCATTAAAAAGTAGCCTATGTCCTTTATCAGGCTCTAAATTATCTGTGTATCAAATTTCATTTAGATCGGTTCAGTAGTTTTGGCGTGAAAGAGCGACAGACAGACGACAGAGTTTCGCATTTATAATATTAGTAAGGATTATTGAAAAGCTCCAATTTTATTTAAGCGTAATAATTTTGAACTCGAAACACCCTCTCCACTCCTTCCCAGAACAGGTCACGTAGTATAGATACGTTCCCTTAGCAATAGATGTCGTTATTTACACTTACGTCATTTGTGTAGTCAATTTCGGTGTCGATGGTGAATGAGTACTTAATCCATAATGATATCGATATTATTATTTCTTCGTAATTATATGTTCTTAGAAAATAACTTGATACTTCGTAATATTCATGCGATGCTTCGAAGTTTATCTTCTCAATACCGTTCACAGCTTTGAAAGTTTTAAGCTAAATTTACGTCGCCAGTCTTGTGATGGTTGATTCTTTAGTATTTTTCTGTATATAAAATATCAATTTATACGATTAGGGAAAAGAAAATCATCCAATTAGATTCGTCAGCTGTCTATTTTGATAATTATCAAAATAGACAGCTGTCGATTCTAATTGGATGATTTTCTTTATTGAATATAATCAATCACAGAATATTTCTTTTCACGCAGTGAATGACTGTCGCGATCCAAATGGATAATAATATTCTAGAATTAAATTAGATGTCGAAATATATTTCTCAGCCCAAATATGTTCCACTGTTGAGTATAAGCTTATACATATATTCTACAAACTTTGGCAATTATCGATTACTGACCTAACAAATTGCTATTGCGTTTTTTAGCTTTTCCTTCTCATGTACTTCATTTTCTTTTAGAAAATAATAAAAAAATATTATAGCATTAAGAAATTAATCTTTGTATTGCGGGGGACTTTACAAATGTATAATAAACGGACACAAATTACACCCAGAACCAAAACAACAATTTGTGGTGCGCACAAAGTATTGTCCTGCCTGGGAATTAAAACCGTGACTTTGACATGGTAGACACTTGACATGGTAGATTGATATCTTAACAACTACAGCATTTGTGCAGTTAGTTAAAAATCGTGGTATTATTTATACCCGACGGTAAATATTGCACATCGATCTATGCAAACAGGCATTCGGTTCATTTCGACTACCTAGACCTTTGTCTCTGTCGCACACTACATGTGTGACATGTGTCAATCTTACAAATGTGGAGGAGTGTAGTTGCGTAGTTGTGTCCAATTAAAATATAAATATATATATACTTCTTTTTGTTGCTTACTAAATTAATCTGTGATTTACATACATATACAACTGCAATAATTTTGCAGAATAGGTATATTTTAGTTAGTGACTAGAGTCATTATTGTTTTAACACCTTCTAATGCTAGAGCCGCACCTGCGTGTATCGTCCCGAAGTAATGTGTGGCGAAGCCTCGTACGTTTTGTACACTAGAAAGTTATCGCGATAAAACTGTGGACTTCGGTATTTTACACCAAGTATCGTGCAATAATTAAAAATGGCCGAAATCATTTTCATGAGTTTAACTATGGATGACGAATTGCTTTACTATTAAAGCTATATTATGCTAATAATTACATAATGATTTTTTTGGATCCCTTCATGGGTTCAGCTGCGAAAATGTGTAATAATTCTAACACCATTTCATCACTCCACTCCATATTTATTGATTAACTGGAGATCTTCGTCGTCGTCTTCGTTCGTCTAAACACATCGAAAATTTCCGCCGAAATGAAAATCGCTAGTGTGACCACAGAGCGCGATATATTAGCGTGCTAAATCCCTTTGACTTATCTCCATCCAAGCGATAACGCAAACGAAGCCCGAATGTTCGCGACGATAACCAATAATGACCGGTCACATCTGCGTATATCGTCTCATCGAACGAAGCTTCGTGACGATACACGTAGGTGCGGCCCTTTTTTTTTTGGTGGGCTATGGATGCGTCTCGCCCCGCCGAATCGGTCCGGGGTGACGGAAAAGGCGGCGGCGGCTGACCCCATATACCCACCGTAAAATTCCTCTCTCTTCGGCGTGCGAGCGGACCACCGGTCCTCGATTTTTAACTTCGGTGGCCCGACGTAGGTGCAGCCCTAGCATAATAGATATCAGACTATCAGTGTTTTGTACGACGTCACACAGATAGTGCGCGACAGGGACAATGCTCTACGAAGCCGAAATTTCTCAATTATCTCTTTTCAAGTATCGATGTGCAAAATTTATTGTCGGGTACTGTGTTGTTAATGATTAACCTAATCTAATATTTGTAACGCAGAATAAATATACATATCACTTTTGATGTCATTATGCCCTTGTTTATGTGATATTTTTTTCAGTAGAGACTCCAACAAATGCGACAAGTAATAACGAGGCCATGCTGGGGGGTCGACAGCCAGTCGTGAAACTGGAGCCTCTCAAGACTGATCCACTGACGCCTGTCACCTTTCATATCGGCATGAACTCTAAGCAGATACTTGATATTTGCAAGTGAGTATTTGTATAACATATATTAATATTGCATTTTAAGTGGCCATTAATCTACCATTAAAATGTATAGTCTTTTATTTTGAGACTTTCTTTTCTTGTATAGATGGTGTCTGCATAGCATATACCTTATTCATCTTTACAATACCTATGGACAAGGGAATGCTGAATTGAATTGTGTTCTTTTTTCGTTGCCACACGGAAGATGATTTTATTATCTCACAAATATTACAAGTTTTCTTTTAGTCTTATTAGCATAAAGAATAATTGATAGAGTTGCCATATGGAATTAGTCCGGTTAAGTTTCACTGTTTTATATTAAAGTATAATCTGCTAGTAAGGCCACGCTATTCTTTACCGTGAAGAAAGTGTTCTTCTCAATCCTCGTTAAAAAAAAAAAAAGGAAATACCACAGTAGTAGTTCATTCCAGATCCTGTAATGTTAGAAATGATCCCAAAAACGTTCAATTAAGAATCATGTGATTGCCAAGTGAAATGGATGTACCATTCTACGGTGTCGAGTGGTACTGTGGAAAAATATGACAGTGGTAGTCAAACAGTTCGCAGAGCACTTCACGTAATTGCGCGATTGATGAGAATTTGATTCTATTTCTGAACTGTTATTAAATTAATAAATTCTCAGTACGAGCATGGAAAACTCGATAGACGGCAAAAGTCTTATACCGGGCTTAAAAAAAGCTACTTAGTTGTCTGTGTGTATTAATACTTGCTGCTTACATCTGTATAGTATACATGAGAATAAAAGCATTGAATTGCTGTCGTTACAGCCGATTACTATCAACCTTAATAATGAAAGTTTTGGTTTTTAGTATTATTCATAGCAAATTTTTATTAAGAACCAAGGGTAACATTCAAACCGCTGTATACATGTAATATGATAAACCACTAATGATCAGCAACAGAGTATCGAGTAGACGTCAATCTTCCTTGGGAATGTAATTGTTGACCAAACGGCGTCAGATGGAGTTAGCCTAGGTCATTATAAGACTCTTAGTCGTCTTTTACGACACCCACGAGCAAAGTAATGGTTGGTAGTATTCGTAGCCGCCACCACACAGCAGTATAGATTGTGTTCTCTAATATTATTTAAACATTGTTCTCAGAGAAAACGCTGGGCCTCCAACAGCATGGTCGGTGTTAGGTGATGGATGCGGTCCACCATCACCACCGCCTGTGCCTCCGCCACGTCTCACACCTGAACAGCTAGCGCCGCCTGCGCCGTTCGTCTACGTCGAGTCCAAAAAAGATGCTTTCTCACCTCAACTACAAGATTTTTGTTTGAAACACCCTATAGCGGTCGTCCGTGGGCTAACAGCCGCTCTTAAACTTGACCTGGGCCTCTTTTCTACTAAAACTCTCGTCGAAGCTTGGCCAGACCATGCAGTGGAAGTCCGTACACAACTCATGCAGTCAGCAGATGAAAATTGGGATGCAGCGGGACGGCGGCGAGTCTGGGCCTGTGCATCACACCGTTCGCACACCACAGTGCGTAAGTACGCACAGTATCAAGCCGGCTCATTCCAAGAATCGTTGCGTGAGGAGCGTGAACGAGGTGGGGCTGCAGCTGCGACAGGCGGTGGTACACTGTCGGACTCGGATGGCCGCGAGTCCGGCTCCGGGCCAGTCAAGCGCCGGCGCACTGCACGAATGCTACGCTTCGGTACTAATGTCGACCTATCCGATGAGCGAAAGTGGCGATCGCAGCTCACGGAACTACAGAAACTGCCGGCCTTCGCGCGGGTCACTTCTGCTGCTAACATGCTATCACACGTTGGTCACGTTATTCTCGGTATGAATACTGTGCAATTATATATGAAGGTGCCCGGCAGCCGGACACCTGGCCACCAAGAGAACAACAACTTCTGCTCAATCAATATCAACATCGGTCCGGGTGATTGCGAGTGGTTCGGCGTTCCGGACGCGTATTGGGGTGGAGTTCGAGATCTGTGCGAGCGTCACGGTCTGTCGTATCTGCACGGCTCTTGGTGGCCCGATCCGGAGGAGCTACGCGCCCACGGCGTGCCAGTGTATCGGTTCACGCAGCGGCCCGGCGATCTGGTGTGGGTGAATGCGGGCTGTGTACACTGGGTTCAGGCAACAGGGTGGTGTAACAATATAGCTTGGAATGTGGGTCCCCTTACGGCGCGTCAATACTCCCTAGCGTTAGAGCGGTACGAGTGGAACAAGGTGCAGAACTTCAAGTCTATAGTGCCGATGGTGCACTTGACATGGAATTTGGCGCGTAACATTCGCGTGTCGGACCCACGTCTGCACCGCGCCATGCGCACTTGCCTGCTGCAAACATTGCGCGGCGCGGCGGGCGCACTGAGCGTGGTGCGGGCGCGGGGCGTGGCGGTGCGGTTCCACGGACGGGCACGTGGTGAAGCATCACACTATTGTGGTGCTTGTGAGCGCGAAGTGTGGCACGCCCTGCTGGTTCGTGAACACGAGCGTAGACACGTGGTGCACTGCCTAGCGTGCGCGCGCCGCGCCAGTCCCACACTCGCCGGCTTCTTATGTCTAGAGGAGCACCACATGGATGAGCTTGCTCAAGTATACGACGCGTTCACGCTACATCGAGTCGCAGCGCACGCGCCGCTCCTGCCCGTACCGGACTGAGCGCACGGCGACACCGCCGCCCCAGTAGTACGCCTCTGTTATCTTGTGTGCGAGTGCATGGTCATATTCGTGTTGATAGTTTTTATATCGAGGTTTTAGTTTGATGCGAGTGGCCTTCGTCCCGGCCCGTCGCGGTCGTGTGGGTTTTGATTTTTAACCCTCTTATATATATACAGTATTAGAAGCTAGCCGTTTCCCCGATAATTTGGCGATGATGACGCCGTCGTATTTGACCAAATAGTTGTGCGATGCTCGCGATCTTATAAATATTTTAAGGCACCCGATTTAAAATTGTTGGATATGAAAGTCGATAAATATTTTTGGTGATAAAATGTAATTTTGTAACGCGGTATAAACTTTTACAGTTTTACACACTCCTCGATCACTTTTGTAATTGTGCGGAGATATTGATATAAGAAGTCAATTGTCGGCGCGGTTGCCGTCGGAAGTAGATATTGTAGTAGTGTCAGGCGCGTAATGTCGGCCGGCGAGCGAGCTAGTATTACGTGTAATCGATAGCGTATATATATACATAGTGTAGTAGGCTAGGTATGGTTGCGCTGGAGTAGAGATGTCAGACTGTTTGAGGTCAAGTGAGTGCTCACGTGTTCACCATGATATAAATGTGTTATTTTTGTATAGAGGCATATTTATTTATTTTTAATGTACTGTGACCTTAGTTTCATTTTTTTTAGACAGTCTAGCGAATATTAGTTTAAGTATAATTGCACGGAAAGGGGCCCTACGTTTTAGCAGGGCCCGGCGAATAGTGCTGCATTGTCCCAAAGAATGTAATAACGTAATTGTGTAAGCAACAGGAGATTGTGCGATTGATAACCGATATTTTATGCCACCATTAATTAAATATTTGACACTTTTGGGATCTGACATTAATTTATTAATTAATTAAATTTTATTAGGATGAGTTGACTTATTGTACGATGAATTCATATCTAGGCATAATTGAAAAAAAAAATTGTTTGATGGATTGATGTAAGTTAGAATGGAATAGGTGTGTAAGCTCAGGGTTGGCAGTATCGCAGTGTGGGCTCGTCTTTGATACTTGTCTGTTTGTTGTTTCTCTTGAAGATTTATTGATGTGTTGTAACATTTCAATGTTGACTGTATTAATTTTAAGTGTCAAAGGCGAGCGGAATGTAGGCGTTATGGTAGTGTTGGTCGGATCGTGTATGCCATTGCCGATATATTCTTAAGTAATAATAACACCACTGCCATGTATGACCTTACTGTTTATACTGTAAATTACAATTTTTAATAAAGAATTTTAAGAATGTAAATTTGTTTACTTTTTGAAATAATTCCAATACCATGTTAATGTTAGTCAAACTGCCGTGAAAATATCTGTAAGTAACATATGAAATCAATTTGGGTAATTACATTCGGAGTATTTTTCTTTGTTGAGATTATTTAAATATTTATGCCTTATGGTTACGTTATAAGTGCTACGCTACAAAAAAAGGGTCGATTAAAAATGGAAATTATAGATGTAATTTTGCTGCAAGAATACTGCTATGTAAACTCATAGTACTTAGGGAAAGTATCAGAGTAAGTTTCCGTGTGGTGACGGAGTAAGAATACTGTTCACCACCCCATATATTACCCGTGGGTGATCGTACGAGACGACTAAGGGATATAAAACGCATATAACATCTATGCGAGAGAAAGAAAACTAAACAAAACCCTATACCAACACGTCTGACCAGCTCGGTATAGTAGATAGATAGATAGATAGATGATGATCAAAGTAAAATAATATACTACTGAGATGTAGTGTGCAAAAAACAGTTTTAATTTCATATTTTATAATTTATTTGCATGTATCACATATGTGAGGCAATGGAAATTCATTCGAATTGCACCTTTGGTGATTACATTTTTACTTTTTATTAATATTAGTCGTCGATTAGGACACTTATTAGTCGTCGATTAGGATACTTATTAATTTCCCTCCCATTACAGAAGAGGCTTGAGCTCAACAGTGGGACAAATACAAGAACCATGTTTTACAATATGTAGGGAATTAAATTCAATTTAAGCGATTTGAACGTAAGTCGAAAATGTACTTGTACTGCCATCTATTGTTAAGACCTCGTAAACAATTTTAGGCCGCTGTGGTTCTGTAGATTAACCTTTTTAGATTACGAAATTGTGATTAGCTTATAAGGTGCAAAAATGCAGTTAGACCACTCTGGTTCTAGCAGCCTCATATACGAGCCGAGGTGATGATGATGAAGTAGCAGCTAGATCCAATTGTTAAACTAAATCTAAACCACTATACCGTCGGAGCACAAAACGAGGATTGCCGACAGAAGTGAAAATATAAACTTATGAAAAAGAACAAATATATCAAAAATTAAAAGCGTGCCCCAGGGAGTATGTATAGGTGCGACCGTACAGTAAATACACATTGTCATATTAAGTATATTATAAACTCATTTGCAAAAAAAACGGGCGGTTTTGATTTTCATTCATATTTAAAAAGATACAATACCAAAAAGGTTTCAATCGTTTGTACACGTTACTGGCCGGTTTTAAAAATGCTGTGGTATTTCAAAAAGTACGTTCTAAATTCAATTTTTCATTTGATGTTCATTTTTACAGAAAACCCCTTTTTATCCTACATTTTTGGCGCGAAGTTCCAGAAGTTAACATCGACTTTCATAACTTTTATTCAATTTTTATCGATTAATTTCATATCCTTGACTGTCAAAGCTTTATTTAATGCTGTTTGGCTGTATCAAAAATGGTAGATAAAGTGGTAAAAGCTACCAAAATTATCGCGCTGCTTGAAGAGGGTTGCAGCCAATGTTTCGTGGCTAGGAGGCTAAATGTTAGTCGCTCGACAGTCCAAAGGACCTGGCAGCGATATCAGGAGACTGGTTCCGTCGAGAGAAGGCCTGGTTCTGGAAGAAAACCATGTACCCAACCACGGGATGATCGTTTTCTTGTGAGTCGCGCATTGAGAAATCGCAAATCTTCGTATGTGGATCTTAAGAACAACCTCCAAGAAGTAAGAAATGTGCATATTAGTCTATGGACGGTCAGGAGGAGGCTTCTCGCTGCCAATATACGCAGTCACCGCCCGGCCCGCGGCCCCAAATTACTCCGTGAGCACAGAGTTCACAGGCTTAGGTTCGCTAGAAATTGTGAATCATGGACTCAAGACGATTGGAATAGGGTTTTGTTCTCTGATGAAGCCAGGATATCTCTGTTCGGTGAAGATCGACGTCGGCGAGTGCTAAGAAGACAAGGAGAACGCTTTGCAGAGGCATGTTTCGAAGAAATCACACCTTATGGTGGGGGCTCTGTTATGTTTTGGGCAGGAATAAATTCAATGGATCGTACAGAGTTAGTCTTCATTGAAAACGGCTCACTGACTGGGCATCGATACATAACGGAAGTTCTAATTTCTCATGCACAACCCGCATTGGCCGCTCTAGGTGAAGACTCGATTTTTATGGACGACAATGCTCGCGCCCACCGATCCCGCGATGTTAATGCGTATGTGCAAGAGGTCGGCATTCGTCGTTTGGATTGGCCAGCTCGAAGTCCCGACCTCAATCCCATAGAGCATGTCTGGGACGTTCTGAAACGGCGTGTGAGATCAGTACACCCGGCTCCGCAGACCATCAGAGAGCTGAAGAATGTGATTACTGCGGAGTGGGAACGTATTCCGCAAGCAAGTATCCGGGATATACTCGCTAGCATGCCCAGACGAATTCAAGCTGTGATTTTAGCTAGAGGGGGTCACACTCGATACTAAACATTTATCTGCTTTTACTTTATTAAAGAAAAACAAACAAAAAAACTTTTTTATTTTTACTTCATGAGCATATGCACTACTAGCGAATATACACTACTAGCGAGGTTTAGCATTATTTCCCATAAATTGTATCTAAATTTTATGAAATACTGATGAAAACGATTATTTTCTTATTAATTTACCAAATTGTGTGGATAAAACTACCTATAATTATCAAACAAAGAAATATTAACATTTGAAATGGTTCATTGCTTAGGTGCCCGTTTTTTTTGCAAATGAGTGTATTATACACATATTATTACTTCCTCTTCTACGGTCTACTCTCTCCGTCTTAGGAATTTTTGATCAGGTCACGTGTCCTGATGTAAGTTTAACATTTTTTTAACCGCCCCAAAAAAGTGCACTAGGTTGCTAAAGAAGTTTTCACTTTAAACAAAACTGTCACATACATAAGTACACGTACAGGTAGAGTATATAAAGATGAGGAAGAGTATGGAAACCTCTGAAGATCTTAAAGAAGGGTGATATAATCATGATATGAAAATCTCCTAGACTCTATAAGATTGACCTTTATTTATAAGATTAATTCAAGGTTAACCTCTTCTTTTAAATTAGAACACCTTGGATTTTGTTTCGACACCTGCATTCACAAGAGCGGGTACATTTACGAATACGTAACAATGTGACCTTTGAAGGTTAAATAGAGGTGAGGAAAAAGTAGGGAAACCCTTGAAGGTTTGTTTGTGAAAGCAATGATGTAATCGAAATATGAAAAATCCTTGTGATATTTTTAATTTGAAATGTCATAGTGATCTCAGAATCTTAGATTAGTCCTTAACCCAACTTTTTCGGCCTCAGGTCAGAATGAGATTCTGAAAATCTCTTGACATGTTTTTTTTCTTCATATTTCGATTAAATCATCCCTTTTTGAGATTTAGAGGGGTTTTCACGCTTTTTCTTGCCTGTATATATATAAAGATACGGGTGCTGAGAATGAGTGACATGAGGTATTTTGGAGTAAGATCACAATTCATCACCCCCTTCACCATCGTTCCGTGGGAGTCGAAAAGACGCATGACGGCATGAATATTATTCATCTATCCAGGCAACCACGAAATAAGATCCTATACCAACCCGTCTGACCAGCGTGATATAGTAGGTTAATTAGCATTCTATTTTAGGGGAGGCACGAGCCCACTAATGGAACATTTATGAGCTAAAATGAAACTGCTGTGCTCTAGATATTGTCAAGGTGCAAGAGGCGTCTCGAGTGGTTAAGAATTCTGTATGTCGCCATCTATGGGGCATTTCACGTCAAGCGGACAACCAAAAAAAAGTGAGGTCGTGAATTTTGTTTATACTCGGGACTTGGCCCATTCATATAAACTAGTAGGTGTAGTGATAGCCTTATTCGTAGTCTGCAAACTTGCACGGGTTGCCAAACGTTTAAGGTTTCCCCAAAGAGACCATCGAAAGGACTATCACATTTTGTAGAACTTGTTATTATTATAACAGATCGTTCATTTTATATTTTTGCATGTAAGTATGAAAGAATAAAATATTAGTAGCATAGTATTTTAGCATGTTGGCGCATAAAACCGATTGCTTAGAAAGTGATCATCAGGGTTGGATTTGGGTAAGCTGGAAACGATAGCATAAAAAATTTAAAAAGATAGTATTTGTAAAAATTATAGTAGGTACACTTTATTATATTGAATTAAAAATACCTAAACAATAAATCAACAGGAGTTTATATAAAGTTTAGTCCTCTTTCAAGTTTATCAGTTCTTCAATATTAGTTTTATCCTCAGAAATCTTAGAATTTAATCGTATTAACATATTCTCAGTAGGAATAAAATCAGTACAATTTCCACTTTTGCTACTGTCTTTGATAGCGTCACAAGATGGCGGCTATGGATTGTGTTGCCAGTTTGGTCCTTATCTTGGTCTTAGTAAGGTTCACTTTTCGATAGTATTGCTGAACATAATCCACGCCACTGGTTATATTTAAATACTACTTATATTAGTTTTATATGCAAGGTATTGAAATTATAGTATTTTTCGTACTATCGTTAGATATGGATAGTATATAGTACGAAGTATGAAATAGTAGTACAAATACTATAATTATAGTACGAAATCCAACCCTGGTGATCATAGCTATGTGTATGTAGGTAATCTAATATGCTCTAAGTCTTAAACTATTGGAGATCACGCTTTAATTTGTTTTGTGAAGAATTGGTAAACTTAAAGCTTTATTTGAAGATTAAAATATTTAAAAAAAAGTGTCGAAGTTACTCAAATATCGATTTGAAATTTTCACTTCCGGTTTACTATACGTAAAAAAAACTAATTGTGAATTCGACAAAAAAATTAAAATCTTCAACTTTTTAACTATAAGAAACAATACTTTTTAGTTTTTTTACAAATTAATTAACACAAATAATAAGCATCCAAAAATTCTAGACTTCATTTTTAGTAAATTTTTAAAGCATAACTCAGCAATATATCATCACACGAAAAAAAATTTGTGGATACACATCCATGTCTACTAGAAGTAAAACTGACCCGAGTATAAACAAAATTCACGACCTCACTTTTTTGGTTGTCCGCTTGACGTGAAATGCCCCCTATATTTTCTCGATTAGAGAACAACACCTATTGTTACAGTCGGATGAATTCCCAAGGAATCGACAGCAGCACTCCTGGAAATCTCCAACATCTTCGATCGCCAAACCGCCTGCCAAGCGCGATATGACATTATTAATTTTCGACAGCATAGTGACGAGTGGCTCAGAAAAATGCACAAGTGTGCGTGCAATTGCATAATACGATATTTTCTATCTTTCATTTCTCTTCTAAAAGCTGGAATTTGTAATTAACATAAGTATCCCTACACAGACACGTTTAGTAGACATGCTAAACGTGTCTGAGTGTTGCGTAATTATTGAAATTTAACTAATAATAATCATTGGCTTCATTGTGAAATTTAGTGAAGGGTTAGCCAGTTGAAATCATATTTTTATGTAGGAATAAAGTGAAATGTCATTGAAGTGACTAGAACAATTAGATTTGATAACAGCGTTAAAATTATCTCATCAAGAAAAAAATAAGTACTAAAAATAGGTATTTCCAAATAGTTTATTAAAATCACATATTTTACATACATCAATTATAGATATTAACATTATTATTTTCATTTCTTTTAATTATAATATTAACACTATTGTATGATTATTGCTACTTTATTGTTACTGATTGCTATAATTATAATTTTTAATGGATTAACCATTATTCAATAATCTATTCAGTGCAACATATAACTTACAAGTGTTGCGAAATATAATGAGGATCTGGACCTGACTGCCCGCTTGTATTAAAGATAAGGTACAGGTACCAATTTCGTTTTAAAGGAACACTCTGTTATTTAGTTTAATAATAATCAGATTAACGGTCACTTGTATAGCTTTGGGTTTCAAAAGATTGCAGCATTGCATCCTCATTGTTATAATATTATTAAATCATATTTGATTTACTTAGTTTCTGTTGCTGTTGCAATGTGTCCTATTTTAATCAACTAAATATATATATACATATATATATATACGTACCTACATGTCAACTGAAATCTGACTATATATATATATATATATATATATATACACACATATATGTTGTTTTGGGACAATAAATAATTAATTAATTGATTAAAAAAAAGACATTGCCATTTTTTGGGTCAAATTAAATTATATTATTATGCATAGATATTATGGAAAAATGTGATGTTACTCGAAAACCTTTGGTTTTTATTTATATACAAAGAAACAGGCATTTACAGGCACGAATAAATTCTACTCAAAATGCGGTAAAAATATTAGCTATGACTGAAGATAAATCACAGCTGCGATTCTGAGTGTGCATGAAATTCAAAAGTGCAACTATAGACTAAAAAGAGACGGCTTATATTGAATAAAATTAAAATTCGTTTAAAAATAGTCTATATAAAAGTGTATTCTGCGTGTACTTCTTTACCCTTTTCTAGTGAGATTCTTTTATTATTCATCGAGTAAAAATTCTGCTAATATGAGTTTTTAGGACCTTCTTTCGTCTCTATTTTGGATTCTGATTTTAATTTCGGCGGATATTTAGATTTATTTGCTTTAATGTCAAATGTTAGCGTAATCTTAGTAAAATTAGATAGAACGTCTTTGTTAATTGAAGTAGCAGTACAGCGACAGAGTAGAGTGATCAGCCGAATATGCTCGAGTTGTTGAGTCTGAAAAATAGCTACTTACAATATGATTAAATTAGAGATTCCTACATCATACTGAGTATAGAGAAATTAATATGTCATGCTGTGTTTCTGCATTCAAATGCAGCGATCTTTCTATATGCAACAGAACTGGTACCTGTATGAATAAAACCTCACAATTTAAAAATAATTTTAAAGCGTCATAATTTTATCACTCAACTCTCTGAGAGGATTCAAGTTTAAAATAACAGTCTTAAGATCAGATTCATAATTTTATTTACAGTTATATTTTCATAATTGTTATATTAAAGAATATTTAAGTATTACAGAATATTTATAGCACCTATGTGTTATTGTAAAACAATATATCAATGCAGAGAGCTTTAATTGTGCGCTGTGAGAACATGCAACATTAAATGACATGACATATTTTATAGTAAAATACATTTTATATAAAAATAAAAATTCCGTGTTTTAAATACAGACACAAAAAACTAGCAGACGAAACATCATACACAGTTACGCAAAATAGGTTAATTATTAGCAATCGTATATCTTACGAATAATAACACATTGAAAACCTATTACACGAACAAAATTTGTGCCACTAAATTGGTGACAAAAATGTCACTCTACGCTGGCCCGTTCAGTAGTGTGCAAGGTCTTTGTGTTTCATTTTATAGTAGTGTGTGTGTATACTATACGTATATCGCTTGCACACTAACAGGATATTTAGCTTCCATTTTTAAACACTTAAAGTACCGAACTATCCTTCTATGTGTTTTTATTCTACGTCGTAAACATAGATAATGCGTCTTTTTTTTAATTTGCAATTCTTATATAGACAAAGGCAAAGTATGCACCTGCTTATAAATACGGAATTCTCAAATTAAAATGATATTTTATTTAGTTACAGTATTGTTTTTTGATATTGCTAGCAGTGCCCGCGGCTTCACTGATGTTTACTTAGATTTTGTGAAACAATTTCCCTATGCAAATGAATATGTTCCATACCCGACGTATAGAACATTTTCCTAGCTGAATAGTACTCTATTCCTTTCCTATATACTTCGCAACGTATACATATTTTGAAAAAGTGAAAATGTAAAAAACAATCAATTATTCGCTCTTATAATAAAATGGCGAAGAGAGACGCATATTTGAGCCGCTTACATTATTAAGACAAAACATTACGCGATTCAAAATCAAACGATATTCAAACTGAACTTGTTTTAACTAGCTGTTTTGCATTATACTGTTAGTATTCCAATGTGATGACGGGATAAGAATACAATGCGTCACCAGTCAGGATATGAGAAGCAGCACACGTCTGGAAACTTATAACATTAACTGGAATCGCCAACCCACTTACCAAGCGTGGAGATTGTAGTCTTTAATACTCTCTTGTCTCTTACTTTCTCATCAGCTTATTTCTTACTTTACCCCTAACTCCATATATCACTGCCAAATTTGTGAAAACCCTACGTCACTGAAGCCATACACAAGAAGTTGAAGTTTTTGGCATTATCTTCTCCTGTAGAGAGATCTATATATAACGGTTAGCGTCGATAGACTGATGATGCTGCTGCTAGTGGGTAATAACAAAAACTAAGTATTACTTATATTTCTATCTAGTATTTGCTTCGAAAGATAGAATACTTATATTTCTGTCTAGTATTTACTTCGAAAGATAGAATACTTATATTTCGAAGTATTTACTAGTATATTACTGTCTATCTTTCGAAGTATTTACTTATATTTCTGTCTATCTTTCGAAGTATTTACTTATATTTCTGTCCACCTTTCGCAGTATTAGTACATATATTGCCTATCTTTCCAAGTATTTACTTATATTTCTGTCTATCTTTCGAAGTATTTACTTATATTTCTGTCTATCTTTCGAAGTATTAAATATATATTTGCGTTCAAAGGATCAAGATGTGACAAGAACAAAGGCATAAACGCGTATAAGAGCTGTCAGTTGTCCGTTACTGGTACTTCAATATACATTAAAACCATTTCATTAATTCTGTTAGTCAAAATTATTATACTTATTCTATTGTTAGTTTAAATAAAGCTAGATATATAAACACAGGCAGACAAACTTTGTTCCACAATTTTTTAAATACATAGTCGGAATGGCTCTCTTATTATCCTAAATACTACCAAGTGTATCTTTCATGAAAATATGTAATGCCGGTCTTTCAAAATTAAAATCTAATAATTACTTAAAAATCCGTTTAAGTATTAAAATGCGCCATTCGATATCTAATATTTTTGACAGATTTATGTGTTTACTAAAATTTAAGGTACGTCGCATTAAATGAGCTGGATGTTGTAAACGATAGTCATATTGATAATTTTGACGTCGCCATGATCTAAGTGTATCGGATATAATCGAATTCCGTTCTAATCGAACGTTATTTAGCTGCTTACGAGCTAGACATACTGTGATACTTACTTTTTTGTACACAATTTATTACGTTTATATTGCATTTGCATTCATGAGCAGAGGCAGATAAGTTATTTTAAGTCCAACATATAGAGGTTTTCTCTATACATTACAATAATAACGAATTACTTTTAGATGTTGGACGTGAAATACAATGCTGTTTAAGAATGTTGAAAACACCTAATGTTACCTTAAAATTAGAATTTTATTGAACTTCAATTAACATCAATGTTGTGTCATTTTATTAAGTACCATATAGGTGTCACATAAAATATAGGATGAAACTGGCGTACGCATTTTTAAGTTTCATTGAATTAATTTATGAAAACCAATGTTAAAGTTGAACCTAGTCATCAAGTTTTTATTCAATAAAGCTATTAAGAAAAAACATTTAATCCACATTTACCTAAATATTGCATTTTTTATTATTTATTTCAAATGTTAATGTGTGAAAATTTCTCATACTTTTGATCTGCAAATATTTATAGTTTTATGTCTGAAGTCCGAAGAACGGTTTGGCATTACATTAAATTATTTTGTTAATTATTACCTAATCTCATGTTTTATATACATGATCAGCCTTCACATTAAATATACATTTGGTGAAGACTAGTATTTAATATATAATAAAAATTAATGTTTATTGCAAAAATCACATTTCATCAACCAACCGAATCGTTACAATCCTTTGGTAAAAAACAAAAAAATTACACAAACATCATCAATGTCAAAATTTAATAATCATTTCATCATAGTCAAACCTTTAAAACTTGGAATTTTAAAAATAAATGCATAATTTTCTATTATATTGGAAGGCTTTTAATTTTAAACTTAAGAAATAATAATTAGATTTATTGTGATTTGTTATGGTCGTCCTTTAATACACGCATTACATCTTTACACACACACATTATACAGGGTGGAAGTGGACCGCTCCCGAAAACAAAGACAGATAACTCTACTAGACCTACTTGTAATGATAGGCTACAAAAAAATCGATTCGGATGAAGAAAACAATTTTTTTACAGCATTTATGCGTTTTTCTATATTTTATCATATTAGGACAGTGCCGTGTAATGATAATTTCATAAAAAATACGTAACTTTACTCAGATGAGAAAAAACGCAATGTATTCAATAATCAAAACATCTGTTCGGCCGATACCTACACGCACGCGGTAAGTGACCGCGCGCGTGTAGGTATCGGCCCAATACCGCGGGCATGTAGGCATCACCTCTGGAACTGCTGATCTGAGTTTTAAATACATTACGTATTTTCTCATCTGAGCAAATTAATTTTTTTTGGAAATTATCGTTACAAGGCACTGTTCTAATTCGATGGTGAGTGAAAAACTTCCAAAAATTGTTGAAAAAGAATTTATTTTTTCATTCGAATCGATTTTTTTTAACCTATCATTACAAGTAGGACTAGTAGGGTTACCTGTCTTTGTTTTCGAGAGCGGTCCACTTACACTCTGTATATATATATATATATTTCTGTATATATGTATTGTGAATTCTATTCTTATGCCGTCACCACACGCAAGCAATTTAATTGTATTATTTAAGTTCTAAAATTCTCATAAGTCAAATGTAGTGCGTGTATTAAAGATATCGTACTCATTGCATATGTATCAGTCATTAACAATTGTTGGAGCATTGACAAGACATTTGTCATGTGTTCTCAAGACACGTCGCTTTTCAAAACGGGTTTACGCAGCAACAGGGCAGAATCAGCAGACACTATAGGCAATTCATTGCTGCAGTGATATTTGATTAAATGTGGTACACTCTCGAATACACGGTCCTTCGTTCGCACCTGAGGATATTCGAAGAAATTAAAAACATGAGTGCGTTCGCATGTACAGTTGAAATTAAATAAAAAAAAATAAACTAATCATCTAATATCTTACACGTTACATTGCTGGGTTCGACCTTCCTCCATCATTAAAAGTTGAAGGGAAATTGACCTACTATACATACGTATTACATCACTTAGTCGTCTTTTACGATATCCACGGGTAGGATAGGGGGTGGATTGAGGCTGCTATAAACCAAAGTGGCCTAACTGCATTTCTGCAACTTTTAACCTAATTGAAGTTTCGTAATCTAAAAATATTAATCTACAAACCCACAGCGGCCTAAAATTGTTTACAAGCTATTAACAATAGATGGCAGTACAAGTACATTTTCGGCTTATGTTCAAATCGATTAAAATGAATTTTATTTTAATTTCCTTCATATTGTAAAACATGGTTCTTGTAGTTAGGCCGCTCTGATTCTAGCAGCCTCAATTGTACTCTTGGTCACCATCATCATTCACCTGCTCTTATCCCAATTGCTTGGAATCGACGTAATATGTATTTGTACACATTCCAAAAGTTATTGGCATAGTTTTATGACAGGCCGCCTGCCTAGCGTCAACCCTCCTTGGGAATGTAATTGTTGACCAAAGCGCATCAGGTAGGGTTGGTCCAGGACGGTATAAAGCTCTAGTCATCTTTCCTCGTAGTGACGAGACGCTAGTCGGTAAGAGCGCTTAGTCGCTCACACCACAAGGAAATATAACTATTTTTACAGATTTTATAGCATTTATAAGTCACCAGAGCATTCGTGGTCCTCGAATGACCGTGAACAATGAAAAAGTGTATGAAATGTCGAGAAAGTTAAAATCAAATACAAATCCGTAACAATAGTTTTATTTCACATGTGTAAATAGGCCTTTAAGCGATGTCATATCCGTAGTGCTGTTACTGCTGTGCTTCACGTATCAATACATCCTCTTATCTATTGGCTGATTAGCCAATTTTGCAGGCCTCCCGTTCGCATAGGAGGGATATAGAATTAGTCTAATTCCTGTTTTTCTTTTCTAAATAAATTTGTTAGAAGATCATTAACTTTTGAGACTTGCTTGCACGACAATCAAAAGCTTCCTCGAGCCAATTGTTGCTCGCCTAAAAAGGATTGCGCAGCCTTGCCCTATAGCATATAATTTTCCCTCAAATATCTTTAATGCTGTACATTTCTGTTACTGGGTTCTTATACATATAAGTATACTACTACTCACCACTCCTTTAGGATCGACGAGTAGTAAATGTTTGTGAGTTCCTTTCCTTGCACCCGTCAGAACGAACTGTCCCGCGCACGCGGCAGACTCACGAACCAGGAACTCACCATCCTCCACCACCAACTACAACACGTAATGTTATAAACCAGTTAATAGTTGAATATCGCATATTTTAAATTACGCATTCTGATAAAATTAAATTCTGATAAAAAAAAAATGCTGAAAATTGGTTAAAATCTTGTAGTAACTGGCTGATTTTTTTCTTTAATTTAGCTTTAAAACAAAATGTCGTAAAAAGGAAATATATTTTTTCTCAAGCATGCTTGGAAATTTGAGCATTATTTTGACAACCTTCTTCGAGATAAATCGATATTGCTGTACTGATCAAATATTTGCGAGCAGCGGCCGGCAAAAAATGTATGAAAATCCATATCTCTTGTGTTTTAGCGGCCAAATAAATATATATGTAAATTCATATTTATCGTGTATTTTAAAAATGGAATGATTTGTTACTTCAAAATATTGCAACCATTATAGGCAACTTATCAGAGTTTTATTTAAATTTCGAACTGGCTTGCAAAAGAAACCTGTTGAAGTTGAGTTTTTGGCGGGAATCTAAAACGTCATGTGGTGCTCTTGTATTATATTCGATATCTTAGTGTTTTAACGTGTTATATTACATAATTTTGATGGCATTTTATGTAATGTGATGTGACGGAACTGCTGAGATGTAGTGAATATCATATAAAAGTGCTTTACAACGTTTTCGTTTTTCATCAAAATTCTCACAAGATACCATCAACAGTGTGGCCATAGCACTGTTGATGGCGACAATTTGACTTACTGACGGTCATGACTAATCGGAAGACACTACAAACTTGAAGATAATTATAACTCGACACTGGCAACAATGGCTCATTTAAGTAGCTGATTGCCAATACATAAAAATAAGAAGAAGAAGAAGAAAGAAACTTGTTTGAGAATGAAAAAAAAAATAAACTCTTTAGCACGTGAAAAATGTTGTTCGTCATGTATACAGTTATACTTATCTTAATATATATAAATTACGCATCACGTTGTTTGCCCGCGATGGAGTCCTAAAGTACTTAACGGATTTTAATCAAATTTGCACAGCATGTGTAGTTTGATCCAACTTAAAAGATAGGATAGCTTACATCTCAATTAATAGTCGCTATATTATTTTATTGCAAATTATTTGTCTATTATTTGACAGTCACAATTATCTGTTATCTCTAAACGATTCTAACAGATGGCGGTATCTGTTGACTGGAGTAAGTATTTAATAGATGCCGCCATGTTAAATGTACATACGCTTCATATAAGCTACATTTATTAGCATAACCACCCCGTGTTACTGAGGCTACCTTAGCCACAGCAACGCGTGGCCGAGTCTGCTGGTAGTCTATAAAATATAGCTTGATCTCTGTAACAGTTCTTACTAGTGCCGCACGCTTACGATGCGGTCCGTATTTTTGTCGCTATAATTCTTTATTTTTTAAAATTATTTGGTACTGCAATTGAAAAACAACGTATGAGAATCTTATTGAATTTCAATCAAATGGATGGGCAAATTTATTATAAATTTAAAACAATCTATGAAAATCTTATTGAATTTAAATTAATGGATTTTATTTAATTTAAACTAAAGCTGTTAATTATTTTTATTATTCGAAAGGAATACATCTAAGTTCATCGTCACTATTATCATTATCAATGCTGGAGCATTCCTGTAAGTTGATGATGAGTTCTTGATCACAGATTATTTCATAAATAACCATGTTTATTTTATAAAATCTATTTAAATTATCTTTTTAATATGAAAGAAATGCTCTTATTAATATAACTGATATCTGAATACTAAATTAACACAATTTACTTTTGTTTTAGAGTTTATATAGGTAATGTATTGATTTTATTTGTTTTATAAATAATAAATAAAAATGTTATGGATTTACGTTTATCGATTGTCCCATCTCTATCTTATTCTCAATCCAATATGACCTTGTACTTGCGTAAGTATCATATTTTTATAAAAAGGTTACTAGGTATTTTAAAACATATGAGGTACAGGTTTTGGTGTAAATATTCATATTTTTATATTCATAATTCAGTTGAGATATAAGCGGCATGTAAAGAATGAAAATATAGGCGATACAAAATAAAATTGTAAACATGACGCGTATTCAAAACTACTTCATCGGTTTTGTAGCTATCTGTCACAGAGATCAAGCTATATTTTAAGAACTATAGTTTTAATTTTTGCGCATTATTTGAGAAAAGCACTATGGTCACAACTAGGAATTGATGGATTTACGTATGCGTGCCTCGGCTACGCCTCGGCACTCATTTATACGTTCGTCCATCTAAACGTCACTATTAATTATATTCCGTGTAGTGACACAGTGCAAAAGTTATTGTCGATAGTTTTATGACCAGCCGCCTGCCTGACGTCAACCCTTCTTGGGAATGTAATTGTTGACCAAACTGCATCAGATGGTGTTGACCCAAGTCGTTATAAAGCTCTTAGTCGTCTTTTAGGACATCCACGAGTAAAGTAAGGGTTGGTAGTATTCGTAGCCGCTACCACAAATAAAAAATTATGACTATTGTATTAAAAATGGTCATATTTTTTTATTCTCTTACGTGTTTGTATATGCAGAGGCATAAAAGCTTTCACTTTTAAAGTTCACCATTAAAGGTTAGTTCTATATAATACGGGCCGCAGCTATAGCTATGAGTATAGTTTAATAAAAATGCTTTATAAAATTCAATTTATGTCTGGCCCCATGATTTAAAAACTAGAACTTACAATAGTCCGTTCGTCATGGGACCAATGAGGTAAATTTGTAAGCGTCATAAAAACCTACCGAGATTATTGATGACAAGCTTATTGATTAAAAATTACATTGTTTTCAGAAAGGCATGGCATAAAATATTGGTCAAAAAGCCGTTTTCACTGTTATTCTTAGAGTTTTATTGACTTTATGTAAAAAAGTATGAGTTACCTTTTCAGCCATAGTCCTGGATATAGGTCCGTGGAACCATGGTTCTTGCGCTAGCAGTGCAGCCTGCGCCTCCGCCGACAGTGGGCCCGCCTGTGAGCATGCTGACGAAGTCGTGGATGAAGTTGACGCTGCCGATGACGTTATCATCGGCGCCGCGGTGAATGGTTCTATCCAACAAAATTTATACAAGCATTTCAACTTGAACTTAACAAAATAATTATTATATTTATTATTAACCGATTTTTAAAAGGAGGAGGTTCTCAATTCGATTGGTATTGTTTTTTATGTATGTACACCGATTACACTGAGATTTATAATCCGATTCACGTGATTCTTCTTTAGTTTGATGCGGAAGAGCTGCCATTTGGTCCCATAAAAATTTAACACAGTTTGGCCTAGTACTTTTCATTTTATGAACCTTTTTTTATTTATCGTGTCGGAAGCGCCTATGTAAAAGTGCATAGCAAGATGTCGCGACAAGTTGGGCGCCCCACTACTAATTATAATGCCATATCATGTAGTTTCTTACGTAACCTTTATGTATACTTTTCGTATTTCTACCCATAGCTACTTAAAAAAAATACTAAGTATTTAATATATGACAATTAAAAGCAAAGAAATGTTACAGTTACCTGATGTAATCTCGATAAGTCCTACTGTAGTTTAGTCTAGAAAAGTCCTATTACAGACACTAAAAAGCAAAAAGTAAAAAAACTTCGTTTAAAAAAACCGACTTCACAAACTGAAAAGTTTAAAATAACTTAATATATCTATTGATAGTTTTGAAGTCGGTGCTGGTGTCGTTATTTTAGTGTAGCAATTTCATTATAGTAAATAAGCTATTTATAATTTTGTAAGTGTAAATAATTTTGTAATTGTAAGTGTAATTGTGTAAGTGTTTTAGCCATGGAAACACGTAAAGCACTGTTATAGCACGTTCACTACACTTTAGCAATTTCTCTGCATTACATAAAACGCCAGTAAATTTATTTAATAACTTTAGAGCGTCATATGACATTTTCCCGTTCCTGTCAAAACTTCTTCATAGACAATTGTTACATAAATCTGGGTCTGTAGTCGCTATGAGCAAACATACTCTTAACGCTGCTTGGCGCGATATTTATGGACATTTTCATTATCATCATCTCAGCTCATTTATGTCTTTCTATTGGGCTCGAGCCTCCTCCACAATGGGAGGGAAATTAACCTACTAAACCACGCTGGTCAGGCATGTTGGTATACAGTTTTGTTTCGAGTTTTCTTTCTCTTGTATAGATATTATATGCGTTTCATATCGCTTATCTTGTCTTACGTTCACCCACGGGTATGATATGTATGGGGTGGTGAAATGTATTCTTACTCCATCACCACACGGAAGGATATTTATAAAGATTTACGTCATATCAATGTGTCAGATTTAAGGTAAATATCTGTATATTTAGGAGTAGATATCTGTAAATAGGTAGTCTAGGTAAATATCTATAAATTGCGATATCTCTATAGATATTACAATTTTATTTGATCATAACGAATCGGGGATCAGGATTTTGTACTCACGCATATCGAATATATCAGTGTGATGATTGGGTAGTAGGGCTGTGGGCGGGGTTCGGGGCGGTGGTGTTTGATTCACATAGTGTCGCACACTCTCTTCGCAACTGAAACATCACATAAAACGAAAAATTATTACTCATATAAAGTTTCACTATTTTTACGGACTTTTCCATGTTGGCGAAATGAGAAAGATTCTGCCGTGTGAATCGTGAACTGTTTCCGCCCTTACAATATCCTCGCTAAAGAAAATAATGGAGAGTGAACTCTAAGTAAACCTTTATGCAGAGTGATCTGGCCAGCACAGTATAGGAAACTAATTTCCTCCCCACTTTACAACGATCCTACATCTAACAGTGGGGCGTAATTTCAAGAAGAAAATGATCATTTTGAGCTAATAATAATTAAATTTATGTTGTTGAATCTGATTTGCGGTTCGAGCCGTATTGCAATTTATTTTTTGGAAAATTTTCAACAGGGTTACGGCATTTCAAAATCTCTAGTGTAATATATAAACACCAACTGCGATCATCAAAGCGTTTGCCAATCTTATATCTATATATATAAGAGATTTCCACCTAGGTATTGGCTCATCACGATATCTCTGGAACCATAAGGCCTACAGATTTTAAATTTGGTAGGAATACTCCTTTCGCTGAGTAAAGGTCAGCTAAGAACGGATTTTACGAAATTCCACCCATAAGGGGGTTGCTGGGGTGTGAAACACTTTTCAAATATAGCTCCTACAGACTTCGAACGACGACGCCTTCTTGAATTTCAGTAGGCATATTTGTGTTACGATACACAGGTGAACTAAGAACGGCTTTTTAAAAATTCTACCCCTAAAGTGGATTGCGTAGGTGTTTACCCAAAAAATCTACAGTTTCCAATACTGCACCTATTGAATTGGAATTTAGTGTGGACTTTCTTTCTGCCTTGTAAAGGTCAGATGAAATGGAAAAAATAAAATGAAAATTCGCCGAGAGAATTCTATGTAGCGAAAGTAGATGTAACCGAAGCGAAGCGAGTGCGGGTCGTTATTCCTAGAATATATGCTATATTCTAGGATTACCTTTCCGCAGAAGGCGCAAGTCCAATAGTGGATGTCTATAGGCTGACAGATAGTGTTGTATTGCAGGCGTTGAATCATTAGTTAAAACATTTCCTGTAGAGACTAAAGAATAGGTTAAAATTTATAGGTGGAAATAAATAAGCGGTGGCAACTAGAGTAATGGCGCTCCTTCAGGGATTCCTTCTGGATTAATAGATAAAAGAGGTAGTTACGTGCATAACGAGGCTAGGGAGTCGATTAGGAGTAGATTAATAAATAAGTGCTAGTTATAACGATAGTGAAATAGTGCATCGATATGAAGTTACAAGTACGAGGATAATGGGGTTCGTGAATCGATGAGGAGTTGATTGATAAACAAAAGTGACAGCTACAGGGACAATGAATGAGATAATGAATCAATATGGGATTGAATGAAAATAAAAGTGATAGCTACGAGGATAATAGGGTCAGTGATTCGAGAAGGAGTTAATTATTGACAGATAAAAGAGTTGATAAAGGGTGGATACATACATAACCTCACACCTGTTTCTCAGAGGGATAGGCAGAGACTACGGATTGCGACAAACTACGATCATGGCATATCTCAATTGCTTCATTCACACTTAAAACAGTCGTCATGCATGCTCTACGATTACGCATACTTTTAATATGACCTCTCGTCAATCTCGAACTTGGTCCAGAAAAGTATGACGTGGTTTTGCCTTTGTATTCGTCCCATTCACGCTTAAATTGATAAGGAGGGGATACATAAATAGAAGTGTTTTGAGGATAACGGGCTTTGTGAGTCGATAAGAAGTTAATTGATAATATTAGCAGTAGTTACGAGGATAATGGCGCTAGTGAGGTGAGGCAGGCGAGCGGTGGCGGCGGCGGGTGTCGGTGTGTATGCGTAGCATCAGGCGGCGACTTATCCGGCATGTCGTTGTAGTACTCGCGGTATTCACTGCACACAGGGGCCTCCGTCGTGTTGGATGTATCACATAGAGCACGGGAACCGTTCAAGTTTAACCTAAAATTTATTTAAATTTTTAGTCTCAAGCGTTTTCAGCCCACCGTAGATTTATAAATCCACATAATAACCAAATAATAATGCGTGCCTATGGCGTGCGTGACATCTCAATGTATTTTTGTATGTAAGACTTACATAGCTAGAGTATTTTCTAAAATTAAGCAGTGGCTTACTGCAGAAATATTAATAAATCAACTCGGAAAAGTTATAATGCCAACTGTCCCATCCTGCAAACTCGCCTGTCATGTGATTCTATTTTAGTATAATCCTAAAAAGCCCATCTTATGGTGTACGAAAGCAGTGGCATGATTGGATTCTTAATATTGTTAAAGTTTAAAAATAAAAAAAATGTAATCATAAAAACAATGTCCCAATTTTAAAGAAAATTTACTTTTGCCACTCAAATCTCAAGGTGTATGTTTTAAAATTTTATTTTTCCTGTTATGAATAAACATCAACCCTGTTTATGACTAATGGAACGCATGCACTGTTGATGACTATTCGTTCAAGATAATTGATGATATGATTCATAAATTTAATTTTATGTGTAAATTTCTAAGGCTGACCACATTGCTGATTCAAAAGTATCCTTTTATGAACTGATAAAAGGATACTATTGACCTTGAGGAAATTAATGATAGCATAGATGACGTAATGGTTATACCGATGTACAATGCTTAGTTTTACGTGTTCGATTCCCGTGCAGGACAATACTTTTTCTTATTCATAGTGTTGTTTTGAGTTTGGCTGTTATTTGTGTCCATTAATAGTATTTATGTTTGTAAACGCCTGAAATTCAAGGCTTAGTTTCTTAGTGTAAAGTATTGACAATACTTCAAAATTAAAAAAATGCTACTGCAGTTGTCTTTCAGAGTAATCATAGAGAACGGATTTGACAGATGACATTTGTATAGGTTTAGTACCTCTAATACCTTAAAACCATACCAGTATTGTGGGATCGATTCCTATGTGTAGAGCGATATTTTGTATGATCCACAAACCGTTCTGAGTCTGGGTGAAATTTGTGTTCATTATATTATATATTTGTAAAGTCCCTCACACTGTATCCTTAGTGCTGGGTGTTGTCTTTAAAAAAATTAAGAAAATATCTAGAGCATTTCTTAAACGATTTATAAATATAGAATATATATTTTTATTATATCTGAAAATGTGATAATATGTATGAATTTAACACTTACGATGACGGTTTCGTTAAAAATTCTTTGAAACGGAGTTCAAAAGCCTGTCCTATCGTTGCTATAACATCTTGTGCGAGTCTCCCTCCACATTCTAATATATAACATGCTCTCCATTCCGGTGGGGGAGCAGATTTCGCCACATACGCAACAAAGTCTAATGAATCTGTATCACCGCCTGAGGCGAATGATACACGTGGCATATCATGTCGTGCAATTGTATCACCACCTTCAAGGGCTGCTAGAGTTATTGCTTTGGATGATATTGTTAGTGCTACGTTGGCACCGGAATGTGACATTCGTGGACGCGCAGCGAGAGCCCGGACCGCAGCCTGACACACTCGCCTTTTCTTGTCAGCTGATCTCAAACCGGCAGCAGCGCATACTCGAGCAATGCATTCTCTGAAATAAAAAAACAGTGAAAGCTATTTAGTTCACTTAAAACGAAAACACAAACACACATGGTACAAAAACAATGTGATTCATTTTCGAGAATAACATATAATTAATTTAATATCTTTATGATATTTAGTAAATTATTAATTCAGCAAAAATTATAATTTTGAATGTTTTATGTAATAAATGAAAACACTTTTAGCTCTCAGATAGAAATTTACAGTTGAATATAAAAAAATAGCATATTATTATATATTATTATTACTATAATTTTGAGATCGAAATATGAAGCAAAGATGAATATTTTATTTTTCCATAATTACATTAATAATACACAGATATAGTTACAGTTACAGACATTTGTTATTGTAAACCACATATAAAATTGTTGGCGATATCACTTAATTAGACCAAAATCGGAGCAGTGGAACGATGAACAGAATTAATATTACAGATAACAGTCATTATTCATGAAATGATAATTATGTATATTATATGGCAAACTATTTCACTATCCTACTTATTTCTATAATTTTAGTATATTTATCTTGCCTTGTTCAGTATAAGCACATAAGAATTCAGATTGAGAGGTTCTAGATTTGAATCTTAGGTCAAGCAAAAGTGTGATTGAGAATTTAAAGTGAACAGGAATGCTGTGTTTCACATCATTCAAGGGCTTGGAGTTGTTGTTTTTTTTTAGCAAAGGTGTGAGATTGTATTAGAATTAACTATAAGGACATATCAATTTCGGACCATTGGATTTATAAATATTTTTGTGTTAGGTAGTCTTATAGAGATCGTAGTCAGGATGTACACAGACAGAATTGTTTAAATGCTTTGACTCAACCAGTATGTCCCAGACATTCTGGTTGATAGCATTATATTAACAATGGCTAATTACAATTTAAACCACAGCTACACAACTAAGTAACAAACAGTATAGTAAACAATTTACAGTATAGTAAATAATTATTCAAACAGATTTCATGAATTCACTGTTCATACAGCACAAAAACTACCATGATACATAGTGTATAAATTGAGAAGCATCAATATGATCATGTAGCATATTAACTGCTAATTTGATAAACACAATAGACAGGAATAAGATCTCTAGACTAAGTTACATATAATGGTTGTCCTCTAAGAAAACCAATACCTGAATTTTAACCAGTCATGTCTAAAGTCAGACTATATTCAATAATCCAGAAAATAGATAGAAGTTCTTTACTGGCCCATTTTTAGAGTGAGGTTAAAAATGCTCATGAAGATCACGTGATTAATGGACGTCCTCTTAGGTGTAGATCTCTGTATCAAGCAGTGTGGGTGATCTTTAATCAAATGATACTAGTGAAGCCTACTTTTAGTGATAGTCCAATTACTTATAGTTTATGATTAATTCCATTGTTGTAACTTTTATGTACCACTATGCTGGCCAGGAGGGTTTTGTTTTGAATTTTCCTTTTGATTGAGTAATGTATATATCTTATATGACTAATTCTTTTTTAACTTACTGTTGGGTATAGGGGGTACTTCATTTTATATAAAAAAAAATAAGGTAATTAACTCACTTTGCCACTTGAGATCTTGTTTCAAAATCTAATTTCTTCATTGATGTCAATACTTCCATACAGCCAATGTACTGAAAAGAATTAAAGTTTTTCACATCATTAACCTTCTTATAATCTTATTCCAAAAAGTAAGTTGGGAGTACATAAACCTTTTTATATAAGGTCAATCGGTAGAAGTGATCCTTACGAGATTACAAATTTTATTAGTATATCCAACTTTCTTTATAACTATTATATATTAACTATTTCTCAAGTATTATCATACCATAGTATTTAAAGTGATGTCTAAGCACGGCTACAATTTTATTTTTTCATGAATAAGCTAAAACTCCTCTTTCATAATAATTGTATCTGTACAATAAAAAAGAGCACCGAGTACTTTCATATAGAATGACTTTCTTAGTAAAAGAATTTCAGAATCAGATCTATAGAATGACTTCTATACAATCTACTGAATCTATAGAATTACTTCTGGAACTATAGTTCTCACATCCATCATCATTCTCCTACTCTTGTCCCAATTACTTGGAGTCGATACAATATGTACTCTTCTTTCATAGTACATATTGTATAAGTTATTGCCAATAGTTTTATGACCGGCCACCTGGCAGACGTCAACCCTCCTTGGGAATGTAATTGTTGACCAAACAACATCAGATGGAGTTGGCCCAGGTCATTATAAGGCTCTTAGTCGTTGTTTACGACATCCATGAGCAAAGTAAGGGTTGGTAGTATGCATATCCGCTACCACACAGCTATAGTTATAGTTCTCACATCTAAAGCACCTAATATAATATCAGTATAAATTATGATCTTTTTTTATATTATAAGTATAATTACTTCTTAAGTTTGCAAATAAATGTTGTTTAATGTTTAAGATTATGATATAAAATTAGAAAAACGCCTAATGAAGCAGAAATATTTATTCCTAAATTTAAATTTTCAACTATATCACTAAAACTTTTTGCTATTATTCTAAATAAAAGTAATATAATAAATTATAATTGGTATTTTAATTTGATGACTTCTGAAATTATTTGTAATTTAAGTGATGTGTTGTTTATCAAAATAAAATATAAATTCATTTATCTAACTTGTAGCATATAATCTATTTCTCTGCGGTACTATTTAGTCCAAAACAACAGCATAAATTTGCATCCTTAAAGATTTCCTGTCATGAGTTCGTGACGAATACATAGGTAGTAAAAATGCATGTAATACAGGATGCTTACCCTTACTGCATACGTGATTCCATCGCTAGCGAGCACTGAATCGGGATGAAGCCAGCCTCGCGCCGGTTTTGCAACAAACGTGCTATCCGTCATTTCGCACAGTAATAATGATCAGTAAAGAAATTAAAGATATTATTCTTCACACTTCACCTACTTTCAGTTATTTCTAAGGCGCTTTCATTATGATTCAAGCGATTATATTCGCGTATGTCGTTATAAGTCATCACATATTTAAGCCTTGTGTAACACTAAAATGTTAATACTACTTTATTAGGTACTATAAACAATTATTCGATTGTTGTCACTTTAAATTAGTAAGCAAAAGCGTGGGAAGATTTATTAAATAATATAAAAAAACTACAAGCATTCACCGAACAAAGTCGCAACTTTTTGACATTACTGACATTTGCATAAAAATGAATGAGTGACAGAGCAAACAACATTTCGCTGTCATTCAATCTTTGACTCATTCAAACAAGTATAGACTATATTAAGAGAGATAAAAATGTGTAGTTGAATGGCTGAATGAGTTCCTAGTTTGATGCTAAATAAATACTAAGGAAGAAAAATATATTCGAGATATATCCGTAAAGGTGACGATTTGCAAGGAGTAAAGTATGGCCGAATAAATTAAAATTTCTGCCTAAACATAGGATTAGAGTAATAAGGCGATATGCAATAAACCTATATCAACTTATGAATATGCATGAGAAATGTGATAGGTGACCACTACAGATATAAAGGCAGTTTAAAATTGTTCAAAGTTTAAAGCGAAAAATCATTATTAAAATTGAAATCGGTTGATAACTATTTGCAGTAAAAGGACGCCTTAAAGAGGGCTGGTATTTAAGTGTAATGGACTATATGTATATACGGATAGGAAAAGTGGTTATAGGAATATGCGGGATTTATTACAGTCCAACTGACTGTAATAGATCCCGCATCTTGAAGAGGAGATGGATCTCGCATCTTGAAAATTGAACACTTAGGTACCTTTTAACCTTTTTGTGCAAAATTCAAGGAGGTCGGTAGAGATGTAAGTAGGATCAATGTTCACAACATAGCACCAACACCAAGTTGCACGGCAGCGTAAGAAATAAGTCTTGAGCTAGTTTAGTTCACGGAACTGACAGAGTCCATATGTAAATCCAGGAACATCCTGATCTAAGGTAGTGTTCTGCACAAGTGCTCAGCATGGCTGCTTGTAGCTTACTAACCGTTGATATTTGATAAATAGTCGAGTAATAATTCTAACGTTTGGAGAGTAGGTAGCAAAAATATTCACTGAGATTCAATCATCTTCTATTAACTAAATGGGGATTCATTATACCTTTCCCAGAAATCATGATAGTGGTTGTCAGGTACCAGACTAAACATTTATAGTAATATTCGTAACGTCCCGAAAATTCTTACTTTACAAAGACTTAAATTAATAAAACAAATTGTATCTAATTTCATTAGAGTAAGGTAAAGGACACAGTTTATTAACAGTTCTCTTTAGTATATTTGTTTGCGGTTTTAACGACACAATACGAACAGTATTGGCCTGAATGGAAACACTTCTCCCTCCCTATTAGCCATTGAAGTGGAAGACCAAGCTCTGTTTTTATTAGAAAGTGAAAGTCACTGATTTTTAAATTAGGAAGATTTTTTCTCTTTGTTGTAAAATTTGTAGTCTTTTTTTGATCATGCCTGCCAAAATAACTGGAATATTTTTTGTAAGCACTGTTAACGTAACTAGCGGCTTCGAGATATATCATTGAAGGACTGTAATACTACAAGTATTTCTAGAAAACTAGGTGAGACGTCACCATAAAAATTGTCTTTCGACGAACTCGAATGATTATTAGAGGGTGGGCACAGCGGCCGTGCATTAAGAGTAGTTTCGACCTTGCAAAATACTGTAGATAATATTGCAAATGTGACCGGCCTGTCATCTATTATACATTTAAGTAGCGGTTTGGATTGCTTAATAACCGCCTGCCAAAAACCTCCCATATTAGGAGCACTAGGATGATTAAATGTCCCCTTAATACAAAAATTCGTGCAACCATCGCGCAATTAAGGCTTTATTAGTTTATAAAATTTAGAAACGTCCTCTAAATGTTTTACCGTAGCCAAAAAAAATAGTAGCCCACTCAGAGCACATTTAAACGTCACATATACCTCTGTGCACAACATAACTATCTAACGAAAACAGTTGACTGATAAGTCACTAAGTAGGTACTTCAATGTGTTTAAACCGGAGTCATCTTAACATTTTGTCTATTTTTATTTTGTTAGTTTGTATAATAACATATTTTTATGATATCTTAGCTTATTTTTCTCTTATTATCTATGCTTTAATATCATTGTTTTAACTTTTTAGAACTATATATATAACTAAATACAAATATAAAAAATCTTGTGTAAGTATACAGTCTATACATATATATTTTATTAAAAAATAATAATAATAATAATAACTTTCCTTCAATACACAACTTCGAATCATTGCTTGTATACATACTTTTATTTTATTAAATATAAACAAATTATAATACTAGATATGATAAGTGGTTGTTCTCCTATTATAGCAAATAACATAAATACATAACTAACAAAAATATTAACAATATTATACATTATTAAACAAACTAAATGTAATAGGTATATAAATTATTTAAGCTGCATCTTTTTCATTATCTTTATATTTATTTAGATTAGTACCATGGTACTTAAGAATTTTGTAATTTTGTTTGTACTACTTAAGAATTTTGTAATATGTACGGCATATAGTGCTGGGCGTCCGTGACATCACTCACAGGTTCCATTTGAAAATCAGCGCCAGGGCTTTGTAACCTGGCACCTGCTGAAATGGCATCCTGGTTGATACATTTTTAATATACATAGTCTCTTGTTATTTTTGTATAATTTGTAATATGTATCAATAAAAATTTTCTTTCTTTCTTTCTTTCTTTCTTTCAATGTAGACGCATTTAGCAGAAAGACACACAAAAAGTGCCATATAAGAATTACGAATTATATTGCGAAGTAAACTGTCTTTTATATAGAATGCCCCACGTAAGTCTACTCCAACATAATTAAAGACTTTATTAGGTTTAAGTTTTTCACTGAGTAACGTATCGGGGGATGAGAGTACAAAACGCAATAAAGAATTTATATAAAATAATGTGCACGATAGGTGTGTCTTGTTGAAGAAAATGAAATATGATTCTGACAAGACGTATCTGACGTTAAGAGGAAAATTTAATTTCAGTATCAAATAATTTGATCAGACCCTTGTTGATAGTAAGTTTGATCGTTAGTGGCTAGAGACAGCAGAAATAAAGGAGGAAAAATGTTTTCGAATGTTTAATAATAATTAATTTACTTATACTTATTTTACTTACATAGGTTGTAAGAAAAGGGGTCTACGCGTGAATGTGAGCAAAACCAAAATAATGGTCTTTGAAAGAGATGAAGCTAGAAGAGATGTAAGAGTAACAATAGGTAATGATGTACTGGAGCAAGTGGATGAATTTGTATATCTTGGATGTGGATTTAGCCGAGATGGAAAGTACACCACTGATGTAGAGCGAACAGTGAATGCGGGAAATAGAGTGAACGGAGCGTTGGGGCAACTTCACGGTAGCCACCAGCTCAGCCAGAAGGCACGTGTAGCAATACATAACGCAGTGCTTGTCCCAACATTACTGTATGGGAGCGAGAGTTGGGTATGCAGAAAAGAGTATGAAAGTAAAATTAATGCGGTCGAAATGCGATCTCTACGGAAAATCTGTGGAGTTAGGCTGATCGATCGCATTCGTAACGACGACGTAAGAGAGCGAGTAGGTATGAAAGAGAGTATTGGTGTAAAGATGCGAAAGGGAATGCTGCGACGGTTCGGACATGTGGAAATAATGCCGAACGAACGTCTGGTTAAGAAGATATACAATGCGAAAGTGGAAGGATACATCCTTACCGTACCGGGGAACCGGGGAAGACCGAGACTAACCTACCTAGACCAGATCGGTCATGTACTGAAGGAAGGTGGAGTCAAGAGTCGCCGATACCGGCGAGCGTGTATGAAGAGAATTATGAATGTTGAGGAAGCGAGTGTAGTATGTGTCGCCGCTTATTGTGACGTCGAAGGCGACCACGGGGTCAGTAAAGAGTGCGGGGAGGGCGCTCAGCTGCTATGCACCTCCACCGCACTCGCGAACACTCGCCGATGAACCTCCAAAACGCATACGCATACTTTTCATTGTAATTATTTATCTATTTTAATATACAAATTTATATCGAGCGAGTCACTATTTATTTCTATGTTCCATTACCGAACAGTATGTAAGGATAGAGTTCTCTGGCACTTTGTTCTCTCTGCCTACCCTGCAAGGGACATGGCGTGATGATATGTATGTATGTACTTGTTTTTTTTATTCTCTAATATGGTGAGGATGATTGCTCCCATATAGTATGTATGAGCTGAGAATAATATTTAATATTGACATTATAGGTTAAACCTTCTGATAAATAAATTAGATGAAGGTAGGGGACATTTATAAGGCGTCAATTACGGCTACAAATACGGCTCTAAGATTCTGATCAGCAACTTTTGTGTGGCAAAAGGCATGCGAGAAAAAGAGCTTGAGTGACTGCCAAGTCGTCTTCTTACGAATTTAGGTCATACTTTTAAACAGTCACAGATTTTAAAATTATACATTTGTATTGCGTTATACTAGATTTAATCATACATTGACATTTGCTTTTTTATTTAAAAAAAATCCTGCATTAAGGAAAGAATACTTTTATTGAAAGGAACTTTACAAACATATGATTAATGGATAAAAATTACACTCCGAGTTAGAATAACAATTTGTGGACGCACAATGCAATTAATGTCTTGAGTGAAAAATCGAACTCGTGACACAAGCACGGTTGTCGATGTCTTAACCAATACACCATCTCTGCATACATTATTATTTTATAACATTTAACAGCGATCAGCGACAGCACAGAAGTTCTTAATATTTTTCACTTCAAACACGTAATCTAATAAAGTTTTAGAATTATGAAGGGAAATTTCATGAAATGGCTTTGAAATTCTTATTCGCAATCTATGTGTGACGTAAATTCGTAGGTCTTGTTTGCCTTCAAATATCGAAGAAGACAGACATACGCTTACCTTCTTTCACAATTTTATGTAAACAAATGAATGATAAACGCAATCTATGCTATTCAAAACTGATTGATGAATAAACAAAACGTTGCCTTGTAATACAAAAGTTTAAATTATATTGCAAATCTCTACGATCCTATTTAGTTTTTTTTTTGTAGATTTCTTTTTAATATCTAGAAAATTGAACATAGACCCCCATGAAGAGTAGATAATGATATAATCGCCGTGCTTGAAGGTACACGGTTGACATTGATAATCCCTGTTAGTGTTATGAGTTTCCAGAGTGTTGCTCTCCACTTCCCTTGTTGTTTCCTTAACTGATTTTTTCTCTTACTTTTTTTTATAATACCCATGGCAAAATTATGCCACAATGAGTAGTTATTACAACATTTTGTCTTTCACGAAAACTCTTATATAGACTGATATTTGCTATGAATTATTGGAGGACCAACGACTTGATGAGACTAGCAGTAGTTGGATGCAGGCGGATTGTACAAGACTTGTTGACTGTAAAGTCTGCATGATGGTATCTGATCTGGCTTAAGTGCGCTAAAGAATATTTGAACTTGATTTTGCTTGCAAAAAGGGTGAGAGCAAATCGCTTATACATTTAATTTAAAATGCTATAAATAATTTATTAGCGGACTACAATCGGCCTAACAATACGGTCCCTCCCGGGATCTCTTTGCTCACAATACAATTGTGCTTATAAGTAATGTATAGATCATCTATTGCTCGATCAGCAGTATCTACAGTAGGTCAGTAATTATATATTTATGGCTATAGTTAGAAAGAGAACTTGTATAAAGGAATAATGATTGCTTTGTGTAACTGTTATTGAATTTTTCATATACATTTTCTTAAGTAATTCTCTATAAATTTCAATTCATAAGCACGTACTTGTAAATTCAAATGATTGTGTCTGGAACTCTGGCCGCTCGGTGGTCCTCTATTACACGGGTTTAAAAATTATATTACGGAATTATATTTCTGGTTATATCTTTGGGAATAAAGGCGTTACGTTTAAAGAAAAATTCAGTGCAATGACTTTTGTTCCTGCACTTAATTCTCCTGTTCTTATAAGTAATTGAAATTGGATCGAAATGCAAACAATATGAAGATTCGTAGTCACTTTGTAGTGAAAAAAAAAATAAAACTTACGGCGAGAAACGTATCTATGATTATAACGTTTTTTTTTTACAACACCCGTACTATAGAATTGCCTTGCCTTTACCAATATACAAATTAAGGGGCAAATGAACCAACAGATAGTAAAATGACGAAGCAGAGATCAGTGGCGTCCTTGTAAACGTCTGGTCAGACGATACTTGGATTTGACCTACTATAACATATTATAGTCAGACATATTTTTTTTTTTGTGGGGTGGGCTACGGTCAACGCGCTCCTCGCACTACTCCGTCCGGGGCGACAGAGGGGCGTAAGCACGCACACCCGTAACCCACCCGTGAACCTCGCCTTCGTCGTTGGACCGGCCACCGGAGCAGCGTGAACTTGTCGTTAGTGGCCGGCCCGATGGTAATAATAAATTTGTTATTAAACCCCTGAGGGGTACCCTCTTCTTGAGCGATATCCCCCCCCTCGGGGAGGATGTCAGTCTTTTCCTCTCGGTCAGCTTCTCGGCGGGTGACGGGCTGATTCTCCGGTCGTGTCACCCACGGCCTCGGCTAGGGCGGCATCAGGCCAGGTTATAGTCGGACATGCTGAATTTTTTTTTCTTGGAAAGCTATGGTGTAGATGCACCTCGTCTAATAGACTGGTTGGTATAAGGTTTTATATCGAGCTTTACTTTTCTAGCAATGATATCATCTGCCATACAACACATTTTTTTTTGCCGGCAGGCTATGGATGTCATACCCCGCTAAATCCGTCCGGGGCGACAGAGGAAGTGACGTGCGACTCCATAGACCCGCCCTACATGTACCTACCTCTCTTCGCCGAGCGAGCGGAAAACCGGAACCCGGTCTTTGTCTTCGGTGGCACTGCTTATAACCCATAGTCGTCTTTTACGATACAGCAGAAAAAGAATGAGTGGTGACCAGTACATTCTTACTTTCTGAGTATCTGTCATCATGACAGATATCGTTAAGGTGCTATCATTTATTCAAAACTGTTCGTAACATATTCTAATCTTCTACTGGTGTTTGGTGAAGTAGAGTTTCGTGCTGTTGGTATATCTATTAGGATTACGGTCAGCTCTTGCCCAATAGTGGGTTGTCTATAAAGTGTACAGATAGAAGAAGAATAACTAGATGATGTCTTGTATAAAAAAAGAATTACATTATATTTTTTCCATCATCATTTGCTTGCCCTACTCCTACGCTAAGTGAGGTTGGCACAACATGTTTCAGCCTTTTCATACGCTTCAATCAGCCGTCATATCTGCACTTATAACTTTCATAGATATATTCTCTATCACACAATCTATCCACATTATATTTTTTTACAGTTAAATATATTTTCAGTAAATAATTATAACATCCGTGCAAATATTTTGTACTGTTAATAGAGGATCTATTACGTATGTAACTGTAACCTAATAATGATCATACTTGATTAAATATACGATGGTAAATGTTGGTATACGCTAGAGATCCAATTGCCTGCATATGGCGTCTCAAAATACAAACCTTAGTTGTTTTTTTTCAAAAAAATATTAATTTTCAGATACATTATATTAAGTAATGAGGCAAAAATAATCATCAAAATGAAATAGCAAAAAGCAGACAGTGAGAAATAATATGTACAGATAAATGAATAAACAAAATTTATTACATCAATCCTATAACATTGCAACATGGACCTATCAGGTCTGCGACAGTATAATAATAATGGCTTAATGGCCAAGAGCCTCGATGAACATCTCTCGAGGCTCGCGTTAGGTGGTTGGGTCAAGGATCAGATGCAGAAGGCAGTTCTCCTCGACATGGCACGCATTGTGAGGAGGTTCCTCTCTCTGGATCCCCCTTTTTTAAATTGTATATGTATATGTGCGTGTTTGTTTACCACTTTAATCTATTTAAAAATGTACAAATATGAAATGAAATAATAGTAACATATACCTCTCAAAAAAAAAATCTAGTAAAAAAATAACGAAGCTTAACGCTGCTGATACACAATAAGTAAATAGTTACGAATCAAGCTTTATCCTTTCAAATTGTATCACTACAGAATGCGTATACCTAAATTAATTTTATAAGACGACTCGGTACTGTAAATGTACCTATTCATTAAACTACTATATTTAAACTTTAAAGCAAGTGTTCTTTATAACTTAATTTAAAAGTACGCGCACAAATTCTCGTCGACTCTGAGTAATTTATGAGCTTGACTAAGTGGAAAAGGCCGAAAAGGTCGTAGGGAATCTGTTGTTTTTAATATCGTTACATGAATAACAAAGTTCTATCGTTTAGGAGTTTTGTCGTCCCTGTGGGCGGTAGGTAAATGTTTATTTTTATTGTTCAAATCTACCCCCGTACATTAACGTAATAGCCGCCACGAGAATTTGAGCTACGACTGGCATCCTTTACACCGAAAAAATTATAAAAGTAGGCCCAACGTATACATTCCTTACTTAAAATATGCGAAAAAAAACCTCGGTATGAATGGAGTTCTTTGAAATAATGAACAGTATTCACCTCCGAAATATTATAAACAAGCTTAAATTTATTTAGAGATTTATGTGAAATTAAAGCTTCCTGAGCGGTGGAAATGCGCCCTTCGTAGCTGTGTAGCAGGAGCGTAGCGTTTGGGGCGCTTGCGTGCCTCAGTCGGCGGCAGACGCGCCTAGCCGTATCACGTTCGGTATGTGTTGCGGCGCTTTACGCCGCTACCACCAAACATCTATTTACTACCGCGCGCCCCTGTAAGTACCACATAATATATAATTATAAATGTAAAAGATAATTTAGTTATATTTTTCTATTTTTTAATTCAAAAACTGTCAAACGGAAATGATAATTTCCGCACGTGGATCTATATTCAACCGGCAGTGCGTTCCCGACGCACAGTAACAAATGAGCGGTTCGTTCGATAGCCCAGTGCCCCTGTGAAAGGCTTCCAAGTGAGCCCTCTCCTTAAGGGTCGTTCAGAACTGTAATCAAAAGGTTTTGTTTTGAATGTAAAACAAGAATTACACTCCTGTTTTGTGCATTTCACGATTGTTTGTTTCTATTTGTAGTTTAGTTCATAACCACGTGTATAGTGCTTGTATATTCAAAGTGTGGAATTTAATATTTGCTAACATATTAAATTAGTTAAACGAGCTATAAATTCCAGTGTTTGATTAATTCAAACATGCAGCATTTTTTACATTTTTGTAAACTAATATAATTAAGGCCGTAGATTAATCGATTAAACTGTTTTTTTAAATGAAACTTGACGATAAAATAGATAGGTTTTTTATGTCAATAAATTGGAATATATTAGATTCTGAAGATTTAAAATAATATTAAATCTTATGCATAAAAAATCAAGATATCATAGGCAAAATAAAAAATTGGTGATTACATTATTTATAGTAATAATTGCCGCATTATTCAACTTGAAAAAAAAACATACATATATAATATACATGAACGAAATATATGGTACATAATATAATAATAATAGTTTTAGCATACCGTACACACTTAATATATTTTATACTAATTTATATTGTGAAAATATAAATTGTTAAAAGTACCCATTTATCATCACATTAAAAAAGAACATGTAGAAACCTATCAAAGAGTACATTTTCCTTGTTACAAATTTCCGTCTATATGTATATATTCAGCTTCACGCCTTTATTTGCGATAAGTTATCGACGATGTAACGGACTCGCATTTCACCTACATAACTTTTGAATAGAGGTCAACAACACTGGCTATAAAGTGGAAATAGTTCTATATTCGTCGCTGCTGCTGTAAAATTCCAGCCAGCAACTTAATAACTATAGTAGAAATCGCTACTTCAAAATCAGCAGTCGTACCTTTACATAAGTAACTAGACCAACAAGGAAGGTAATAAATAGGTAAAATATATAATTTAAGATTATAGAGATGGCTTAGAACTTTTAATAATCTTTGATATTATGTGTTACGAGTTTAATTTGAGTACAAAGTAAAATAAATGGTTATTCAAATTATCAAAAGTCAATTCACCACCCTCTATCTTACCCATGGGTGATCGCAAGAGACGACTAAGGGATATAAAATGCATATAACATTTATGTAAGAGAAGGAAAACTCGAAACAAAACCCTATACCAAAACGTCTGACCAGCGCGGCATAGTAGGTTAACTTCCCTTCCATTACGGAGGAGACCCGAGCCCAACAATGGGACATATATGGGCTGTGATGATGATGATGATCTATACAAGAGATGGATTAACTCGAAATAAAACCCAAATAGCAGCCCGTTTCTCTAGTTTGGTACAATGGATCAAGTACCCTTCTATAGTGGAGGAGACTTAAGCTCAATGAAGCACATAAGAGCTGAGACAATGATGATGATTGAAATGCATTTGTTCGATATTTATTAGATTTTTCTTCAACCCATCTGTTTTACAATGACAATGAAAATGGCCAAATTTCTTAGCTCCTTCATATGGTTTAGTAAAGGGTTTTGTTTCGAGTTTCTTTCTCTTTTATTAGTGTTATCTGTTCAGTGGTTTCAGTGATATTTTATGGCAGTTGGAGTAAAGCGAGTGATGATAAATTAAATTCTTACTCCTGCAACTCATCATCGCCATCATTTCAACTCATGTACGTCTCACTACTGGGTTCAAGCCTCCTCTACAATAGGAGGGAAATTTAACTATTGTACTACGCTTGTCAGATGGGTTGGTATAGGAATTCATTTCGAACTTTTCTTGTCTTGCTTGGATGTTATATTTCATATCACTTATTCATATTTATAAATAGGGGGATGTTAAATTGTATTCTTACTCCGTCACCACACGGATAACATCATTATCATCTCAGCCCATGAATGTAACTAACTAAGCCCACCGTTGGGCTCGGGCCTCCTTCGTAATGGAAGGGAAATTAACCTACTATAGCGCGCTGGTCAGACGTGTTGGCATAGGGTTTTGTTTCGAGTTTTCCTTCTGTTGCATAGATGTTATACGTGTTTTATATCCATTAGTCATCGCTTACGATCACCCACGGGTAAGATAGGGGGCGGTGAATTGTATTCTTACTCCGTCACCACACGGATAACGGATAACATACGAAATGTAATGTACGGTTAACACACTTTGATTAAATCACTGGCACCTACATAGTATTAAATTTCCATGTCCAGATTGGCAATTTGATATGATGCGTATTTCAATTAAAATTTGTATCGGCGAGTTGTTATATATGGTAAGCTGCGAAATTAACATTTATTTTTCTAGTCTAACAAATGAGGTTAATTTTTTTTTCTACTAAAATATCATATCTCGCACTCAAGAAGTAGTCCTTGCATTGCTTTACAAACATATATTTCATGAACGCGAGTAACATACTCACTCTAGACTCAGAATAACAATTTTTGGATTATACAAAGTATTATTTACTTTTTTTTTTTTATTTTTTTTTTATTGGTGGGCTATGGATGCGTCTCGCGTGACCCCATAGACCCACTGTAAAACCTTCTCTCTTCGTCGTGCGAGCGGGCCACCGGTACCCGATCTTTGACTTCGGTGGCCCACAAAGTATTCTTTCCTGCATGGGAATCGGTAACTGCTACGTCATCTGTGCTGCTTTAAACTATAATATAACTCCGAAGCTGTTAGTTTTAGGTGGCGGAAATAGTAACCAACTCATCATTTTAGCTCATATAATTCCCACTGTTGGGTTTGAACCTCCTCCAAAAAGGGAAGGGAAGTTGACCAACTATACCACGCTGGTCCAGACATGTTGGTTTTATTTAGAGTTTTCTTTTTCTTGCATATAACATATATGCAAGAATATTACTGTGCAACATCGACATAATGACACTTAAGAGAATTAGAAAATATTCGTTAGATTAAGTAATTAGTTTCAGTGAGGTTTATTACAGAGGTAAGGCTGGTTGAATTTCAATTCGTCTTAATAAGGTAAGGAAACTTAGTTTTCACATTGCGTATCTATATACTCATTTACTTATTCTTGTAGCATATATAGGTATATAGCGTTTGTCATTAATAAATAAAAATACACCTAATGCAGATCAGCCGAGACGTAAATTATCGCTATTGTTGTAGAATTATTGTCTGATCGGTAGAATACGTTATGTAAAGGTTAGGTTGACAAAAATTGTTGAATAGAGGTAAACTGTGCTTCCTACCTATATTTTACAGTGATTAAAAAAAAAGGGGTCTACGCATGAATGTGAGCAAAACCAAAATAATGGTCTTTGAAAGAGATGAAGCCAGAACAGATGTAAGAGTAACAATAGGTAATGATGTACTAGAGCAAGTGGATGAATTTGTATAACTTGGATGTGGATTTAGCCGAGATGGAAGGTACACCACTGATATAGAGCGAAGAGTGAATGCGGGAAATAGAGTGAACGGAGCGTTGGGGCAACTTCTCGGCAGCCACCACCTCAGCCAAAAGGCACGTGTAGCAATACATAACGCAGTGCTTGTCCCAACATTGCTGTATGGAGGCGAGAGTTGGGTATGCAGAAAAGAGTATGAAAGTAAAATTAATGCGGTCGAAATGCGATCTCTTAGGAAAATCTGTGGAGTTAGGCTGACCGACCGCATTCGTAACGACGACGTAAGAGAGCGAGTAGGTATGAAAGAGAGTATTGGTGTAAAGATGCAAAAGGGAATGCTCCGATGGTTCGGACATGTGGAAAGAATGCCGAACGAACGTCTGGTTAAGAAGATATACAATGTGAAAGTGGAAGGATGTAGGTACCGAGGGAGACCGAGACTAACCTACCTAGACCAGATCGGTCAAGTACTGAAGGAAGGTGGAGTCAAGAGTCTCCGAAACCGGCGAGCGTGTATGAAGATAATTATGAATGTTGAGGAAGCGAGTGAAGTATGCAGAGATAGAGTTCTCTGGCACTCTGTTCTCTCTGCCTACCCTGCAAGGGATATGGCGTGATGATATGTATGTATTTAAAAATTCGTTATATAGAGGTTTCTGATAAAAGAATTCGTAATTTAAATGTAGATTTTGTTTTAAATCTTATGAATAGTTCATATAACAATCCGTTTGACTAACGTGGTATAGAAGGTCAATTTCTTTCTTACTGGAGAGGAGGCTCGAGATTAATAGTGGGATGCATTTACGTTGGGATAAAGTAGCTATATATTGTTATATACCTACTATTAGTGTATCTTAGATGTCTTGTAGACTGTTCGTTTAAAGCAAAAGCGACGCGGTTGTAGTCTTCACGAAACAATTGCCGGTCGTCTGGCGTGAACAGTCTCGTTCTATGCTATATTCCTTTTAGTTCCTTTTTAGTTTGTCGACATTTCCGTGAGGCCTCTGAGACGCGTCTTGAAAGCGGTCTGCAATTAGCCCGAGTCTGGCTAGTTATTATCATGTTTTTAGCTAGAGATTTGTTTTGTACACTACTGAAAGCAAGTGAAAATTACTTTCATAGCAAGTAAAGAGAAATATTAAGACGAGAATCTCTTTATGGGTATTAGCAGTTAATATTTAATTTTTATTGCTAATGGTGGCAAAGTAGCAAGTAGCACACCTGATGGTAAATGTTACTGCCGCCCCTGGACCTTTGCAATACCAAGGGTATAGCTAATACCAATACAAACCCCAAACCCTCCCAGTTGGTTTTCTGGCTCTCTCGCTCACCGAACGAAGCGCAATAGCATGTTATCATTACTCAGACGTCGATCTTCTGCGAGAGTGTGGTACTACCCTGGACGGATAGAAAACTGTCAACAGCGTGGTCCAACCACTAAAATGTTGTGTGGTTTTCCCATAGGTGGGCCCATTTTCTTTACAACTCGAGGGAGAAAAGCGTGGTGGTTTAATGCACCTATCGCCGCATTAGAAGTCAAACACAATTTGATAAAGTAACAACATTTCTAAAATCATATTTTCATCAAATATTGTTATGTGTTGATACACACACGTTAAAATTACTCAAATTTTATTTAAGCAACCCCGGAAAAACCTTTATACCTCGCGTACTCTCATAATTGCTTTAATCCCAACATCAATCATATATTATGAAGGCTCACGTAAAAAGCATGATTTGTCTTTATATTTATGTGAACAACAAAATGTGTGTAATGGATAATGGATAATGTTGATATTGTGCGTGGTTAAGTGAGAATGTTGCGTGTAGACAGACGCAATTAATTATTAATTAACCCGTCCGCTCTTATAAGGGATGAAGGACGAGACAGAGGTTTTGCTAATGTATCTTATATCCCTTGAGACAAGAGATTATAGTAATAATAGAATTGTTATTATGATCTGCTTCTATCCGTCTATCAAGTTCCATCGCTTGCTGGGCAGACTGATCGCCCGATCGCTCTTAGTGTTATAAGTTGTAAGACTGCTGTTGTATATTATTTTAATGATCTCCCAGTCAGGTTTTACAGCTGTCATGGAGTAGTAAAAGGTAGTGACAGATTTATTTTAATCCTTCGAAGGCTATATTTCATCATCATCATCATCATCATTTCAGCCTATTGCCGTCCACTGCTGAACGTAGGCCTCCCTCATTTTACGCCACAGAGTGCGGTCCTGTGCCACCTGTATCCAACGACGCCCAGCAACCTTCACTAGGTCGTCTGTCCACCTAGTGGGGGGGCGTCCCACACTGCGTCCCTATATATACTGGCTATATTTACTGTTATAATATTAATTGAAAAGAGTGTTACAATAAAAAAAATATTAATTTAATTTCAAGGGATATATAGTGATAAATAGATTGTTTATCCCTAAAGGCAAGTCTAAATGAATGTTACGACAATTTTGAGTAGGAACGATGATCATAAATTTCAACAAAGCCAGCCAAATTGAAATTAACGATGAGATAGTAGTCTTATCATCAGTATCTACGGAATGGCCAGTGAATGTAAGTCAGTAAATTAACGACTGAGCAACCATAAATACAGTTCCAATTTAATCATTTGATTTGAATATTCAAATGTAATTATTATTCACAATTAAAATTGAATAATTACATATTTTTAACATTGTTAAATTCTAATTATGAGCAAATAACTTATTAAGGATCGTAAGTTTGATTGAATTATGTTAAAGTGAAGAAGGTCTTCATAATAGAAAACGTCAATTATACCGTTCGCAGTAAAAATAAGCTACGACGTAGGCGCTCGTTGTCGTAGCAATATTATTGATATAATATCATGTCGAAAACGTATCCAATTTTGTTTCTATGATGCTTTTTAATAATATAGATACCTAGTAGTTTCAGCAAAGAAGTTTTTGATTTGATAATAACGTAGTTAAAAATATGAATAATATCTTTACAATATTATAGTTTATGATTAATAATATATAATAGAGATTAGAAATTAAAACTTAATATGAAGCTGTCATGGTAATTTATAGTTGATTATAGTTCATTAGTTAATGCTGTGTGGTTAGCGGTTATGAATACTACCAACCCTTATTTTGCCCGTGGATGTCGCAAAAGACGATTAAGAGCTTTATAACGACCTGGGCCAACTTCACCTGATACCGTTTGGTTAACAATTACATTCCCAAAGAGGATTGACGTTAGGCAAGTGGCCGCTCACAAAAATATTGTCAATAATTATTATAATATGTACTTCTACATATTGCGTAGACTCCAAGTAATTGGGACAAGAGCAGGCGAATGATGATATAGTTTATTAGTTATGTCCGTTATAGAATAGAATAGAAAATTTTTTATTTGCACACCAGTTACAATGAAAAACTTTACTTAACAGCTAGTCTACTATGTAATGTACAAAGGGCGGCCTTATCACTTTAAGTGATATCTTCCAGGCAACCTCAGGATGAAGCTGACAGAAAAGAGAGATGGTAGGTAGTTTGCTACTAGTTTAAAATATAAAGGGATAAAAAATATATATATACATATATATAAAAATAAAACAAATAAGATATACACATACATATACACATATACATACATATACACATACAGATACATACATATATATACATACACATATACATAAACAAGTACATACACATATATTTACAGAAATTCGCACGCCTGAAATAAGTAGGTATATTATAACGACAAGTAGTGATCCGTCAACATTTTTTTTTTATAATTAGAAATTAACCTACTATACCTCGCTGGTCAGACGTGTTGGTATAGGGTTTTGTTTCGAGTTTTCCTTCTCTCGCATAGATGTTATGATAATCATCATAAAACGCACACGTTTTATATCCCTTAGTCGTCTCGTACAATCACCCATGGGTAAGATATGGGGTGGTGAATAGTATTCTTACTCCGACACCACACGGAAAGTATGATAATTAATATGTAGTTAATATGAGCGCTCTAAGTTGTAATCAGCTAAGTTTATAACTATCTAATGAATATAGCTGTTAACTAAATATATGATAGACTTGCGCCTTTGTTCGCGAAGGAAACTCGCATAGAAGCAACTTTATTGCTTTTTATAGGCGCACGACTAATCTTCATCATCATTATTGAAAATATTTTTAGAAAACTGAAGAAATCGCTATTTTGTTTTTTTTTCTCGGTTTAGAAGTCAGGATCTAGAATAGACAGTTTTATAAAATATAAATATCTCACTGTTTTATTGATTTTATAGAAATTCTTATTATTTTATACCTTTAAATAAATACTCATAAAATTTATGACCTACAAAGATTTGAGCTAATAAATGTAACCGCCATGATTTCTAATGTTTACGCGAGTATTACACATTTGAAATAAAACTACTTTTACAATTTCTATCACGTTTGTATTTGATTTTTAATTTCTCGACGTTTCGAACACTTTTCAGTGACTTCGAAGTGATACTGTAATAACAATGACTTTTGGATATAAGACATCTTAGTCCTCTCGTGACCATGATCACTGTAAATTGTTCGAAACGTCGGGAAATTAAAAATCAAATACAAACGCGATAGAATCCGTAAAAGTAGTTTTATTTCAAATATAGGGTAAAAGCCGGATAGTTGCCCCACTTTTCGAAAAAGCTTTATTTTTTAAAAAGATGAAATTGCTGAAAATTTTTCTTTATGTATCTCGAAACATAGGTCTTTTATCTTCTATAAAAGCCTATTTTTGCATACTTAATTAGCAATGGTTATGAATAAATACTGTTTTGTTTCACCTCTCAGAAAGGGGATAGTTGCCCACTATGACGGATAGTAGCCTAGCGTGGAAAATGCTTCGGGGGATACTTGCCTCTTGCGGGGATAGTAGCCTCAGTATGATTTTTATTTTGAACAGAAAGAAATTTATGTCAATTAAAGCAATTTTTTTTTTTTAACAGTCTTTATAATTTATTGAGATTTTATTAAGTTCAATTTGAAATATTAATTAACATTATTAAATAGTTTTCAGTTTTAGTGATGAAAACGAACTAATAGTTTTCAGTTTCAGTTTTAATTATACAAATATTATTCAAACTTATAGTTATGTAAGTTATTATACACAAGTCTGTCAGGAGGAAAACCGACGTCTTCTTATATGAACTTCAATATATGTATAAGCTACCAGTCTTTTTCCATTCTCGAAGGGGATATTTGCCAAGAAGTGAAAAAAAATATAATTAAGACGTCAGTCGTCGAGGAATTGCATTGATACCTTTTCTTTTTTGTCTCAATTCTTCCAAGGCAAGTGCTAAACTGTCTTCTATCCAGTTGATATTGCGTGGCACCATGCTTGGTTTTCGTTTCTATTTGCGAGGCATTTTGCTTATTTAGAATAAATATATAAAACAGTTAAGTAGGTATTTATTTTATTTACAACAAGTTAGGGAAACATTAAATTCGAAAAAACAACAAAAAGATACAGATTTATCCATTGCTTATTAAAAAAAAAAAATCAGTCACTCTAGGGGCAACTATCCGCGAAAGTAAGTACGGTGACTATCCTTATGGATGCGGATACTTGCCTTTTATACTTACGAAATAAATAAAAATTATTTAGCATTAAAACATAATAAATAATATAATATAAACTCTATTGCATACAAAGAAACAAAAAGTTAACTGAAACCGCGATCAGTAATAAAAATATTCAATAGAAATTACTTACCAATATAATTATAACGCCTGTCAAAGTCTCACCGCGGCAGATTTTTGCTCACACGGACAAAACACGTACACCTATCCGGATGACTCACGCGGCACTTAGGTCTATGGGAGGGTTACTACTTATTGTAGTAAAGCGCCAACACAACTTATATTCCTAAGATGGTGTATTAAGAACCGGGGCATGTATCCCACCGAGGCAACTATCCGGCTTTTACCCTAACCGTTATCTAGTTTCTATAAAAAACAACGTCTTCATAATAACAAACATGTCTTGGATCGCAATAAATAAGATTTCTGATATTCATGAAATACAAGAAATCGTTACTATATAGTATACACGAGTATTACATATTTGTGCTGCATATTGTAAATAATAAAACAATTTTTATGTAATTAATCGCGTTTGTTTTTGATTTTTAATTTCTCGACGTTTCTAACACATTTTCAGTCTTAATAGGCACGGGAGTAGTCCAAAAAAGATTTTAATACTTTTTGGTGCTGAAATATAATTTTATTTCAACCACAATATAATATATCTTGTAATCATTTAGATTATTATTCATCAATTACTTGCCTGGAGGCGTGTTACGGGATCATAATGTAATCCACATATGTATAATGTTTATTGAAGCGTCTAGTTTCGCTTAAGTTATTCGGTATGTGTATAACAAAACGTCATATACGTAATATCTTGTATTATAGATCTTTATTTGACTTTATAAGCGGTAGTTCGGTTGTTGATGCTGTTTCTCCTAGTACTACACATTTGATATAAAAATATTTTTACAGATTATATCGCGTTCGTGTTTAATTTTCAATTTCCTGATGTTTCGAACGCTTATCAGCGTCTATGATCAAGGAACGACTAAGATGTCTGGCGTCTAAATAAAAATATCGTTATTTCACAGGTTCGTTTATATACCCGCTATAGTCATCATCATCATCATCATCCCAGCCTATACATGTCCCACGGTTGGGCTCGGGCCTCCTCCGTAATGGGAGGGAAATTAACCTACTATACCACGCTGGTCAGACGTGTTGGTATAGGGTTTAGTTTCGAGTTTTACTTCTCTTGCATAGATATTATATGCGTTTTATGTCCCTTAGTCGTCTTTTACGATCACCCACGGGTAAGATAGGGGGTGGTGAACTGTATTCTTATACCGTCACCACACGGATGATACACGGTATATAACATATATAGCAAATATTACCTCTAATATAATGCAAGGAAAACCCGCTATAGTATTAATTATGAAACGTTGACCACATACTTTTTCGCTACAAAATTCATTGCTAATGTACAAAGAAAAGGATTCTACGTTTAAAAAAATATGATATTTGGTCATTATGAAACATTTCATTTATTTTAATAATTACATATTATATAATGACAATTTATTAATTTATACCTGACATATAATTATATAATTAACATATAATTTATTCTAATAAGCTACCGGATCGGAACGCGGCTACACAAAGAAAGATCCGTCAAGAAAATTCAGAAGTCATAAAACTAATTATTGACTTTTAAAAGGCCACTTAATTTATCTTACTCAAAATTGTATAAAATAATCTTTTATTGTGGGTCAAATCTCATACATAATGTTTTATTTGATGCTCTCTTCTGACGAATAGGGTCACCAACCTATGTGTTAATCATATTGTTATAAATTACACATACCTACAAAAATTTAAGAGAATCCATTTAATACTAACTTTATCAAATCCTTGTACAGGTCCGCACCATAAGTTTAGGGAGCCCTAGGCTAAATATTACTTAGGTGCCCACCTAATTGCTTAAAGGATAAAAATAAGAGAATTAAATATTTGATTCATATTATAATATAGTATGTTGTGTTTGTTATATACAAACGTAAATAAATTGACATATTATAAAACAAACTTTGTACACTTTCCTTTGGCAAATTCTTTGAATTATTATCGTCTATTATGACTTTGACTTGACTTAGATGGGGCCCCTTAAAAGCCATGATCCGAACCTGTTCTCATAATATTATTATATATCATCGTCATCATCATCTTGCTCTTGTCCTGATTATTTGGGATCGACGCAATACGTATATTTTTCATCGTACATATTACAAATAGTTATAGGCAGTAATTTTATAACTGACCGCCTGCCATTCTTGGGAATGTAATTGTTGACCAGACAGCGTCAGATGGAGTTGGCCTAGGTTGAGGTAAGGCTCTTATTTGTCTTTTGTCATTGTAAGGATTGGTAGTATGCCGTGCTCAGAATAGGAAGATATTAAATTCTTTGTTATGATATTGTCGGCATATATTTTTAAAACTTATTATATCTTAATATTTTCTTATTGTAATATAAACAGGCCTCCTTTTGGAGGGAATATGGTCTCTACGAAAGGAAATGGCTTAATATAGCATGTTGATCAGACGGGTTGGCACTGGGTTTTTTACAATTTTCTTTTTCTTGAAGTAATGCTATATTTTTCCGTTGTTATGCTTATATGCGTTGATATACTTTCACATTATTGGTACTTTATGTATAATTTATATACACACTTATTACTAGTATTAATACAGTAAAGTAAATATCTCAATACGTGACGTCATTAAGTAATTAGAGAGATTTGAAAAGAAAGCAAAAATCATTAAACTTTAATTATTCTCAACAGGATCAACGGATCTTTTTATAAAAGTAAAATATTGAACTTTTGGATATAAAATACTCTGCATTGGGCAGATGGATTTCTTTAATGAGAATATTATGTCAGTCGTTTAGTTGACGACCTACAATTTGATCAATATTTGAACTTTCAACGTTATTTTCTTTGCTTATTACACTGATCTCGATACGATAAGCCTATTTATAGATTAGCCATTTTTTATCTTAAGAATCAACTGTCATTTTCAGCAATTCATCATCATCATCACAGCCCATATATGTCCCACTGTTGGGCTCGGCCCTCCTCCGTAATGGGAGGGAAAATAACTTACTATACTGCGCTGATCAGACGTGTTGGTATAGGGATTTGTTTCGTGTTTTCCTTCTCTTGCATAGATGTTATATGCGTTTTTATATCCCTTAGTCATCTCGTACGATCACCCACGGGTAAGATAGGGGGTGGTGAATTGTATTCTTACTCCGTTACCACACGGCACACATTTTTAGCAATTAATGAAGTTAATTGCTAGACTTCCATCGATCTTCTACGGGTTGGTAAATATTATCTTAACAGAAGTCGTCACTTTAAAATGAATTATGAATTTTAAGCAATTTAAGATCGATTAAAAAAGTAAATACATCGAAAGCGCAGTTTTGTATTTGTTTTAATTCGTTTAAAATAGCAAATGATTGATTAGAATTTTTACAAAGATATTATCATTTTCTTAGCCTCTTCCCACGCTAAGTGGGGTCAGCACAACATGTCTAGCCTTCCATAAGCTTCTATCAGCCATCATATCTGCAATTACAACTTTCATACACATATCCTCTTTCACACAATCTATCCATCTCTTTTTGGGTCTCCCACGATTCTTCCGTCCATCTGCAAGTATATTAATAACCCTCCTTGTCACAGGCCTTTCATCCTTCCTCATTACATGTCCATACCAAGACGATCTCGCGCTCCTAATTTTCTCTATCATGGGTGCCACTTTCAGACTCACTTTTACAAAAATATATACATGTACAAATATTATTTTTATGTATAGCACTACAAAGTTAGGTAATATATTAAAAATGCAGCCTATCCCAGAATAATTCAACGATAGCTGAGACATCTTCCTTGCAAAAATAGCTCTAGCTATTGTTACCCCTGGTTTATCAAGGATGCTCGGAATAAATGAATATTTGATTGTCTAATTAAGATCGTTGGGAACGACGCTTTTATTTTTGTTTGGTGACTAAAGGGAAGAAAGGTTTTGTTACATTTAATTTCCTAGGCTTTGAATACGCCAAAACTCATTAGGGTTATTAGAGCGACTGGTAGAAATGTTCTGTTTTGTTTTACATTTATTTAAATAACAAATCTGTTAGCCATAAATTTGTTAATTTCAAAATCATGACCCTTTCCTAATTCTCACTTTTGATTTCTTTTTATATAAATATTTATAATAACATCTTTGACTATTAACATGTAGCAGAGATGCGTATGTTGAGATGAATGTGTAGTATGACTAGAATTGACAAAATAAGGAATGAACGTATAAGAGAAAGTTTAAAAGTTGCATCTGTGACGAATAAACTAAGGAGTGAACGCTTGGCGTAGTATAGAGATGAGACGGAATGAAAGTGATGTTAGGAAAGTTTTAAGTATGATAGTGAAGGCTTTAAGGGTAAGGGAAGACTGAAGAAAAGATGAATGGACTGCGTGAAATTTGACATGGATAGACAAGGAGTGACTACAGAGATGACGTCTGATAGGGTGGTGTGGAAGGAAAAGACATATTGCGACGACCCTAAATAAATCGGGATCAGAGAAAGATGATGATCTTTGACTATTAACCCGCATCGAAAATATATAAAGGTGTATAAAAAGCAACTAAAAAGAAATAATATTCATGTTATATAATTATAAACCACTATGTGGTAGCGAGTACTACCAACCCTTACTTTGCTCGTGGATGTCGTAAAAGACGACTAAGAGCCTTATAACGACCTGGGCCAACTCGATCTGATGCCGTTTGGTCAACAACTACATTCCCAAGGAGGGTTGACGTCTGGCAGGCGTCCGGTCATAAAACTATAACCAATAACTTTTACAATATGTACTATGAAAGAAGAGTGCATATTGTGTCAACCCCAAATGGTTGGGATAAGAGTAAGAGAATGATGATGTTATATAATTATAATCTTTCCTTACTATGTGCCTATATGGCCACCGACGACGAAGAGCGGGTTCCGGTGGTCCACTCGCACGGCGTGGAGAGGTACATTGCGTGGCGGGTATGAGGTCGCTCGCCGCTTCATCTGTCGCACCGATTTAGTCTGTGTGATCAGACCATAGACCGCCGCAAAAAAAAAATCTGTTTGCCTATATATAAACCACAAACAGTGTCTAGACACTATGTAAACACTGCATTAGACAATGCCGTCGTGAAGATTTTTCGCTACTGTTATATTTACCAAAGATCCCCCTCTTATCGACCATGATGTTTTTCTCATATTTCAGTCCCATTACGATTGTATTACGGCTAACAATAGACATCGCGTCTCGTTCGATTTCCAATAACTATGGGTTACTTTAATGTGGCCTCCATTCAGCTACATTCTGATCGACATTGATGGTATTTCAATTTAATATTGGTTCGTTGAATGCCGTTTGCGATTTATTTATATAGTAGTATACGCGGAATGTTATTGGAAATTTTCTACGTTAAGAATCGCAATGCGATCTTGAATAACAACTTAAAGAAATTACTCGTATTTGTAAGTAGCGAATATCCGACGTATGATTGTACTATGCTAAAAAAAGAAGAACATTTCATTTATTTGTCTGAAAAATAAAGAGAATGTTGTTAATTTATTAACTTTTTTTTCTTAATGCTCGCAGAATAAAAATATTTTGATTTGAACATTTTTGAAGCTAAACTTAACATGTATCTTAAACCCTTAGGCAAGAACTTATTGCCGTCTACTATGTGTATCGTGTGAGCTTTCACGCCAGCACTGGTCGCCACGACAGCACTGGTGCGGGGTTGATGGAGAGGGAGAGATAAACACGTGTTTATTTATTTTTACCGAAGAATATTTGTACCTGATTTAAAAAGAATCGATAAGGAAATATTCTCCCCATACACACTTTGCCGCTTTGTTACATCTCCTTAGGGGCGGAATTCATAAAATCCTTTCATATTGAATCTCTATGTCATAAATAGAAACGTGCTTCAAAATTTAACGTTTCTAGCTTTAATAGTTTCGACTTGGCCGTAATGAGTCATTCAACCCGCTTCACAGGCCTAATTTACACAACCAGAGGGTGAAAATTGACAAATGCCGGATATTACCCTAGAATATTTGATCGACTCGTAATTTGAAAAGAATCAATAAAGATTTTTTTTTTCTCCCCACACAAACTTTGCCACTCTGTTCCCCCCTTTAGGGGTATAATTTTGTAAAATCCTTTCTTAGTAAATCTCTACGTCATAGAAAGGAACCACTGTCAACATTTCAAGTTGCCAGCTTCAATAATATCGGCTTGGCGCTAATGACTTAATGAGTCGTCCAACCCGCTTTGCAGGCCTAATTTACGCCCCCAGAGGGTGAAAATCAACAAATGCTGAAATACGTGTTTATTTATTTTTACTGAAGATAATTTGTGCGTAATTTGAAAAGAATCGATAAAGATTTTTTCTCTGAACATTTTTTAAATTGACATATCTTTTTTATTTATAAACTAATTGACATAAAATAAAGCCTAAATGTTAAGTGAAGCTTACCACAATATATTAGTGAAAACCGCGTATAAATTGGGTAAGCCGTTTCTGATATTAGCGTGCACAAACGCACAGATAAACAGATAAACAGACAAAAATTTTAACAATCATTGTTTTGGGTTCTATTCGTGTTGATAAAGGTCCCAGTAATATTTTTTCTCATATATCTTCCATGTACAGACAGCGATCCGTTACATTTTTATTATATGTATAGATTTTGTAAATCTATAGTAGGATTTCGGTGGGAATATGAAAGCATCAAATGGAGAAGTGAAATATTTTTTTTCATTTTTTCTTATGGTGTTGTTGTATTATAATTAATATCTTAGCGTTGTAACATGTTATATTAAACAATTTTGATGGCATTTTACGTAATTTGATGCAGAGGAATATAGGATAAAAATGCGATAGGAATATTTCTGTAATTTTACTAATTTATAAAAGAATATATACTATTTCACACATTTTCCACATTTTTTTTCTCATCCGTGTGGTGACGGAGTAAGAGACGGAGTAAGTTCCTACTTACTTTTCATTTTTCCTCCGCGTTTTCCTCGCATTATATTAGAGGTAATATTTGCTATATATATTATATACCAGTGTATCATCCGTGTGGTGACGGAGTAAGAATACAATTCATCACCCTATCTTACCCCAGGGTGATCGTAAGAGACGACTAAGGGATATAGAACGCATATAACATCTGTGCAAGAGAAGGAAAACTCGAAACAAAACCCTATACCAACACGTCTGACCAGCGTGGTATAGTAGGTTTATTTCCCTCCCATTACGGAGGAGGCCCGAGTCCAAGATTGGGACATATATAAGCTGTGATGATGATGATGATGAAACCACTATTTCCACCAAATTATAATTACGGTAAAAGTGAAAATAATACACTTATAATAAAAAGTACAGCACTACTAAAATAGAAATTAAATGTTAGGATAGGTTATCACCTACATTAATATTGATGGCTTATAAAAGTACAGCTCTAGTTTGTGGTCTCCATCAGTTATCTACTAAAGTGAAAGAAAATATAGTGGATAAAAGTAAGGTTGTTTATCACTTGGAATCCTCGTTCTTTCGATAGCTTTACGGCGAAGTAGGAAAATAAACGAGGGCAAAATTCTTCTCAAAAAAAAAAAATATAAGTTCACCGCTATATCTGCAATAAGATAAAAAGGGATACTTTAGTTAAGATAACTTTGTGGTCACACGCAACTAAAAGGGTTCCCTTTCGGGTACTATTTACATGTTTACGGTGACAGTTTTATTGATAAGGCAATTCCCTTTTCCTGAGCGTTTCGCATTTGTTTAAGCTGTATCGATACGAAAAGACGACGAACTGCGGTTAACTTTGGTACTTTGTTCCGAAGCTACAATTTATTAGTTTGTTTTCGATTCATTACTCTGCCCAAGAATCGTAAAACATATTGTTGCTGAGGAATTTTAGATTTATTGTCGCCTTTATCGGTCTCGTCAAGTGTGTGCACAATTCTAGTAAAAGGTTTATTGTTTATAGTTTGCTGTAGTATTTACTATCATGTCTAAACAGGCTATTGACCATAGATTGTTTTACAGTACATCGAAGAAAATTTTCCTTTGATCTGAACAGTAGGTTTTTACAATTCGGTAAAAGCAGTTTGATTTCAATAATCGTAACGCAGCATTGTACTACTCTTATCCCAATTATTTGGGGTCGATACAATATGTATTCTTCTTTCATAGTACATATTGTAGAAGATATTGGCAATAGTTTTAGGAGTGGTCGCCTGCCAGACGTCAACCCTCCTTGGGAATGTAATTATTGACCAAACGACATCAGATGGAGTTGGTCTAGGTCGTTAAAAGGCTCTCAGTTGTCTTTTACGATATCCACGAGCAAAGTAAGTGTTGGTAGTATTCGTAGCCGCTACCACACAGCTTCAATAATCGTAACTATGTTTGAAAATGACATTGATTGTCAGTGATAGTTTGTTAATTTTTCATGTGTCTTCAATTGATTTGAATAAAACTTGACATAGAGTCAACATTAAAATCCAATCCAATTTGAGGTCCATTTAGAAATTTAAAAGGAAGTTACAAAATAATATAAGGAATATTTTTTTAACTAAATAAAAGTGGTAGGACCACATTGTTGACAGTTCTGTCTACAGCAACGGGCCGGTCCGTCCGGGGTAGTACCACACTCGCGCAAAAGATCGACGTCTGAGCAGTGGCAGTACGAGAGAGCGAACTTTCTGGGTGAGTTTAGGATTATTGGTAGGCAGCGGCCGACCTCTGATATTGCAAAGGTCCATGGGTGGCAGTAACACTTACCATTAGATATGCTGCATGCTCGTCTGCCACCAAGAGCTATAAAAAAATATATAGTTTAGAACTGGTTATGATTAATTTTTACTATCTACCTAAAATAGAAACGACACTCTAGGTACGGCCTAAGTGAAAACCGCGGCCTTTGGAGTCCATCATGTACAAATTAATGAAATTTTTAGCATTTAATATGCTCGAACCCCGCTTGAGACATCATTTTTCGTTTCCTAATAGGTTATTTATAAATAATTAAACATATTAAGTGCTAAAAATTTCAGTAATTTGAATAACAAGGTTGTGTCATCGTTTAATACAATTCTAACTGTAAAGTTTGAAGTATTAAGTCTATACAATATGTAAACATTGTCCGATAGATGGCATACGTCACCTTGAAGACGTAAGATATAATATGAAGCGAAATTTGCATGTCCTAAAATAGCTCACGATGGTGTAAGTGGCAGCACGGTTGGGCCGGATTCCCAATAGGTGCGGGTTCGAACCCCGCTTGTGACATCATTTTTCGTTTCGTAATAGGGTGTCCATCATGTATTTTCAGGGCCCTTAATAGTGTGGGGTCCTTGGCGACAACATGCTCTTATGGTAAAGACTTATATATACTATAATACCTAATCTAAACGTTTTTACTAAAGATATCGGTGAGACTATAATAACGTTTCACGTGAGGCTTCGCACATATAACTAAGTATGACTGTATAAATCTTGTCTTAATAGATTAATAAAATGTAATTCAAATGATATATGGATTTGTATTTCAAAAAGTTGCTTACGGAATCCCGCATTCGAAATTAGGTTCCGGCATCACGAAGTTTTCTCTGACAGCGACGAAAAATTTATGGACTCATCGAAGATTCAAAGCCAGTATTTATGTATACTATATATTTTCCTGGATCACATAAATACTTATCCTGTGTAGATCAATATTATCATCCAAGATGACTTCGAGTAAGCGTCCTGTTATATAATTAAAACAAAACCTATGTAGTATTCCGTTTTAGTATTATTTGTGGGATCTGGTCTAGCCATTTTTGTTTCTTTTTTGTTTTATATATATTCTTAGTTTAATTTTGTACTTACTCGAAGGGCATCTCACTGGAGCTAATATAAATTAAACATGTAACCAATCCACTTTCGTGAAAATATATAATTAAAAATTAAATGACGGCCCACTTAGTTTCTTGCCAGAACTTCTCAGTTTGTGGCTGCTTTCCGATCCGGTGGTAAATTAATTAAAATTAATTTTAAAAAATAATGTAAAATTGACAACATGTAAGTGCCTCTATGGGGCTTATACATAATAAATGATTTGATTTGATTTGCGCATATACGAAAGTGGCGTACTGAGATGACCTTATCAAATACAAGAACATTCATCATCATCATCATCACAGCCCATAAATGTCGCACTGTTGTGCTCGGGCCTTCTCCGTAATGGGAGGAAAATTAACCTACTATACCACGCTGGTCAGACGTGTTGGTATAGCGTTTTGTTCCGAGTTTTCCTTCTCTCGCATAGATGTTATATGCCTTTTATATCCCTTAGTCGTCTCGTACGATCACCCACGGGTAAGATATGGGGTGGTGAATAGTATTCTTACTCCGTCACCACACGGATAATACAAGAATAAAATAAGAAATATATACAATAATAAAACAAGAACATTATTATATATAAAAAGTATATGTAGTAATTTAAATAGAAAATTAATTGTAGATGGAGTCACCACTAGTACTGTATTAAATGTAAAAAAAATCGAATATATATGTAGGTTAAAATGTTTAAAAATTATGTAACAATGAAACGCTAATAATATGAATGTCGAAAAGAATTCGAAACGTCGGCGTCGTTATAGTAAAAAAAAAATAAGTGAGATTTATCGCATTTCATTTTTTTTTACAACAACGCCGTAACATTTATTATGGCTCATTTGTTTGAATCCATAATAATTGTTTTATTTCATATAAGAAAAATGTAACAAGTACTTATATTATTATACTCCTTCATTAATTCTACATCTAAAATAAATCTGTATCAATTCAAAATCAAGTATCGTGAAGAACAATCGATATTCCATTAGTGACTACATCGAAATGCCGATAGTTAAATAAACTTTCCAGCTGCGGTTGTAATGGATTGCTAATATTAGCTAAATCTCGTAAGTTTACACCCTCACTCAACTGGATAAGTCTGTTCCATCCGTCTTTTATCCGGCCGTACGTTTTGCAGTGAAGGGTGAGGGCGTGGAAACGTTAGTTAAGATCTATAAGTATGTGTATGTACTAGGCGCCTAGAGTAATAGGTTTTTGAAAGGAGGATATTGGTGATTGATTGCATTCAAGTTGTTAAGTGTAAGGTAATGCAGAGTGGTTATATTTTCGAGATTATTGTAAGTACACAGATGTTCTGGTTTATTACTTCCCTTTGTACCTTTTGTATTTCATTTAAAACTAGCTGTGCTATGAGTTTCCTTTGCGTTGATTGCTTATTTAATTCTGTTATTACATTTCACCCTTCGTCATTGTCATTCCATTTTATTAATAATATCTACATTAATAATATCATATACATGATAAATTACAATTTTTGTAATCTTTGCAGTTGCAATGACAGCGGTGACAACGGAGAATACTTGGCGGGCATTGATTATTTTGTCCGATTTGCTAACAATTATAAATACTTCTTTGTTCTAATTTGACTTAGTGTTAAGTAGCGTATAACCTTCCACTACGATAAACCTTCCTCGTAATTATTAAGATGTATATTTTTTTTATACATGTAATCTTATTTTGTTTAAGCTGTATGGTAGCGGCTACGAATACTAGCAACCCTTACTTTGCTCGTGGATGTTGTAAACGACTACTAAGAGCCTTATAACAACCTGTACCAATTCCATCTGATGCCGTTTGGTCAACAATTACATTCCCAAGGAGGTTTGACGTCTGGCAGGTGGCCGGTCATAAAACTAATGCCAATAACTTTTACAATATGTACTATGAAAGAGGAATACATATTGTATCGAACCCAAGTAATTGGGATAAGAGTAGGATAATGATGAATCTTATTTTGTGTTAAGAATCTTATTGTATTGGGACAAAAAATTATAGATTGTTGGCCATACACAGAGAGCTTTTAGTTAAGCCCGATTTGCAGATCTATACTGCTGCGATGATATTTGTTGTAACGTTATGTATTATTATTTGTCCGTGTGGTGACGGAGTAAGAATACAATTCACCACCCCATATCTTACCCGTGGGTGATCGTACGAGACGACTAAGGGATATAAAACGCATATAACATCTATGCGAGAGAAGGAAAACTCGAAACAAAACCCAATACCAACACGTCTGACCAGCGCGGTATAGTATGTTAATTTCCCTCCCATTACGCAGGAGGCCCAAGCCCAGTAGTGGGACATATATAGGCTGTGATGATGATGATGATGATATATATTATTAGATAGTCTACAATCTTTATGTATGAACAGGTTATTTGGTACAAAATTCTTTAGAATTTAGCTGATAATCAATGCCTTCAAATATCAATTCCACAGTTTTACAATTGTTATTTATTTATTTCCAATCATCAATAAGTTGATTAAAAATAACGTGACAGTTGACAATAAATAAAAACAAAGCGTTCTTTTTTATTTGCTCTGTTGATGGTAACGAAGAGGGTGTCGACGGCACCCTTTTTTACGACCGTCGCTAGATTTTCTTGAAATATGATATGCGTGTTCGCGTTCTTGCTCCGCATAAATAAGTACATTTTGTTCTAAAAGAAACTGAACAATAAATAAATTGTGATGTTATGATATCAATTCGCGTGAATTTTATTAAGTTGACTGAAGTTATGTCATAATGATCTAAGTTTGATTTTAAGAGTAATTGATTTGCGGATTTATTTGTTGGAAATAATTAACTTGGCTTCCCGGGTATTGGCGGATTAAGTATACAATATTACCCCCTTTCTTTCTCGTAGATGATCGTAAAAGTAGACTAATGGGGACTGATGATTTAAGGAGAAACATCTCACCAGCAGTAAGACGTATGTGTATGAGCTGAGACGAGAGATTAATTATTTTTATTACCTTTCTGCTTCTATACTTAAAAAAATAGCCCAATATACTTTACTAAAGCAAATTTAGTAGCTTCGGTGTAGCAACGGAATACGCCTACAATTGTCGCCACCTCTTACTTCCTTGAGGGGTCTTAAAATGGACTATGGGGCGCACTAGGAGAATGGACATCAGTTCTCTATAGAGTAAAGTATATATCGCGCTTACGGATCTATTTCTCCCTATTTTAGGGTTTTTTTTACCCGACTGCGCAACGCAAAGGATCGGGATCCACTGAAAAATTAGATTTGCTGTCGAATAAATTAGATTTGCTGTCGAATAATGGATCCCGACTGTTCAGTGGTCATGTTCTATTATTAAAATATATTTTATTTTCTGCAATAGTATTTATTCAATAATATATTATGGAATTCTAGACCACCGGACATCTAAGTGCTTGTTTTTTTCTTTTCAGTTTTTTTATTATGTACGTAGTTTTGGTTACTTTTTACGCAGTTGGGTTTTTTGATTTTTTTTTTATAGATACCTCCCTGCACTAAGGAAATAATCCTTGTATTGCGGGGGACTTTACAAACATGCAATTAACGCAGAAAAATTACATCAGAACAACACTTTGTGGATCGCACAAAGTATTGTCCGGCGTGGGAATCGAACCAACGGCACTGGCACGGTAGGTCGGTATCTTAACCACTACGCCATCTGTGTAATTTTAAAAATATACATTTAACCAACACAATAATTTAAACTCAGACTCGGCAAAGACACTTGTGAATAACACAAAGGATTGTTCTACGTTAGGATCGTACCTACCTACATACGTAGTATTGGAGGTGGCTACTTAGATTACAAAATTATCACAGATAATTTTTAGTTTATAGTGCTGTTGTTCTATAGTATTAGTTGGGTTGGAGGATATTGTAACTTCTATATATACATCCATCCATTAACGATATCCATCCACCCATTGGCCTATTGCCATCTACTGTTCAACATAGGCCATTGGGCCTGGCATGACATTGGTCATAGCGCCATTAATAATAAAAGATGGAGACCGTTGATGATAGTAATATTATAAGTTTACCAGGTGGCGGCTATTGCCGATCCTAAGAAAACGAAAATACATGAGCTGTGATACCCACGCCTTCATTAAAAATGCCGTCTTTGATGGGGTGTGGCCAGACCGTATAAAAACAAAGGCGTTACAAGCTTCCTAGGATAGTACTGCTGTCCATTTTCCGTGATTGATTTCACAGGCAGTTTTATAAGTAAGTGGTGGTGACATATTCTATTCTTAACTCGTCATCACATAGTTATAACTTACTCGTCATCAAATATATAAAAAATGCCGTATAGTTGGATTTCAGAAGCACTACGTTAGGCGTAGTGCTTCTGAAATTCAACTATACAGCATTTTATGTTGATTGATTCCACAGTCAGTTTTTATAAGTAAGTGGTGGTGAGATATTTTATTCTTAACTCGGCATCGCAGAATTATAACTTACACGTCATCACATCTATAAAAAATGCAGAATAGTTGAATTTCAGAAGCGCTACGCTTAACGTGGTGCTTCTGAAATTCAAGTATACAGCATTTTAGATTGATTGATTCCACATAGTTGTGGTGACATATTCTATTCTTAAGTCGTCAACGCATAATTATAACTTACTCGTCATCACATCTATAAAAAATGCTGTTAAGTTGAATTTCAGAAGCGCTACGCTTAACGTGGTGCTTCTGAAATTAAACTATACAGCACTTTTTTTAGTGTTCTTCTATCAAAATAACAAAAAATGTATTGTGGTTCTCTATAAATTGTATTTTCTTTGCAATACAAAGACGGTGACACAATAAAACATTTGATGTTACTACTTTTGTTTACTTCAAAGCGTAGATTGTTATGGTAGGGAAATATAGAGCAGTCGTTATTGGGATTACAATTGCTTCCCTCGATATTGTATAGGGTTGTCACAACTGGTTTTAAAATAAAAGAGTATTATTCTAAAAATATACGGGCAGGTAGTGAAACTCTACATCTTCTTTTTTCAATCCATAAATGTCCTAATATTGGACCCATGTCTATATCTGCTTAAATTCTTAGTACGTATACGATGCTTACGGTATACACGGTAAAGAAAGGGGCATTGAGATTCCATTATATAAGAATTCTCTTAGGCTTCTTGGTAACCGAAAGTGTAACCCGCTGGGCTAGCTACGGAAATCAAGGAATCCATATCGGTGGCCAAATCAATAGGCGATGAGGGGTAATAGGGTAGTACTACCATTTCATCATCGCGGTAAGTTTGGGTGAGATATGACCAAACTATAGCTTTGAAAATAAAAACAAGGCCTAGTAGTCGTAGTGCAGTCCAAAGCACCTCAGGATGTTGTTTTTGGGTATCATCTAGACGAAAATACCCGAACTCGGGTTACAGCAATAAAATGTTACAACGACAGAGCACTGCTGGAGTTTTTGGCGGGAATCTTTTAGATTCCCGCCAAAAACTACTACTACCTACTAACCCCTAGTGTCGCAAGGATATAAAGAAACATAAGGAGTTTTTGGCGGGCATCTAAAACGTCATGTGGTGCTCTTGTATTATATTCGATATCTTAGTGTTTTAACGTGTTATATTAGATAATTTTGATGGCATTTTATGTAATGTGATGTGACGGAACTGCTGAGATGTAGGGAATATCATATAAAAGTGCTTTACAACGTTTTCGTTTTTCATCAAAATTCTCACAAGATACCATTAACAGTGTGGCCATGGCACTGTTGATGGCGACAATTTGACTTACTGACGGGCATGACTAATCTGGAGACACTAAAAACTTGAAGATAATTATAACTCGACACTGGCAACAATGGCTCATATAAGTAGCTGATTGCCAATACATAAAAATAAGAAGAAGAAGAAGAGCACTGCTGAATGCGCCCAAACTATTTGCCTCTCATAATAAAGGAGGTATGTGAGAAAGGTTTTTATAATTTATGTATTAGCTTATAGAAGTCACTCTTTTACTATTTACTAAACATAAAACTCAAAATATAATGTTAGTTACAGTAAAAAGTGCCAACCCTATGCTAGAAAAACATTTGAAACATTTCCCAATGCTACTTACCACAAAATATCGTGAACGAAAATACTTTTTTCGTGATTATTAAAGCATAGAAATTCTTTTGTATGTATTTATAATATAAAGTTTACACTGTAAAAAATAGGTACGTAGCTTGTAATTGAAAAAATATATTTAAAAAAAAATATTTGACATTTGTTTATGATTATTATACATACATACATACATACATATCATCACGCCATGTCCCTTGCAGGGTAGGCAGAGAGAACAGAGTGCCAGAGAACTCTATCTCTGCATACTTCACTCGCTTCCTCAACATTCATAATTCTCTTCATACTCGCTCGCCGGTTTCGGAGACTCTTGACTCCACCTTCCTTCAGTACATGACCGATCTGGTCTAGGTAGGTTAGTCTCAGTCTCCCTCGGTACCTACATCCTTCCACTTTCGCATTGTATATCTTCTTAACTAGACGTTCGTTCGGCATTCTTTCCACATCCGAACCATCGGAGCATTCCCTTTCGCATCTTTACACCAATACTCTCTTTCATACCTACTCGCTCTCTTACGTCGTCGTTGCGAATGCGGTCGGTCAGCCTAACTCCACAGATTTTCCGAAGAGATCGCATTTCGACCGCATTAATTTTACTTTCATACTCTTTTCTGCATACCCAACTCTCGCTTCCATACAGTAATGTTGGGACAAGCACTGCGTTATGTATTGCTACACGTGCCTTCTGGCTGAGGTGGTGGCTGCCGAGAAGTTGCCCCAACGCTCCGTTCACTCTATTTCCCGCATTCACTCTTCGCTCTATATCAGTGGTGTACCGTCCATCTCGGCTAAATCCACATCCAAGATATACAAATTCATCCACTTGCTCTAGTACATCATTACCTATGATTATTATATTATGTATAATATATATTATGATTGAGATGAGCGCTGTGTAGTATCGGCTACGAATACTACCAATCCTTACTTTGTTCGTAGATGTTGTAAAAGATGACTAAGAAGCTTTATATCAACTTGGGTCAACTTCACCTGATACCGTTTGGTCAACAATTACATTCCTAAGGAGGGTTGACGTCAGGCAGGCGACCGATCACAAAACTATTGCCAATAACTTTTGTAATATGTACGAGTACATATTGAGTTGATCCCTAGTAATTGGGATAAGAGCAGGAGAATGATGCTATTATGATTCTATGATATTTATTTACCTAACAGCGTGCGGGCCGCTGAAGTCAAGGAATCAGTATCGCGATCGGGAAGTAATACCGGTAGGTATGGGGTTCTTTCGTCGGGCGCTTCGAACGGCGTGTGCCCAGACCATATACATCTATCCAACAGCTTGTAGTCGTTTACTGTTGGACGTACGTCCCCCGACGAGAATGCCATTTAGAACGGTCCGGCACCACTTGTATCCAACGGCCTGTCAAAAATCATGACATTAACATATCCTGTCAAAAAAAGAATAATACTGATGTGTGCTAAAGACCATTCAACAAAACTGATAACTTCATCAAAGAGGGGTCAATAATACGAAATACAATATCTTTTTTATTTCATCTTCATAAAATAAACATTTATACAATTTATTATTCTAATTGCCCTCTTTATGTCCGTGGTTGTCGTAAATAACAATTAAATGATATATGTAAATAATATTTGTGAAAGAAACCACGATACTAAAACCCTAGAACCCGTCTGACCAAAGTGATAGGTCAATTAATAGGTTACTTTACAGTGATCATGGTCACGGGAGGACTAAGGTGTGTCTTACATCCAATATGTCATTGTTATTATTAGATATAAATTTCTGTAATAACAATGACATATTGGACAAAATCAAATCTATTTATAAATGTTATTAAACGTTTCATGTTTTTATAACACACAGGTGCCTTCGCCGGCATGCTGGGCGCGCGGCTTAAGTCATGGATGGAAGCGCAGTTGGGGCGGGCGAAGAAACGTAAACAGAACAACAAACAAGCGAGACAACCCACTACAACAACAACAACTGGGCCTTTACCACCACCACACTTATCATCCCCTGAAAGTGCCTACAGTACAGGATATTCAACCGATGGCACATCTCCTGGAACAGCGCCCGCTCCGCTAGCCGCTCCGCTTGTTGCTCCACCACCGCCACCCGCTCCTCCGACAACACACCTTTACCATGAACCAACTAAGGTATGTTTACCGTAAAGTACTTTTTGATGATGTTGTCCCTTGACTTACAGAAATGCGAGTTTGAGTAGTTGCGTAAACAAGGGATGGGCTTCTTGTCTACTTTCCAGAGTGGATATTAATTGTAATGAAATACTAATCTATTATAATAAAATACTAACCTGACATAGGCCTCCTACCGATATTCACTTTTCGACATAGGCCTCCTCATGAGGGAGGCCTATGTCGAAAAGTAGATATCGATGGGTTCGACTTGATAAATAGTAGATAATAGATTACTATTATACAGATAAAAGTTTCAAATTACTGAAATTTTTTAGCATTTAATATGCTTAATTATTTATAAATACCCGAATACGAAACGAAAAATTATGTCACAAGCGGGGTTGTGCCGCTTGTGACATAATTTTTCGTTTCGTATTCGGGTATTTATAGATAAAAGTTTGTTTGAAACTTGATAACTTCAGGAACTACTTACTTGCATTCCAAAATGTCTTATTTTGTGAAATAGTATCTTAATCGAAAACATTTATAATAGACTATAATCTTCGTGTGGTGATAAAATAAGAATACCAATCACCACCCTCTGTCTTGCCTGTTGGTATCGTAAAATACGACTAAAAATATAATACGCAGGTACCATTTATCTGGCCACCGAAGACAAAGATCGGGTACCGGTGGCCCGCTCGCATGGCAAGGAGGGTCGCTTTGTAGGGTGGGTCTATGGGGTCACGCGCCGTCTTTCAGTCGCTCTGGACCGATTTGGCGGGGCGTAAACAACTCCATAGTCCACCGAAAAAAAAGTTACCATTTATGTATTATACAACTATTTTCCGCGTGGTGACGGAGTAAGAATACAATTTACCAACTTTCTCTTATCTGTGGGTATCTGTTAGTGACTGTGGGTGACTTTTAGAACTCACCAATTCGCAGACTTTACTCGTAATATTAGAAAAATGGTTGTATGAATAAATAAAAGTTTGATAAAACTTTCTCAGATAATTTTATTCACGCAGTGACAATGAAACGTTTTCAAAAGAACAAATAAAAGAGCATTCCAAAATCAAAAAAACAATGTAAAAAAAAAAAAATTGTGGCAAAAAAATATATATATATTAAAATAAAGACTCTTTTATTCCAACAGTATTATAAAAGATGACTAAGGGATATAATAAGCTGATAACAAGTGTTAGGCAGCAGCTTAGCTATGACCTGGTATTCCAAAGGTCCATGAGAGGCAGTAATATTTACCAACGGGTTACCTGCTCGTTTGCCACCATCAGCATTAAAAATAAGGATAATATTTATGCAGGAGAAGGAAAATTCGATATAAAATTGCTGAGCAAATTTTTTACACGTTGAATATGTGGAAAATATTCATTGAGTCTAATAATATTTACTATAATATTATTAATACAAACATTTAAAATAAATATTTTTGACTAAATAAATATATATTTGACTAAATAATACTCTAGCGTGGTAAAACAAATTATAGGTTAACCAACTACTTTTTTTATTGCTTATGATGGCAAACGAGCAAGTAGCACACCTGATGGTAAGTGTTACTGCCGCCCATGGACCTTTGCAATACTAAGGGTATAGTTAGGTCGCTGTCTACCAATATAAACCCACCCAGTTGGGCTTCCGGCTCTGTCGCTCACCGAACGAAGTGCAATAGCAAATTGCCATCACTCAGACGTCGATCTTCTGCTAGATTGTGGTACTACCCCGGACGGACCGGCCCACGGCTGTAGACAAAGAATTTTCACACATGATCACAACAGCATAGTCGTACCACTACTTGTAAAAGTAAATGAAAAAGATGATTAAGTACGAATAATTAAAATACATTCCATGATAGAAATGAAAATTTACGTGCGAAATAAATTTGGAAAATATTCTTTAATATAATTATTATTATTAATTTTGAAATAAAACTACTTTTACGGATTCTATCGCGTTTGTATTTGATTTATAATTTCCCGACGTTTCGAACACGTAAGTCTTCCCGTGACCATGATCACTGTAAAGTGTTCGAAACGTCGGGAAATTATAAATCAAATACAAACGCGATAGAATCTGTAAAAGTAGTTTTATTTCAAATGTGTAATACTCGCGTAAACATTAGAAGTCATTATATTATTATTAATCTGCTTAGAAACGTAATTTAATGGGGATCCTCGCCTGACTGAAATAATTTGTGAATATTGTAAATACCGCACAGTTAAATGTACCAAGAGTGTTTTAAATTCTGTCCAGCTTGATTGTAGGAGGGGAGTTCTACATAGTAATAGAAAATTATTCAAATTCGAACATTCCTAGTTCCAAAGCTTCTAACTAATGATGATAAGACTGGAATCTGATTTAAATAAAACTTTATCAAAGTATTTTTTTTTTCAACATTTGGTTTAACTTGTACTTTTGGATAGTGTTTTGAAAAATACTAATTGTGATTGTGTTTCCACACATATTCAAATTTCCTGTGCCAATTCTATAAAAGATGTCGGATACCGTTGTTGCATATAGATAGGACAGGTATACTAACTACCTACCTAGGGCTGTATGTTGGGATGATGCTCCGAAGATAAGTAATCAAAAGAAAGAGAGAATAGACATATTCCTATAGAAGTAATGATTAGCTCTAAAGGTAGAGAGAGAGGTGTTACAGCGAATTGTGGGGCGCCATTCCGACAATTTGCTGCGAAATTAATGCCAGTTTTTTCTTTTTTTTTTTTTCAAATTTGTTAACATTTTTGGTTGGAGTATTGTTATGATATCTTTAAATATGTGATATTTTTTCTTATATGATTTTGAAATAAAACTACTTTTACGGATTCTATCGCGTTTGTATTTGATTTATAATTTCCCGACGTTTCGAACACTTTACAGTGATCATGGTAACGGGAGGACAGTCCTCCCGTGACCATGATCACTGTAAAGTGTTCGAAACGTCGGGAAATTATAAATCAAATACAAACGCGATAGAATCCGTAAAAGTAGTTTTATTTCAAATGTGTAATACTCGCGTAAACATTAGAAGTCATTATATGATTTTATTTTCCTGTGGTGACGGAGTAAGAATATATTTCATCACCTCCTATCTTATACGTGGGTGTCGCAAAAGATGACTAAGGGATACAATATGCATACAACATCTATACAAGAAAAGGAAAACTCGAAATAATATCCTATAGAGGCAGGTCTGACCAGCATGGTATATTACGTCATTTACCCCCGTGTGGAAGATGCTTCAGCCCAGCATTGGGACATATATGAGCTTAGATGATAATGATAATTCAATGATAAATATGCTACTTAATTTAAAAAAAAATATATCATAGTGTAGATGCTATAATTAGCGCATAATTTTAATTAATTAAATAATATCTACAGCATTGTATTTGTATTAAATTAATTACTGCTTCTTTGATTGCAATTTACGTATTCTGCAATATTTAATTCAGGTTCATTTGCTTAGTCTTCATAAAACATTATTTCTTTTTTCTTAATAATAGCATTCATTCAGTTAGCTATGATAATGATCTGTAAACTTTTAATATCCAAGTTACAGGGTAGTTAAAGACTGGTGCTTTATTTTTTTAATAAGTTTTTTCCAAGTCTTAAATTTTTAGCGTTAACGTTTGTCTTTTAACAACCCATTGAAGCCAGAAATAAATTTTTCTATATACACTTAGGTTACAAATAAAAAAAAAATCTTATATTGAATATAACCGAGCTATCTTTACTAATTGAATTATGATATCATTTAATAAATCACCGATTATATATAAATATATTTATTAAGACATAATGAGAACTTGAGCGTAAACCATTCAATATCTAAATACTCGTATTTTCGCCGAATGGATTTGGTAGATTTAATATAATACACAATATCGCGTGTGTAGCCGGCCTATGGATACAATATGTTGCCATCACATCATCATCCTTATTTTGATAAGCGTTCTATAGAAAAAGGCATATGGTACAGGACTATCCAACCACATATTCTTAAATATTTAGTTTGGCAACAGTGAACTAAAACGCAATGTATTAGTGACAGCTCTTAGACATCGTTCTGGGCACATTCCATCGAATAAGTTTTCATTCTTAATGAGAAAAACAGAATCACCAAAATGCAATAGCTGTGGGGTGCTGGAAGATATACAGAACATTCTGATGGAGTGTGTTAGGAACGAGGGATATAGAAGGCACTATTTTAATAGAAGTAAAATTTTTGATGTGGGAATCCGCCCCAGAGTCTGATGAAGCTATTGTTTTATACAAGTTGGCGGAGTTGGGTCTACAAAGGCCTTAATTTCGTCAACTTTAATTGTTTTTTATTTTTTTTTATTTACATATATTTTTTTGTTGATCTTTGTACAGTGTCTTACAGGGCGATGTGGTCGCGTAGCGACAAAGCCCTTTAAATAAATTTAAAAAAAAAAAAAAAACATCATCCTACTCTTGTTTCTTAAAGTCCAATTAAAGTCCAATTTCTTAAAGTCTTCATAATATTGGCGGCGTGTGACCACACCATAAGGTACGGCAAAAAAGGAGTCTTCACAATATGTACTCTACTTTAGATTTTCCAAGGCTAATTAATATACTACAGAAAATTGCAAGTTGAATGTCTTGCAGCTGCTCGTTGCATAGAAAGAAGAAGAAAGGATCCTTTATTAAGGTGTCCTGTATATTGATTAACTAGGAGAAAATGGTAGAACATCGTTTTTTCTCTCTATTTCCAAATAATAATTGATTTCCTCCATATGTCTTCTATTTGAATAAATTATGTACATGTTCGTAATAATAAACAAACAAAAAGCAATAGAAACAAAATCTTTTTGTCTGAGAATCGAAACACTAGTTAGCAGAGATCAATAAATAGACCTTTACGCCACTTACGCAGACATACATCCAAAATAATAAACATGTATTCCTTTTTACTTTTGCTTCCAAAATTTATTCGTAAATTAATGAAAATCTTTTTTAACATTTCATTACTTAAAAGTACACATGCCAGTAAAATGAACAAGTCAAATGTACGTGGACGGTTATATCAATTAACTAGACCGTGCTAATTGAAGGGCTACCTTTACCTGGGTACGGCCCACAGTAGCAACAGCCTGCCTTCGCTTTGTATATGAATAGGCTCATTATATTTTCGATATACATATTTGCTCATGTAAGCGTACAGAAAAATATTTTCTTTGATTGATGTTGAATTTTCGGAGCAGGTTTTCGGTTCGTTTATTTTAAGGGTTTTTTATATGATGACAGAGTAAAAATACAACTCACTAGCCCTTTCTTGATATAGATCACTGCGATGTAAAGAAAGGAAAAATTGATTAAAAGTCTTTGGAAACAAATTCCATGGTATCAGAGTCCAAATACTTCTTCTTTACCTCTTGGTAAAGTAACTATATATATAGAAATCATGAATATTTATTATAATTTCATCATCTCATCATTAACTCAGCCCACATATGTCCCACTGTTGGGCTCGAGGCTCTTCTATAATAGGAGGGAAAATGACCTATCATACCACGCTGGTCAGATGTTGACATATGGTTTTATTTTGAGTTTTCCTCCTCTTGCACAGATTCCATATGCATATTGTATCCCTTAATTGTCTTGTAAAATATCCACTTGTAAAAGAGGAGGTGGTGAACTGTATTCTTACTCCGTCACCACACGTAAAATAATTTTAAGGGTAATAATATTTACCAATATTAACAATTTATTTCAGCGTCGGTCAAGTGCAGCAGTACGCCGTTGCGCTCCAGAACCTGTGATTCCTGTCGTGGTTTGCGCTACACCATCTCCTCGACCAAGATGTCGTATAAAAACAAATCCATGGCTTGGCGCTACATCACCGAGTAGACGGAGACCACAGACCATTGTGCACCAGCATTCTTTGCAGTGTCCTGTGCAAAATCCACCACAATTTCATCACTCACCTTATTCATTGGATTCACATCTCAGATGTAACTCAAGGTAAGCTCTAAGGCATTATAATTGAATTCATAACAAAGTATTTTTTTAGTATCACTGTTGGGCTCGAGCCTCCTCCATAATGGGAGGGAAATTGACCTACTATACCACGCTGATAGATGTTTATATAAATCAAGTTCAGTTTGCCGCACGGTGACGGAGTAAGAATACAATTCACCACCACCCTATCTTACCCGTAGGTGATCGTAAAAGACGACTAAGAGATATAAAAAGCATATAACATCTATGCAAGAGAAGGAAAACTCGAAACAAACCCCTATAGCAACACGTCTGACCAGCGTGGTATAGTAGTTCAATTACCCTCCCATTATGGAGGAGGCTTGAGCCCAACAGTGGTACATATATGAGCGGAGATGATGATGATGAAGTTCATCAAATTCGAAAGATTATTTTATTTATCATGATCCTTACCTTCAAAATTGCGCATTTTGCATGAAATATGTTCAAAAACAAAATATTCAGGTCAACGCATATTTTTTATGTTAAAGGACAAAGACAAGACTAAAGAAAGAGTCGTCCTATTGCCTTTACAAACACACGATTAATAGACATTCATTTTTGTTTTAAAAATGTCTTTATTTATAAAATATGTTTACATAGGCAGTATATAATTGATCTTATTCTAATTGATACAATTTCGATATATTAAATAATGTTACTTAGGCTAAGTACGCCTTTATGAACTTTTGGCATGAATAGATTAACTATTATAAAGTAATGAAGAAAATATAAGAGTAACAAGGTTACTTACCATATTATCTGTATTGCATACTTAGTGAGTATGCCTAACTAATAACATAAATGATTAATAGACATTAATTGTAATTATGTGGGTGTACGCACACTCGTGATTTGTGTTTTGTACAAAAACTATTGAAGTGTGTGGGAATCAAATTCGCGACACTTGGTACCGTAGGTGTATTAACCATCTGTGTAATCTCATATGAAGAATAATCAAAAATGATATCATCCTTATAACTAAAAGAATCTAACGTAATACTGTCATTTTGTATCATATATTTTTATGTGTATATGTACGTAACAAGTTTATATACTTTGTAATATAATATCAGTCACCGCGTCGCTTCTATATCTATCTAATATCTTATGTAAACAGGGTGGTTCATCATCCATTGGTGAATGTATACATAACTTCCTTATTAATGCGATATCATATTTTGCACCAATATTCTGTTGCGGTGATTCATTTTGTTTCATAAAAATGTGATTAGAGTTTTTAGAAACTAATAAATGTGTTTATAACATGACAGAAATTATAAATTATATCAAAGAAAATTGGATGTAAAAAATATTATTATATTATACATAATATACGATAGTTTTTGTTTGCGTGTTAAATCAGAAGATTGCGTAAAAGTACTTCGGCAACGGTAATATATTTTGGACTAGTAAACCCAGCCCGTTGGTTTGTTTGTAAATGTCGATACCACGCCGCGCCACTGGGTGGCTAGTTACATCAATAGGGATCTTCTCCGTGAAAAAATACATACACGTATCAATTTTCATAATACATACATATCATCACGCCATATCCTTTGCAGGGTAGGCAGAGAGAACAGAGTGCCAGAGAACTCTATCTTTGCATACTTCACTCGCTTCCTCAACATTCATAATTCTCTTCATTCACGCTCGCCGGTTTCGGAGACTCTTGACTCCACCTTCCTTCAGTACATGACCGATCTGGTCTAGGTAGGTTAGTCTAGGTCTCCCTCGGTACCTACATCCTTCTACTTTCGCATTGTGTATATCTTCTTAACCAGACGTTCGTTCGGCATTCTTTCCACATGTCCGAACCATCGGAGCATTCCCTTTCGCATCTTTACACCAATACTCTCTTTCATACCTACTCGCTCTCTTACGTCGTCGCTACGAATGCGGTCGGTCAGCCTAACTCTACAGATTTGCCGCAGAGATCGCATTTCGACCGCATTAAAATTAAAGAAAGTAAAATTACTTTCATACTCTTTTCTGCATACCCAACTCTCGCTTCCATACAGTAATGTTGGGACAAGCACTGCGTTATGTATTGCTACACGTGCCTTCTAGCTGAGGTGGTGGCTGCCGAGAAGTTGCCCCAACGCTCTTCGCTCTATATCAGTGGTGTACCTTCCATCTCGGCTAAATCCACATCCAAGATATACAAATTCATCCACTTGCTCTAGTACATCATTACCTATTGTTACTTTTACATCTGTAATGGTGTTATAAATTTCCCAGAAAAGCATTGCTGACCAATTGGCTAGTCCTTCAAATCGTATTTACAACCTTTAAAATAAGTAAAGGTGTGGAGACATATATATGCTTAACACCATGCGGATAACTATCACTAATATAGAAATAATAAATTTAATTTCTTTCTTCAAAACACGCTGCCCTAAAGCAATTTATCTTTGTATTGGGAGGGACTTAACAAAATTAAGAGATAAAATTTCACAATTTGTGGATCGCATAGATTGTTGTCTTATGTGGGAGTCGAACCCTTGGCACTTGGGATGGCAGGTCATAATCTTAGCCATCATATCCATAGCCATATCGCTATCATATCTGTGTAGTCAAAATTATTTTGATAAAGGTCATGAATAACAGATTAAACAACCCTCGAATAATATACTCTTAAGATTCCCAGCCAGTATTCTGCTTTCTGCCATTTTTCAGCTTTTGTCCCTATAGACCTATTTTTCAAGCAGATGGCGAACAACTGCGTTATGTTTTAAAGAGTATTTTATGTGATCAGAATAATTAATGAACAGTCTTCATTTACAGATAATATTTTCATAAAAAATATTTTTTTTTTTAAGAAAATAAGAAGGTGTGCGGTAAAGCTACACGCTAGTAGTGATACTTCTATTAAAAGGAAACAATTTAATTATTCATGAATAACTTTTGAATAGCATCATCATAATCACAGCCCATATATGTCCCACTATTGGGCTCGGGCCTCCTCCGTAATAGGGAGGGAAATTAACTTACTATAACGCGCTGGTCAGACGTGTTGGTATAGGGTTTTGTTTCCAGTTCTCCTTCTCTTGCATAGACGTTATATGCGTTTTATGTCCCTTAGTCGTCTCCTACGATCAAACTAGGGCAAGATAGGATGTGGTGAATGAAATTCTTACTCCTTCACCACACGGACAAACACCGGGTTGAAAACTTTTGAATGAATATATAATGAATTGCATAGATTATGTTTAATGATTTCTAATGTTTACGCGAGTGTTGCACATTTGAAATAAAACTACTTTTACGGATTCTATCGCGTTTGTATTTGATTTTTAATTTGCCGACGTTTCGAACACTTTACAGTGATAATGTTCATGGTAGGACTGAGTCGTCAGACAGTTAAATTTGGATAAGATAAAACACTATCAGCTTGACTAGGCGGTGTAGTATAATAGGTGTTGTTTTTTTTATAGTGAGAGAACATATATGCCCACGGGAGTTAGACATATACAGAACGGGACTTTATAAACTGTTAGAAAGGTCTGTAGGTAAATAAATTAACGAAACTAAATGTTTTATTTTTTCCTTCATTTCCCATATACATTATATAGTAATGGGATCTCCTGCACTCAGAAATTTCTCTCGTGTATATCTCTTGTATATCTTAACGTCCTTCCGTGACCATGAACGTTATAAAGTGTTCGAAACGTCAGGAAATTAAAAAAAAATTAAAAACCAAATACAAACGCGATAGAATCCGTAAAACTAATTTTATTTCAAATAGATTATGTTCATAATCTTATTATATATAAATTACGTGTCACGTTGTTTGTCCGCGATGGACTCCTAAAGTACGTAACTGATTTTAATCAAATTTGCACAGCATGTGTACTTTGATCCAACTTAAAAGCTAGGATAGCTTTCATCTCAATTTATAGTAATATTATTTTAATGCAAATTATTTATTTAATATTTGTCAGTCACAAGTATCTGTTATCTCCAAACGATTCTAACAGATGACGGTATCTGTTAACTGGATTGAGTAAGTATTTAATAGATGGCGCTATGTTAAACGTACAAACGTTTCATATAAGCTACAATTTATCAGCATAACCACCACGTGTTACTGAGGCTACTTTAGCCACAGCAACGCGTGGCCAGGTCTGCTAGTTTTTTATATAATAGATTATAAGAGCGAGAAAAGCGTATATTTCATTCTTCTCCAAAAAGAAGAAAAAGAGCTAAAGCGACTGCTGTATCGCGTAATTACGTGTATTCGTTACACATTTTTGTTACGTGTAAGTACGCAATATAGAAGTCGCTTAAGCTCTTTTTCTTGGATCACAATTTTAAAACTTGAAAAAGTATCACTTCGAAAACTTTAAAATATAAATATATATCTGTATGGTATAAATCTTATGTTTTCATTGAAAGCAACGATTACTTGATAATCAGCGATTAGAAACTAATTAATTATTAAGAGGATTGACTAAATCAAAAAATGGGCTAAGATTAGCGGAGTTAGATCAGGTTCCCTCTCATAGCTGACGTGTATGTGATAAAGGATTAATGGCCGTTTCCACCAACGACGTCTAAACTTTAAGTAAAACCCACACCAAGGTATTACAAATTATATAAATTTGATGTTATATATTACTTATATCGCCTTAGGTTCTACATAAAATTTGAAGTTTATTTAATATTATATAACACAAAAAAAGAATTAATATATTTAATGTTATTATATATCATTTATAGGGGTCACCTAAAATTAAAAAGTTGATGTTTATGAATATATTATTTAATATGATGATGATATGATATTAAAATGATGAACGTGCATGAATTGAAAGACTAAATCTTTCAATTCAAGCACGTTCATCATTTGTACATTATCAAGTATATACCAGTACAGAATTTCGTTAACTGCGTACTTTAAACAATTGACTTAATAAAATTCTAACTACATATGTGCTATGGTGCTGTCTGAAAAGCATCAGTATATATAGTAAGCATTTTAATTTTGGTCATAATATTATTTTTCTGGTTTTGGTAATCAGCTAATAATACAAGTCCTTATTCTCTCACGTTGCGTAAATTCTGTTGTTTGAAGATTATTGCACGCCTCAGCACGATGCGTTCAGATAGCATTCTATTCTCGTTTACTGGAATCAAGCAAAGGTTTGAACTGAAAATGCCTTTATTATATTTTTATTTTTCTCTGACTGCAAATATGTGCTATTCGAATTGCCGATGACCCCAATATTACGGACGGGTTGGGGTTATTAGAGCAGCGGAGACTTCGGGTGTTTGTTCTATGGACTCTTTAATGGAGAGTGTTTCCAGGAGCTGTTTGACTTTGCACCAAGGTCTCCTTTATATCCTACCATTCTACATCGCTGTAGAGTTTACTTGTACTACCTGGAAACAATACCGTCCTGGAGTGTATTGTACAGGCTCTGCTCTCTATGAACTACCTGCTACGGTGTTTTACGCTAGTCTCCATCGCTATGACATGTCCTCCTTTCATCATCATCTCAGCTCATATATGGCCCAGGCTGCAGGGCTCGAGCCTCCTCCATAATGGGAGGGTAATTGACCTACTATACCACGCTGGTCAGACGTGTTGGTGTAGGCTTTTGTTTCGAGTTTTCCTTCTCTCGTATATGTGTTATATGCATTTTATATCCCTTAGTCGTCTTGTACGATCACCCACGGGTAAGATAGGGGGTAGTGAATTGTATTCTTACTCCGTCACTACACGGAAATCGTCCTTCTTTAAATAAGGTTTAAGATCTCTTTTCTCATAGCAGCCAGCGATTTGGCTGTATCCCTGGTCTTGCCGACATCCTTAAGCGACATTTGTCACTTACCATCAAGTGAGCTGTTTGCTCGTTTGCCACCGAATACTTTAAAATAATTGTTTGCTAATAAGAAATCTCGTCATTCTTTCATAAAGCGATGGCAGTGCCTGTAAAAAGTTATAGCATTTTTCCAGAACATTAAAACACTCGTAAAGCACTTATTTAATATTTTTATACTTTAACAATGTATCAGCATTACATTACGTAAATTATCATCTTAAAACGCATAAAATTTTGAATATATGATTGTCACATGTCGTTTGATATAATATTCCACTAGCATTTTCGAATTTTCACTTCTGTTAGCTAACGTTATAACTATGGCAGACCATTTAATTTAGTTAGAGCTTACTCATCTATCTCAAGTGGGTCAGTAGTATCGTCTGCTAAGCGTAGCTAAGTGATAATCCAATTAACTTAATAGCCTTTCGTTTATCTGATCATTTGTAACCGCATATTGAATGAGTTTAAAATTCTCGAATAGGTAATACGTATGATGAAGTGACATTTTTTTTTATTTGTTTTATTTTTTAATTTAATTAATCTAATTTGGTGCTGTGTGGCTTTATAATAACTTTTACAATATGTACTATGAAAAAAGAGTACATATTGTATCGACCCCAGGTAATTGGGATAAGAGTAGGAGAATGATGAATGATGGTGCTGTGTGGCTACGAATACTACCAACCTTTGCTTTGCTCGTGGATGTCGTGGAAGATGACTAAGAGCTTTGTAACGACCGGGGCCAACTCCACATTATGCCGTTTGGTCAACATATTTGGTTTCCAAGGAGGGTTGACGTCAGATAGGTAGCGGGTTGTAAAACTATTGCCAATAACTTTGTAATATATGCGATAGAAGAAGTGTACATATTGCGTCAACCCTAAATAATTGGGATAAGAGTAGTAGAATGATGAACATTGTAAGTGGGTCTGTTCATACCACTTTTAGTTATTTTTTTAATTATTTATTGTTACATTAATTTAATTTAATTTGCTTTGGTTTAGCATAGTTTTACATGACTTAATTTTGACTTAATTAAATTTGATTTCGTTTAACTTAATCTTATTTGTATTCATTCGATTTAGATTAATTTTTTTGATTAAATTTAGGTTACTATATTATATATACGAAGTGATTTTTTTATTTTTAATATCATTTAATATTATTATTTAAAAATTCTTACTCTCTGTATGTGAATGTGGTGTTAATATATAATTACATACATACATACCATCACGACATGTCCCTTGCAGGGTAGGCAGAGAGAACAGAGTGCCATAGAACTCTATCCTTGCATACTTCACTCGCTTCCTCAACATTCATAATTCTCGTCATACACGCTCGCCGGTTTCGGAGACTCTTGACTCCACCTTCCTTCAGTACATGACCGATCTGGTCTAGGTAGGTTAGTCTCGGTCTCCCTCGGTACCTACATCCTTTCACTTTCTCATTGTATATCTTCTTAACCAGACGTTCGTTTGGCATTCTTTCCACGTGTCCGAACCGTCGCAGCATTCCCTTTCGCATCTTTACACCAATACTCTCTTTCATACCTACTCGCTCTCTTACGTCGTCGTTACGAATGCGGTCGGTCAGCCTAACTCCACAGATTTTCCGTAGAGATTGCATTTCAACCGCATTCATTTTACTTTCATACTCTTTTCTGCATACCCAACTCTCGCTTCCATACAGTAATGTTGGGACAAGCACTGCGTTATGTATTACTACACGTGCCGTCTGGCTGAGGTGGTGGCTATCGAGACGTTGCCCCAACGCTCCGTTCACTCTATTTCCCGCATTCACTCTTTGCTCTATACAGTGGTGTACCTTCCATCTCGGCTAAATCCACATCCAAGATATACAAATTCATCCACTTGCTGTAGTACATCATTACCTATTGTTACTCTTACATCTGTTCTGGCTTCATCTCTTTCAAAGACAATTATTTTGGTATTGCTCACATCCACGCGTTTTCTTACAATCTTCTGTCATTGTGTCGACTAGGGTCTGCAGGTCAGTCACTGACTATGCCAGCAGAACTGCATCATCTGCATAGAGCAGAGCAGTGACCACTGAGACGCCCATCTGGACTCCCACATTCATATCGTTCAACCTTTGGAGACATTTATCCAGATATATGATAAACAGTCTGGCTGACAGAACGCACCCCTGCTTAACGCCGATATTGACGTCAAACCAAGGCGACATTCCATCATCCAGCCGCACACAGGCTCTACAACCCATGTAACTGTACTGCATAGCCTGTAGCAGTTTACCATTAATACCATACTCCGGTAAAATGTCCCAAAGTTCCTTTCGTACAACCGTGTCAAATGCTATCTCCAGATCCACATAACTGCAGAAAACCCTCTGACCTAGAGCCAGATGCTTGGGCTCAAACCTCCTCCACAATGGGAGATAATTTGACCTACTATATCACGCTGGTCAGACGTGCTGGTAGAGGGTTTTGTTTTGAGGTTTTCTTATCTTACATAGATGTTATATGCGTTTTATATCCCTTAGTCGTCTCTTACGATCACCCACAGGTAAGACAGGGAGGGGTGAATACTACTTACTTGCTCCGCCAACACACGTAAAATTGTAAGTCAATAAAACTGAATTGATCAAACTATGTAATGAAGACTAACATATATAATTACCCATTACAGATCACCACATCGGTCCCCCCACATATCTCCAGAAACTCACAGATCACCTTACTATCGTGGTGGAGCATCAAGTGACGAGGAATGTCGTGGTATGCGCACTCGGGGTCGAGAAACTGCTATTCTGTCTGACGCTGATGTAGATTCAGATGGTGATACAGGATTAGATGGAGGCGATGAGGATGACGATGATGATACTGCTTCACCAGGGAGAAGAAGAGCGAGGAGAAGGAGGCCTCCACGAAGGCCACCTCGTTCAGCTGGTAAGTTTGATTTATTTATTTACTCTACAATTAATTTTGGTGTAGAAAATTACATTCACAGTTTGAAACTATCTGTTTTAGATCAACGATAGCAGTTTATTCATTATTCAGTTCTCAGTAGTAGCAACAGGTTTGGAATTGTCCTTTCCTGTCAGACTCAAGGTACAATATATCACTACAAGTTTTTCAGTGAGATGTATCAGCTAACTGTTGATGATAGTGTGGTATGGTTCTTGGAGGGACGAATAATGTATGTTTTTCTGAGCTTGAGTCATCTAAGGATTTTTTAACATTCACCTAACAAGCCATACTTTCAAGTAGCGTATCTTCCTATATATAGTTAGTGACTTCAGTGTCACTGAAAAGTTGAAGTGATGTAAAGACTAGAGTAATTCATCATTTAGGATCGTGTTGTTTTTGTTAGTCATGACAAATAAAGTTGTGCCCGTCAGACATTAAGAGATTAGTCATCTATTATATGTAACTTTAGCGATAAAAGCGTTAGTCCGTAATAATAGCGATTGAATGATTGAAGACATCTTCATATGTTAGTAATTGTAATTTCAGGAGCAACTCCACCACGAATGCGACGCCGTAACCATGCTCCTGCCCCACCTCCGGTTCGAGAGAAAGATTCCTTCCTAGAAGCTGACAGAGAAGCTGAAAGGAAGTACAGAGAGTTAATTCGGGAGGCTGAAAAGCTACTGGTTACCGTATCTAGAGCACCTTTGGAGCCTCCGCACAATCCAAGAGTTAGAGAGCTACGAGCTACGGAGGTACGATACTGAATTTTTAAATGGTTTTTGAAGTTTAGTTAATTATTAGATATGTATGAAAAATAAAATTATTTTCACGTAAACCAGACCAGAAAAAAAAAACAAATTATCTCTTTAATTGTAGTATTTAGCTTTATGATTATTTTTTTTGTACGTTATAGATTTCCTTTTAAACTTTAAATTACAACTTATTTTTTATTTAAGTAATAAATATAGAAGTACTTTCCTTCAATTTATATATTAAAGTATATATTAGATAGTTGAACATATTTTAAAATCACCATTGATTTATCCATGTTATTATAGTCGAAATGCAACAGATTCAAAAGATTCTTGAATAAATGAAGTACTTAGTTTAATATTTTAGCTCCAGTTATTATCTATAGAGATATAAGATGATAAAAGGTAAAGTAAGAAGATAATTTAAAGCCTGTAGAGTTATATATTTGAGAGCACGATAGATATTATTAGAATACTAGTTGACTTTTTCACAGAATTTGTCTAACATTGTGTTTGATCTTTTTGTCTATGAAAACTTCTTCTGTTTCATTTAGTTTCTGCCCAATTTTGGTTTCCATTATTCTTTTTTCATGAATATTTCATTAGTTACCTGAAATGCAACAGAAAATCAAATATTGTGTATTATTGTAATATTTTATGGAAACCTACAATCCTTAGTAAGCTCCAAGGTCTGTTCTAGACCCTTTGGCCGTAGTAATTTACAGTAACTGGTAAAACTGTGCCAACAAATTTCTCTCTCAGTATTAATCACTAGGGTTCTACCAAGACTGCAGTTCTCCAAATACAGTATAGAGTTTGAAACTGTGACAGTTTTGTTGCTGTTTTGTCTGCCTTTACAGGTATAAAGAATAAAAAGAAAAGATTTCCATTCCAGATCTCAGTTATTACTAGAAAAAATATGAAGTTATCGAATCTCGCTATTTTTGACGTTCCAAAATCCATTGCCATCAGGTTGAAGCTCCCCGTAGAAGTCCAGAGCGTACACATATCACGAACTTCATGCGTGCGAATTCCCCGGAGCCACCACGAAGACTGTCTCCCGTCGCAAAGCGGTCACCCCTTGCTGCTCCACCCCCACCTCCTATTATCCCTCGAATCCAGATGCATCCTCTCTCACCCACTGACCGACCTCACTCAGAGCCGCCCAAGAGGAAGGCGTACGCTCGAGATGAGGTTAGTCTTATAGCATGTCTTTATCTGTTTCTTGTCTGATTATTATTACCTTATTACGTATTTTAAATTAAAAGTAAATAGATAGCTAAAAAGCATGTTTTATAAAAATACCAAAAATTGTTTAAAATATCATTAACACATTTAATTTGACAAAGTATTTTTAATTGAAATTGTTCTGTAGTATTATATGATAAATTCTAATGCGTATTATTGTTATTTTCAGGTACTTCAGACATTGGAGGGATTGCGGAAAAGTTTGCAACAACAGTCAGCATTACTTGCCGTGCAGCGCAATCGACTGGACTCTCTATAGCCACAGAACTGTCTCCCTTCCCATAACACCGTTGTTAGAGTCCTTTAGATTCCAAGTAGTAGTGGTGCCGTTTCACGTCACACAATGCCAAATTGTTTAAAATATTTATTATTAATAACAATATCCTGTTGTCTGTTGACGAATTGTTATTGATGTTTGTTGAATTTGATATTTTAGACTATAATCAAATAATTTGTTATATTTTTTTTTCAACTCCGTTTATTGCATTAGTTATTGAGCTCTTTAAACCGTTTTTTTTTTGTTTTTATTACTTTTTATAGGTTGTTATTTCTATCGTTTGTGCTCCATGGCAAATATCTGGAAAATTTTGCATCGATTTTTGTCGTGATTCTTTGGGAGTTATTTCATTTCATCTTTCCTATTTGTTTTGTTGGCACTATTTATTTCACATTCCTAGTACAGCTATTTTTTTTGTTTTTAATGTATCTTATTGATTTTCTCATTAGATAGATAGATATTTCTTTGAGTTTGTGTTTGTTTTTTTTTATTTCCTTATTTGCTACGGCAATTATTCATATTAATTGACGTTTAACACTAGTTTGATATAGAAATCTATATAAAGCATACAGTAATTTATAATTCTTGTTTGAAAATTTATTCTAAAAAAGGTGAAGCTTGTACAGTTATGTTGTTTTTTTAAGTTAGTCTAATAGTTTGATAAATATTGTCAATTATTTAGTCAAAAACGTGAACGGCGGTAGTTTTTTCATGTATTCCTCCTTTACTCTAGTCCCTCCATAAGTTCTAGTCTCAGTATCCGTTAGTTTGTAGTGTCTTGTTATCGTCTTCTGTGGGCGAGGCCACTTTCATTATCTTCCATAATACGTAGCGTCATTTTATTAGGTGTAGTTTAGATGGTAATTGGGCGTCGATTTGTAGCTCTGACTTTATAAGAGTACTATTATAATCTAAGAAAAATACTGTTTCTTTCTTATTAGTAAATTATAGATTAAAAATTATTATAAAAAAATCTTTAGTTAGTTTATTACATTGAAAGATACGTTATAGCGTAATCAAATCGATAGTTGAAACAGTCGTTATGATTGAAAAATATGATGGACATTTTAGATACGAGAATCAATGACTAATTATGTTACTTTACTCATTAAAATTAATGACTGCACAGATGGCGCAGTGGTTAAGATACCGACCTTCCGTGCCAGTGCCGTCGGTTCGATTCCTATACAGGACAATATTTTGTGCGATCCACAAAGTTTTGTTCTGAGTCGGGATGTAATATCTCTGCGTTAGTTATATGTTTGTAAAGTCACCCGCAATACCAGGATTATTTTCTTAGTGCAGGGTGGTATTAAAAAAAAGAAAAATCATATTTCGCACAATTATTCAATAGATTTGTACCGAACTGGACAATTTATTTAACATATTTTTTTTTTATTGAGAAATTTTAGTATATTTAAATTTTAGGAGCCAATTAAAAGAAAGCATACCTTTACAAAATGTTGAACTTAGAATAATAACACATAGAAACCAATTGCACGCACAATATTTGACGCCACTAAATTGGTGACAGAAATGTCACCCTACGCCGCCTGTTCCGTAGTGTGCAAGGCCATTGTGTTCCATTTTATAATAGTGTGCGTGTATACTCGTGTAATCGCTTGCACACATCTTATAGTAGTGTGCGTGTATACTCCTGTAATCGCTTGCACACTAACAGGATTTTTGTTTTCACTTTTTTAAACTTTTTTTTTTAATTTTTTTATTGTATGTGTTTAGCTGTTAGCCGCAGATGGATTTGACAGCTTTACGCGGACTATGAGTGAGCGCTGAGGGCTCTCAACCCGAGGTAGTACCGAACTATCCTTCTATGTGTTTTTATTCTAAAATGTTGAATAATATAATGTTATAAGATTGTACCTATTGTGTAGTGTTTTTATATACTTTTTGTAGTTAGTCAAGGCTACAACGACGATCACGTACATACAGGTTAGATGTTGGTAGTAATCGTATGTATCGAGTAGCGCTGTATTATTAGTACTAGCTGTCTATCTCTCTAGGAGCCTAGGGTAAGGGCGACCAGTGGTCACGGCGTACTAAGACTGCGTTATATCTTAGAATTAACTTATACAATGTTTAATCGTTATATTGTATTCATCCGATTGCTGCGTGGGACACTGTGATGTATTTTAAGATTTATTTTTAGATATTATAATCTTTTACTTTCATTCTTATCGAAACATCTTAGTAGATACCTAATGTATCATTAAATAAATGTTCTGGGATTTTATGTTCATACTGGCAATTATAATATATATAAGTTTGTATATCTGATGTTTACATGAGTATTAAGCATTTTAAATATTAGTACATTACTGCAGCGGCCAGCAAAAGATGCATTGATGGACGAACGTGTAAATGTGGGTCGAGACGTAGCCGAGGCACACATATGTAAGTCCATCAATTCCTAGTTGTGGCCAAGGCTTGTATAGTGCTTTTCTCAAATAATGCGCGGAAATTAAAACTAAGTAGTACTAAGTAGAATGACGAACAACGAACAAAATTTTTCACGTGCTAAAGGGTTCATTTGTTTTTTTTTCATTATCAAACAGATTTCTTTTTCAAGCCAGTTCGAAATTTAAATAATACTCTGATAAGTTACCTATATGATTGCAATATTTTGAAGTAACAAATCGTTCCTTTTTTAAAATACACGATTGATATGAATTTATTACATATATATTTATTTGGCCGCTAAAACATGACAGATATGGATTTATCATCATCATACATTTTTTACTGGCCGCTGCTCGCATGTATTTGGTCAGTATAGCAATTTCGATTTATCTCGAAGAAGGTTGTCAAAACAATGCTCAAATTTTCAAGCATGTTAGAGAAAAACTATTTTTTCGAATATAATTGCGCTTGTATTTGATTTTTACTATACGAGTTCTCGGTGTTTCGAGCACTACAGGGTTCTTGGCCACGAGAAGACCGAAAAACAGCGTTAAAATTCTTAAAAATCGTTTTATTTCAAGTTCATATTTGTCTATAAAAATATTATCAAAATGCCTGTAAACAAAAAAAAAACAACAGCAAAATAATTATAGAAATTTGTTTATTTATAGTCTGGTGTACAATGACAGTAGGTAAGGTGGATTTAATAGCACATATATGGCATTTTCTATTAATTAAGTTTTTGATTTGTGTAAAAACCAATAGGAAAAAATCGTATGCCTATATATTTTTTAGAGTACATAGATATATAAATAATGCTATATTACATTATCATTATATCACTTGAAGTTATAGGCTTAAAGGCTACGAAAAAGAACAACATGAAATAGCCGTTTTTATCACTTCATAAGTCTAAAAATATTTATAGTTTGGTTTTTTCATTATTATTATTTATAGATGATTAGGAGCACATTCTATTATACATACTTCATTTTCTTGAGTTAGTCTTCAGAGTTCATAGTAATAATTATACTTTGGCTGAATATAATATTCATTACGTCGTTGTTAAAATATCTATGTATTTTATACAAATATTACACATTGTTACATAATTACATAACATTATAATATAGCAGTAAAAAGAAGTGACAGTACCTATACAAATGTACTCACAGTGTATACCTGACCTATACCTACTTTGTCAATTTATCAAAATAACAAGCGCGCTATATGAAAATAGTAACACAAAAATATTTCTTTAATTTTTTATTTGTTACTCTGTGTCTATAGGTGCAAGTTAACTATAATTGCCAAAACTACTAAACTGGTTTTTGACAGTTTTTGCCAATGGTTGCTTGGAGCAATATTTAGGCTTTGTTTCGGAATTTTGACGGGAATTTGAAAACGTCATGTGGTGCTCTTGTATTATATTCGATATCTTAGTGTTTTAACGTGTTATATTAGATAATTTTAATGGCATTTTATGTAATGTGATATACGGAAATACTGGGATGTAGTGAATATCATATAAAAGTGCTTTACAACGTTTTCGTTTTCCATCAAAATTCCCACAAGATACCATTAACAGTGTGGCCATTGCACTGTTAATGGTGATAATTTGACTTAGACAACGACTGACTTGAAAGACTAAAAACGTGAAAATATTTATAACTTGACACTGGCACCAATAGCTCGTATATGTAGCTGATTGCCAATACATAAGAAGAAGAAGAAGAAGGCTTTGTTTCATTGAAATTTTATGTCAGTGTAAAACGTGAGCGCTATTAAAGTACAATAATTGTAAAACACGAGTACGTAATAAAACTGAATTCTACGCGGTCGAAGTTACCGTCATCTGTTAGTAAAAATGTGTATGTCTGCTTAACTAAGTAAAATAAATTTATAACGAAACAATTTTTAAATATTTGCAAGTCCCAAACAGTTTTCGGATGTTATGGAAGTCTATGGGTTTCCAATATTTTTGTTAGGGCAATTTTGAAGGAGCATATAAGTGTACTTAGCTCCTTCAGCTGAATGTAAATATTTATCCATTTACTGTTTATTGTAAGTATAAATAAGATTTATACGTTTAGTTGAATTTTCATTAAAATATTATACCGAGATTATTGTTTTATTTTCAAATAATTATTTGGAATATAAACATGGCTTCAATATTGCAATGGAATTACGAATAATATTATATAATGCCATCTATATTCGTAACTAAGCAACTACGTTTCAATGATTAAATAATAGATGGCATTAGTGGTACATATTTATATTAATCTATATCTATACATATAATAAATCAGTAGAAATCCCGTGTCTGTACATTTGATAAATTTATTAAAAAATGAATCTAGGCAGTAAGAAAACACTAACAGAAAACAAAAATCATTTTTTGGAATTTCTTGTCTGTCTGTATGTCTGTGTGTCTGTATGTCTGTATGTCTGTAATCGCTAATCTCCGAAGTTACTGAACGGATTGTTTTGCAGTTTTGATAAAAAGATTAAGCCCAATTCAGAGCAACATTTAGTCTTTGTTTCATTGAAATCTGATGTCTGTAAAAAAAGTTATGGTCATTTAAGTTTTTAAAATCACCGCTCGCCTTTTATGTCACTAGAAGGTTCAATTTAAAACAATTATTTAATTTATCTAAAGTGTAAGGAAAGTATTTATATTACTTAATATATTGTAGTTTCATCAATTCAGCTCATATACATCCCACTGTTGGGCTCAAACCTCCTTCAAAGTTGAAGGGAAGTTGACATAATACATATCATTAGTCAGGTAGTCAAAATAACTATTAAAACTATTTGTGATAAAAAAGAATATTTTAATTAGTTAATAATATATAAATTAGCTATAAATTAATAAAATGCATGATTTATTTAGTTTGTTAAATGAGCAATAGATGGCGCTATAATTTAGTTTAAAACTAAATCATTTTTTCGTTATATTTTCAAAAGCTACTACATTAACTTCTTGAACTTAGTAAAGGTACTTTGGGTGGCAAGCTCTCAGCACTCACCTGACAGTCCGAGTAAAGTTGTCATAGCCATCTGTGACTAACAACTAAGTCAAACACGAAAAAGAAAAGTAAAGTCCACATCATAGAGCGTACAAAACGTACATTCTCAGTTAAGATGCTACTTTGGGGCGAGTATGCAAAGTGCACCCTTTTTTGTTTTTGTTTGGTAGGCTATGGTCTGGACACGGCCATTCCTTCCGGGGTAACAGAAAGGCGTCGTGTGGCCCCATAACTCATCGTGTTCTCTGCCCAAAGCCATCAGGCTGGCCTCTGGTACCGCTTACTTGACATCCGTGGCCAGTCCGGGGCTTTACCCTTCCAGGTATCGTCTCCGTCTACACCCCGGCAAACAACAGTGCTGTATCGCCCTCACGCGGTCGGTGTCTCTGCGGGTGGTAGATTAATTCCCATGGTCCATCTACCCGCGACCTCAGTTAGGATGGCTGCAGGTACCGGGCCTGTGACGTCCGATGCGCCGGCGGCAGAGTGTGTCAGCATGGAGAGTCTCCTCTGTGACACGCTCTGCCGCCTTTTTCTGTGGGACGACTGTCTCGCAAAAGGCAACGACCGAGTCCGAGTTCGCTGACGCTATTGAGTATCGTCTTTGCGATAGTCGACAGTGCCAGTTTGGCACCGATGATTGCGATGAGTGCACGGCGCTGCTTTGCCTAGGCCACGCAAACTTTAAGCGTCTGCAGCGCCGTGTCCACCTCGCAATCGCAGTAGTGGTTAGACGGTGGGCTCTCCCTCCTTGCGACCGTGAGCAGGTACACGCCGAAGCAACTATGCCCCATCACTATACCAGTCACTTTAGCAATAGTGCTATTACTGCCGCCTGTTGCTGCATATTGTACGAGGACCTACTTTTTTACATTTTTATACACTGTTGATAGCATAGAGTACGTTTCAAGCAGCTTGTAGAGCACTTGAAGGTGATCAGCGCTGTGATGACACCCTTGAGTAGGCCTGTAACAGTCATAGCCCCATTCGTTTGAGTCTTTTGCTTTTAATGATGTTATTGTTTTACAGTCTTTCAAATCCTTTGACATTATTATAAAATATAAAAGATAACCATCTGAAGATATTCTACGCTACTAAAACGCGACATGAACTAAGAATTTCATTTTTATTAATTATTTCGTAATGAAAGCCATTTATTTTATATTTATCCGTGCGGTTGCGCAATTAGAATACAATTCACCAACCGCTTTCTTACCCGTGGGTCGATCACCCACGAGACGACTAAAGTACATCATACATATCATACATCTATGGAAGAAAAGGAAAACTCGAAACAAAACCCTATACAAACACGTCTGACCAGCGTGATATAGTAGGTAAATTATCCTTCCATTACGGGCGAGGCTTGAGCCCAATAGTGGGACGTATATAAGCTGAAATGATAGATGTCCATGTCCCCAGGTAGCCCTGAAAAGACTTATCTGAGTAGAGCAATCTTACCATAATGAGGAGTCAGCGTAAAATAACTTTGGAAGTAACGACGTCAGAAAACTGCTGCTGCATTACTTCTCGGTGGGAAGAGCTTTGTTTAAAAACCCGATAGATTTATGCACATTGTTTATAAACCCGATAGATTTATAAAGCAATGAAACACCGAGATGTACAATAACACGAAACTGCGACACATTCAAAGTGTTTTTTGTTTTATTGTGTACGGTGGTAAACGAGCAAGCAGCATGCACTTATTTTTTTGGCAGGCCATGGTCTGGACACACGCCTTGCATTCCGTCTGCGTGGCCCCATAACCCACCGTTTTCCCTCCCCATCACCATTGGGCCTTTCGAGTACCATCCCCGATGACGCCCCGGCCCATTGGGCTTCACCCTCACGTGGTCAGCCTCTCCGCAGGTGACGGACTATTCCCCGTTCCAGTTACCTGCGGCTTCGGCTAAGGCAAGTAGACGCAGGTAATCGCGCATGCGCCGCCCCGCCACTTCTTACAAATGAAGCGGAAATAACACATTGCCACTGTTCAGACGTTACTTTTCTGCAAAAGTGGGGTACTAGGTCCGACTGGGGGTCGGACCGGCCCGTGGCTGTAGAAAGAGTACTATCAACTGTGGCTTTACCACTGTTAGTGTTTTTATTAAGGATTGCTGTCTAATCGTTTGCGTTGATTGGACAATGATAAATAAAAAAAATCGTAGAGGCCGTAGATCGAGCACTACGAGATCGTAATGAAAAGTCAATGGTGCTTTTTTTGAAGATTTTCGGCAAATCCTTCCTGTTAAAACTCGAGGAAATAGAACTGAAAAGATCAATGCTTCACTGAAGTATTCTTATCTGTGGCCCCAAGTAGGAAAGCTAACCCTAACCATCAACATGCAAGCAAAGCCAAGGTCACCATTCACATTAGTGTTGCCCAAATGCAAGACCAAGACTTGCTGCAAGAGTTTCGCAGTGCTCCCTTAGACATGATTTTACGATTTTCTTAGCAAAGAAAGGATTGTCAACATTTCGTATTCTTACGAGTAATACCAGTACACGGAAGAATAATAGCCCCACTTCCGTTTAGTGGTATGTACCTAATTATTGATAGTTGTACAGTTACTGTCACTAGATGAATAGAATTTCATTAATTTAGTTGGATTTTTAATGTCTATGGGGTTTTTTTATTTCTATTAAAAAAAGTGACTTTGTGATGATTGATGAGTGATTCTAAAAGCAAAAGTTGCAAGATTTGCGAGCCTCGCAAGAGTCTTGCATTTGGACAACACTAATTCACATGCTTAAGTATTTGCCGATGTTTTAAAGAAAATTGGAGAAAGCGTCCTCCTTGATGAAAATGGTCAAGTGGCTGCCGGAAATACCTGGTCGAGTTTGAATTTTTAAGTTTCAAATAGGGGTGCGTAGTAAAACTGAATGTCACGTGGACGAAGTCGCGGGCATCAGCTAGTCTTACATATGAATTTAAAATGCATGGCGCGAAAAAACGCAGGTTGCGCGGGACCGTTTTGAATGACATTCTCGTGGGAAGGCCTATGTCCAGCAGTGGACGTTTACGGGCTGATGGATGGATGGATGAAGTTAAAAAGATTTATTGCTCACTATGTTGCAAATTCCCCATTTTACAATTATATAGTCATCAAGCAAAAATAATTCCCGTAAAGTCTATAGAAGTTCTATGATTTTTCGAATTTAGTATTAAATTGTTCAATTAATAATTTAATACACATTTAAATTTTAAAGTTCAAGTTTTTAATTGTATAGGAAACATCGTAAGGAAAATAGCAAGTCATAAAGTTCGACGGAAAATATATAGAAAATGTGTTAAATACTTTAAGGCAGCAACAAAAGCCTTAGGTTCTGATATTTGCGATTTCTATGACAGCTAATAACTAACGATTTATTTATAATTGCATACCCATAGGTAGATAGATATATGTAACCTCAAATCTAGTTGTCATTATCAATTCTAACCTGATATATCTGGGATGCGAAAGGGAATGCTCCGATGGTTCGGACATGTGGAAAGAATGCCGAACGAACGTCTGGTTAAGAAGATATACAATGCAAAAGTGGAAGGATGTAGGTACCGGGGGAGACCGAGACTAACCTTCCTAGACTAGATTGGTCACGTACGTGAAGGAAGGTGGAGTCAAGAGTCTCCGAAACCGGCGAGCGTGTATGAAGAGAATTTTGAATGTTGAGGAAGCGAGTGAAGTATGCAAGGATAGAGTTCTCCGGCACTCTGTTCTCTCTGCTTACCCTGCAAGGGATATGGCGTGATGATATGTATGTATATATACCTCTGGGTATAGAAAATACACTATAAAGCAGTGACTGTGTGGCAGTTTAATGATTTTTAACAATATTCCAAGCTTGAAAGCAGTAAATTGCCAAAAAATCTTACATAACTTATATATTACTTAGTATTGTATAAGGCTTTTAAGTTCTATTTTTGTCTGTAATTTAGATAAAATAACTAAATAATTATCACTCTTATATTACTCAGTAATGCACATATTTTGATTAATTAATACCACCAATGTTGCTATGATCATAATGTAATTTATTTACAATTATATTAGGCAAAGCATTCTTTCTAAAATCTAAATGTATTGATAACTGACGCTAATGCGAACTTCATTCAATTTTACATTACAGCATTAATAATTTATTATTCTTAACAGATCACTTATGTATTGATAACTTTTATTAACTTGTAATTAGAGTTATCAACGTTAATTGTTAAATAAGTCTGTAATAGCATTGCAACTAACAAGGTAAAAGTTATTTTATTTTATAAGCATGTGTAGTGGTTAATATAATACGTACCCGTATATATGATTTTTGGCCAGGGTGTATAGTAACCTAATTTCTCTTCTATATAAAGCAGGATTTGTCTTATAACGACCTGGGACAACTCCATCTGATGCCATTTGGTCAACAATTACATTCCCAAGGAGGGTTGACGTCTGGCAGGCGGCCGGTCATAAAACTATTGCCAATAACTTTTACAATATGTACTATGAAAGAGGAGTACACATTGTATCGACGCCTAGTAATTGGGATAAGAGTAGGAGAATGATGATAATACAGTAGGATTTAAAAGAAAATCGATTACACAATCTTTCAACGTGCATTTTTATTAGCTTAGAGATTATGAAGAAACGCATTCTTTTTTTTCCTTTTCTCAACTCAACTGCGGTAGTGGTGTGTTAGGCAGAAGTCTTATTCGCAATGGGATTGAAATTGATCTATTGAAAGAAAGACAGACTTAATACTTTATGCTATTATTCCTTGTGGAACTATGGTGGAGCAAAATACAAGTCTCTCTGTCTGAGTTAGATGATAGTTGGCGATACCTCTAAGATATTCTAAGCAGATAACGCTTACTTATTCTTTACTTCATAATAGGCATTAACTTTATTATGTATTTTAAATGAACCAGTATGTTTTCGACTATAACAATTTAACTGAATTCCATTCAAAGATAATTATTTCAACCTCTTCGACCTGTTTTTATTATGTATAGTACTTCAATTGTTTTGAAATTAAGCCATCGACTTTTGGACTTTACTCGTAAGCAAATTCATATGTACTTATTTAATTGAAATTATTACATACTCATTTAAATATTTGCTTATGTAAATTTACGTATGTATTAGTAGAATTTTTCCAATAAATTCATGATAATCAATGTGGAATTTTTAGGCCACCATTTTGTGATTTATCATCATCATCATCACAGCCTATATATGTCCCACTGTTGAGCTTGAGCCTCCTCGGTAATGGGTGGGAAATTAACCTACTATACCGCGCTGGTCAGACGTGTTGGTATAGGGTTTTGTTTCGAGATTTCCTTCTCTTGCATTATAGATGTTATATGCATTTTATATTCCTTAGTCGTTTTTTACGATCACCCACGGGTAAGATAGAAGGTGGTGAATTGTATTCTTACTCCGTCACCAAACGGATACAAAATAGATATACAATGCGAAAGTGGAAAGGTGTACGTACCGGGGGAGACCGAGACTAACCTACCTAGACCAGTTTAGTCACGTACTGAAGGAAGGTGGACTCAAGAGTCTCCGAAACCGGCGACCGTGTATGAAAAGAATTATAAATGTTGAGGAAGCGAGCGAAGTATGCAAGGATAGAGTTCTCTGGCACTCTGTTCTCTCTGCCTACCCTGCAAGGGACATGGCATGATGATATGTATGTATGTATGTCACCATCACCACACAGATAATTTAATTTTGTAATTATGTATATACGTACATACAATCATCACGCCATATCCCTTGCAGGGTAGGCAGAGAGAACAGTGTGACAGAGAACTCTATCCTTGCATACTTCACTCGCTTCCTCAACATTCATAATTCTCTTCATACACACTCGCCGGTTTCGGAGACTCTTGACTCCACCTTTCTTCAGTACGGGACCAATCTGGTCTAGGTAGGTGAGTCTCGGTCTCCCTCGGTACCTACATCCTTCCACTTTCGCATTGTATATCTTCTTAACTAGACGTTCGTTAGGCATTCTTTCCACATGTCCGAACCATCGGAACATTCCCTTTCGCATCTTTACACCAATACTCTCTTTCATACCTACTCGCTCTCTTACGTCGTCGTTACGAATGCGATCGGTCAGCCTAACTCCACAGATTTTCCGTAGAAATCGCATTTCGACCGCATTAATTTTACTTTCATGCTCTTTTCTGCATACCCAACTCTCGCTTCCATATAGTAATGTTGGACAAGCACTGCGTTATGTATTGCTACACGTGCCTTCTGGCTGAGGTGGTGGCTACCGAGAAGTTGTCCCAACGCTCCGTTCACTCTATTTTCCGCATTCACTCTTCGCTCTATATCAGTGGTGTACCTTCCATCTCGGCAAAATCCACTTCCAAGATATAAAAATTCATCCACTAGCTCTAGTACATCATTACCTATTGTTACTCTTACATCTGCTCTGGCGTCATCTCTTTCGAAGACCATTATTTTGGTTTTGCTCACATTCACGTGTAGTCCTCTTTTCTTACAATCTTCTGTCATTGTGTCGATTAGGGTCTGCAGGTCAGTCGCTGACTGCGCCCGTAGGACTGCATCATCTGCATAGAGCAGATCAGTGACCACTGAGTCGCCCATCTGGACTCCCACATTCACATCGTTCAACTTTTGGAGACATTTATCCAGATATATGATAAAAAGCCAGGCCGATAGAATGCACCCCTGCTTAACGCCGATATTGACATCAAACCAAGGCGACATTCCATCATCCAGCAGCACACAAGCTCTACAGCCCATGTAACTAGACTGCACAACATGCAGCAGTTTACCGTTAATACCAGACTCCGGTAAAATGTCCCAAAATTCCTTTCGTACAACCGTGTCAATTACTCTCTCCAGATCCACAAAACTGCAGAAAACCTTTTGACCTGGAGCCAGATGCTTCTCCACAATGTTGCTCAGAGAGAACACTTAACCCATACATACATCCCCTTCCACTCTTGAAACCTCCTTGTGCCTCACACAGTAAACCATCGGACACCATCCTCATTTTCATTTCAATAATATTACCGTACAAAGTGAATAATGTCGTAGATTAAAAAATGTGAAATTATTATAGGTTTACGTAGGAATTAATTGGAAAGCGGTTGTTTTCATCAGAATTGTTTAAATGAGGTTTTAAGAACAACTAGCTACCTACATTACTACACAGAATTAGGTTATTATTTTCGTATTAGGTACAGTGTATATGTAATTAAGTCAATGCTATTTACGGTACAATGCATATTAGATAGAAGTTAGTACGAGTAAAATGTAGTGAGTATATAGATGTTCAAGAATGTAACAGTAAGTTTGGCAGCGAAACTTTGGTTATCTATGAAGTAATTTTAAAAGCACCCAAACTTATATTAGTGCCTACTTTTCCATCTGGTGATGGATTAATAATCTCCCCATTGACCGACGTCCCTCCAATCGGGGAGGACGTCGGTCTATCCTCGGTCAGCCTCTCGGCGAGTAACGGACTGATTCCCCGGTCCAGTCACCCGCGGCTTCAGCTAGGGCGGCATCAGGCACAGGTAACCGCGCCTGCGCCGCCCCAGTCACCGGCGGCGGCTCGCATCGCCGAGGAGACGTTCCTCACGCATGCGCTCCGCTGCCTCCTTCTGCGAGACTACTGCCTCGCAGAAGGTTGCGACCGCGTCCCAGTTCCTGACGCTGTCGTGCATCGCCCTGGCGATGGTCGGCAGCGTCAGGTCGGTAGCGTCAGGTCGGCACCGATAACTGCGACGAGTTCACAGCGCTGCACTGCCTTGAGCACGGCTTAAACCTCGAGCGTATGCTGCGCCGTATGCTCCTCGCAATCGTAGTGGTGGCAGGACGGTGTACTCTCCCTCCGGACGACCGTGTGCAGGTACTTGGCGAAGCACCCATGCCCCGTCAAAACCTGCACCAGTGGAAAGGAGAGCACCCTGTGCCGACGTTCTAACCACTGCATCAGCACCGGCCGGAAGGCCTCCACGGTCCGCACATCGAACCGAGTCCTCTCCAGCTAGACTGCCCAACGGGCAATGACGTCTCGGCGGGCGTTAATGCGTCAGGCGGTGAGCCCCCTAAGCGAGACCGCAACGCCCTCCACTCGCATCCCAGACACCCGCCCATACAGGTCGGCGAACATCTCCGCCTCCAGGTCCCACGGGGGAGTCCCGGCCCACAGGCACACCGCCACCGTACGGTACCAGCGTATGGCCCTGACCGCCATGGCCCTCTGTGGTTGCCACAGAAGAGCCCTGAGTCAGACGGTCAAAGACCCCGCCCACACCGGTGCGCCGTACAGGGCCATCGATCGGACGACCCCAGCGTACAGCTGTCGGCACGTATATTTTATTCTACCTTAAAAGGATCTGTCTATTTCCGTGTGGTTACGGAGTAAGAATACAATTTACCACCCCCTATCTTTTCCGTGGGTGATCGTACGAGACGACTAAGGGATATAAAACGCATGTAACATCTATGCGAGAGAAGGAAAAATCGAAACAAAACCCTATACCAATACGTCTGACCAGCGTGATTGAGTAGGTCAATTGCCCTCCCATTATGGAGGAGGCTCGAGCCCAACAGTGGGACGTGTATGAGCTGAGATGAATGAATGAAAAAGGATCTGTGCCTAGTAATAGATGTGGGTAGACTAATGATCATGATGATTTGTTTTTGTCTGTTTTCAAAAAGGTAATAACGCTAAAATACATGCCAACGTTTTAACTTCTGTTAGCTAGACGTTGAACAAAAATGAATTTTGAATGTCAAGGGTCAGTAAGACTTCAAGCGTTTTAATTATCTATGGACAAATGTGTTCAATTAGTAGACGCACACAGTGGTTAGCAAATATTCCGTTTAGCATGGTGTTCTTTTGTATAAAAACCGGAATATTTTTATAACAAATATAAAAAAGTCCTGAGAAAATAATAGTGCGTTGCTTTACGTTATGCTAACTATGAGTTTTGATAAAATATCAGTGCGATGAATTACTTTACGCTTACTCAAAAATATCAAAACAGCCTATCATTATAATATTAGGTCATAGGTTTTCTGTATCTTATTGATACATTAAAAAAGGCTAATTTGATCGGGCAAAAATTTATTGTTACTAGCCCATTATAATAATATTAATGATTGAAAAAAAAAGAAAAACTGAATTCTAAGAAATCTGATGTTATAACTCATATAAAATTGAATATTCTAATATTCTTTATCTGTTTATTTTTTCATTTATCACAAATATATTAATGACTATGAAACATATTAATACAGTTAGTACATATTATAACAATTAGCTTCCCTTTCCTATGTTTAATTTATCAATTGACACATTTTGAACAGGTAAACATGGAAAACCTGAGTGAAAAATGTCATGTCATTACATGACTTTAATATAGACTCACCGACTGGAAAAAATGACACCAGTTGGAGTTGTGAGGAATAAGACAATTCTAGGTACATGTGATTTGATGACTTTAAGGTAACGTATATAACAGAATTTAACTTAAGACAAATATCATCTCATAAAGATAATAATTTCTGTGTTAGCTGTGTGGTAGCGGCTACGAATACTACCAACCCTTACTTTGCTCGTGGATGTCGTAAAAGCCGACTAAGAGCCTTATAACGACCTGGGCCAACTCCATCTGATGCCGTTTGGTCAACAATTGCATTCCCAAGGAGGGTTGACGTCTGGCAGGCGGCCGGTCATAAAACTAATGCCAATAACTTTTACAGTATGTACTATGAAAGAAGAGTACATATTGTATCGACCCCAAGTAATTGGGATAAGAGTAGGAGAATGATGATGATGATGAAAGATAATAATTTCATGTGATGATGGAATAAACACACAATTCATTACGTCTCTTACCCGTTGGTCATCATCATCATTCTCTTGCTCTTATCCCAGCTACTTGGGGTCGACGCAATATGTCCTCTTTTTCCATACAACCCTATCAGACGTCATCTCTGTAGTCACTCCCTGTTTATACTACATATCATGCTTCACACAGTCCATCCATCTTTTCTTTGGTCTCTTTTTACCCCTAGAGCCTTCAACATTCAAAACCAAACTTTCCTCGCAACATTACTTTTATCCCGTCTCATCACATGTTCATACCAGCTCAAACGTTCACTCCTTCACTTATCCGTCACTGGCGCTACTTTCAAACATTCTCTTATACGCTCATTCCTTATCTTATCCATTCTGGTCACGCCATACATCCATCTCAACATTCGTATCTCCGCTACATGTAATCGTCTCTCATCCGTCGCTTTTGTTTCTCTTTTCTTTCTCTTACCCGTGGGTATTGATATATATTGTTAAAAGACGAGTGAGAGATATAATATAAAGATAACATTGGTGCAAGATAATGAAAATTTGGCCTAAACCCTTATACCAAGAAGTATGACCACCGCAATATAGTAGGTAAATTTTTCTCCCGACGTATAGGGGTAGAGACAATGAGATGATGATGAAAAATAACAATTTCCGATACTTACGTAAGTATTACGTATAAAATAAAATTGAATAAAATATTACGGGTTTTTGCTTTAAAATCGACTTTTCTGTGAGGTCATTGAAAACAAAAATTATATGATCATGGGAGGTTTTTTTTTTGGGACAGCCTATAAGTATAGTCACATCTCTCGCCTCAACAGTCCGGAGTAACGGAAGGGACAGCTCACTAATCACGGGTGGAGTAAATTATCATCTAAAATAAAAAAATAGCTTCTTGTTTTACCAAACCTAGTCTTACCATAAATACTGTATCCAAAAAATAAAGTATATTGAAACTAACATTTATTACTTTTACAGTGTGTTAGTTTTACATATATATAAAACAATTTAAAATATAAAAAACTTATTCGAAGTGGTCTCAATACCGTGGTGCAATACCGTGTTTTAAATGTTGAGGCCAGTTGTCAATAGAAGCATGCACTCTTTCCATGGGAAAATTCTTCACTGCCAATCGTATGGATTGGTTTAGGGATTCCAAATTATCATGGCGTTTAGTGTAAGCCCTACTCTCTAAAACTGACTATAAATCATAATCTAGCGGATTAAGATCGGAACTAGACGACGGCCAGTTTTCAGCTCTGATGAAGTCCGAAACGTTCGTTTCTAACCAAGACTGTGTAGACTGAGCGGGTCATAAAGACCCGGCGCCTAGTCCGGCTGGAAAGACCATTCTTGATTATTGAACATGGTATTGTTAAGGAGCTTCACTACCTTCTCAAGAATGGTATCTTGATACACTTGTGCCGATGTTTTGATACCTTATATACCCTTTTCACAAAGGTATGGCTCAGTCACTCCTTCATAGCTAATACCCCACCAAACCATCACTAAAGTCGGATAATGCCCACGTTGCACTATGTCGAGTAATTGCGAAGCTTTCTTAGAGCTTTGGGCATAAATACGGTCATTCTGTTTGTTAAAATGTTGCTCAATTGTAAAAATTTTCTCATCCGTAAACAATTTTTTCTGTAACCTCCTTTTGCATACCGCTTCAGAGTTGTTTCGATTTTATCACCCTATTCTTTTTTAAATTATCAGTTAAGAAATAACCAGTACGTCTTTTATATGCTGCAAGTCGTAAGTCATCTTTTGAACTATGCGACATGGTTCTAGGTGATATCTTTATCTCCCGAGATAAAATCTTTTGCTTTCGGACAAGATTTCTTCGAATACTTTTACTTACTCTTTGACCACCTTTTTCGTACGAACACTACGGACGTGGAGGGCCAGATCTTTTTCTGTTACAAACAGAGGAGATCTCATTGTACCTATTAATAGCCCGGTACATAAACATTTTACGTATACCAAGCGTATGGAGAGTTTTAAAAATTGCATTTGGCTACATACCCACTTTGTGTAATGCAATCACAGCGAGTCGGTTCTCTTTATCACTTTACTCTATTTTAATATCGCAAAATATTGCACACTGTATTGGCGCCAAAATTAGAAAACACAATGAACAATCATATAAAAATGACAGATTCCAAATTCAAATGTAATATTCTGTTTATTTTTAATTGTAATAGTATTTATTTATGGCCAGACTAAGTATATGAGTGCCTATATGATGGAAAGACGTTGATTGATTGTGCATTAACGCTAACTAATTGTTTACCTACATATATTGATAGTTTCTCTTTTGTTGCTTACGCATTATTACTATATGTCTGATTTATGGTAGCTATTGATTATGAGATACGCTAATTGGATATGAACAAAGGTATGCATTGAAAATATTCTATCAAACTTCGAGTTAGAGACTTTCTATTGTATATCCAACAATCGTTCTTGTTAGATTGAAGTGTATTTTATCTTAGTCATAATCAGCGTTTAATATAGATTTTTTGTTTTTCTATACTAGTGATTGAAAATAGCAGAGCAAAAAAGAGCAGAGTGCCGGGTGGGCACGTGGAATGTAAGAGGTTGTGTGGAAGGTAAGTTGCACGAGCTGATATTCGTCATGGCGGACAAACAGCTAGACGTGTTCTGTGTAACAGAGACCAAGCGAAGGGGCAGTGACGCCTGCGATCTTCCTGGTGGCAGGATGGCTCTGTGGTCTGGTGTACCACAGAGCGATCGAGCCAGCATGGGGGTAGGAGTGCTGTTGTCCTCTCGCTTGGCCTCAGGTGTGAAGGATTACGGAATGTATGATCCCAGACTTCTCTGGGTCCGTATAAAACTAGGTGTCACCAAGGTATTCATGGTTGTAGCATATGCTCCCGTAGGATCCTCGGTGGCATCAGACCTAGAGAAGTTTTGGGACAATGTTAGGGAAGTTCTGGATATGGCAGAAACCAGTGAACGCGTGATTGTATGCGGAGATTTGAACGGATGGGTGGGGACCAAGCGTCCCGACAAGCGAACGATCGCCTGGTTAAGAAGATATACAATGCGAAAGTGGAAGGATGTAGGTACCGAGGGAGACCGAGACTAACCTACCTAGACCAAATCGGTCATGTACTGAAGGAAGGTGGAGTCAAGAGTCTCCGAAACCGGCGAGCGTGTATGAAGAGAATTATGAATGTTGAGGAAGCGAGTGAAGTATGCAGAGATAGAGTTCTCTGGCACTCTGTTCTCTCTGCCTACCCTGCAAGGGATAGGGCGTGATGATATGTTTGTTGTTTGATTGAAAATACTTTTTCCATTGCAGTAGTAAAGACACATGATTGAGTATTTTGTTAGCAGTCATAAATACCCGGCTTGTCTGAGGTAGTGCGACATTCTCGCAGAAAATTAACGATTATGTGATAATAATTTACTACTGCGCTTCATTCGGCGAGCAAGAGAGGCGGAGGCTAAAACCTTTACAGTAGACCACAACCTAGCTGTGTTTTTGGTATCGTAGAGGCCCATGAGCAAGGGTTAGCACTTGTTATCTATTGGGCTGCCTATTGGTCTGCGACTAAAGGCAATAAAAAATTCCTCAGCATCACTGTCTACCGGTAATGTCCAGAAAACTGGCAGCTTTACCACGTTGAATGACAATAATAAAAATTAATATAATTGGTATTTAATGCGGTTTTAGATGTTAACGCACAATAGTTTCATAATATTGGCTATCGTTTACATCATTTAAGAATATTTCTTTTTGTAAGGTATAGGAATTTTATAGACGATATTAGGGCCTACTGGAGATTAGGGCAGGTTACCTATATGGCCCGTTTTTACATTTTGTTACCCTCTTTCCTCTCGGTGACCCTCTGTAGTATATGCCAAGATGCTATCTCCCTCTATATTTATCGTGGCAAGCCATATATATGGTTTAAAATTATTTTTTGTACCCAAGAAGTTGAAAAAAGCTTCATGATTATTAAAGGGGAATGCCCATTTTCGGTATCGCTAGATGCATCTAATTTTAAACTGTGACACGAGTTCATGACATGGAAAATCTTAGTTTATTATTAAAATAATTTTATCACGTATTGTGGAGTCTCACATTTGCCGGGTTTATGCACGTGTAATACATAATAGTCTTTTTTTGTATCGTAGTTTTCCGTTGAATAGATTTTTGTTGTAGCAACATTATTACACAGATAATTATGATTAATCGATCAATCGATGTTCTACTGATCTAATAAAGTATCGATTAAACATAATTATTTATGATTATTAACAGTTCATAACTTACTAACTAATATTTTTATACAACGAAAAAAATGTATTTATTAGAATATAATTTATTTTATCGACTGTACGAAACTAAACACAGCTTTTTGTTAGCCAATGTAACAAAATATTAGCTTTGAAACATTAAAAACTAGGTGAAATATGAGATCGTATTTATCATAAACAGAAAAACACAAAAATATTTCGCCTTCTTTCTTATTGTGAGTGAATACTCGTGTTTGTATATCAGTATGAAAAATCGAAGTAATAAGCGTTATCGATTTTTGATGTAAATCTTTTTATTTTAGTAACACTGTAACCGTACTTGTCAATCTTATTATGTTTGTTGTTCGCGGCTAAACAGATTGGATCGTTCAGTTTGTTTTTTTGTTACTGTTGATTTGTGTATTGTTACATTAACTGCACGTATTTTGAGAAAAGACTCTTTAAATATATACTTTTTTACTAATTGTGAGATAGAGACTCCTTGTAAAAAGTGATTGTGAGTGTGTAGTGTACAACATCACCGCTATGGCAAGCTCCGTTCGTCGGTGTATTAACTGTTTCCTTCGACTACAGCATGGAAGTTGGCAGTCGTTGAGAGAAGTGAACGATGATATCTACACTATTCTATCAGCTTGGATTTCACCCAGTTTGGTAAGTCATTTTTATGACTATGTATGCGCCATTTGTATACTACACAATGCTGGTTTTGTTGGGTACGAAGGCTAATGTATGTTGTTTTTTTCAGATTTCACGTGATGGCATTATTTGTAATGAATGCTTTGCTGCTCTCCAAGCCGCACTTTCATCTGGCTCAGGCCAAACTCCTGTGTTGGGCCATCGAAGCGTATGTTTTGTATGTGGAACATCAATACTTCGTGTGAGATCAATTAGAGTACCTGCCAATAGTGAAGAAAGGAATATCATTCTTAATCGGATATCTCCACATCTGGTATGTAAACAAATCAAATGATTAAGTATTTATATGTATATGCCAGCTTTGTTTATCAATTATCCCTTTGCTTTAAACATCCTCTCCTAATTAGATATCATTTGAAATCATATATAGTACAGTTTCAATACTTTTGTGATTAATTATCAGTAATCTAGTTTAAAGTTTTATTTGATAATTTTATAAGTTTTTAAATAAATTAAACACCTATTCTCCTAAATAATATTGTATATACAAGACAATAGATTTATTTACAAAATCTTGCATAACTGTAGTGTTGACAAGTAATTGCTGTCAATAGGCAAGTGTCTGTATTATATTTGTATATATATATATAAGTTACATATTAATCCTTACTGTTAACCAATCCTAACTTTTAATTTTTCTTGTTCAGATACATCATTTGGATAGAGTATGCCGAGCATGTTGGATGGCAGCTAAGAGGACCATACAACGGCATTTGCAATATGATGCTCATCATATGAATCAGCCTGATGATGAACCTGTACCCAATATTGATGTTCCTGCACCAAATGCTGATGAACCTGTACCTATTGTGGAAGTTGCTGCACCTGATGTAGCAGTACCTGTAGAAAATATTGATCCACCCGTACATGGTGACGAAGACATTGCTGTACATATTCCTGACCCACCAGCATTACCACAGCACAACCTATACCAGCCCCAAAGAAGGCAACAACTGCCAAAAATAACATCACAGACATATAAACGTGCAGCTGCATCAACTAGACATTGTGTTTTTACTAACTGTGGAAATACTGAAAGGCTATTAATACCTAGAGCATTGAAAGAAGAAGTTTTGAGCCGCTATCGAATTTATGTACCCCAAAGTGCTCGGATCTGTAACTTTCATTTGGATAATGACTGCTGGAATGAGTTACAAGTCAATTATTCTGACTTCACTGGTCCTCAAATGGATAACCTACTACTTATGTTGGAAGGACTGTCAACAAAGCAGATTAATTTTAGTAATGTCCACATGATCCAACCTAACTTATGTCATTACTGGTTAGGTCTAAATGCTGTACAGTTTTATGAACTAATGATCAATATTCCACAATTACACAATGAAGTGCCAGATGCTAGTGTAGCACTGTGTATTTATTTAACTAAGCTAAGAAGTGGAGACAGCAATGAGAGGTTGTGTGGCCTATTTAATATGCCGAGAAGTACACTCGAGCGGTACATGAATAAAGTGCGAGATGTTATGACATTGCATTTAGTACCTCATTATTTGGGTCTCAGTCATATGACTGTTCAAGAAGTGGCAGCAATCAATACACTAATACCTGAGGGGTTCTATGGAAACCTAGCGATGCCTGCAGAGACCAAACCAGCCATTACTATATGTGATGCTACATATATCTATGTCCAAAGTAGTAGCAACTATTTGTTCCAGAAACAGACATACAGTTTGCATAAATATACCAACCTAGTGAAACCATTCATGATTGTATGCTGTAACGGTCACATATTAGATTGTTTGGGACCATATAAAGCAACAACCAATGATGCTACAATTATGAGAACAGAATTTAGCAGGTCCGATGGACCTATGCGTCAATATTTTAGAGAAGGAGATATTTTTATCCTTGACAGAGGCTTTAGAGATGTAGTGGCACACCTACAGGAATATGGATATCAAACACATCTACCTGAATCCTTATTGGAGGGCCACCACCAACTGACTACAGAGCAAGCCAACAAATCACGTTGTGTCACAATGTGTAGATGGGTTGTTGAGATTGTTAATGGCAGATTGAAACAAGATTTTAAATTGTTCAGACAGGAGTATTTCAATACAGCTATAAAACATCTCATGGAGGATTTCAGGATTGGTTGTGCTCTTGTTAACAAGTTTCGCCCTGTCCTTGAAGACAAACCTGTACACAGGGAATATTTAGAAATAGCCCAGCAGAGATTAAATGTTCCTAATCATCTAGCTGATGTAGTTGAAGCAGAACATTTGAACAGGAGACGCATAGGATTTATTAATATAGATGAGAACCATCCTCACTTGAATGATTTTCCAAGGCTAACAATAGATGACTTAAAAAAATTAGCTCTTGGCACATACCAGCTCAAGCAGGCAAGATCATACTACGGAGAACATGTACGACAAAATGGCATATACACTGTGCAAATAAATAATGTCATAGAAGACGACATACCGCTTGTTCTGGGTGTGAACAATTATATAATTCGTGGGAGAATCAAATCCAGACACGTAAGCAGCCGTTCATACTACACATATCTGTTAATAAATAGAAATGAAGACACAGTTAATACACTGAGAGCCATCTCTGGCTACTATTGTAGCTGTTTGGTGGGCAGGCGTACAGTTGGCTGTTGTGCTCATGTGATGACCATTGCCTGGTATTTGAGCTGGGGACGGCATAATGATATCACTGCACCAGCGCCATTTTTAGATGACATTTTTGAAGAATACACCTACGAAAATATAGAATAAACCATGTTGTTTTAATAAAGCTTTGTTTTGATTAAAATGAGTATTTATTTGATTGTGACTAATTATACCTACACAACCGTAATGTATAGGCTATTTTTCGACAGTTCTTTTAGCAAAATATAGGTAGGTACTTAGTTTCTTCCTACTGGAATACTTGTTACTATAAATAACTTTGTAGCGTGTAACGCACACACCTACACTATGCTGACATTAGCATTTTATTATGTACTAGTTAATAAGTAAGAACGCTAACGAAATGAAATCAGTCAGTCGGACACAGTCGGTCTTGTGACTCATTAGAATAAAGAGTGCTTTGAGAACTCGTCGTCGTTGGTATTTCCTTCCTGACGTTCACCCTTAAAAATAGAGGCTTAGAACCCCATATCCTCTAAAACTTCTTAAAATATGTAGTAATAATGCATTTCATGCATATCTATTTATATTTTATAAGTAATAGCATAGATGCTAATCTTCATATTATTTAAAAGATAAGTAATACGTTTTTAACTACAAAGTTCACCCCTCGATTTCTCAGAAACCCGGCAAATTACCCATATGATGTTTATTTTTATTTAAACTACATACTAATACGAATCTTAGACAGTGGTTTTCATCTTGTCACTGTAATATTTATACCGATACTATTTTCCTTAGTCACTTGGGCATTCCCCTTTAGGTCGTATACGCGACGAGGACGTTAACCGTCTCCCACGCCCCTATTTCTTAAACGTAGTATTTTAAAGATTTTCCCCTGAACAAATCACGTACTTTGGGTATGTTGCCGTAGTCCACTACAGCAGAGGCTAACTGCACGTGGCCGACGCTTGGCAGCCACCTAAATAGCGATATTAGGTCATATGCCGTCACTTCCGCCGCTCCGGGTGGTTTAGGCGGCGTGGTGCGACCGTCCTATAGTCTATTCCATAAAAAGGAGTATAGGACTTAGGGAACATTACAATTTAATATCTACTTTATTTATTGCTTATGGTGGTGTACGAGCAGCAGTGCACCTGATGGCAAGTGTTACTGGCGGCCATAAATATTTGCAATACCAAAGGTATAGCTAGGCCGCTGCCTACCAATACAATTCCCAAATCCACCCAGTTGGACTTCCGTCTCTCTCGCTCACCGAAAGAAGCGCAATAGCACATGGCCATTACTCAGACGTAGATCTTCTGCTAGAGTTTGGACCCCGACTACCCCGGACGGACCGGTCCGGGCTGTAAATAGAAAACTGTCAACAGCGTGGTCCTACCACTAATAAAACTGCTTGACGTTAATCTTTTGTAATATAATTACATAATCGAATGTGTTAATGAAACATAAATACAGGAAAATATAATTGTCTAAAGCGTTGCTTTTTGTCAAATAAGCAAATAACGTAACGCCCTATATTGTTGGTAATCGGGTAAGTAGGCTTATAGGTTAATGTGAATTGTCTTATGTATCTAACGTATTTGCTAACTTTTCTATTTATCATACTGAGATATTACAAATTATATAATGCAAAAATCTCGTTTTGTTTACTCAATCATTGGCAATTTTGTAACTGCACTGAATTATAACCGTTGTCGATTTCGTAATATTTAGTTTTATTGTACATTGCGGTTTTAGAAGTAGGAAAATATAATTTAAGTAGGATCACGCTGTGGACAGTTCTCTGTCTACAGCCGCGAGCCGATCTGTCCGGGGTAGTACCACAATCTCGCAGAAGATCGACGTCTGAGTAATGGCAATGTGCTATTGCGCTTCGTCCGGTGAGCGAGAGAGCCGGAAGCCCAACTGAGGTGGGTTTGTGGTTGTATTGGTAGGCAGCGGCCTAGCTATACTCTTGGTATTACAAAGGTCCATGGGCGGAAGTGATACTTACCATCAGGTGTGCTGTCTGCTCGTTTGCCACCATAAGCAATAAAAAAATCTCAATAATGGAAATTTTCTTAGAAATGTTTAACTTTGTTTAGGCTTTAAGAAATTTCGGGTACCGGTGGCCCGCTCGCACGGCGAAGAGAGGTGTTTGCAGAGTGGGTCCATGGGGTTGCGTGCCGCCTCTTCTGTCGCCCAGGACCATTTGTCGAGACCACATCCATGGTCCACCTTGCAGAAAAGAAAAAGTCTTTAAGAAATTTATTCTATACGGTATAAAAGTAGATAAGCCAGCATATTTTTTTAAAGTGCTTATATATTTTATGATCTACAATTTTTGTCTGTAGTATTTTATGATAAAACTTACCATTTTGCTGAAACTCGCGAAAAAATCATTTTTATGACCTTTGACCTTCAATATTTTTTTTTCATACATGGGAAATATGGGGAACTTTCAAATTTTATTTTTAATCATATTTTAAACAATCTTACTGATTTTCAGCTTGTTGGGAATTTATGTAGCTTCGAATGTCTAAATTGATCGGACTGACTATTAGAAGACTTTCGCAATTAAAAAAGAGGCGTCATATTAGAGTGTCTTTTTCAAATTAAATACAAGTTTACGCAGACAGTATCTCTACACGACAAGGAAAACTACAAAATAAAATCCTATATATATATACTATACTAGTGGGTCAATTTCCTTTCCATAATAAAAGTACCCAATTATTTTTCACAAGGCTTTTCTTTGGAATCATGTCGCCCAAATCTGCCGAAGGCCGCAATGTGGCTCTATAAACTATTATTACTTCCCCGTTATAATTCAGGCTGACCACCTGTGCTAATTCCTTGACATAGGTAGCGGACCGTATTGAATAATGAGACGTGTAATATCACTAATATCATCATTTCAACTCAACTATGCTTGAATCTTTTCACCAATAGGAGAAAAAATTACCTACTATACCACGCTCAGTCAGATGGCTTATTATACCGCGTGAGGTAAGACCGACGTCCTCCCTGAGGGGGTGGGGGACGTCGGTCAAGGAGAGGGTACCCCCAGGGGGTATTCCGTCGGGCCGACCACTGACGTCAAGTCACTCTGCTCCGGTGGTCGGTCCAACGACGAAGGCGAGATGTCACGGGTGGATTACGGGTGTGCGTGCTTACGCCCCTCTGTTGCCCTGGACGGAGAGAGAGGTGCGAAGAGAGCGTCGACCGTGGCCCACCCCAAAAAAATAAAATCGTTCAAGTGCGGGTTGTACTCGCGCACGAAGGGTTCCGTAAAACTAAAAAAAATATGTGATGTAACTAAAAATTTAAGGTTTTCGGAATTTTTCATTTATATATGCTATAAACCGTTGGTTCATGTGAAATTTCAAGATTCTAGGTCGACCGGAAGTATCCTTTAGTTTTTGATTCCCTTGCGAGTAGTTGCGTGTTTGAAAATATGCGACTTATTTTGATGTTTCTTTTGATTGCGTTAACATAGAAGTTTGATTTTGTTACAACTTAAAGGTCTTATAGATCTGAGTATTTGATATGAATTTCAATTTAATATCTCTACGCGTTCATGAGGAAAGGGGTAGTAAGTTTAAAATTATTAAAAATATTTTTATTATATGATGTAATTAAAAATATACGCTTTTCGCAATTTTTCTTTTATTTGTGCTATAAGACGTTGCTTCTTACCAAATTTCAAGATTCTGAATTCACGGGAAGTACCCTGTAGGTTTTGATTCCCTTGCGAGTGTCGAAAATTTGCGCAAATTTGCGACATAAACGCCTGTATCTTTTGATTGCATTGGCTTAGAAGTTTAATTTTTTCACAGCTTTAAGGGACAGTAGACTTAAGTATTTGATATAAATTTCAGTTTGATATCTCCACGCGTTCTTGAGAAAAAGGGTCTTGACAGACAGACAGACGGACAAACGGACGGACGGACGGACAACAAAGTGATCCTATAAGGGTGCCGTTTTTTTCCTTTTGAGGTAAGTAACCCTAAAAATACGGCTTATTATGAGATAATATTTCTAGTTTTCGTTTTCTTGCATACATAATATCTGCATATAATATTTCTTAGTTATCTATTACGACCTCGATGGTACTGAACTGTATTCTTACTCCGTTACAGACGTTTAGATATATAAATTGAAGAAAATAAATATGCTTTAATATTTATGAATTTATTTTCCATTCCAGATACATATTCCATTGTATGAAGCGACGTTATTAAGATAATAGAATGGACAGTAGATTTAATCTAGTTAACTTGAATTCGAAAAACAATTAACACTTGCTTTTTATTTCGACTTCAAGTCCATACGAGTCGTTACTTTTGACGCAATCCTTATAAAAAAACGCAAATTACGTATACCTACTTATTGTTTCCTAATCAAATGAGTGTTAATAAGATATAACAAATGGGAAAACCCGATACGTAGATCAAATCATAGTTTCAATTATTTATTTATTAACACATTTTATACGCGTATATTTTCAATCAATGGAAACGATTGTCATCAGTATAAATAGTGAACAATGTGTGAATGAAGGTATAACAACTTTAAAATAAGCATTGAAAGGATCAATTAACATCACGATATTGAAGAAGCGAATGTAGGAAATATCTGTCTCGAATATGTTATTTTCTTGAAGAATATGGAAGTAATCATCTTAGTTCATATACGTTCTACTACTGGATTTAAGAGTACACCATAAAGAAAAGGGATTTAACCCACTATAGCAGACCGGTCAGAAGTGTTGGTATAGAATTTTCTTGCATAAAACTTATCTGTATATCATAATTTTAAGTCGTTGTTTATGACCAAAATGAGCAAGAAAGGGAGTGATGAATACTTATTTTATTACACACGAAAAACGTAAGTATTACACATATATGTAGCGGGAACTTAGATTAACTGAGCACAGTATCCACGTAAAATAGTTCATAGTTTATTTAATTCCAACATGAAAAAATATGTAATGTTTTTTTTTAGTTTCTTTGTCGGGAGAGAGTGAACTATTTTACGTGGATTCTGTGCTCAGTTAATCTAAGTGCCCGCTGCATATGAAATCAAAACTATTTTTACGGATTTTATAGCTTAGGTACTTAATTTTTACTTTCTAGACGAATCGAACATTTTTTTTTAAATAAAAAAATAATTATTACATGCATTCTTTTTTCCTGGCGCATTATGCTTTTACGTAGATCATTTATCCAGGGTGAACATGACAGTTTCAATGGTATCGTGGCTCAGTGTATAAATAAAAGTAAAACTAGACTGATAGTTTTCTGCCTGGAGCCATAAATTGGTCAGCTTGTTAAAGTACATGCACCAATTTATTACTGCGTTTCGTTTGCTGCGTGCGAAGGATCAAAGCAACACTATAAGGTAGGCAGCGACCTGTTTCATCATTCATCATCAGTCTTCTATCTCTTATCCCAATTACTTGGGGTCGATACAATATGTACTCTTCTTTCATAGTACATATTGTAAAAGTCAATGGCAATAGTTTGCCAAATGTCAACCTTGGGAATGTAATTGTTGACCAAACGGCATCAGATGGAGTTGGCCCAGGTCGTTATAAAGCTCTTAGTCGTCTTTTACGACATTCACGAGCAAATTAAGGGTTGGTAGTAGTCGTAGTCGCTACCACACAGCTACCTGATTTTGCCTTTCTATTTTTAGTATCCATGAACCGTAATTGAGACTTACTATTAAGCCCATTGCATATTTTCTGCCATCAAAGGTAATTTAAAAAAAAAAGACTGAAACATTTTTCATATCATCATCATCTCAGCTTATATATATCCCACTGTTGGGCTCGAACCTCCTCCATAATGACTTATGAATGGCGGGTAATTGACCTACTATAACACGTTGGTCAGACGTGTTGGTATAGGATTTTGTTTCGAGTTTTAATTCTCTCGCATAGATGTTATATGCGTTTTATTTTATATGCCTTAGTCGTCTCGTACGATCACCCACGGGTAAGGGGGTGGTGAATTGTATTCTTGCTCGAATTTTTTTTTATATATCAACAGCTTATTAATTTATTTATTCAAAGTTACTACGTACACTTCATTATGTTTTGGCTCTTAAGTTAGATAATATAATTGAAATGACTTATTTTATTCCTGTTGTTAGCTGAATATATATGAAGTTGGCACAATTTATATACTTTTACTAGTCACAATTGTAAAAAACGCAAACATTCAAAAAATATTTGAAGGATTTAGCTTAGCTTTAGAACATTTCATCATGAAAAAAAGTAATTTTCTGTTGGATACAAAAATAGAATTAAAAATTTTCATCATCTTCTTCTCAGGTCATACATTAAGTCCCACTACTCAACTCGACTCTCCATAATAGGAAGGAAATTGACCTTCTATTTCACGCTGCTCAGACGAATTGGTATAGGGTTTTATTTCGAGTTTTCCTACTCCTGCATAGATTTTATCGGCCTATTATTCGTCCAGAAAAGGGGCAGTGAACTTATTCCGTCACCATACGGAAAGTTCAAAACATTGGTTGGTATGAAACGCGAGTAAAACCGCAGTGATAGCTGCTATTTGAGTAGCAAATAGTGGTAGGCCCTCACTGCTGATAGTTTTCTGTCTACAGCCGCAGTCCGATCCGTCCGGGGCAGTTACACACTCGCGCAGAAAATTGACGTCTGAGCAGTAGCAACGTGCTTTGCATTTCGTTCGAGCGAGACAGTCGGTATCCCAACTTTCTGGGTGGATTTTGGTTGAAAGGCAACGACTTAGCTGGACCCCGGCTATTGCAAAGGTCCATAAGCTATAGTAACACTTATCAGAGGTGCTGCTTACTCAATTGCCATCATAAGTAATAAAAACATCAAATTATTCCTTATTATTAGAACTCATAATAAATTGCAACATATGAAATCTCTACAAATAAATAAAATTTACGGGTCTGTTTGTAATTCCAAATTAACAGGTTTTACGAAGGCATATGAAAGTATATACCTACGGTACCTACTTAAATAAAAAAAGCATTTTTTTAATTTTTTTGTCTGTCTGTCTGTTTGTTCCGGCTAATCTCTGAAACGACTGGATAGATTTTAATGGAACTTTCACTGGCAGGTAGCTGATATCATAAGGAGTAACTTCGGCTACTTTAATTTTAGAAAAAAGAATGAGTTCCGCAAAAACAATATTAAAATCATGGAGAGACACCGAGTGCGGGATTAAAATCTGGAGAAGGACATAGGCTACCTTTTTATCAACAAACTACGCGAGCGAAGCCGCTAGCGAAAGCTAGTACCTACTAATAATATAGAAATATAGACAGTATATAACTAGAGTATAGATACGTCAGGTATTAGTTATTATGTTAAGTAATAGACGCTTAGTCATTAAATATAGTTATGACATAATATTATTATGCATAATTATAGTTAATGATGATTGATATAATACATACAAGTTGCAATATCTTTCTAGATTATTTTACAGTATAGGAGGTTATTTTTTATCGTCTTTGGTAGCAGACGAGTAAATAGTCGTGATGGTAAGTGTTAATTACCATATAAAGATCTCTCTAATAGCAGGCGCACAACCAGATTACTGCCTATCATTATTTTTTGGACACAGGCTATTGTATGGTCATAGTAATATGGTAACACTCCACTTGATTTATTCGCAGTAAGGGAGGGGACGGCCCGCGATCCTATATATTGCTGTACACGTAACTCTTATCTTCCACTCGGTAAATATCATCGAGGTTACTGTCTACTATAAGGTAGATTCAGCGTTCTTCAATATTTTTTAAATTAACTTAATAATAAAGTCAGAAATTTGTTAATAGATTCGATTAGGGGCGTATATTATGTGGGATAGGAATTTTTATAAAAAAACACGTGTTACATACATATATACATACATATCATCACGCCATATCCCTTGCAGGGTAGGCAGAGAGAACAGAGTGCCAGAGAACTCTATCCTTGCATACTTCACTCGCTTCCTCAACATTCATAATTCTCTTCATACACGCTCGCCGGTTTCGGAGACTCTTGACTCCACCTTCATTCAGTACGTGACCAATCTGGTTGAGGTAGGTTAGTCTCCGTCTCCCCCGGTACCTACATACTTCCACTTTCGCATTGTATATCTTTATAACCAGACGTTCGTTCGGCATTCTTTCCACATGTCCGAACCATCGGAGCATTCCCTTTCGCATCTTTACACCAATACTCTCTTTCATACCTACTCGCTCTCTTACGTCGTCGTTACGAATGCGATCGGTCAGCCTAACTCCACAGATTAACAATAATAACGGGTGTTAGTTTGGAGAAAAAGAAGTTATTAAAAGTTCAATATAAATATCAGTATTACAGACAAAGAACTCTATAATGAATATCTAGAAGAAAATAAATAGCAAGTTCAAAGTCGTAATACAATGAAGTAGCACTGTGTACGCCAAACGCATATACAATGCTATTTTGTAACAGGATACTTGTGAATCATGTGATGTAATAACGCGCCAGATCATACGATGTCCACTAGCGTAGATCATCATATACTTGTGTGCAGCTCTACCCACATATGTAAGCACGTAACATGAAGAAATTATATAATTATTGATGACCGAGAAATGAATTTCTTTTTACCCGACTACCAAAGAAGGTTTAAAAAAGTGGAAACCGTTGATTTTCTTTCGGTTTTCTAATTTTGCAATTGACTCTGCGAATAAACTTAATACGGGTATTCAAATTACTGAAATTTTTAGCATTTAATATGCTTAATTATTTATAAATACCCGATACGAAACGAAAAATGATGTCACAAGCAGTACGTGGCAGCAGTGTAAGTGGCAGCACGGTTGGGCCGGATTGCCAATAGGTGCGGGTTCGAACCCCGCTTGTGACATCATTTTTCGTTTCGTATCGGGTATTTATAAATTAATACGGGTATTTAGGCTTTCAACTTATATTATAGTCTGTTAAACTGAAGTTTTTTTTTTCTCGCAAGGTGGACCATGGATGTGGCCGCGCCCCGACAAAACGCCCGGGGCGACAGAAGAGGCGGCACGCAACTCCATGGACCCACCCTGCAAACACCTCTCTTATACCCGATCTTTGACTTCGGTGGCCTCAAAAAACTGAAGTAGAATTCTTTTTGTTTATAGATTTTAATTTGGTGCTTATTAGAATCGTGCTGTGCGGTAGTGGCTATTAATACTTTTATTTTACACGTGGATGCAGTAAAGGACGACTAAGAACATTATAACGACTTGGGTCAACTCCATCTGATACCCTCTCGTCAAAAATTATATTTCTAAAGAGGGTTGACGTCAAGCAGGTGGCCGATCATAAAACTATTGCCAATAACTTTTGAAATATGTACGATGGAAGAGGAGTGTATATTGCGTCGACCTCAAGTAATTGGAATAAGAGCAGAACGATGATGATGAGTATATCACCGAAGTCAAAAATCGGGTACCGGTGGCCCGCTCGCACGGCGAAGAGAGAGGATTTTACGGTGGGTCTATGGGGTCACGCGCCGCCTTTCCGTCACCCCGGACCGATTCGGCGGGGCGAGACGCATCCATAGCCCACCAATTAAAAAAAAAAAAAATGATGATGAGTATATTTTAATTTTTCAATTTTGTTTCGGTCTTTTTAGTATATTACTTTTAAATCATTTATAATTATCTTATATTTATCTTTTTTTGAAGACAGGATTTTATTTTTTATCTGTATATTTTATATTTCTATTTTCTTCAACGAATTTCACTATCAATAATGGAAATGTTGCAGTTTGTGTTTCATATAATTTCGTGTTTCCTATCGCGAATCGGATGCTTTATATTATTCATGGCCATTAGATTTGACTAATACTGGCATAAATATTACACACGGGAAATCAGTGCGACAGATTTGATAAATGTATGAAAATGTCACGCCAAGCTGCGTTATGAGTTTATTTCTTTATAGGGAGCCAAGATTCTGTACGCCACGTCCTTCATTAGAGTTTAAGATACATATTTGTGAGTTATTCGTATACCTATATCAGAATTATATCAACATATCACAGATTATTATAATAACTTTCTTATACATACGCGAAAGGAAAAAAAGACAATAAATTACAGTCACTACTTGTTGTCCGAGGTCCCTCTTTAAAAATTATTTAAATTCTGCTTTAAACTAAAAGATATTGCTTTTCTATAGCAACAAGACGCTTGAAAATATGACAGATGGACGACAATATATTGACTGCACAGATGGCGTAGTGGTTAAGATACCAACCTTCCGTGCCAGTGCCCAGGGTTCGATTCCCACGCAGGATATTACTTTGTGCGATCCACAAAGTGTTATTCTGAGTCTGGGTGTAATTCGTCTGCGTTAATTGGATGTTAATAAATAAATACAAGGTTTATTTCCTTAGTACAGGGTGGTGTCTTTAAAAAAAAAAATAGACTAGCTCCTCATATGATTCAAAGAGGAGTTTTGGCGCGAATGTGGAAATGTCATGTCACGCTCTTGTATTATATTCATTTCTTTAGTGTTTTGTGGTGTTATATTGAATAATTTTGCTGGTATTTTATGCAATATGGTACAGTTAAAGTGCTGAAGTGTAGTGAATATGGTATAATAGTGGTTTACGCGTATTTTCATATTTGCCCAAAATTCCCAAAGAAAATCATTGATTAGATTATCAGCGCCCGATTAATGGTAACGACTTGACTTACTGACAAACAATGACTATGAAGGCTACATATTATGAAGAAATGATGAACAATATATTAAAAATAATTAAATAAGACTTGGCTGTATGGGCTTTGATCCCTTTGCCTGTCCGAATGGACGAACAGAACCAAAAAAAAAAATTATTCAAAGATGTATGTCATCATGTATGTGACGTATGTATGTAACTTATGTATCAATTATAATTAATATACATAGTTATTCGACCTAACTCTTTAAAGATAAACGCGTGATTCTGTAAAATATGGAATCATATATAATACAAGGATTATAATACAATACAAGATTTTTTATAGAAAGTTCGAGAAGCGTGCTCGGTTGATATTTGCCGAGTTTCCTGTCGACCTTTGTTGAATCTAATCTGTGCTAATAATGCAAATAGCACACATGTTCTTTAGTTTTGGACTGATGATGATCTACAAGATTTTTAAGTAAAAAAAATGTAAATACACATAATTGTTATTTAAATTTGGTTAACTAAGTATTATTAATTAAAGTATTAACATCTCGTATCGAGGGTCAAGGTTACTACTATCACAATGGTTAAATATTTGTGCAATCATGAGTAGGTATTTATTTGTTAGTGCCAGTGATTGTGTTTAAAATACAAAGGTATTGATCAAGCGACCGTCTCTTTAAAATTGAATAGTAAATTAATTTATATAAAGTTCTTCCGTGTGGTGACGGAGTAAAAATACAATTTACCACCCCCTATCTTACCCGTGGGTGATCGGAAAAGACGACTAAGAGATAAAATATGCATATAACATCTATGCTAGAGAAGGAAACCTCGAATAAAACCCTATACCAACACGTCTGACCAGCGTGGCGTAGTAGGTCAATTTCTCTTCTAGTGTGAAGTAGACTCGAGCCCAGCAGTGGGACATATATGAGCTGAGATGATGATGATGAAAGTTGATGATGAGTGCGAAACGCGTTGAAGATAAGGAAAAAAATAAATAAGATAAACAAAATTATAATGCTGAAATTATTAATTAAAGTATATATCATTGAATAGAACATAGGCTTTTAATCCATAATTTTCAATTATATTTTGTTCCTTAACATTATAGCGACAAAAAAGTGTTATGATAATTCGCAAATTCTTTTTTTAAACCTGTAAACACTGTTTTTTGGTTGTGATTGATTTGATGATACTACTTTTCCATTATGTTTAAATTTTATTTAAGTAGTAATAAGAAGAATAACACGACAAAATTACAAAAAATACTCTACCTATAAACTAAATTATATCCATTTTTTGAAGTTATACTTCTTTTGGCGCGTTAGGGAAAATGATGAGAGTAAATTTTTACGATGCGAGCGCACACCGTCACGAAAAACCGACACCCAGCTATAGTCAAGTTTTCTATAGTTTAATTTTTTAACTAGACAATGCGTTATACCTTTAACCCGCGAAATACCTTTTTCCTATTGTTAGCGTCGTTTTTTCTACAAACGTAAAATAAGGCGAAAGATAAAGTTGTTGAAAAGATTTGTATTTTGTTACTCCAAAGAAGTATTATAACTACTAACGTGTGTACATATAAGTACACACACACTTTTTTTCTTTTTTTTTGCGGTGGACTATAGAGTTGGACCCGCCCCGTAAAATCGGTCCAGGGCGACGGAAGAGCTGGCGCGCGATCCCATAAACCCACCCTGCAAAAACACCTCTCCGCCATGCGAGTGGGCCACCGGTACCCGATCTTTGTCTTCAGTGGCCGGCCCGGCGGGTTTACCCTCACGGGTTCCTCTCGAGTCGATGCCCCGATAGCTTTCGCCGTCGGTACGCTGTAAAGTGTTCGAAACGTTGGGAAATTAAAAATCAAACACAAACGCAATAGAATTCTTAAAAATCTGTTTTTATTTTATTTCAAATTGATAATCTATACCAATAAATAAATTTCACCCGAGTTTTTTAAGAGACGACCTAAGCTCGTTTGCAGAAAATATTAACGCTAGAGAAAAATAAACTGAAATTAAAACCCTATAGACGGTATAGGCTGCGTATATCATCATCTCAGCTTATGGGTTGAGAGCCCTCAGCGCTCACCCACAGTCCGGGTAAAGTTGTCATAGCCATCTGAGGCTAACAACTAAGACACACAAAAAAAAAAAAAAAAATCATCTCGCTTCATATGCGTCCCACCGTTAGGCTCGAGCATTCTACATAGTGGGAGGGTAATTGACCTACTCTACTATGTTGGTAAGTTGTGTTGGTATAGGGTTTTATTTCGAGGTTTCCTTCTCTTGCATAGATGTTATATACATATCATATCTCTTAGTAGTCTAATAATTTCTAATGTTTACGCGAATATCACACATTTGAAATAAAGCTAGTTTTACGGCTTCTATTGTGTTGTCCCAACGTTTTGAATGTAGAGTTCGAGCGTTCATGGTCACGGAAGGATAATGAATGCTGTAAAGTGTTCGAAATGTCGGGAAATTACAAATCAAATTCAAACGCGATAGAGTTCTTAGTAGTTTTTTACGACATCCACTTGCAAGAGAAAGGGTGGTGAATTGTATGTATTCTTCCTCCGTCACCACACGAATAACCTGTGGTGGATTATCAGATAATCAGCGTATATTATATTAAAATAATTACTTTCTGTAGATAGTGCTAGATGTATATAAGCTCTAAATACATAAACAAAATATGATAATAGCCATTTAAAAACAAAAACATAAAAATATATTATAAATATTCAAAACAGATATCGAAAATTCTAGAACCTATATTATAAACTGGGGCACTGAGTGATCGTTATTGTACAGTGGGAAGCGACCATTATTGGGTTATCCTAATAGGGATGTGGCGTGTGAATGCCTATTTATGTGCATCGTACGATGCGGGCCAGAGATGATGGCTTATACGAACCAATATGTATAATAATATGCCTTATTATTATAAATCGAACCTGTCACTGTAGAAATCATTGTTTTATAGTGATTAGAGTTTATTTTTGCAACTATAATTTCTTCAAGTATTTACAATAATACGATGAGGAATAGTTTTTGTGTTTCTAGCACACAGTTAAGTATTTTATTACAACGATTACAAAACTTTCACTATGAAGCTTTTAGTATCTATACGTCAAATTACAAAGATCTCAGGTATCTTCTATCTCTATTATATAATGTAAATATTTGTTTAAAATACTAATATATTTTGAAATAAATACTTGGCCCGAAGAGTATTTATTATCATAAAAATTACGATTACGAATGATATCCATCCATCCATCCATCCATCCATCAGCCTGTAAACGTCCACTGTTGGACATAGGCCTCCCCACGAGAATGCCATCTATAACGGTCCTGTGCCACCTGCATCCAGCGGTTTCCTGCGACCTTGATGAGGTCATCAGTCCACCGAGTGGGGGGTCGTCCTACGCTGCGTCGTCCGATTCGTGGTCGCCACTCGAGAACCTTTTTTCCCCAACGGTTGTCGGTTCGTCGAGCGATGTGGCCTGCCCATTACCACTTCAACGTGCTAATCCTTAGGGCTATGTCGGTTACACCCGTTCTTCTACGGATTTCCGTATTTCGGATTTTATCACGTAGAGAAATACCGAGCATAGCCCTCTCCATAGCACGCTGAGCGACTTTGAGCCTTGTTATGAGGCCGACATTTAGAGACCACGTTTCAGTGCCGTAAGTCATCGCTGGTAACACACACTGGTTATAAACCTTTGTTTTCAGACACTGCGGAATATTAGACGAGAAGATCCTCCTAAGTTTCCCGAACGCTGCCCAGCCGAGTTGGATTCGTCGGCTGACCTCTTTCTCGAAATTGGATCTACCTAATTGAACTGTTTGTCCTAGGTAAACATAGTGATCGACAACTTCGAGAATCGCATTCCCAACCAGGACCGGTACAGAAATGACATGGGCATTAGACATGATTTTCGTCTTGTCCATGTTCATTTGCAGCCCTACTAGTTGGGAGACCTTGCTGAGGTCATTGAGCATGGTGTTAAGGTCCTCCAGGGATTCTGCCATGACTACGATATCATCTGCGAATCGAAGGTGAGTGATGTATTCGCCATTGATGTTGATGCCGAGTCCGGTCCAGTCTAAGAGCTTGAAGACATCTTCCAGCGCAGTGGTGAACAGTTTCGGAGAGATAACGTCTCCCTGTCTCACGCCTTTCTGCAGCTGGATCGGTTTCGTACTCTTATCCTGGATGCGGACTGACATAGTAGCGTCTTTATACAAACACTTCAGCACTTCGATATATCGATAGTCAATTTGGCACCTCTGAAGGGACTGCAGCACTGCCCAAGTTTCGACAGAATCAAAGGCTTTCTCATAGTCCACAAACGCTAGACACAGAGGCCGATTATACTCCTCGGTCTTCTGTATAATCTGGCGTAGCGTGTGGATGTGGTCTATGGTACTATAACCTTTTCGGAAACCGGCTTGTTCGGGCGGCTGGAAGTCGTCTAGCTTGCGCGCGAGTCGGTTCGTAATGACTCTTGAAAACAATTTGTACACGTGGCTCAGGAGTGAGATGGGTCTGTAATTCTTTAAGAGCGTTTTATCGCCCTTCTTGAAAATCAGCACCACCACACTCCTGGTCCACGACTCTGGAACGTCGCCCCCGAAAATGACAGAATTAAATAGCTTCTGTAGGGCTTTTAAAACTGGCTTGCCGCCTGCCCTCAGGAGCTCTGTGGTAATTCCGTCATCTCCCGGTGCCTTTCCGTTCTTTAATTGTTTTAGAGCCATTCTGATCTCGTACAAGCTGACGTCCGGGATTTCTTCGGTATAGTGCCGAGTTAGCTTGGATCTGGGGTCTTGGACCAAGCTGACAACAGGATTCAGGGATGATTTGTACAACTGCCCATAGAACCTTTTGACCTCTCCCAAGATCTCACTCTGGGATGAAATGACAGTACCGTCATCGGTCTTCAGCTCAGTCATTTGGCTCTGCCCAATAGACAAATCTCGTGCGAACACTTTGGAGCCTCGATTTCGCTCTATCGCCTCTTCAATACGCAGTGTATTGAATCGGCGAATATCGCGTCGCATAGATTTAGAGATTTGTCTATTAAGCTGCCTGAGTTCGGACCAATCGGCTGAAGACTGTACCGTCATTTCCTTTCTCCTCTCCATGAGTTGAAGAGTCTGGTCAGAAAGCTTTTTTGTTCTAGTAGCGCGATGGGCCTTAAAGAATTTTGACCCGACCGCGTGGACAGTTTCCACGAACCTGTTGTTCATATCGTTCGAAGATTCGCACTCTTCCAGGCATTGGAAGCGATGGCCACCGAAGTTAAAATCGAGTACCGGTGGTCCGCTCGCACGGCGAAGAGAGAAGGTTTTACGGTGGGTCTATGGGGTCACGCGCCGCCTTTCCGTCACCCCGGACCGATTCAGCGGGGCGAGACGCACCCATAGCCCACCAATAAAAAAAAAAAAAAAAAAAAAAAAAAAAAAAAAAAAAAGGCATTGGAAGCGATTATGTAATTCGAGTTGAAAGCTATCGGGGTTCTGGTATTGGACAGGTGTAGGTCGGAGTGTAGACTTCATCAAGCGGGACCGCTCGACTTTCGTACGAAGATTCAATGTGCCTCGAACCATGCGGTGATCACTCCCAGTTTTAATCCTGCTGATCACAGAGACATCATTGAATATTTGTCGTTTGTCCGTCAAGATGAAGTCTATCTCATTTTTAGTGGATCCATCAGGGCTAATCCAGGTCCACTTCCTTTGTGGCCGTTTCTTGAAGAAGGAATTCATCATGAAGAGGCCTTCCTTCTCCAAAAAGTCGGCCAGTTTTTGGCCCCTTTGGTTTCTCTGTCCAAATCCATATTGCCCCACTATCAACTCATCGTCTGTCCTTTTGCCTAGTTTTGCGTTGAAGTCTCCCATAACTACTGTGAAGTGGGTTTTGGACGTGTGGATGGCTTTCGAGATATCCTCGTATAAGGCCTCCACTACGTCGTCGGAGTATGTCGAAGTCGGTGCGTAAACCTGTATGACCTTCAACGAATACCGTTTGGTAATTCTGAGTATAAGGTACGCTACCCTTGTTGACACACTTTCGATCCTCTCCACGTTCTCTACGAGAGACTTACGAACGATAAACCCTACACCGCCTTGGGATGGGTGATCTCCCTCCCGGTAGAAGAGCAAATTTCCAGACCGGAGGATTATCGTGCCCTCCCCCTCTCTTCGCACTTCTGAAAATCCTACAATGTCCCATCGGATTTTGCTCAATTCCTCTTCCAGTTCGATGACCCTCTCGTCGGTCCTAAGCGTCCGAACGTTGTGTGTTACCAGGGCCAAGGGTCGATTTTTTTGGTAGCCGGATCGCGGCTGGAGATTCCTAGCACCCCCTGCCCCGCCACCAACAGGCCCGCTACCAAAATGAGCCCGTGGAACAGCGGAACTGCCGTGACTGGGGGCCGTGACTTTTTGTGCATCCATATTTATTTTGGGGGGGTAATAATGCCATAATCGCCACGCTTGGCGAGCGGATTGGCGATCGCGGTAGATGTTATTAAGTTTCCCGGGAGATAGCCGCTGCCCAATCTCCCGGTGAGACCCTTAGCCGATTTTTACGACTCCCACGGGCAAGTAAGGGGTGACGACCTTTGTATTCTATTCCCGTCGCCACACGGGAATGATATCCAGATTGAGTCAATTATTTCTTAAACAGATATTTGTTTTGTGTGGGATTCGAATTCAAGATATTCGTGACGAGATATTGCTTCTAAGACTACCACCTAATTTGTAATAATAAGACAATATAGAATATATGTAAGTAATGGTGTGACTTTTAAGTTATTATCAAATTTGTGAGGCACCCTATATTCAACAGAGAACGTTATTTTACCGATGAATGGATGAAAGTAATACATATCTTAGGCTTTTTCCATGCTAGCACGGATGTCACTGAATCGGTACCAGTGGTTGGTCCAATGGTGATGGGATGAGAACACGGTGGGTTACACGGCCTGCATGCTGTCCTTGCGTAGGCCTGAACGAAACGGACGAGATGTATCCTAACCATAACCCGTTAAAAGGATTTCCATTAAATATAACAGTGAATAGAAAGACATGAGCTTAGAAAACTTACCTTTTACCAAACCGTTCCAAAAGCTAATTTAAACACAGTGTTATATTATAGTAACTATATTTTCTCACACTTCTCGTTTTTAAAACGCTGTTTTACGATGCCATTTTGATAAAAGTTTGATAAATGGTAAATATCTAATGATATTGATCGCCCAGCAACTTCGCTTACGTGAATTAAGTAGTACCTATTTAATATATCATCCGTGTGGTGACGGAGTAAGAATAGAATTCACCACCCCCTATCATACCCGTGGGTGATCGTAATAGACGACTAAGGGATATAAGAACGCATATAACATCTATGCAAGAGAAGGAAAACTCGAAACAAAACCCTATACCAACACGTCTGATCAGCGCGGCACCTATAGTAGGTTAACTTCCCTCCCATTATGGAGGAGGCCCGAGCCCAACAGTGGGACATATACGGGCTGTGATGATGATGATGATGATTTAATATATTTATTTTGTTTGAACGCCCCTTTAATAGTGACATCAAGAAATAACATCCACAATCAGCATTTTTGTTATCTCAGCAATGACTACTCAACGGAAAATGCTCAGAATCTTTAATGCACGATATCCCATTGTTATCTTTCAGCCGATGTTCTAACATTTAGAGAGACTACTTTGCTACTAGTTTGACGTAGCAATATAAAGTTATAGCCTAAAACCTTTCTCGATAAATAGGAAATCGTATACAAGATTTAGATTAGGTACAATTGGTATTTTAAGATTAGTATTTTCAAACAAACAAGTTCTTCAGCTTCATAATAGTAATAGATTATTATCATTCAGAGTACTTTCCTAAAATTGAACTATTATCCCAAGGGAACAAAGTGTTCCCTTCATCGGAGCAAAAGTATTATATGTGTTAATCCAGGAAATAATCTATCTATATGCCAATTTTCATTCAAATCAGTTCAACGGCTTACGCGTGATTGAGTGACAAACATTTAAACATATTCACAAACTTTCACATTTATAATATTAGTAGGAATATTCGAATGAGTGGATTGTAATTACAGAAAATATATAATATTAAACAATAGTGCGACAAAATTTTCGAAATTATTTTCTATTTTTTTATTGCTTATTGTGGCAAACGAGCAATTAGCACACCTGATGGTAAGTGTCACTGCTGCCCATGGACCTTTACAATACCAATGGTACAGCTTGGGCGCTGCCTACCAATGAAAACCCCAAATCTAATCAGAAAGTAGGGCTGCCGGCTCGCTCGCTCACTGACCGAAGCACAACAGCAAATTGCCATTGTACGGCTGTCGATTTTCTACGAGAGCATCCGGACGGACCGGCATGCGGTTGTAAACAGAAAACGCTTAAAAATCTGTGGTCCTACCATAAATTTTTAAAGAATTCGTATAACTCGTAAGAATATATATATATATATATATTAATAATTCATAAGAACGTATTATTTCTAGAAGACCCAATTATGAATTATAAAAGACATTATTAACAGACAAGATCACAGTTTGGACAATGAATACGTAGAGACATACATCTAAGCTAAGTACAATAAGCCACCGAAGACAAAGATCGGGTACCAGTGTCCCGCTTGCACGACGAAGAGAGGCGCTTTGCTGGCTTGCTTTGAGGGTGGGTCTATGGGGTCGCACCGTCTCATCCGTGACCGATTTGGTGTGCCGTGACGAATTCCATAGCCCACCGCAAAAAAGGAGCTAAGTATAATAAACCAAAAATCCGCTTTATTTTTGTAAATTAAACTAACAGCTTAATTTAGATAATGACACTTCAGACGTACCTACATTTTATTTACGTCAAACTTTTGTTGTTATACAAATTATTTAGCACGCCAACAATTTATGATTGTCGATATAATTATATAATCATTAACTTGAGATCGATTACAATAAACATTGTTCTGGAAACGGAAATGTACGGCAAAATATAAACCGGTTTCATTATATTGTAATTTTTATGCTAATCAATTTCGATCATTTTTCCATCTAAAAACTCTGTAGATTATATGTTTTGCGTTAAAATATTGTATATTGATATTTAAGTCATTAGTAAGTCTTTCTCCATGAATACTTTAATACGTGACAAAGAAGTACAACATCACTGAGAGACTATAGAAACACGAAACCAAACCCCATCAAAGTCTCCCATTATATATAGATCAGGTACGTTTGATCTTGGTCAACATTTTTTAATTAATGACAAGATGCGATTCTAATTTAACATCGATGCCCTTAAGATTTGTTTACAAATCAATAGCAATGACTCTATATTCCGTTAGTCAAGCTGTTTAGCATAGGTATTTTTCCGAGTTTTTTTTTTCAAATAAAAAATAAAATGAATTTACAAGCTTTTATATAAAATATATACTTAATAGTGACTATTATAATGTATAATGTCAATTACAAGTCCATCAGACTTCAGTAAAACAATGATAATTATGTTAATTCAGACATTTGTACAACACATTTGGTAAAACTATTAAGAATGTAGCGAAAATTGCAATTACGTACGTCACCGCTACGTCAATTGTTCTCGTCGGGTGCATGACCCGAATGTCATTTGACTTTATTAAAATAGGAAGATGTTCGAAATTCGTAATTTCATATATTTTTAATGTTCTTTTTTTTATTTCGAACCTTCTTTACGGTGAAAGGAAATTGGCCTATTATATCACACTAACCAGACTTATCGGTATAGGGTTTTATTTCGAGTTGTATTTTTGCACGCCTCATAAGCGAAGCGTTGAGGTCTTGCTCTACTCTCGATATATGAAAATCAAGCACTTTTCAAACCTAAAAATGATTGTATTTTTCTCACATTGCACTTATAGGATAATATTATAATACATATGTCAAGAAAAACATTATTTTAAACGTATTTGATATTTTTAAAAAGCAATTATTTTGTAAAGTAAGAAAATAGTTGATTAAAATAAATATTCGAGGACGTCGGATAAAATATTTTGTATCTGGCAGGATAACGGCCGTAAAAATTAATGTATCAATATATTAATTTTTTTAAAAGCTTCATAATCGCAACGCGCTGTTTCCTTTCGGAAATGGCTTGTTAATTCTTTGTCGTTTAATTGCAATTAATAAAAAACTAAACCGCTTAGTCATTAGTGTATGTATACTTTATGAAAATTGGGTTCGTTTTAATTTTGTCCATCTATTGGGACAGGCAAAGGAAATAGATCCCATACAGCCTATTGTAAATGAACAGCTATGTTTATTACTACGTCGAGAATGGAGGAGAATGAAAATTAGAGAGAGAGAGATAGAGTTTTGAACTTTTTTATTTTATTGGGGAGAGGGGTAGAGAGAGAGAAAGAGGTAGAGAGAGGGGGGAAGGGGGGTTTTGACAGAGCGAGAGGGGGGTTTTGAGAGAGCGAGAGGGGGGTTGAGAGTTGGTAGAGAGAGAGAGAGAGTTTTGAACTTTTTCCAACTTTTTTATTTTATTAAGTGTACTGTTATAAAAACGTATCAATTGAAAATATAAAAGAAACAATCATATTTTATTTGAAAATGCCCAAATTAAATAAACAATTTTTAGAACAACGCCAACTATTGCAATATGTAGGAATAGGGGTACATATTGCGTCGACTCCAAGTAATTAGGACAAGAGCAGGAAAATGATGTAATGAAAATGAAAAAAAAATACTTTTGAAATTTCGTGCCATTCTCGACGTAGTTTTAAATATAGCTGTTTATTTACAAAGCTTGCAATATTGTAAACCCCTTTTTTTTTTTTTTTTATTGGTGGGCTATGGGTGCGTCTCGCCCCACCGAATCGGTCCGGGGTGACGGAAAGGCGGCGCGTGACCCCATAGACCCACCGTAAAACCTTCACTCTTCGCCGTGCGAGCGGACCACCGGTACTCGATTTTAACTTCGTTGGCCCGCCCGGCGGTTTACCTTCGCGGGTTCCTCTCGTCGACGCCCCGACAGATTTCGCCGTCGGGGCGTCGCCCTCACGCGGTGGCCTCACGTCGGGTGACCGGACAATTCCCCGGTCCGATCACCCGAGGCCTCGGTTAGGGCGGCATCAGGCGCAGGTATTCGCGCCTGCGCCGCCCCGGCCGCTGACGGCGGCCCGGGGCGCGGGAATCCTCCCTTGCCCGTTCCGCCGCTTCCTTCTGCGAGATGACAGCCTCGCAGAAGGCGGCGACCGCGTCCCAGTTCCTGATGCCGCCGTCGACCATCGCCCTCGCGACGGCCGGCAGCGTCAGGTCGGCACCGATAACAGCGACGAGGTCACGGCGATGCCGGTCAAAGCCCGGACACACCTCCAGCGTGTGTTGCGCCGTGTCCTCGTTACTGCTGCAATGGTGGCAGGCTGGAGTCCACTCCCTATACACGACCGTGTGCAGGTACGAGCCGAAGCATCCGTGCCCCGACAACACCTGCACCAGTCGAAAGGAGAGGACTCCGTGCCGCCGCTCCATCCACTCCGTCAGTACGGGCCGGAGAGCCTCGACGGTGACGACACCGTGTCTAGGCCTCTCCAGCGACGTCATCGCCCGTTGGGCTCAACGGGCGATGACGTCTCGGCGGGCGTCCTCGCGCCAGGTGGCTATCTCGCTCAGCGATGGGGAGCCACCTTCGTCGCGCAGTGAGGTCACCCGCCGGTAGAGGTCGGAGAGCATCTCCGCCTCTAGGTCCCACGGGGGTGTCCCGGCCAGCAGGCATGCCGCCTCGGTCGATACCGTGCGGTACCCGCGAATGGCTCTGACCGCCATGACTCTCTGGGGTCTCCACAGAACAGCCCTGAGCTGGGCGTTCAGAGCCCTCGCCCACACGGGTGCGCCGTACATGGCCATCAAACGGATCACCCCCGCATACAGCCGTCGACCTTCGAAGCTGGGTCCGCCCACGTTCGGCATGAGCCGCGAAAGGGCGGACGCCGCGCCGACCAGCCGGGGAGCAATTCGGCGAAAATGCTCCCGGAACCACCATCGCCCGTCGAGCACCAGACCCAAGTACTTCATATGGGCCTGGATACTGATCTGGACGGAGTTGACGACCAGCGAGGCGCCGATTGGCGGCCTTACGCGTGGCCCATGGAACAATAGGGCCTCCGTCTTATTTAGGGCCACCCTGAGCCCCAGCGCCTCGATTCGGCCGACCATCTCCTCGGTGCCGAGAGTGGCCAGGCTCGCCGCCTCTTCGAGTGTCCTGCCCCGGGCTGTGACGAACGTATCGTCAGCGTAGCATATCACGCTCAGGCCGAGGGGGAGACTCCCTCTCAACGCCCAGTCGTACCTGATGTCCCACAGAGTCGGCCCCAGAACCGACCCCTGTGGAACGCCGCACGACATGGACGTCCGCACACTGTCCCCTGCGGGACCCACGCAGAGGACACTGCGCCCCGAAGATGGGGGTGGCGGTTCTACCGCCAAAATGGACGAGGGCGGTGACATTCCCGCAGTGCCGTCCAAGAAGGATAGCGGGCCGGCTGTTGAAGCCCCCGCCAGGTCGTCAGCGCGTCTTGTGGCAAAGAGCCCGGCGGCGACAGCGACAACGCTGACGACCAAAGAGAAGGCCCTCCCCTCGCAGGTGAGGAGGCGCCGCCTAAGCAAGGGTGGCAGCTCGGGTGCCGACTCAGAGGGGAGCGTGGCCAACATGCCCCCACCTAAGGTGCCGGCTTCCCGAAGAGGGCGAGGGGCCTCGGAAGAAGAAAGGGCGGCGGCGGCCGCTGCCCGCGCTAACGACGACCCTCCGGACATGCGGGCCGAAAATGCCCGCCTTAACGGCGAGTTGTCAGCCATGCGGACCAAGAACCGACAGCAAGGGGACATGCTGGCGGGATTGCGGCGGGCAAACCGCCAATTGATGAAGGACGTGGCCGAACTAAAGGCGCAGATGGCGCGGCTCGTGCCGCCTACGTCAGTCACGCCGCCGGCCAAGGCCGGCTGTTCGGCGGCCACTGCAGCGCCAAAGCCGCCTCGCGCTGCGGTGCCGACGACGTGGGGCACTGGCGTCACCGTGACACCCGTCCCCGCAGCGAGAAAGACGCCTGCCGCTGTGAAGCGCGCGTCGCCGGCTGACGCTGGCGCGGTCGCCGCGGCGAAACTGGTTCCCGTGGTGAGGATGACGCCTCTCACTGCGGACCGCGTGCCGCCGGCTAGCGCCCCTGCGGCGCCAAAGCCGCCAGGCGCCGCAGAACGGGCCCCTGAAGAGGCTCAGCCGACCCCGATGCTTGCGGTGGGAGGCTTACCGGACGAGGCCCTGCGCCAAATCATCGACGCAGTCGGAAAACTCGTCGATGCGCGCATGGCCGCAACCATGCGCGCATGGCAACCTTGCCTCCAGAACCACGTGTCCGGCCGCCTCTCGCCGCGGACAAGCGGCCGCATGTGGCATCAGCCCCCGCCCCGCTGCCTTGTCAGGGTGGCCGCGTGGGGGGCAGCTACGCCACGGCCGCGGCGGCGCCCAAGCTCAAGGGGCCCGCGCCAAAGCCAAGGAAGAGGACGGTACCGGCTCCTGCCGGACCGCAGTCATCGTCGGCAACAACACCGCTGGCGACGACTAGCGCGTCAACGACTGCGCCTTCCGCGCCTGTCGCGCCTGCTGCGCCCGAGTGTTGGCAGGTGGCCGAGCGCGACCGGAAGAGTCGCGGTCAGAAGAGGAGAGCGGAGGCCAAGCGCGCCGCTGAGGTCCCCACTCCCGCTCCACAGGCAGGAGCCGGTAAGAAGAAGAGGCCGCGCAAGGGGCTCAAGTCGCCGAAGACAGCCGCAGTGGTTATATTGTAAACCCCTGGCTGTATGGGATTGTTTCCTTCATTTATGGCATTAACTATAGTCTATCTAATCTAAGAAGTGCACTTTGACAGCTTTCGGAGTAAGTTGTCTAGGTATGTGAACCAATGGCCGGGACACCCCCGTGGGACCTAGAGGCGGAGATGCTCTCCGACCTCTACCGGCGGGTTACCTCAATGCGCGAAGAGGGTGGCTCCCCATCGTTTAACGAGATAGCCACCTGGCGCGAGGACGCCCGCCGAGAAGTCATCGCCCGTTGGGCTACGCGGCTGGAGAGGCCTAGACACGGTGTCATTACCCTTGAGGCCCTCCGGCCCGTACTGATGGAATGGATGGAGCGGCGGCACGGGGTCCTCACCTTCCGACTGGTGCAGGTGTTAACGGGGCACGGGTGTTTCGGGAAATACCTGCACACGGTCGTGCACAGGGAATGGACTCCGGGCTGCCATCATTGCAGTAGTGACGAGGACACGGCGCAACATACGCTCGAGGAATGCTCGGGCTGGGACGGGCAGCGCCGCGACCTCGACGCTATTATCGGTGCCGACCTGACGCTGCCGGCTGTCGCGAGGGCGATGGTCGACAGTGTCAGGAATTGGGACGCGGTCGCCGCCTTCTGCGAGGCTGTCATCTCGCAGAAGGAGGCGGTGGAACGGGACCGGGAGGATTCCCGTGACCCGGGCCGCCGCCCGCGGCCGGGGCGGCGCAGGCGCGAATACCTGCGCCTGATGCCGCCCTAACCGAGGCTTCGGGTGATCGGACCGGGGAATTGTCCGGTCACCCGACGCGAGGCCACCGCGTGAGGACGACGCCTCGACGGCGAAATCTGTCGGGGCGTCCACAGGAGAGGAGCCTGAGAGGGCATACCGCCGAGCGGGCCACCGAAGACAAAGATCGGGTACCGGTGGCCCGCTCGCATGGCGAAGAAGAGGTGCTTGCAGGGTGGGTCAATGGGGTTGCGCGCCGCCTCTTCCGTCACCCCGGACCGATTTGGCGGGGTGCGACGTCCATGGCCCACCACAAAAAAAAAAAAAAAAAAAAAAAGTTTGTGAACCAAATAATGGATATCGAAATCATTCGATTTTAGTGAGAAATCGATATTGATTCTTTTTAATTAATAATCAGTTTAATTTTTTTTTCAAAAATGAGATGTTTTAATCATCTGCTAAATTAATACTAAACAAATTTAATTATTTCAGCATAAAATCTTTTCATCATATTTAGTAGGATTAGGTTTAAAAAAACAAAAACTGGATTTAAAAATAGCTATTTATTCAGAATCACTACACTATTACTTGAATTATCACCGTCACGAACAGTAATAATTATTTCCTTATCAATAAAATTGTCGAAACATACATCTCTGCCAAAATCTCTATTCGATTAATTATATTATTGTAATATTTTTACCGATTATTTGGATATTCTGAATTGGAAGTTGTCAAGCACTACTGTATAGAACGTGATGACATTACATTGTAAGATCGTCAATAACAATTACTATTTACCATGTTATTTTTATTTTGAATTAGTTTTACGAGTTTCAACATTAGATTATTGTACAAGAAAGTCACCCGCAATGTTAATAATGTAAATAACGTGATGGTTCTTTAAAATTTCAGATTTATAGTTTGCAATATGTATACGTTTGATCAAGGTTATTGTGTATTAAAAAATGCGAAACATTAAAATGCACTTCTTAGATTAGATGAACTATAATAGTAAATGATGGGACTTTTGACGGGAATTTGAAAACGTCAAACTCTTGTATTATATTCGATATCTTAGTATTTTAATATGTTATATTAGATAATTATGATGGCATTTTATGTAATGTGATGCGGCGGAACTACTGGGATGTAGTGAATTTCATATAATAGTGCTTTACAACGTTTTCGTTTTCCATCAAAATTCCCACAAGATACCATTAACAGTGAGGCCATAGCACTGGCCTCAGGCAGCTGTACAACACCTGTTTGACGCCTGGACGGTTCCCTGAGTGCTGGAAGGAGGCGAGGTTGGTTGTCCTGCCAAAGCCGGGACGGCCCCTGGATTCGCCGTCGGCCTACAGACCCATCGTGCTCCTTGACGATGTGGGTAAGCTGCTGGAGCGCATCCTCGCTGCTCGCATTCAGCATCTGGGTGGGGTGCGGCCCGATCTATCGGACGCTCAATTCGGTTTTAGAAGGGGGCGTTCGACCATCGGGGCCCTGCTACGACTGAGGCAGACGGCTGCGTAGGCTGTCACCGGCGGAGGAGTGCTGTTGGCGCTGTCGGTGGACATCGCCAACGCATTCAATAGTCTGGCATTCAGCTGCATCAGGGAGGCGCTCTGATTTCATGGGGTGCCCTTGTACCTGAGACGACTGGTGGCGGACTATTTGGAGGGGCGCAGTGTTCTCTGCGCGGGTCCCGCAGGGGACATTGTGCGGATGCCCATATCGTGCGGTGTTCCGCAGGGGTCGGTTCTGGGGCCTAAGTACCTGCACCGATTTGGACGTGAAGAGGCCCCTGGATGCCATGAGTGTGGCGCGCAAATCGATGACGCGCGTCACACCCTGGAGATATGTCCCGCCTGGGGGCCTCAGCGCCGCGACCTGTCGGCGGTCATTAGAGCGGACCTGTCGTCTGACGTCGATGGCCTCCTTTTGCGAGGAAGTCATCTCTGCAAAGGAGGCCGCGGAGCGAGAACGCGAAGCACTCGCGTCTGCGAACTCGCTCCGCTGGCGGCGACCAGGGAGAGGGAGGCGCCGCTACGCGCACCTCCTCCCACCGCCTTGACGGCTGACTGGTCGTGGCCAGATGGCTAAGCGTAGGGGTGTCGGGGATAGAATGTCAATAGACGATCTCTCCGGCATCCCGTAAAAGCACGGAAGGGACCGCTGTTAGGTTTTAGTGGGTATTCCGGCCGGCGAGTCCCACACACCCCCCCGTCTGTCACTGGCGGGGGATGTGCGCAAAAGCATTTTCACAGCGTAAACAAAAAAAAAAAAAGGGGTCGGTTCTGGGGCCGACTCTGTGGGACCTCAGGTACGACTGGGCGTTGAGAGGGAGTCTCCCCCTCGGCCTGAGCTTGATATGCTATGCTGACGATACGCTCGTCACATCCCGGGGCAGGACACTTGAAGAGGCGGCGAGCCTGGCCACTCTCGGCACCGAGGAGAAGGTCAGGCAAATCGAGGCGCTGGGGCTCAGGGTGGCTTTAAATAAGACGGAGGCCCTATTATTCCATGGGCCACGCGTAAGGCTGCCAATCAGCGCCTCGTTAGTCGTCAACTCCTTCCAGATCAGTATCCAGGCCCATATGAAGTACTTGGGTCTGATGCTCGACAGGCGATGGTGGTGCCGGGAGCATTTCCGCCGAATTGCTTTCCGGCTGGTTGGCGCGGCGTACGCCCTATCGCGGCTCATGCCGAATGTGGGCGGACCCAGTTTCGAGGGCCGACGGCTGTATGCGGGGGTGATCCGTTCCGGTTCCAGCTATGTACGGCGCACCCGTGTGGGCGAGGGCTCTGTACGCCCAGCTCAGGGCTGTTCTGTGGATACCACAGAGAGCCATGGCAGTCAGAGTCATTCGCGGGTACCGCACGGTATCGACCGAGGCGGCATGCCTACTGGCCGGGACACCCCCGTGGGACCTAGAGGCGGAGATGCTCTCCGACCTCTACCGGCGGGTTACCTCAGTGCGCGGCGAAGGTGGCACCCCATCGTTGAGCGAGATAGCCACCTGGCGCGAAGACGCCCGCCGAGACGTCATCGCCCGTTGGGTTACGCGGCTGGAGAGGCCTAGACACGCTGTTGTTACCGTTGAGGCCCTCCGGCCCGTACTGATGGAGTGGATGGAGCGGCAGCACGGGGTCTTCTCTTTCCGACTGGTGCAGGTGTTGTCGGGGTACGGTTGCTTCGGCAAGTACCTGCACACGATCGTGTGGAGGGAGTGGACTCCGTCCTGCCACCATTGCGGTAGTGACGAGGACACGACGCAACATACGCTCGAGGAATGTTCGAGCTGGGACGGGCAGCGCCGCAACCTCGTCGCTATCATCGGTGTCGACCTGACGCTGCCGGCTGTCGCGAAAGCGATGGTCGACAGCGTCAGGAACTGCGACGCAGTCGTCGCTTTCTGCGAGGCTGTCATCTCGCAGAAGGAGGCTGCGGAACGAGTCCGGGAGGATTCTCGCGACCCGGGCCACTGCCAGCGGCGCCCGGCCGCTGGCAGTGGCCCGGGTCGCGGCGCGGCGCAGGCGCGAGTATCTGCGCCTGATTCCGCCCTAACCGAGGCTTCGGGTGATCGGACCGGGGAATTGTCCAGTCACCCGACCTGAGGCCACTGCGTGAGGGCGACGATAAGAGAGGAACCCGCAAAGGTATACCGTCGGGCCGGCCACCGAAGACAAAGATCGGGTACCGGTGACCCCCTCGCACGGCGAAGAGAGGTGTTTGCAGGGTGGGTCCATGGGGTTACGTGCCGCCTCTTTCGTCGCCCTGGGCCGATTTGCCGGGGCGTGACCACATCCATAGTCCCAACTTGCGAATAAAATAAAATAAATAAAAATAAAATAAAAAAATATTTTATAAAAAAAACAAAAACCGACTTCAAAACTATACCTACGATAAACGATATACAATAAACTTACACTAAAAAGTAGAAAATAATTCTTTTAATTAGTTTAATCTCAAAAGAATAACAGAACAATTTACGAAATTATAGTATACCTACCTATTTACAGGTAGGTATGTAAAAACTTATACTATGTCAAGAAAAATGGATAATAATATTATATTTTGTATTTCAAAGCAAGGAGCATTGAAATACAATAAACGAAATTATTAATATTTATTTACAAGTACTATTTTTTTGGAGTCGGTGCCAGCCAAGGAAAGTTTTTCTACTTTGCGAACATCACGCGGCTCACGCAGTACCTACCTGACCTACGCAAAGATGGACGATCACTTCGAATAGGGCGATAGCCGGAGCGAGGCAGGTGCGAGAAAAGAGGGGCGATGTCACTGAGTGAACTACCCGAACACGGGCAGATTTGATTGATGATTTAATGCGCTTAAAAGATTTATGCAAGGGAATTTAATTTTGATTTAGCTGGCACCGACTCCAAAAAATAGTACTTGTAAATAAATATTAATAATTTCGTTTATTGTATTTCAATGCTCCTTGCTTTGAAATACAAAATATAATATTTTTATCCATTTTTCTTGACATAGTATAAGTTTTTACATACCTACCTGTAAATAGGTAGGTATACTATAATTTCGTAAATTGTTCTGTTATTCTTTTGAGATTAAACTAATTAAAAGAATTATTTTCTACTTTTTAGTGTAAGTTTATTGTATATCGTTTATCGTAGGTATAGTTTTGAAGTCGGTTTTTGTTTTTTTTATAAAATATTTTTTTATTTGCCGGTTTTTAGTGGAAAATAAGTGAATTCAGATTTTTTTTTAATAGGTAGACCTAGTAAACGGGCTGCTCAAATGAGACAGCACCGTTTGGAAGATACGAGTGACGAGAGCGACAGTCGTTTAAAGAAAAATGGGGTTAGGAAATGGGATAAATATTACAAATGAGAGTGATGAGCAGCGGGTCAATAGGCTTTCTCAGATGAGGGCATACACAAACTTATACAGGGTGTCCCAAAATTCAACGATAAGCCGGCACCAGCAGATGGACCTACATATGACTACTCGAGAACAAAAAAGAAAAAAATTCTACCTTGATTTTTTTTTTCATTACGACAAAAAAACCGATTTCTTTAAAAATCGTCATCTTTTATTATATTATTAAGTGCCATTGCTACAATTTTACAAGTAATTCTGTGATTTTTTTTGTATTGGCAAGGTAAGTAGTACTACTATCGATCACAACCATTAAAAATTCCAGAATATCTATAGTTTTTACACAAAAATCAACCAAAACTATGTTTTTTTCATAAATTATGTAAGATTTTGACTTTCAGCTCACTTTCACTCATCACAGTGAAAAAAAAAAGTATGGACACTACTGTGGCAAATAGTATTAAAAATTGGCGCAACTAACTACAATTCTAAAATGGTATAACATTCTAGGCAAACTAGCCACAAAAATATACTTAGGTGTACTATTTCAAAATAACAACCATACTTCGAAAATTGTTAGTGTTGATAGTAATCACTTCTACTATGTAGCCAAAATGTTTTTGTTGCAAGTTCTCAGAATTTGAATGAGACATGTGCGTAGTCCATAAGATAACATAAGTTAGACAGAGATAGATATAGAGAGATTAGAATTTACTATATTATTAAAATTACAATAAATGTTCGAATTGTTTGCCATTGGCAGTAATGCAGGCACGACATCGCCTTAAAAATGAACGTTTTATTTTTCTTGCATATCTGATTCTGTTCATGTGATCCACAGCCTGAATTATTTTTTGGCGAAGCTCGTCCAAGGTTGCAATGGGTTTTGAGTAGACTCTGTCCTTTAGACAACCCCAATAGAAAAAATCCAGGGGATTTAGATCGGGTGAACGGGGTGGCCATAAGATAGGACCAAGTCGCCCGATCCAACGCCCTGGGTACTCTTGGTCTAAGTACTCTCGCACAGGGCGGGCATAGTGAGCTGGGCAACCATCGTTTTGAAACCACATGTTTTGCAAATCACTTAAGGGCACGTCTTCTAATAATCCTGGTAACTCATTTTGTAAGAAGTTCAAATAGCTATTGCCATCTATGTTTCCTTGTAACTCAAAGGGCCCTATCACTTTTCCATTTATTATGCCCGTCCATAGGTTAACCTTAAATTGATATTGGGATTTGTCTTCTCTCACCAGGTGCGGATTTTCATTGTTCCAGCTATGAAGATTGTGAAGATTTAAATAGCCATCTTTCTTGCAGGTTGTTTCATCCGACCATAAAACTTTGTCTAAGAATTGGGGATCTTCCCTGTGTTTTTGCAGCATTACACGGCAAAATGCGACCCGCAGTGGATAGTCCCGCGGTAATAACGCCTGCACGCGCCTGTAATGATATGGATGAAACTGGTGACGTTTTAAAATTCTATGTGCAGTACTTTTTGGAATTCCCGTTGCTACTTGTATGCCACGTACAGAGGTAGTTGTATCGCTTTCTATTTCATTGAGAACTTCTTCATCGTGTTCCGATCTAGGTCTTCCAGCGTTTCTCCTGTCAGATGGTATACGACCCTCCGAAAATGCTTGATGCACGTTAATAAATACGCGATAATCCGGATACCTTTGAAGAGTAGGGTACCTTGCTCGATATAATCTGCTAGCAGCGTTGGCATTGCATCGGCATTCTCCATAAATTAGGTGCATATTAGCGTATTCTAACGCTGTATATGGTAGCGGCATAATGAATGCTAAACACTTGAAAATAAGGCAAAACTTCTTTAAAAAAACACAAAATCACAGTCTAAAATAATGCCAAGTCAGGTCAATTTCCAGGTCACTTAATTCAATCCAAAGTCGTTAGTATCAGAGCCACTTTAATTAAAACAGAACGGTGTGCAGTAAACAAAGAAGTAGAGCGTACTGACTTGCTGTGCTGCTGAGGACATTAATTACTTCTCTACCTGCATTAATGTTACTAAACAATTAGCATCGATCTATCTCCCTCTAACGTATAATCTCTCTATCTCTGTCTAACTTATGTTATCTTATGGACTACGCACATGTCTCATTCAAATTCTGAGAACTTGCAACAAAAACATTTGGGCTACATAGTAAAAGTGATTACTATCAACACTAACAATTTTCGAAATATGGTTGTTATTTTGAAATAGTACACCTAAGTATATTTTTGTGGCTAGTTTGCCTAGAATGTTATACCATTTTAGAATTGTAGTTAGTTGCGCCAATTTTTAATACTATTTGCCACAGTAGTGTCCATACTTTTTTTTTTCACTGTGATGAGTGAAAGTGAGCTGAAAGTCAAAATCTTACATAATTTATGAAAAAAACATAGTTTTGGTTGATTTTTGTGTAAAAACTATAGATATTCTGGAATTTTTAATAGTTGTGATCGATAGTAGTGCTACTTACCTTACCAATACAAAAAAAATCACAGAATTACTTGTAAAATTGTAGCAATGGCACTTAATAATATAATAAAAGATGTCGATTTTTAAAGAAATCGGTTTTTTTGTCGTAATGAAAAAAAAAATCAAGGTAGAATTTTTTTCTTTTTTGTTCTCGAGTAGTCATATGTAGGTCCACCTGCTGGTGCCGGCTTATCGTTGAATTTTGGGACACCCTGTATAAGCGTAATGAAACTACAGAAAGTCATTCTCAGCGACTCAGTTTGATTCGCGAACTTTTTCAAACTAAATCGAGGAGCAACGATCTCAACGTATTAGCTTAATACACGAAAGTTTAACAAAATTGAAAAAAAATACAATATTTAAAAAATAATTAATATTAATTAAAAAAATATATTTTATTTTTTTTCACTTGTTTTTACCTATTTTATACTACTTATACTAACCCTTAGTAGTGAAATTTTGAAAAAATGCTTACACACATATTATTTTATTTCTAAAAAGATGTAGGTGTGCGAAATTTCGTACTTAACTACTTTGAAAATGATAAACTTCCATATAAATGTTCATCCCGTGACCCTTATTTTACCCCTTAGTAACATTGTTGTTTTACCAGCTAAAGCTCATAAAGATAATCTCCATACACAAATAATCAAACTATAGTCTGTCTAATCTAAGAAGTGCACTTTGACAGCTGTCTGAGTAAGTTGTCTAGGTATGTGAACCAAATAATCGCTATCGAAAATATCCGATTTTACTGCGAAATCGATATTGATTCTTTATAATTAATAATCGGTTTATTTTTTACTTTTCAAAAAGGTGATGAATTAATTAAGTGCTAAATTAGTACTAAAAAAATTTAATTATTTCGGCATAGAATCTATTCATCATATTTAGTAGGATTAGGTTAATTAAAAATAAAACTGGCTTTAAAAATGGCTATTTATTAAGAATTACTACTATTACTTGAATTATCAGCGTCGCGAACATTAATAATTATTTCCTCATCAATCAAAGTGTCGAAATGGCCATCTCTATCAAAATCTCTATTCGATTAATTGTATTATTCTAATATTTTTACCGAATATTTGCATATTCGTGAATTGGAAGTTGTCAAGCACTACTGTATAGAACGTAATGAAGTGACATTGTTAGGTCGTGAATAACAATTACTATTTATCATGTTATTTTTATTTTAAATTATTTTTACGAGTTTCAACATTAGATTAATGGTCTTTGAAAGAGATGAAGCCAGAACAGATGTAAGAGTAACAATAGATAATGATGTACTGGAGCAAGTGGATGAATTTGTATATCTTGGATGTGGATTTAGCCGAGATGGAAGGTACACCACTGATATAGAGCGATGAGTGAATGCGGGAAATAGAGTGAACAAAGCGTTGGGGCAACTTCTCGGTAGCCACTACCTCAGCCAGAAGGCACGTGTAGCAATACATAACGTAGAGCTTGTCCCAACATTACTGTATGGAAGCGAGAGTTGTGTATGCAGAAAAGAATATGAAAGTAAAATTAATGCAGTCGAAATGCGATATCTACGGAAAATCTGTGAAGTTAGGCTGACTGATCGCATTCGTAATGACGACGTAAGAGAGCGAGTAGGTATGAAAGAGAGTATTGGTGTAAAGATGCGAAAGGGAATGCTCCGATGGTTCGGACATGTGGAAAGAATGCCGAACGAACGTCTGGTTAAGAAGATATACAATGCGAAAGTGAAAGGATGTAGGTACCGGGGGAGGCCGAGACTAACCTACCTAGACCAGATCGGTCATTTGCTGAAGGAAGGTGGAGTCAAGAGTCTCCGAAACCGGCGAGCGTGTATGAAGAGAATTATGAATGTTGAGGAAGCCAGTGAAGTATGCAAGGATAGAGTTCTCTGGCACTCTGTTCTCTCTGCCTACCCTGCAAGGGACATGGCGTGATGGTATGTATTATTGTACAAGAGAGTCACCCGCAATGTTAATTATGTAAATAACTTAATAGTTGTTTAAAATTTCAGATTTCGTGTTTACAATCATGTGTCATCAACGTTTGACCGAGGTTATTGTGTATTAAAAAAAGCAAAACGTCAAAATGCACTTCTTAGATTAGATGAACTATAAATTATGTACAGAGGCGTCAGAAACAGCATTTTTGCCCTACATTTTAAGGAATTACTCTCGATTTTCCCAGGATCCCAGCATCAGATCCTGATACCCTTCATATGGGACCACCCTTAGAGTATCCTCTTTCTAACAAAGAAAGAATTATAAAAATCCATCCATAATTGGCGTTGCTATCGCGTAACAAACATACAAAAAAAAAAAAAAAAAAAAAAAATAGCGTTCGAATTGAGAACCTCCTCCTTTTTGGAAGTCGGTTAAAAAAGGCCATAGCACTGTTGATGGCGACAATTTGACTAAGACAATGACTAACCTGAAAGACTAAAAACGTGAAGATATTTATAACTCGACACTGGCACCAATAGCTCGTATTTTTGGCTGATTGCCAATACATAAGAAGAGGAAGAAGAAGAAGAAGAATAGTAAATGATTAATAATATAAAAATTATGAGGCGTGCGCTTTTGGATTTTCCAAATTATTTTACGTTCTTTAACATTCTTATACGACATCCACATCTATACTAAAGAAGGGGCTATTGACATATTGTATTGGTCTTATCACTTTAGTATATAATATTAATATATCAATGAATTTAAAGTCGGATATGTAACTTTAATGCTCTCTTGAGATATGAATCTTTGTTGAATCTTCGTTGAATCTTTGTTGAACTTTCTTGAATTTTTCCGTCAAGTTATCATAGTACAAATGACTTGTAATTATTTCAGCACACATACGTCCCACTGTTGGGCTCGAGCCTCCTACATAATGGGAGGGAAATGATGAACTACTATACCACGCTGGTCAGACATGTTGATATAGGGTTTTGTTTCGAGTTTTCTTCCTCTTGCATAGGTGTTATATCCCTTAGTCGTCTCTTACGATCACCCACGGGTAAGATAGGGGGTGGTGATTTGTATTCTTTCTCCATGACCACACGGAAAGTTAGGACTTGTAAACTAAGCGTTAACGCTACTTATATTACAAAGAAGTAACATGCCTTATTGTGGTCTAGAGGGAGCGTGTACACAAAAAAAAATAGTTATCATCAATATCTCAGCTCATCGCTCCACTTCTGGGCTCGAGCATCCTCCACGATAGAACGGAAATTAATCTACTATGCTACGCTGGTCCAACAGGTTAGTTTTTATTACTAGTGTTGCTTCTCTTTTATAGCCTTTTAAGTCGTTTTTTAAGACAAACACCGGTAATTGGTGAATAGTATTCTTTTTTCGTCACCACACAGAAAGAAAAAAATAAAAAGATTTTGCAACTAATGTTCTTTATTAGCACTGTGTTATGCGTGCGTGGATTAAAATGCTAAATCATCCATGGATTTGACTAAGTAAATAACTTTAAAGCACGTAAATGATCAATTAGCGGATGTATAATACTTGAGATTAACAACGACTAATAAATTTGATCATAATTTCACGTGTCATGAGATCATAATTGAGATCATAATTTCATGCGTATGAATTTCATCATGATGTATTAATTTGGCTGTAGATGCTCTTGTTCAGGCATTGTGTAGGTGTTTATCTGTTCTTCAGAATAACGACTTCAATTTTTTTTATTGTTTATGGTGGCAAACGAGCAAGCAGCAAACCTGATGGTATGGGTAATACTAGCGCTCATTAAATTTTGTAATACCAGGGGTATAAGCACGCCACTTCCAGCCAAAAATTACCCAGAAATCCTTCTGAGAGAGCCCAGATGGACTGCCGGGTCTCGCGCGCATCAAAGAAGTGTAACAGCACATTGCCCAATGGCAATCTCAGAGCTCGCGGCTGTAAACAGAAAAATGTCAACACTGTGGGTCTACCACTGTGTGACTGTTCTTCTGTAAAGGATTGGCCTATTAAAGTTGATTTGGTGATAAGACTTCACAGATTCCTTTTATCTTTATTAGTACACTTCTCGCTCTTCTAACACTTCTTACTCCTGGGTGATGAGCTACTCTCACAACTTCGACTGGCAAATTGCCGCAGAGCTTCGACCATTGATTCGACTAGTGTTACACCTATAAGTGAGGCATTCTCATTAAATGAGTGGTGGGTCGTGCTTTCCTTAATTTCAAAATAATTTTAAATTAATTAGATATAGCCATACATCCTTTCCTGGCGTGATACGCCGAGAATTTTCTTCATTTATCCGTATTGGCTTAGGGCATTACTGGTCTGTGTTCCCGTAGAAGCATAATAAAGATGGCGGTATACTCGATAGAATAAGAGAGAAGATAAGGTCTTTCAAAGCATCGAGGTTAATGGAATTGCCGATCGAGGGCTGCTAAGAATGCGAAAATATAAGCGAGTGTAACCCACTTTCCTTATTGAGGTGGAATCATATTCAAGAACCTTATAGCGTAAATTTTCATGAGGTTTTTTGTTCTAAACAAATTTCAACTATTATTTATAATTGATATTGGTTTAATAGTGGTAGGACCACGCTGTTGACAGTTTTTTGTCTATAGCCGCGGGCCGGTCCGTCGGGGGTAGTACCACACTGTCGCAGAAGATCGACGTCTGAGCAATGGCAATGTGCTGTTGCGCTTCATTCGGTGAGCGAGAGAGCCGGCAACCCGAGTGGGTGGGTTTGGGGTTTACATTGGTAGGCAGCGGCCTAATTCTAGTTCTGGTAGGTGCATGAGCGGCAGTAACACTTACCAGCAGGCAGCAAGCAGCACACTGCTTGCTCGTTTGCCACTAAAAATAATGAAAAAAAAAGTTATTTTTAATGAGCGGTATAAAGGAAACAACGTGAAAGGCAAAAACTCTGCAAGTCCATTCACATCAATCATGCTGTCATGATTTATATCAATGGAGTTTCAGACTTTTTTCAAGACTTATTCCATATTAAATAGCTCGTTAATAACATAACAATGAAACAATAAAACTATTATTTACAATAGCGTGTAACATGTCAACGATCAATGTCAGTAAAATGTTAATGGAGGGTAAGCATACCTAATTTTTATATTCAGTTTTATAATGTAAAGCTGTGTGATAGCGACTACGAACCCTTACTTTGTTCGTGGATGTCGTAAAAGACGACTAAGAGCCTTATTTCGACCTGGGCCAACACCATCTGATGCCGTTTTGTCAACAATTACATTCCCAATTAGGATTGATGTCAGGCAGGCGGCAGGTCATAAAATTACTTCCAATAACTTTTGCAATATGTAGGAAGAGGAGTAGATATTGCATCAAGCTCAAGTAATTGGGATAAAAGCAAGAGAATGATGATGAGTTTTATAATATAAAGCTGTTGACTGAAATACATTGAAAATACATTGTATAAGATTAAAATACAATAAACCTAATTAATAATAGTATATTTGAAATTATATATAATCTGTTGGAACAACTAATAGCTTTGAAATAAATTTGATTCATCATGATGAAGCATGAACGAATGACTAGATGCACGGTTAGATTATGTACAGTTAGTTAAAATTTTCCTCTCTTTAAAAAAAAATGTTATGTTAGATCAAGCTAAGTTAGTTTAGTTAGGCTAAATTGAATAAATGTTTTCGAAGAATAGTATGAACGAAGATCGTGACGAGAGTTTTTTTTTAATTTATAAAGAAGATTTAATTTTAATCTTAACGTTATTAAATAGAACTGTAAATAGTTGTATTATATATACGACTTACCGCTGAAATAGAATCAAATTATGTTATATATTGAGAGTGTGCATATCTTTATTTCTTTTAAAAACAACACTGTAGTAAAGAATAAATAAATCCTTTGTCACCGGGAATTTTAAAAACATATAATTAACGAAGAGGTATAATAATGTTCAAATCATTTGGGGATCGAAACGACGACACGCCATGAGAGGTCGCTACTAAGATCACTACGTTACCTGTGCAGTAATTATTTTATTTGGTTACTATTATTATTATCCTCTTCCCGATGGGTGACGGATTAACCAAAAAAATGACTAGGACTAGGACAATATGGTATTGACATGACACGGCGTGGTGGTTAACATAGCGTGCCAGTGTCGCGGGTTCGATTCCCATGCAGTAAAATATTTTGTACGATGCAAAAATTGTTATTCTAGTCCACCCAATACAACAACTACTTTCTTAATAAACGGTGTTAAAAAAATTGGGCAAGTGCGAGTTGTATTCGTGCACGAAGGGTTCCGTAAAACTAAAAAAAATATGTGATATAATTAACTAAAAATTTAAAGTTTTCGGAATTTTTCCTTTATATATGATATAAATCGTTGTTTCATGCGAAATTTCAAGATTCTAGGTCGACTGGCAGTACCCTTTAGATTTTGATTCCCTTGCGAGTAGTTGCGTGTTTGAAAATATGCGGCTTAAATTGCTGTTTCTTTTGATTGCGTTGACATAGAAGATTGATTTTGTTACAGCTTAAAGTTCTTATAGATCTGAGTATTTGATAAGAATTTCAATTTAATACCTCTACGCGTTCATGAGGAAAGGGGTAGTAAGTTTAAAATTATTAAAAATATTTGTATTATATGATGTAATTCAAAATATACAGATTTCGCAATTTTTCCTTTATCTGAGCTATAAGACGTTGCTTCGTACCAAATTTCAAGATTCTGAGTTCACGGGAAGTACCTTGTAGGTTTTGATTCCCTTGCGAGTGTCGAAAATTTGCGGAAATTTGCGACATAAACGCCTGTATCTTTTGATTGCATTGGCTTAGAAGTTTAATTTTTTCACAGCTTTAAGAGACAGTAGACTTAAGTTTTTGATATAAATTTCAGCTTGATACCTGTACGCGTTCCTGAGAAAAAGGGTCTTGACAGACAGACAGACGGACAGACGGGCGAACTGACAACAAAGTGATCCTATAAGGGTTCCGTTTTTTCCTTTTGAGGTACGGAACCCCAAAAATATGCATATAACATCTATGCAAGAGAGAATACTCGAAATTAAGCCTTATACTACAGCTCAAGAGTGGGTCATGTATGAGCTAAAATTATTATGATGATATTATTTATCATTACAATATCTTACTGCTGGCTCAAACCCGATGTACAATTGGCTTTCTAAACCACACTGAACAGAAGTGTTCACATACAGTTTTATGTAGGTTTCCTTCTCTTGTAATCGATGGAGACTCACGGGAAAGAGAGGGAAGTGGCGAGTTGTATTCTTATTCCGTCACCAAGCAATAAAATATTATTATTGTACCTCAAATTATTTTCACAGGATCTGCCAAAAGGAAGATGTTCTGTCCTTTGAGAGGCTTAGATGAACACATGGATTCAACATATACAGAGGCCTTTGGAAATATTTACTCTATAGTGGTAGGATTATACTGCTGACAGTTCTCTGTCTACAGCCACAAACCGGTTCGCCCGGGTTAGTTACCACACTCTCGCAGAAAATCGATCCACGCCGTGCGAGTGGGTCACTAGAAGCCGGTCTTTGTCGTCGGTGGCCAAATAAGTCTAAACGATGGTCATAAGTACACAAGCCATACGGGTAATAAGGGGCAATATTGATGTGAATGGCTAGATAAACGGAAAGTTACCATTACTATAGTAAGTTAACACCAACAACCATTATTATAGTGAGTTAATAATACATACTATAAGTTCTATCAGGTCGATACTCTTATAAGGTCAATAACTGGTCGTTTTACCCTACATATATATAAACAAATTTTGTTGTAGTTTGTGAGTTGATGACCTTCGTATGAGGACGTCGCGGCGGTGTACTACATTGCGCCACGATAGAACATCGGCCCTCAGGCGCACCCACCGTCCCTATTGCGTAGCTTTCATTGAGAATTATGTGAGCTGCATTAAAAATATAATCAAAGTAACGATAGTCTTATAGAAAGAATAGTAGTCTTGGATCGACTAAGAACATGTCTCCATTGCTTTTGTATTACATGGATATCGTAAGAGAAGAAAGCTTGGCTGCACAGATGGAGTAGTGTTTAAGATACCATAACCAAGTATTGCAGGTTCGATTTCTGCATAAAGCAATATTATATGCGATACACAAATAGTTGTTCTGAGTCTGGGTGTAATTTGGCTGTTGGTTCTATAATTGTAAAGTCCCTTACAATACAAGGATTAATTCCTTAATGCAAGGCAAAAATAGGATGTAAGTGGATAACATCTCAACGAGAGAATGAAACGCGAAGAAAATGTTGTTGAAATGTGTATAGTTTTTGACTATCTTGGTGTAATATTAAAGTTCCCTGTTATTATGAAGCAATCTCGTGCACATCATCGTATGATCTCCGGGTAAATGCTTACGATGCGAACTTCTGACTTTTCGAAGCCATGTGTGTTTTAAATTGTTATTTAAAATATAATTTAAGGGTATATATATATATATATATATATATATATATATATATATATATATATATATATATATAAAATATAACCAACCGAATATTTAAGAAATATTAATGTAAACATTTTCCGATAGATAGCGTGCGAAACGACTTGAGAAAATACGACAATACGAGCGAGAATTTCATTGCTATGCGTAGACCCTTGTTCATCTAATTGTTAAGATGATTAAATCAGAATTTCTGTAGGAATGGCAATCATTTTTCGGTCTCAAAAATAAGTTTTTACATAATATAAGTAATTTACGCGTATCTAAGAGTTCTAAAAAAAATTCTTGAAAGTATGTAAAATTCATAGCTTAAAGGGCATGTTAAGTTGTCAATCTTGGTTGTCATGAACATCTATAATAGTTAAATTGGAGAGTCAGTGTCCTCATATATCCTGACATTTGGTTTTCTCTAGAATATTATTATCCCTTTGGGTTGCGGAGATCAAATGACTAATACTCTGTTGGAAAATCATATTCTGCCATGGATAGATTTAGAAGCTAAACCCAATATGATTAAAATTATGAGTTCACACCCACGGCTGCAGTTTATTTATACTTTACTACTCTTCTACAATGAGTGTGATCTACCAGCCCACATTGATTGCCATTGAATTTGGTTCTGAAGTATTTTTTTCTTATTTATACAAACAGATATACTTGCAACAAATTGTGAGTCACACAAAGTAGGGACCTTCGTGGATATTGAACCAATCTGTACAGTGAATCTGTGCTAGCAGTCCGTCTGAATGAATCTAGGAAAAGAATTCGTAAGGCGTGCCTTTTAGACGTTTATAAATTATTGCTTGTGTATGAAGAAAAGTTCATTACTTCTTATTATAAGTAAAAGAAAAGATGTTTTAAAAGTTAGGTAAGTAAGTTATTTATCTGAATGAAACGAGTTTAACGTTTTTATATTACGCACGTCATTCTATTCTTGTATTAATGTTTCAAAGCTAGAAAAATATATTAATATATATCTAATATTAGATTGAAGATCGATTAATCATGTTATTGTATCGCTATGTTTATAACCAATTACCAAAGTAATTATTATGCGATTGACGTCTTTGGACTAGTCGCACCGGTTACGAACCAGTTACTATATTAATTTTAGCTACAAAATAACAACCACAGTAACTTCAACTAAAAATAAATTTTCCTATTATTTTGATATACATAAAGATTTAAAAGTTGTTTATATATTTTGCTAATAAAAACAAGATAAAGTATTTTGATGTCGCGAGTGGCTCCGTTTGGTGAAAGAGTAAGAATACAATTTATCACCTATCTTACCCGTGGGTGATCGTAAAAGACCACTTCTTTTTTTTTGCGGTGGTTGATGGACGTGGTCGCGCTCCGCTAAATCAGCCCGGGGCGACGGAAGAGGCGGCGTGCAACACCATAGACCCACCCTGCAAACACCTCTCTTCGCCGTGCGAGCGGGCCACCGGTACCCGATCTTTGTCATCGGTGGCATGGTAAAATACCACCAAGGGATAAAAAATGCATATAAAATCTATGCAAGAGAAAGAAAAACTCATAATAAAACCTTATATATCAACACGTCTAACTAGCGTGGTGTTGTAGGTCAATTTCTCTCTTAGTGTATGAAAAAGGAAATTAATATCGTTATTATGTACATTAAAATTTAATTTATAATAATACAATGAAGGTTTATTTTAATAAGTTATTGGTATTGGTTCTATACTTTACTGTAATAACAGTAGACTATTAGACGTCGCCTCTATTATAAATAATAGGGTTGACTAAACAATTGCTTTGCTGTTTTATGAAGACTTTAAGTCTAAGAACCTCTTTGTTATAATGACTTCTAATATTTACGCGAGTATTACACGTTTGAAATAAAACTACTTTTACGGATTCTATTGCATTTGTATATGATTTTTAATTTCCCGACGTTTCGAACACTTTACAGTGATTATGATCAGTGTGGCCGCGTTCCGATCTGGTGGTAGCTGAATAGTTTTGTTAGTTCTGTAAAATTGAAAATTGCCATAATAATAATTATTATAAATTAAATACTTTAATAATAGCAAATCCTAAACAACATAAATTTAATATATAGAATCATTCTTTTTTTTGTACTGGCAATGAATTTGTATTAATTTTGTATTAAAAATGTGGGTCAAAATTTAATATCTTATAGGGTAGATATAAATAAATTTCTGTAATAACAATGACATATTAGACATAAGACACCTTAGTCCTTCCGTGACCATGATCACTGTAAAGTGTTCAAAACGTCGGGAAATTAAAAATCAAATACAAACGCGATAGAATCCGTAAAAGTAGTTTTATTTCAAACCTCTTTGTTGATTCATAGAATCGTAAAATATTATTGAAATGAAACATGGAACCTCCTCCTTTTTGCAGTCTGTTAAAATATCAAGATACAGCCAACATGACGAAAATAAAACCCAAAAAATGTAAAGAATCACATTGGATTATGTTCAGAAAAATAGCCGTAGTAATTTCTTGACAGATCTTTCACAGTGTAGTGGCGCTTCGTTTGTTGTTTTTTAAACTTGTAAATTGCTATAATATAATAATTATCATACATTTAAATTTTAATAATAACTGACCATAAACAATATAAAATTCTTTATTTTCATCTATTATTTTTTTTGTACTGGCAATGAATTTATACCATAAATGTGCGTTAAATTTAATAACTAATACTGCAGCGGGTAGATATAATTCTCTATAATAACGATGACTTGTTGTACGTGAATCATCTTAGTCCTTCCTGGACCACGAACGCTGTAAAGTGTTCAAAACGTCGGGCAATTAAAAATCAATTACAAACGTAATCGAATCCGTAATAATTAAACTTTTAAAAAAAAATGTAAACCGACTTCAAAATAAGATCAGCCAAAAACCATACGTATTTAAAACACTAAAAACCGAAAAATAAGATGAACTATTTAATTCTTGTCTAATTAATAAATAATTATGCATTAATTTTATAAAATATAATTACAATGTATGCTAGAAATCCACTAACACGATTTGAAGTCGGTGCCAAGCCAAATAGGTATATTATATCGCATTCAAACCACGCCGCGCTTGTGACTGAAGTGATCTGAACGCGCAAGCGGTTAAGCGATTTAATTCATACGGGCAGACGTCGTTGACAGTTGTGTCAAATGGTATTAAATTTGTGGCGTTATAGTGTTCTGAATACATCTTTTAATTGTTATTTCCTTTAATAATTTGATTTTATTAATTTTTCATTCTGTGTGCATATCATTAAGCTTATTGTTTTTTGTTAATTTAAGCTTGGCATCGACTTCAAATCGTGTTAATGGATTTCTAGCATACATTGTAATTATATTTTATAAAATTAATACATAATTAGAATTAGACAAGAATTAAATAGTTCATCTTATTTTTCAGTTTTTAGTGTTTTAAATACGTACGGTTTTTGGCTGATATTTTTTTGAAGTCGGTTTACATTTTTTTAATAAGTTTAATTATTTTTGAATTTTAGTATAAATAATCGTAGTTAAGCAATAATTTTAACTAGTTCATATAAATTAAATTATTTATTAAATATAGCACTATGAGTAGATCGGCTAAAAAAATGCACACGGCACGAGGAAAGAAAGAAGTAGGGAATCAAAATAAAAAATAAAGAATGTTTTTCGAAAAAATGGAAACGAAATGCTGTATCTCGTTGCCAATGGATTAAATTTCACTGTTTCAATCGATTCGCGTATACACTATATGTGCTATCGATGCGTCACGTGAGGCAGCAACTTAGGTATGAGATACTACTAACATCCAAGTGATGTAAATAATTGTGACGGTTTGATGCAACTGTTCTAAGAGCCAATGGGCAGGCCACATCGCTCGGCGAACCGATAATTGCTGGAGAGTAAAAGTTTGGCATTTTGTGGCGAAATATGAGAGAAGCTTAAGTTCGGATGATGATATGGTACATATTTACAATAGTTCAACTTTGAGAAAGGTGAATTGAAAAAGGTCTATCCTTCCAGCTTGGTATGTTATTTTCTATCTGCGTAACTAAGAATACTATATTGGCAATATAAAGAATTACCTAACTCCTAATCGTTATGGAGTAGTACCTTACATTATCAGCTTACATGATTAACTTAAAACAATACAGTTAAAGGTCTATGCGTGCATATGGTATTGAAAGAATTGTCCTTCAACTCCTAACCGCTAAGGAGATGTACCTTCCATCACCAGCTCATCTAAATGAGATTATCACTGCCAGATGCAAATATTTGAATAGCTTTGGAAAATATATGAGACACGTAAAATGTGAGTATAAAATTTGAAGGTTACCCTCGATTTTCGTGAATTTCCAAGATGATCTCATGATTTGGTGACAATGGGACCACCTCGGGAGTTAACTTGAAAGAATACAGCTAAAGGTCTATGCGTGCGTATGATATTGGAAGATTTATCCTCCAACTCATAACTGTTAAGGAGATGAACCTTCCATCATCAGCTCACCTAAATGAGTTTATCACTGCCAGATGCATATATCTGAAGAGCTTTTGAAAATATATGAGACACGTAATATATGCCTATAAAATTTGAGGGTTGCCCTCGATTTCCATGACTTCCAATCATCAGATCATGATTTAGTGACAATGGGACCACCTCGGGAGTATACCCTTTAGAATGAAAAAATAATTTTGAAAATCGGCACACAATTGACAGAAATATCGCTGAACATACATAAAAAAAATACATACAATGAAACATAGAACCTCCTCCTATATGAAGTCGGTTAAAAATAATTTTATTTCTTAAAATACTTTTAGTAATAAGAAACTTATTGAAATAATCAAACTATTAAAATTCGTTATTTTAGTTAAAATAGTTTTATTTTATTTCAAATAAAGTTAAAAATGTTAATTTTAGTTAGTTCTTCAAAATAACACGATATGACTTTGACTTGAGATGTTTTCACTAAATTTTGGATACGCCTGAAAATTTAACACTTATATGATGCAGGAGTATAAATTATAGGTATATACACATTAACATATTTTTTATTTAAAAAAAATCTTATGCAATGAATTTTACTATAACATCACGTTAATAGTTAATTAATTCATTAACATTTAACATAAAGAAGTCGGTTAAAAAGCGACTAAAGGTTGTTAATTATAAAACGCCAAAAAAGCGCAGTATACATATCTTGTATTTAGTTACTATTTTGCTAAAATTATCAAAATATGTTTTTAGTTATAATGAAGATGACTGGCACATCAACGCCGAGCGGAAGCTACTGAAATTAGAATCATATAATTTTGGCGCTAGTTTCTTTTTATAATGTATCACGAAAAAGGATTTTATTTAATTTGAAAACACGTACTGCAATGACAGAGTTTGTATGGGAAAGACCGCGTTTCAGTGACCCACCCACACGGCGTCGAGAGATATGTTGTAGGCCAGGTCTACGGGGTCATGCCCCGCTTCTCTGTCGCCCTGGACGGATTAACGGGGCATGACGTACCGTAGCGCGCCGTCAAAAAAAAAAGAGTTTATATGGTAAGAAAAAGATTCACTATCCATTGTCTTCAAAATAAGCATAAAAATGCAATATCTACTCTTCAGTAAAAAAAATAAACACGTATTTCAGTATTTATCAATTTATATCCTCTAAGAGTGTGAAATAAGGGATTAAACATTGCGATGCTACTTTTACTTGATTTCTTATTAAATTAAGATTTTGCACAAATAACTACTAAAGTCGTCTTGCTCTTATATTTTAGGGACTTACTAAGAGGGATATTTAGAAAATCAGAAGATGAATATAATTCCTCCCCGAAGGTGTGAAAAAGGATGTGAATTTTGCTTTGAAATTTTTCACTGTGCGAAACAAATAATGAATAGCGCATTTAACAGAGATGTCACATATGATTTCTACGTGACCGAAGTCACATCCATATTATATATCCATATTACACATTATATTAGTATATACAGGGTGGAAGAGGACCGCTCCCGAAAACAAAGACAGGTGACCCTACTAGTCCTACTTGTAATGATAGGTTAGAAAAAAAAATGATTCGGATGAAAAAAAATGTTTTTTTTCATCACGCGAGATCGTTGAACCACTCCTACCCTGTATACAGGGTGGACCGCTCCCGAAAACAAAGACAGGTGACCCTACTAGCCCTACTTATAATGATAGGCTAGAAATAAACCAATTCGGATGAAGAAAAAAAAATTTACAACTACTTTTTAGTTTTTCTACACTCTGATGGAGTGTATTAGGACAGTGCCGTGTAACGATAATTCTATAACTTGCGGTCACTACCGCGGGCGTGTAGGCATGTAATAGATCACGGTCGTTGTATTATAAAATATATGATTTTGAATACATTGAGATTTTCTCATCTGAGTAATGTTACGTACAGGACCGTTCCCGAAAGGAGCGTTCAACTCACAACCTGTATATTTAGAAATATTAACGTTGTCAAATTTTAATTTCTAAAGTAACATACTTTCTGTAATAAAACATTTGAGTAGCAAAATTTTACAATACAATTAATAATTATATGGAATATAAAAAAATATAATAAGCTTTTTGGCAGCCCTAATATTAAGTTGAAGTAAATAATAAGTTTACACACCAATAAGTTCCTGACCGTAAATACATAGGCGTGTGTCTCACATTAAATATAATTATGTACTTTACTTATGTAATATATATGTTTTGTCAGTCATTTCCTTGATCGTAAAAAATATAAAATAAAACAAGAAATAGAATTGTATAATAATTACTTGTTTATGAAGTTTTTTTTTAATTATTTATATATGTTCACATGTAAATTGAAGGAAAGGCAATGAGCAGCTATATATTCATCTTATCTCAGCACATACATGTCCCACTGTTGGGCTTGACCCTCTTCTCCCCCTCTCTCCCCTCTTCCGTAATGGAAGGGAAATTGACCTACTATACCACGCTGGTCAGATGTGTCGGTATAGAGTTTTGCTTCGTGTTTTCCTTCTCTTGCATAGATGTTATATGCGTTTTATATCTCTTAGTCGTCTCTTACGATCACCCACGGGTAAGATAGGGGGTGGTGAACTGTATTCTTACTCTGTCAACACACGGAAAGTCTATATATTATTTATCACTAAATATTATATGTGTTACCACAGTAGCGTTAGAGCTACACTGTAGACAATTTTCTGTCTACAGCCACCGACCGATTCGTCTGGGGTGGTACCACATTTTCGCAGAAAATCTATGTCTGAGCAGTGGCAATATTCTGTTGTATTTCTATCCGATCGGTGAATGAGAGAGCTGCAACCCAACTCACTGGGCGGATTATAATTGATAGGCAGCGATCTAGTTATGCCTAAGCATCTGCTGCTTTGCAACCATAAGCAATAAAAAAGATTTAATAAACACAGAATAATATCCATAGATGATGTAAAAAACAGTAAGATAGATATCATACATTTACAAGACCAAGGAAACTTGTAATAAAAACCGTCTGGCCAGCATCGTAGAGTAGCTCAATATCGCTTTTAATACGAGGACAATTTTGCCTAGATTTGGGACTCATATGGGCTGTAAAGTAGAAAATGATAATATTTTAAAACATTAAAAGACAAATAAATAATGTCATGCTATCAACAGTGTAGGTGGGATAAAGGCTACCATTCCCTGGCTAAATGGCTACGATTAATTAAATAACAGTAACTACCATTGGTTCATTAAAAGTTATTTTTATAAAAACTCGATTACGAGTAAAGTATACGAGTAGATATATAATACGATGCGAGAATTGAATGTCCTACAATAGTTCACGTTGGTGTAAGTGGCAGCACGATTGGAACGGATTTCAAATAGGTGTGGGTTCGAATCCCACTTGTGACAATCATTTTTCGCTCGTAATCGGGTTTTTATAAATAATCAAGCATATTAAATGCTAAATTTCAGTAATTTGAAAGTATTTTTGTTACATATTAAGTTAAATCGATGTTTTATCCTAGTAACATAGCCAATTATTTATTTAACATTTTATCAATGTTACAATATAGTTCAAACGTTGAAACTATATATAGCATAATATATTTATATGTGTGTTAAAAACAACTCGTAATTTAAAAATAAATTATTCCACAAGAAGTATAATTTATAAATCAAAACGTAAATGAACGGCCATGCTTTGTTTACCACCATTTTTTTTAAAACTGTACACTTTGTGAATAACTATGATCATTAAGTACCTAGTTAGACTGACATTCAAATATAAATGTTTGCTAAATTCTTACGCATTGCGTATAATATATGTTTTACATACATATTATCTTAAAGCAGAAGCTGTTACGCATGTACCATTTAGAAGGTTAAAGTCCTTGTTATCTAGGTAAGTATCAATTCAATTTGGTTCAATGTCGGTGAGTTATGTATATTTTTTTTTTGGGTAGGCTATGGCCCGGACACACGTCGCAGACGTCCTCCCCGAGGGTAGGACGTCGGTCAAGGAGAGAGTACCCCTAAGGGGGTATTCCGTCGGACCGGCCACTGACGTCAAGTTCACGCTGCTCCGGTGGTCGGTCCAACGACGTAGGCAAGGTGTCACGGGTGGGTCACGGGTGTGCGTGTTTACGCCCCTCTGTCGCCCCGGACGGAGTGGTGCGAGTAGTGCGCCGACCGTAGCCCACCCAAAAAAAAAAGCGCGTGGCCCCATAACCCACCGTAATCCCTCCGCATCGCCATTGGGCCGGCCACTGGTACCGCTTTCTTGCCATCTGTGGCCAACCCGGGTGTATAAATAATTTTAAGGAATTTATTGTATTTCTGGATTAGTAAAGAATTGCCGTGATCTACATAACTATTAAAAAAAAAAGTTGAAGTGCTGTTTGTATTCAAAAAATCTTATTCTGCCTGATTATTCAGAAAGTTTATAGATATAATGTTAAGAAAAATATTAGCGATGTAACGTCTATAAAAGTTGACAAATCGTTTAAAGTTTTGTAGTAATGGGATATCGCGCATTAAGGATTCTAGTGTTAATAAGTAAATAGGTGGGTAGTTCTATGTTATTAATGTATTTAGCGGAAACTGTAACATGTGCTTGACATTAACATATCGCCAGTAACTTACTCTATATTTAAAACAAACCATCGTGTGTAAACTTTAAAGTTAAATAAAATCGAATCCTTTACTATCTACGCAGTTAACAGATAAGAACAGTGTGCCCATTAAGAAAATTCTTACTTCACAGGTACTGTAAATTAGGGATGTTATGGTGTTCCATAATCGAAACTATCGAATATCCAAAATAAAAATATATTCGAAAGAGTATACGAATTCAATATAAAAGTATCAAATAATTTCGGATAGGGTTTGCATGAGAGATGTTACGTCAATTTTAACATTAGAAAGCTAAAAGGGAATAATATGATAATCACCAAACTTAGCATTACCTTTTTACATACATAACATCACGCCATGTCCCTTGCAGGGTAGGCAGAGAGAACAGAGTGCCAGAGAACTCTATCCTTGCATACTTCACTCGCTTCCTCAACATTCATAATTCTCTTCATACACGCTCGCCGGTTTCGGAGACTCTTGACTCCACCTTCCTTCAGTACATGACCGATCTGGTCTAGGTAGGTTAGTCTCGGTCTCCCCCGATACCTACATCCTTTCACTTTCGCATTGTATATCTTCTTAACCAGATGTTCGTTCGGCATTCTTTCCACATATCCGAACTATCAGAGCATTCCCTTTCGCATCTTTACACCAATACTCTCTTTCATACCTACTCGCTCTCTTACGTCGTCGTTACGAATGCGATCGGTCAGCCTAACTCCACAGATTTTCCGTAGAGATCGCATTTCGACCGCATTAATTTTACTTTCATACTCTTTTCTGCATACCCAACTCTCGCTTCCATACAGTAACGTTGAGACAAGCACTGCGTTATGTATTGCTACACGTGCCTTCTGGCTGAGGTGGTGGCTACCGAGAAGTTGACCCAACACTCCGTTCACTCGATTTCCCGCATTCACTCTTTGCTCTATATCAGTGGTGTACCTTCCATCTCGGCTAAATCCACATCCAAGACATACAAATTCATCCACTTGCTCCAGTACATCATTACCTATTGTTACGCTTACATCTGTTTCGGCTTCATCTCTTTCAAAGACCATTATTTTGGTTTTGCTCACATTCACACGTACACCCCTTTTCTTACAATCTTCTGTCATTGTGTCGACTAGGGTCTGCAGGTCAGTCGCTGACTGTACCAGCAGTACTGCATCATCTGCATAGAGCAGAGCAGTGACCACTGAGTCGCCCATCTGGACTCCCACATTCATATCGTTCAACCTTTGGAGACATTTATCCAGATATATGATAAACAGCCTGGCTGACAGAACGCACCCCTGCTTAACGCCGATATTGACGTCAAACCAAGGCAACATTCCATCATCCAGCCGCACACAGGCTCTACAGCCCATGTAACTGGACTGCACAACCTGTAGCAGTTAACCGTTAATACCATACTCCGGTAAAATGTCCCAAAGTTCCTTTCGTACAACCGTGACAAATGCTCTCTTCAGATCTACAAAACTGCAGAAAACCCTCTGATCTCGAGCCAGATGCTTCTCCACAATGTTGCGCAGAGAGAACACTTGATCCATGCATCCCCTTCCACTCCTGAAACCTCCTTGTGTCTCACATAGCAAACCATTAGACACCTTTTTACAATTCCTTAAAAAGTCGATATCCGTAATCTAGTGGTAGGACCACGCTGTTGACAGTTTTCTGTCTAAAGCCGCGGGTTGGTCCGTACGGGGTAGTACCACACTTATGCAGAAGATCACGTCTGAGTAGTGGCAATATGCTGTTGCGCTTTGTTCGATGAACGAGAGAGCCGAAAGCGCAACTGCGTGTGTTTGGGGTTTGTATTGGTAGGCAGCGGCTTAGCTATACATACCCTTGGTATTGCAAAGGTCCATGGGCGGCAGTAACACTTACCATCAGGTGTTTTGCTTGCTCGTTTGCCAACATAAGCAATAAAAAACAACCTAAACTATACTGACGGATAATACGAAATAATTTAATATTTATAACATTTTTTTCTTCTTTTTAAAGATAAGGACACCACCCTGCACTAAGGAAATATCCTTGTATTGCGGGGGACTTTACAAACATGCAATTAACGTAGACAAATTACACCTAACCTATCTGGCTAATATAATATAGCTTCCAAAAAAGTGACAACATTCCAAATTAGATACTTATATTTATCTACTAACTAACATATATCTATTTGTAGTGCAAATACAATATGTACTATGTATGAAGAGTACCTATTTTATCGATCCCAAGTAATTGGGATAAGAGTAAGATAATGATGATTTGTAGTATAAATAACTTCATTTCAGAACTAAATAGTTTTTACCATTAGGGATATATATTAGGGATGTTTTTGTTTTTTTTTAATTTTTTTTTAAGCTATTCCACAGACTTTTTGTCCATGCTCTTTTTATGTTTAAATTTAATTGTTATGGTGGTTTGCTTACTAAATTAATTTCCTTGAAATGGCTTTATTACAGATAGTTAAAGCTTTAAGAGATTCATGTGTCATAGATGTTAAGTGACTACATGTCTTTTTGGGGTTTCTTCTTGGCGCTGGTGGTCTTGTTATTAGTGAAACCCTTCTACTTGTAGATGTTGTTGTCCTCTGTGATGTAGTTATGATGATAATGGTGTGATTGGTTTCTTGTGTTGTCTTCTCCTGCTTTCTCTGAGTTTGTGGTGTTATCGTTTGTAATGAGTTATTAGGGATGTTATAGATATGAAGTTTCCGATATGGATAAGCATACGAATATTCTAGTATCACTAGCAAACCTAGCCCAAGGGTTTGTTAGTAGAACTCGATATATCGTAGCGCCGCTTGGTAATGAGTTACATCAATGAGGATAGATAGCACATAAACCTTCTTCGTGAAAAAATACATATACATACCAATTTTCATACTGATCGGTCCAATAGTTTCTGAGTTTAGCGATGTCATATATAGAAACATCCTCTTTTATAGATATAGAATAGATTATATAGACTTCGGATTCGGTTTGACAACAAATAATCAAGCATGTTAAATGCTAAATTTCAGTAATTTGATCAATAAAATCTCTTATATTTGGTGATTGGTGTAATCACCACATTGTTATCATGACCACGTCGATTGCGTAGAAACCTTTCCTGTACTATTGTTACAAATTTCGGTCGATTTGCTAACATTTATGCACAGATGGCGCAATGATTAAGATACCGACCGCCCGTGCCAGTTCCGTGGGTTCGATTCCTATGCAGGACAATAATTTTTGAGACCCCACACAGTGTTGTTATGAGTCTGGGTGTATATCCACTTGCTCTAGTATATCATTACCTATTGTTACTCTTACATCTGTTCTGGCTTCGTCTCTTTCAAAAAAAGATTTTTGATTTACCAAAAGAATTATCTTGCATGAGAATTGAACTCATGGCATCATCATAATCATATGCTATCAGTGCAGTCAGCAGGAACTGTAATATATAAGAATTTAAGATGTCGTACTTAAATTAGTTTAAAATATTGTATTGCCTATAAAAAAAATCTATAAATAATTAAGCATATTAAATGCTAAATTTCAGTAATTTGAATAACAAGGTTGTGTCATCGTTTAATACAATTCTTACTGCAAAGTTTGAAGTATTAAGCCTATAACAATGTGTAAACATTGTCGGGTAGATGGCATACGTCACCTTAAGACGTAAATATGATACGAAGCGAGATTTGCATGTCCTACAATATTTAATGGTGGTGTAGTGGCAGCACGATTGGGCCGGATTCCCAATAGGCGCGGGTTCGAATCCCGCTTGTGACATCATTTTTCGCTTCGTTATCGGATTTTTATAAATAGTTAAGCATATTAAATGCTAAATTTCAGTAATTTGTATACTGTATTGGCGTTTAAAAACAGCGCAACGCTATCGCGTCTCTACGTTTGGTGTGAGTTTGCCAGTATATAGATGTGTATGCGTTCTGACTTCGCACACTTTTTTGTAACCACATGCCATTATTTGCATAGCAATAAATTTTGGTCTTTATATTAGCAGAGTAATAAATTTTGCAAAGCAATACTTATTTTATAGCATTTTTATATGCAATTTACATACATTTTTTAAAAAGTATATTATTTAAACGGTTAATGTAAAGTGTCCTGTATAAACTTCAAAATTAAATAAAGTCAACACTTGTGCAATCTACGCAGTTAACAGATGTGGTCAAAAATATTTATCACAGTATCGCCGCTAAGAAAATGCGTTTTGTTGTAAGCATAAATAGTAAACTGATATAGAGCGAAGAGTGAATGCGGGAAATAGAGTGAACGGAGCGTTGGGGCAACTTCTCGGCAGCCACCACCTCAGCCAGAAGGCACGTGTAGCAATACATAACGCAGTGCTTGTCCCAACATTACTGTATGGAAGCGAGAGTTGGGTATGCAGAAAAGAGTATGAAAGTAAAATTAATGCGGTCGAAATGCGATCTCTTCGGCAAATCTGTGGAGTTAGGCTGACCGACCGCATTCGTAACGACGACGTAAGAGAGCGAGTAGGTATGAAAGAGAGTATTGGTGTAAAGATGCGAAAGGGAATGCTCCGATGGTTCGGACATGTGGAAAGAATGCCGAACGAACGTCTGGTTAAGAAGATATACAATGCGAGAGTGGAAGGATGTAGGTACCGAGGGAGACCGAGACTAACCTACCTAGACCAGATCGGTCATGTACTGAAGGAAGGTGGAGTCAAGAGTCTCCGAAACCGGCGAGCGTGTATGAAGAGAATTATGAATGTTGAGGCAGCGAGTGAAGTATGCAGGGATAGAGTTCTCTGGCACTCTGTTCTCTCTGCCTACCCTGCAAGGGATATGGCGTGATGATATGTATGTATGTATGTATGTATAAATAGTAAAATCAAATTAATTACTATATAATTATCCGTGTGGTGATGAAGTAAGAATACAATTCGACACCCACTATTTTAAACGTGGATGATCGTAAGAGACGACTAAGGAATATAAAACGCATATAACATTATTGCAAGAGAAGGAAAACTTGAAACAAAACCCTATACCAACACCTCTGACCAGCATGGTATAGTAGGTTAGTTTCCTTACCTTTACAGAGGAAGTTCGGGCCCAACAGTGGGACATATATGAGCTGAGATGATGATGATGATGAATTACTATATAAATAATGACAATTATAATAAATAAACTCCCTGTTGCCTTTTCACTTTTAAGTACGAGGATATTGACCGGACCAATTGCTATAATAGTCAGATAAATCCGATCATCATTATACTATACGTCCTGCTGCTAGTTACGAGCCTCCTCTACGGTGGGAGGCAAATAGGTACACAAAACTATGCAGGTCAAAAGTGTTGATATACAGTTTAATTTTAACTTTTCCTTATAGCTGTTATACGCATAATCTATCTCTTAGTCGTATTTTACGATACCCACGGATAATATAAGGAATTATATTTACTCCGTCACCACAGGGAGAAGATAGGTTGGCATTTAGTTTTAATTCAAAATTCCCTAGTCTTATACCACTGAAGAAAATGACCGCATACCAGTGACCCACCCGCATGATATCGAGAGGTGTTTTGTAGGGCGGGTCTACGGGGTCTTGCGCCGCTTTTCCTGTCGCCCCGGACAGATTAGCAGGGTTTGACGTACCGTAGCCCGCCGCCAAAAAAAATAAGTCTTACAATGGCAGTATCTGTTTACATCCCTTTGCCAACTTGTAGACGATCGCGAGAATATAATGTTTGTAGTATATAATGATCTCCGATGTTTACGTGAGTATTATAAATTGTAAATTAAAACTATTTTTACGCATTCCGTCACGTTTATATTTGATTTTTAATTTTCTGAAGTTTTGAACACTTTACACCGTTCATGGTCACGGAAGGATTCCTCTACTCGAGTCCTATACACTCCACAAATGCAATAGAACAATAAAAATAGTTTTTATTTCAATTCTCAATCCGTGGTCAAATACAAATGGATAACAACTATTAGATACACAAAGGAAAATCTTGTTCTACGGCGTAACTAACTTTGCAGCTGTTTTAACAAGTATACGTAATAAATACAACTTCGCATTTGTAATATTAGCGCGATGTGATTATTAAATTGCTAGATTACGCTAATGTATTACACAAATATGCAAACATAAATCTATATAGATATAATAAAATTTAATGGTTTGTTCGTTTATTTGAATGCTATATTAATGTTTCAGAAAATTGTGACACCATCATCATTATCTTAGCTCACTGCTAAGCTAGAGCCCCCTCCATAAAGTGAGGTAAATTGAACTCCTATAACTACGCTGATCAAACGAATTGGTATACGTTTTTATTTGTGAGTATTCCTTGGTTTTAATTGTCTTTTATGAGCGTGGAACAGAAAGTTGTTACATTTTGTACAAAAGAACAATAATATAAAGATATCTATTCCATTCGATATATTGACGTCTATTGGTGCATAAACGCTCAAGATGGGTTATGCCATGATAGACCTGCTTGTAAGGCAGGTTGGCGATCGCCTAGCCCCTAGTCCTTAATTAGACAATTACAAGTATGTACAAGGAAAAAGCATGAGGTAACGAAATACTCTGAGCCTACGGGGGATAATAAACTCAATGGTTACCACACGGGACTTTTAACCAAAATACTCTAACTGTAATAATAAAATGTTTTTGAGAAGGCATTGTGAATGAGCTTGTAATAAACCTATATATTTCGCGGATAAACCCTGAGCTACAATTTACATATTTAAAAGATCATAAGTAATACAAAACACGACACCATTTCGAAATATTATGAGTGCAAAGTCCAGTCGCAGGTGTGAACTTGACGTCTTTGGACTTTGTACTATGTAGAGTCAAGGCGCAATTAGCCAATTTGGATTTTGAACGCCTGTTATGTTGAACTCAATCAATTATATTACATTACGTAGCATGATATTTAATGCGTTCCAGATATCAATGGAAATTTTGGCTTGTATTCATTATTATTTATAGATTTTTCTAATGCTAATCTATTAATACTTTGTTTTTAAATTAAAGAATAAAAAAAATGTTGATTTTGTTTATCAAGTTGCAATGACGCAAATAGTGTTGATGTTATTTTCCATTACAATACATAATTAATTATACTATATTATCGATCTGAAGGCATAAATATGACTGCTAAGATTGCAGATTTTAATTTTTTTATAAGGGTATCATACAACCTATACCAACATGTTTGACTAGCGTGGTATAGTAGGTCAATTTTACTCCTAGTGTAGACGAGGCCAGGGCCTAGCAGTTGACCGAGCTTTCGCTCGGTATTTTCTTTTTAGTGTGTTTTGAAGATATATTTAAATATATGTAATCGGGTATTTATAAATAATTAAGCATATTAAATGCTAAAAATTTCAGTAATTTGAATAACAAGGTTGTGTCATCGTTTAATACAATTCTAACTGTAAAGTTTGAAGTATTAAGTCTATACAATGTGTAAACATTATCCGATAGATGGCATACGCCACCTTGAAGACGTAAGATATAATTTGAAGCGAAATTTGCATGTCCTAAAATAGTTCACGATGGTGTAAGTGGCAGCACGGTTGGGCCGGATTCCCAATAGTGCGGGTTCGAACCCCGCTTGTGACATCATTTTTTGTTTCGTAATCGGGTATTTATGAATAATATCTAATAAAAAAATTAAAAGTCAAAAGTAATAAAAAAAAGAAAGAGAATCAGAGCCGGCCTCGATTAGACTGCTCGATTATCCAATTGAGCTGTCTATATGACAGCGTCAAAATTTGCCTTCATATTTTAATAGTTGTCAGCCAACGCAAAATTATATTTTTTCATTGCCTAAAAATATTGAGAAAACAATAACTTAACTTTGCTAGATCGATTAGTCGCCGCCGGAAACGCCTGCATGCTAAATTTCAAGAAAATTCTTGGTGTCGTTTCTAAGATTCAGAATATATATATATATATATATATATATATAGATATATAGATATATATATATATATATACAGAGTGTCCCAAAATTCAACGATAAGCTGGCACCAGCAGGTGGACCTACATATGACTACTCGAGAACAGAAAAGAAAAAAATTCTACCTTGATTTTTTTTTTCATTACGACAAAAAAACCAAAATCTTTAAAAATGGACATCCTTTATTATATTATTAAGTGCTATTGCTACAGTTTTACAAGTAATTCTGTGATTTTTTTTGTATTGGCAAGGTAAGTAGCACTACTATCGATCACAACCATTAAAAATTCCAGAATATCTATAGTTTTTACACAAAAATCAATCAAAACTATGTTTTTTTCATAAATTATGTAAGATTTTGACTTTCAGCTCACTTTCACTCATCATAGTGAAAAAAAAAAGTATGGACGCTACTGTGGCAAATAGTATTAAAAATTGGCGCATCTAACTACAATTCTAAAATGGTATAACATTCTAGACAAACTAGCCACAAAAATATACTTAGGTGTACTATTTCAAAATAACAACCATATTTCGAAAATTGTTAGTGTTGATAGTAATCACTTTTACTATGTAGCCAAAATGTTTTTGTAGCAAGTTCTCAGAATTTTAATGAGACATGTGCGTAGTCCATAAGTCCATAAAATAAGTTAGACAGAGATAGAGAGATTATACGTTAGAGGGAGATAGATAGATGCTAATTGTTTAGTAACATTAATGCAGGTGGAGAAGTAATTAATGTCCTCAGCAGCACAGCAAGTCAGTATGCTCTACTTCTTTGTTTACTGCACACCGTTCTGTTTTAATTAAAGTGGCTCTGGTACTGACGACTTTTGGATTGAATTAAGTGACCTGGAAATTGACCTGACTTGGCATTATTTTAGACTGTGATTTTGTGTTTTTTTTAAAGAAGTTTTGCCTTATTTTCAAGTGTTTAGCATTCATCATGCCGCTACCATACACAGCGTTAGAATACGCTAATATGCACCTAATTTATGGAGAATGCCGATGCAATGCCAACGCTGCTAGCAGATTATATCGAGCAAGGTACCCTAATCTTCAAAGGTATCCGGATTATCGCGTATTTATTAACGTGTATCAAGCTTTTTCGGAGGGTCGTATACCATCTGACAGGCGAAACGCTGGAAAACCTAGATCGGAACACGATGAAGAAGTTCTCAATGAAATAGAAAACGATTCAACTACCTCTGTACGTGCTGTACAAGCAGCAACGGGAATCCCAAAAAGTACTGCACATAGAATTTTAAAACGTCACGTCGTCGTGATGAAACAACCTGCAAGAAAGATGGATATTTAAATCTTCACAATCTTCATAGCTGGAACAATGAAAATCTGCACCTGGTGAGAGAAGACAATCCCAATACCAATTTAAGGTTAACCTATGGACTGGCATAATAAATGGCAAAGTGATAGGGCCCTTTGAGTTACAAGGAAACATAGATGGCAATAGTTATTTAAACTTCTTACAAAATGAGTTGCCAGGATTATTAGAAGATGTGCCCTTAAGTGATTTGCAAACCATGTGGTTTCAAAACGATGGTTGCCCAGCTCACTATGCCCGTCCTGTGCGAGAGTACTTAGACCAAGAGTACCCAGGGCATTGGATCGGGCGACTTGGTCCTATCTTGTGGCCACCCCGTTCACCCGATCTAAATCCCCTGGACTTTTTCTATTGGGGTTGTCTAAAGGACAGAGTCTGCACAAAACCGATTGCAACCTTGGACGAGCTTCGCCATAAAATAATTCAGACTGTGGATCTACGGACTACGCACATGTCTCATTCAAATTCTGGGAACTTGCTACAAAAACATTTTGGCTACTTAGTAAAAGTGATTACTATCAACACTAACAATTTTCGAAATATGGTTGTTATTTTGAAATAGTACACCTAAGTATATTTTTGTGGCTAGTTTGCCTTAAATGTTATACCAATTTAGAATTGTAGTTAGTTGCGCCAATTTTTAATACTATTTGCCACAGTAGTGTCCATACTTTTTTTTTTCACTATGATGAGTGAAAGTGAGCTGAAAGTCAAAATCTTACATAATTTATGAAAAAAACATACTTTTGATTGATTTTTGTGTAAAAACTATAGATATTCTGGAATTTTTAATGGTTGTGATCGATAGTAGTGCTAATTACCTTGCCAATACAAAAAAAATCACAGAATTACTTGTAAAACTGTAGCAATAGCACTTAATAATATAATAAAGGATGTCCATTTTTAAAGATTTTGGTTTTTTTGTCGTAATGAAAAAAAAAATCAAGGTAGAATTTTTTTCTTTTCTGTTCTCGAGTAGTCATATGTAGGTCCACCTGCTGGTGCCAGCTTATCGTTGAATTTTGGGACACTCTGTATATATATATATATATATATATATAAATATATATATATATATATATATATATATATATATATATATATGGCTGATTCTCAAAAAAAATCGAAATTGATGTCCTTGATCATTTTTATAAACCAGAATCGTGAATTATGAAAAGTTGTTTTTTTTTTAATAAAACGATGTATTATATCTACGAATGTATGAAACAAATTTATTTTTTATATGATAAACAACAAAGACATGTCCAAGAAAGTACCCTGAAAATCATTCCCTCACTATGTCCCAAGCGCTAAATTTGAAGATAATAATGATTATCTTAAAGTTAATGAACTTAAAACATAAAATTCCTAACAAATTGTTTATTATCATATTTTTTATTAATATAGGATAGTATTGACTATAACTATATGAGTTCATAGTTTCATAAATGCGAATGGCAATATTTTAAATATAATTCAAAATTTGTCCATAAAAAAAGTATCATTCCCTCACCGTTTTGTAACAGTGTGATTGGAGCAATACTCCAAGGCCTACCAAGTCCCACCTTATTTTTTTTTTGTAGTTGGCAACACTGCCCTTGAGAACATACACTAGAGTGGACAATTGAAGAAAGGATGTTTTCTTAAAATCAATTTGACAAAAAGTTTTTTGATTATTACATTTTTAATGTCATTTCCTCATGTAATGTTATCAAAAGAGAAGCATTTTTTTTAATAATCATAGCATATTTTTATATGTTTTCGGTAGTAATAAAGTAATGTTTACAATGCGTAAGAAAGTAAGGTTATGTTCCTAAGTTTGTAGCTATTTTGTTTCGTTTTGTCATTCCCTCATCGTCATTCCCTCATAAAAAATTTTAATGAGGTAATGAATTATTTTCTAATAAATATAGAATACTTTGACAAAAAGTTTGTTGAATATTACATTTTTAATGTCATTATCTCATGTAATGTTATTAAAAGGTAAGCATTTTTTTATTTAATAATCATAGCACATTTTTGTATTCTATATATATTTTTTACATTCAATTCAAACTCAAAACAGTTGGGGACCACTATAATATTTTCCTCAAACAAGACATACATATACTACAACTTGAGCAAAAAAAAATTGATCACGAGTTAAAAAAAAACTGATCAACTCGATAAAGCCATTTTCGACTTTTTTGAGAATCAGCCATATATATATATATATATATATATATATATATATATATATATATGGACTCCTAAAGTACTTAACCGATTTTAATCAAATTTACACAGCATGTGTAGTTTGATCCAACTTAAAAGATAGGATAGCTTCGATCTCAATTTATAGTCGCAATATTATTTTATTGCAAATTATTTGTCTATTATTTGACAGTCACAATTATCTGTTATTTCCAAATGATTCTAACAGATGGCGGTATCTGTTGACTGGACTGGACTTTATTAGCATAATCACCATGTGTTACTGAGGCCACCTTAGCCACAGCAACGCATGGTCGGGTCTGCTAGTATATATATATATATATTTATATATATATATATTACGCGTCACGTTGTTTGTCCGCGATGGACTCTTAAAGTACTTAACCGATTTTCTACAAATTTGCACAGCGTGTGTAGTTTGATCCAACTTAAAAGATAGGATAGCTTTCATCTCAATTTATAGTCGCAATATTATTTTATTGACAATTATTTGTCTATCAAACGATTCTAACAGATGGCGGTATCTGTTGACTGGATTGAGTGGATTGAGTAAGTATTTAATAGATGGCGCTATGTTAAACGTAAAGGCTCTAGGGGTAAAGGGAGACCAAAGAAAAGATGGATGAACTGCGTGAAGCATGGTATGTATAAACAGGGAGTGACTACAGAGATGACGTCTGATAGGGCCGTATGGAAAAAGAGGACATATTGCGTCGACCCCAAGTAGTTGGGATAAGAGCAAGAGAACGATGATGATGATGATATATACATATATATATATATATATATATATATATATATATATATATATATATATATATATATATATATATATATATATATATATATATATATATATATATATATATATATATATGTATATATATATATACAGGAATTGCTCGTTTAAAAATATTAGATAGATAGATACCAACCGTTTCCAGTTTTAAATATTCGAGAACTTCTATGGGTTCTACAATGATGATACCATTAACTAAATATACTAAAACAAGTACATACTTATTATTTTGACAGCACCGTCTCAAGGTTGATGGTGGTGTTCACGGTTATATGCACAGATTACATAAAAATATTTACGACTTGTATTCATTATGTCATAGGTAGCCAGTCGATGGATAAATAAAGCCTGTTAAGTCGGCAAGACCGCATTATGTACTATGTTAATAATGTTTTTAAGAAACTTTAAATACAGTACCCGGCAATATATATATTGCACATCAGCTTTTGGAAAGATGACCCGGTTGACAGCCTTCAGCGCTCACCCATAGTCCGGTTAAGCTGTAAAAGCCATCTCGGCTAACAGCAATTCGCAGTGGAAGTTTTAGTGGGTATTCTAGCCCCGAGGCTAGTGAATCCCACACTCCCCATTCCGGGGGGTGGTGCGTAAATGCATTTCGACCACAGCGATACCAAAAAAAAAAAATTAAAAAAAAATTGGAATGATGTAGTCGACTAATTCCGTCTTCGCAGAGCGTTGTCTTTGTAACACTTTATCTATGTAACGTTTGTGAGTCGTTATACAAGTGTGAGACACTGTAGTTGCGTTCAATCAAAAAATAATCAGAGTTGAATAAACCGCCAAAATCAAAAAAAAATCTTATAGAATAGGTGTTTTTATTTAATAACAAAAAGTCATAATTGTTATAACAGTTTAATAGGTTTAGGTTTTTTGTTTCTTTTTTTTGCGGCGAGCTATGGTCTGGTCACACCTCGCCATATCCATTCGGGGGGACAGAAGAGGCGGCGTGCGACCACATAGACCCGCCCCGCGATGCACATCTCTTCGCCGAGCGAGTGGGCTTCCGAAACCCGATCTTTGCCTTCGGTAATAGGTTTAAGATGTAAATGCTTCGTGCTACGTCACATAGATTTTGTGCGACAAGGATAATTCTCTACGAAACCGAAATTGCTCTCTTTCTAAGGTGCAATAATTATCATTGTATACTGTATATTTTCCGTGTGATAACGGAATAAGATTACAATTCACCACCCCCTTATCTTACCCGTGGGTGTTCGTAAGAGACGACCAAGGTATATAAAACGAATAAAACATCTAGGCAAGAGAAATAAATCTCGAAACAAAACCATATACAAATACGTCTGACCAGCGTGCTATAGTAGGTCAATTTCTCTCCCATTATGGAGGAGGCTCGAGCCTAACAGTGGGACGTATATGAGCTGAGATGATTACTGTAAATAAATTTATTTATAGTGAAAACCTTACAATGTTCGTAAAACAAGATTTTGATTTTTATTTAAATAATTTACTATAGTGTATAATATAGTAGTACATTGTATTCCTAGATGTATTATATAAATTAATTAGCTTTATGCTATGTTCCATTGTTAGATATGAGTAGAGGCTCGTATCTGTCAGTGGGACATAGCACAATGGAAATTACATACATATCATCACGCCATATCCCTTGCAGGGTAGGCAGAGAGAAAAAGTGCCCGAGAACTCTATCCTTGCATACTTCACTTGTTTCCTCAACATTCATAATTCTCTTCATGCACGCTTTCGGAGACTGTTGACTCCACCTTCTTTCAGTACGTGATCAATCTGGTCTAGGTAAATTATTCTCGGTCTCCCCCGGTAACTACATCCTTCCACTTTCGCATTGTATATCTTCTTAACTAGACGTTCGTTCGGCATTCTTTCCACATGTCCGAACCATCGGAGCATTGAAATTGATCTATTTATTACCTACATCACGCTGGTCAGATGGTTTGGTATCTTTTTAATTCGAGTTTCATTTTCCTGTATGATGTTGTATTATTTCTAATTCTTTTCCAATTATAACATCTTCTTTTATCTCTTAATCTATGTTTACAGCACCTATGGATAACGAAATTCTGGTGAATAATATCTTCACTCTATCACTATACTAGTAATTAAATTAATCAATATCATTCAAATCAAATCAAATCATTTATTATGCATAAGCCCCCATAGAGGCACTTACATATTGTCAATTTTACATTATTTTTTTTAAATTAATTTTAATTAATCTACCACCGGATCGGAAAGCAGCCACATACTGAGAAGATCCGGCAAGAAACTCAGTGGGTTCGTCATTTTTTTTTTTTTTAATTATTTATTTTCACGAAAGTGGTTGGTGACATGTTTAATTTATGTTAGCTCCAGTGAGATGCCCTTCGAGTAAAGATTCATTTTTTTAAATTTTGTATATAATACAAAATTAAACTAAAAATATTTATAAAACAAAAAAGAAACAAAAATGGCTGGACCAGATCCCATTGGTATAAATATGTTTGTTGTAAGATGGCGGCTAGTCATACTATCAACATTTACAATGGTTGTGGATCTTGTAAAAGGCTAAGGTTTTTACGTCGATGTGGTGATCAAATCAATCTTATGTCATCTGGTCAACAACTATTTTCTCAAGGAGGTTTGACGTCAGGCCGGTCATAAAATTAGTGTCAAAACTTTTGCCATTTATACGATAAAAGAAGAGAATATATTGCGACAACTCCAAGTAATTCGACAAAGGTGAATAATTTGTTTGTTTGTATGTTCACGCGTAATATCAGAAATTTTTAATTGCATTGGAAAAAATCTTATTGTGACAGTTAAGATGTTTATCGAGAGAGGTGTTGTTAAATAGAAGCGGAGCATTGTGTATAAATGTATTAACGTTTTTTTAAAATATGACAGAATTCTACAATGCGATGTAGCGTTACAAAAGTTTTGCGCTGTTGACGTTCTTATAGCACCTTTTTTTTGCGGTGGACTATGGACGTGGTCGCACCCCGCCAAATCGGTTCGGGGCGACGGAAGAGGCGGCGCGCTACCCCATAGACCCACCCTGCAAACACCTCTCTTCGCCGTGCGAGCGGGCCACCAGTACCCGATTTTTGTCTTCGGTGGCCCGCCCGGCTTCTCATAGCACCTGATAAGATAACATATATTGTTATTGATTAATTATAGATATTATTAATGTTGGTATTATTACTAATATTACGGGAAATTTACCACAAATTTTCCAGTAGTTTGAACCCTTACATTACACGTGAGTGTCATAGAAGACGACTAAGGGATATAATATGTCGATAACACCCATTTTTTTTTTGCGGTGGGCTATGGACGTGGTCGCGCTCGCCAAGGTCCGGGGCGACGGAAGCGGCGGCGCGCAACCCTATAGACCCACCCTGCAAACACCTCTCTTCGCCGTGCGAGTGGGCGACCGGAACCCAATCTTATCTTCGGTGGCCATGTCGATAACACCCATGCCAGATAAGTAAAACTCGAAATAAAACGCTATATAAACTATCTGTCCAACTGTAGTAGGTCAGTTTCCCTCCCATTATAGAGGAGGCTCCAGCACAGTAGTGGGAAATATGTGATATACATATAATATACTTGAGTCAATAGCGTCTAATGCTGTTTAATCAACAATTATATTTTCAAGAAGGCTTGACGTCAGGCAGGCGGTCGGTCATGAAACTGTTGCCAACACTATTTGTAATATGTACGATAATAAAAGAGTATATATTGCATCGACGCGTTCACGTAACAGTTAATCGATCTATCCAATAAGCTATCGCTACTTAGAATATAAAAATATACTATATAAAGGCTAAAAAAAAATATAAAAAACACATTATTTCATCATTATCCCAATGACTTGGGGTCGCCGCAATGTGTACTCGCACATATTGCAAAAGCTATTGACAATAGTTATATTTACCAGCCGCCTGTCAGACGTCAACCTTCCTTGGGAATGTAAGTGTTGACCAAACGGCATTGGAATTGGTCCAGGTTGGTATAAAGCGGTTAGCTATCTTTTACGACATCCACGAACAAAGTAGGGTTGGTAGTATTTGTAGGCGCCACTATAAAGCCAAAATCCCATTATATATAATCTAATATTGGAGTAATTAATCTGTGTTTTGCGGAGGACTTTATAATGGGCACAATTTGCACCAGAAACGGATAAATTAAGGAGTGAATGCTTGACGTGGTATCGGCATGTGATGAGACGGGATGAAAGTAATGTTGTGAGGAAAGTTTTATATATGAATGCTAAAGACTTTAAGAGTAAAGGAAGACCAAAAAAAGATGGATGGACTGCGTTAATCATGACATGGATAGACAGGGAGTGATCAGAGAGATGACGTTTGATAGGGTTGTATTGATAGGGTTGTTTTGAAACAAGAGCAGGACGATGATGATGGATTAACAGTCTCAAATTACTCGCAGACTCAGAACAACGCTCACTCAGATCACACAAAGTATTGTCCTGTACGGGTATCGAACTTGTGATACTTGCGGTACCTGTTTATTCGATTCTTCCAGAAGAGTAGGGGTGGGGTCACACTGTTGACAGATTTCTGTCTACAGTGGCGGACCGGTTCATCTGAGCAATGGCAATGTGCTTTGTGCTTCGTTCGGTGAGCGAGAAAGTCGGACGCCCAACTTTCTGGGTGGGTTTTGATTGGTAAGCAGCGGCCTAGCTGTATCATTGATATTGCAAAAGTCCAAGATCGGTCGTAACACTTACCATCATTGCTCGTTTACCACTATAAATAAAAATATTCTAGACAATATTTTCTTATTCATTAATTTCTTTACTTGAAATATTTACCGCTTATACAAACTATTTTTAAAAACACAAGAGCACTTATTTACATGATTCATATGAACATAATATGACGCGAATATATCAATTGATGTATTGTACAGATATCTTAATTGCTAATAATATATTTGACGTTTATCCTAAATAAATCATAAAATATGCTGATATCACGGTTAGAGTACAGTTTTTAATGTTGACATAGTGTTGAATCATCTTAGGAATTTAAAATAAAACTACTTTTACGGATTCTGTCGCGTTTGTATTTGATTTTTAATTGCCTGACGTTTCGAACGCTTTACAGTGATCATTGTCACGGGAGGACTAATTAATAGTAAATTGCCACAATAATGATTATCATAAATTAAATGCTTTAATAATAACAGATCATAAACAATATAAAATTTTATATATAGAATCATTTTCTTTTTGTACTGGCAATGAAATTTGAATTAATTTGTATTAAAAATGTGGGTCAAAATTTAATAACTTATAGGGTAGATATAAATTTATTCTGTAATAACAATGACATATTGGACGTAAGACACCTTAGTCCTCCAATCAATCATGAGTTACTACTTCTAAGACAATCGATACTATTTTTAACCACATTAAAGGGAAGGAGGAGACCCGTCCTGGCGCAAGCAGAGATGTTAGAGAGAGGGTTAATGCGAGTTATGGGGTTTCACGTCTTTCAACGTTTCGAACGGTTCGTGACGGGTCTAGTCGGACACTAATGGCTTTTGAAATAAAACTACTTTTACGGAATCTATCGCGTCTGCATTTGATTTTTAATTTCGCGACGTTTCGAACACTTTACAGTGATCATGGTCACGGGAGAACTGTAAAGTACTGTGAAGACCATGACCACTGTAAAGTGTTCGAAACATCGGAAAATTAAAAATCAAATACAAACACGATAGAATCCGTAAAAATAGTTTTATTTCAAATGTGTAATACTCGCGTAAACATTAGAAGTCATTACACTAATGGCTTGTTAATAAAACAGGGTTACCAAATATTTTTAAATATTCTTAGTTTAAATATTCTTAGTTTAATTTTGTATTATATACAAAATTTTAAAAATGATTCTTTACTCGAAGGGCATATCACTGGAGCTAACATAAATTAAACATGTAACCAAACTCTTTTGTGACAAAATATAATAAAAAAAAATGACGAGCCCACTGAGTTTCTTGCCGGATCTTCTAGTATGTGGCTGCTTTCCGATCCGGTGGTAGATTAATTAAATTTAATTATAAAAAAACAATGTAAAATTGACAATATGTAAGTGCCCCTATGGGGCTTATGCAAAATAAATGATTTGATTTGATTTGATTTTGATTAATGGCAGTGGCATTAGTTAGGTGTAAGTAAATGCTTAAACTGTAAATTATACTGTTATAACTGCACATAAAATCGTAAACATAATTTAACCTTCATATGGTATTATGGGTCTATAAGTACTTGCCTACTTATTTTGCATATTACCGAACAATTTCTTTGTTATATGCAAATCTTTAATGAATATAATGACGATGATATATTAGCGTTATGTATTTACATATAATTTATGTATTTACTTAAAATACATATACAAATGGCTTTTCTTACACAAAGAAGATGCGAGAGGTATTAATTTTGATGACATTTTTATTTTCATTTTTTATTTAAATACAATATGTAGATATTTATCATTAAAATTATTTCCTAATATCATCATCATATCAACTAGCTGTGTGGTAGCGGCTACGAATACTACCAACCCTTACTTTGCTCGTGGATGTCGTAAAAGACGACTAAGAGCTTTATAACGACCTGGGCCAACTTCATCTGATGCTGTTTGGTCAAAAATTACATTCCCAAGGAGGGTTGTGGTCTGGCAGGCGGCCGGTCATAAAACTATTGCCAATAACTTTTACAATATGTACTATGAAAGAAGAGTACATATTGTATCGACCCCAAGTAATTGGGATAAGATTAAGAGAATGATGATGATCATCATCATTTCAACTCATATATCTACCATCCAGGATCCAATCTCGAGCTCTCACTGTCTTGCATAGATTTTGTCTGCATATTATATCCCTTAGATCCCTTATATTTTACGACATACACGGGCAGAAAAGCAAGGGTGGTGATTTGTATTCTTACTTCGTCACCAGACGGAAAATTTCTTAATAAATGAAATAAAAGTAAAAGATTAACTTACAAATATTAAACACATAAAAATATTCCATAAAAATAATGGTTAGAAATACTAAATTCGTAACGGTTACGCGAAGAAAAGAAGTGAGATCTAACTGAAAACTCAGCTTTTCAAAACTCACTCGCGTCTACTGTCTTGCATTTATTATGGTATTTATTGCTTAATATTTCGATTCAATTTAATATTTTTTTTAATAGGGTTATTTACAGTTACCCGTTTAGTGCAATAAAGAATGACCCTATAGATTTCCATGTCGTGTGTATATGAGATTTGGTTTGCCCATTCACGAGAGTGGAAGTTACGAAGCTTACACGCTAGTCGATTTGTAATGATACTCAAAAACGAATAATAATTGTATATAAGGCATTAGGATCTGATTAGTAATACAGTATTTTAAATGAGGTCCATCGCTGTGTATAATGAATTAAGAGATACTAGTCTTTCATAAGAGGATGTTCGAGATATTTTTTTAAATTTTTTTTTTATTTTTTTTTTATTGCTTATGGCGGCAAACGAGCAGACAGCACACCTGATGGTAAGTGTCACTGCTACCCATGGACATTTGCCAATGGTATAGCTACGCCGCTGCCTACCAATACAACCCTGAACCCACCCCAGTTAGGCTTCCGGCTCTCTCGCTCACCGAACGAAGCGCAATAGCACATTGCTATTACTTAGACGTCGATCTTCTGCGAGAGTGTGGTACTACCCCGGACGGACCGGCCCGCGGCTGTAGACAGAGAACTGTCCACAGCGTGGTCCTACCACAATAAATTATTAACCATCTAGTTAAAAAGATATTCTAGACTTAAATAAACTGGAAATAAGACTTTTATCATACCTAACAATCAAATAATGTCGATGACTTGGTTAAAGAAGGTGGAAACTTAGATCAAGTTGACATCAGGATTTAGGGATGGCTAAGCCATAAAAAATCATTGTGAGATGATGGTCTTCAAATCACTTCTAAATATTTGAAGTCACGGAAAAAAATAATAATTGAATAACTAAAAATTATATCTAATGCTTACAATTTGCTTTTATTTGAAGTAAATATCAAGACCCGCAAATACATTCAGAAGTTATAGGCAATATAATAAGTATGATAATTATCATATAGAAAAATGTAATATTGCAATTCGGCAAATCGGACCTTTCCTTCAGATACCGGTGTATCCGGCATTATTCAATTTTGACTAATACTCTCACTATTATTATCAAAATTTATGAATTGTCTTTATAATTTTAATGCGAATAAGCGATTGAACATTGCGAAAGTTTTTTGTGAACATCATCATCAGGCAGCACGCGAAGTTCACGGCGCTACTCTGCATAGGTTAATAGCACAGAGTCGATATATATCCTTCTGTTACTATAGGTATATACATACCTACCGTTTTGAAGTATGTTCCATATGGTTCCATTTAAATTTTACCAAGTTCAGACCAGTAGTTTAAGAGTTATCCTCAATAAAGCATATCTGGTTGATCACGTGGCTTTGAAGCCGGTTTTATGTTGTTAAAAAAAATATGTAATATTTTTTAGTTAGCCATAGTTTTGGGGTGTCTAGGATCGAATGTTAGTAGACGATCGCTCTGGCACCCCGTAAAAGCGCGGAAGGGGCCGCTGTAGTTTTAGTGGGTATTCCGGTCAGGCAGCTGGCCGGTGAGTCCCACACTCCCCCCTCGTTTGTGGGGGGTGGGGCATAGCGCGTAAATGCGTTTCCACAGCGTGAAAAAAAAGTTAACCATAACCATATATATAATATAATTATATATATGGTTATTTACAAGCGGAGGACTTTAAATCTAAATAATAAGGAATGATAATTTCTGCTTTTACACTTTTTGGCGACACGATTCTATGGTAAATTCCCACGTAACATTTAATGGCGTCTAATAAAAAATATGATATACTTACAAGTGACGATTAAAATTAAAACAATAAAAAATCCACAGCGTTTTTTTTTTAAACATTTATTGGGTAACATAAAATCCCCGTTTTATTGGTAATTTAGTTGTTAACAAGTGTAATTTAGTTGTTAGTATAGTTATTGTGATGATCACAATATATTTTTTTAATTTAATTTGATAATAATTGTTTTGTTATTTTTTTTTTATAAACTATTTGATTCGTTCCAAGTAATTAAATTAATAATAATAATTTATTAACCAGAAAACAAAATATACATAAGATAGACCAAATCTCTGACCCCTAAACTTTTTCCAGTCTTCACCCGCGGGCCGGTCTGACCGGGGTAGTACTACCCTCTCGCAAAAAAATAACATTTGAGTAGTGGCCGTATGCTTTTGTGTTTCGTTTAGTGAATGAGAGAGCCGGCAACTCAACTTTTTGGGTGGGTCTGAAGTTTTAATTGGTAGGCAGCGGCCCAGCTGTACCCCTGGTATTGAAAAGGTCCATGACCGTCAGTAACACTTACCATCAGGTGCGTTGCATGCTCGTTTATAATAATAAACAAAAAAAAAATAGCAAATATACACGGCATGAGATTTACGAGTACATATGATAGTAGCACATATGTATTCGCATTTCTTTAGGATATTCTTAACTGCAATAACAGATAACTCGAGATTAAAATATAGTGATAGTTCTAAACAAACCTTTAAAAGTACTGGTTGTATAATTATGCTGTATTTTAAGTACCAGATTATTATAAATATGTAGATGAATGGGTCAGTCAAGAGGCATATAAATGCGGATATAAAGTTGCAAATGACCGTACTGCAAGTAATAACGATTACCTTCACACCTATATACCAATCACAGCTTACATCTTAAGTAATCTCACAGACCCAAGCAATCGTCTTGGTACAAACAACTATATGGTATGGATGGATGACACAGGATAGTTCTTCCCGTGCAACCACGAGACAAGACTAAAACCGGCGTCACCCCTTTACCTGCCCGTGGATTCCTCAGCCAAATTGCCAAAGGGTTCACCAAGAGAATGAGCAACAGCTCTTCCCCGGGAAACCTACAACATTCATCGCTACCACCAGCCCACCTGCCAAGCGCAGCAACCATGACATCACCCTCTCACACGAGTGCCAGCACGAGAGAGGCCCAGATGGCTGACGTTAGAAAGTTAGTATGCGATATACGACAACTATGTATGTACACTGTGCTACTCGCTTGCCCTTATACGTGAATACGTTGTTAACATGTTTCCGCTTAGCACATCCGATAAACGGAAGTACCGTCACATATATATAATTATCGTTAAATTATTACAAATATTATCTATCTATCTTCTATATCTATCTATATCTATACATATAATAAAATGTAACGGATCGCTGTCTGTAAATGGAAGATATATGAGAAAAAATATTACTGGGACCTTTATCAACACAAATAGAACCCAAAATAATGATTGTTAAAATTTTTGTCTGTTTATCTGTTTGTCTGTGCGTTTGTGCACGCTAATCTCAGAAACGGTTTATCCGATTTAGACGTGGTTTAAATGAATAATGGTGGAGGTGGTCGCTAATATATTGTGGTAAGCTTCACTTAACATTTAGGCGTTATTTCATGTCAATTGGTCGATAAATAAAAAGGTTATGCCAATTTAAAGAATGCTGGGAGAAAAAAAACCTTTATCGATTCTTTTCAAATTACGTACAAATATTCTTTAGTAAAAATAAATAAACACGTGTTTCAATATTTGTCAATTTGCACTCTCTGGGGGTGTAAATTAGGCCTGCGAACTGGGCTGGACGACTCATTAGCGCCAAGCTGACATTACTGAAGCTGGCAACTTGAAATTTTGACAGTAGTTCCTTTCTCATAACCATAAGCAATTCGGCTTCACTCGCGGTAAATCAACTATCGACGCAGCCATTGCGGTGAGAAAAGTTATTAATACATCCGTTTTTAAATACGTGCTTAGGTGTTTTCCTGGACATCTCAGGTGCCTTCGAAAACGCCTGGTGGCCAATGTTACTTCTTAAATTAAAGACTCGTGGGTGCTATAGGAATATCTACTTAATTATACAGTCATACTTTTCATAAAGTTCGACTAAACTGAAACTTGGTCACCATGCTGTGTGGAAGCCACTGACGATGGGCTGCCCCCAAGGTTCAGTGTTAAGTCCATATCTATGGAATTTAGGTTTTGACAATTTACTTGAATTACCTCTGCCGAAACACTGTCAATTGATCGGATATGCCGACGACGGTCTTCTACTCGAAGAATCCAACACTAGATACGGTTTAGAGAAATTAGCAGAAAGTTGTCTCAATAATATATTCGAATGGAGCACACGAAATCGGCTTACATTTGCCCCACAAAAAACGTATCACCTTATATTACAAGGAAATTTACAATCGTTGCCGCGTATAAAATTCAATAATATGACAGTCAGACAGATTCAGTTTGCTATCTTGGTCTACTCTTAGAAAATTTTTTTTCATTTGTCGAGCATATTAAAACTGTAGGTGAAAAAGCGAAATGAAATTTCTATGCGCTTACTAGAATATCAACGTCTACCTGGGGCCTTCGTTTTAATACACTGAAAACTATATATATGGCCACATATTTGGGGTGTATTTGTTACGCTGCACCCGTTTGGGCTGATAGGGCTACCATAGGGGCAGCTCGCCTTAAATTATTACAAAGCCAACGGTTGGCCTTAATATTCTTGTGTAAAGCCTACAGGACGGTCAGTACCGAGGCCTTGCCAGTACTCGCGGGTGTACTTCCGGTTGACTTGGAGATTCAGAGACGGCATCAATGTATTACACGAAAAGGGAAAATATGAACACAGATTTCCTTCTACCGCGCGACAGTAATAAAATCGCTCGATTGTTTGCACCGCAATCCGTTGTCTATGAAAAACTTTTAATTGAATGGCAAGAAAGATGGGATTCATCATCGAAGGGCCGTCACCTCTATCTATTTTTCCCATGCCTCCGCTTGCGCCTAGAGAAAGTGTGGTTGGAGGTTGACCATGGCAACTTTAAAAGTAAATTATTTTCTTTTAAACTCGTACCTTCACCACTATGTCAATGTTCTACACATAACCGCGAGTATGAACAATCAGCACATCACATTCTCTGGGAGTGCGATCTCTAGCGTAACGAGCACGATACTTATGTTAGACAGTTTGCAAGTAACATCTGGAGTAGTATACTATACGGATCTTGTAGCAACTCAAGAAAATTTCCGTGCGTTTAGGCGTTTCTGCCATACCTACTACTGCAATCAATCTTAAGGGCTAAGGCTCACATATAGGCCCCGTTAAGTTGTCCCATATCCGTGCTGCCGTACTGCTGCGCTTATCGTACCTGTACAACCTTTTACTTATTGGCTGACTAGTCAGTATTGCTTTCTGTCTCCCGCTTTGCCTAAGAAGGAAGTGGAGCCACTATTTCCAACTCCTCCTTTTTTCTAATTAAATTTGTGGCGGGTTTCAAGACAAAATCAGCTCCCGCGACTGCCTGAGGGTCAAACCTCGGTGTCATTTATGGTGATCATCGTGAATCATGGCTTTTAGGAGTTACAATGGTAGAAATGTGTGGTCGGATTATTCCCAAAAAAAAGTAGTTTCTTTCTATGAAGTAGAGTTTAACTAAGAAAGGATTTTACGAAATTACACCCCTAATGGGGTGGAACAGAGTGGCAAAGTTTGTATGGGGAGAAAAAAATCTTTATTGATTCTTTTCAAATTATATACAAATACTCTAAAATAAATAAACACGTGTTTCTCTCTCCCTATCCATCAACCCCGCACCAGTGCCGTTGTGGCGACCAGTGCCGGCATGTGAGCTCACACATTACACATAGTGTAAGTGTGCTCATACAATACACATAGTGTAACTTCTACGTTACCTTCAAATTATCAGCTGACGATTTTTCCACCGAGATACAGCCAGCTGACGTATATATTTATCAATAGTTACATATAAGCTATCATCAGGTAAATTTTTATTTGAGAGGATATCACTGAAAGTGAAGATTTTTTTTCCATGATCGAGACATCAGCTGACGTACAATACACTATGTTATAGCCAGCTGATTTTTTTTTGATGATATATTGGGTTAGCTATCATCATCATCATCATCATTTCAGCCCATCGCCGTCCACTGCTGGACATAGGCCTCCCTCATGGTATGCCACAGAGTGCGGTTCTGTGCCGTCTGCATCCATCGACGCCCAGCAATTTTAACTAGATCGTCTGTCCACCTAGTGGGGGGGCGTCCTACACTGCGTCGTCCGGTACGTGGTCGCCACTCTAGAACCTTTTTTTCCCCAGCGGTTGTCGGTTCTTCGAGCGATGTGGCCAGCCCATTGCCACTTCAGCGTGCTAATTCTTCGTGCTATGTCGGTTACACCCGTTCTTCTGCGGATTTCCGTATTACGGATTCTATCACGCAGAGAAATCCCGAGCATAGCTCGCTCCATAGCACGCTGAGCGACTTTGAGCTTGGTTATGAGGCCTACATTTAGGGACCACGTTTCCGTGCCGTAAGTCATCACTGGTAACACACACTGGTTGTAGACCTGTGTTTTCAGACACTGAGGTATGTTGGACGAGAAGATCCTCTTAAGTTTCCCGAACGCTGCCCAACCGAGTTGGATTCGTCGGCTGACCTCTTTCTCGAAATTGGATCTACCTAACTGGACTGTTTGTCCAAGGTAAACATAATGATCGACAATTTCGAGAATCGCATTGCCAACTAGGACCGGTACAGGAATGACATGGGCATTTGACATGACTTTCGTCTTGTCCATGTTCATTCGTAACCCCACCAGTTGGGATACCCTGCTGAGATCGTTGAGCATGGTGCCAAGGTCCTCCATGGATTCTGCCATAACGACGATATCGTCTGCAAATCGAAGGTGAGTGATGTATTCGCCGTTAATGTTAATACCTAGTCCGGTCCAGTCTAAGAGCTTGAAGACATCTTCCAGTGCAGTGGTGAACAGTTTCGGAGAGATGACATCTCCCTGTCTCACGCCTTTCTGCAACTGGATCGGTTTCGTACTCTTATCCCGGATACGGACTGACATTGTGGCGTTCCTATACAAACACTTCAGCACTTCTATATAACGATGGTCGATTTGGCACCGCTGAAGGGACTGCAGCACCGCCCAAGTTTCGACTGAATCAAAGGCTTTCTCATAGTCCACAAACGCTATACACAGAGGCCGATTGTACTCCTCGGTCTTCTGGATAATCTGCCCAAGCGTGAGAATATGGTCTATGGTGCTATAGCCTTTTCGGAAGCCAGCTTGTTCGGGCGGCTGGAAGTCATCAAGCTTGCACGTGAGTCGATTGGTAATGACCCTCGAAAACGACTTGTAGACGTGGCTCAAGAGTGAGATGGGTCTGTAGTTCTTTAGAAGAGCTTTGTCGCCCTTCTTGAAGAACAGCACCACCACACTCCCGGTCCACGACTCTGGAACGTCGCCCCCGAGGATAACGGAATTAAATAGCTTTTGAAGGGCTTTTAAGACCGGCTTACCGCCTGCCTTCAGTAGCTCTGCCGTAATTCCGTCATCTCCCGGTGCCTTACCGTTTCGTAGTTGTTCGAGAGCCATTCTGATCTCGCACAAGCTAATGTTCGGGATTTCTTCGGAATAGTGCCGAGTTAGCTTGGATCTGGGATCTTGGACCAAGCCGACAACAGGACTTCGGGATGATTTATATAACTGTCCATAGAACCTTTCGACCTCTCCCAAGATCTCACCCTGGGATGAAATGACAGTGCCGTCATCGGTCTTCAGCTTAGTCAATTGGCTTTGCCCAATAGACAGATCTTGTGCGAACACTTTTGAGCCACGATTCCGCTCTATCGCTTCTTTAACACGGAGCGTATTAAATTGGCGAATATCGCGACGCACAGACCTGGAGATCTGCCTATTAAGCTGCCTGTGTTCGGACCAATCGGCTGAAGACTGTAATGTCATTTCTTTTCTCCGCTCCATGAGCCTGAGAGTCTGGTCAGAAAGTTTTTTAGGTCTATTGGCGCGGTGAGCCTTGAAAAACTTCGACCCAACCGCGTGGACAGTTTCCACGAACCTGTTGTTCATATCGTTCGGAGATTCGCACTCGTCTAGACATTGGAAGCGATTGTGTAGTTCGAGTTGAAAGCTTTCGAGGTTCTGGTATTGGACAGGTGTAGGTCGGAGGGTAGACTTCATCAAGCGTGACCGTTCGACTTTCGTATGGATATTTAATGAGCCTCGTACTATTCGGTGATCGCTCCCAGTTTTAATCCTGCTGATCACTGAGACATCATTAAATATATGTCGTTTGTCCGACAAGATGAAGTCTATCTCGTTTTTTGTTGAACCATCGGGGCTAATCCAGGTCCATTTCCTTTGTGGCTGCTTTCTGAAGAAGGAATTCATCATAAAGAGGCTTTCCTTCTCCAGAAATTCAGCCAGTTTCTGGCCCCTCTGGTTTCTCTGTCCATATCCATGTTTCTCCACTCTCAACTCATCATCACTTCTTTTGCCTAGTTTCGCGTTAAAGTCTCCCATAACCACCGTGAAGTGGGTTTTGGACGCGTGTATGGCTTTCGAGATATCCTCGTAAAAGGTCTCCACCTCGTCGTCGGAGTATGCCGAGGTCGGTGCGTATACCTGTATGACCTTCAACGAATACCGTTTGGTAATTCTGAGTATAAGGTACGCTACCCTTGTCGACACACTCTCGATCCTCTCCACGTTGCCTACAAGAGACTTGCGAACGATAAACCCTATACCGCCTTGGGACGGGTGATCTCCCTCCCGGTAGAAGAGCAAGTTTCCAGACCGTAGGATTATCGTGCCCTCGCCCTCTCTTCGCACTTCTGATAATCCTACAATGTCCCAGCGGATTTTGCTCAATTCCTCTTCCAGCTCGATGACCCTTTCGTCGGTCCTGAGTGTCCGAATGTTGTGTGTTACCAGGGCCAAGGGTCGTTTTGATTGGTAGCCGGATCGCTGCCGGGGATTCTTAGCACCCCCTACTCCATAGCTACCAGGCCCGCTACCACAATGAGCCCGTAGGATAGTGGAGCTGCCGTGACTGGGGGCCGTTTTTTTATTTGTGCTTATCATTAGGGGTTTTGAGCCATAATCGCCACGCTTGGCAGGCGGGTTGGCGATCGCAGTGTGGTGTTATACGTATCCCAGGAGAGAGCTGCTGCCCTCTCTCCTGGTGGACCCTTAGCCGATTTTTACGACTCCCACGGGCAAGCAAGGGGTGGCGACACTTGTATTCTATCCCGTCGCCACACGGGTTAGCTATAATTTGATAAATTTTTAGCAGAGAGGAAATGAGTGAATGTATTTTTTTTTCTTCGAGCGTGGGAGGTTACAACTGCTCATCCCCCCCACCGTGCTGCAGCTGACGGTCATAAGGCTTCATGATACTATTGTCTGATGCGTATCACCAATTATCTCTCGAGAAGAAATAATTAACCAAATTTTCACCTGGCTCTCGGACCAATATGTAATTATTTTTTTAATACTCGCGTAAATGTTGCTGTGTGGTGGTGACTACGAAAACTACCAACCCTATGCTCGTGGATGTCGAAAACGATGACTAAGAGCCTTATAACGACCTGTGCCAACTCTATCTGATGCCGTTTAATCAACAATTACATTCCCAAGGAGGGTTGACGTCTGGCGTTCTTAAAACACTATTGCCAATAACGTTTACAATATGTACTATGAAAGATGAGTACATATTGTATCGAACCCAAGTAACTGGAATAAGAGTAGGAGAATGATTATGATGAGCCGCGTAAACGTTCAGTATTTTAATAGTAATACTGAATTATTTTATATATTGGCGGAGTAAAAATACAATGAATCAACGCTTCTTCCTTTGCTGATAATATCGCTGCATAATATCATAGACCAATTTGTCTATCCAAAGTGTTAATATGGTTACTCTGCAGTACGGTGACCTCTAGGTTACCAGTAACTATTTCATTGCGTTTCCGATCTAGTGTTAGAAAATTGACATATGTAAGTGCTGGTACGGGGCTTAAATATTATGATGATTTGATTTGAGATCGGACAATGGCTGGCCCAAAGGAGGTGATATCCCATTCTGTATAATATATCGCTTGAGCACCAGCTGTACGTCCACAATAATGCTATAAAATATGTAGGTCTTAATTTAATTAAAGTATTTAAAATAGACGTAGACGTAGAAGAGTAAACGGTATTAAGTTTATATATGTAGTTTAGTTTTAAATTTTTAATAGCGTTGGCCTTTTTTTTCAGAGTGGCTGACTGCGTGACGGTGGAATTGGGGTTGGTACCCGAAAGGGTGACCCACCGGGCTGGCAACAGAGGTCAAGGAAGCAGTAGCAGTGGCCGGCCCAATGATGATGGTAAGGGAATACGGTGGGTTATAGGGCCACGCGCCGCCCTTCCATAGCCACGTAGAATGGACGGCATGTGCCTGACAAAAAAAAAATAGTGGTGGTCCTACCATACTATTCATAGATTTCTGTCCACTAGTTGTTTTAAAAATGTTACTTTCGCTGAAACTACGTGCTCCATTAACCAGAGCAGATGAAGACACCTTTCGGACCAGGCTTTCGAATCTTAAAGATGATGATCGAGTAAATGGAGCGGTAGAAGGAAGTACCTGCTTTCATCTGTCACAATTATTGTCGGAGTTCGGTTACTTCAGTAACAATTTCTCTATTGCCAATGTCTGCTGCCCATAGATTTGCGGTGAAATCACGCCTACAGAATATGTTAGTAGTCTAACTGACATTGGTAGGAGTCTGACTGTGATTGCTGTGAATCATTGGTGCGGATAGATCGAATCGAGCAATTAATCGCCATAATTATTAAAATAGTTACACGTTGACTATAATAGACGTTTGTCAGACAATAAAAGATACAAAATAAGAAAAGATATAAAAATATATAAATGTTAATATCAAAATTACAAAATTTTGTTGTTAAAAAACTAAAACATGTGCTTTTTCACGTATCTCAGTTTAAACAAACACGTGTGTTGTTCTTTTTTTAACTCCATTTGACATGTGAATAACGTGCATTGTTTTATCACGTTCCATGTACAAAAAAGTTCTTTTGCACCGTGTTTATTCGGAATTCTCTAGAGACGTAAGTGCTATAACCGTTTTGAAAATTAAATATTGAATCCAACTATAAATTTAGTTGTACATATCTCCCTATATTTTCACAAAGTAGATTAATTTCGTTTTGAGATATATACACTATGAACGGCAACACATATTTTTTAACATGTTACCATATTAATATAAGCTGTGTGGTAGCGGCTATGAACTACTACTAACCCCTACTTTGCTCTGGGATATCGTAAAAGACGACTAAGAGCCTTATAACGATCTGGGCCAACTCGCATCTGATACCGTTTGGTCAACAATTGCATTTCCAAGGAGGTTTGACATCTGGCAGGCGGCCGGTCATAAAACTATTGCCAATAACTTTTACAATATGTACTATGAAGTACGAGTACATATTGAATCGAACCTCAAGTAATTGGGATAAGAGTAGGAAAATGATGATAATGATGTTACCATGTTTAATAAATTGCTTTTTTGTATGTTTGTCCGGGTGATATTGTAATTGCTTTTAAACTAACTTCCTGATGCGCTAGATTCTTAAAATTTAGGCCATTACTTAAAAGTGGATGATAATGCATGTAAATATGAAAAAAGAAACAAAAAATTAAAAAATAAATAAAGTAAGATCAATTTCAAAATTTCATTCACTTAACCCTCATGATCATCATCATCTAAGCTCATATATGTCCCACTGTTGGGCTCGAGCCTCCTCCACAATGGGAGGGTAATTGATTTACTATACCATGCTGGTCAAACGTGTTGGTGATGGTTTTGTTTCGAGTTTTCCTTCTCTCGCCTATGCGACAACATCTATATGTTATATGCGTTTTATATCCTTTAGTCGTCTCTTACGATCACCCACGGGTAAGATAGGTGGTGAATTGTATTCTTACTCCGTCACCACACGGAGAACTTAATCCTAAAAAGTAGAAAATAAAAAAAATACCTAAAATTAAAAAAAAAAGTATCATATTTTTATAACGGACGAAAAACCTGGGACGCATGCAGCGTGTAATTGGTAATGTGTTTTTGTTTCCAATCTTGATAAGAACTATTTTATAGTTTTTATTCCGTTATAAAAACATTGTACATATTTATTTTTTATTTTATTATAATGTATATCTTGGATGTGGATTTAGCCGAGATGGAAGGTACACCACTGATATAGAGCGAAGAGTGAATGCGGGCAATAGAGTGAACAGAGCGTTGGGGCAACTCCTCGGTAGCCACCACCTCAGCCAGAAGGCACGTGTAGCAATACATAACGCAGTGCGTGTCCCAACATTACTGTATGGAAGAGAGAGTTGGGTATGCAGAAAAGAGTATGACAGTAAAATTAATGCGGTCAAAATGCGATCTTTGCGGAAAATCTGTGGAGTTAGGCTGATCGATCGCATTCGTAACAACGACGTAAGAGAGCGAGTAGGTATGAAAGAGAGTATTGGTGTAAAGATGGGAAAAGGAATGCTCCGATGGTTCGGACATGTGGAAAGAACGTCTGGTTAAGAAGATATACAATGCGAAAGTGGAAGGATGTAGGTACCGGGGGAGACCGAGACTAACCTACCTAGACCAGATCGGTCATGTACTGAAGGAAGGTGGAGTCAAGAATCTCCGAAACTGGCGAGCGTGTATGAAGAGAATTATGAATGTTGAGGAAGCGAGTGAAGTATGCAAAGATAGAGTTCTCTGGCACTCTGTTATCTCTGCCTACCCTGCAAGGGATATGGCGTGATTATATGTATGTTTTAGCGGTCGTTTTCAGATAAACAATCAAATTTAGCGCAATATTCTAAGTAATTACGTATTAAAATAGTTAGCGTAATATTGTAAATAAAAAAGAAATATGCGTGTGGTAAGGTGATTTTATTCGGGAGTATAATCGTAAGAGACTACCAAAGGAAATAAAACACACATAACATCTATGCAAGAGAAGCAAATCTCGAAACAATACTCTATATCCAACACGTCTGAGCAGCATGATTGGTTATTATAGTACAGGTCATTTCCCTGCTATTATAAAGGAACAACAGTGACAGATATATGTGTTGAGATGATGATATAAATAAAAACTTATTCCCTAGTATAGAATATAATTTTTTTTTTCAGAATATTTATCACTACACCGAATTATTTTTCTACTTTGGAGCTGACTGTATAAAACAATTACACGGTTAGCGCGAACAGCCTCGTATTATAATCATATTGTCTTTTTTCCTGTATTTATCGATCCATTCATTAGAATACTTATCACGCTTGGTAGGCGGCTGACTATCGTGCTTGATATTACTAGTCTCTCAGGAGAGTGGTGCTAAACATCTCTTTATGATCCGTCAGTTGGCTTTTGCGACTCTTCCAGGAGAATAAGGGATGATAACATATTGTATTTTTATTTCATCCCATTACCAAATGCTTCTATACCTTTAATATTAGATGTAAAGTATATACTTTCTATTATAATTATATACGAGTATAATATATATCTTTAAATTTCTACGTTCTACGGAACTTCAATAAGGTGATTCCACCATGTCTGTTTTCTAGGATGAAGTACTAGACTAATGAATAGTATCATAACAATTATATCATTACATTTAAGTTAGAACAATAAGAAATTAATATTATAGGTATTAAATTATAACATAATGATTTTAATACCTTAAAATTAAAACAAGTGCGTCATATTTCCGTCTATAATTGTTGATATATAATCAACAATTATACAACTAATACACTGTAATTATTTATGTTATGGGGAAAAATGGACTGTGTATTGATTTTCCCCGTTAAACCACCTCTTTCGTTATGTATACGGGATTCCCAACTCACCGCTATTAATTTAAACGCACAGTTCAAAATATTAAAATTTTAGTACGGAATTGTAGTATAAATATCAATATATACATCAAGACATAGATTCAAGTAACTATAGGACGTTAGCACAATATATTAGGGTCTATAAGAGAAAAATAGCTCCAAAGAAAATCTATGCCAAATTTTGTGGACCACACGGGATTGTCAGTAAATTTTCTTCTTATTCTGAATAAAGTTCATGTCTAAAACTAAAACATATAGGGACTGAGAAGCAAACGAAGTTATTGATGGAATATTGTAATTTTATTTATGTGGGCACCTTTTTGTTTTTTTTGTGGTGGGCCATGGACGTCGCACCCCGCCAAATCAGTCCGGGGTGACGGAAGAGGCGGCGCGCAACCCCATTGACCCACCCTGCAAGCACCTCATCTTTGCCGTGCGAGCGGGCCACCGGTACCCGATCTTTGTCTTCGGTGGCCCGCTCGGCGGTATGCCCTCTCGGGCTCCTCTCCTGTTGACGCTCCGACAGATTTCGCCGTCGAGGCGTCGTCCTCACGCGGTGGCCTCGCGTCGGGTGACCGGACAATTCCCCGGTCCGATCACCCGAAGCCTCGGTTAGGGCGGCATCAGGCGCAGGTATTCGCGCGTGCGCCGCCCCAACCGCGTCGGCGGCCCGGGTCACGGGAATCCTCCCAGGCCCGTTCCGCCGCCTCCTTCTGCGAGATGACAGCCTCGCAGAAGGTGGCGACCGCGTCCCAATTCCTGACGCTGTCGACCATCGCCCTCGCGACAGCCGGCAGCGTCAGGTCGGCACCGATAATAGCGACGAGATCGCGGCGCTGCCCGTCCCATTTATGTAGGCACCTAAGAGGTCCTGAGTATGCCACCAAGACTCAGTCTAATCGTAGTAGGTACTTAATTATAAGTCAATTCATTCTATTATTTCGTGGAACCAGTATTTGTATTTCCATGCAGAATACTCTACACTGTATCTCTGATAACGTGTATGAGAATTTTCAAAACAATCGTTTCAGATCTTTATGGCTAAAGGCGTAAAAAACAAACTCATATTCGGCTTTAGGTTTGATAATAATATGATGAAATAGATTATTATAGAATCAAGTTCACATGACGTCAGATAGTGTCCAAAAAAGTTTATTAATAATTCTGCCATAAAAAAATTGTTCAAATAATATGTTATGATCTATTTTTATCCTACATACGTAACATAATAATAATGAGTTATTTCTGTTTACGATGAAATAAAAAAGCTGAATCATTCAATGATTATGTAGTTAATATATGAATATGTTATGTGTTGTTATAGAAATTTTTCCCTTGTGTGAAAAAAAAAAAGATTTACCCACAAATCTTTTTTTTTTTTTTTTGGTTCTGTTCGTCCATTCGGACAGGCAAAGGGATCAAAGCCCATACAGCCAAGTCTTATTTAATTATTATTAATACATTGTTCATCATTTCTTCATATTATGTAGCCTTAATAGTCATTGTCTGTCAGTAAGTCAAGTCGTTACCATTAATCGGGTGCTGATAACCTAATCAATGATTTTCTTTGGGAATTTTGGACAAATATGAAAATACACGTAAACCACTATTATACCATATTCACTACACTTCAGCACTTTAACTGTACCATATTGCATAAAATACCAGCAAAATTATTCAATATAACACCACAAAACACTAAAGAAATGAATATAATACAAGAGCGTGACATGACATTTCCACATTCGCGCCAAAACTCGTGGGTAAATCTTAAGCTTTAATGTTTTTTTTTAATGATAACACCTGACGCTAAAGAAATAATCCTTGTATTACTGACTTCACAAATATTCAATATAACAGACACAAAGTATACCCAAAGTTTGAAGCAACAATTTGTCTTATATAGGAATGAAACTCACGACACTGGAATGGTAAGTTGGTATCTTAATTACTACGTCATCTGTGCAGTCAAAAATATTCCTAGAATGTTATGTTTTAGAACTTTTTTTTTTTTTTTTTTGCTTTTAGCTGTTAGCCGCAGATGGCTTTGACAGCTTTACGGGGACTATGGGTGAGCGCTGAGGGCTCTCAACCCGATTGAGGTAAGCTAAGCGATATCGCCCAAGAGCTCCCCCTGTGGGGAACAGACCTCGGCTTGGGGCGTCGTTGGTCGCAAAGTAGACGTGCCCACGTTTGGATTTATGATTTTTGCGCGTCGCGATTTCGCACCTCGACGGCGAGGACGAAACCACGGATATTTATGTGTAATGGCCTCGCGGGCCGTGAAAGCTCTTAATTGAGCGAGTGTGATATCGTCGCCGTCATCGTCGATGACGTGCCGCGGACGTCGGATTTTTGAATTACGAGAGGGCGTGTAAGAAGCCGCCCCAACTACTTGTGGGTTGAGGTGTGTCATGGCAGAGTCAAAGTAGCTCTGGGAGCACAGTTTCATAAATTGCCTGAAGGTCGGTAGTTCGAGGTCGACATGAAGATCGACGTTTCGTATGAACCACGGTGCACCCGTAGCTCGGCGCATGAACCTATTTTAAAGTGTCTGTAGTCTGTGGATCCTGTATGCCTTAACATGCGCGAATACTATGCTAGCATAGGTCATGATTGGCCGTATGCAAGCGGTGTATAATCGGACCTTGCTGCTCAAGGTTAATTTAGACCTAGCATTTATTAAACTATGAAGGCGTCCCATCACGAAAGCCGCACGCGCGTGGACTTGCGTTATGTGAGGGGTGAAGCTGAGTCGGATGTTTTAGAACTCTATTAATTAGTTTTGAAGAAGTAACTTAGAAAATAACGTGCTCATTGAGTTTCTTGTCAGATCTTTTCAACTTGTGGTCACGCTTCGATCTGGTTATAGATTCAAATTACTGAAATTTAGCATTTAGTCGTAACATGCTTGATTATTTAATAAAACTTGATATCGAGTGAATAATAATTGTCATACATGAGATTTGAACTCAGAACTATTGGAAATTCGTTCCAATCGTGCTTACACCATCGTGAGCTGTCATATGACATGCAGTTTTCGCTTCGTGTTATATTTTCGTCTTAAAGAAGACGTGTACTATCTACCCGATAATTACACATATCATCATCATCATCATTCTCCTACCCTTATCCCAATTACTTGGACTTGATACAATATGTACTCTTCTTTCATAGTATATATTGTAGAAATTATTGGCAATAGTTTTATGACCGCCGCCTGCCTAAAGTCAACCCTCCTTGGGAATGGAATTGCTGACCAAACGGCATCAGATGGAGTTAGCCCAGGTCATTATAAGACTCTTAGTCGTCTTTTACGACACCCACGAGCAAAGCAAGGGTTGGTAGTATTCGAAGCCGCTAATTACACATATAATATACATATATTGGTTATTGGTATTACGCATACATTGATTGTAGATTATATATTAGATTGACCTCAAAAAACATATAAGATTACCAATATGTCCTTATGATGCTTATATTTAATAATTGATTTGGTATTTGATTTTATGCAGCATCCATACTAGAGGTAGACGGAACTGTCTCGCATATTGTACTAATAGCATAGCCTCTCATAATAAGGTTATATATCCTGGATAAAATAAAAGTAATTTGTCATTTTAGTTTTTAAAATTACCTCGATTTTTTGGGCAATCTTTGAATACAAGCTTATTACTGAAACTGGTTAGTGACAACAAGACACTAAAATTACTTGATAAAACGAGTTTGTTTATACCCCTGCTTCTACCGTCAGGGAAAAAAGCGTTACATTAACGCATAGATTAATCAAGCCATTCAACTATTTGTATTTACCCAAACTGTTACACCTTTCAACTAAACACAACTAAAGACAGACTACAAAGTTTCATAAAAAAGGACCCTCAACCACGAATTTAAATACGTTCAAATAAAGACATAACTAACATTCCACACTTCCATGTAAACATTATCTATGTCTCAAGCATAGAGAATGTGAATGTTTTTCTTTTTAACTAATCGTTTTTGTATTTATTGCTTACTTAAACTATCCGTTTAATGACGAAAGAAGAATACAATTCACCATCTCGTTTCTTCCCTGTGGGCATCGTAAAAAAAAACGACTAAAATACTAAAAATAATGTGCAGGTTACAATAAGAAAACACTAAAAGGAAAAATCGGCATAAAAGTCTATGCGAGCATGTCTAATCAGCATGGTATAGTTAATTGTCACCGAAGACAAAGATCGGGTACCGGTGGCACGCTTGCACGGCGAAGAGAGGTGCTTGCAGGGTAAGTCTATGGGGTTGCGTGCCGTCTCTTCCATCGCCCCGGACCGATTTGGCGGGGCGCGACCATATCCATAGTCCGCCAGAAAAAAAAATGGTATAGTTAATTGTCCTCCTATTGTAGATAAGGTCTGAGTCTTTCTGTCTATCGTTTTGTCGTTTCTGTATGTTTTATAAAACGAGATACCTCTATGCCTCATTCAAGCATAGCTTCGTTAGAAATGAAATTTGAAATAACTGATTTTTATTACTTTTGATGATAGACGAGCTGGCAGCTCACCTGATGTTAAGCTGTAGCCGCTTATGGGTTTCAAAAATACTAAGGACACAGCCAGTGTCTACTATAAAGTGGGTTTTGAGAATCCGAATCTTTCGCTCATCAAACGAAGCGCGGTACAAGGTTGCTATTTAAACGTCAGGCAACTGTGTTGCTACGCTGACCAAGCGGACCCATCTATGGCTTTAATCAGAAACATATCTATAACGTAGCTATATTACTAGACTGAATAGTATTCGCGGCCATTAACCCATGGTATAATTGTTGAATATACCCAAATAAATTGTAAAATTTACATAACTATTAAAATAATACAATATCTTTGCAATATTTATTGTAAAAATATATGATATACAACTGCCAAAAGAAGTATGTAGTGTTTTAAATGAAATGTTCTTGGCATGTGCGTATATTCGTCGCGGTCGTTTGGTGGCATATTTCTCGAGGTCGCTTGCTCAAGTATCTATTGCCCAATGTATCATGCCGTGGTCACTTTTAATTATATAACATATCTATGCATACATCACACACGAAGAATAATATGTTTTCTCTAATATTTTTGTTTTAAGTAGACGAACTTCATTGCTCTAGCATTGCAGCCCGTTTCATTGTCGTCGAGCCATTAAATCCGCAATTTATACATTTATGAGATAAATTTAATTCAAGCTTGTATTGAATAAGCATAAGACAAATTCGTAGTAAATAAATGTGGGTTCTCATGTGATCACGTAGAAAGAATTCACTTCACAACCCCCCATATATCCGTAAGTGTTCTAAAAGATGACTAAAGAATAAAATCATCATCATCATCATTTCAGCCTCTCGCCGTCCACTGTTGGACGTAGGCTTCCCTCATGGTACGTCACAGAGTGCGGTCCTGTGCCGTCTGCTTCCATCGACGCCCAGCAACGAAAAATATGCATATAATATTTATGCAAGAGAAGGAAAACTTGAAATAAATTCCTACACTAACCCGTCTAACGAGCGTAGTAAAGTATTTTAGTTCTATTACGAAGGAGCCTCAGTCGAACATGACGAACTGGTAGTTGCTAAGAATACTGTGTTCAAATTTTTTTTTTTTTTTTTTTTATTGTCTACGGTGACAAACGAGCAAACAGCACACCTGATGGTAAGTAATGCTGTTGCACATGGACCCAGCAACACCACGGGTACAGCCAGGCCGCTGCCTACCGTGAAGGAAGAGCTCTTCTTAAACCTCGTTTGAAGAAGGACATGTCATAGCGCTCGGGAAACACAGCAGCAGGTAGTTCATTCCAGATCTTGCATGTACGTGGGAGAAATGATCGCTGAAAACGTACGGTCGAGGACCATATCGTTTCCAGGTGAAATGAATGAACCCTGCTACGGTGTCGAGTGGTACGGTGGTAAAATGGTGACGGTGGTACCAAGTCAAACAGTTCCTCAGAGCACTCCCCGTGAAAGAGCCGGTAGAGTACACAGAGTGACCCAAAGTCTCTCCGCCGCTCCAGCGACTCTAGTCTGTCCGTGAGATTGGGATCACCGACGATTCCAACTGCCCGCCTTTGTAGGGAGTCAAGTGGGTCTAGCTGATATTTAGGCGCGCCTGCCCAGAGATGAGAGCAGTACTCCATGTGAGGACGAACTTGTGCTTTATATAGCACAAGACGTTGACTCGGCGTGAAGTACCGCCTGGCCCTGCTCAGCACGCCCAACTTTTTGCTTGCCAATTTGGCTTTGTCCTCCAAATGACTCCCAAACTGGACTTTGTTCGATAGCTCGACGCCGAGGATCCCAATACTCTCGGAGATTTGGAGAGTTACTCCTTGGAACTGAGGCGCCATGATAAAAGGGTCCTTCTTCGCAGTGAACGCGCAAACTTGTGTCTTAGTGGGGTTGAACTGGACTAAATTCCGTTCACCCCATTTTGAGGCCCGCCCTAGAGAGCGCTCGACTTCAGACACAAGTTGAGCCCGTCTTTCCTGTAACATACTCCGAGGGACATTCTGATGCTCGGTGTATCGCTCGTCACCCGTGCTGTCATCCGCATAGCAACGAATACTCTCTATGGAGAGCATGTCATTGATATGCAGAATAAACAACGTCGGGGAGAGCACCGAGCCTTGTGGTACACCAGCATTAATGGGCATGGTCTCGGAGCAGGAGCCATCGACGACTACTATTATGCTCCGACCATCCAAAAAACTGGTGATCCAATTACAGAGTCCCTCGGGGATTCCATATGATGGTAGCTTCGATAGAAGGGCCCTGTGCCAAACCCTGTCGAACGCCTTCGCGATATCTAGGCTGAACGCTAGCGCCTCACCCTTGCCCTCCAAGGCCTCCGCCCAACGGTGTGTGAGGTACACAAGAAGATCACCAGCCGACCGACCATGACGAAACCCATATTGGCGGTCACTGATCAGCTGATGATCCTCAAGGTACTGCAGAAGCTGATGGTTGATTATTTTCTCCATTATCTTGGAGAGCAAGGATGTAATCGCAATCGGCCTGTGATTCGACGGGTCCGACCGGTCTCCCTTTTTCGGGATCGGGTGGACATGGGCTATCTTCCACGAAGATGGAACCCTACAAGTATCATAGGAAAGTCGGTATAAGCGCGTGAGGACGGGGGTCAACTCGGGGGCGCACGTTTTCAGGACCACTGCAGGGATGCCATCCGGCCCGCTCGACTTATGTACGTCTATTAGCCGCAGCTCCCGCCTCACCGCTCGCTGCGTAATGCGGATTTTAGGCAGAGAGCTTTCACACCGCGGGATGATAGGTGGTGTGGCGGTTCCAGCGTCCAAAGTCGAGTTACAGGCAAAGAATTGACCTAAAAGATCGGCCTTCTCCTTTGCACTGTGGGCTAGACTGCCATCATTTTTCTGCAGTGGTGGGAGATTGGACTGGCAGAAGTTGCCTTGGGCAGCTTTGGCGAGCGACCAGAATACACGACTCCCGGCGGGATAGCTCTCCAATCGCTCGCCGATTCTGGCAACATGTTCCGCCTTGGCTCTGGCAATAGCCTTCTTACTAGATCTAGAAGCAGCATTAAATTTTCGCTTCTCCTCCCTGACATTTGGGTCCCGACAGTTTTGGGCCCTATTCCAGGCCTGGTATGCGGACTGCTTTTGCTGTGCAGCCGTCCTGCAGGTTTTATTAAACCAAGGCCGGCTGCGGCCACCGACCGGTATTTTGGTGTTGGGGATGAATAATTCCATCCCCGTAATAACGGTATCGGTAACGCAATCCGCACAAATGCCAGGGTCCCTAGAGGCGAAGCAAAGCTGCTTCCATGGGTAGGATGCGTAGAACTCGCGAAGCCTATCCCAATCTGCTGACTTATATTGCCAGACTCTGCGAGTCCCAGTCGCTTTAGAGCGATTAGGCCTCGCAATAGGGGCTTTGCTACGGACCAAGCAGTGGTCAGATGACCCAAGAGGAGCTTCGACCACTACCCGGTATCCGTGCTGGTGTGTAGTCAGCAGAAGATCCAGTAGAGACGGCTCATGGCTCTCAATGTCTGGAACACGGGTGGGCTGTGTTACCAGTTGTGAGAGACCATAGGCCGAGACCATATTGAAGAGATGCCTACCCAAGAGGTTAGTGGTTCGGGACCCCAACCACTCTTTATGATGAGCATTAAAGTCTCCAAGAACCACCACCTCCGCTGATGGACACTGCTCCAATATTTCGTCAATCCCCCATTGAACGTTCTCGAATAACTGAGTTGACCCTGAATCACTGCCATGGGACCTGTAGAGGCACGCGTAGATGCGGGTATACCCTCCATAGTCTACGCGTAACCATAAAATTGACAGGTCACCATGCTCGAGGGCCCTAAGGCGGCGACAACAGATGTCATCCCGGATGAACACGCACACCCCAGCTTTACGGTGGAAGGAGTGTTCCAACTCGTAGCCTGGATAATTTAGGTACGAAATATCATCCGGGGCACTTATCTGCGTCTCCGTTAAAAAGAGCAAGGCAGGCCGCGCCGTCTCGAGGTGTTGGTGGACGGCGTCGAGATTGCTGTGTAAACCCCTAATGTTACAAAAGTCCACGTCAAATGTGGATAGAGGGACCGCCGTGTAAAACCTTCTCTTTTTGTGTTTCCTTTTCATGGGTTTTGTATAAGAAGAGGAAGGGAGTGTACTTTCGTGGAATGGGGTCCGGTGATGCCAAAAAAAAAGGTGCGGGGCATAGTACATGGTTGGAGGGTGGGTTTTGTGAGGAGCTGACACGAAGCACGGAAGGGCCCCCGGTGCCCCCCCGCCTGTACTCCGGCACGACGACTCCGCAGCGGGATTTTCGCCGGTTGGCGGGACAGCCTCCCAGGGGGAATAGTCCTGGGCTCGGGTCCCCTGCTGACCGGCAGGTGGCCGGCGGTGACCATTCCCACCGGGTCTCCCTGTACCCCATATCAGCCCCTCACGCCCAATGCCCCAACCAAGACCTTACCACCGTAAATTTCAAGCATCACCAGAACCCACCACACGAAAACACACCCGGAAAGTTAGGCTCCGGCTCTCTCGCTCACCGAACGAAGCACAGCGGCAAAAGCCACCATTCATACGTCGATATTCTGCGAGAGTGTGGTACCACCCCGGTCGGGCCTGCCTGCGGCTGTAGATAGAGAACTATCAACAGTGTGGCCCTACCACAATAAAATGAATAAATACTCTTCATATTTATAACAGTATAATATAATATCATGACCAACATTATACTGCTCTTATCATAATTAATTGGTGTCGACGGCAAAATGTTCTCTTCTTTTATGGTACATATTTTAAAAGTTTTGGCAATAGTTTTATAACTGGCCACCTGCCTGATGATAAACCTCCTTGGGAATGTAATTGTTGACCAGACAGTATGAAATATGGTTGACCCAGGTCAATGCAGATCTTTTAGTCGTCTTTTACGCTATGCACATATTCATGACTGTGAAATTGTAAAATTTTAATCATTAGTAAATAAAAAGACCTCTAGATTTCAATAAATCCTATTGGTACTTTGAAGACGAATTGAAACATCTATTAAATTTGAAATCTAGTAAATCTAATAAATATTTATTTGTATAATTTGAAATAAAATAAATATTTTTATGTATCTTGCCTTGCTTGTTTTTGGTTTTGTTAATCTGAAGTTTCTAAAACTTCAGCACTCATAGTTATGGTCAAATTTTACCCATATATTTGATGCAAATTAATTGTTATTAAAAAAACAAAATGTTTCTATTTCAAATATATTATATGGTTATAAATCACCACTTCATCATCTCAGCTCATATATGTCCCACTGTTGGCCTCGAGCCATCCTTCATAATGGGAGGGAAATTGACCTACTATACCACGCTGGTCAGACGTGTTGGTTTTGTTTCGAGTTTTTCTTCTCTCGCATAGATGTTATATGCGTTTTATATCTCTTAGTCGTCTCTTACGATCACCTACGGGTAAGATATGGGGTGGTGAATTGTATTCTTACTCCATCACCACACGGATCTCCACTAATTAAATATAAAATTACGCTAATTGTTATAACATGATAATTTATCAATTGCTTGACATAAATCTAACGTACCATTAGATCGGAACGAGGTCGTACGAAAGGTCCGTTAATAAAACTCAGAGGACCAAAATATTTGATTATTGACTTTTATGAAATGGATCACTTTAGTTTACCAAATATTTAAGAAAGGATTTCAAATACTATTGTGGGCCAATTTTTTTTTATTGCTTATGGTTGCAAACGAGCAAGCAGCACACCTGATGGTAACTGTTATTGCCGCCCAAGGACCTTTGCAAGGGTATAAGCAAAGCCGTTTAGTGCCCTACAAACCGCAAACCCACCCAGTTGGGCTTCCAGCTTTCTCGCTTATCGAAGCGCAATAGAATTTTGCATTGCAAATTCTATTGCCCTTCGATGAGGGAGAGAGCCTGTAATGTAGAGTAATGACTGTAGAGTAATGACTCAGACGTCGATCTTCTGCGAAAGTGTGGTACTGCTCCGGACCAGCCCGCGGTTGTAAACAGAAAACTGTCAACAGCGTGGCCCAACCACCTACAAATCAAATCTATAATAAATAAGTGATCACAGTCTGTAGTATCTTGCAGTTTCTTGATTTAATTTATACTAATATTATAAAGCTAAAGAATTTATTTATTTGATGCTAATCTTAGGTACTGTTGGTTCGAATAGGAAAAAAAATACTACCCATTTATCAAGGAAGGCTAAAAAGTATATTACATAACGTTACGATAAATAGAAGCGAAGTATTAATAAAAAAATGTTACAAAAACGGGGAAAATATATTCTTTTAGCGAGCTACCGTTGCGTGCGCTTTGTCGTTTAGGCAACCGCAAACGAAGTTGCGCCAGTCAGCTAGATTTTAAATAAATTTATAACAGGATTCCAGCTTAGTGGTAATATACAGCTATTTTCAATATGAAGAGAAATCATTTTTCGAGAATTTGTGGTTTAAAAAATTAATTCGTAACGACGACGTAAGAGAGCGAGTAGGTATGAAAGAGAGTATTCGTGTAAAGATGCGAAAGGGAATGCTCCGATGGTTCGAACATGTGGAAAGAATGCCGAACGAACGTCTGGTTAAGAAGATATACAATGCGAAAGTGGAAGGATGTAGGTACCGGGGGATACCGAGACTAACCTGTCTAGACCAGATTGGTCACGTACTGAAGGAAGATGGAGTCAAGAGTCACCGAAACCGGCGAGCGTGTATGAAGAGAATTATGAATGTTAAGGAAGCGACTAGCGAGTGAAGTAAGCAAGGATAGAGTTCTCTGGCACTGTGTTCTCTCTGCCTACCCTGCAAGGGATATGGTGTGATGTTATATATGTATGTATGTAAAAAAATACTAATTTGATAAGCGATATCCTGTGTCCACAGACTGCAGACTCAGTATAACAGCGGTGTTTCATATCAGCTATGCATTTTAATACGAGTTTTTGTGAAGCTCTTTTATTGGTCAATGTATGAAAGATCACAGTCCTAGGCCAGCTTATAAACTTCTGTACCTTGTACATGTAGGAAGCGGAAAGCGGTTATCAAAGAATTTATATGAACTTTATGCTTACGAAAGTATAACTACACTTACATAAGTCTGTTTTCACCCTGACAGTCGATTCTTATTTATTTATCATATTAAAAGTCCTTAATGACAATTATTGATTATTCTAGATTCTTCTCGTGACTCAGTTGCGTTTTAAGTTATACGGAAGTATATCTTTAATAAAATAACTTGATTTAATCTGATTTAATTTTATCAATATTTTAAACGACTTTTTTATTTATTTCGATTAAAAAAAACTATATTTATAATAGAAACTTCTAAGTTTAATGTAGGATCATATTCGCAAACGGTCCGAAACAGAATCGCCAGTCAATTACATTCAACTTAATTATAAGAGAATGACTACAAAATCATGGATAATCATTCTTTAAATTCATATCAATATTTAATCATAAGTCAATTCATCATCTTTCCTGGTAATTTAAAGACGACGTACTAGAAAAACTAACATATTGAAGGTATGGCAATGACATTAAAACATGATATTTAGAGGCCGAATAAATTTACGTCTTTTGAGTGTAAGGTAAATTATTCTCTAAATTGTGCAAAGATGTGCGGTTTCGTTAGTGTGACCTAGTAAGAATATTTACTACGCATAAGTGTTTGTCCATCCGTGTTAAAAGACACGATCTCTAAACTGATATAAAGACAATGTTGATGTTTTTATCGCTAATAACAAAGTGCGTTCATTTTATCAATCGGACTTTATGTGGCTGCGTGATAGTCACGCGAAATACTTGAATTGTCTTTGTGATATGGCATTATAAATTATGTATTTAATTATTTTATTTTATAGTTTGCTATTAAAACGTTTTTATGTATTTTTTCACGTGGCTTTCAACAGCCAGTAGTTACAATTCGTTGAGATGATATTACAATATAAATAATAATTGGATTAAATTGACTTTAGTCCGCTTAAGTTGGCTAAATGGGATAATGTTATTTTTAATTATTTTATGCTATAGTCATATTGTCGTCTTTATATATAGATTATAACTTAATTTAATATTATTGCCATGGCCACACTGTTAATTGCATCTCACATTTGATGAAAAACGCAAAAATATGTAAAGCACTGTTATATAACAATATGAAATTCTCCATAATTTAACACGTTCACACACAGTATATAAAATTTCATCAAATGATTTAATATATATATATATATATATATATATATATATATATATATCATACATATCGTCTCGCACTTTCACGTTCCCGCAAAAAATCTATTCTATTAATTAATTGTGCTATTTCATATTGTCTGAACATACATGACACGAAATTCAAAATGAATTATATAGTCTAATCGAATAAAACCTATCTACATTATATTTTTTATAGTCCTGTCTTATTCAATAAGTTGGGATTACTAAACTGTTATTATACTGTGAGCCGTACTTTAAGGAAGCAAATAAAATCCATGGAAACTTTGATAACTTTGATTCGTTAATATTCCTTTGTATTAATATAAACGATATGAAATCAACTACATCAATCTTATTGAAGGATACAATAGCAATTTAACTCAACCTAACACTAAAGCTGCACTGTAAGTGTATAAACTTGTCCAATTTGATATAAGAGCTAGGACTTAGCTTGTAATTTAAGTTATTATAAGAATATTCAGATTACGTAATAGTAATACGAGAACGACAGGAGTATTTCCTTGTTGCGAAACAAGCCCTCTAAAAAAAATAATAAAAAAAAAACTGTTTCGTATATTTAAAAAAGTAAGAAATATACCTAAATTCTTATAACCGTGTAAACGAGGCATGTGCATTACAAAGAGTTATAAATTATGCGCATAGAAACACAACATATCATTCTTAATATATATTTTATATATGATTCGATTTTGAAGTTTAAGAAACCAGATTTGGTTTAATTCTATTTTTTTTTGTTACAGTGATTGCGAGCCGACTTACACAATGCAAAAGGATTTATTATATTCTTTGTTACATTAAAGGAAAGATATATTAAAAAACCAGAAATGTTTGTATCTTAAATATACCTTGCTTAACTACCGGCTTGAATAAAAAAATATTCTTATAAAACCTGATAATTGTCGCATATAAAACACCGTTTCAACAAGTGGAAGCGGAATAATGACCAAAATGTCTATAGGCATATTTCGAATAGCACTAGAGCCAAATATTACAAAGAATGTTCTAATCATATTAATAAAATACACTTGTCATTATAGTGTATATGTCTATGTGTGATGTGTTACATAAGCTGAAATACTTTTAAACAGCCAGACTGATTTAGATGAAATTTTGTTATAACTTTTTTTATTTGTATAGAATAGCGTCGCATGGGTCAGATACTTCTACTTCTAGTTCTAATCTTTTTATTATTATTAATTATGATTTACCAAGAGAAGATTTGAAATAAATGCAATAATATAAGAAATGCAATAATTCACTTACGTTGAATATTTTTTCTGATTTCGGTCAATAGGTGCTATGAAAAATATTGATCTGAAAAAAAACATTGATATACCAGACTTTCGAAATCAGTGGATTTACAGCACCGCGTGGAGAGGTACATGTACGGCGGGTCTATGGGGTCGTGCGCCGCTCATTCTATCGCTCCGGACGGATTAGCGGGGTGTGACACACACCATAGCCCGCCGCCATAAAAAAAAATAGTAATGTTATTTTTTTTTTGATTTTTTTTTTTGCATAAATTAATACAATTATTTGGTTAAAGTAATCGAACTAGACTTTATTAGATTCAATATAATTATAGATAGATAGTAATGAATATGGTTATTTTTATTTCCATCTTTCTAAATATACTATATGCCATGCGAAGCGGATAAGGACAGCTTAGTTCTAAATAAAGATTTAGGCAATTTTAATTAATAACACCAAACATTCAAATAAATCATTTAAGTTAGAGAAACTGCAGAATCAACTAGTATTACTGTATGATACAAGCTGAAGCCGTGTTTGGTTTTTTACAATGAAAGCGAGCATTCCAGCCGTCTCTTCAAGCTTCCAATTAATCCAGTTTTTGGGTTGCCGCAATGAGTGTGCAAAAAATATAATTTCGTCGAGTTTTGCTCAAAAGCGGGACTGAATAATAAGCAGTTACGTTTTCAACCCCAGGGACCGCAATCCGGTTATGATAATTTGAGCATAATAATTTAAAACAGGTAAGACTGAACCTGTTTTGAAGGTAAGACCCGTTCTGTAATTCACTAATAAAGTTCAAAGGCATTTATGACAACATATATGTTGTCAAGCAGACGGTTGGTCGTCAAAAGTCGTGAATATCAGCAGTATACTCGTATCTAGCGTCTCTATCTGTGTGCAATAAGATTATCTGTAATAAATTGATATAGATCGGTTTATTAATGATGGAACGGATGATGACGAAATAGATATCGGTCTTTGGGTTTTTAATGTTGCATTAAGTTTTAATCTACTTTTAACTATACAATTTCGCAACTGTACATTGTTTTATTTTAGTAAAATTAATAAAATTTTTTTTTTGCTTATATGGTTTGCTCTTTCCGTGTGGTGACGGAGTAAGAATACAACTGACCACCCCCTATCATACCCGTGCGTGATCGTAAGAGACGACAAAGGGATATTGAACGTATATAATATAGATGTAGATAATGTAATGGAAGAGAAGAAAATCTAAACGAAACCCTATATCAACACACCGGACTAGCGTAGTATAGTAGGTAAATTTTCCCTCCATTGTGGAGGAGGCTGGAACCCAACAGTGGAACATATATGAGCTGAGATGAACATGATGATGATTTGCTCATATGGTTATTGACAAATGCTTTGGATGAAAATTTTCAAATCTTGATATTCAAGTTATCACATAATCCTGAAAATTCTGTTGTTGAATATAAAAAGCGCAACGGTGATGATAACATCTCCAGTTCTAATCTTGATAAAATACATTAGGTTTTTCTTGAAAAATAATCAAAATGTGTCTGTTCTAGAAACTAGAAAAAAGCCGTTGCGGTATCATATGGTATAAAAACTTACCCAGTGCAAAATAAATATGTATGTATCAAATTTTTTTTGGCAGTCTTAATCTGGACGCACCCGGCTCATTCGTTCAGGCCGATGGCTGGGCAGCGAGTGGCTCATAACTTACCGTAATCCCTCCTCACCGCCATTGGGCTGACCACTGGTTACAGATTCTTTGACCTCTGTGAACTGCCGGCAGGTCATCCTTTGGTGTACCGTCCGCATTGACGCCCCGAAAACATACATTAATGTTGCAGATTTCCGATGCCTATATCTTTACCTGACTAATACTACGGTCGTAAAGACGTGAAACTATAAAGAAATATACAATATTGTTATTGAAAAGTCGGAAATACTGTTTGCTTATCTCTGGGAATTAATTTGGTACGAGGTTTACCGCATAATTTAATTGAGTAGAGAGCGAATTTTGCAACGATTAAACTCAATTTGCTAGAGATTTTAATATTTGAGTTTAAGTACTAAATGTTTTTTTAATTAGCGTTTTTATTGTGATTTTGCAGTTTAACTATGTATATCATCATCATCATAATTCTTCTACCATTATCCCAATTACTTGGGGTCGATACAATATGTACTCTTCTTTCATAGTACATATTGTAAAAGTTATTGGCAATAGTTTTATGACCGGCCGCCTGCCAGACGTCAACCCTCCTTGGGAATGTAATTGTTGACCAAACTGCATCAGATGGAGTTGGCCCACCGCTGGATGAAACGAGGGCACGGCAACCTGTCATTCAGGATGACGCAGGTACTTACCGGACACGGGGTCTTCGGTAAGTACCTGCACCGAATTGGACGTGAAGAGGCCCCTGGATGCCATGAGTGTGGCGCGCAAATTGATGACGCGCGTCACACCCTGGAAGTATGTCCCGCCTGGGGGCCTCAGCGCCACGACCTGTCAGCGGTCATAGGAGCGGACCTGTCGTTGTCGACCGTCATCAACAAGATGCTTGACAACGACAGGTACTGGACGTCGATGGCCTCCTTTTGCGAGGAAGTCATCTCTGCAAAGGAGGCCGCGGAGCGGGAACGCGAGGCACTCGCGTCTGCGAACTCGCTCCGCCGGCGGCGACCAGGGAGAGGGAGGCGCCGCTACGCGCACCTCCTCCCACCGCCTTGACGGCTGACTGGTCGTGGCCAGATGGCTAAGCGTAGGGGTGTCGGGGATAGAATGTCAATAGACGATCTCTCCGGCATCCCGTAAAAGCGCGGAAGGGACCGCTGTTAGGTTTTAGTGGGTATTCCGGCCGTCAATCTCATGGCCGGCGAGTCCCACACACCCCCCCGTCTATCACTGGCGGGGGATGTGCGCAAAAGCATTTCCTCAGCGATAACAAAAAAAAAAAAAAAGATGGAGTTGGCCCAGTTTAACTATGTATATATGATTGATTTAAGTTCATAATAATAACAAAACAGCCCCACAAATAAGTTGGTTGTGCGACGCATTACGCTATACTTGCCGACGTATTTTGTTTAGCTGAATCGATATTCGAAATCAGAATTAATATCCTGTTTATATTTTTTTTACAGACATACTCGTCTCAGAAGTACATGATACTTGTCAGCTTTAAAAAAATTAGGGGAAAATATGTTTTTTTGCTCAGTTTTCGCTAAATATTCGGTTTCCGCTGATCCTGGATCCAGTTTTTTTTGTACTATTTGTTTGTACTGTTAATTCTTTTAACCTTGTGTCAATATGAGAATATCTAAGTAAAATAAGCCAGTGTCCCTCCCAAAATGATTTAGTTAACGCTGAATAAGACAAATATATTTTTAAAGTTATGAAAAAAATGCTACACAGAATCTTAATTCTGACTTTATCGATTAAGCAACTCAAAATACGTCGAGAAAATACAGTATGATTCCAATTTTTTTTTGTGGGTCTGTGTAATTATTGTAGTTTATTTAATTTTATTTGACCGCTCCCTATATTCCCCCGCGGATGTTGTAAAAAACAATTAAACATACATACATACATATCATCACGCCATATCCCTTCCAGGGTAGGCAGAGAGAACAGAGTGCCAGAGAACTCCATCCTTGCATACTTCACTCGCTTCCAAAAGGAAAGAAAACAATTAAAGGATATATGAAAAAGAAGAAACTATAAATAAAACTCTGTCAAATCGCGTGACCAGCGTGACGAAGTAGGTCAATTTCCTTTCAATTATGGTGAAGGCTTGACCCCGCGGAGCATATAATAAATAGGTAATAATAAATTAAAATAAAATAACTTCCGTATTGTGGGAGATAATTATTTTATCATTACAAATATATAACACATGTTTGTTAATAAAAGATTACGAATAAAGTTATTTAAGTTATATATTAGAATATATATCTTGAATCGATATCTTATTCAAGAAATCATCAAATATTTTTTTTTTATATAGAGACTTTTAGTTAAACAGATTTTGGTAGGAGAAAATTGAAGTTTCTAATAAAAAAAATTATACGTGTGTACAAAGTACACATATCAGAAGTAAAACTTTAGCAAACTATTTTTTTTAAATCTATTTTACATACATCAACCAATAGCGTGTACTCTCTATCTATCTCTCTCTCTCTCTCGCTCTCTCTCTATCTCTCTCTCTCGTGTCGCGTAAAAATTTTACCGTCATGCGCGCAAAAAGTTTCCCTTCAAAAAAAGATGGCGCGTAACGGAAAAATGTGACGCGTAACCGAAAAATGGTGAATTTTTTTCCAACGCCGATAAATAAGTATCACTTCAAAAAATCTTATTAGAAACTTTTTATTTATTGTTATTATTTAGAGTGTGGCAGCGGCTACGAATTCTGCTAATCTTTATATTAATCACTCGTGGGTAAAGTAAAAGATAACTATAGTCTGTCTAATCTAAGAAGTGCACTTTGACAGCTGTCTGAGTAAGTTGTCTAGGTATGTGAACCATATTATCGCTATCGAAAATATCCGATTTTACTGACAAATCGATATTGATTCTTTGTAATTAATAATCGGTTTATTTTTTATTTTTCAAAAAGGTGATGAATAAATGAAGTGCTAAATTAGTACTAAACAAATTTAATTATTTCAGCTTAGAATCTATTCATCATATTTAGTAGGATTAGGTTAAATAAAAACAAAAACTGGATTTGAAAATGGCTATTTATTAAGAATTACTACTATTACGTGAATTATCAGCGTCGCGAACATTAATAATTATTTCTTCATCAATTAAAGTGTCGAAATGTACATCTCTGTCAAAATCTCTATTCGATTAATTGTATTATTCTAATATTTTTACCGATTATTTGGATATTCGTGAATTGAAAGTTGTCAAGCACTACTGTATAGAACGTGATGACGTGACATTGTTAGGTCGTCAGTGACAATTACTATTTACCATGTTATTTTTATTTTAAATTATTTTTACGAGTTTGAACATTAGATTATTGTACAAGAAAGTCACCCGCAATGTTAACTATGTAAATAACTTAATAGTTGTTTAAAATTTCAGATTTAGTGTTTACAATCATGTGCATATGTTTGACCGAGGTTATTGTGTATTAAAAAATGCAAAACGTCAAAATGCACTTCTTAGATTAGATGAACTATAATAGCTTTACCTCTGTACCAACGCCTTCTGATGCCGTCTGGTCAGCAATTACATTTCCAAGGAAACCCTCCTTCTCTTCTGCTATTAGACAAGTGACTGGCCATAAAACTATTGCCAAAACTATTGCAATATGTATGATGGAAGAAAAGTACATAGTACGTAGACCGCATGTATGGGATAAGAGCAAGAAGATGATGATTATATTATTAACACTATATATTTGACTATTTTTTATTATTGTTTTTCCAAATTAATTTATCATCATTCTCCTCTTATCCCAATTACTTGGGGTCGACGCAATATGTACATTAGACTGATTCAAAAAAACCGACTATTTTTTTTATTCTTATTAATATCGAAAATATTGTTGGAAATGACGAAAAAAAAATCCTGTGAAGATAAGAGCTCTTAATATTAATATTAAGAGGTGCCGAGTCGAAAATTTCAATTTCCCATTTGATTAACGTGGGAAAATTTTTATTTCTTACTTTGGAATTTTGTAACTCTTTAACAAGTCATCGGATTGGTTGAGTCAGAACATATTCTTGTAGAGAATTGAACGCTCTACAAAAAAGTTCTCTTATAATTTTTTGATATATTCACTTTTTCAAAAGTTATTCAACGCTAAAGATGAATTGATTCAAAATTTTTACATTTTTCTAATTTTCTGACGCAACCATCAACTTTATGAGAAAATTTAATAGGACTTTTTTGTAGAACATTCGATTTCCTATAGGTTATCTCTCAAAAAATTAAAATATTTTTTACTTCTGGACAGAATTTTGAGTAGTACAAACCGGGATTTGGGCTTTCTTCCATTGTTCTGCAACTTTATTTACTGTCAAAGAAGCACTTTTTTTTAAGTAAAACTTTAAAACTTTGTGATGATAAAAAAACGATGCCAAAGTCTCCTTAAAATTGGGAAGTTTGCGTCCAACAATACTGTCTGACAGAACTCCAATTAAATATACTTCCTTATTCATTGTGCATAGCAAATAAATTAATAATGTGTCGGATGTCGTTAAAAAATTAGTTCAAAATAACACAAAATACGTAATAACAAACAAGTATCAACCAAAGTTAATTTAACGCGTAACATAAGCAAAATATGATACAGATCCAATCTTAGAAAAAAGAATTCTCTAATTATAATAATAATATATTTATTAAAAATTGAAAGAAACAGTGGAAAAGAATAATTGAAAAAAAAGCGTCCGAAAGCTAAGAATACTTCCTCACTCTAGTACACGTCACTCACAGTATTGAAGGCTTAACAATAAAAATATATTACTCAATTCAAAAAAGCTCGGCAATTACCTAATTCTTGGAATCACAACAGCGTTGAAGTATATTAAATATAGGTAGAGGGGGGCGAGCTTCAAAGGATTTTTACTTGATATGGATAGTAGAGTCATATTAAATATAAAATCGATAAAAAATGTTTTTATTTGCTTTTGAGAATTGTTCGTCTTGACCTTGAAATGATTTCCAAAAATCGAATAACATAAATCGGCATTATTTGTTAAAAAAAAAAAGCTTTTCCATTTATTGATTAAATTGTAATAAACATTCAATTTTTAGGTTAAAACTTTATTTGTTTAATATGATAATTAATTTTAAGAATAAAAATGTCAACTTTTTAAAAAAAAAATTTTGGTTTTTTGCAAATAACTTACAATCTGTAAAAAATATTTTAATTTTTTGAGAGATAACCTATAGGAAATCGAATGTTCTACAAAAAAGTCCTATTAAATTTTCTCATAAAGTTGATGGTTGCGTCAGAAAATTAGAAAAATGTAAAAATTTTGAATCAATTCATCTTTAGCGTTGAATAACTTTTGAAAAAGTGAATATATCAAAAAATTATAAGAGACCTTTTTTGTAGAACGTTCAATTCTCTACAAGAATATGTTCTGACTCAACCAATCCGATGACTTGTTAAAGAGTTACAAAATTCCAAAGTAAGAAAAAAAAATTTTCCCACGTTAATCAAATGGGAAATTGAAATTTTCGACTCGGCACCTCTTAATATTAATATTAAGAGCTCTTATCTTCACAGGATTTTTTTTTCGTCATTTCCAACAATATTTTCGATATTAATAAGAAAAAAAAAATAGTCGGTTTTTTTGAATCAGTCTAATGTACATTGTAAAAGTTATTGGCAATATTTTAATGACCGATTGCCTGTCTAACTTCAACCCTTCTTGGAATGTAATTGTTGTCAAAATTGTATCAGATGGAATCTAGCCCAGGTTGATATTAAGCTCTTGGTCGTCTTCTAAGACATCCACGAGCAAAGTGAGGGTTGGTAGTATTCGTATCCGCTACCACACAACACTCCAAATTAACTATAATTTTAATATAGTAATAAGTTTAATATTTCCAATTAATTTTGGTTCGAACTGGCGATGAATTTCCTTTTATCCATTAGCCTATCGAGGTTTCCTACAGTCCCCTCATAGTACTCGTCGAAGGGTAATAGATACTATAATCGTGGAGCCCTATATAATGTTATAAATTTCCCAGGAAATTGTTCCTAACCATTTCCTTGATAATTTCCAGCCAGTTGTATAACTATCAAAAATAAAACGAATGGTCACATTATTAGCCAGTCACCGTCGGGTTCAAACGAGGCATACCGACCCGCCCTCGCTTTGCTTCGGTATTCGGCCGCTTTGTCCTCGCATTTCAAGTCTCTTATACTTTCTAGAATATTCATTTTAATGATATAATGTAAAGCACTATGTTAATTTAAATTAAATGCACCACGTATCTAATGTATTTAATTAATGATAAGTAGTAATATTTTTTAGAAATACCTTCCTCAATAACCCATTAATTTTAATAATATGTAAAGATTGAACATGGCAACTGTGAGTTGTCCCTAGTAGATAGATATAAACCTTGACGGACGTTTTTGTAAATCTTTTTTAGATGTACTATTTCGTAGTATATTATTTTGATATATATTATCTTGCATGGTTTAACCAGCGTTTGCAATGCAAGCGCATACAAATATGTTTTTTACGATATCTCATTACAAATAACAATCAATAATTCTTGGATTTTTCTATTGTAATATGCATGTAATATACATACAAACCTTCCTCATGAATCATCGTATTAAAATCTGATGCGTAGTTTAGAAGATCTCAGCGTACAGACAATGGCGGTAACTTTTTTTATACTATATATATATATATATATATATATATATATATATATATATATATATATATAGATAAATATAATACAATTGTATGTTAAATATATATTTGTACAGTCTCCCGTAATATCATAAAGCTTTTCTGTGTCTTTTTAAAAGAAATAAAAAATAACATTTTCTGTTTTTCTTTCAACAACAACTTTTTGTTGGACTTTAGACATCTTAGTTCTCCCCTGACCATGAACGCTGTAGTATTCGAAACGTCGCGTCGGTCAATTAAAAATTAAATACAACGCGATATAATCCGTAAAAAATAGTTTTATTTCAAATGTGTAATGCTCGCGTAAACATTAAAAATCGTACTCTCTCATCAATCATCGAAAATGTTATCTCCATCCTCTTGCTAGGTTGTAAGATCGTATCGAAGCTTTACGTATTTTTTTCCTTTTTTTTAAAAGACTAAGGATACAAATTATTGTATCGCTGGGATTTCACAAATATACAAGTAACGGACATAAAGTGTTTCAGGTTCTATGCCCAGACAGGATAATACTATGTGTGATTCACAAACTGTTGTGTCGAGTTTGGGTATAATGTTCAATTATATGTTTGTGAGCCTTGTAATACAAGAAAAGGATTAGTTGCTTTACTGTAGGAAATCGTAAAAAAAAAAAATTCGCCATTAAAAAAAAAATCATATTAATCTGACCCTGAGTAATTAGGATAAGAGCAGGATAGTGATCATAAAAAATTAAATAACATATTGCCAACATAACGATTGCAAATGAGTTTTACCTAGTCAAGCGATTGCTTACAGTAATATAAAGAGCATATAAAAAAATATGTAGGTATAATTAATTTGTTTAACTGAAAGTTAATGTAATTAATTAAATACTGGTTACATAAAGTAATTAATAACAGCTACTAAATTAATTTCTTACTCTGTGGTATTTAATCGTATATACATTTCCAATGCTTGGCGTATGAGACAAGGGATGTAGGATATCTTTAAGAAGAAGAAATAAAACAAAGCCTTATAACAAAGCATGAAAAAACATATCTGACTCTGTTATTGTATGAGTCCTATTCAATGTCGGTACATATATGAGTTGTACGTATAATAAAGACGGAATGAGATTGACATTTCGCATAGACTATATGCTCTGAATATCGTATTTGCCACCCTCATTGAAGATCATTTTATGATATCACATAAATAATTTTCAACACTGTTTTTTTTACTTCTTGCTGTATGTTAACGGCTATAAACATTAGCAACTCTTACTTTGTTCGTGGACATCGTAAAAAACGACTAAGAGCTTTATATCGATTTAAATTAAATACTTCTGATGCCGTCTGATCAATAATTATATTCGCAAGGAGAGTTGACAACAGCTAGGCGGCCGGTGTTAAAACTATTGCCTAGTTGCAATATGTACGAATGAAGAGAACATATTGCGTCGACCCCAAGCAATTGGGATACGAGCAGGATGATTATATGTATATTTACTTTCTTTTTTATATCGCACAGAATGAGGTTCATATAATTTATATGAAACATAAATACCACATCATGCTCTAGAAAGGCAACGGTATTTAATGGCATCGAATGGTGAAACAGATATGACGGTTTGCGAAGTTGTCTGAACAAAAAACGACCACCGTTAAATTTCGCGGGTGTTTTTACAATGCGTATCGAGGTCAGTTTTTGCGACATCATCTGATATATTAATAATATAGAATATATGGAACAACTTGGAACGTTTTTAATGACATGTCGCTAGGTTTTAAACGTACTCGTAATGACGCGACTGTTTTGCTTGAATTCTAATTCTGACCAAACGTTAGTCATGTTATTATGTAATAATAAATTAGAGTTGCAATGAATTATAATATATATACGGCGTAAGGCTGAATATTCGACCAAAAATTTGGCCTAATTAACACTTATCTTAAACTATAAATAAATTATAATTATAGTTAATAAAAAGTTAATTCGAATAACTGTAAATATAAGTTAATCAAATTTAAATTAAATACTACATATAGGTATAATTAATTTAGTGTTTTTTTTTCTTTTATTTTTCTTTCGTTCCAGTTTCAAGGTATTTCGGTACTGTATTAAATCATGCTTCTTTATGTGTTGTTAGGTCTAATTAAAAAAAAAAAAATATTATAAATAGTTCAAATATTGAAGGATTGTTTTTATTTTTGTGTATATTGGGCATTTTTCAAGCAAAGAAACAAACGTAGAAAGGCCGACCGCATGAAATCGAGTCCCAGACAACACTGTTGTTTGATGCCGGGATGTCGACGGGGATGGTACCCGAAAGGGTTACTCACTGGATCGGCGACGTATTCCAAGGAACCGGTACCAGTCGTTGACCCAATGGCAATATAGATGAAACACAAGTGGGGTAGGGGGCTGCCGCCGGAACGGGCAGAGTGTGTCCAAACCATATTTTGCTCATAAAAATATATTGCATCTTTTTGGCTCCTTATGGTATGTAGGACACCACCACAAAGGCGATGTGAGGTCTCACAGCCTGCAGTTCATCCTCTTGATCTGTATTTATTGGGACTTTGGAACCGATTCCTTGAATTTGGTAATCAAGTCAGCTTCGTATCGTTATCGTTCTAAAGACAGGTGCCAGAGGTAAGTCAGTACCGGTGTTTGTAGTCTATTCACTGTGCTGCTCTACCCAAACTAGAATTCCAACATATGCTGTGCAATGTCTTCACAGTTTATTGCAATAGTGCCTGTATAGAGACGTCCCTCTCCTCGCGACAGTGTTAAGATACTTGCCGAAGCAACCAGTCTACAGGAAAAATCCTGTTGCCTTCTTATTCATTCCAACATCGTATCTGCAATGTCTTCACAGTTTGAACATCAAACTTTTATTTTGTTTATATTCGCGTAACTTCAATAATAGTTAGCTCAAAAAATGTCATTAGGTACGTGTGCAAAATTTTATTTAAACCACACAAATCGTACAGATATTTTTTTTTAATAATAATGTTTACTCGATTTGCCGGTACTTCATTTGCGCATATGTTTTGAATATAAATTATTTAAATGATAATAAAATATGTCTTTGAATACACATGAATAAATACATATTACATAATCTTTAAATTGTATAACTAATAATAAAATTAGCATTGGAAACCTTTAAGGATGTTAATATTACTAGTTAATCATTGTATTTATGAGATGGAGATTGGATATTTTACAATTTTTTATATTAGTTCGAAATTACTTGATAAAATTTCGTCTGAGGTAGACGACAATAAAGTTTCCTTGGTGATGGTAATTAAAACATTGTTTTTTATTTTCTTTTTCTTTTAGCAAAACGATACGGAACTCTACCTTATTACCAATTTAAAACATATTGGAAACAATTATTTGTTTTTGAAGTGAAAACTTCTTTTGGCGCACCGCACACAGATATTTTCGTAGGCTGTAAGAGAGGCTGATTCGTAACGCTCTGAGTTGAAAGGCCTGATCTCTGGTGACCTCGGGACCGCCGAGTGTACCTGAGCGAGAGAGATCCAGTCAGCTGCTCTTCATTGCTGTGTCGCTGTTTTCACTATATTCAATTTATTTGATTAATTCTTATTATATAGAATATTTTATCAAAATTAAATTTATTATCAATTATTCAATAGTTTTTAATAGTTATTTTTCGACGGCTGGCTATGGTATGGTTACATCCGTATGGAAAAAAGCTTGCCACATGTACATATATGTGGCACGCTTTTTTATTCTTTTGTATTTGTTTTTTTTAGATAGGTTTAAGTTTTCACTTCTGTCGGCAGTCCTCATGACTGCTTTGAGGTTTTTTGTGTGGTGACGGATTAGGAATACAATGCACTACTCCCTTCCCCTGTTTACCTGGAAGTGGCGTCAAATATAAATAAGGTGTATAATATGCAGATAACATAGATGCTAGAGTTTACTTTTAACTTGTTTCTCTTCCATTGTAGAGAAGGTTTTAGCAATGGAACCGTTTATATACCATATATATATATATATATATATATATATATGCATTAAATTACAAAAAAAAACCTACCTGTCAAGATTCTACCATACTACCATATGATATGATACCATAAATACAATAAATAATTACCATGGTTAAAACATAGTTTATTTCAAAATTGATGGTTATAATCACAAAGTAACTGAATAAAATGCCGTTACAATATTTTAATTTAACGTTAAGGATTTAGAGGTCAAACTAAACAAAAAAAAAACAGTGTGAGAACTGAGTAATCGAATTTAGAATTATTTAATTGATGGCCAGATGAAACCTAGGTAAGTGTGGGAACAAAAATATAAAAAAAAAACATCTTTCTTTTGCTCTTGCTTTTTCTATTAGCATCAACAGCGCCGTAAAAATTTATAGCGCTGTTGATGCTAATAGAACCAATACTAATTAATGAAATGTTAATTACTAATTTGCATAATCTTCGTCGCTTAGTAACTAATTCATTTTAATTCAATTTACTTAACTCCCTATTACGAACTTTTAACATAGTACTACTTTGTCAGTTTATTTACAAATATAAGCATCCATGTGGTAACGGCTACGAATACTACCAACCGTTACTTTGCTCGTGGATGTCGTAAAAGACGACTAAGAGCCTTATAACGACCTGGACCAACTCGATCCGATGCCGTAGGATCAACAATTACATTCCCAAGTTGGGTTGACGTCTGACAGGCGGCCAGTCATAAAGCTATTGCCAATAACTCTTACTCTATGTACTATGAAAGAGTACATATTGTATCGACCCCAAGTAATTGGGATAAGAGTAGGAGAATGATGATATAAGCGTCCACTTACCTGGTAAGGTACTAAATTCAAGTTATCCTGTTGGGTTGAAAGTATTTATTGGAATAATCGCGAAGTTTATCTGAAGTAAGAACTTGAAATTGTACAGAATTCACAATAATAAGCTCGTTCACTTACATCCTAAAATTGTTCAGAATTGACTATAATAGGTTCACTCGTCTCATATTAGGCATTCACTCTTCCTTTCTCGTAAATATCAAAAGAATCAATTAAGGAGTATGAGTTAATAACATTCTGCAAGAGAGAAATGAAATAAAAATAATGTATTTATGACAGACAAAATATAAGAAAGACAAATAGACAATAATAATAATAACAAAATATTTTACTGTTTGTTATTATCTGGTCCCAACTCAACATAATATTGTCCACAGACTACCAGTGCTGGTCTTTCGTTGTTAACGGAAAAAGACATCACGCACATGCTCTTAAATTTAACCCAGTGTTACTACATTATTTAGCATAAGTCTACATGTTATAGGTATAATCCTACGCAATAATAATATTGTTTAAAGTGGGAATATTGTTTATTTACACCGCCGAAAATAGTAGAAAACACGTGTAGTAAATAACTAAACTTTTCATAACAATAACAAAACTTTCCGTGTGGTGTCGGAGTAAGAATATGATTCAACATCCCCTATCTTACCTGTAGGTGATAGTAAGATACAACTAAGGGATATAAAACGCATATAACATCTATGGAAGAGAAAGAAATCTCGAAACAAAACCCTATACCAATACGTCCGATCAGCCCGGGTAATAGGTCAATTTTCTCCAGAGATGTACAAAATGGTTTTTAAAAAGCATTTAAATACAAAATGCAAAATACTTCTCAGATTTACTATTTCAAATGCAAAATACCAAATAGTTTTGTGTTTTGTATTTCAAATGCTAAATGCAAAATAGGTATTTTCAAAATACTTTTTCAAAATAAAATACCTTTTGACCAAATCTCAGATATTTTTATTTATTTTAGGTATTTATCATTATGCTAGGGCCGCACCTGCGTGTATCGTTAAGCTTCGTGCCATGAGACGATACACGCAGATGTGACCGGTCATTATTGGCTATCGTCGCGAACATTCGGGCTTCGTGTGCGTTATCGCTTGGATGACGATAAGTCAAAGGGTTTTAGCGCGCTAATATATCGCGCTCTTTGGTCAGAATAGCGTTTTCATTTCGGGGGAAAGTTTCGTTGTGTTTAGACGCGTTCGAGGATCTCCAGTTAATCAGTTAAGAAATGGTGTTAGAATTTATACACCATTATGAAGCGGAACCCATGAAGGGATCCAAAAATATCATTATGTAATTATTAGCATAATATAGCTGTAAAGCAATTCGTCATCCATAGTTAAACGCATGAAAATGATTTCGGCCATCTTTAATTATTGTACGATACTTCGTGTAAAATACCAAAGTCGCTAATGTGACCACAGTTTTATCGCGATAATTTTCTAGTGTACCAAACGTACGAAGCTTCGCCACAAATTACTTCGGGACGATACACGCAGGTGCGGCCCTAGCATTAGAAATAGAGACACAATGCCGAGCCAAACAAAAACTTCTAATAATATGGCATCTTATGCATGACATTTTGGCCATATTTATCAGTACGCATATCAATAAATTCTGTTATGTTATTAATAATAATAATAATACTCATTTAAAATAATGTAAAAAACCAGACTAACGAAAAGAGAGCCATGACTCCATTTTGTGAATTGTGTGGCCATTTATTTCGGTTCACTTTTCTTTTCTCTTATCTTGTTGTAGTACAGTACATAGTCGTTTCAGTATTGTAGGGATAACAACAACACTTCAACATCATAAAAGTAGGTAATCAAATCAAATAAAAAAAAAAGGCGCGCATGGCTAGCAGGTGCCTCTATCGGTCAAATTCGGCAATACAAGCGTCATTCGTTCATTTCATTTTGTTTGACTGGTAATGTTGGCTAAACTTAATCACAAAGTATTTTGCATTTTGAAATGAATATTAAAAATGCTAAATACATCTCGAAAGGTATTTCAAATAAAATACAAAATGCTTTTTACTAAAAGGCATTTAAATGCAAAATACAAAATAGGTATTTTGCAATTTGTATTTGCATTTTAAATAGAAGTATTTCAAATAAATCGCATCTCTGATTTTCTCCCATTATGAAGCCTCCTTCATCGAGCCCAATAGTGGGACATATGTGAGCTGAGATGATGAATTAACTAAAGCAACTCGAAAACCCTATGTATGTCAACCGGTCTCGTCACAACTGATCTAATTCAGTTTAAAACAAATATATATAGAATCATTTTGTTCTTGTACTGGCAATGAAATTGTATTAATTTGTATTTAAAATGTGGGTCAAAATTTAATATCTTATAGGGTAGATATAAATTATTGTAAGAACAATGACATATTGGACGTAAAACACCTTAGTCCTCCCGTGACCATGATCACTGTAAAGTGTTCGAAACGTCGGAAAACTCAAAATCAAATGCGATAGAATCCGTAAAAGTAGTTTTATTTCATATGTGTATCACTCGCGTAAGGATCAGAAATCACAACTGACCTATTTCAGTCATTTGGATATCTTGATAGAATCTCGTACTTGTGCTTAATAATAAAACATACATATAAAAAGAGTAAGACAATTAAAAGGCCAAGAAGAATAAGAAAATTAACTCAAGCGAAAGATTTTTTTAAATGCTCGTGTGGTCACTTTAGAATATAAAGTGTAAGCACTACTTACCTACCTTTTTTCTTCTTTTATTTATTGCTTATGGCGATAAACGAGCAAGCAGAACACCTGATGGTTAATGTCATTGCCTCCCATGGACCTTTGCTATAACCAAGGCTATCGGCCTACCATTACAATCCCCAAACCCACCCAGTTGGACTGCCGGCTCTTTCGCTCACCGAACGAAGCGAAATAGCAAATTGCCCTTACTCAGACGTCGATCTTCTGTGAGAGTGTGATACTACCCCAGACGGCACGGCCCGCGGCTGTTGACAGAGAACTGTCAACAGCCATGTCATGGTTCTACCAATAATACCTTCTCGTGGCAGTCGTAAAAATCTCCTAAGAGAGAGTGCTTAATAAGAAATTAACAACATCAACAGCTATCATCACTCTTTCTGTTAAGTACGATGATTATAGCATTACTCCTCCTTTTTGTGTGGAGTTCTATATCTAATAGATTGAATATTTTAACGATACATTGAATGTATATATGGATATTGCGATATATACACGTATTCCGCTCTGTAATTTTTAGTCTCTTTGGGACTACGTAATAATTTGGATATAAAAAAACTGAGAACACAATATAATTACTTAAAACGTAAAAAAATAAATCAAAAATCTATCGACTAAGATTTTTTCTTTCTTTTCCTTATTTTATTCTACTCTATTTCTTCGTACTTATATTGAGTAACGATATTTAATTTTTTATAATATATTTTGCTTTATAAACTATCGTTATATAAAACAATAATAATAACAAGTTTAATAGTGGTAGGACCATGCTGTGGATGGTTCTCTATCTACAGTCGCGGGCCGGTCCGTCCGGGGTAGTACCACACTCTCGTAGAAGATCGACGTCTGAGTAATGGCAATGTGCTGTTGCGCTTCGTTCGGTGAGCGAGAGAGCCGGTAGCCTAACTGGGTTGGGTTTGGGGTATGTATTGGTAGGCAGCGGCCTAGCTGTGCCCTTGGTATTGCAACGGTCCATGCGCGGCAGAGACACTTGCCATCAGGTGTGCTGTCTGTTCGTTTGCCACCATAAGCAATAAAAAAAACATATTATAAACAAGATATATATAAAATGATGTAGATAACTATTGCGGCTGCGTATTATAGAGATTTATTTGTCGTTATCCGACAATGTTATAGCTGTGAAATTTGAATATTCAAGCTTATGTGTAGTTACGTATATTTAAATATTTCCGCCATAACCTTGGTATTTTTAATAACACAAACCATTTCAAGGTACATGAAACGAGTCTATTCTTTTATAGTTTTTATGTACTAAAATATTATTTACAAAATACCTATTTGAATACAAGTTTTATTATGCCCATTAAAATAATTTAAACTATACTTAGGTTATGCATGACAGGCCACCGAAGACAAAGATCGGGTACCGGTGGCCCGCTCGCACGGCGAAGACAGGCGCTTTTTTTTGTGTGTCTTAGTTGTTAACCTCAGATGGCTATGACAACTTTACCCGGACTGTGGGTAAGCGCTGAGAGCTCTCAACCCGTTAAAGTTTAAGCGACCGGTCCCGAAGGCACCCCCTGTGGGGTACAGACCTCGGCTCGGGGGGTGGCTGTCAAAGTGGGTTCACCCACGGTATGACTTGAACGCGACACGACTTCCTTCGCCGGCGGCGGGGGCGGAATCGTGGATACTTATTAGTCAGGGCCGCGTGAGCTGTGTATGCCTCCATTTGGGCGAACGTCAGGTTCCTCGAGTATTAATCGCGGTTGTCGGATCGCGGGAGAGAGGCGCTTTGCAGGGTGGGTCTATGGGGTCGCGCGCCGCTTCTTCCGTCGCCCCGAACTGATTTGGCGGGGTGTGACCACATCCATAGTCCACCGCAAAAAAAGAAAGTAAGGTTATGCATGACATTTATAATCATATACAAAGAGAAACAAAAAGTATTATTGTATGAGAAATGGACCTATATTATATTACGCTGGTCAGATGTTTTGGTTTTATTTCGAGGTTTCCTTCTTCTTTTGCAGTGATGTTACTTGCTTACGTCCTGAGTTTTTTTCGGTGGCCAAGGAAAGGCAAGTACGGTAAATACTATTCTTATTCTCTCATCATACGGATAAATGTATTTGGACGAAATTAAAAGCATTGTCATGGCTCCGCAAGTACAAATATTTAAATCGCTTAGAATGCTGCATTGCTAAACAGGTTTTATGAAATGCATCTAAAATGGCGTGTAACTCTTTTTCCTTTACCTTTCTTGGAAAAAAAAGATATGCAGTGACTACTTTATATAAAATAGGATAAGGACAGACAGAAGAGTGATGTTCGGCACTTTTGACGGGCATATGAAAGTGTCATGGAGTGCTCTTTATTTTATTCAATCTTAGTGTTTTAATATTAAGTAATTTTATAGCATTTAATGTAATATAATGCGAAGTAACTACTGAGATGCAGTGAATATGATATAAAAGTGCTTTACAACGTTTTCGTTTTACACCAAGATTTCCAGAAGACCTAAAGAAAATTATCACTTGACACTAACAACAATAACTCGTATAAGTAGCTAATTGCCAATACAAAAACAAGAAGAAAAAATGATATTTAAAATACTCTATGATGCCTAAGCACAGTGTTAAAATTTTTTAGTACTCTGTACTTAGACATTAAAAGGTTATGCTCACAATTACGCGTAGACCACGCGTGAATGTGAGCAAAACCAAAATAATGGTCTTTGGAGGAGATGAAGCCAGAACAGATGTAAGAGTAACAATAGGTAATGATGTACTGGAACAAGTGGATGAATTTGTATATCTTGGATGTGGATTTAGCCGAGATGGAAGGTACACCACTGATATAGAGCGAAGAGTGAATACGGGAAACAGAGTGAACGGAGCGTTGGGGCAACTTCTCGGTAGCCACTACCTCAGCCAGAAGGCACGCGTAGCAATACATAACACAGTGCTTGTCCCTACATTACTGTATGGAAGCGAGAGTTGGGTATGCAGAAAAGAGTATGAAAGTAAAATTAAAGCGGCCGAAATGCGATCTCTACGCAAAATCTGTGGAGTTAGGCTGATCGATCGCATTCGTAACGATGACGTAAGTGAGCGAGTACGTATGAAAGAGAGTATTGGTGTAAAGATGCGAAAGGGAATGCTGCGATGGTTCGGACATGTGGAAAGAATGCTGAACGAACGTCTGGTTAAGAAGATATACAATGCGAAAGTGGAAGGATGTAGGTACCGGGGGAGACCGAGACTAACCTACCTAGACCAGATCGGTCATGTACTGAAAGAAGGTGGAGTCAAGAGTCTCCGAAACCGGCGAGCGTGTATGAAGAGAATTATGAATGTTGAGGAAGCGAGTGAAGTATGCAAGGATAGAGTTCTCTGGCACTCTGTTCTCTCTGCCTACCCTGCAAAGGACATGGCGTGATGGTATGTATGTATGTACTTAGACATTACTCAAGCGAGCGAGATTTTTTATCGTGCTCTGTTTACCTAAGCATTACTATAATAAATTCAAATAGATTCATTCATTCATGCCGTTGAACGGTCTAAACTCGAAATTGTTATGTCATTCATTATCACGGTTCTTATTTGCCAATTACGTCACTGTTCATTGAGTCAATTATAGAACTATAGCTACTTCGAAAGTGACGGTGATTATTATCTGATAATTATTTGCATTACAAATAAATATAATGTATCATATTAAAAGTAGGTACATCGAATATATTTTGATGATAATGTCACAAAGTCAAAATTAAGAACAGTTCAATCTATTTTGATAGTTGTTAAAAGTCGATAAAGGTATAAGACATTTTGGTCTCATGACGTGCGAAGCATGTAGCATCTAGCAAAGGCATGCAAGGTCTTAACCATTGAGTACTTTAGTATATAAATTTAGCATGCCATATGTAAGGCAGTGTAATTAAACATGACTTCAACGTAATTTTATAGAGAGGACTTTTATTACTCTATCACATTCAATTGTTAGGTATACCTTAAACGTTAGGTTAGGTTAAAACCATAATCAACACGCTTGGCAGGCGAGTTATTGTTAGATTACAAGGAGTGATATTAATAGCTGCCCTAGTGATTTCTAAAATTTAATGTTCCCATCATCATCATTCATCATCATCATCCCATAAATGTCGGGCCTCCTCCGTAATGGGAAGGAAATTAACCTACTATACCGCGCTGGACAGACGTGTTGGTATAAGGGTTTTTTTCGAGTTTTCCTTCTCTTGCATAGATGTTATATGCGTTTTATATACCTTAGTCGTCTCGTACGTCACCCACGGATAAGATATGGGGTGGTGAATAGTATTTTTACTCCGTCACCACACGCAAAATCATCATCATTACCCTGCTCTTATCCCAATTACTCAGGGTCGACGCAATATATCATTTTCTTCCACATTTTAATCCTATTTTATGTTATCTCTGCGTTGACTGCTTTTCTATCCATATCATGTTTCACACTATCCATCCATCTTTAGGTCTTCCTTTACCCCTAAAGCCTTCAGCATTCATACTTAAAACTTTTCTCACAACATTACTTATTAAGATTTAATACCCCCATGAGAAAGTGAAGGGTATATTATATTCTAAACCCACCACACGAGATTTATGTAATGTGAAAATGATAGTATTGACTTCATAGTTCTCTACTTCATACTTCTTATATAGATGGCGCTACGCATGCTTTAACATCGTGAAGGCATTAAATTATAATAAATTATTTATATAATCCAACTGCTTAAAAGGATGATTCTTTATAAAAATCAGTCCCAAATTATTTAATTTCACGCGCATTAACGAACAAGTTTAACAAGTATTTTGGTAATCACAGCAATCTAATTTCGATGCCAATGACATTTCTTTACTGGGATACGAATAAAAATGAAATACCTAGTCACTTAAGTTTGGTACTAGAATTGCATATGCTGGTCTAGCTATTTGCTTCCGCTCCGTTCTTCGTAAAACACTTTGTTAGATTGTGTAATATCGTAGATCGAGTTTCAGGTAGTGATTATCTGAGGCATATTTCGCTCTATACCGCACATATGGAGTTTTAGCGGGAAATGAAAAGTGTCATGTGGTACTTTTGTATCATATTCAATATCTTAGTATTTTAACGTGTTATATTAAATAATTTTGATGGCATTTTATATAATTTCATGCGCAAGAAGTACTGACATGTAGTAAATATGATATACAGTGCTATACATACGTTTTCGTTTTCTATTTAAAATTCCCAAAAGATACCTTTAACAGTGTGGCCATAGCATTGTTGGAGACGACGATCTGACGTACTGATGGATGATGACTTTAAACAAAAATTTGGCTTAAATGTTTTAGTAACCAAGCCATTTTTTGTATTGTGGTAGGACCACGCTGTTGACAGTTCTCTGTCAGCAGCCCCGAGCCAGTCCGTTCGGGGTAGTACCACACTCTCGCAGAAGATCGACGTATGAGTAATGGCAACGTGCTATTGCGCTTCGTTCGGTGAGCGAGAGAGCCGGAAGCCCAATTGGGTGGGTTTGGGGTTTATATTGATAGGCAGCGGCCTAGTTATACCCTTGGTATTGCAAAGGTCCATGGCCGGCAGTGACACTTACCATCAGGTGTGCTGCTTGCTCGTTTGCCACCATTAGCAATTAAAAAAAAAAGCCATAGACTCAAAAAAAAAACATATTTTAATTTAATTTGCCACTCACCTCTGCCGATCATCGTTGCGCAGGTAGACTAATAAAATGTAAGGCTGATAGCTCTGAGTAGTCGATACAATTTCATTTGTTACAACAGCTTTATTTATTACCATAATAATTAATCATTCTAACAAAATTTACATTGCTAAATATAGAAAATTATCCGCATGGCTTATTATAACACAATATGAAATATAGATACGAAACTAAATTATCATCATCTTGCTTTTATTTCAATTACTTATCCCTGTGGTGACGGAGTAATAATACAATTCACCACACTTGTCCTATACCTACCCACGGCTAACCGTGAGTGATCGTAAGAGACGACTAAGGTTTTTAAAATGCATATAAAATCTTTGCAAGAGAAGAAAACCTTGAAACAAAACGCTATACCAACAGGTCTGACTATTATGGTATAGTAGAACAATTCCCCTCGTATTATGTAAAAGACATACCCAACAGTGTAATATAAATGAGTTGAGATGATGAAAATGGTGGTAACACACACGTAGTCCGCGCACGCTTCTCCTGCGCGAGGGTAAGGTCCCCAAAACTTGACAAAACTGACAGAAATGGCGTCCCAAACCTGTTAGAGCGTAGAAGAATGAATGTAAGGAATGTAGTGCTCTCCCTGGTTATAGATTGAAAGTATAGGCTGGGTTTCAGCAAATGACTTACACCGGGAATCCGGCTTATTATTCTACTTCACAGACTCAGCGGATTGATACCCGTAAAGGTTTTCCTTGCGTAAGAAAAAAGGAGTTCGACACAATATGTACTTTCTTCCATCATACATATTGTAAAAGCTTTGGCAATCATTTTACGATCGGTCGCTTGCCTGATGAGAACCCTTCCTGAGAATGAGAGACGAGTCAGTTTTAGATGAATTCAAGTTCGATGTAAAACTCTTAGTTCTGTTTTATGACACATAACAGCAATATAAAACTTGATAGTAATCTTATCGACCACTATACAGCAAAAATACGAAATCAGATATAAAATATAAATACGAGCTGATAAAATGATAAGTCATCATGTATGAGTCATTTATTTTGAGAAATTTTAGTGAAAATATAGGTGTAACGATCGACTGATATAAATATTAGACAATTCGGCCACGTGTACGACACTTCATATATAAGCTGTATTTCAAGGTCTTCTTAAAAAAATCAAGACAATTTTAATTACATATCGTTTTTGATTAAAGTAATTAATAGATAAAAACAACGCGTGAACGAACTAAAAATAACAATCCTTTCTAGAAGTAGGTATCAAAGAGACAATTAAGATTCTATTTCTATAGATCTACATTCTATGTTATCTACGTATTACATCTCTGGTCGTCTTTTACGTCACCGAAGGGTAAGAAAGAGTGTGCTGGATCGTATTCTTACTCATTTACTACACGGATTGAGAAACTCCAATGAGATTTAACCATCTGTTATAATGATGCTATTTAAAAAACAGCTATTTATATAAAAACATAAGTTGTTATAAATTTTATGTATATTTAGATTTAATATATTAATTAATTTTACTATTATAGGTTTCCGGGCAGATGCGGCCAAATTCAATTAATTATATTTAAGAAAATCTTTAAAAACAAAAATATTTATGACGTTAATATTTATGTTTTTAACCGAAAAAGTTATATGTGCCAGGATACCACGTGATGTGATAATATTCTTGTAGTTTATTGTACCATTCTTGCTATCTTTTTTTTATTATTCGAGCTCAGTTGTTGTCCTAAAAGCAACGGCGTGTCCTCTTTCTCTTTTGGTTAGGCTACTAGCGCCACTGCTATCATTTTCGTAGTTCGCTCGAGGGTTTACTCTCCCAGTTTAGCTTAATTGGTATAGTATATTCTATTACGTTGCTAGTGGCCTGATCTTTGCTTATACCAACCGTAACTTCGACTAAGGAGGCATCAGGTGACACTTTAGCTTTCAGCAAGCTATCAGCTTCACAGAAGGATACGAACGCACACATCTCTTTCTTCTTATTTTGGCGGCGGGCTCTGGACTGATCACACCCCGCTAAATCCGTTCGGGGGCGACAGAAGAAGCGGTAAGCCCATAGATCTACCCTGATGGATATCCTCAAATCCTCATGTGGTGTGGCCTCGCTTTGGGATACATTTTTGCCTAAACTTTCGGAGAGAGAAACGTAAGATTATAAAGTATATACATATATGTAAACGTACAAATATATAATCTGTTTAAAAATAAAATTTTGTCCACGACATAGATAATAAGGAAGTATTTAAGAGTCCGTCTGTAATACCTGTTACTGTATTCACCCATAATTGCCCTCAAAGTAACTAATTTAAGTAGTTACAATTAATAGTTTATTTTTGTTGTTACATATTTAGAAAACAAATGTAACGTTGGTGCTTATTTATTAGTAACCAAGCATTCTACACCTTCCCACGACTCATCTCATAATTTTTTTTTAAAGATAAATAATCTCTGCACTAAAAAAATAATCCTTGTATTGAGGTAATTTTTACTAAATATAATTAACGTAGACAAATTACACTCAGACTCAGAGCACAGTTTGTGGATCTCAAAAAGTATTATCCTGCGTAGGAATCAAACCCACGATACTGGCATGAAAGATTTATTTGATGGTATCTTAAACATTACACCATCTGTGCAGTCAATATTAACCTAGGTATGTATAATTCGATAAAGGCGGAAATATATATAATTTTAACTGTTTACTTAAAATGTTGACCATAGTATTTATCATAAATTGTTCAATAGTGGTAGGACTACGTTGTTGACAGTCCTCTGTCTATAGCCGCGGGTCGGTCCGTCCGGGGTAGTACCACACTCTCGCAGAAGATCGACGTCTAAGTAATGGCAAGAAGAACCAGAAGCCCAACTGGATGGGTTTGGGGTTTGTATTGGTAGGCAGTGGCCTAGCCCTTGGTATTGCAAAGGTGCAAAGGTCCATGGGCGGCAGTGACACTTACCATCAGGTGTGCTGCGTCCTCGTTTGCCACCATATGCAATAAAAAATAATAAAGGATATTTCATGAGTGTTGGTGAAGATCAACAGATGATGGTCAATAGCTAGTTGATTATGAAACTACTCAAGTACAAGTGACTATTGACACTTTTATTGTGTTAATAAATTGTTAGTTATGATCATGATGATTTTTCATGACAGTCGTATATATATTATACAGGCAAATGGCAATCATCATTCTCCTGCTCTTATCCCAATTACTTGTGGTCGATGCAATATGTAATCGTACATATTGCAAAAATTATTGGCAATGATTTTATGACCAGCCGTCTGCCTAACGCCATCCGTCCTTGGAAATGTAATTGTTGACCAAACGGCAACAGATGGAGTTAACCAGGATATAAAGCTTATAGCCGTCTTTTACGACATCCACGAGCAAAGTAAATTGACGAGGTTGGCAGTATTCGTAGTCACTACCACACAGTACTTCTTGCAGTATTTTATTTATTTAATCGTAAATTTTCACTATCAATTTAAAGTTAAACTATCACTTGCTTGGTAATGATGACACAATATATTCCAAGAAATCAATCAGGTGATTGCCATGAGAAGCGAACGTAAAATATATATCTGCATAGCAATCAATTAGTTTACCACTCAGCTATTGCTAAACAACAGCTAAATTAAATAAAATATTTTTACACTTTAAGTACATAAATAATATTTTATTATGGACTAGCGACCCGCCCTCGCTTCGCTTCGGTTATGTCGGTTCAGTTATGTAATTTACTTTCGCTAAATAGAATTCCTTTCGGAGCAGGAATTTCTTAAAATTCTACTTCATCTGACTTTCACAGGGCAGAAAGAAAGCCCACACCAAATTTCAAGTCTGTAGGAGCTATATTTAAAAAATGTGATTTTTATACCCCAGCAATCCCCCTTGTGGGTTGAATTTCGTAAAATCCGTTCTTAGCTGACCTCTACTCGGCGAAAGGAATATTTCTACCAAATTTAAAGTCTGTAGACTTTATGGTTCCAGAGATATCGTGATGAGTCAATACATAGGTGGAAATCTCTTATATATAGATATTATACGATGGACAAAAAACATGGTGAATCAATTCAACTTTGTATCTAGTTGCATATTTGTGACATTAGGCCAATAGAACGAGACATTGACTTACATAATAAGGAGTGGTCATGTAATGACCATGGACTGCAGGAAGTACAAATAATATAAATATATATATATTCGGTAACACATAAATTTAATTACTCGAACGTTTACACCTTGTTTGCCTTGATTAATTGACATTATTAAAATAATAGCTAAATCACCTTCACCTTTTTTTTTTGGTGGCGGGCTACGGTGTGGTTACACCCCGCTAATCCGTCCAGGTCAACGGAAAAAGCGGAGTGCGATTCCGTAGACCCGCTCAACAACGCACCTATCGACGCCGGGTGGTGGACCACTGGAACCCTATTTTTGTCTTCGGTGGCCCACCTGGCGGTCTACCCTCGCGGGTATCCTCTCGGGTCATCGCTCCGGCAGCTTTCGCCGTCGGAGCGCCGTCCTCACGCGGTGGCATAACTCCGAGCGACCAGACTAATCCCCAGTCCGGTCACCCGACCTTCACCAGTAGATCTTCTGTTTTCTTTGTTATTTATATATATTTATAAATAAAAAAAGAAAACTTTTACTGATGTTTATGCGAGTATTAGATATTTGAAATAAAACTATTTTTACGGATTCTATCGTATTTGTATTTTGTTTTTAATTTGCCTAAATAAAAAAAAATGGATTTTACAAACATATAATTAACACATAAAAATTGCACCACGACATAGAACAACAATTCGTGGATGGATCGCACTAAGTATTGTCCGGTGTGTGAATCGAATTTATTAAACTGATACGGTACTTAACAATTACGCCATCTGTACAATCATATTTGAAACCATTATAGGTATTTGGAACGTTAAATTGCCACACCAATTTGCTATCTGTGCAGCAATAATAAAAAAGGTGGAGTTTCATTAAATTGTACATACAAAAACATTTCAAGATAAGCATAATTAATATTTTTCTTTTACTTTATAGGTTAAATGGTTATTAATTACTAATAATATGATTACAAAAAGTCAAAGGTGATTTCGATTCAAACTCATGACCTGTGATATATTATGCACGACCATATCACTGTATTTCTCACTTGCACGTGATTAATATTAATGCCTAATGATTTTTTTTGTAAGTGCCAATTCTCATTGTATCTTTAAATGTCAACATTCATACTAATAAAATCACGGGCTCTGATTTGAAAAAATAGTGATCAGTTACATCAGTTTACACGTGTTGTCTATTTAAAATTATTCATTGAACGTCTAGTAGTTTTCCTATTTTTTCTTGGCTTAGCCTATAACCCGAATCGCGGCCATCTCGACCTTTTGAACGGACCATTCCAATTATAAATTCTAGTTAATAAAGATAGACAATTCTTACTTTTGGCCTAACATTCTATGTCCTTATATTTTAAAAGTCTATTTACGGATATTATTTCTTATACAAACTATGAAATAAAACTAGTTTTAAAGATTTTATCGTGTTTTTATTGGATTTTTACTTTCACGAACAGTTTCGAATACTTTTCAGAATTCATGGTCACGGGAGTTCAGTCCTCTCATGACCACTGTTTTATTTCATATACATATATATACTCGCATCAGAAATCATTATGTCATTCACACTGTCTGTGCATGATCGAATATACCTAGATAGGCAACAATAATTCATAATTGTCAAATTCGAGGTTATGGATAGGTTAATTGTCTTCCTTAGTACTAAAACGATAACATTCAAGTTGTAGATTGATATAGTTTACTTATTCACAGCGAACGTAAACCGTGAATGTCACGCTTTGACATTTTAAGACCCTGTTCGGTATCAACATTGATGACCCGAAATTAATTAAGAATTTAATTGATTATTAACGTTAATAATGTGTGGAATTATTATGTATAATACAAAGAGGTTTGAATGGTAAACACGTGTATAATTGACGTGTTTAATCGCTTATTGTTCCAACGTACATTTGTCATTTCGTTGTTTATTTATGTGAAGACAGACTGAAGAATAAAATGTATTATCATTTGAAATAAAACTACTTTTACTAATTCTATCGCGTTTGTATTGCGTTTGGGTATTTAATTTGCCGACGTTTCGAACACTTTACAGTGATCATGGTCACGAAAGGACAATGTATTATATTACTCTATGGACTAAAGTGTCTTACGTTCAATATGTCATTGTTATTACAGAAATTTATATCTACCCGCTACAGTATCAGTTATTAAAAGTTTGACCCACACTTTTTAGAAAATTTATTGGCAGTACAAAAAGAAAAAGATTCTATATGTAAAAAAAAATATATTGTTTATGATCAGTTATATTAAACATTTAATTTATGATAATTAGTTATTAACATTATTGCGGCAATTTACTAGTTTAAAAAACCTAACAAAAGCTATTAAGCCACCACCAGATCGGAACGCGGGTATTCTGAAAAAGATCCGACAGGAAAACTCAGAAGGCATACTACTAATTTTATTCTTATGAATAATATAACAATTTTTACATATGGAATCATTTTCTTTTTGTACTGGCAATGAATTTGTATTATAATGTGGGTCAACTTTTAATAACTGATACTGTAGTGGGTAGATATAAATTTCTGTAATAACGATGACTTTTGGACGTAAGACATTTTAGTTCTCCCGTGACAATGATCACTGTAAAATTTTCGAAAGGTGGGGAAAATCAAATTAAAATACAAACGCGATAGAATCCGTTAATGTAGTTTTATTTCAAATGTATAAAATACCCACGTAAACATCAATATCTTTGTTTCTCTCAAATCCGGTACCTCATGGTAGCCAGATATAGAATTATGAACAGAATGTTGTTTTTGTTATGATAATTAAGCATCTAATAACGGATTTTTTGAATAATTATCGTTACAGATCCTAATGAATTCACTATACACAATTTTGCAGCTGTTCGCCTCGTGCTTTTCACGATAATAAAATCACAATTGATGCTAATTAGTATGACGTCAGAAATATAACTAGTAGTGTTTTACTAATTTTTAATCGTTTACATAAACATTTATCCTTCCTTTTTTTTATTGCTTATGATGGCAAACGAACAAGCACACCTGATGGTAAGTTGTACTGTCGTTCATGGACCTTTGCAATATGGTACAGCTAGGTACTACCAATGAAAATTATCCTACCAATGAAAATTACCCTACCAATGAAAATTACCCTACCAATGAAAATTACCCTACCAATGAAAATTACCCTACCAATGAAAATTACCCTACCAATGAAAATTACCCTACCAATGAAAATTACCCTACCAATGAAAATTACCCTACCAATGAAAATTCCAAACACACCCAGAAAGTTAGGCGGCCGACTTTCTTGAACGAAGCACTACATCATATTCCCACTGCTCAGACGTGGGTTTTCTACGAGAGTATGGTACTACTACGGACAGGCTGGTCCGTGATTGTAAACAGAAAACTGTCAAGAATGTGGCCTTCCTACTACCCCTAATCTACCCTAAATTTTATGTACCGCAGAAAAAGTGGATCATCAATAGAACAACAAGTACATACTTCCGGTAATTTCACGACGCTCACACTATTTACTTCGCTGCATAGGAAGAATACCACACACATGTGCTTGGGATTCTTTGATTTTGGGATTCATATTTTGTTTATTAATTCTATAGGGCATGTAGGATCTGAAAAAAATTGTTACTACTTACGCGCCGTTTTGGTACTTAAGACCACATTATCATTTACTTTTATATGAAGGCATTATAGGCATAAGGCATTATAAATTAAACAATATGACGAAAACATGTTAAAGTGCAAGTGTTTTTTAAAAGATAACACCCGGTACTGATGAAATAATCTTTGTATTGCCACTGTATTGCCATTGTAAGGTCTCCCACTTTACAAACATATTCAAATCAAATCAAATCATTTATTATGCATAAGCCCTAAAAGGGCATTTACATATTGTCAATATCTACCACCGGATCGGAAAGCCGCCACAAACTGAGAAGATCCGGCAAGAAACTCAGCGGGCTCATTTTTTTTTAAATTACATATTTTCTTAATATTATTGGATACATGTTTAGTCCCTATTAGCTCCAGTGAGATGCCCTCCGAGTAAAGATTTATTTTTTAAAAGTTAAATACAAGATTAACAAAAAAAAAAAGAACAGAAATGGTTGGACCAGATTCCACAAGCGGCACCCGATCACGAGTTAACTACTAAAGCAGCCATCACGCCCCTCAACCACATTCGAGGGAAGGGAGAGACCCGCTCACGTAGCTACCGCAGGCAGAGACCTTTTCAGTGAGCATGACCACATAATATTATTAACGGATACAAATTACACACAGACTAAGAACAATAATTTAAGGATCGCACAAAGGATCGTCCTGCGTGGGAATCGAACCCATGGCCCTGGCAAGATTTAGTCGCGTATTTTTAATTTCATGACTTTTGGAAATTTGTCAGCATAAGAGAGCGAGTAGGTATGAAAGAGAGTATTGGTGTAAAGATGCGAAAGGGAATGCTCCGATGGTTCGGACATGTGGAAAGAATGCCGAACGAACGTCTGGTTAAGAAGATATACAATGCGAAAGTGGAAGGATGTAGGTACCGAGGGAGACCGAGACTAACCTACCTAGACCAGATCGGTCATGTACTGAAGGAAGGTGGAGTCAAGAGTCTCCGAAACCGGCGAGCGTGTATGAAGAGAATTATGAATGTTGAGGAAGCGAGTGAAGTATGCAGAGATAGAGTTCTCTGGCACTCTGTTCTCTCTGCCTACCCTGCAAGGGATATGGCGTGATGATATGTATGTATGTATGTATGTCAGCATTCTAAATCACGGGAGGACCATGTCGTTCATTTCAATATTATTGGCAAATGTTGAAATGAACAACTATAACATTATTAATTGAAATAAATTATTTTAATAACGTTGAAATACTCTTGAATGTTTTACAACAGCAATATTTTTTTAAGGACGTTAGAGGTCAAGAGTAGAACGTTATAATACAATGAAAAAGTAAATTTATTTGAATAAGACTTGTTACGTAACAATCTGATGAATATAAATAAATTTTAAAAGGAAATCTCATTTTAACATCCGGTATAAGTAAGGAAGTATTCGAATACAGACGCTGTTGCTATTATTTGGGCAAAGATGGTAATTTGACGAAAGACCTTGACCATGACAATTGCCGATAACGGGTATAGAATAATTTATATATCATTTTCGAACTATGGTGGCTTGTATTATAGCCAATTTCCTATTACGTTAACGAATTATTGATCTGTTTAGATTCTGATCGCATATTTGGTTTTCATCACCAGTTTATCCGTGATTTCTTCAATGTCAATTTTAATTAAAGGATTAATATATTTTAATTATAAGATTTCCGTGTGGTGACGGAGTAAGAATACGATTCACCACCCCTTATCTTTCCCGTGGATGATCGTAAGAGACGACTAAGGGATATTAAACGCATATAACGTCTATGCAAGAGAAGGAAAACTGGAAATAAAACCCTATACCAACACGTTTGACCAGCGTGATATAGTAGGTCAATTTCCTTCTCATTACGAAAGAGGCTTGAGCTATTTAAGCTATTATAAGATTAATCAATACATCTGTGTGTGACTTTCGGCTTTCGTATCCTGAATGGGAAAATATGTTATGTAAACTATATTCAAGACACAAGAAATTTTCAATAACAAGCACGGAATGAGATTGTCTTCGAAATAATTGATAATAAACTCACTGACTAGTTAAATACTACTAAAAATTATCTATGAAAATTCTAATCAAATATTACTAGAAATTATCTATGAAAAAAAAATTCTTTCCGTGTGGTGACGGAGTAAGAATACAATTCAACACCCCATATCTTACCCGTGGGTGATCGTACGAGACGACTAAGAGATATAAAACGCATATAACATTTATGCGTGAGAAGGAAAACTCGAAACAAAACCTTATACCAACGCGGCTGACCAGCGAGGTACAGTAGGTTAATTTCCCTCCCATTACGGAGGAGGCCCGAGCCCAACAATGGGACATACATATATGGCCTGTGATGATGAAAATTCACTTTCAAATTGTTAATGAGAGAATATCAAGACTGCAAGAATATATTATTAAATAAAAACAATGTCTTTCTGATAATTTATTTTGTTATAGGAAACCCAAATTGTTAGTCTACCATTTTATTTTTCACTTTTATATACGGTGTTGTCTTACGGCATCCCGCTCGATCATCTAGCTAGGCTGACCGGAGAATATCATGCTCTCTGCATCTGCTTCATAAATCGGAGCGGCGGTTCTTTATCTTTTAAGAGAACTACTGGTATCATATTTTAACTTCAGTGTCTTACCCAGTGGTAGTTTGTTCATGCACCGGCAATCCGTGGCCTCTGTTAGAGTAAAATTTGGCGCAGGTACTCGCAACTGTTTCGCTCCAAGCGCTTTACTCCTCTTCTACTTACTTAGAAAACATTAACATGTTAGATTATTGCTGGCCTCCTTGAGATAATACAACAATCGATTCTGTGCTTACCACATCTAACAATTACTGGAGCTGACTTAAAATCGATTTTCATGTTGCGTCTTCACTGATTAGGCGCTATTCCAATACATATCATCTGAGTTATTATACTCACTTTATAATGTACACATACATATCATCACGCCATATCCCTTGCAGGGTAGGCAGAGAGAACAGAGTGCCAGAGAACTCTATCCTTGCATACTTCACTCGCTTTCTCAACATTCATAATTCTCTTCATACACACTCGCCGGTTTCGGAGACTCTTGACTCCACCTTCCTTCAGTACGTGACCAATCTGGTCTAGGTAGGTGAGTCTCGGTCTCCCCCGGTACCTACATCCTTCCACTTTCGCATTGTATATCTTCTTAACTAGACGTTCATATTCGGCATTCTTTCCACATGTCCGAACCATCGGAGCATTCCCTTTCGCATCTTTACACCAATACTCTCTTTCATACCTGCTCACTCTCTTACGACGTCGTTACGAATGCGGTCGGTCAGCCTAACCCCACAGATTTTCCGCAGAGATCGCATTTCGACCGCATTAATTTTACTTACTTTATAATATATCTTCCTAAAAAATAAAATGTGTGCGTCTCGGGACGCCCGACTGAAGGGATAACTTAAACTACTCTAACTTGAACTATTTAATATTGAAATTGTTTAACTTGAGAAAAGCTTAGGTTATTACTTAAATTTTGTGTAATTAATAAACGTAAGGAAAGGTTATTTATTAATAAAATCTTGTAACATACATACACATACATACATATCATCACGCCATATCCCTTGCAGGATAGGCAGAGAGAACAGAGTGCCAGAGAACTCTATCTCGCCATACTTCACTCGCTTCCTCAACATTCATAATTCTCTTCATACACGCTCGCCGGTTTCGGAGACTCTTGACACCACCTTCCTTCAGTACATGACCGATCTGGTCTAGGTAGGTTAGTCTCGGTCTCCCTCGGTACCTACATCATTCCACTTTCGCATTGTATATCTTCTTAACCAGACGTTCGTTCGGCATTCTTTCCACATGTCCGAGCCATCGGAGCATGCCCTTTCGCATCTTTACACCAATACTCTCATTTCGACCGCATTAATTTTACTTTCATACTCTTTTCTGCATACCCAACTCTCGCTTCCATACAGTAATGTTGGGACAAGCACTGCGTTATGTATTGCTACACTTGTAACATCACATCTTAATACGGCTTGTGCTGTGGGTTAGAGTAGGAGATGAAAAGCCTGCCTACCGCTGCCGTATACGGGAGAAAAAGGGAAGCCAGACAGACTGGCGTCGTTACACATTACGTAACGAAGCTGTTTCCTTCCTATAATAAGTTATCAATTCAATAATTGTGAGTTATCAAGCATTGTGATAAAAATACACACACGTAATACAGAAACATTTTGCATAGAATTAAACTACAAACAAACAAAAGTTAATTATATCGTTATCATTATTGTTTAGATATCTGTAAATATTATATCTAATAGATATGATAACTAAGTATTTCAAATAAACTATTTCTATATTATCACATTTCCAGAAGGTATTTGTCATTTAAGTTCTTTAAATACATAGATATAATAAAATAATAATATACGTTCAGAAATCAGTTTTTTAAAACAAATAAAGATATAAGTAAATGAGTTAATGAACGAAAAAAAAATACATTACCTATGATAAAATGTGAAATATAGTCTAGTATAAAAACAAAAACAAGAATAATTTACAAATATTATTTGAATTATTAGCACCGCCTTTTTTTGTTATATTTTATACTACCTTCTGCCCGCGGCTTCGCCTGCGTAAAAGGTTACTTTCCCAAAGTTTTTCATCCCCTATTTTTATTTTACCCCTTGAGGGTAAATTTTTTACAAAATTTTAATTTCATATTTATTTATATCTACTCAATAGCCTAAAACTAACTTTCAAGTTTCTGGCTTTAAAAATGACGATACTCCCTTACTTTCTTTTGCATAAAAAAGTAGCCTATGTCCTTTGTCAGGTTCTAGACTATCTATGTACCAAATTTCATTTAGATCGGTTCGGTAGTTTTTGGCGTGAAAGAACAGACAGACAGAGTTACTTTCGCATTTATAATATTAGTAGGGATTATACACATAATATACTTTCGGTGGAACTGAATAAAATATTTTACTTTGTTATTCGTCTGGAGTCCGTCCGTTCCTTCTTTATCGGTAGGCTCCGACATGTTGGGACGCGGTCGCCGCCTTCTGCGAGGCTGTCATCTCGCAGAAGGAGAAGGCGGAACGAGTCCGGGAGGATTCCCGTGACCCGGGCCGCCGTCAGCGGCCGGGGCGGCGCAGGCGCGAATACCTGCGCCTGATGCCACCCTAACCGAGGCTTCGGGTGATCGGACCGGGGAATTGTCCGGTAACCCGACGTGAGGCCACCGCGTGAGGACGACGCCTCGACGGCGAAAGCTGTCGGGGCATCGACAGGAGAGGAGCCCGAGAGGGCATACCGCCGAGCGGGCCACCGAAGACAAAAATCGGGTACCGGTGGCCCGCTCGCACGGCGAAGAAGAGGTGCTTGGAGGGTGGGTCAATGGGGTTGCGCGCCGCCTCTTCCGTCACCCCGGACCGACTTGGCGGGGTGCGACGTCCATGGCCCACCGCAAAAAAAAAAAAAAAAAAAAAAAAAGGCTCCGACATGCAATAGGCCGGTTTTTTACAGAAGCGTCATTTCTGATTTTAAGTTGACCATATCGATGTTACCTACATTATTAATCCATCTTTTATATTGTAATTAAGCTTCTTTCTTTTTTTATCTTTCTATCCAATCGTTTATGAATTCCTTTTATTAGAACAAATATACTAAAGTGAAGGCAATTATCACAGTAAGACTTTGTGTCACGTCTAAAATAGATAGTGGAATGCTATTTAATGATTGTAATCATTCTAAGTACTAACAGAATATATTTTTTTTAGATCACCAGTAATTTTATAAAACTGCAATTATTTTATTATTCTTTCCTTAAGCACCATTGGATACGAGCGTGCTTTATAATGGCAGGGAAATCTTTGTAATGGTAAAGAGAAATTGGTCTAATCTTCTAAAGAATTAGAAGCATTTAAAGTTTTCAATTTTGTCATCGCTTTTTCTTTGAAACTGAATGAAATGTATCAAGTAAATGATAAATAATCTGCTACATACTCATACTTCTTAAATATTCATTAGAACCTAAATAAATCAATGATTACGTTTGCTACAGTACGACAAACGTCACCTTTACAAACAGCTGACGAGTCAATAACCTTGACATTTGCCCTTCACATTTTTGTTATGGGTGCCCACCATCATTACCTAATATATATATGGCTATAACTATGAATCAACTATTATTAAACGACTGGCTTTACTTTTAATTTAGATTTATACAGAATAGTGTCTGTTGAATCAGCTAGTGTTATATTATATTCTTATATTCTTACTACGCGAATAAAAAAGTTACGGAAATGAAAAAAACCTCAAGACCAAAATTCCACTCAAGGTCTATTGTCTATAGCAAGTCATAAACTATTCAAACAACGCAATGATGCCGAACGATGCACTTGTTTCGAATCGAACGTTTTCATACAGACAATAGGTAATTGATTTAAATTTAGCAACAGGAAAATACTTTTATTAGAGTACGGTCTAATTTTTTTTTGTTTCTTCCGTAATAGACATTTGTATATCATTTGTATATTTAGTATTACATATTATATAATAACAATGCAATTAGAATACTAGCTGCAAGAAAGAATGATTGTGACTTTTATACTCAATTCCTTATATGAACAGTAGTAGTATTGAAAATAATAAGTTTATAATTATCATAAATATCAGACAATTGCAATGAACAGTAGTAGTATTGAAAATAATAAGTTTATAATTATCATAAATATCAGACAATTGATTGCAACGGCGTGAATCGTTCGTTCGCAAATAAATTTAGAGTTTGCTAGTTATTGTAATATAATACTAATATTTTTTTTCTAATATTTTTCGTGTGGCAACGGAGTAAGACTACAATTCACCAGTCCCTAGCTTACCCATGGGTGATCATAAGAGATGACTAGAGGGATATAAAACGCATATAACATCTATGGAAGAGAAGGAAAACTCAAAATAAAACCCTATAAACTAAACATGTTAGATGTTTGACCAGCGTGGTATAGTAGTTTAATTTCCCTATTATTATGGAGGAGGCTCGCGCCTAACAGTGGGACATATATGAGCTGAAATGGTGATGATGATGATGAATCTTTGTCTATTGGTAATTGTATTACAATTCGGCTTCAAAATTAATAATTAAAGCGACACTAGTTAGATAAAAATCTTTGTAATAATCATGACATATTGGACGACAAATGTCTTAGTTTTTGCATGACTACGTATTGAAATTCAAAACGTAATAAAATGAAAAAAAAAAGAAAAGAAAATCAAAATGCAATGAAAACCACATTAATTTTATATACTTAAACATTATTTTATGAATATCTTAATGAACGCAAATAAAAACTAAATGAGTACCTAGGTATTCATTACGAATCATTCTTAATAAACTTTGTAATATATTTTATTGTTATAAATATAATATATTGTTATAAATATAAAATATTTTACAAATAATTATACATTATAATTTAGTAATTTTGTACATTATTATTCAGTGAGAGATTAATTGGAATTATATTTCATTTTGTTTTTTTTTATTTGTAGCAATTATAGTCTGGACAGGGTTCGATCTGTTCGGAGCTACGGAAGACCGACTGCGGCCCCATAACCTAACGTTTGCCCTCTCTACCACTGGCATTTATTCCTTGACCTCGGTAGTGTGTTCTTTTTCCTTCTCATGATAGTTTAAAAATATAATGTATCGTGAATCCTTTACTTTCCTGTATATGTAAACCACTTATAGGATAAAAGTGTGCAGTAGTACAAATCCTAGGATAGCACCAATTGTGAGTGAACTTGTTTGCCAAGTGTGGCTACTATTCCCCCTATTATCCTGGAGTCCTATGTCTAATATACATACATATCATCACGCCATATCTCTTACAGGGTAGGCAGAGAGAACAGAGTGCCAGAGAACTCTATCTTTGCATACTTCACTCGCTTCCTCAACATTCATAATTCTCTTCATACACGCTCGCCGGTTTCGGAGACTCTTGACTCCACCTTCCTTCAGTACATGACCGATCTGGTCTAGGTAGGTTAGTCCCGGTCTTCCCCGGTTCCTACATCCTTTCACTTTCGCATTGTATATCTTCTTAACCAGACGTTTGTTCGGCATTCTTTCCACATGTCCGAACCATCGGAGCATTCCCTTTCGCATCTTTACAGCAATACTCTCTTTCATATCTACTCGCTCTCTTACGTCGTCGTTACGAATGCGGTCGGTCAGTCTTACTCCACATATTTTCCGCAGAGATCGCATTTCGATCGCATTAATTTTACTTTCATACTCTTTTCTGCATACCCAACACTCGCTTCCATACAGTAATGTTGGGACAAGCACTGCGTTATGTATTGCTACACGTGCCTTCTGGCTGAGGTGGTAGCTACCGAGAAGTTGCCCCAACGCTCCGTTCACTCTATTTCCCTCATTCACTCTTCGCTCTATATATGTATGTATAAATGTACTCTATATATGTCTAATATACCTTAGCCTAACCTTATCCACTGTTAGATACAGGTCTCACTATGAGGGCGATATTGTCAAAACCGCCACGCTTGGCAGATGGGGTGCCAACCGTTGATGGTATTTGAGGATAGAATTGATGCCCGCTCCACTACCTTTCTCTTGGCTGGTGTCTACGACTGCCATAGGTATGTAAGAGTTATTGATACATTGTATTCTTAATACACGGTTAGAAAATACAATTAACCCCTCCTTGTTAAACACAAACTATTATTTTACAACATTCCACTTATGTTAAGTAACAATCTAGATCAGATTGTAATCAGAAAATTAAGCTTAATGGAGATTCGATGTAATTACTTTCCCCGTTTAACTATGTTGGGCTTCATTAGTTTAAGGGTATATGAACATTGAAGTAAGTAGTAAGGGCATGCTCCGATGGTTCGGACATGTGGAAAGAATGCCGAACGAACGTCTGGTTAAGAAGATATACAATGCGAAATTGGAAGGATGTAGGTACCGAGGGAGACCGAGACTAACCTACCTAGACCAGATCGGTCATGTACTGAAGGAAGGTGGAGTCAAGAGTCTCCGAAACCGGCGAGCGTGTATGAAGAGAATTATGAATGTTGAGGAAGCGAGTGAAGTATGCAGAGATAGAGTTCTCTGGCACTCTATTCTCTCTGCCTACCCTGCAAGGGATATGGCGTGATGATATGTATGTATGTATGTAAGTAGTACGCGCCTTTTAGTTTTGAATTATTAATTAACTGTTTGTTTCGGTCTTAAGATTGCTTAAGTAGTACCTACACGTTTCATCTTTAATTAGTTCGTAGATTTTTTTTAACAATTACCTTGCATTAAATAACTCTATTATCACCGCTTAAGTCCTGCGTGTTGCCAACTATGACATATTTTTTGATTTATAATAAATTAATTACTTGCTTTAAACAATTTTATGATGGCTTAAGTAGTGCACGTTTTCCAGCTTTGGACAGTTTATAGGCTCTTAATAAATTAAATGCTTGAGATAGAATTATCATCGCTTAAGCGGTGTACGTTTTATTCCTTGAATAGTTTGCTAATGAAATAAATGATTTGCATTTTATTGTTTTGAATAGCTTAAACATTAGCGACTACCTCCAATAGTTTACGTGTTTTTGGTTTAATTAATTTATAGATCAGTGATTAGGTAAGTGGTGCGCGCTATCTTATTACTATGAATAATGTTACGTCATGAACAGCTATTATTATCATCATTACATCTTCTGATTTCCCAAGTAATTTAATTTGCTAGGTATTAAAATAAATCATTCTTCTCATAATAAAATGCATTTCGCCTTTATTTTTGTATTGTACAATCAAGATTAAGGTATCTTCGTATCATATATTTTTTTTTATTGCTAATGGTGGTAAACGAGCAAGCTGCACACCTGTTTGTAAGAGTTACTGCCGTCCAAAGACCTTTGCAACACCAGCGATACTAGGACGCTGTCTACCAATGGCAATCCTCAATCCACCCAGAAAGTTCAGCTATCGGCTCTCGCTCACCAAACGATGGGCAACAGGACCTTGCTACTGCTCATACGTCGATTTTCTGCAAGTGTGATATTACCCCGGACGGGTCAGTTCGCGGCTGTGGACAGAAAACCGTCAAGAGCTCTACCACTACTAAATATAATATAATATATGTAGGTATATGTTTATTTATTTATTTATTTATTTTGATATACAACTACCATTACAGGTAATACAACCCAATTCGATAGCGGAAGACAGTATTAGTACATAAGTATATATTACGATAATTCTAAACATTACAAATTTGTTATTTCTATGTACTTAAAATTAAAATAGCGGTCAATGTTAATTCGTTCAGTGAACACGAGAATAAATCTCTTCGTGTTGAGACCTCGTTGAGCACACGTAGAGCGCGCGTGAATGGCGCGTGCTGTAACAAGTTGGTGCGAGCGCGTGGCATCCTCAGAAGCGGTGGCTGCCGCCGCCGTCCCACGTATTCGTCTGGTACATACAGCCGAATCTCCTGCAGAATAGCTGGGTTGTGGATTAGGCCCCGCAATACTTTAAATATGTACAAGACGAGAGCTATTTCTCGTCTAACTTCTAATTTATAAAATCCTACCATACCCAATATAAATGCGGTTGGATATAGTAATGGGTATCCTGGATATATCCCGAACTGTTTTAAATATAAAAATCGTAAAAATTTATTTTGTATTCGCTCCATCATTACTATATATTTAGCTTCATGCGGAGCCCATACTATGGCATTGTATTCCAAGTGACTTCTTACTAGAGCCTCGAATAAAGCCTTTAAAGCTCTGGTGTTGGTGAATTGATTTGCCTGACGCACGACAAAACCTAAATTTCGGTAAGCCTAAATTTCGTGTAAATGTTATATCTTCTTATGAATACATCTAGTATGTGTCACGAGATATTCGCGTAACCTTGTTCTGAATATCTCATTAAATGGTATGAGTTGTTCTATATACATACATATCTATGACGTATACAAGTTTTCAAAGAAACACGTCAGTTCAGTTGAAATTGACAAAAACACCGCAATGTGGCCTGATCGTGTCGGATGTTGACATCAGACGATATATACCCATGAATTAACGATAATACTCTTTATAGTACATGAAATACAGTACATAATCAAAATTTATATATACAATAATAATAAGTATCACTTACTATCAGTAAGTCCCAGTACAATTATTTTAGTAATATAAACGACATTTTGTTAAATGTAAATATAATATTGTTTATATAAACTTATGAAAATACTTAGAAATTTTAGTAGTAACAGAATTATAATTTTTGTATTGTGTCATAGTAAGAATACAAATCACTACCCCCCTATCTTACCCGTGGGTGATCGTAAGAGACGACTAAGGGATATAAAACGCATATAACATATATGCAAGAGAAGGGAAGCTCGAAACAAAACCCTATACCAATACATCTGGCCAGCACGGCATTGTAGGTCAATGTCCTTCCCATTACGGAGGAGGCTCGAGCCCAACAGTGGGACATATATCGGCTGAGATGATGTTGATGACGATGATGAATTAGAATACAATTCAACACTTCGTATCTTACTCTTACTTATCTCGAGGGGTCTCCTTAAAATATGACTAAATAATATAATATGAATATAACATCTGTGCAAGAGAAGGCATACATACATATCATCACGCCATATCCCTTGCAGGGTAGGCAGAGAGAACAGAGTGCCAGAGAACTCTATCTCTGCATACTTCACTCGCTTCCTCAACATTCATAATTCTCTTCATACACGCTCGCCGGTTTCGGAAACTCTTGACTCCACCTTCCTTCAGTACATGACCGATCTGGTCTAGGTAGGTTAGTCTCGGTCTCCCTCGGTACCTACATCCTTCCACTTTCGCATTGTATATCTTCTTAACCAGACGTTCGTTCGGCATTCTTTCCACATGTCCGAACCATCGGAGCATGCCCTTTCGCATCTTTACACCAAAGGCAAATTTGAAATATTTTCAGGTCAGCTTCTCTCTTAGTCTGGAGGACGAGCTTAGTGGGACATATGAACTGAGAAGATGATAATATAAATTAATGATATTACTATGTTCATTATATTTAATAGTGGTATAGCCATAATGTTGACAGTTTTTTGTCTACAGTGTCGGGCTGGTCCGGTGAGGGTAGTGCCACCATGCCCTCGCAGAAAGTCCTCGTCTGAGCAGTGGCAAATATGCTGTTGCGCTTCAGTCAGTGAACGAGAGAGGAACAAACGCAATTTTCTGGGAAGATTGTGATGGGTAGACAGCCGCCTAGGTGTACCTCTCCCATTGCAAAAGTCTAGGAGCGGCACTAACGTCTACTTGAAAACGCATTACCATCAGATGTGCTGATTGCTCGTTTACCATCATAAGCAATAAAGAAAATAATAATAATATAATACATTATAAAACCCGTGCTGTATGGTAGCAACTACGAATACTACCAACCCTTACATTGCTCGTGGATGTTGTATAAAACGACTAAGAGCTTTATACCTATCAACCTGGCCAACTAACCTAACCTAACATCTACAATAATGTGTGCAGGCACTGTGCGCTCCTAAATTGTAATGCACCTAAATGTAAAAAACTGATTATAAATTGGTTACTTAGCTTATCATACGAGGCGACAGAAAATCTTCTGGAACATATCTATGTTCCAGAAGATACAATACAGAACATAGATATGTTCCAGAAGATTCGCCTTACCTTTTTTTTTTTTTTTTTTTGGGGGCGGGTTACGGTCGGCACACTCCTCGCACCACTCCGTCCGGGGTGACAGAGGGGCGTAAGCATGCACACCCGTAACCCACCCGTGACGTCGCCTTCGTCGTTGGGCCAACCACCGGAGCAGAGTGACTTGACGTCAGTGGTTGGCCCGACGGAATACCCCTGAGGAGTACCCTCTCCTCGACCGACGTCCCCCCCTCGGGTAGGATGTCGGTCTTTCCTCACGCGGTCGGCCTCTCGGCGGGTGACGGACTAAATCCCCGATCCAGTCACCCGCGGCCTCGGCTAGGGCGGCATCAGGCGCAGGTAATAGCGCCTGCGCCGCCCCAGTCGCCGGCGGCGGCTCGCGTCGTCGAGGAGACGCTCCTCGCGCACGCGCTCCGCCGCCTCCTTCCGCGAGACTACTGCCTCGCAGAAGGATGCGACCGCGTCCCAGTTCCTGACGCTGTCGAGCATCGCCCTGGCGATGGTCGGCAGCGTCAGGTCAGCACCGATGATCGCGACGAGTTCACGACGCTGCTCTGCCCAAGCGGCACAAACCTCGAGCGTATGCTGCGCCGTGTCCTCGTCGCAATCGCAGTGGTGGCAGGACGGTGTACTCTCCCTCCTTACGACCGTGTGCAGGTATTTGGCGAAGCATCCATGCCCCGTCAAAACCTGCACCAGTCGGAAGGAGAGCACCCCGTGCCGCCGATTTAGGCACTGCATCAGCACCGGCCGGAAGGCCTCCACAGTGCGCACACCGAACCGAGGCCTCTCCAGCCGGACTGCCCAACGGGCAATGATGTCGCGGCGGGCGTCGACGCGCCAGGCGGTGTGCTCCCTCAACGAGACCACACCGCCCTCCGCTCGCACCCCCAGCATCCGCCGATACAAACCGGCGAGCATTGCCGCTTCCAGGTCCCATGGAGGGGTCCCGGCCAATAGACACGCTGCCTCCGTCGACACCGTGCGGTACCCGCGTATGGCCCTGACCGCCATGGCCCTCTGTGCTCGCCACAGAAGAGCCCTGAGTCGGACGGTCAGGGATCCCGCCCACACCGGTGCGCCGTACAGGGCCATCGACCGGATGACCCCTGCGTACAGCTGTCGGCAGGTAGCGCTCGGTCCGCCCACATTCGGCATAAGCCATGATAGGGCGGACGCCGCGCCGACGAGCCGTGGAGCGAGTCTGCGGAAATGCTCCCGGAACCATAAATCGCCTTACCTGTGAAACTGTTTGTAACAATAATGCCACCCGTACCAGTATTTACACACACTCTCGTACATTCACACATACACACACGCAAACACACACACGCACACTTAACGTATTGAGCAACCTTTATGTCATCATATCCACATTGGTTGATGCCTATTTAGTTATTTGTTTTGTATTGTCTTTTTCTAAAATATAAAACATCTTACCTAATGTTACTAGTTAGGATCATATGTCTTACATACAATCAACTTGTGCTCTGAATCCCAAGATACAGGCTCTGTTGCCTAGTTTGGGAATCTTTGTTTATGTAATTTTTATGTAATGACTTTATTGGTAATAAACATTATTATTATTATTATAACTATACTTGAGCAGGAGAATAATGATGCTTATAAAAACCTATACAGGCCTTTGTCCTCCCTTTCTCTAAATATTAGCTATAAGTAATTTATTTGTATAGAGATAAGATTCTGTAAGCTAGATAAGACTCGAGCCTAGAAGCGAGACATATATGAGTTGAGAGGAATGAAATAAAAAATTGTATAATAGGTACATATATAAAATTAAAATTCCACAGACACCGGATTTAATGGATAAGATAAGGAATGATCGTGTAAGACAATGTGTGAAAGTAGCGCCAGTGACGGATAAGTTGAGGAGTGAACGTTTGACCTGGTATGGACATGTGATGAGACGGGATGAATGTAATGTTGTAAGGAAGGTTTTAAGTATGAATGTTGAAGTCTTTAGGGGTAAAGTGAGAGCAAAGAAAAGATGGATGGACTGCGTGAAGCATGATATGGATTGACAAAAAGTGAGTACAGAGATGACGTCTTTAATGACTTACCTTATTATATAGGGGATAACCAAAACATAGTGTTGTTCGCAGATGATACCTCTTTATTGTTCAAAATTAAAAGACAAATGCTTAATTATGACGATGTGAACAATGCTCTGTCAAATGTTGTTCATTGGTTCAGTACAAATAACTTGGTTCTTAATGAAAAGAAAACCAAATGTATTAAATTTACCACACCTAATGTGAGACTAGTGGAAACCAATGTTCAAATGAATGGTGTGGCCCTAGAAATTGTGGAGTCCACTACATTCTTAGGTATTACTATTGATGCTAAACTCCATTGGGGCCCTCATATTGAGAAATTATCAAGTAGGCTAAGCTCAGCGGCTTATGCGGTAAAAAAAATTCGAATGTTAACCGATATTGAAACGGCTAGAATTGTTTATTTCGCTTACTTCCACAGTCTTATGTCTTATGGCATACTACTTTGGGGATGCTCTGTAGATTTGAATAATACCTTTGTTCTCCAAAAACGGGCTGTCCGCGCGATTTATAATTTAGGCCCAAGAGCATCACTGCGCGAAAAATTTAGGGAAATAAACATTCTAACTGTTGTATCACAATTTATATTTGAAAACATATTATACATACATACATATCATCACGCCATATCCCTTGCAGGGTAGGCAGAGAGAACAGAGTGCCAGAGAACTCTATCTCTGCATACTTCACTCGCTTCCTCAACATTCATAATTCTCTTCATACACGCTCGCCGGTTTCGGAGACTCTTGACTCCACCTTCCTTCAGTACATGACCGATCTGGTCTAGGTAGGTTAGTCTCGGTCTCCCTCGGTACCTACATCCTTCCACTTTCGCATTGTATATCTTCTTAACCAGGCGTTCGTTCGGCATTCTTTCCACATGTCCGAACCATCGGAGCATTCCCTTTCGCATCTTTACACCAATACTCTCTTTCATACCTACTCGCTCTCTTACGTCGTCGTTACGAATGCGGTCGGTCAGCCTAACTCCACAGATTTTCCGCAGAGATCGCATTTCGACCGCATTAATTTTACTATCATACTCTTTTCTGCATACCCAACTCTCGCTTCCATACAGTAATGTTGGGACAAGCACTGCGTTATGTATTGCTACACGTGCCTTCTGGCTGAGGTGGTGGCTGCCGAGAAGTTGCCCCAACGCTCCGTTCACTCTATTTCCCGCATTCACTCTTCGCTCTATATCAGTGGTGTACCTTCCATCTCGGCTAAATCCACATCCAAGATATACAAATTCATCCACTTGCTCTAGTACATCATTACCTATTGTTACTCTTACATCTGTTCTGGTTTTATCTCTTTCAAAGACCATTATTTTGGTTTTGCTCACATTCACGCGTAGACCCCTTTTCTTACAATCTTCTGTCATTGTGTCGACTAGGGTCTGCAGGTCAATCGCTGACTGTGCCAGCAGGATTGCATCATCTGCATAAAGCAGAGCAGTGACCACTGAGTCGCCCATCTGGACTCCCACATTCATATCGTTCAACCTTTGGAGACATTTATCCAGATATATGATAAACAGCCTGGCTGACAGAACGCACCCCTGCTTAACGCCGATATTGACGTCAAACCAAGGCGACATTCCATCATCCAGCCGCACACAGGCTCTACAGCCCATGTAACTGGACTGCACAGCCTGTAGCAGTTTACCGTTAATACCATACTCCGGTAAAATGTCCCAAAGTTCCTTTCGTACAACCGTGTCAAATGCTCTCTCCAGATCCACAAAACTGCAGAAAACCCTCTGACCTAGAGCCAGATGCTTCTCCACAATGTTGCGCAGAGAGAACACTTGATCCATGCATCCCCTTCCACTCCTGAAACCTCCTTGTGTCTCACACAGTAAACCATCGGACACCATCCTCATTCTCCTTTCAATAATTTTTCCATACACTTTTGCTGCCAAACTGGTCAAGCTTATGGCTCTGTAATTTGCGCAGTCATAACGTGAACCCTTGTTTTTAAACAAAGGCACGATGACTGCGCTATTCCAGTCCCTGGGAACCATTCCCGAGCTCCAACATAAATTGAGGAGCAACAGGAACGCCTCCCAGACACAAGAGCCACCAAGCTTGATCATCTCGGCAGACACCATATCAATGCCCGCTGCCTTACCATTTTTCAAACTTCTTATCGCCCATTCAACTTCATCCATACTGATGCCATCGGAGGACGCCGTTGTCGAATGTTGATCTACTAAACCACATCCAACACCGGCGCCAACCGTAGCATCCGCATACATATCGCCAAAATATTCACTCCATCGGCTTAACACGTCTTGTGTTTGTGTAAGAATGTCTCCACCTTTAGACCTTATTTTATTCATTCTGAAGGCTGACCAACCACCCCGAGACTTCTTCACCTCCCTCCAAAAGAGTTTGGTGTTACCCTCGAAGTTTTTAGTCAGCCTATCTTCTGCACTCATACTTGCTCTATCACGTTTCTCTTTCACTAAGGCCTTGGTGTCATTCTTACATTGCCGATATATTTCTTTCTTCTGTTCAGTCATACTGTCATTCAGATTCAAAGAAGAGACATAGTCCAGCCACGCTTTCTTCTTTTGCTCTACGGAAGCTGCCACTTCCGCATCCCACCATGCATCACCATTTGTTTTTCTATGCTTCTTTGAACTTCCACATACTTCTTTCGCTGTATCTACCATACTCTCTTTCAATACTCTCCAGCATTCTTCAATGTCCGATTGCGGCTGGCTTGCCATCGTCAGCCGTTCTCGGACACCCTCTGCATACTTTTCTCTTACACACTCTTCTTGCAACCTTTCAACCTTTATTCTTTCAAGCCCTCCGAAGTGGACACGCTCTCGCCAGTGCCTCCACTTTCTGAACAGACCACTAAATCTCGCAATAACGAGATAGTGGTCCGTGTCGACTGTGGGGCCCCTGTAGGCTCTTGCGTCCAATATTTTGCTTCGGAGGCGACTGTCTACCAAAATTAAATCTATTATGCTTTTCTGTTCATTCCTTCTCCATGTATACATATGGATGTCCTTATGTTGGAAAAATGTGTTTGACACAATAAGGTTTCTCTCCATGCATACATCCGCTATGAGCCTACCTGCGTCGTTCACTCTCTTATCACCAAATGGACCAAGTACGTCCTCATAGTCGGGACGCTTGGTCCCCACCCATCCGTTCAAATCTCCGCATACAATCACGCGTTCACTGGTTTCTGCCATATCCAGAACTTCCCTAACATTGTCCCAAAACTTCTCTAGGTCTGATGCCACCGAGGATCCTACGGGAGCATTTGCTACAACCATGAATACCTTGGTGACACCTAGTTTTATACGGACCCAGAGAAGTCTGGGATCATACATTCCGTAATCCTTCACACCTGAGGCCAAGCGAGAGGACAACAGCACTCCTACCCCCATGCTGGCTCGATCGCTCTGTGGTACACCAGACCACAGAGCCATCCCGCCACCAGGAAGATCGCAGGCGTCGCTGCCCCTTCGCTTGGTCTCTGTTACACAGAGCACGTCTAGCTGTTTGTCCGCCATGACGGATATCAGCTCGTGCAACTTACCTTCCACACAACCTCTTACATTCCACGTGCCCACCCGGCACTCCGTTCTCCTCGACTCGCCTAACTGGGCAAGGCGTGATGGGTGGCGGCCCCCATCGCCGCAACTGCCGATGTTCGTACCGACGGGGGCGGGTCGGTACGCGTCGCCTCCGGGGGACGCCCTAACCCGCATTGCGGTACGCATTTCGAGCCGGATTAGCAGTCTAATTAGACTGGCAGGGGACGCGAACGAGCACGCTCCGGACTATGCCCCCCTAAACACATATTATATGTAAAAAAAAATATTGATAAATTTGATAAATATAGTGACATTCATCACGTGAATACTAGAAATAAGGATAATCGAGTTATCTATCATACTCGCCTACAAAAAATTAGTAGGTCTTTCATGGGGCAATGTATACGCTTTTACAATAAACTACCTAAAGATATCCGAGATATGCCCATAAATAAGTTTAAAAAGGCTATCAAAACTAGACTTTGTAAAAAAGGATATTACAACATTTCGGATTATCTAAATGATAATACGGAATGGTTATGAGTTGCTCCTCTCTCAGCAATTACTTTATATAATTTTAACTTTTACGTTGTTTTAGTGCTGATCCTCACTGTTGTCTGAACTCTGTATATTTATCATTGTCACAAATTGTACAGTGTAGCGTGTTTTGCCTAACGAGTTATTTATTGATTTAATTGAGCGATTTGATTGTAATTTATAGATCTTGGTGTGGTCATGCTTACTAAAAAGGTCTCTGCCTGCGGTAGCTACGTGAGCGGGTCTCTCCCTTCCCTCGAATGTGGTTGAGGGGCGTGATGGCTGCTTTAGTAGTTAACTCGTGATCGAGTGCCGCTTGTGGAATCTGGTCCAACCATTTCTGTTCTTTTCTGTGTTTTTTGTTAATGGTGTATTTAACTTTTAAAAAATAAATCTTTACTCGAAGGGCATCTCACTGGAGCTAATGGGGATTAAACATGTATCCAATAATATTAGAAAACATACAATTTAAAAATAAAATGACGAGCCCACTGAGTTTCTTGCCGGATCTTCTCAGTTTGTGGCGGCTTTCCGATCCGGTGGTAGATTAATTTAAAAAAAAAATGTAATATTGACAATATGTAAGTGCCCTTTTAGGGCTTATGCATAATAAATGATTTGATTTGATTTGATCTAACAGAGCTGTATGGAAAAAGAGGACATATTGCGACGACCCCAAGTAGTTGGGTTAAGAGTAAGAGAATGATGATATAAAATGGAAATTCATGCTTCAAAATTGTTGTTGCAAATGAAACCGAAAGCATATGCATTATGTCCCTTCTGGTAACAACAGAAGTCCAGTGCTGATTATCAGCGGCTAGTATTATGCTGAGTTGGAACTAAATTATGGTAATTATTATAAACATTGTATTTTATTATTTACTAGCTTCTGCCCGCGGCTCCGCGCGCGTAAAAAGTTACTTTCCTAAAGTTTTTCATCCACTACCATTTTACCCCTTATGAGTAAATTTTTTACGAAATTTTAATGTCATATTTATTTATATCTAATCAATAGCCTAAAAATAAGTTTCAAGCTTGTAGCTTTAAAAATGGCGATAGTTCCTTACAACTTTTCATCCCCCTTTACAACCTTTTTTTGTATTAAAAAGTAGCCTATGTCATTTCTCGGGCTCTAGACTATCTGTGTACCAAACTTCATTTAGATCGTTTCAGTAGCTTTGAAAGAGCGACAAACAGACAGACAGATTTACTTTCGCATTTATAATATTAGTAAGGATTTGTTTTGTCTTAGCTTCTGTCCACTATATTTTTTTTAAATCGCTACCCTTCACTAAGGAAATAATTCTTGTACGCGGGAGACTTAACTAACCTATATTTAACGCATATGAATTACATTTAGACTCAGAACAACAAATTATGGATAATAAAATATTTTCCTACAAAGGCATCGAACACACTACACTGGCACGGAAGGTCGGTATCTTAACCACTACGCCATCTGTGTAGTCAAACTTTATTTCATTTCAATATTATCAACATTATCTACTATTTCAATCCAGCAGATTCTTAGTAATCTTACTCTTTCACTAAACGGATAAACAGCTTTTATACTATGTATGTTATATTCTATTTACAGGCAATGGATTGCGGTCTCTAGGCTAATGGAGGTTTAACCCACATCGTATCATCACGCCTGGTTTATTGTTTGTACATATTTTCAATAGATATGTGCTATGATTGAGTAAACTAAATATAACATTATATAAATGAAGGATATAAAATTGTTTTTATAGATAAAGCATCAGTATTTGAACTTTAACTTTCCCGACGTTTTGAATAATTTTCAGCGTTCATAAATCACGAGGATAATATAGTCTTCACGTGACTATAGATTTTGTAAAATGGTTAAAATGAAATAAACGCGTAAAAATTTGTAACTCAAAATTTTAACGTAAAAAAAACAAAGTATTCAAAGTTTTACTCAAAATTTCGCTCGTAATCGGATTTTCATAAATAATCAAGCATATTAAATGCTAAATTTCGGTAACTTGAAAAAAAAAACAACTTCAACTAATAACCATTGGATTAAACTGAAACGAGACCACACGGGAAGCACCAGCTTTCAAAAAAAAAAAAGAATCATCAAAATCGGTTCACTCAGTCGAAAATTCTGAGGTAACAAACATAAAAAAATACAGCTAAATTGAGAAGTCCTCCTTTTTAGAAGTCGGTTAAATAGTTTTATTTAATTTGTCTAGTACTCGCATAAACATCAGTATGTAAATATTATGTAAATACTAAAATTACACTAAAAGCATTTTTTTATGTAATAACTTTTTGCATTATTTGCAATTGCTATTATTTTCTTATGGCGATCTATACGTCTGTGTAGTAAAAAATAATCTTTAGCAACTCAGTATGGCTGAATGACTTATGAATGGAGATCAAGAGTTTTAAACGTTTAGATGTTTTCAATGTGTGATAATATCGGTATAACAAAAAAAAAGTAGGTTAACAATGAAGGTCTTTACAATATATAATGTAAAACGCATAATGTAAGGCAAAATATTTTGACGTCAAGAGGCTTGACTAAAGTATGAATAAATAATTTCATATTCTTTTTTATTGCTTAACGGTGGCAAACGATCAAGCAGCCCACCTGATGGTAAATGTCATCACCGCCCATGAATCTTTGCCTACCAATACAAACCCCAAACCCACCCAGTTGCGCTGCCGGCTCTTTCACTCACCATACGAAGTGTAAATAGCACATTGTCATTACTCAAACGTCAATCTTCTGCGAGAGTGTGATACTACCTCGGACGAATCGGCCGCGGCTGTAGATAGAGAAGTATTAACAGCGGGTCTTACTGCTAATGCTGCAGTAAAACTTAATAACATTTTATATCTAATCATGGACCCGTGATCTTTAGATTGACTATCTATCGTATGCCACTAGACCAGGGGTCGCGACCCACATGCGGCTCTTTGGATGTAAACTTGCGGCCCTTTAGTTCTATACGCAAAAAAATATTTTATAAAGAAAACATTTGAAAATGGTTCTGAACTGATTAACGAGCATTAGGCACAAATTCATCATCATCATCGTCACAGCCCATATATGTCCCACTGTTGGGCTCGGGCGTCCTCCGTAATCAGAGTGAAATTAACCTACTATACCACGCGGGTCAGACGTGTTGGTTTTGTTTCAAATTTTCATTCTCTTGCATAAATGTTATATGCGTTTTATATCCCGTCGTTCTTGTACGATCACCCACGGGTAAGATAGGGGGCGGTGAATTGTATTCTTACTCCGTCACCACACGGATAATATAAATATACAATAAAGGCACAAATTATTGTTGCCAAAAAAAAAATTGTGGTTCTTTAAAAACTTTAAACTTTTATAAATTCTAATTTTTGGCTCTTCCGACTCAAAGGGTGGTCGACCCCGTTACTAGATCAACGAATCAGTTATACTGAAAAATGTGACAAAAATAACGTTTTCCTGGTTTACACAGTTGTTTCGAGTATTATTTAAATGAATCACCCTAGATTCCCGTCTTTCTCCAAATGAATGATTTTTATTTAAAGCTATGATCGCTTTTTTGACGCTTCGTTATTTCAGTAAATATTACATGATGAAACTGGAGAAACCAGTTTATAGATGTTTTTTTATTATATTTTAATATGTATTTTAATATGCGATTCGTGTTTAGTTAAGTAGTGGTTTCAATTTAAAATGGCAATTAGTATGAAAATGATAATTCAATATTTATTATACTTCGATATGTGAAAATATTATTAGAGTAGTTAGGGATAACACCCATGTAGACATAGCGTAAGAGAGATGTGCCATTTTTTTTTGCGGTGTACTATGGACGCGGTCGCACCCCGCCAAATCGATCCAGGGCGACGGAAGAGGCGGCGCGCAACCCCTTAGACCCACCCTGCAAATACCTCTCTTCGCCGTGCGAGCGGGCCACCGGTAAGAGAGATGTGCCTACGGTAGGTTAAATGGCCGCGCGCTGTTCTTTCCGTGTCGCCCTAGACGGTTCGAGCGGACTGTTACCTTGAGCAATAAAAGAGTTTACCCATATTATTAAAATCCTTTACAATTGCCATACTAATTTATTATTTATCATAATTTGAGCCACGCTGCTGATGTCTGTAGCTATAAATATTCGCCTCGCCCGAGGAGCACTACTTCGGGTTGAGAGCACTCAGCGCTTATCCACAGTCCGTGCTAAGCTGTGAAAGACATCTGTGGCTAACAGCTAAAAGACACGACAAAAAATGTACACCACATTCTAGTCTGCGTTAGTAAAAACATATGAAGCTAACATCTAAAGTCCAAGAAAAAAAAAAGAGATTAGTATTACATTTTCCTTTCTAGCAGAGAAACGACGTTTAAATAGTAACAATTTGTTGGTGGCGTTTGTGTTGGTGAGCGAGAGAGCCGATGATCCAAAACTTAATGAAAAGTAACGACCTGGTTATAATCCTGGTATTGAAGAGTCTCATGTGTACCATCAGGTAGGCTGCGTATGCTGGGGTACTATCCCAGAAACCTCCACGCGGTGTACCCTGGGTGCGGGCGGCGGTCCCCAGTTCTTCTGTTGTACTGTCGTACGTAGCGAATATCTGCGCGATTTCGCTCCTTACTCTACTACAGTCGTAGTAGAGGTTATAGGAAGCGAAATATCGGGACGGGCTCAGTCACTCATTCATTTGAGGGCCGGGCAGGCACTTGCCACCGCCCACACATCGTAAACCTGATTCTTTGCTTGTCTTAGTTTCAGGAGCGAGGGTCTTGGCTTAACCGCCCGGACCGCGAGGAAGACAACCTCTATAAAGAGTTCGAAGTAACATTCGGACTCGGAAATCACCCAGAATCTTAAGTTCTGGCGTGCGGCCAGAAGATGCATGGCAGATGGGTTGTTCTGTCGTTAGCACGCTCCAGCCAGGGCACCGGCTGCCCCCCTGGTTGGTAAATGTAGGCTTGCCCGGGTAAAGGGATCTCTGCCCGGGTTGACGTAGTGTATCTCCCCTACTCGTGGGAATCATATGGATACCAACTTAAAAAAAACCTTTATCACCGACGATCTGTGTGATTCTCACACCACGGCCTTGTCAAGCCAAAGAAAAACTGACAACGACGCCTCGTCCTCAGGACTTGAGGCGTCCGCCAAGGGCCCGGCACAAATCGTGGAGGCCCAAAAAGTGAAGCGGAAGTCGCCCAGGAAGAGCCGGGGGCAGGCTTCCAGCTACAAGAGGAGGATGGAGGAGCGGCGTGCGCGGAGAGAGGCTGCCGCCGCTGAAAAGGAGGACGGTGGCAGAAATGCTGCAGAGCCGTCTACGGACGAGGGCGACAGTGACGTCGCAGAGCCGTCCGTGGATGAGGGCAGCAGATCTGCCGCTAAGATGGACGAGGGCGGTATATCCGCGGGGCCGTCCAGAGGAGATAGCGGGTCGGGCGCTAAAGCCCCCGCTAAGTCGTCGCCGCGTCCTGTGGCGGCGGCTGAGAAGACCAGGGAGGAGGCCCTCCCCTCGCAGGTGCGAAAGCGCCCCCTGAGCAAGGGAGGCAGCTCGGGCGCCGACTCCGAGGGGAGCGGGACCATCGTGCCTCCACCGAAGGTGCCGGCTTCTCGCAGGGGGCGAGGGGCCGCAGTAGCAGGAAGAAGGTCGGTGACTCCTCGGCGTGAGGCGGCGCCTGCTGCGAGCGACGGCCCCCTGGACCTGCAGGCTGAAAATGCCCGCCTTAGTGGCGAGGTCTCAGGCCTGCGGGATCTGAACCGCCAGTTGGGGTCCGAGCTGGAGTCGCTGCGTCAGGTAAACCGCATGTTGGCCAAAGACATGGCCGACCTGCGGGCCCAGATGGCGCAGTTCCTACCGCCTGCGCCAAAGCCGTCGGCCAAGGCGCGCAAAACAGCTGCTGCGGTGAAACCCGTCCCTGCGGCGAGGAGGACGCCCCCCGCTGCGGAGGGCACGCCGCTGGCTGAAGCCGTCACGGCCACCGAGCCGACACCTGTCCCGGTAGCGAGGAGGACGACTCGCGCCGCGGCGACGAAGTCGCCAAGCGTCTTGGAGCGGGCCCCGGTGGAGGCTCAACCGGAGGCGCCGACCCCGCTGCCGACCCCGATGCCAACCCCGCTGCCAACCCCGTTGCCAACCCCGTTGCCTGCGGTGGGGGGATTGCCGGATGAGTCCCTGCGCGCGATAATCGAAGCAGTGGGCAAAATTGTCGATGCGCGCTTCGCGTTCTGGAGGCAAGGCTGCCTCCAGAACCACGTGTCCGGCCGCCTCTTGCCGCAGATAAGCGGCCACATACGGCACCAGCCCCCGCCCCGCTGCCTTGTCAGGGTGGCCGCGTGGGGAGCTACGCTGCGGCCGCGGCCGGGCCTAAGCCCAAAGGCCCCGGCCCCGCTCCGAAGGGACCTGCCCTGAGGAGGAAGACGGCGCTGGCTCCTGCCGGACCGCTGAAGCCGCCCGCAACGAAACCGCCGGCGACGACCAGCGAGGCTGCGACAAGGCCTTCCGCGTCTGGCACGACTGCCGTACCCGAAGAGGGTTGGCAGGTGGCCGAGCGCGATAGAAGGAGTCGCGGCCAAAGAAGGAGAGCGGAGGCCAAGCGCGCCGCTGAGGTCTCCGCTCCCAAGGCAGGAGCTGGCGACAAGAAGAAGAGGTCGCGCAAGGGGCTCAAGCCGCCAAAGACAGCCGCAGTGGTGATCACTGTGCTGCCTGAGGCGGCCGAGAAGGGCCTCAGCTACGAGGCCGTCTTGAGGAAGGCCCGGCGGGAGCTAGACGTCTCCGATATTGGAGGCGTCGAAGCCAGGACCCGCAAGGCCCGGACGGGGGCTCGAATCCTCGAGTTCCCAGGGGCCGAGGGCGCCAAGACGGCTGACAGCGTAGCTGAGAAGCTGCGAGGTGTGTTCGCCGAGGAGGGTGGCATCAGGATCGCCAGGCCCGTCAAGTGCGCCGAAATGCACATTTCGGGTCTAGACGACTCCGTGACGGTGGAAGACATCCGGGAGGCTATTGCCTCGAAAACCGGGTGTCCCATAGACACCGTCCGGGTCGGTGCCATTCGTCCCGGTCCGGGTGGCGTAGGTGCTGCCTGGGCGCAGTGCCCGGTGGAGTCGGTCAGGCAACTAGCCGGCTCAGGCAGGCTCCTCGTGGGCTGGAGCTCGGCGCGGGTAACCGTGCTTGAGTACCGGCCTGCGAGGTGCTATAAGTGCATGGCGGTCGGACACACTCGACCGACGTGCACCAATTGCTTCGACTGCGGCGGATTGTGTTTCCGCTGCGGTCAGACCGGGCACGTGGCGGCATCTTGCGCCGCCCCGCCCCACTGCCCCGCGTGTGCGGCGGGCAATAAGCCCGCCAAGCACCGCATGGGTTCTGGGGCGTGCAGACCTCCTGCTTCGGCCCCAAAGGGGCGGGGCGGCCTTTCGACCACGGCCGCTCCCGCTCCTAGCGCGGCCCGATCGCCCACTGGCGAGGCGGAGGTGATGGATACGGCCCACTAATGGCTGCAGAATCCATTCACCTCCTGCAGGCCAACACCAACCACTCCGCCGGTGCGCAGGATCTCCTCCTGCAATCCATGGCGGAGTGGTCGATTGGTGCAGCCGTAGTCGCGGAACCGTACGTCGTGCCTGATCGCCCCAATTGGGTGGTCAGCCGAAACGGAACTGTGGCAATCGTCGTCTCAACGCAGCGGCACTTCCCGTCCTTATCCCTTTTGGATAGGGGCGAAGAATTTGTCGCTGCGGAATGGGGAGGGGTCACACTCTACAGCGTTTACCTCTCCCCTAACAGGAGAATGGACGATTTCAGAGCCTCCCTCACCACCTTGGAGGCTTCGATACGGCGACTGGCACCGGGCCTCGTCCTGGTCCTGGGGGACTTCAACGCCAAATCCACGGCATGGGGGTCCCCTATGACGGACGACCGCGGACGGGCGGTCGTTGAGTGGGCGGCTTCAGTGGGCCTCTGTGTTGTTAACAGGGGCTCAGTGAACACGTGTGTGCGGCAGCAGGGCGGGCCGATAGTGGACTTGTCGTTCGCTAGCCCCGCTGTCGCGCCACGTGTGAGGAACTGGAGTGTCCTGGAGGAGGCGGACACCCTGTCGGACCACCGGTACATCCGGATGGAGGTCTCACCCTGGGAACCCGGTAGGGGTCACAGGGCGGAGGGAGCTCCCGCGTTTCCGCGGTGGGCTGTGGGTCGTCTTGATAGGGACCTACTGGCGGAGGCGGCCATCGTTCACACGTGGCTGTCCTCACCGCCCCCAGCGGACGGAGTGGACGCTGAGGCTGTCCGCATCCGCAGTGCGTTAACGCAGATCTGCGATGCGGCCATGCCCAGGGTGCGGCGTCTACCTCCGAGGCAGGGGGTCTACTGGTGGTCCCCAAGACTGGCGGACCTTCGCGCGGCGTGTATCAGTGCCCGAAGGTCCTACACCCGCAGCCGGCGGCGTCACCGCGACGCTGAGCGGGAGGGCCAGCTGTACGAGGCTTACCGCAGTGCGCGTACTGCCTTTCGGCTGGCCATCCGAGCCGCCAAGGATGCGAGTTGGCAGGAGATGTTGGACGGTCTCGACCGTGACCCCTGGGGTCGCCCGTATCGCGCGTCGCTGAACAAGCTTCGCGCGCAGGGCCCCCCCCTCACCGAGACCCTCCAGCCCGACTTCCTCTGTAGGGTGGTCGAGGAGCTGTTTCCACGGCAGTCGGGACACATGTGTTCCACCGTGTTCCACCCGTGACGGAGTCGGAAGTGGGGGCGACAGTGGCGCGGATTCGCTCCGCCACCACGGCCCCCGGCCCGGACGGAATACCAGTCCGGGTGTTGACGTCGCTCCTCGAGCACTTCGAGCCTCGCGTCAGGCAACTGTTCAACGCCTGTCTGACGTCTGGACGGTTCCCTGAGTGCTGGAAGGAGGGGAGGTTGGTTCTCCTGCCAAAGCCGGGACGGCCCCCGGATTTGCCGTCGGCCTACAGGCCCATCGTGCTTCTCGACGATGTGGGTAAGTTGCTGGAGCGTGTCCTCACTGCCCGCATCGTCCGACACTTGGAGGAGGTGGGGCCCGATCTGTCGGACGCTCAATATGGGTTTAGGAGGGGGCGTTTGACCATCGGGGCCCTGCTACGCCTGAGGCAGACGGCCGCGGAGGCTGTCGCCGGCAAGGGAGTGCTGTTGGCGGTGTCGCTGGACATCGCCAACGCATTCAATAGTCTGCCATTCAGCTGCATCAAGGAGGCGCTCCGGTTCCATGGAGTGCCCCTGTACCTCAGGCGGCTGGTGGCAGACTATTTGGAGGGGCGCAGTATCCTCTGCGCGGGTCCCGCACGGGACATTGTGCGGACGCCCATGTCGTGCGGTGTTCCACAGGGGTCGGTTCTGGGGCCGACTCTGTGGGACATCGGGTACGACTGGGCGTTGAGAGGGAGTCTCCCCCCCGGGCTGAGCTTGGTGTGCTATGCTGACGACACGCTCGTCACAGCCCGGGGCAGGACACTCGAAGAGGCGGCGAGCCTGGCCACTCTCGGCACCGAGGAGATGGTCAGGCGAATCGAGGCGCTGGGGCTCAGGGTGGCCTTAAATAAGACGGAGGCCCTATTATTCCATGGGCCACGCGTAAGGCTGCCAACCAGCGCCTCGTTAGTCGTCAACTCCATCCAGATCAACATCCAGGCCCATATGAAGTACTTGGGTCTGGTGCTCGACGGGCGATGGTGGTTCCGGGAGCATTTCCGACAGATTGCTCCCCGGCTGGTCGGCGCGGCGTCCGCCCTTTCTCGGCTCATGCCGAATGTGGGCGGACCCAGTTTCGAGGGCCGACGGCTGTATGCGGGGGTCATCCGCTCGATGGCCATGTACGGCGCACCCGTGTGGGCGAGGGCTCTGAACGCCCAGCTCAGGGCGGTTCTGTGGAGGCCACAGCGAGCCATGGCGGTCAGAGCCATTCGCGGGTACCGCACGGTGTCGACAGAGGCGGCGTGCCTATTGGCCGGGACACCCCCGTGGGACCTAGAGGCGGAGATGCTCTCCGACCTCTACCGGCGGGTTACCTCAGTGCGCGAGGAGGGTGGCTCCCCATCGTTGAGCGAGATAGCCACCTGGCGCGAGGACGCCCGCCGAGACGTCATGGCCCGTTGGGTTACGCGGCTGGAGAGGCCTAGACACGGTATCGTGACCGTCGAAGCCTTCCGGCCCGTATTGATGAAATGGATGGAGCGGCGGCACGGGGTCCTCACCTTCCGACTGGTGCAGGTGTTGACGGGGCACGGGTGCTTCGGGAAATACCTGCACACGGTCGTGTACAGGGAGTGGACTCCGGGCTGCCATCATTGCAGTAGTGACGAGGACACGGCGCAACATACGCTCGAGGAATGCTCGGGCTGGGACGGGCAGCGCCGCGACCTCGTCGCTATTATCGGTGCCGACCTGTCACTGCCGGCTGTCGCAAGGGCGATGGTCGACAGCGTCAGGAATTGGGACGCGGTCGCCGCCTTCTGTGAGGCTGTCATCTCGCGGAAGGAGGCGGCGGAACGAGTCAGGGAGGACTCCCGCGACCCGGGCCGCCGCCAGCGGCCGGGGCGGCGCAGGCGCGAATACCTGCGCCTGATGCCGCCCTAACCCAGGCCTCGGGTGATCGGACCGGGGAATTGTCCGGTCACCCGACGCGTGGCCACCGCGTGAGGGCGACGCTCCGACGGCGAAATCTGTCGGGGCGTCGACGAGAGGAACCCGCGAGGGTAAACCGCCGAGCGGACCACCGAAGACAAAGATCGGGTACCGGTGGTCCGCTCGCACGGCGAAGAGAGAGGATTTTACGGTGGGTCTATGGGATCACGCGCCGCCTTCTCCGTCACCCCGGACCGATTTGGCGGAGCGAGACGCACCCATAGCCCACCAATAAAAAAAAAAAAAAAAAAAAAAGGCTGCGTATGCTACCACGAGCCAAAAGCAATAAAAATATCGATATGTATTGACAATAGGTTCAGACATATCTAATGTCTCGCTTATCTTCGCAATCGCAGGTGTGTTACGATGTCAAAGCCGTCGCGACATTGAAGCGATCGTCAACAATCGAAATATCGTAAAGATTGGACGTATACAGATAACCTTTACTACTCTTTACAGTCATAATAATATCGTATATTGTCTTTTTTTGGTCTATGGTATGAGTGAGATTAGCTGTGTGGTAGTGACTACGAATACTACCAACCTTTACTTTACGCGTGGATGTCGTAAAAGACGACTGAAAGCCTTATAACGACCTGGGCCAACTCTCTCTAATGCAGTTTGGTCAACAATTATATTCCTAAGGTTGAGAATAATAATAATTTAAGACGTTGGCAGACGGCCGATCATAAAACTATTGCCAATAACTTTTACAATAATGTACTAAGAAAGAAGAATAGATATTGTATCGACCCTAAGCAATTGAGATAAGAGTAGGAGAATGATGGTATGGAGTAAGATTCTGGTTATGAATGTTGACATGGCCAAAGAAAAAGTTCTTGTTGTAGCTTCGATTTTGAAAGATTATCTCAACCATGTTTCGTCAATTATATTTTACAATCATTTGGTCAGTTACAAGCATGTTATGAGGTCACATGTTATTACCTTGGTATTTTCGAGGACACGGGCTTTGATAGCAATTAAGTGTCCAATGTAATAATTACCGGAAATTTTAAATATACCTATATAATGGCCTACAAATCCTGTTTTAGTAATACAACCGGAGGCCCGAACGAATACGGGTTAACGTAATCATTCGTATCGGAAATCCAAGTTTTTCACAAACATTTATAATTTCGTTAATTATTTAATAGTAGAATTTTGAATAGGTGAGTAATATAATGAACCCTATTTATAAAACTTGATTACGAGCAAAAAAATGATTATCACACATGGGATGTGTGACAATCATTTTCCGCTTGTAATCAAGTTTTATAAATAATCAAGCGTATTAAATGCTAAATTTCAGTAATTTTAAGGTAACCTCTTCAAAATTCCTCGTCATTCTCCTTCTCTTATCCCAACTACTGGGTCGATACAATATGTACTCTTCTTTCATAAGTACATATAGTCCAGTCATTATAGTAAGTTCACCTCAGAATTCGAGATCGTGTCGTCGGATCGTTGAAGACGATAATGAAGACCAGTTTGAAATTTACCAGCAGCCGGAAGACGACGATGACGAGGAAGAAGATGATTAAAATTATAAATTGTATTTTTTGTACCCTTTATAGCTACCATTTTTTTTACTTTTAATAAAAATAAATGTATTGAATGATATTTTTTAATAAAAAGATTAATTAATAATTTATTTGTTTTTTTTTAATTATGTAAGAAGTTATTAATATTAATTAGGTTAAATATAATTCCTATATTTTCATTAACAATTCTGCAATTGTATGGGCAGGTAAGTGTTGTTAAATAAATTAATACTGAATAAAAAGTGGATAGGTTAGAAAAAAATTTGTAAAATATAATATAATAGTTAATAAAAATTGACAAATATTTATAATCATTGATTTAACGATAGTTCATCAACTATACCTATATCGTGCGCTTTTGACCGGAGGCACCGGTTGACCTGAAGTGATCCTGTGACCGCGCGCTCTCCGCCCTCTATCTCAAAAACGGCTCATCGTATAAAAAAAAAATTAACAAAATTTGTAGAGAATTTTAAATTCTACAATATTGATAATAAATACAAATAGCAAAAAAACCCATAGGAAATGAGATATTTACAAAAAAAGCCCAAAAAACCGATTTTTGTAACCTTTGACCTTGAAATTTAATAGTTGCGTACACCCTACCGTATCACACAAGACATTTCATGTCATGTGTGATGCGTAATGCGATAGCGCTCTATATATACTGCAGGCGGCGTCAAGAAATATAAGCCTTAACGTTTTGAAAATAAAGCTCAAAATAAATATTGAATTGCCAGACACCGAACATTGCAGAAATGCAGAACAGTACACGGGTGTTCGCTTATGTTTAATGTGATGTGTGATGTTTAATGTGATGTGATGTTTAATCCCGTAATGTGTAATATGACAGTACGCGGTCGGGTAATATTACGTGTGATACATCACTCTCGTTACTTACACATGTCTAGTCAATATACAAGTATTTACAGACTTACAGCTGGGTATCTCGAATTCCGAGATTCTTACCTAATTTAAGCTTAAATGACTGGACTAATATTGTAAAAGTTATTAGCAATAGTTTTATGACCGGAGCCAGGACGTCAACCCTCCTTGGGAATGCCAATGTTGACCAAACGGCTTTAGATGGAGTTGGTCCAGGTCGTTATAAGGCTCCTAGTCGTCTTTTATGACATCCATGAGAAAAGTAAGGGTTGGTAGTATTCGTAGTCGCTACCACAGCAGCAGCACATAACTATTCAAAATTCCTGTATAATATTAATTGCAGAAGTTTTATTTTAAAGCCAATAATTAATTCTTCAATATACCATTATTATACGATTTCATTATCCACATCAAACAGGATTATGCGTATATTGAAACGTAATTATGGGAATTACCAATAATCTTGACGTTAGCGCAAGCCATGATCCGTAAATATCCCAATTGCCTTTCTGTAAACACTTGACCTTTTGTGTAGATAATTGATTATGGAATGCGATAATTTAGACACCATTCCATTGCATTATAAACTTACACTAGTAGAAGCCGATTGTAAGAATCATCGCGTGTATATTTATAATCCCGAAAGTGTATGAAGTAATAGTTTCTTTCTTTTTGATGGGCAGGCTATGGTCGTCCGTTCTATCCGGGGCAACGGAAGGCGGCGTGCGGTCCATAACCCACCGCATTCCCTTCATCGACATTAGGCCAACCACTGATACTGATTCCTCAATATCCGTAGTGCAAGAATTAACAACTCTAACGCAAATAGTGTTTTAGTTTTAGGGGAAACTTAATACAATCTGGAACCTGAATTTTTTTTGTTGCATATGGTGGCAAAGGATCAAGCAGCACACCTGATGGTAAGTACTACTACCGCCCATTAACCTTTGCAATACTAAGGATATAGCTAAGATAAGCTAGGTCGTTGCCTACCAATACAAACCCGAAACCTAGTTGGCCATCCGGCTCTCTCGCTCACCGAACGAAGCGCAATAGCACATTGCTATTACTCAGACGTCGATCTTCTAAGAGAGTGTGGTACTATCCCAGACGGGCTCGCGGCTGTAGACAGAAAACTGTCAACAGCGTGGTCCTACCACCAATAAATGAATCCCGGCTGAATTTTATCATTAACATACGTAACCCAAACATTACATAATACGATAAGTGCTCATTCGATTCCTCTCATTGATATCATATATGATGATAACGATAAAGTTATCACAATATGTATGCGTGTTTTATTTAATTATAACATTTTGTCAATATACCGTTGTGTAAAGGTTATCGTTTCACGTGGATCAGCTGAGAGGCTGACACTGTTACAACAATTCATAATTATATCTACGCTTATGTTTATTGTTATTTGTGTGTGTATTGTTGAATGGATTCAACCCAAATTTTATACATTGGAATATGATGAAACTTGTTTTTTTTTTTAAAGTTTAATAATGACTAGTAATAACTTTAATAATAATGACTAGACTTTTCCGTGTGGTGACGGAGTAAGAATATTATTCACCACCCCATATCTTACCCGTGGGTGATCGTACGAGACGACTAAGGGATATAAAACGCACATAACATCTATGCGAGAGAAGGAAAACTCGAAACAAAACCCTATACCAACACGTCTGACCAGCGCGGTATAGTAGGTTAATTTCCCTGCCATTACGGAGGAGACCCAAACCCAATAGTGGGACATTTATGGGCTGTGATGATGATGATGATGATGATGAATGACTAGTAACGGTTACACTATTATGGCTCATAGGGTACGTGCCAAGCGGGCCACCGAAGACAAAGACCGGATCCGGTGGCCCGCTCGTTCGGCGAAGAGAGGTACATGTAGAGCGGGTCTATGGGGTCGCTCGTCGTTTCTTCTAGCCCACCACAAAAAACAGGGCCCGTGTCCAGGGCTCCCATTCGAGTGTGGGACCCCAAAAATTCGTGATATTTGCAGACACTGTAACTACAATATTATTTCTATTTTAGTTATATAGCCATTTACAAAGAATTCCAGTGATCCATCCATCAACCCGTAGATGTCCACTGGTGGACATAGGCCTTTTCACGAGAATGACAGTCAAAACGGCTCTTGACAATTACATCCAACGCCTCTCTGCAACTTTTGAGACGTCATCAGTCAACCTAGTGGGGTCGTACAACTTTGAAAAGACGGCCGATTATGCCTATTGCGAAAGGAGGGTCGCCCAGCCAATTCTCCCTCTGCCTACAGGCCACTAATGTTGCTGAATGAAACGGCCAAACTGTTTGAAAAAATCCTCGTTGGGCGTCTCGTTCAGCACCTTGAGGAAGTCGGTCCCAAGCTATCAGATGCGCAATTCGGATTCAGAGCAGGCCGGTCTACAATCCATGCCCTAGCAGCTCTAAAATCCCTGGCCACGGAAGCGGTGGCTGCAGGACAGGTGGTACTGGCAGTCTTAATTGACATCAGTAACGCCTTCAATAGTCTCCCTTATGAGACGTTGAAGGAAGCGCTCCGTTACCATCGAGTGCCCTCGTACCTCCGGAGGCTGTTGGGGGCGTACCTTGAAAATAGGTATGTACTCTGGGAGGGGGGCGATGGGCGTTTGTTCCGGCGTCGCATGGAGTGCGGTGTTCCACAGGGCTATGTGCTGGGTCCAACCTTGTGGAACATCGGATTTGACTGGTTCCTTCGAGGTGCTCTTCTTCCCGGGATGGGGGTAATTTGTTATGCAGATGACACTCTCATCACGGCGAGGGGTGGTAACTTTGAGGAGTCGGTTCGCTTGGCGGAAGTCGGAACTGCGCTCATCGTTGACAGAATTGGTATGCTGGGCCTAAGGGTCTCCCTACACAAAACAGAGGCTCTTCTTTTCCATGGCCCTCGCCGAGTTCCCCCTCGTGGAGCACGTATTACTGTGCAGGGAATTGATGTGCCAGTACGGGCCCATATGAAGTATCTGGGCTTGCTTCTAGATGGGAGGTGGGCCTTTGGGCCACATTTCGCACAACTGGCTTCAAGGCTTTTAAAGACGGCTGGGGCTTTAGGAGGACTTCTGCCTAATCTGGGAGGACCGGGATCATCTTGCCGACAGCTATATGCTGGAATCCTGCGGCCCATGGTACTGTATGGTGCCCCTATCTGGGCGGATAAGCTCACAACTCGCAACAAGGCTCTGTTGCGGAAACCGCAAAGGGCAATAGCGGTAAGAGCTATCAGGGGTTATCAGACGGTGTCATGGACGGCAGCAACGCTGCTAGCGGGCGATCCGCCCTGGGAGTTGCAGGCGGAGCTACAGGCAGAGGTCTACCGTTTCCGCACCTCGATGCAGTCTCAGAGCTAGCGGGTCACCCTCGGGGAGTTGGACAGTATAAAAGCGGTGGCCCAGCGGGCCTTAATCCATCGATGGAGTGAAGACCTCAGCTCTCCTGCAGCTGATCGAGATACAGTGACTGCGGTTGGTCCTCATCTCCACCGATGGTTGAAGAGGAGACATTTATTATTTATTTTTCAGGCCTGAGTTTTAGGCTGACGCAGGTACTTACTGGACACGGATGTTTCGGTAAGTACCTGCATCAGATTGCCAGGCGAGAGGCAACCCCCGGCTGCCATGAGTGTGGTGCATCAATTGACGATAAGCGCCACACTCTTGAGATATGCTCCGCCTGGGGGCCAAATCGGCACGCCCTGGTGAATGAGATCGGAGGAGATCTGTCACTGCAAGCTGTCATCGGCAAAATACTTGACAGTGGCCCATGCTGGTCAGCCGTGGCCTCTTTTTGCGAAACTGTGATGTCGCGCAAGGAGGCTGCGGAACGACAGCGTGAGGCAGATGCCGCCGCCGACACGCTGCGCAGGCGACGACCAGGAAGCCGGCGCCGACACTACGCGCGCTTTCTCTCACAGTAGAATGATACCAGGGCGAGGCTAGTAAGCCTACCGTTGGAGCGTCTGAGTTGAATACCGAAAGGCGACCCTCTGACACTCCACAAATAACGGGGAAGTGGAGCCGCTGATGATTTTTAGTGGGTATTCCGGTTGGCTACTAAGCCACCGCCGAGCCCCACATACCCCCCAATACCATCAATGGGGGGCATGCGTAAATGCATTTGAAAACAGCGTAAAAAAAAAAAAAAGTGGGGTCGTACAACGCTTAATATTAACCAATTCAAACCTGCGACGTATCTAAATAAGAACATGTTTTTTTTTTTAGTTATATTAATTTGCCTACATGCCCCATAAGCTCTTGGGTGTACAAGCGCCCAAACATGACCCATACCGACGCTGATTATAACTACAAAAATGCATTTTTTTTTAAATAAACTACTTTCTTCTTCTTTCTTCCCAAGGAAGGTTGAGGTCAAGCAATATGTGAGCTGGTAGAGGGGTACATATAGCGTCGACTCCAAGTAATTGGGATAAGAGCAGGATAATGATGACTTTCTTCTTCTTTCGCTTGGTTGAAATGAATAATTTATTGCTTGTGGTGACATAGTAAAAATTCAATCGACCACCCCCTTTCTTATCCATGCGTATCGTAAGATATGTCTAAAGGAAAGAAAACTTGAAACAAAACCCTATATCAAACCTGTCCGACCTCTGTGGTACCGTGGGTCAATTTATTGAGGAGGCTCAAACCCACTAGTTAGACGTATGACCTGAGGTAATGATGATGATGAATTTAAACAAAAAATCCTTAAAAATAAATATCTATAGATTATTTTGAGAATTTATGCATAATAAACTTATTAAGATATCACCATCATCATCACCATCACAGCCCATAAGGTCCCACTGTTGGGCTCGGGCCTCCTTCATAATGGGAGGGAAATTAACCTACTATAACGCGCTGGTCAGACGTGTTGGTACAGGGTTTTGTTTCGAGTTTTCCTTCTCTTGCATAGATGTTAAATGCGTTTTAAGATATACTAAGATATTTAGTATATCTTATTATGTAATATTACCTATATAACATTGTATTTAATTCGTAACACTCTGCCATTCGCAATAACCAATTAAGAACGTTGCGTTGCTATATTGTGATAAAATCTTTTTAAAAAGTATGTGTAAGTTCTTTTACGTATTTTATTGATGTTACATTATAAACTGTGAGGCTATGAATACTACCAACCCTTACTTTGCTCGTGAATGTCGTAAAAGATGATTAAGAGCTTTATAACGACCTGGGCCAACTCTATCTGAAACCGTTTGGCCAATAATTACATTCCCAAGAAGGGTTGACGTCTGGCTTGCGGCCGGTCATAATAAAATAAAAATAACATGAAAGAAATAATAAAAATATTTTATTAAAAGAAATATTTTTTTGTTTTAAATAGACACATAAAGGTATATAGTACCTATACTGCTACTCACAAAACGGCCCCAATTAAGTTATTCCATTTTCTATATTAATCTTCCGTGGGGTCGTATTGAGGATGTTACGAATGTGAGCGGAAATAAATGCAATAAAAGTATATACTATTAGTGGTAGGACCACGCTGTTCACAGTTTTCTATCTACAGCCGTGAGCCGGTTCGTCCGGGGTACCATACTCTCACAGAAGATCGACGTCTAAGTAATGGCAATGTGCTATAGCGCTTCGTTCGGGGAGCGATAGAGCCGGAAGGCGAACTAGGTGGGTTTGGGATTTGTATTGATAGGCAGCGGACTAGCTATTCCCTTGATATTGCATAAGTCGATGGGCGGCAGTAACACTTATCATCATGGGTGCTGTTTCCTCGTTTTGCCACCATAAGCAATAAAAAATAATAATTATTAAAACTAATTTTATAACATTAGTTGTGTATGATAAGGGTTATAATTATGGTAATTTGATGATGATGCCCTGATTGAGGCCTAGTCCAATAGTGGACTTCGATAAAAATTAAAAAATAAATATAACCTGCACGCCACGTAAATTACTTAAGAGGCCGTTCATAAATTACGTAAAGGATTTGGAAGAATAATTTTGCCCCCGCCCCCTCTACTGTAAGACATCATAAGATTGCAACTACTCCCCCTTACCCCTTCATAAGATTTTTTTAAGACAAGGCCCTATTGATCAAATATAACTTCAATTATTCTGAAAATATCTTATATTACAACCTTCTTACTACAAGTAGGTATCATTCATCATCATCATCATCTCAACTCATATATGTCCCACTGTTGGGCTCGAGCCTCCTCCATAATAGGAGGGAAATTGACCTACTATACCCCGCTGATCAGACGTGTTGGTATAGGGTTTTGTTTCGAGTTTTCCATCTCTTGCATAGATGTTATATGCGTTTTATATCCCTTAGTCGTCTCGTACGATCACCCACGGGTAAGATAGGGGGTGGTGAATTGTATTCATACTCCATCACCACACAGATGTATCATTAACTCACTGCAATAACATTAATCTTATTAATCTATCACAGTTTTCACTAAAATTAGTAATTATCAATTTAATATCTTACGTATTGTTCACTACCCGCCCCCTGCCTATAGTAAGAAGTTATAATATTCAGTCAATAGCCCCTCCGATAAACGTCTTACATAATTTATGAATGGCCCCTAAGTATAAATTTAACGAAATTACTTCAATCATCCACTCCGTCCGATAAAGATAGTTATCTAATATATACGTAACTTCATTCAGATGCAACACCAACTTAAAATAGAAACGTAATAGCATCAACACAAACACTTGAACTCATACAACTGCTAACTGAATATACAACAGGAAAGTATAATACTCATAGCCTTGTAGGTAACTCAGATATCACGCGATTTTATATTACGTAAGTATTTCACGAAGGCTTTTATCAATTCTTCTACGGAGCTACTAAGCGGCTGTGATCTAATTTGGGTTAAATTTATTAAAACTGTTTATTTATAAAATCCGATTACGAAATGAAAAATGATGTCGCAAGCGGGATTCGAACCCGCGCCTATTGGGATTCCGGCCCAATCGTGCTGCCACTACACCACCGCGACTAATTGTAGGACATGCAAATTTCACTTCGTATTATATTTACGTCTTAAGGTGACGGTATGCTATCTACCCGACAATGTTTACACATTGTTATAGGCTGAAACTGTTTGCTTACTCTTTCAGTATTTTCTAAATAATACTTACTCTTCGTGTGGTGACAGATTAAGAGAGTAACAGTACAATATGTCATTATTTTCCGTGTGGTGACGGAGTAAGAATACAGATTACCACCTAGGGGGTGGTCTAGTAGGTCTTACCCGTGGGTGATCGTAAGAGATGACTAAGTGATATAAAACGCATATAACATCCTATGCAAGAGAAGGAAAACTAAAAACAAAAGCCTATATCAACACGTCTGATCAGCGTGGTATAGTAGGTTAATTTCCCTCCCATTACGGAGGAGGCCCGAGCCCAACAGTAAGTACAGTAACAGTACATATATGGGCTGTGATGATGATGATGATGATGTCATTATTCCTTTTCTACCCGCTGGTGTTGTATGAAATCACTAATCGTGTTAGCAACTTCACTTGCATGGTTTAGAAACACATTAAACGTCATTACTTCTTTAAACATCCATGTGATCTTATAGCTCCAATAATAGAAACAACTCAACATTCATAATAGATCAATAACCTTTTTTGTAATATCAGCATTTGTTATGCCAAAGGCGATGCGCAGAACCCCTGTCTCATTGTCCCATTTTGCTAACATTTATACAGACTGCTCCGGTCTTATTTATCGAAGTATTATATATACCTAAGCCCTAATCTACCTTGATTAAAGAAGTTACACAATAGAACATTTTAAAGTACTTGAAATTAACGCATTCAAACAAATATCTGCAGCGAGAGAGCCAGAAGCCGAACTAGGTGGGTTTGGAGTTTGTATTGGTAAGCAGCGGCCTGGCTATACTCTTGGTATTGCAAATATCCATGGGTGGCAGTGACACTTACCATCAGGTGTTGCTTGCTCGTTTGCCACCATAAGCAATAGAAAAAAGCTTTATAATAGTAATATAGAACAATGAGAAGGACAAACAATTAGAAAAATTCAGGCTCAGAAAAAAATGAGAACTTAAAACGAAATCCTGTGATTGATCATCGTAGCACAGTTGTCCAATTAGAAGTTGTCCTCTCGTTAAGAACAATTGACAGTTGTGCGACTATGTGCATTATGAGAAGGTTATTTCATAAGGTTTATTTCATCAAAATATATATAAAAAAATAAGAAATTATATAAATAAATATATTATGTTCATTAGAGTAATAAACGAATACTGATTTGAATACATTTTTTGAAATAAAGAAGCGTATCTGGCCTTCATAGCATACATGTTCAAGGTAAAAAAAAAATAATTGTGTGTCGGCCCGGGGTGACGGAAGAGGCGGCGCGCAACCCCATTGCCCCACCCTGCAAGCACATCTTCTTCGCCGTGCAAGCGGGCCACCGGTACCCGATTTTTGTCTTCGGTGGCCTAAGTCCCGACTAGAAAACAAGTATGGTTCAACCAGATCATGTATCTGGACCCGATCAGGATAGAATGAGGCATGCCGCATCCGGCAAACCCGATCAGGACCAGGTCTGGTCCTGATCAGGATAGCCTGATGTGAAATAATATCAAGTATGATAAGGCATACCGGATCAGGACCAGACCAGGACCAAATAAGGATAGCCTGATGTGAATTATCATTAAGTATGGTAAGGCATACCGGATCAGGACCAGATCAGGACCAAATAAGGATAGCCTGATGTGAAATATCATTAAGTATGGTAAGGCATACCGGATCAGGACCAGATCAGGACCAAATAAGGATAGCCTTTTTTTTATTTTTTTTTTATTGGTGGGCTATGGGTGCGTCTCGCCCGCCGAATCGGTCCGGGGTGACGGAAAGGCGGCGCTTGACCCCATAGACCCACCGTAAAACCTTCTCTCTTCGCCGTGCGAGCGGACCACCGGTACTCGATTTTAACTTCGGTGGCCAAATAAGGATAGCCTGATGTGAAATATCATTAAGTATGGTAAGGCATACCGGATCAGGACCAGGACAGGACCAAATAAGGATAGCCTGATGTGTAATATCATCAAGTATGGTAAGGCATACCGGATCAGAACCCGATCAGGACAGAATGAGGCATGCCGGATCCGGCAAACCCGATCAGGACCAGGTCTGGTCCTGATCAGGATAGCCTGATGTGAAATAACATCAAGTATGGTAAGGCATACCGGATCAGGACCAGATCAGGACCAAATAAGGATAGCCTGATGTGAATTATCGTTAAGTATGGTAAAGCATACCGGATCAGCACCAGATCAGGACCAAATAAGGATAGCCTGATGTGAAATATCATTAAGTATGGTAAGGCATACCGGATCAGGACCAGGACAGGATCAAATAAGGATAGCCTGATGTGTAATATCATCAAGTATGGTAAGGCATACCAGATCAGGACCCGATCAGGACAGAATGAGGCATGACGGATCCGGCAAACCCTATCAGGACCAGGTCTGGTCCTGATCAGGATAGCCTGATGTGAAATAACATCAAGTATGGTAAGGCATACCGGATCAGGACCAAATAAGGATAGCCTGATGTGAAATATCATCAAGTATATAGTAAGGCTTGTAGTATATCAGAACCAGAAACAGTTTTCGTAACACAAAAAAAATATCAATCAAAATTCAAAAAAGTGACATGATTGTCATATTTATGCCACGGCGAAATTGTATTTGCATCAGAGGAGATTAATCTGAAATCTTTAATTAATCATATGTATTTAATAATAATAATAATGTTTAATTAATAATATAAAAATAATTTATATTTAAAGTAAAAAACAAAAATAAATAATATAATATATAGATAGAAATATTATATTGTAACAACCATTCTAACATTTAATGTTTTGGGTCATAATAAATAGATGGCGTTAGTAAAATGACGTCATTATTTGAATTGCGGTGTTAAGATTCTCCGAAGCATAATGACATGGCCTAATATTAAATTAGTTGTTAACGAATCAGATTAAAACAGATCGATCAGGTCATGAATGAAAAATTTAGGCGACAGTTGCAGTCATTAGCATCTGGTGGTTGCGCCATAATCGGAAAGGCTCACTGGGACTCTCTATGATAAGAATATAGCACTGCATTCGCTGCCTACGTCATATATTAATTTATATTTTTATCTATTAAAGATGTTCTTTAAGATATTCATATTTTTTAAAAGGACCGGACTGGGCGTACTCGTTTTGGATCAGGCAAGATATATAACGCAGATGATTGATTTGATCCCGATCAGTAAAATTTCATCCGGACCCGATCAGGAACGCCTGATCTGGACCCGATCAGGAATGCCTGATGTGGACCCGATAAGGTTTTCCTGATCGGGTCCAGATATATCTTCTGCGTTACATATCTTATCTGGTCCAGATCGGGCATGCCCGGTCCGGTCCTGCTAAGGAAGACGACAAAATTTCTAGTCGGGGTGACCGACCTACCGAGCCAGTGTCATGAGTTCAATTGCTACGTAGGACAATAATGAGTGTAATTTGTGTCCGTTAAATTTTATCTTTGTAAAGTCCCCCGCAATACAAGGATTATATCTTTAGCCCTGGAGTGTTGTCTTAAAAAAAATGTTTTATTACGCATGTCATTAAATTATTAATAATAATATAAGCATATGTTTTAATTATAGACCATAATTTGGTCTCTCCCCACTTAACCATCGGAGGTGATCAAAGAACAGCATGTGTCTACATAACCCGCAATAGTTTCCCTCTCCATATATTGAAAGAGCCATCGGAACATTCGGAACCGATTCTTTGACTTGGTTGATATTACTAAAAACCCATTCGCTATGACCAAATAAATACTTATTAACACGGTTATCTATGTATATTTACGTCAATCCAGTTGTTCGTTGTGAAAACATTTTCGACGCAATCCTTTTTGCATTTCAGTATGACGCTTTAGTATTTCTAATCTCATTTGGCGAATCAAAGCACTGGTTACGAAAACGTTATATTTACAATAACATTGTTATTGCTATGAATTATTGATATATTAGACAAAGTGGTATCGCAATATGTAAATTCTCGTATAGTAAGGGGATAATAATAACGCTTTCCGTTGTTTGGTGATGGAGTAAAAGTATAATTCACCACCTCCTATCTTACTCATAAGTAATTGTAAAATACGACCAAGGGATAAAATATGCATATGACAGCAAGAGAAGAAAATCTCAAAATAAAACCATATACCAATACGTCTGACCAGCGTGGTTTCCCTCTTTGTATGGAGGAGGCTCGAGCCCAGCAATGGGACATATATATATATATATAAGCTGAGATGATGAAGGGGTTAATAAAATTAAGGTATGTACCTTAACTTCCCGTAGATTATTAAAACAGGTCAAAGTATACCAAGAGAATGAGTGATAATGGCGGCGCGGTGTTTATGAATTTATCACCTTCGTAGGGAGCCGTATGGCGTAAATGGCCGATGAATCATCTATCCATCATCAGACGATCTCTATCCATCATCTCATGAGACGGTTGAAAAAGATTAAACGGGTGAAACATTTTTTTTTGTTGCTTGTGGTGGCAAACGAGCAAGCAGCTTATCTAATGGTAAGTGTTACTGCCGCCCATGGACCTTCGCTATACCAAAGTTATAGCTAAGCTACCTACCAACACAAACTCCAAACCCACTTGGGCTTCCGGCTCTCTCGCTAAACGAACGAAGCGCAATAGCTGATTGCCATTACTCAGACGTCGATCTTTTACGAGAATGTGGTACTACGCCACATTACTTTAATATACAAGGTACTAATCGTCATCCTCCTATATTATTCTAATGTGTGTGAACTGATGCAGTATCCTAATTTATAGTTAGTTACTTGTAGTAAACGAGTTATTGCTGTGTGGTAGCGGCTACGAATACTACCAACCCTTAATTTGCTCACGGATGTCGTAAAAAACGACTAAGAGCTTTATTAACCTAGGCCAACTCCACCTTATGCTGTATGGTCAACAATTACATTCTCAAGGACGATTGACGTCACGCAAGCGACCGGTCGTAACACTATTACCAATCATTTTAGCAATATGTACAATGAAAGAGGAGTACATATAGCGTTGATCCCAAGTTGTTGGGATAAGAGCAGAAGAATGATGATGAAAAGAGTTAATATTAACACTTATTTATTGTATACCAGCTTAGGCCCGCGGCTTCGCCCGCGCAAAAAGGTTACTTTCCTAAAGTTTTTCATCCCCTATTTTTATTTTACCCCTTAAGAATATTTTTTTTACAAAATGTTAGTGTCATATTTATTTATATCTAATCAATAGCCTAAAAATAAGTTTCAAGCTTCTGGCTTTAAAAATGACGATACTTCCTTACAACTTTTCATCCCCCTTTACAACCCTTTTTTTGCATTAAAAAGTAGCCTATGTCCTTTATCAGGCTCTAGAGTATCTGTGTACCAAATTTCATTTAGATCTATTCAGTAGTTTTGGCGTGAAAGAGCGACAGACAGACAGAGTTTCTTTCGCATTTATAATATTAAGTAAGGATAATATTAGTGTATCAAACAGGCAGATTCGCTAATAAAGAAGAACACATTATAAGTTTTAACTAAGTTTATAATCTGTAACCTCATTAATTGCGAGAAAGGTTTTTAACTATGAATGTTGAAGGATTTTGGGGTAAAGGGAGATCAAAGAAAAGATGAATGGACTGCGTGAAACATGATATGGATAGATAGGGAGTGACTACAGATATGACGTCTGTACAGAAAAAGAGGACATATTGCGTCGACCCCAAATAGTTAGGATAAGAGCAAGAGAATGATGATGATAACCTCATTAGTACTAAAACATATAAAATTTAAAAAAAAAAATATTTTTCTTACTTTTGTATATTAATTACATTTAAACATTTTAAACATAAACAAACATTAGATATATGTTTCAACTATTTTTTTGTCCTATTGAGCATTTTAAACAGAAAAAAATATTTAATATGTCGTAATTATTTTTTTAACGTCTAAATATTTCTTGTGAATCTAAAATACGAGTATTCTAGTGCGTATATTTTCAACAAAAGTAATTTCGTTAAAATAATTGCCGTGAAACTTGTGTTTTTTTTGTTTATTCACTGGTAGGCTGCGAGTTTTAATTGACTAGTAGTTAATTCATTATTATCCATGTAAATAATAAAAAATATATACATACATATCATCACGCCATATCCCTTGCAGGGTAGGCAGAGAGAACAGAGTGCCAGAGAACTCTATCCTCGCATACTTCACTCGCTTCCTTAACATTCATAATTCTCTTCATACACAAGTAATTATAATAGATCAAGGCAAAGACTTGTATCGTATATGATAACTGTAAAATATTTTTTTTTTGTTATTTTTTTTTGTGTATTTTGTTTTATGGTTGATATAATTTTTTAAGCATTTAATTTATAATATTGATATATTTTTTTGCTATCAGACGAGATGGTATCCGAAAGAGTGCCTTCCTTGAATTGTTACCGGTGTCAAGGACCGCGTACGGGTGGCCCACTTGCATAGCGTTAGAGAGGTAGGTGTACGGCAGGTTATTAGGTTGCACGACCCCCCTGCCGTCAGAGACGGATTGAGCGCGGAAGGACTACACCATAACCTGTTTCCAAAAAGAGTATTTCACATATCAATTGAAGTTGTTGCAAATTTGCAATACGGAGGGAGGGGATTCGGAATTAGAATGGTGTCAAGTTTTTTTCGAGGTTTACTAAAAATTACAGTGTGTAAGTAGGTACACATATTATACTATATTTTCGGTAGAAATTCTCTATTATCATCATCATCATCATCTCAGCCAATATATGTCCCAATGTCGGCTCGGGCCTCCTCCATAGTGAAAGGGTAATTGACCTACTATACCACGCTGGTCAGACGTGTTGGTATAGGGTTTTGTTTCGAGTTTTCTTTCGCTCGCATAGGTGTTATATGCGTTTTATATCCCTTAGTCGTCTCGTACGATCAACCACAGGTAAGATAGGGGGTGGTGAATTGTATAAAGAAAATTCTCTATAGTAATCTCGAAGTCCGAAACTACACTCATTTGCAAAAAAAACGGGCACCTAAGCAATGAACCATTTCAAATGTTAATATTTCTTTGTTTGATAATTATAGGTAGTTTTATCCACACAATTTGGTAAATTAATAAGAAAATAATCGTTTTCATCAGTATTTCATAAAATTTAGATACAATTTATGGGAAATAATGCTAAACCTCGCTAGTAGTGTATATTCGCTAGTAGTGCATATGCTCATGAAGTAAAAATAAAAAAGTTTTTTTGTTTGTTTTTCTTTAATAAAGTAAAAGCAGATAAATGTTTAGTATCGAGTGTGACCCCCTCTAGCTAAAATCACAGCTTGAATTCGTCTGGGCATGCTAGCGAGTATATCCCGGATACTTGCTTGCGGAATACGTTCCCACTCCGCAGTAATCACATTCTTCAGCTCTCTGATGGTCTGCGGAGCCGGGTGTACTGATCTCACACGCCGTTTCAGAACGTCCCAGACATGCTCTATGGGATTGAGGTCGGGACTTCGAGCTGGCCAATCCAAACGACGAATGCCGACCTCTTGCACATACGCATTAACATCGCGGGATCGGTGGGCGCGAGCATTGTCGTCCATAAAAATCGAGTCTTCACCTAGAGCGGCCAATGCGGGTTGTGCATGAGAAATTAGAACTTCCATTATGTATCGATGCCCAGTCAGTGAGCCGTTTTCAATGAAGACTAACTCTGTACGATCCATTGAATTTATTCCTGCCCAAAACATAACAGAGCCCCCACCATAAGGTGTGATTTCTTCGAAACATGCCTCTGCAAAGCGTTCTCCTTGTCTTCTTAGCACTCGCCGACGTCGATCTTCACCGAACAGAGATATCCTGGCTTCATCAGAGAACAAAACCCTATTCCAATCGTCTTGAGTCCATGATTCACAATTTCTAGCGAACCTAAGCCTGTGAACTCTGTGCTCACGGAGTAATTTGGGGCCGCGGGCCGGGCGGTGACTGCGTATATTGGCAGCGAAAAGCCTCCTCCTGACCGTCCATAAACTAATATGCACATTTCTTACTTCTTGGAGGTTGTTCTTAAGATCCACATACGAAGATTTGCGATTTCTCAATGCGCGACTCACAAGAAAACGATCATCCCGTGGTTGGGTACATGGTTTTCTTCCAGAACCAGGCCTTCTCTCGACGGAACCAGTCTCCTGATATCGCTGCCAGGTCCTTTGGACTGTCGAGCGACTAACATTTAGCCTCCTAGCCACGAAACATTGGCTGCAACCCTCTTCAAGCAGCGCGATAATTTTGGTAGCTTTTACCACTTTATCTACCATTTTTGATACAGCCAAACAGCATTAAATAAAGCTTTGACAGTCAAGGATATGAAATTAATCGATAAAAATTGAATAAAAGTTATGAAAGTCGATGTTAACTTCTGGAACTTCGCGCCAAAAATGTAGGATAAAAAGGGGTTTTCTGTAAAAATGAACATCAAATGAAAAATTGAATTTAGAACGTACTTTTTTAAATACCACAGCATTTTAAAAACCGGCCAGTAACGTGTACAAACGATTGAAACCTTTTTGGTATTGTATCTTTTTAAATATGAATGAAAATCAAAACCGCTCGTTTTTTTTGCAAATGAGTTTATTATATATCCGGTGAACACGGTTTGGTTCACTTTATACTGCGTAGCTCTATACATACATACATACATACATATCATCACGCCATATCCCTTGCAGGGTAGGCAGAGAGAACAGAGTGCTAGAGAACTCTATCTTTGCATACTTCACTCGCTTCCTCAACATTCATAATTCTCTTCATAAACGCTCGTCGGTTTCGGAGACTCTTGACTCCACCTTCCTTCAGTACATGACCGATCTGGTCTAGGTAGGTTAGTCTCGGTCTCCCTCGGTACCTACATCCTTCCACTTTCGCATTGTATATCTTCTTAACCAGACGTTCGTTCGGCATTCTTTCCACATGTCCGAACCATCGGAGCATTCCCTTTCGCATCTTTACACCAATACTCTCTTTCATACCTACTCGCTCTCCTCTTACGTCGTCGTTACGAATGCGGTCGGTCAGCCTAACTCCACAGATTTTCCGCAGAGATCGCATTTCGACCGCATTAATTTTACTTTCATACTCTTTTCTGCATACCCAACTCTCGCTTCCATACAGTAATGTTGGGACAAGCACTGCGTTATGTATTGCTACACGTGCCTTCTGGCTGAGGTGGTGGCTACCGAGAAGTTGCCCCAACGCTCCGTTCACTCTATTTCCCGCATTCACTCTTCGCTCTATATCAGTGGTGTACCTTCCATCTCGGCTAAATCCACATCCAAGATATACAAATTCATCCACTTGCTCTAGTATATCATTACCTATTGTTACTCTTACATCTGTTCTGGCTTCGTCTCTTTCAAAGACCATTATTTTGGTTTTGCTCACATTCACGCGTAGACCCCTTTTCTTACAATCTTCTGTCATTGTGTCGACTAGGGTCTGCATGTCAGTCGCTGACTGTGCCAGCAGGACTGCATCATCTGCATATAGCAGAGCAGTGACCGCTGAGTCGCACGTCTGGACTCCCACATTCATATCGTTCAACCTTTGGAGACATTTATCCAGATATATGATAAACAGCCTGGCTGACAGAACGCACTCCTGCTTAACGCCGATATTGACGTCAAACCAAGGCGACATTCCATCATCCAGCCGCACACAGACTCTACAGCCCATGTAACTGGACTGCACAGCCTGTAGCAGTTTACCGTTAATACCATACTCCGGTAAAATGTCCCAAAGTTCCTTTCGTACAACTGTGTCAAATGCTCTCTCCAGATCCACAAAACTGCAGAAAACCGTCTGACCTAGAGCCAGATGCTTCTCCACAATGTTGCGCAGAGAGAACACTTGATCCATGCATCCCCTTCCACTCCTGAAACCTCCTTTTGTCTCACACAGTAAACTATCGGACACCATCCTCATTCTCCTTTCAATAATTTTACCATACACTTTTTCTGCCAAACTGGTCAAGCTTATGGCTCTTTAATTTGCGCAGTCATAACGTGAACCCTTGTTTTTAAACAAAGGTACGATGACTGCGCTATTCCAGTCCCCGGGAACCATTCCCGAGCTCCAACATAAATTGAGGAGCAACAGGAACGCCTCCCAGACACAGGAGCCACCAAGCTTGATCATCTCGGCAGACACCATATCAATGCCCGCTGCCTTACCATTTTTCAAACTTCTTATCGCCCATTCAACTTCATCCATACTGATGCCGTCGGAGGACGCCGTTGTCGAATGTTGATCTACTAAACCACATGCGACACCGGCGCCAACCGTAGCATCCGCATACATATCGCCAAAATATTCACTCCATCGGCTTAACACGTCTTGTGTTTGTGTAAGAATTTCTCCACCTTTAGACCTTATTTTATTCATTCTGAAGGCTGACCAACCACCCCGAGACTTCTTCAACTCCCTCCAAAAGAGTTTGGTGTTACCCTCGAAGTTTTTAGTCAGCCTATCTTCTGCACTCATACTTGCTCTATCACGTTTCTCTTTCACTAAGGCCTTGGTGTTATTCTTACATTGCCGATATATTTCTTTCTTCTCTTCAGTCATACTGTCATTCAGATTCCAAGAAGAGACATAATCCAGCCACGCTTTCTTCTTTTGTTCTACGGAAGCTGCCACTTCCGCATCCCACCATGCATCACCATTTGTTTTTCTATGCTTCTTTGAACTTCCACATACTTCTTTTGCTGTATCTACCATACTCTCTTTCAATACTCTCCAGCATTCTTCAATGTCCGATTGCGGCTGGCTTGCCATCGTCAGCCGTTCTCGAACACCCTCTGCATACTTTTCTCTTACACACTCTTCTTGCAACCTTTCAACCTTTATTCTTTCAAGCCCTCCGAAGTGGACACGCTCTCGCCAGTGCCTCCACTTTCTGAACAGACCACTAAATCTCGCAATAACGAGATTAACTACGGCTAAAAATTACACGACAAAATATGTATATATTACATCCCTGCTTACCTTTTTACAACTACACCATAGCACTCTAAAAATTATGCGTGCGTACAAAGTACACATATCAGAAGTGAAACTTTCGCAAACTATTTTTTAAATCTCGTTTATGTAACTCTCTCTCTCTCTCTCTAACTCGTAGTAGTGGGAGTAAGTCGATAATCAACCGTGGTAGGGGCAAGCAAAAGAGGGCGCGTAACCGAAAAATGTGACGGTAATTTTTTTTCCAACGCCGACAAAGAAGTTTCACTTCAATAATACACTTTGCACTATGTACTTACTTCTTGTAAAACACAATTAACGCAACACAAAATACATTCTGACCAAAGAGTAAAATTATATTAACTGATAAGAGTGGCAACTCGATGGTAAAATATGCATGTATGGAAAGTGCTGCTACCTAGAGCTAAGGCGGTGAACTAAAGTTGAAGTAATATACATATATACCTACGTATCTACATATTGTGTGTATGTAATTATATAGGATTTTCTTTACTATGAAACCTACCCTGAAATATAAAAATAACATATCAGCCGTTAACGAAACGGCAATAGTATAAACTTAATAATGAAAATTGAGATAATTTCCAGAAAGAACATTAATAACCGAAAATAGATTATTGACAATAAGTACATACGCTAGGAACAAAAAATAACAATTCTCAGTTGTCAAACTTTTGACAATTACAACAAAATGGCAGCTATGTTTGTACCTGGGAGGGCACACTTAAAACATTACTTTTTTTTACTGACCATCGCGCCGCCTACAGACTGGTTGTACAAACTTAGCTGCTGCCATTTTGTCCTGTCTGTCAAACGTTTGACAACTGAGAATTGTTATTTTTTGTTCATAGTGTAGGTAGTTATTGTCATCGATCTATTTTCGATTATTGATGTACTTTCTGAAAATTATATCAATTTTCATTGTTAAACTTATATTATTATTGTTTCGATATCAGCTGATATGTTTTTTTTTTATATTTCAGGGTAGATCTCATAGTAAAAGAATATTCTGTATAATTACACATACACATGTAGATATGTATATATATCACTTCAACTTTAGTTCACCGTTTAAACTCTGGGTAGCAGCACTTTCCATACATGCATATTTTATCATCGAGTTGCCACTCTTTTCCAGTTTAATAACTTTACTCTTTGGTTTGTACAAACAATCTGTAGGCGGCGCGACGATCAGTAAAAATAAGTAATGTTTTAACTGTGCCCCCCCCAGATTCTGACTCAGATTTTTTAGATTATTTTGCATGGAAATCAGACCTATGACACTCAAGCACGGGTGGTTGGTACTTTAAATATTACATCATATGTTTAGTCTTTCTACATCCACGCATACCAATTGATAGTAGTATAATAATCTTTTCTTTTTACCCTGTGGTGACGGAGAAAGAATATAATTCATTCTCTTTCTTACTTGCGGGTATCGTAAAAGGACATTAAGGGATATAATATGCATATAACATCTTATTTTTTATTTTTATTGCTCTTGGTGGCAAACGAGCAAATAGCACACCTTATGGTAAGTGTTCCTGCCGCCCATGGACCTTTGAAATACCAGGGGTACTGCTAGGCCGCTGTCATCTAAAAATCCCAAACCCACCCAGAAAGATGGGCTTCCGGGTCTCTCGCTCACCGAACGAAGCACAGCAGCATATTGCCACTGCTTAGCATCAATTTTCTGCGAGAGTGTGTTACTACTCCACAGACCGGCCTGCGGCTGTAGACAACAGCGTGGTCCTACCACAAAAAAACATCTATGGAAATCTCGTAATGAAATCCTATACCCGTCTTACCAGTGCGGCACGTCAATTTCTCTTCTATTTTGAAGAAGACTCAAGTTTACTAAGCAGACGTGTATGAGCTAAGATGATGATTCTGTTTTCGATTTACTATAAATTATTAATATATACTTGCCTTATAATTCAGAGAGCAATGTTGTAACTATAGAGGGGTGTATTAAATTATTGTATAAATGTCTAATAACATCAATATCCTTTACTAACAGCTGCTGTAGTTAGAGGCATTACAATTATAGCGTTGTATGTATATGATTAGTATTATGTGAACGTTAAGGAACGATAAAATAATAAATTTCTCATGATTCATATGAAAATTAATTTAAGATATATTTTCAAATTTATAACACTGATAATATATTTTCAAATTTATATAAATAAATTTCAATTTTAAATGGCGCTTCTCGACACGTCAACATTAAGAGTTTTTTTCCGGATAGCAATTGTGAGATGAAAGAAACGGGGTCTCTGAATCTGCTAAAAATGAATTAAGAATTATATGTACAATTGATTAGCAGTGATAATTAATGTAAAAGTGATTAAAATTACTGAAAAGTATGTTTTAAACAAAATAAAGAAAAAAATAAAGTAAATTGTACTATGTTTTAACACAATGTATTTTCTTATCAATATTATTATTTTCTTATCTATATAAATGAAAAAGTTGGCAACCCTATATACAATAGCGGCTAGACAGTAATATATCATAGAACATAAATAAAAGGTAAGCTCTAAACCTCGTATACATTTTTTAGTTATTGTCATGACAAAAAGGTGAATGACCGACATAGTTTTGATGTCCTTCTGACTGAGGATATTGCCCTTTGGAGCGAACGTTGTACCTACACTGCCTATTGTCTGAAAATTCTGAATGTCTTTTACCATATATACCATTGAAACTTTACTGATTAATGATAAATTAAATAGTACCGTTAACTAAGTGTACCAAATACGAGGGGTCCCTAGCGGTGGTCCGCCCAAATGACGATAGGGAGATACAATACCGCAAGTTGCGGGGTGTTACCTGACCTTAGAGTAGATAGCCTGTCAATATAATAGTATGAGCTAAGTGGACAGACAGTAGTCAGGGAATACGTAAAGTTCTTAGGTTTCAACTCAAATTTTTCATGGTTATGTGCATACTAAAACATAAGTTAATTAATTGTAACTTGTTTAAACGATGAAGACAACCATCTTAATGTCTAAGAGCTTGAAATAAACATTTTAAATTGTACGAAATTAGTGCCTGGAGAGCGTAATAGTCCTTTAATCTGTCCAGGACATAATTATATAGCCCGAAAATGCCCGCCTTAGTGGCGAGGTGTCAGGCCTGCGGGCCCAGAACCGGCAGTTGGGGGACGAGCTGGCGGCGGTGCGGCGGGTAAACCACCTATTAACCGCCAATTGCGCCACCGGCCGAGCCCGGTGGCCGAGTGCGACCGGAAGAGTCGTGGCCAGAAAGGAGAGCGGAGGCCAAGCGCGCCGCTGAGGTCCCTGCTCCACAGGTAGGAGCCGGTAAGAAGAAGAGGCAGCGTAAGGGGCTCAAGTCGCCGAAGACAGCCGCAGTGGTGATCACTGTGCTGCCTGAGGCGGCCGAGAAGGGCCTCAGATACGAGGCCATCTTTAGGAAGGCCCGGCGGGAGCTAGACGTCTCTGATATTGGAGGCGTCGAAGCCAGGACCCGCAAGGCCCGGACAGGGGCTCAGCCATCGTTGACACCTTAGACTGCAGAGGTAAGTTGACACTTTCACAGTTACTAAGTATTATTCTGTGTACAAAAATAAAGTTTAATGAATAGTTATGAGAATAAATTTTGAATTAGTGTGACGGTGAACTATATATATTTTATCGCCTCTTCGCTCCTACAGAATTTTCGTTGTATCCTTGATATCTATTGATGATCGACTATCTTTTCTTTCTGTCCATTCTGTTACCAAACCCTTAAAATCAATCAATTTTCTTGTTTGCTAACAGCTTGATATAAAGATTAAGAAGGTTGAGATCAACATCAGGACATAATAAAGATAATAACTATTTTGTTTTAATTATATTATTATACTAGCTTCTGCCCGCGACTTCGTCCGCGTGGAATGGTTACTTTGGGCAAACGTTAACTTCAACTCGCGAATTCGTTTACGTAAAAGGTGGAAATATTTTTAAATAATACATACGTTAAAGCTGTTTTAGGTACCTACATGAACCTTTTATTAGTAAAAGTAGAACATTTAACCTTAAGTAAAATAATAATAATCTTTATTGAAAACTAAATACATATGACAGTTGACATAGATGTCTTTGCCTCTTGAATTAGGTAATACCTGTGTTTCAAGAGACAGTTCCTTCCCGAAATACATAAATCTTGAACATCAAATTATTTTACAGTAACATACATTATAAATAATGAATATATATATCTTACGTAATAAAGACTAATGATAAAAAAATCTATAATAAATGAATGAGTGAGAATTAACGTGTTAGTGAGCGCGCTCACACGTTGTGTGTGTGTGTGTGTGTGTGTGTGCATGTGTATGTGTGTGTGTGTGCATGTGTATGCGTGTGTTGTGCGTTTGTTTGTGTGTGTGTGTGTGGTGTGCGTGTGTTTGTGTGTGTGTGTGTGTGTTTGTGTGTGTGTGTGCGTGTGCGTATGTGTATATGTGTGTGTGTGGTGTGCGTGTGTTTGTGATGTAGTGTGCGTGCATGTATGTGTTTCTTTTTTTTGTGTGTATTTGTAGTTACGCGAAATAAGTATTTAAAAGTGATTCAAGTTTGACGTAATCCATATAATGCAATGTAGTACCATATAAAGTAATGCAAGTAAAAGTATTGGGTCTTATCTATACTTTCTATAGATATATACAATGTATGTATATTATACATACATACATACACTTACGCCTATTTACGATTACACATACTTTTAATGTGTATGAAATCGCTGTGTGGTAGCGGCTATGAATACTACCAATCCTCACTTTGCTTGTGGATGTCGTAAAAGACGACTAAGAGCCTTATAACGACTTGGGCCAACTCCATCTGATGCCGTTTGGTCAACAATTACATTCCCAATTAGGGTTGACGTCTGGCAGGCGGCCGGTCATAAAACTATTGCCAATAACTTTTATAATATGTACTATGAATGAAGAGTACTTATTGTATCGACCCCAAGTAATTGGGATAAGAGTAGGAGAATGATGATGATGATGACCTCTCGTCAACAAATCTCCAATTTGGTCCAGAAAAGTATGACGTGGTCTTCACCTTGTATTCGTCCCATTCACGATTGCTTTATATGTTTGCTTCGTCAACCTCTGCCCACTCATTATTTCTTCCACTTCGTGTCCAACCCACCTCAGCATACCAGCGCTCTTTTATAACATTATACCTAATTTTATCTTTCATACTTACATCACACAGAGCTTACGAAGAGCTATCAGCTCTACAGCATTTATTCTATTTTCATGTCTTCCCCGCCAAATCTAACTTTCACTGCCATACATGAGGGCAGGCACTAATACTTCCTATACTTATTATTATTATTTAGGATGTGTAAAGCCGACGGAAGGTCATGAGAAGAAAACAAAACTAAAAATGTAGTGTGTGCAGAAGTACTTTGAAATAACATTAGTTTGAGTTTTTTTTTAATATAAAATTATAAGATCCAGTATTTTTATCGTAAATGCGCGCCCAGTACTTGATCATTATTTTGCTGCGATGTTATTTTTAAACTGCGATATTTCCTAAGATATTCATTGAAATCAAATAATGTAAAGAGCAATTTTGTTTTAAATTAAATACTTGTGATGAATAACTCATTTATTTGGATAAGGATTAATATTATGTTTATAAAAACACCTTCGAAAATATCACATTATTTTAAAACAAATTTGATTAGCATAAAAAAGGTTATAGTGAGCCAATCTTAAAAGATAGACATATGCTGTCGCGGACTTTTATTTAGAACTTTGAAAGGGGAATAATTATGTAGTACATAATTTTTGCGCAACTTTAACCGTTTACGCAGCGGAAGCTCTCAAAAGGAAACATAAACCCGATTTTTACACATTCATCATTGTTGCTCTGCTCCTATTGGTCGCAGCGTAATGTTATATAGCCTAAAGCCTTCCTCTATAAATGGACTATCCAACAAAAAAAGAATTTTTCAAATCGGACCAGTAGTTCCTGAGATTAGCGCGTTTAAACAAACAAACAAACAAACTCTTCCGCTTTATAATATTAGTATTAGTATAGATAAAGATAATAGGTATACATTTAATGGTCCTTTAATTGTCCTTCCTTTTCTTCCTTTAATCTGTTCTCTCTGCCTACCCTGCAAGGGATATGGCGTGATGATATGTATGTATGTATGTACATTTAATATATTTATTTAGTATAAATTTAATAGTGGTAGGACCATGCCGTTGACAGTTCTCTGTCTACAGCCGCGGGTCGGTCCGTCCAGGGTAGTACCACTCTCTCGTAGAACATCGACGTCTGAGTAATGGCTATGTGCTATTGCGCTTCGTTCGGTGAGCGAGAGAGCCGGCAGCCCAAGTGGGTGGGTTTGGGGATTGTAATGGTAGGCAGTGGCCTAGCTATACCCTTGATATAGCAAAGGTCCATGGGCCGCAGTGACACTTACCATCAGTTGCGCTGCTTACTCGTTTGCCACCATTAAGCAATAAAAAAAATACTAGGCGTTTTTTTAGGCTTATTCCGTCCGGAACAACGAAAGAGCGGCGTGCGGCTCCATAACCCATCGTATTACGCCCCTATGTAATCGGGCCGACTACTGGTACCGATTCCTTGGCATCCATGGCCGACTCGGCGGATGTATACTAGGCTATAAGTAACGTGGCCACCGAAGACAAAGATCGGCTACCGGTGGCCCGCTCGCACAGCAAAGAGAGGAGTTTGCATGGTGGATCTATGAGGTCACGCGCCGCCTCTTCTGTCACCCCGGACCGATTTGGCGGGGCGAGACGCATCCATAGCCCACCGCAAAAAAAAAGAAGACTATAAGTAACGTGTGTATTTTAATTAGTCACATGGAATTTATCTAATTACCTAAAGTAATATGTAAATTACATACATATTATATGTTATGTATGCATTAAACGTATGTATCGAACATTCCAGAATATAAAACACACTCTGTATCGTTAATTAATATAGCTTATTCAATATGTGCAAGTTTAAACAATGTTAAATAAGTTATTGCTAGGCTGACATTGTTAAAATATTAATCTATTCTATTACTTAAATTCATGACAAAGTTAAATTAAATTTTGCTATTTAACAATTCAACAAACTTTTGTTATTTAATAACAGATGTCGTGAAACTTTATGAATTATGATTGGCATAACTGTTGGTATCATCATCATCTTAGCTCGTGTATGTCCCAATGTTGGACTTGAGCCTCTTCAATAATGTGAGGGAAACCTATTTTACCACGCTGATCTGATGTGTTGGTATATTGTTTCGTGTTATATTATTTTATATATATATATATATATATTGGTATGTGTTTCTTGTATAGGTGTTATATGCGTTTTATATCCCTTAGTCGTCTCTCAGGTAAGAAAGTGAGTGGTGAATTGTATTCTTACTCCATCACCACACGGATTGAACGAACGAACTGTTGGTATACCGAACTAAATGGATTGCAGTTTCACACCGGGTAATATTTACACAACATGGTAGATGTAAAGTTTATAAAAGTTTTGGCATATCCTGTAATTACATATATTCAATAAGACTTATTATATTTTTCCGTGTGGTGACGGAGTAGGAATACTATTCACCACCCCATATCTTACCGGTGGGTGATCGTACGAGACGACTAACGGATATAAAACGCATATTACATCTATGCGCGAGAAGGAAAACTCGAAACAAAACCCTATACCAACACGTCTGACCAGAGCGATATAGTAGGTTAATTTCCCTCCCATTATGGAGGAGGCCCGAGCCCAACAGTGGGACATTTATGGGATGTGAAGATGAATAAGAATTATTGAGATGACTTGCAAATTTTAAACTAATAATAATAGTTATTTATTTATTACCATATGAACAATACAAAAATAAATTGGAATCTTTGGCTGCTACGCTAGTTACGAACTATGTTGCAGAAGCCAGTGTTCTTCCTCATTATACAAGACACATTTTTAAAATAATTAAAATGAATCGTAAGTAAAGTATAAAATTGCAGGGAAACGTTGGATGGAGATGGCATAGGACCGTTATATAGTGTTAGAGCCACACTGTTGATAGATATGCCTAAAGTCGCAAGCCTGGTCCGCCCGGAGACACCTACGACACTCTCGCAGAAAATCAACATCTGAGTCGTGGTAATGTGCTGTAAGGCTTCGTTCGGTGAGCGAGAGAGCCGGCAGCCTAACTATCTGTATGGAAGCCTAATTTTATTGAGACAAATGAAATTGTGACAAAGAAATAATATTTTTTAAGGAATCGTCATTATCTATACGGCATAAAGTATCTATACAAAACTACATGTATATAACATAAATAAAAAGGGAACTATAGAGATTATCGGCAATAAAACCGCGTAACTGAACGATAGATAACAAAGTTTACATATTTTTTTTCGTAATAGTTACATTGCAAAAATAATGAATATAGCCTTAAACACTTTTTTGACAGGTGACGGAAGAGTGGCGCCCACCAGAACTGGAGTCTTTATCTCTGTAGATGACAGAGTGGCTGTGTCGTTAAATATATGTTTTTTAAAGACCTTAAAGAACTAATTTTTGTATAGCGGGGGAGCTCATATTCCTACATCCTTTTAATAAATACAAGTTACACCCAGGCTCAGATTAACAACTTTTGATTGGGTACAAAGTAGTGTCCTGGAATCCACGACTGTTTCATGTTTAAGCCACTGAAATTCCAATCTAAAACACTGAATAGGAAATTAGGAATTAATACTGAAACCTTTATTATTTAACAGATCTAAACTTCAGCAAAACGAAAGCATCTATCCAACCTTTATTGCCTCACAGAAATAATCGGAGAGCATAAACAGAAAGAACAAAGCAATGCATTGAATAGTAATTGCAGACACGTTCTTATGTACTAGCAATTATTCTTGATAAAGAGCATGTTGAATATATGCGAACGAACAAATGACTAGAAATACGAATAATACGAATGCTCGCAACCGATAGGGTTGTCGCTTTTCAGTTTTTTCTATACTTTCAATCTTTGCTTTCAATACTAAGGATAAAAATGTAATAAGTAATATATATATAGTTAATGCCATTTGTCTGCGGAATCAATGATTTATTCCTTTGAAAGAAAAAGAAGGAACTTGATGCGGCTTGTCTATGGAATTAATGAGCGCTATTTAAATTCATTCACTATAGTACATTTGTTTATTGCTATGTCAATAAGACTAATTCATTGCTATAAATAAATAAATATATATATATATATATATATATATATATATATATATATATATATATATATATATATATATATATATATATATATATACACTACCGTCCAAAAGTTTGGAAGCAGCAAGGTAAAATCGAATAAAACCAAACTAAGTCATTTAAATTTAAATGTATTGATAAAAAAATAAAGAACAAACAGAAACTAACTTAAACAAAATAAAAAAATAATATACAATGGTAAATTAGATTAAATTTTAGCTTCATCAAAGTGTCCACCTTTCTCCTTTATAATCTTCTCACATATTCTGGGCATTCTATTAATCAATTTTTTAAAATAATCTTTATCTAATTTGTTCCATTCGTTCTCTAATAGCTGCCACAAATGTTCTGAGCTCGTAGGACAACGACTTTTCACCCTCCTGTCAAGTTCATCCCAAACAAGTTCAATGGGAGAAAGATCAGGGGATTGAGATGGCCATTGCATGATGTTTAAAATGTTTTCAGCTTTTTTCTTGTTTAAAAAGTTCTGGCACAATTTAGACGAATGCTTAGGATCATTATCCTGTTGAAAAATGAATCCAGAACCAATGAGACTTAGTCCACTGGGTATGGCAGAATCTTGGAGAATTTTTAAATAGCCTTCCTTGTTTAATTTTCCGGTTATCCTCACAAGATTGCCGGGTTTACTGTTGCCAAAACACCCCCAAACCATGACATTACCACCACCATGTTTGATGGTAGGCACTGTACATGCCTCTGAAGCCCTCTCTTCTTTTGACCGGCGTACAAAGACACGTCTATTGGATCCGAAAATCTGAAATTTTGATTCGTCACTCCAAAGGACATTTTCCCATTCTTCTATAGTCCAGTTTTTATGCGCTTTTGCCCATTCTAGTCTATTTTTCTTATGTCGATTTGTTAGTTTGGGTTTTTTAGCAGCAACACATCCTCTTAATCCCGCAGACAGTAAGCGTCTTTTAACAGTAGTTGTTGAAATGGGTGTTTCTCGCGTATCATTCAGAGCTGCAGTGATCTGTGGTGCAGTTAAGCGTCGATTCCGTTTAGAAAGAACTCTAATGAAGTTGTCCTCTTGATTTGTTGTGGATTTGGGCCTACCAGATCTCTTTCTATCTTCATTTTTCCCCGTTTCTTGTTTTCTAGCAAGGGTATAGTGGACACCTTTACAAGAAATTCCGAGCCTTTCTGCGATTTGACGTTCACTGTATCCTTCCTCGCGTAGAGTGCAAATAGCGCTTCGCTGTTCAAGCGTGATTTGCTTGCGTTTTGCCATTTTCAGAAGAAAAAATACGGTCAAAGTAGTAGCCGATATCTTTCGAATACAGACAATGTTAATATCACAACTTTCACGTGCCAATGCTCAAGTGCGACTGAATAAGGTCTAAAAAAGTTAAAACCAGCAAACATTATCAATAAAACTACACCATTGCATAGGATAAAGTAGCCGACGGATTAAGTCATAAAACACGTGTTTCGTCAATATTAAGGAATTCCATAAAACTTGATGAATGTAGGATAATAATCCTTTTGTGTTTGTGTAGACAGTCGTAAAAGGTTGTAAAACTTAAGATTATTGCTAATTTTTACCGCTATTAGTCGGCATTTATTTGTTTTGTTTGAAAACAGGTGTGCTTCCAAACTTTTGGACGGTAGTGTATATATATATATATATAATAATATATATATAATATAATAATAATCAGAAAACTTTGAGCATATAATAAGTAATTTAATGATTCTAATTAAATTCGGCTCAATAAAAACCGGATTATCAACAAATTCTGGCCAACCGCAAATTTATACCTTTTAAATTAAAATAAGAATATAGTCCGTGACGTAATTAGTTACATACATATATACGACTTAATTTAACATTAAGATATATTAAATTAATAAATTACTATCATCGGCATAATATTTACGATAGTTCAAATATTTGAAATCCCTGAGACAAAGAGATTAATTCTTGAATCAAGTATGATTTCAATCTAGATGTAGGGATGAATCGTTACTACCGAGTACCCATATGGTATCTCTCCAATCGATACTACTACTTGTAGTACATAACACTAACATTCGATATTGCGTACTGGTATCGAATGAATACAATGGTATCGTATAGGAAGTGACCCACCCGCACGGCGTAGAGAGGTATGTTGTAGGGCGGGTCTATGGGGTCGTATGCTGCTTTACTTGTCGCCCCGAACGGATTAGCAGGGTGTGCCGTACGGTAGCCCGACGCCGCCACAAAAAAAACGTGGTGCGGGGTCCCCGTCCCTCTACTCGGCTGCAGGGTGCACGACACGAGGGTAGTATTTCTCCATTGTAAATACGCCTCAATTGTTTAAAATATGACAATACTCTCTCGTCTCGTTTGTGTATTAAAAATTAATGAGTGCCCAAAAGTATCGATACTTTAATATAGTATCAACTGTGGTATCGATACTTTGAATCGATACTTATATCGAGTACTAGTATCGAAGAGATAATAGTATCGTTTCATCCCTATCTAGATGACAACGAGGACGGGAGAACGATGAAGATAGTAACTGGTAATTTAGAGGAAAAATATTTTAACTATCCACTTATCCACTCTTACTTGTGTTTAACATAATCCGTATAATGATGGCGTAAGAATAATATGTTTCCTTCATAATTCATAAGAAAAAACTAAAACCTATAAACGTCACTGTAAAGGGAAGAAGAATTGAATAAAAACACACATTGAATTAAACACTATAATATACCAGCTTGTATGGGCGGTGTAGTAGTCGAGACAAACTCTTTTATAGTGCAGAAAATATAAATGCCCATGGGAGATACTCGTATATACAATACGGGCTTTTAAAAACTGTAAGAAAGGTCTGTAGAAAAATAAATTAGCGTAACCGAATTTTTGCATTTTCATAATGGTACCTCTTGGAATCGGAAATTTCTCTCCTGTATATGCTACCTTAATGTCCTCCCGTGACCAAGAAGGCTGTAAAGTATTCGAAACATCGGGCAATTAAACATCAAATACAAACGCGACAGAATCCGTAAAAGTAGTTTTATTTCTACATACATACATACATAGCCTCACGCCTGTTTCCCTGAGGGGTAGGCAGAGACTACGGATTGCCACAAACCACGATCCTGACATACCTCCATCGCTTCATTCACACTCATCACAGTCTTCATGCATGCTCTACGATTACGCGTACTCTTAATCTGACCTTTCACTAACACATCTTCAATTTGATCCAGGAAAGTACGACGGGGTCTTCCCCTTGTAATCGTCCCACTCACACTCGCTTTGTATACTTGTTTAGTCAACCTTTCTTCACTCATTCTTTCCACGTGTCCGAACCACCTCAGCATACCCTTTTTTATCTTTGTCACTACTTCTTCATTCATCCCGCAGCGCTCTCTTATAACACTATTCCTAATTTTATCTATCAGACTTACACCACACATACTACGAAGAGCTCTCATCTCTACAGCATTTATGCTACTTTCATGTCTTCCCTGCCAAATCCAGCTTTCACTGCCATACATGAGAGTGGGAACTAATACGCCCTTATGTACAGCTAGGCGTGCCTTGTTAGATACATTCCTACTTTTCATAAAAGCGTACAATGCCCCATTCACTTTATTACCAGCATTTACTCGTCTTTCAACATCTTCATCATTTTTACCATCACTAGTAAACAGTACACCCAAGTATACAAATTCTTTCACCTGTTCCAATCCCTCACCATTTATAAAAATATTACATTCCGTCATACATTTATCCTTTTCAAAGACCATTACTTTCGTCTTACTTACATTTACTTTCATACCTTTTCTTTCAAAAGCATCATGCATAGTAGTTACCATCGCCTGAAGTCTTCAGCCGACGATGCAAGTAAAACCTGATCATCGGCATAAAGAAGACATTTGACGAGTAACTCATTCATTCTTAAACCACATTCATTATTTTTCAAATCTTGCAAACAGCTATCCATAAATAGGTTAAACAGCCACGGTGACGCTACACATCCCTGTCTGACACCTTTATCAATGTTAAACCATTCAGTGTAGGACCCGTTTATCCTTACGCAGGCTCTGGAATCCTTATAAATGGATTTCAGCGCCTGAATAAGATGGCCATTTACCCCATACATAGATAGTACCGACCACAGTTCATTCCTCCTCACTTTGTCATAAGCCTTCTCTAAATCAATGAAAGCGCAAAAGACTTTCTGACCTTTAGCCAAAAATTTTTGCGCCATGCATCGTAAAGAGAAAACTTGATCCGTGCAACCCATACTCTTTCGAAAACCCGCTTGTGCATCCCATATTTTCTTTTCGGTCACTTTCACTACTCTTTCAATCAACACTTTCGCATACAGTTTGCCGACAATGCTAAGGAGGCTTATGCCCCTGTAGTTTCTACAATCTTGCCGTGAACCTTTCCCTTTGTAGAGAGGTACAATTACCGCCTGACACCAGTCTATAGGTACTCGGCCATTAGTCCAGCAAAGATTGAAGAGCTGGTATAGGATGTTAGTTGTAATATCTTCTCCAGCCGTCAGCATTTCAACTGTAATCCTGTCGTATCCTGCAGACTTACCCGCTCTCATACCTTTCAATGCATTTGTAATTTCTATCATACTTATGCATTCTCCTTCCTCGAGATCCCTTTCATTCACAAATGATAATTTTTGTGGCTCTTCTCTTTCAAATAAGCTTTCAAAGTATTCCTTCCATCTCTCTAGTATACATTCTTCTCCATACACTGTCTTTCCATATTTATCGCTGATCGAGACTAGCTCTGTATTTTGCGCTTTGCCTCGAGCCGATCTTATGGACTTCCAGAAAATCTTCGAGTTAGTTTGGAAATCCTTCGATAATCTTCTATCGTACTCGTCTTCTTGATCTTCTTTCTTTCTTCTAACAATTTCTTTCACATCTCTTTTTTTTCTCTTATATTCTTCTTTGGCTATATCTATGTCTTCATTCGTTGCTTTCTTCATTCTCTCATTGGCTCTGACAGCAAGCCAATCTACCCAGGCTTTCTTCTTCTCACGAACTACACTCTGCACATCTTTATCCCACCATATATTCTTCACCTTGTTTACTTTCATTCTTCTAGTCACACCACATATTTCTGTAGCAACATTTACCACCTGTTTTTTAAAAGTCTTCCATAATTCTTCCATACTACAAATATCAGCCGCATGAAAAAACTTTTCCTTTAGTTTACTTTTGTATTTATCTCTAATATACTCATCTTGCAAATTTTCTACTTTTATTCTTTCTAGCACACTTTTCGGGTTATGTATCCGGTTTCGCCACGTTTTCATAAGACCACTTATTCTAGTCATTACTAGAAAGTGGTCTTTATGAATACCAATACCGCGATATACCCTAGTGTCTAGTACTTTCTTTCTGAGCCTTTCATCTACTATTACAAAATCAATTATACTCTTTCTTACATTCTTTGCTTCACGTGTATACATATGGATCTTTTTGTGCTCAAACATAGTGTTTGTAACACAAAGATTCCATTCCAAGCACACTTCTAGCAGACTTCGACCATTTTCATTCACGCTTTCATCACCAAACCTTCCTAAAACCTTTTCAAATCCTTCTCTGCTTACTCCTACCCATCCATTAAAATCCCCTAACAAAATCAACTTTTCATTCAAATTACATAATCTCAAAACATCCCGCAGTTCCTCCCAAAATTTCTCTCTTGCATCCTGTTCACATTTATTGTTATGTAGTCCCACGTTCACAGGAGCATATACTCCCACAACAAAAATACGAGTCAGACCTACTTTCATCCTAATCCATACTAATCTAGCATTCACACAATCATACTCTTTCACACATTGAGCCATTCGAGGAGAAAGAAGGAGACCAACTCCCTGACAGGCTCTACTAGTCATTGGTACCCCGGACCAGTACGCCGTGTAAGGTCCATGACTAGTAATCTCACATCCCTTTCGCTTCGTCTCATTCACACAGAGAATATCAATCTTTTTATCATCCATCATTTGACATACCTCATTTAATTTCTCTTTCATTCCTCCTCCTACATTTAGCGTGGCAAAGCGGCACTCCGTAGACCGTCCTTTTATTTCTAATATGTAATAATCGCGCAATCATCAGAAATCATTATTGTTAAATTTTTCCGTCTCTTGCACGATGATACCTTGTATTCTTTAGTTTAATGGCAACATGCTTCGATGCCATGGTCATATTATATTTTTAAATTATTTACCACAAGGACCATCTATTATTAGGACAACCCTATTTACATACACTTAAATAACGTGAACGTGGAAATTTTCCTCGTATTGTATCATTGAGAGCTTTGATGTTCTTTATTTAATCGAGACGTATATAATGACGTAAGCATTGGCAAGTGTTAACTGTATTAAAACTGGTAATAAGGCAAAATTACGAATATCTATCAAATTGGACCTAAATTGCAATAAAGCATGTAATTAGGAAACAAGAAAATAATTGTTTTACGATATTATCAGGCGATGCCCTCTATTGGACATAAGTCTCTCTGAAAATAGGGTTGATGCTGAATTGAAACGATTAATAGATAGTTTGGTGATCACGTTTAGTATATAAAAAATTTCCAGAAGGGCGTTGTTAACGATTCTACCGGTGCTCTCTCAGCCACATTATACCGTAATTTTTCTTAGCTCTCGCCACAAATGAAGAGAAGAGAGGAAAATAATCATATTAAGGATACTAAATTATTCTTGTTTTTGTTTATTATGGACTTCTTATACAAGGTTTTCTATAACACGAATACCTAAATATGAATTGAAAATAAATATGATCAGTGTGGTAATGTTCTAAAAACTTCAGAAATATCTGATATCATTTTATAGAGAATTTAGCTTTTTGCGATTTTCTTTTTTGTGAAAACGTATTTTAAAATTACATAATTTTATTTTTCGTATCGCCTCGCGTTTTATATGTGTTATTTATTTCAGTTTTTTTTTAAATTGATTTGATTTTATTGGGTGTGTCGAAAAGACAAACGAAATTAAACTTTTTTTATTATAGCATTTTTTAAATTAATCAATCACAATTGAATAGCATAGATTGTATTTATCATTCATATACATAAAATTATAAAACCGTGAAAAGCATATGTCTCTTTTCTCAAGTTCACGAGAAAAAGAGCTTAAGCGCTGCATCGCACATGTACTCGTCAAATACTTTTCTATTTAAAATATGTGACGAATACATATAAATACGCGATATAGTAATCGCTTGAACTGTTATTCTGGCGAAGTTTCCTTCACAAAAAAGTTACAAACTAGAATTTCGAAACCTATAAAATGTTTCACTTCAAAATATCAAGCCATAAATATTTGTATTTATGGATAGAATATAGATAGAAACAAAAGCTAATAAAAGATAAATAATATAGAATATTGAACTAAATAATATATAACTAAAAGTCATGGTTATATCAATAAAATATATACACAGATAATTAAAAACTTTGCTATGTGGAAACGGCTACGAATACTATCAATTCTTTGCTCGTGGATGTCGTGAAAGACGACAAAGAGTCTTATTATCGAACTGGACCAGCTTCACCTGATGCTGTCTGGTCAACAATTACATTATTAAGGAGGGTTGATATACAGGAAGGTAGCCAATCATAAAACTATTGCCAAAAATATATGCAATGTGGACGCAAGGGGAGAAGAGTACATATTGAGTCGATTTGTAATTTTGATAAGAGCAGCATGATATTAATATGTAATTAACCTTACGCTATCACAAAATTCATCTATAGGAAACATCTGTGATCAGGATACTCTTAATTTAACCTCCACTCAGACTATGCATATTTTATTCATCTTAGCTCATATATGTCCCACTGTTGGGCTCGAGCCTCCTCCGTAATGTGGGGCAAATTGACACGTGCAGGTCAGACGTGTTGGTTTTGTATCGAATTTTTCTTCTCTTGTATAGATGTTATATTCTATTATATATTCTTCTATTATTTATAAGGAATGTAAAAACATTCCTTAGTCGTCTCTTACGATCACCCACTGGTTAGATAGGGGGTGGTGAATTGTATTCTTACTCCGTCACCACACGGACATTTTATTAGTGGAGCAATAATATCAATAATATTGTATATCATAAATATCAAAACATTCGGTGATCATATTTATTAGCAACGGAAAATTTGATTTATCTAACGAGTTCATTGCGTCAGCCGGCATGCCGCATATTAACACGCACTAATAGCATGCAGTTAAAGTACATGAGAACAAAATATTGCTACTACATTGGTAGATATTTTATTGATTAAATGTTCAGACATTCATAATTCATAAAGATTTATTATTATTAATATATCCTACTGATCAATATAGTTTAAATATCACATAATAAAACAAAATATTTAAAAATATAAAACGGATGTTGGATCAACAACTTGTAGTGTATAGTACTGTAATGATTGCAAAGACAGGAGCTTCCTTAAAATGCGCGCCGTTCGAAGTATCGCCTTATGCGTCTAACCCTCTAAAGCGAGCCTGTTTAGATATTGGTCAAGGTTCTTACCTATTCCATCCATCCATCCATCAGCCCGTAAACGTCCACTGTTGGACATAGGCCTCCCCACGAGAATGCCATCTGTAACGGTCCTGTGCCACCTGCGTCCAACGGTTTCCTGCGACCTTGATGAGGTCATCAGTCCACCGAGTGGGGGGTCATCCTACGCTGCGTCGTCCGATTCGTGGTCGCCACTCGAGAACCTTTTTTCCCCAACGGTTGTCGGTTCGTCGAGCGATGTGCCCTGTCCATTGCCACTTCAACGTGCTAATTCTTCGGGCTATGTCGATTACACCCGTTCTACGGATTCCCGTATTCCGGATTTTATCACGCAGATAAATACCGAGCATAGCCCTCTCCATAGCACGCTGATCCATGTTCATTTGCAGCCCTACTAGTTGGGAGACCTTGCTGAGGTCATTGAGCATGGTGCCAAGTGCCTCCAGGGATTCGGCCATAACTACGATATCATCTGCGAATGCATCTGGTGAGTGATGTATTCGCCATTGATGTTGATGCCGAGTCCGGTCCAGTCTAAGAGCTTGAAGACATCTTTCAGCGCAGTGGTGAACAGTTTCGGAGAGATAACGTCTCCCTGTCTCACACCTTTCTGCAACTGGATCGGTTTCGTACTCTTATTCTGGATGCGGACCGACATAGTAGCGTTTTTATACAAACACTTCGATATATCGATAGTCAATTTGGCACCTCTGAAGGGACTGCAGCACTGCCCAAGTTTCGACAGAATCAAAGGCTTTCTCATACTCCACAAACGCTAGACACAGAGGCCGATTGTATTCCTCGGTCTTCTGTACAATCTGGCGTAGCGTGTGGATGTGGTCTATGGTAATAAAACCTTTTCGGAAACCGGTTTGTACTTGCGGCTGGAAGTCGTCTAGCTTGCGCGCGACTCGGTTCGTAATGACTCTTGAAAACAATTTGTACACGTGGCTCAGGAGTGAGATGGGTCTGTAATTCTTTAAGAGCGTTTTATCGCCCTTCTTGAGAAACAGCACCACCACACTCCTGGTCCACGACTCTGGAACGTCGCCTCCGAGAATGACAGAATTAAACAGCTTCTGTAGGGCTTTTAAAACTGGCTTGCCGCCTGCCCTCAGGAGCTCTGTGGTAATTCCGTCATCTCCCGGTGCCTTTCCGTTCTTTAATTGTTTTAGAGCCATTCAGATCTCGTACAAGCTGACGTCCGGGATTTCTTCGGTATAGTGCCGAGTTAGCTTGGATCTGGGGTCTTGGACCAAGCCGACAACAGGATTCAGGGATGATTTGTACAACTGCCCATAGAACCTTTCGACCTCTCCAAAGATCTCACTCTGGGATGAAATGACAGTATCGTTATCGGTCTTCAGCTTAGTCATTTGGCTCTGCCCAATAGATAAATCTCGTGCGAACACTTTGGAGCCTCAATTTCCCTCTATTACCTCTTCAATACGCAGTGTATTGAATCGACGAATATCGCGTCGCATAGATTTAGAGATTTGTCTATTAAGCTGCCTCAGTTCGGACCAAACGGCTGAAGACTGTACCGTCATTTCCTTTCTCCTCTCCATGAGTTGAAGAGTCTGGTCAGAAAGCTTTTTTGTTCTAGTAGTGCGACGGGCCTTAAAGAATTTTGGTCCGACCGCGTGGACAGTTTCCACGAACCTATTGTTCATATCGTTCGAAGATTCGCACTCTTCCAGGCATTGGTAGCGATTACGTAATTCGAGTTGAAAGCTATCGGGGTTCTGGTATTGGACAGGTGTAGGTCGGAGTGTAGACTTCATCAAGCGGGACCGCTCGACTTTCCTACGAAGATTTAATGTGCCTCGAACCATTCGGTGATCACTCCCAGTTTTAATCCTGCTGATCACAGAGGCATCATTGAATATTTGTCGTTTGTCCGTCAAGATGAAGTCTATCTCATTTTTAGTGGATCCATCAGGGCTAATCGAGGTCCACTTCCTTTGTGATCGCTTCTTGAAGAAGGAATTCATCATGAAGAGGCCTTCCCTCTCCAAAAAGTCGGCCAGTTTTTGGCCCCTTTGGTTTCTCTGTCCAAATCCATATTGCCCCATTCTCAACTCATCGTCTGTCCTTTTGCCTAGTTTTGCGTTGAAGTCTCCCATAACTACCATGAAGTAGGTTTTGGACGTGTGGATGGCTCTCGAGATATCCTCGTATAAGGCCTCCACTACGTCGTCGGAGTATGTCGAAGTCAGTGCGTAAACCTGTATGACCTTCAACGAATACCGTTTGGTAATTCTGAGTATAAGGTACGCTACCTTTGTTGACACACTTTCGATCCTCTCCACGTTCTCTAAGAGAGACTTACGAACGATAAACCCTACACCGCCTTGGGATGGGTGATCTCCCTCCCGGTAGAAGAGAAAATTTCCAGACTGGAGGATTATCGTGATCTTCGCACTTCTGATAATCCTACAATGTCCCATCGGATTTTGCTCAATTCCTCTTCCAGCTCGATGACCCTCTCGTCGGTCCTAAGCGTCCGAACGTTGTGTGTTACCAGGGCCAAGGATAGATTTTTTTGATAGCCGGATCGCGGCCGGAGATTCCTAGCACCCCCTGCCCCGCCACCAACAGGCCCGCTACCAAAATGAGGCCGTGGAATAGCGGAACTGCCGTGACTGGGGCCGTGACTATGGCCGTGACTATTTTTACATTCATATATATTTTTTGTAATAATGCCATAATCGCCACGCTTGGCGAGCGGATTGGCGATCGCGGTAGATGTTATTAAATTTCCCGGGAGATAGCTGCTGCCCAATCTCCCGGTGAGACCCTTAGCCGATTTTTACGACTCCCACGGGCAAGTAAGGGTTGACGACCTTTGTATTCTATTCCCGTCGCCACACGGGGATTGAGAGATCTTACCTATTAGACTATTATTATTATAATTTATATAATTGTTGTATAGTTATTTTAACCATGTGGTGACAGATTAAAAATACAAAGTGTCACTAAAGTTTTCTTTCTCACTAGGGTCGTAAGTGACGTAACAGTGCAATAATCAACCACAAGTACCTATAGCTGTATTTATTAATAATAATTCTAAACTAATAATAATTCTTCACTTCACAAGCCACTTATAGTCATATTACAGTTACAATATATTCTGGTTACAAATCATCATTGTCCTACTCCAAAATGGTAGGACCACACTGTTGACAGTCTCTGTCTACAGCCGCGGGCCGGTCCGTCTGGGGTAGTACCACACTCTCGCAGAAAATCGACGCCTGAGCAGTGGCAGTATGCTACTGTGCTTCGTTTGGTGAGTGAGAGAGCCGGAAGCCCAACTTCTGGGTGGGTTTGGGATTATTGGTAGGCAGCGGCCTGGCTATACCTCTGGTTTTGCAAAGGTCCATGGGCGGCAGTAACACTTACCATCAGGTGTGCTGTATGCACGTCTGCCACCGAGACCAATAGAAAAACAAAAAAAAATCACCTACTCTTCTCCCGATTACTTGGGGTCGATACAATATGTACTCTTCTATCCTAGTACATATTATAAAAGTTATTGGCAATAGTTTTATGACCGGCCGCCTGCCAGAAGTCAACCCTCCTTGGGAATGTAATTGTTAAACAATCGACATCAGATGGAATTGGCCTAGGCCGTTATAAGGCTCTTAGTTGTCTTTTACGATATCCACGAGCAAAGTAAGACTTGGTAGTATTCGTAGCCGCTACCACACAGCTTCTGGTTCATATTCTAGTTACAAATGAGGCTCAATAACTAATGCAAATATGATCTCTGAATCCTAAGTTATGTTTAAGTTCTTGTGTTCTAGGAACAGTATGCCACCGTAAAAAAAATAAACTGTAGTTTTACTTAGATATTGATAATATTTATAATATATATTACTACAGCAAAAAAAGTAATACAAAAACAAAATAATAAAAAAAAAACATGATAAGACGTATATATGTACCATGAAGTGATTATTTCACATTTGAAATAAGTTCACACTGAGAAAGATCAGACAAAAATCTCATATTATTGCATCTATCAGCTTGTAAACATCGACACTTAGATAGGTTGCCCTAAGAATGTCGCCAGAATAGTTTTGTGCTACCTGCATCGAATATTTCCCTTCAACTTATTATATAGGCTACTACGTGTGGCGACGGACTGACTATATTTCCAGACGGTAAAAATCAATAAAACTGTGCTTGGCGAATTGGAGCCACTTCAATCATTAGTTGTATGCATATTTAAATAGATCAACGAGATAGTTAAAACAATGACGACAAATAAAATTTAAGTCCCAAGTATAAAGATGTCTCGTCTTTGTTTTATAATGAATTGGGAAGATGATGTTAAAGCAATTAACTTTCAGATTTATCGAAACTTTTTTTTTTTGGGTTTGGGCTACGGTCGGCGTACTCTTCGCACCAATCCGCCCGGGGCGAGAGAGGGGTGTAAGCACGCACACCCGTAACCCACCCGTGAACCTCGCCTTCATTGCTGGACCGGCCACCGGAGCAGCGTAAACTTGTCGTCAGTGGCCGGCTCGACGGAATACCCCCTGAGGGGTACATTACAAACCAGGGCGTTGCTCTGTGGTACAAACATATTTCGTTGCCGCAAATATCCAATTTAAAGCGATAGCCAATTAAACTACTAAAGACAACTTAAGGGTAGGTGGCGCGATGGTGCTATTTTTGTTAAGCCGCGTATCCACTTCGCGCTCCAAAAGGACGAACATTGGCGCGCGTTCCGGCCGCGCAAAATGGATACCACTTTGGAACGCGCGTCAATGTGTTCGTTGGAACGCTCGAACATGGAACGGGTCGTTCCGTCTGTTGTCGAGCCGCGTATCGACTTCGCGCTCCAAAAGGACAAAATTGGCACGCGTTCCGGCTGCGCAAAATGGATACCACTTTGGAACGCGCGCCAATGTGTTCGTTGGAACGCTCGAACATGGAGCGGGTCGTTCCATCTGTTGTCGGTTTTTTGCTACGTATCAAACGTGGCGCGCCAGTTGAGACGGACACGAAAGTATTTTGTGTGTTTGTTGCGTTCGAACCGATGGATAACTAAAGTTGACGTCAATGTGGTACAAAAGAACTGCTGTGGAATAGCAAAAGTTCTTTGCATCATAATAAATAGTTGCATATCCGTCATAAGTGTCATTCCATACTGCATCCTTTATCGGTAAAACTTTTTCATCCAACAACGCACTCTTCGTTTCTGTTTGCTCTTATACATAATACGGTGTACTAATAACTGTGTACACATAATAACTGTTAACGCTGCGGCTGCTCGCATACGATACCTGCACGATGAACAATCAAACACTGGAACAGTTGCCTCGCGCGCTAGGCGTGCTTAGTTGGTATATGTACTTCATATATTTGGAACGCGTACCGTGGAACGCACTCTCGGCGCGGTCGTTTATGGCACGCGCGCCAGGAGCGCGAAGTCGATACGCGGCTTTAGGAGTGAAGAATGCAACGCATCACTATCGCCCAGTCATGTTTAGTGTATTTGTTGGTCGGCCGGTGTTCCGTTTTCGCGCACTTTTTATAATGACAGATTTTTTTTATGCATCGGAACTGTTTTAATTTCGCACTTTTTATTTGCATGGCAATATTTAATTTTTTTATATGCATAACAATTTTTATACATTTAAAAATAGAGCATTTAAAATGTTTAACCTACTACATCGCATTACCAACTGTAATAAACAACCGGACCGTCCATTCTCCATCTATTACAAGCATTTGGAATACATAATTTCGGCTTCACAACATTGACGCTTTTATTTTATTTTTTATTTTTTTCCCGCAAGATGGACCATGGATGTGGTCGCGCCCAGACAAATCGGTCCGGGGCGACAGAAGAGGCGGCGCGCAACCCCATGGACCCACCCTGCAAGCACCTCTCTTCGCCGTGCGAGCGGGCCACCGGAACCCGATCTTTGTCTTCGGTGGCCCGCCCGGCACAACATTGATGCCTCAACCTTATTGCTAAACTCGGATGACACCCTATAACTGGTTTTTACCCTAATATTTAATAGGAGAAGAGTTAATTAGTTGAATTGGGGTTTTAATGTTGTTTTAACGATGCTAATTTCGCAATGGCGTCTTATTGATAACTAATGATGAATTAATATATTGTTGATTATTTTTTCGAGACAATATCGTTAATAATCTATTTACGTAGAGGAATGTTTATAACCTACATGTTTCTTAATTAAAGGAAAGTTCACGCTCTTAACCTAATATTTAATTTCACTAACAATTATCTTAATAGTTAAATAATCGTTTTATTTTAATAACCTTATTGGAATTACATTATTTTCTCTCAATTAATTATATTAAAAGGAGTCCTTCCGTGATCATGAACGCTGTATATTGTTCGAAACGTCGAGAAATTAAAAATCAAATATAAACGCTATAGAATCCGTAAAAATAGTTTTTATTCAAATGTGTAATTTAAATTATGTATTAAATGCTTTATTAACTGTAGAATTAATTAAATAATTGCAAATTCATGTATTACAAGCTGTCTATAATTTATACGGATAGAATTTTCCATTGTTTATCATTTAAATTCTCCTTTCACATTATTGTTCTAATTATTTTTGGTATGTAAGGTCACTGCTCCGTTCTATAAGCCACAGTTTTAAAGCTCTCGTATAAAAAACAAAAGAGTTATCCAAATTGGACTTTGTAAATCCAGTTGTTTCACAATGCGAGTTAAAATTAACAAACTCTTTGTAATAGCTGAGTTTAAGATGCCTTTTATGATGAAGCTTTGTTCGAAAGAAAGCGGTCTATGGCCGTTCATTTACGAAGAATGACCCCGGCAAAGATCGTTGCGTGTTTTGTCCCTGTATTTTGTTATTGACCCCTCAATGATTAGTTAGGTAGCCGGTTAGATGTCTAACAGTGTAGTTAGTCATTGTGCTGGTTAAGCTTTTCAGGGTATTGTCCTTTGCCACATTAAATTTAATAATTATTTTACTAAATTATATTGAATAAAATGTAGTAATTATGGAATAAGTACGTTGCTCGTGTAGAGTAAGAATACAATTCAGTGCACCCAGTCCCTCATTCTTGCGCGCGTCCGTAAAAGACCACTATGAGAATAGATATGCAGATAAAATCTACAAGAAGAAAATCTAGAATTATATTTCTATACCAACCTTTTAGTTTTTTAAGGACAACTGCAACCCTGAACTAATGAAATAATGTTTATAGTGCAGGGGACTCTGCACAAAAATGGAATTGGCAGATACAAATTACATCCAGACTCAGAACAACAATTTAATTGTGGATCGAAAAAAATATTGTCTTGCGTGGGATTCGAAGCCACGACACTTGTCACTATAGGATATTTTAACCATTACGCCGTCTGTGTAGTTAGTGGCAATTTGCCACCAATTGTGGTAGAGGCTTGAGCCCAGCAGTGGGTGGGTATATGACCTAAAATAATGATATGTACGTAAGTAGAAAGTAAATAAGTATGAAGTAAGTAAATATAAAACAGGAATGCGACTTAAAATTTTACAATAGGTATATTTCACGGCAAGAATGTATTAAGGTCATGCTTGGGGCCTGAAGTTATACTAAATTCTTCTTTAAATGCCATTCTTTGCAGTTCTTAGACGTTGCCACTGTTAATAATCAACCTTCTCCATCAATTCTTCTCCACCAATTTGAAGATTTATTTAATTGTGTATCCAACACGATATTATCTGTATTTATTTGGGTTATATTAATATAATCAAACCAAAGGCTTATATTAATCTATTCTCATCATCGTCTCAGCTTATATACTACTGCTTGGCTCCAGTCTTCTCTACAATTGATTTACTATAGCATACTTTTCAATTTCTATTACGGCATTTCCTTATCTTGCAGGAATGTTAACTACTTACGTCACTTAAGTTCCTTACATACACCCACAGAAATGATATAGATACATTCTAGGTATTCAGACTATGTCAACTTTCAAATTCAAATTCTTTATTTTTTTAAATAGGATGTGCATTGGTCTTACAAGCATTTCGAAAATAAATTAAATTTTATCGCCTATTTGGCCATTACATAATAGCATGCAAGTATATAATAATTCTTATGAACTATGCCTCATTCCATACTACTTACTCTTTATACTATAAATATTGCTCGACTGATTAGAAGGCCTTTTCTAAAAGCCTTATTTTTAATTTTCTCTTAAATAAATTTATTGCCATTACTTTCATCCTTTTTAGGATATTGTTATACATATTTTTACACATTACATAACATTTTTTTTTGCATTCGACAACTTTGATTGATTGATTTGGATTTCTTGTGTTACTTCTAATACATCCTGCTGACGTATATATACCATACGAATATTATATTAATTACGAAATCCAGCTCCAGGTCCAGGTCCATTGTTTATAGTGCTCATATCCTTATAATGCATGTATTTGTCCTTTATAAAACAATAGTACCATTGCGCACAGTTGCACTATATACTAATTGTGCACGCTTTTCGTAATGGCATTGGGTGGTCAGCATTGACATTGATCGTGACCGAAATATAATCAGGAGTACATTATTATTAGACATTGGGTAATACGCTACGTTATCACGTTTTAATTCGCGATCCTAAAATGTAAGTGACGCAATCACTCATGTTTATTTCTATGCTTTTATATTTTATAGTTGCTTGTCATTTTTAATTTTCGACGCAAAAATGATGGTATTATAACTTTGAAGTGTCTATGTATTGGTATATGCGTCTGTGGCATAGTAACTTCTAAAGAAATGGTCTGATTATGATGCGGTTTTTATTGTCTTATAGCTGACGTAACCGAGATGTGTCTAAGTTACAATTTATGTATATGTTCAGGTATTTTAAGGTCATCAGCTCTTTTTATTAGCTGACATAGGTATATTAAATATATACATACATACATACATATCATCACGCCATATCCCTTGCAGGGTAGGCAGAGAGAACAGAGTGCCAGAGAACTCTATCTCTGCATACTTCACTCGCTTCCTCAACATTCATAATTCTCTTCATACATATATTAGATATATAATGTGTATTATTTATTATCGAACTACGTAACATATATGATCGTACCACTGAGCTTCTCTGATGATGTATCTTTAAACTATCATCAAGTTTGGGTTCATTGGATTCATCTTAATTAGTATTTTCTGTTCTGTTTATTTTGTATTTTGTTCATTAAGAATTATATGGTCATTAATTTTCACCTTCTTTTTCCAGTCTATATACGTCCCATGTTGTATGGGCCTCTACTAATGGCGGGAGCTTCTACTAATGGCGGGGATATTTATATTGTCTTTGATAGCAGACAAGCAGCTCGTCTGATGATGAGTCGTGACTACCACTCATGCTTGTGACACTCAGCAATCCAGATCGTTTTCTACCATAACAAACTTCACTAGCTACTTTTTTGTCCACGGAATGAAGTACAGTAGGAAATTGCTACTAGTTATATGTCGATTGCCTGTGAGTGTAGTAGAATCCTCGAGGTGAACAATTTATGGTCGCAGTCAAAGAACTGTCAGCACTATAGTCCTACCATTAAAAACCCTTTTTTTTGCGGTGGACTATGGATGTGTCGCGCCCCGCCAAATCGGTCCGGGGTGACGAAAAAGACAGCACGTGACCCCATAGACCCACGATGCAAACTCCTCTCTACGCCGTGCGAGCGGGCCACCGATACCTGATCTTTGTCTTCGGTGAACCATTAAAAAAAAAAGCCTACTAAACCATTCTGTTACACGGGTTGATAATGCGTTTTATTTGGAGTCTTCTTTCTCTGCGTAAGCACCCACAATCACCTTTTACGGTAGCCGCGGGAAAGGAATAATTTATTCTCACAACCACCAACACCACAAAGAACAGGTAAATGAACTTGAAAATTGATGTATGTCTGAGATAATTATTTACGTATCATAAATATACCTACAAATTTTTTCACACAACTGGTCAGAACAGTTTTTCTATAATTACATAAAAAATAAGTGTTACTTAAGTGTAGGGTAAATGAACTGAGCAAAAAATATGGTCTAGGATGTTTGTATGTTTGTGAATGCTTACGCAAAAACTAATGAATGACTTCATTACACGAATGTTTTTTTTGTTTTTTTTTTATTTCTTAAAACGTCAGTACTTGACAACATTCTACATATGCTAATTATGACCATGGTGGTTATACACTCTTATATGGTAAACTAGCTTCTGCCCGCGGCTTCGCCCGCGTAAAAGGTTAATTTCCTAAAGTTTTTCATCCCCTATTTTTATTTTACCCCTTAAGGATAAATTTATACAACACGTTAAAGTCATATTTATTTATATCTAAATGATAGCCTAAAAATAAGTTTCAAGCTTCTGGCTTTAAAAATGACGATACTTCTTTACCACTTTTCATACCCTTTACAACCCTTTTTTTGAATTAAAAAGTAGCCTATGTCTTTTATCAGACTCTAGACTATCTGTGTACCAAATTTAATTTTGATCAGTTCAGTAGTTTCGGCGTGAAAGAGCGACAAACAAACAGAGTTACTTTCGCATTTATAATATTAGTAAGGATAAAGCACAGTATCTTCAGACTTTTGTGTTATTCTTTAGCATAACTCCAGATAAAGGCAGTATAGGACCATCCTTTTCTTTGACGGCAGGCTATGATACAGTCACACTCCGCCCGATACATCCGGGCCGATGGGGACGGCGAGTGACCCCATAACCTGCCCTAAAACGAACTTTTCTATATCGTGCGGACGGGTCAATGGAATCCGGACTTTGTCATCAGTTCCTATAAGAACATCTTACGAGGCATTTTTGTAGAGACACCATGTGTGGATGGATCTTACAAAATTAATTTTACGACCTTAATCGTTATGATCAAAGACGAACGTAACAATTTACCTATGATATCCATATGGAAAGGATGCGGAATGACATTTGTTATGACAACATCTTTACATTTGTTAGGGTTCCGTACCCAAAGGGTAAAAACGGGACCACATTACTGAGACTTCGCTGTCCGTCCGTCTGTCTGTCACCAGGCTGTATCTCAAGAACGGTGATAGCTAGATAGTTAAAATTTTCACAGATGATGTATTTTTATTGCCGCTAAAACAACAAATACTAAAAATAAAATAAAATAAATATTTAAGGCGGGGCCATCCCATACAACAAACTTGATTTTTTAGAATAGTACGGCACCCTTCCTGCGCCAGTCTTACTCGCACTTGGCCGGTTTTATATTATTTTTAATTTTGAGTTTTGAGCTTGTCTGACGTAGATTCCTTTGACATTTTGTGGGCGGTGATTCAGTATGTTATCGAAAATAACACAGCAATTATGTATGACTTCATAACCCGTTTATAACTTAAATGCAGTCTGTTAAAGTACATAACGAGTTAGTCATTCTAATCTATATTATATCTACAAAAGAAGATGTTTGTTGATGTGAAATCATTAAACTCAGAAACTATTTGACCGATAATTATGAAAATTGGTATGTATATGTATTTTTTCACGGACACAACACATAATATGCGACTCCAAAGTACATACCCCTTAAATTAAAGGGCAAAATATATAAAACCCTAATGAGATCTGCTGTACTATATGAATCAGCATGTTGGATGACAAAAGCGACGTATAACAGATGACTGCATGTAGCGGAGATACGAATGTTGAGATGGATGTGTGGTGTGACGCAAATTGATAAAATAAGAAATGAACATATAAAAGGAAGTTTGAAAATTGCGCCAGTGACGGAAAAGTTAAGGAGTGAAAGGTTGACATGGTATGGACATGTGATGAGGCGGGATGAAAGTAATATTGTAAGGAAAGTTGTAAGTACGAATGTTGAAGACTTTAGGGGTAAGTGAAGACCGAAGAAAAGATAGATGGACTGCGTGAGGGGGACCACAGAGATGACATCTGATAGGGTTGTATGAAAGGAGAAGACATATTACGTCACCCCAAATAAAGTGGGATAAGAGCAAGTTGATGATGATGATGCATTTTTTCACGGAGAAGGTTTATATGCTATCCCTATTGATGTAACTTGCCACCAGGTGGCACTGCGATATATCAACTTTTACAAACAAACCAACGAGCTGGGTGTGCTAGTTAATTATGATTTATACACACAATTTCAACGTAGATATTATAACGCAAACATAGTTGGGTGTTTGTTTGTTAACAGCGAAGAAGAACTTTGATTTTGTAGATGATATACTAACTATAAAAAATAAATTATCTTTTTTTGTCTCAGTTCATATACATCACTGACGAGAACGGCCCCTTTATTAATAGTCCGCGTAAGGATGTAGCAGCCATCTGATGCTAACATCCCTAGTCCAACAAAAAAAAGGCCCTTTATAACGGGAGGGAAATTGAATAAGTCAATTTCTCTACCTTTAGAAAACGATCCGAGGGATCTCTCCGTTATCTGACGGAGATAAGAGGATCCGAGAACGAGGAATCGTTTTTTTTTTTCGAGATTTCCTCCACTGCTGAGACAACATCAGTATGTTGTCTCCTAGTTGTATTTTACGACAGCCACGCGAAAGGAAGGGGTGAATTGTACTCTTATACCGTCATCACATGAATAATTAAGTTATGTTCACTTCATTATAATTATCTTTAGATCCAACTTTATTACGTATAGAAGAATTACATAATAATACTTTTGTACGTGACTAAACTCCTAAATGATGAGATCGATTTCTATTATTGTTTTTGTATGTATTCAAATGGAATCAAGAATAGTTTCTATTAAGAACTGAATCCGTTAGATGGTCCTGCGAACAACTTCAAGAAATTAAATTTATATTTTTTTTTAACCGACTTCAAAAAGGAGGAGGCTCTTAGATTTGTACAAAACAGCGTCTGTTGAGTTAATTAGTATTTATCACCATCATCTCAAGTTATATACGTCCCACTGCTGAGTTCATGTCTCCTGCACAAGATATATTTTTCCGCTCTGGTCAGATGGGCTGGTATAGACTTTTATTTCTAGTTTAACTTCTTTTATGACATCATCATCATCATCTCAGACCATATTATACGTCCCACTGTTGTCTCGGGCCTCCTCCACAATGGAATGGTAATTGACCTACTATACCACGCTGGTCAGACGTGTTGGTATAGGGTTTGGTTTTGAATTTTCCTTCTCTCGCATAGATGTTATATGCGTTTTTGTATCCATTAGTCGTCTTGTACGATCACGCACGGGTAAGATAGGGGGTGGTGAATTGTATTCTTACGCCGTCACCAAACGGGAGACTTTTTTTTTAACACAACTACGAGTAAAACAGGAAATATTGAATTGTATTCTTACTCCATCAGCAGACAAAAAGTTAGTAATGATGTATACAGTTAACTTGAAAAAAAATCTGAATCTCAGTTCTGTGCTTAGTGAATCGACTATAAAAGATGTGCTAAATTTAAAATAATAATGATCAAATCGTACAACTAGTTTTGTAATTTAAAAAAAAAATGGTCAAACCGGATTGGTCAGTTCATAAATATATTGTGCGATTATAAATTGTTACAGTAGGTATTTTGATATGGGTTTTTCATATACGTAACTGTAGACCACAAAAGGCGGTCAAGATCGAAATGATAGTTACACATTTTTTTCTTCATACTTCCTAGCAATATTAAATGGCGTCTTTTTTTATTGCTTATACTTGCAAGCAGCACACCTGATGGTAAGTGTTACTGCCGCCCATGGAGCTTTGCAATACAAAGGCTAAGCCGCTGCCCACCAATAAAAACCCTTAACCCACCCAGTTAGTCTCTCGCTCACCGAACGAAGCGCAATAACACGTTGTCATTACTCAGACGTCGATCTTCTGCCGGCCGCCCGCGGCTGTAGATAGAATACTATCAACATCGTAGTCCTACCACTAAACAGTCTAATGAGCAACAAATTGCCTCTGAAATTAATTTAATAATATTATTTTGACGGTTTTTTTTTTTTTTGTTATAATATAAAGAACACAAAATACTTATCATCATCAGCCTGTTAGACGTCTACTGTTGGATATAACCCTCTCTATAAAGGGAGCTTATGTCTGTAATCAACTACGCTTGTTATACAGACTGGCGATAACAGTTGACGTTATAAGTTTCTCATGAGTGTGCTGCTACCAATTCTCCTGATGATAATCTATTTTTACGACTCCCACGGGAAAGTAAGAAGTGATAACTCATTGTATTCTTAACCCGTCACCACTCAGAATACCGAATATTATTTAATATATGTATATTAAACGTTTGAGTGCTATGCTTTAAAAAAAATAACTAAAATACATAGCAAATGTATATAAAAATGCTATGAAATATTGCTATGCAAATAAAAAGTGCAAAATTTATTACAATGCAAATAAAAAGTGCAAAAATTATTGCTATGCAAATAAAAAGTGCAAAAATTATTGCTATGCAAATAAAAAGTGCAAAATTTATTGCCGTGCAAATAGTGTTTTTCTTAAATAAAAAGTGTTTTCCGATGTTTCGAAGACTTTGCAGCGTTTATGGTCACGGGGGTACTAAGGTGCCTCACGTCTGGCAAGTCATTGTTAGAATTATCACTTGTTGGACGTGAGACACCTCATTCCTCCCATAAACATTTATTTTTATATTACCAATTTGTTTATTAACAAAAAATGCTGGATATAAAACAAAACGGGTTTTTTTTAAAGACAACACCCTGCACTAAGGAAATAATCCTTGTATTGCGGGGGACTTTACAAACATATAATTAACAGACACAAATTACATCCAGACTGAGGATAACAATTTGTTGCACAAAGTATTGTCCTGTGCGGGATTCGAACCTATGGCACTGGCATGGTAGGTCAGTATTTAATGATACAATAACCCATTTGTGCACTCATTAATTTTGTGTCATCATCATCATTCTCCTACTCTTATCCCGATTACTTGGGGTCGATACAATATGTACTCTTATTTCATAGTACTTACATATTGTAGAAGTTATTGGCAATGGTTTTATGACCGGCCGCTTGCCAGACGTCAATCCTCCTTGTGAATGTAATTGTTAACCAAACGGCATTAGATGGAGTTGGCCCAGGTGGTTATAAGGCTTTTAGTCATCTTTTACGATATCCAAGAGCAAAGTAAGGCTTAGTAGTATTCGTAGCCCCTACCACACAGCAGTAATTAACTTTGTGTATGGGTGAATAAATAAATTATGAAGCTAACTGACTAACTAACGTGAAGGATATAAACACCTATGGCTAATTTAAGGTGTGTAGAACGGCAGATATAGCTAGTAAAGACGATAATGATTACGTCATAGATAATAAAGGTAATGAAAGTTAATTTGAGAATTTTATCATAGAATTTTATCACAGTCATAATTTTTTATAACCTTACGATATAAATGATGTATCTTAGGATATTTTAATAAATATGATAATATAAATGCATATATTTAAGATTGGGTACGTGTATGTTTTTGTAATTGTCTTTCTGTCGTAGAGGAGACACAAGCCCTAGAGCGGGATGGGTTGACATGTCTGTATATGTTAGGAATACGTAAGCCAAAGGATCGATTCACAAAATATTGAAAGAAAAGATCGATTACGGAAAAAATATTTTTTTTAGATTTTCTTTTAACTTTATAAAAAAGGACACTTTCACATGCGTTTAACTGACAAATTGGCACTTACTTACGCTTAATGAGTTTCAGGTATTAAGTAAACACATTTAATACATACATACATACATATCATCACGCCATATCCCTTGCAGAGTAGGCAGAGAGAACACAGTGCCAGAGAACTCTATCCTTGCATACTTCACTCGCTTTCTCAACATTCATAATTCTCTTCATACACGCTCGCCAGTTTCGGAGACTCTTGACTCCACCTTCCTTCAGCACGTGACCAATCTGGTCTAGGTAGGTGAGTCTCGGTCTGCCCCGGTACCTACATCCTTCCACTTTCTTAACCAGACGTTCGTTCGGCATTCTTTCCACAAGTCCGAACCATCGGAGCATTCCCTTTCGGATCATTACACCAATACTCTCTTTCATACCTACTCGCTCTCTTACGTCGTCGTTGCGACATTTAATTAATTATAAATATTTTTATGGTTTAAATAAAACAGATATGACCTATTAAACTTCCATTTTAGGGTGAAATATCGGTTCACAGAATCAAGGCAGCACTAGTAATCGTTTTGAAAAAAAAATTTTGATCCCAAAGATCGATTCTCCGGTTAATCGATCTTAGATCGCATTTTATAGTATACGCATTGCTTTTTTTATCACAAGATTTCGTATTTTCTATTTCGCAAAAATCACAATTTAGATTAACAGATTTAGATAATTCAGATTAATTAGGGACCTAATATCTAGGAAGTCTACAAATATTTTTTTAAGACTTGCTTTAAGAAATAATTTTTGTATTGCAGGGGATTTTAATGACATATAATTAATGGAGGCAAATGACACGTTTTATTTTTTATTGCTCTTGGTGAGCAAACAGCACAGCTGATAGTAAGTGTGTGTGTGTTGTGTTTTTGACTATCTGACTAAATCTTATTTTTTTAATTTTAGAAATCGTTTTTAAACCATCCGGCAACCTATTGGCATTTACTTTTGGACTACTTTTGATGATTATGGTACTGTCACTCTTGGCAATGGGAACGAAGCATGAACATGGCGAATTTTTCGAAACCCCTAAAACAATTGGTAAGATTTAATACAAAATACCTATATCTTTAAATTTACGCATACTTTTATCACAAACCTCTATATAACGAATTTTCAATTACTGTAAAATATAGATAGGAACTACAATTTACCCTTATTTAACAAATTTTTGTCAATCTAACTCTTGCATAACGTATTCTATCGATCAATTACATACATACAATAATTCTGTAATAAGAGCAATAATTTATATCTTGACTTGCATTAAAACGTGTTTTTATTTATTAATGGAAAAATAGCTATGTAAGAATAAGTAACTTATTACCTATAGGTATAGAGTGTTAAAGTTTCTTCCCTTATTAAAACTAATTTTAGACTATATAGGTTACTCTATATAACGAAACTCGCAAAACAAATTACTTGATATAACGAATGTTTTCTAAACATCTTAAGTTTCATTATATCGCGGTTACACTGTAGATACTAACATATTGTGTTGTAACGAATTAAGAAAACAATATGCTACCCCTCAGTCTTTTCCCAAGTAAATAATATGAGACGACTAATGATCAATCTGATAATATCACTGAAGAGAAGGAACGTCCAGCATATACAAAAAAAATTCAAATGGTCTTTTTCATTGTGGCAAGAATTATGTGAATTGATAGCAATACCTATTTGTAGAAACATAAACAATAATTACGTTAGTTTTCTTGCTCATTATCATCACTATTGGATAAATAACAAACATTGCATAACGGCACTACAGCTGACTAATTATCTATATGAATAAAATGAATAAATAAAAACATTGAAGTGTCTCTTTAACATAGAACAACATCGTCATTCAGCCTTTTGTCCTCCACTCTTGACCTTACGCCCCCTTATACTTTAATGATTATGAGGGGATAGTGCCATAATCACCACGATTGACGGGCGGGTTGGTGATCGCAGTGAGGTGATATACGTTTCCTAGGCAAGAGCTGCTGCTCCCTCCTGGGAGAACCCTTAGCTGTCTTTAACGACTCCCAAAGTAAAGGGTGGCGATTACTTATGTTCTTATCCCATCGCCACACGGGAAACGCCACATCGAATATCAGTTTTATTAAATACATTTGACAACACAATTATACGGTACTTGCAAAAAATTAAATATTTTGTCTTTTGTCTGTTTGATTTATGTGTCTATATTCTTATAAACGGTTTGACTGATTTCGACGGAACTTTTCACTGGCAAGTAGCTGGTTAGATGCTATAAGGAGTAAAATAGGTTATTTTCATTTCATGTAGCGATGGGATCACAATTATTTGCGCCTGTAGCAGTCGAAAAATTGGTGGAAAAATGAGCAGTTGGACTTTCCTAGTAAACATAAAAATCTTACTTGGCGATTGCCCAATTATAGCAATAACCACTCTTATAAATGTCCGTGTTATATGATGTTCAATGTAGAACGAACGATGATGATGAAGATTCATGATTAATTCGCTCAAATAAAATAAAAACTATGAAATTGTAATCAACTTCTATTCAAGTAGGAAAATATACATCCAACAATATCCTTCCGTTTTTTGACGAAAATAGATTAACGTGCGTTTAATTAATACTGTATTGATTTTTACAACAATTAAAATTAAAAGTAAGATACAATTGCATAGAATAGAACAATAAACACGATGTAAGCGAAGCTGTTTTATATATACTAGCATAGTTTGGCAAGTTAACATATAGGGGATATGTAAAACGCAGGCATTTGACCATGCGACCGACGAATACGATTGCGTACTATTCATATCGTTCACTGCGCATGTTCAAGCCATCGCGGAGCTATTGCATGACCGTCAGCTGACGTAGCAAGCTAGCTTTAGAATGTTCTCGATTGAAGCCAAACGTAATGACGTCATTTTACGTCACTTCACCTACTTGTCAGTCCAGTGAAGCCTACTTTAAAAAAAATATAACAGCTAATTTACATAATCAACTTCATTATAGTATTTAACTAGCCATTATGTGTTATTTATTTAGTAGATATTTTAATGGATGATTTAAGAAATGATGGACGGCATTCTAAGTGTTGAAGAAGTTTGGAGTAAGAATACTTTCAACCTTTCATTTCTGTAGCTATCGTAAAAGACGATTAAAGCATTTATGGAGACAACTGCACGGCTATAAAGTCCGTAAACCATATCTACCAAAGCTTGTGATTATTGTGATATGGTAGATCAATTTCCCTTCCATTTTGGATAAATATGACGACAATTATAGAAGGAAATAAAGAGTTTATAAAAGTGATTATTTAGCTGAGACTCTTACTGTAATAGAATGGCAATGGCGATGAGGAGATCATAAAGTGGGTTATAGGGCTCCGTGCCGCTTGCCAGTCGTCACTGACTGCGAAAATGTATTTTTTAATACACATTTAAGTAATATTTAATAGTGGTAGGACCACGCAGTGGACAGTTCTCTATATACAGCCGCAGGCCGGTTCCCCGGGTACCACACTCTCGCAGAAGATCGACGTCTGAATAATGGCAATGGGCTTCGCTCGGTGAGCGAAAGAGCCGGCAGCCCAACTGGGGTGGGTTTCGCGTTGTATTGGTAGGCAACGGCCTAGCTATACTCTTGGTATTGTAAAGGTCCATGGGCGGCAGCGACACTTACCATCAGATGTACTGCCTGCTCGTTTGCCACCATAAGCAATAAAAAAAAATTAAAAAAATATAATGATTTTTAATGTTTACCGGCATATTTCAAATACGCAACAAAACTATTTTTACAGATTTCACGCGTTTGAACTAGTTTTTTACGTTACCGTATTAGTTTACAATGTTTATGGTCGTGAGACGACTTAATTTAATAAACAACTATTTGCGTTATAGGGAAATTTGAAAAAAAAAATATCCATATCAACTATAGCCAGACTCAAAGTAGACCATTTGTAAATCGCATAAACGATTGAAATCTAATTCATGACATCTCGAGCTCAATTTAAACCATTACTACAAGAAGAAAGTTAGACCAAAACAATATTTATTTAATGAATTAATTTTATTGTTAAGAAGCGTGCAATAGGCATGCCTAGTGAGTGTGCCAAACTATTTGATTACAGCTAAAATATATTGTATAATAAGAGCAGTTAGCAAAACTGCTCTTTTGTAATAATTTTAATCTAAAAGCTATTTTAATATGCATTTAACCAACGTATTCAACCGCGTAGGAACCATGTAAGTTTTTAAAAATTATTTTCGTTATTTTTGCTGTAGGTTTGCTGTAGTGTGAAAAGTATAAAAAAATAAAAATTACCCTCTGTTACGAAAATAAGACAATATCTAATACTTATTGGTGCTAATTTTAATTTAACAAGAAATTAAGTAAATGTAATGCCGAAAAATTGAATACCTTGTTTAACCCCTTCGAATACTAATATTGACAACTAAAACACGTGTTTATTTATTTTTACATGAGAATATTTGTTCTTAATTTGAAGACAATAGATTAAATTTATTTTTCTTTCCGTACAAACTTTGCCCCTCCGTTTTAACCCTTTTAAGGTTGAATTACGAGAAATCATTTCTTAGTGAATGTTAACGAACGTTACAAAATTAAATTACACGTCAAAATTTCAAGATTCTAGTTCCAGTAGTTTCGGCTTGACCTCGATGAATCAGTTAACCAGCTTCTCTATTTATATAGATATTGATGACTTATTATGCAATTAATAGTATCTAGAATATAAAATTTTAATAATATAATAGTCATAATAATGCCGAAGATTTCGTGTCATCGATTTTGTAATTAGGAAAATTATACCCATGCAATATTCGTTAAAGCTGATATCAGACGGTTCATTTTTTGTTCATTTTTGTCTTTCATTTTGCATCTTTCACTCGAAGTGACGCATCTGAACACAAAATGAAACATTAGTGCCGAATGAATTCATTAGTGAAACGATCCAACAGTGTTGGATATTGGCATTCGGCATCTTTCACTCGCACTCCGAGTGAACGAGAAATGAACAGTCTGAACACTGAGAGAACTTCCATTCGGGTCCGGTCATTTTGTTTCAAATTCTATAGCCGAAGGACGTCCCGTGTTGATAATTTTCTGCGCTGCTTTGCACTGGTCGCACGCGGCAAATGTGTACGTGTGTGTGTTAATCGATCGAGTGGATCGATCAAAATACATTACATTTTTTGGAGAACTTTAAAAAGATTATTACAATATGAATCAGGATCTTCAACTGCTAGTTCTCTCAACAATGTATTTGATGCTGCTAATATTTTTTTCTTTCAATCCATGGTAGCACCCATCACCGTCGACGTTTTCTTTACTTCTTTTTTGTCAACTCTCTGATTTTTTTAGTGCTCTGGTGGCAAACGAGTAAGCAGCACACCTGTTGTTAAGTGTTACTGCCGTCCATGGATCTTTACCACACTAGAGGTATAACTAGGCCGCTGCCTGCCAATAATCCCAAACCCACCCAGAAAGATGGGCTTCCGGCTCTCTCGCTCACGGAACGAAGCACAGCAGCATATTGCCACTGCTCAAGCGACGATTTTCTGCGAGAGTGTGGTAATACCCCGGATGAACCGGCCCACGGCTTTAGACATAAAACTGTCAACAGCGTAGTCCTACCACTAAAAAAAATATCAGTAAAAATTTATTAAATGATCATAAATTAAAGTAATTCCAAGACGCACGACTTCATTCGATGATATATTGAAAGAAATAAATAGTGAATGTTCATTTTTAAATCATTCCCTCTTAGCCGTGTGAACATAGAATGAAAGAAAAATGAACCATCACCCGAGTGAACAATCACTCGAGTGAACCGTCTGATATCAGCTTAAGCTGATACCAGACGGTTTTACTGATATTTTTTTTAGTGGTAGGACCACGCTGTTGACAGTTTTATGTCTAAAGCCGTGGGCCGGTTCATCCGAGGTATTACCGCACTCTCGCAGAAAATCGTCGCTTGAGCAGTGGCAATATGCTGCTGTGCTTCGTTCCGTGAGCGAGAGAGCCGGAAGCCCATCTTTCTGGGTGGGTTTGGGATTATTGGCAGGCAGCGGCCTAGTTATACCTCTAGTGTGGTAAAGGTCCATGGACGGCAGTAACACTTAACAACAGGTGTGCTGCTTACTCGTTTGCCACCAGAGCACTAAAAAAAATTAAAGAGTTGACAAAAAAGGAGTAAAGAAAACGTCGACGGTGATGGGTGCTACCATGGATTGAAAGAAAAAAATATTAGCAGCATCAAATACATTGTTGAGAGAACTAGCAGTTGAAGATTCATATTGTAATAATCTTTTTAAAGTTCTCCAAAAAATGTAATGTATTTTGATCGATCCACTCGATCGATCAACACACACACACATACACACACATTTTCCGCGTGCGACCAGTGCAAAGCAGCGTAGAAAATTATCAACACGGGACGTCCTTCGGCTACAGAACTTGAAACAAAATGACCGGACCCGAATGAAAGTTCTCTCAGTGTTCAGACTGTTCATTTCTCGTTCACTCGGAGTGCGAGTGAAAGATGCCGAATGCCAATATCCAACACTGTTGGATCGTTTCACTAATGAATTCATTCAGCACTAATGTTTCATTTTGTGTTCAGATGAGTCACTTCGAGTGAAAGATGCAAAATGAACAAAAAATGAACCGTCTGATATCAGCTTTATAGATGAAATATTTCAATCCGCTATAAGACGCCAATAAAGATTTATTTTATCATATCTAGATGATAATTTAAGATAGCTGAGCACTAAATTATTAGGAATAAGTAAAATATATCCCATGCAACTAATTGTTCGTAATTAATTACTCATAATATACAATGTGTCACCACTACCATATGCATAAAGTTCTTGGAATTGTGTTATCTTAAGTTAACCTGTTTGCTCCGGACGGAAACGGACAGCATGTGTCCAGACCATAGCCCATGGCCACCGAAGACAAAGATCGGGTACCGGTGGCTCGCTCGCACGGCGAAGAGAAGAGTTTGCATGGTGGGTCTTGAGGTCACGCGCCGCCTCTACCGTCACCCCGGACCGATTAGGCGGCGCGAGACGCATCCGTAGCCAACGGCAAAAAAAAGGCCATGGCCCACCAAAAAAAAGGGTAACCTGTTTGGCACAGGTGTTATAAGGCGGGCTAAGGTGACTTCTGTTATCTCGGGTTGAGAGTCCTCAGTGCTCAGCCATAGTCCGGGTAAAGTTGTCATAGCCATCTGAGGCTAACAACTAAGACGCACACAAAAAAAAGAAGACTTCTGTTATCAAATGGCTCGTATATATTTACGAGTAAAAGATAGAAATAGGTACTAGTACTAGGTACTAGGAACTAAGAACACCTAAGAACAAACTAAGAACTAGGTACTGTCCAAGAGGTAAATTTATTACGATATTTTTTTATAATTTAGGTACATAATTTAATACATTCAATCTTAAACCGGATTGACTGTTGATCTAAGAAGTCGAGGACTCATATCGCATGCAATGCACAACACCGGTTGCGTAAACCTTAACGTTGAAGGCCGACACACGGAAACCAAGCTGGAATCGCTAATTACAGCAAATTTTACACTTCTACGTTCTATGTTAATACTATGATTTTTCCCTGCAAAGAATTTTGTGTTCTATAGTATTACTTTACTCAATAGCGTTTAGTTTGTTTAGCATTGAGTTCTCATTTGAGTTTTCCTCGTCAGTATTGTTGTCTTGACATTCCTACCTAAAAACATTCCACTTCATAATTAAACAATAGTAGAATAGTGTATTTTAAATATACTGCAAATATATTTATGATAAACAAGAAGACTAATTGAATGCTTTTTAGTTAAGTATCATATCATAAACGAAGCGTTGAGGTCTTGCAAAAATGATTGTATTTTTCTCACATTTCATTTATAGGATAGTATTATCGTACATATGTCAAGAAAAAACATTCGTTTAAACGTGTTTGATATTTTTAAAAAGCAATTATTTTGTTAAAGTTAAGAAAATAGTTGATTAAGAAAATATTCGAGGACGTCCGGATTAAATATTCTGGATCTGGCACGATCACGACCTTAAAAATTAATGTGTCGAAGTTTTTCTTTTATTAAAAGCTTCATAATTGCAACGCGCTGTTTCCTTTCGAAAATGGCTTTGTAATTCTTTGTCGTTTAATTGCAATTAATAAAAAACTAAACAGCTTAGTCTTTAGTGTATGTATACTTTATGAAAATTGGATTCGTTTACATTTTTTTGTTCGTCCATTCGGACAGGCAATGGAAAGAAATCCTATACAACCTATACAGCTATGTTTAGCACTACGTCGAGAATGGCACGAAGTTTAAAAATTATTTTTTCTTTCATTTACATTTATGGCATTGACATATAGTAAATGATAAATAATATAAAATTATGAAGCATGCACTTTTGGATTTTCCAAATTATTTAGTGAATGCTTTTGATAAAACCTTGTATGTTGATGTGTTAAGAAAACAATGCACAAACAAAGACCTTAACAGTTGGGGAATGTGTTCTAAGTGCCAATCTTTTGGCGACTTTCGTGGTTTCAATCTCTATATAGGAAAATTCTTTGTGCAACCCAAAAACGATTGTTTCGAGTCCAAGGATAGTTTGTGCCACGTTTGTAAAGCCACTCGCGATACTAAGAATTACTCCTTAGCGCTAGCGCAAGCCCCTTTTGAGTCATAAAAATTGGCTAAGGCGAAAATGACAATAAGGAAAACCATAACACTCAGTGCGATCGCTAATTAGTCTGCCAAGAGTGATTATCAGGGCATTTTACCCGGTATGGTGATGACCTATGTCCAACAATGTACAAAGGAAGTAGAAATATATATATATATATATATATATATATATATATATATATATATATATGTATATTGTTACAATTAAGTAAACAAGCTTCTATCTAATAACAGTAGAGAATCTACTAAATATTTAATTCTATAAATATTCTATTCCTTTCAAAGAAAACATAAATAGACACGGTAGAAATTAATATAGTTTTGGGCAGCTGGTAGATTTTAAATAGTCATTGCGCGTATTATGCCAGCCAAATTTAAAATGGCATGGAGAAAATCTTTCCGGTATGATGATGTTTAGTTTAATCTTACACTGTATTTTAAGCTTAAAATAACGTATTCTTATTCTTAAAAAAGAACCTCTAGAGGACAATTACTATCACTAACTATTAGAAGTTTATACCTAGGTGCATTGGGATTTCGCAATCTCAAACTGGTCTGTGCTGATAGATAACCTGTTTTTGGCCATTTTACTAGTCGTCAGACTTAGTAATACTAAAATAATTTTCAACAATTTATTATTTCTAACGTTTAAGCCAATATTAACTATAAGATAACTAAAAAAAAGATATTTACTGCAGTTTCATTTACTGCATTTCATTATTTACAGCCATTTCGACGTTTCGAAAACTTCTAAGCCATGATGTCTGAAAAATAAACAAACTCGTGACGTGAAAAATAAAGTCGTGTCCATAAAACTGTAAGTTATTGCTTAAGCAATTTCGTTAAGAAAATTAGAGAAAATACTTAAAAGTTCTAGAAATTTAATCAATATCGTTAAATACTAAGGTTTAGTAAGTTTATGTACTAATATTTACTAATATAATTCAATTTTGTGTACTAATATTTTATTAGTTTACGTAAGTAAGTAGACAAGTTAGTTTATAAAAAATAAATAAAATTCTGAGTTACACGTGTATTTAACAGTTAAAAAAATAACAAATCACGTAATTTCCTATTATTATAATTCCTCATTTTTGTGGCCTTTTAAAATAATCATAGTTATTAGTAGATATAATTAAATTGCAAACTTTGTTAAAACCAAACACAGTTGCGATATCACAAGGCCAAAAGATATTAGAAGAGAATTGTGTCACGATATGCGATGTTTTGATATTCTAAATGTACGAGGCGACGATATATCAAAGATTTGTTTACAATTTTACATTGTTATTTCGCTAACGCAAACGTATATCAATTCTGCTGAGGTATCTTAATGAAGTGGACTTTCGAACTGACCGAACGCCACTCGGGCACTAAGATTATGATTCTTGCGAAATAAGGACGTTTACTGATTTAAAACTCATTTTATAGACGCATGTAACATTTTAGTTTAGTTTATAGTCTGTGTTTTGACTTGCAATAACTTATGGAATTTGTAATATTAATAGGGATAGGCTATTGCCTAAAGGTTAAAGTCTATAGAGCTTACCTACATCAGAAGGACATACCTGCATCATCGAAATATCAACATGACTTGTCAAATTTAAACGTATATTTGCATTGAATCATCTCCTAATGAATGTTTACGATTATAATTGTTAGATTGTATATTCTATTGGCCTCTTCCTCAACTATTCTGGATTCTCCATTTGCCTGTTTAGGTATTATTGTATTTTTAAATAAGACAATATCCTGTTAGTATGTAAAGAAACAACCGTTGTGCTGCTTTTGACGTTCCAAACATTCAGTTAAGGTATACAATTCATATCCAGACTCAGAACAACAATATATGACGCCATCCGAACGGGCCGTCATCAACGCCATCGTAACGACGACGTAAGAGAGCGAGTAGGTATGAAAGAGAGTATTGGTGTAAAGGTGCGAAAGGGAATGCTCCGATAGTTCGGACATGTGGAAAGAATGCCGAACGAACGTCTGGTTAAGAAGATATACTATGCGAAAGTGGAAGGATGTAGGTACCGAGGGAGACCGAGACTAACCTACCTAGACCAGATCGGTCATGTACTGAAGGAAGGTGGAGTCAAGAGTCTCCGAAACCGGCGAGCGTGTATGAAGAGAATTATGAATGTTGAGAAAGCGAGTGAAGTATGCAGAGATAGAGTTCTCTGGCACTCTGTTCTCTCTGCCTACCCTGCAAGGGATATGGCGTGATGATATGTATGTATGTATCCGAACGGGCCACCGGAATCCGGTCTTTGTCTTCGGTGGCCCACCCGACGGCCTATATGGATCAAATCTCTCAAATATTCAAACCCAGGACTAACTAAAGCATCAATTACTAGCATATTTAAGCTACTGAATATATTATCAATGAATACAGTTATTTAAACATTATCATATTAAGTTAAACATTATTTCATAATTTTATAAAACATTTGAGAAATAATAGGTTGGTTTTTTTTACCTACTATACATGTATTTCAACATGGTTCAATTATATTTTATACACATAATTAATTTTAAAAGCAGCTATTTTATTAGGTACATATTATTTTAAATGTTAATAAAGATATGAAGTTACGTTAGTTAAATGGCATAGCATGCCATTGCCGATCGGGTGGTCCGCGGTTAGAATTCCCGAATTCGGGCAGTGTTATTGAATTTTTCTGGTTATTGAAGTGAAAACTTCTTTATGCGCACCCACACAGATTTTTTCGTGGGTAGTAAGTTAGGCTGATCCGTCATGCTCTGAGTTGAAACGCTCGATCGGGTGAACTCGAGACCGCCGAGTGTACCCGAGCAAGAAAGATACAGTCAGCTGCTCTTCGCAGTTGTATCGCTGTATTTCGTATTATCAATTCTTACGTCTTAATTGTCTTTATTAAATTAATAGTTATAATTGATACGTAATGATAATTATTATTATTTTAACAACTATCTGTTTTACATTGTGAGGTTAGTGTGTGTATTTAGCGGTTTGATAATATTGAAAAATAATATATATTGAAAAAAAAAATATAAACAATAACCGTTACACAAATCAAAGGTAATTATTGTTATTGATATTATATAAAGGGATTCGATCATATAGGTAAGTCACCTGATGTTTATATTATATGCGTATATATGAATGTATGTATGTGTAATATAATTAAAAGTTAACCTAACTTTTATTTTCTGTGAACTTTTACTTTGCCATATTTTCTTATTTTAGTCATCACAAACCGATTGTATCATTTGTAGAATACGATAACGAAAATAAATAATTTGATTTACCTATATAGAATTTAATAAATATTAACTTTAATTTCTGACTTGTTTCTCATTCAATCTACGAACACGATCCCTAATAATACTACATAATACATAATATTATTTACTATATACATATATATATATATAAATTGATTGAGATTGGCCAATGAAGTTTTTACTTCTGCCGTGCGGTCTTAAGCGCACACTCTTTTTTTTTTTTTTTGGCGGCGGGCTATGGGATGATCACAGCTCGCTAAATCCGTTCGGGGCAACAGAAGAAGCGTCGTGCGACCCCATAGACCCGCCCTACATGTACCTCTCTACGCCGTGCGAGCGGGCCACCGTAACTCGATCTATGTCTTCGGTGGCCCGCCCGGTGGTTTACCCTCGCGGGTATCCTCTCGAGTCGATGCCCCGGCAGCTTTCGCCATTGGGGCATTGTCCTCACGCAGGCTATTGAATTGTTCTGCTAAGAAACTCAGTAGGCAATACGAATTAAAATGCCTGTGAGTTTACAGGAATATAATACATCATACTGCAATCAAAATGTCAACAATATTAAATAATAAAAAAAAAACAAATAAATTTATGTTTAATTTCGACGATTTTTATTATTTTGCATTTTTTTTAATCCATGTGACGAGGGCTTTTAGCGACATCCAATTAACCGACACAAATTACACTAAAACAATCATTTAACCCTTAATTACTCGCATGGGGTCAAAGCTCTTTTGTGCTTAAAAAAAAGTATTTACCGCGTTCCGAAATTCCCCGCGCCCCCGCTAGCTTCCTAATACGTGTCAAAGTTTGCATTTTAGTACCGATTCAGTCACGGGAATTTAAGGGTACGTCTCTGCGCTCTTAACTGTTGACCCCATGCGAGTAATTACGTAACTGTTTCGAAAAAGCTGAGTTGCTTAATTTATTATTTATTTTTGTGTATTATTACTTCAATTTATATTATCATTCATATTTATGTTACAAATATACTTTTTATAACTTTATATGTCGAAGTTATCCAAGAATTACGTGTTACCGTGAGATTTATGTTTCTTTTTCTAAAATTAGTCATGAGTAGAGAAGAGAAGCATATTTTACAATGGTTGGCTGAAGGCTCAGAATCTGAGTCAGAGCCAGGCGAAGTAAGCCAAAGTGATCATGATAGTGCTAGTGAAATAGACGAACTTCCTGCACATTCAAGCGATTCATTAGATACTCAAGACGATACAGAGCAGTCTGACAATTTTTATTTTATGAGACATAATGGCAGGAATGGTCCTAAATAAAAATGGTTAAAGTCAGCTCCATCAAGTGCTATAATAACACCAGGGCCATAACATAATTTTACACTTATAATGTGATAACAGTGATTCGGCAAGTTCCTAAAAATATCACATAGTTTTTAATAGGTCTCAATATAAGTATAAAATGTTAGGTTTTCTATTTTTTTTTTATTTTGTTTATTTTTTACCTAACAAGATGTTATTTGTGTTGTTTATTAAAATTATAATAAAATACTTTCGTAATAAAATAATTTTGTTTAGATATTTATTTACTAAATATTAAAAATAACTCCTACGGTTTGGGGTCACCTGAGACCCCAAGCGAGTAGTTATGTGATTTTCTTAATGCGAGTAATTAAGGGTTAAGGATCGTACCAAGAAATGTCCAGCGTATGCGAACCTAGACACGAAAGGTCAGTATTTAGATCACTCCGTCATCCGTGTAGTCGAATTATAAATAGATAGGACATGTATATGATCTATTAATGAAATCGCATGATAATATGACATTGACATACTATTTTTTTCGATAGTCCATCGTGATTATATTGATAACGACTGTACGGGGACTTTTTTTTTGATGAAATTTTCTTTTAGAAATTGTCAACTTTGTTGCTAATGAACATATTAAAACATTTAAAACACTAGTAGTTAATTAATGGGTTTCATATTTGTGGCTGTACATTTACAGACGTAAATATGAAACTACGTGTACAGTACACGTTACGAGTTCTTTGTATGAATATCATTAAGAACATTCTTTGTCCTAATTTCGAGTCACTTGTCATTTACTTCCACGTTGATGTATTTTTGGTTTGTTATTCATTCTTAATACTAACAGTTATATACATGTATATGTTTATCAGTGATTTTCTTTGTCTTACACTAGACTCAATCAAACGTGTATGTAGTAACTATTACATTACTTGTTGAATATTTTTAGTACGATAACTTAACAAAAAAAACGACAAATAAATAATGCAACTAATAAAAAAATGACAAATAAACAATATAAATAATAAAAAAACACTACAAATAAATAATATAAAAAATAAATAATATAAAGACACCACCGACGACAAAGACCAGGTTCCACTGGCCAGGGGTGTGAGCCCAGTAACCTCCCCGTGGTACACCCTGGGCACGAGCGACAACCATTTGGATCTCGTTCTTAAGAGGTTGTCGGTCGTGGCGAATAGCTGGCGCAGTAGGAGGGACTCCACATGCCCCTCTGACTAGCAGAGGTCATAGTGGAGACCATAGGTGGTCAGACCACCAGTAGGCTCCGTCGGCGTCTTGGCCTTATGCTGAGGAGCGGTGAAGAGAGCTTTTTAGCGGACTTGCCGGCGTCTCGGCCATATGCCGAGTAGCGGCGGCAAGTGGTAGGGCGGTCAACAGATCGTGTGACCCTGTTGGCGTCTCATTCTTATATTGAGCAGCGGCAACAAGGCTTAGGAGTGGGCCTGTCGGCGTCTCGGCCTTATGCTGAGCAGTGGCGACAGAAAACCCAAAAAATAACATGGCGGCGGGGACGACTAGTTGTGCATCCACAACTAGGCGAACAGGCTTTGGCCACCGTCGGCAAACTCGTCGAAAGGTGAGGGGCTTGTCTTCATTGGCTGGCCCACGTGGAGATTACCACAATAAAAAAAAATCCTCGAAGTCCCAGGTGTCGACTTATCCGCTTTGGGGCGCCCACATGTGGGTGGCTGGTGGAGAGCATCAGCCCGCTAGATATCAAACCACGGATACCTCCCGACCTCCGTGGTATATTAAATCGGGTTACCTGGTCACAGGGGTCCCTGACTAGGTGGACTGTTTACTCACCCCGTACTCGTGGGAACTACATGGAAAATAACTTAAATAAAACATTCAACGATGAGGAGGAGGCGCGTGACGCAAATGTGTTGGACAACGACGGACCAATAACACGGTCTCGTCTAGCAAATATGTCAGAGCTTGACTCTGACGCGAGTGGGAGAACGGTGAACGCATCTCGGACATCATCACCTGGTCTATGGAGAAAAAGGGCAAGAGACGTGCGAACCGATGAGGCTGAGTCCTCAGAAGACATCTCGCCGCTGCCTAAGGTAGCTTCATCCCAACGTGGACGTGGACGACCTGGTAATGGGAAAGGCCTTGGTCTAGCAAAAGCTAAAGCCATATTAACTAAATCAAAAAGAGAAGATATGCGTCGCCTGACTGAACATGAATTAGTAGAGGAGCTGGAGAATAGACAGAAGTTAGCAACTACATTTCTTAAAAAGAAACCTGGTTGTGATACACCAGAGGTGGAAGGATTACATGTGGAGCAGCTTGCCAAAGTCCATTCGGACACTATGGAGACCATATGGACTGTTGCAGTAAAGTCTTCAAATCTAAAGGGAACATTTGTAAAGTCTCTAAAGGATTCTGTAGCTCTAGCAAAAGCATGCTACCATGAGCAACAAAAGCACTCTATTTCTGACGAGGTGTTGCTATTAGTAGAAGCTCAAAAACAAACAAACTCGCCGGACGCCACACAGGCTCGGTTATGCTCGCGCGCAAACATAACCGAGCGGCAAAAATATCAATTTTGATATTTAGGTACTCGGTTGCATGTACATGCAAAGATAACTGTACAGTTTTATCACACACACGCTAGAGCATGCCTGTCGGTTATGCATGCACAGTTAAAACCATCATGCATAACCTAGCGTGTATGGTCTCCATTACACATACACGTTAGGGTTTGCATAGACAGTTTTGCCTTTAAATCTCAGTTGAGCTACGAGACGGTAGGTGTAGGATGCCTACTTCTCAGTTGAACTACGTAGTACGACAATTAAAAACAGAGAACTGTGTCAGGCAAGCTCGCCGGACCGCCACACACGCTTGGTTATGCTCGCGCGCAAACAGAACCGAGCGGCAAAAATATCAATTTTGATATTTACTCGGTTGCATGTACATGCAAAGATAACTGTACAGTTTTATCACACACACGCTAAGGCATGCCTGTCGGTTATGCATGCGCAGTTAAAACCATCATGCATAACCTAGCGTGTATGGCCTCCATTAAAGATCGGGTCTATGGAGTCACGGGTCGACAGAAAAATCGCCCTGACTGTTTAGCGGAGTGTTACCACTCCATAGCCCGCAGCCAAAAAAAAAGAAAAGGTAAGTTAAAATCATCGTGAAAATCATAGGAAAATGTTGGATACAGGCGATAAATGATTTTTTTTTTTGCATTTTCGTTGGAAGGTCTATGTTGAACGGACGTCGATCAGCTGATTAATGGTTAGATAATCATTAAGAACAAAGGTTAAGAATATAATTTTATTTAAACAATTCTTTAGTAAAATTTTAGTACTTGGTTACTTATTATACAATTGATGCAAAATTAATCATAAGATACGATTAAGCACGATGTATTCATGTTATCTGATGATTTTATCTCGTGTAGATAAATGCTGTATTTAGTTTTTTTATTATTCACTGTCTAATTTGACGTCATAATATCATTCAAGACACGCATCCTACTTTTATTTTTTTATATTTCAAAGAGGGATTTGGAAGATACTTTGTCATTGTTATTGATCGCCGTATTTCTTTTGACGTTAAAATATTACAAGACATTTTATAAGCAGTAACTGTATCGCTCTGCCTATTCATAAATATACTAATAATTCGACAAAGCACGGACGTGAAAACATACATATGTATGAATTGCTTGAAATATAATCTACCTACTTAATTTACTACTTTTCAAAGGTATATTGTTTGCAATATCCTGGCAACACTTAAAACCAATCGTATTTAGGTATGTATAGTAAGGTTAGTCTTAATTGAAATATTCGCTGTGTCAAATAGATAACAAACGAGACGTTCATGGTCAAATCAATTCATGTGCCTAGTTGCCAGCCTAGTTGTTTCAGATCGTTATCGTATCGTCGATCCAAGGATTTTTTTTTTCATAGACCATTTGACAGGTGGTCCCAAAGCCCATAAGCTTACTTAGTAAGGCGACAGGACCTATACTTATGTCTTATAGAATTTTGGTTAAAAACAAAATTGTTATTTGGAAATGATATGATAAAATAAGGTTGCCTCCAGTGAGGGATAAACATCTTTTTTATTTGGCCATAGAAATCTCTTTCTGATTACAGGGCCTGTATAAAAATAAATGAATCCTACGCAGATTGGTTTAATATTGATAATAGTTTAGGCAGGGATCTTTACTGTCGTCATGAATACAGATGTATATTTGCAAAATTTCAGGGTAAAAAATTTAACCCTTTGAGTATAATCATACATTCGTAGAAGATCTAATCATGATCAAATTATCAAACGTCTCTTTTAAAGTGCTTATTATGTAGTACTGCTTATCAGTAAATATTGCACATCGAGCCTTGGAAAGAGATAATCGACTAATGTCGGTTTTGTAAAGCCTTGTCTCTGTCACATACTAACTATGACATTGCACGAAACACTGGCAGTCTGGTATCTATTAGGAGCTGTTAAAACATATATTTGTTATTAAATAAAATACAGCATACAAGCTACAAGATGAAAACATCTAAATTCTTGCGGTTATAACAATTATATGTACATTCTTTCGACTGGACGCAGTTACATTTTCTCGCCGTAGTACAATGACTGACAAACGTCACATGGGTAAGTTGCGACAAAGACACTGCTCCACGAAGCCGAAATTAGCCGACTGTCTCTTTCCAAACATCGATGTACAATATTTGTTGCAGAGTACTTCCATTAATATGCAGAAGAAAAAAAATGTAATATAATGGTTTCTGATGTTTACGCGAGTATTACACATTTGAAATAAAACTACTTTTAACGATTCCATCGCGTTTGTATTTGATTTTCAATTTTCCGACGCTTCGAACACGTCTTCCCGTGACCACGATCACTGTAAAGTGTTCGAAACGTTGAGAAATTAAAAATCAAATACAAACGCGATAGAATCCGTAAAAGTAGTTTTATTTCAAAAATGTAATATAAAATGATAAATATTGGTCTTTGTAAAGAATGAATATAACTAATTGTAATTTATTTTATAAATGGTAAAAAATAATAAATATAATGGTTATTTTGATTACATACTTATAATAAAGGCTGATAAGAAAATAAATGCGGACTATAAAATGTTAATGGTGCATTGTAAGCTTCGCATGATATCCTCTGCTATAAATAGGTATATTTCGGTAGTGAAAACTGTGGTGACGGATTAAATACAACGTTTTACCATCCTAAACTTCCCCCGGAAATCGTAAAGTTAAGGGATCAGGGCATGAGCATGACCATGCGCCGGGCAAAGTTAAAACATGAATTGTGACCAGCAATGTACTTGCCAAGTATAACGATTTTGGATTTTTCTCCCTTTGGCTGCCTTTATCCAAAGATGGAAATCGACATGCTGATGGATAGACGGTAGTGAAAACTGAATCATCTTCATCCTGTTCCTATTCTAATTACTTGAGGTCGACACAATATGTACTTCCATTGTACATTATGCAAATAGTTATTGGAGATAGTTTTATATATTAACCTTTGGCAATGTAATTGTTGCTGACATCAGGTGAAGTTGGCCCTGGTCGATATAAAGCTCTTAGCTCTATTCTACGACATCCACGAGCAATGTGTTCATATTATTCATAGCCGCTACCACACAGCAAGGTAGTGAAAATTGAATATAACAATAGCTGAGTACTAATATCAGTACAGTATTTAAATGAAGATGTATAAAACATATATATGTTTTATACATCTTGAATCTTTTAAAGATAAGGAATAATGTGATAAAGGAACGCTGTTAACTGATAGTGCAGGAAGTGAATAACACTGAATAAGTTATCTATGTTTTAGATATGTCTTCCTATGTTTTTGCGGAGTATAAATACAATATCTCATCACCCCTTCCGTTCCCGTAAGTGATCGTAAAAAACGACTAAGAGACGCAAGTAATATATGATTGCAAGAGAAAGAAAACTTGAAAAAAAACCTTATCTCAAAAACTTCGCCCGACCACCGTGCAAGTAAGTCAAATTAACTTTTAACGCACACAAATTGCACCCAAACTCAGAATAACACTTTGTAGATACACAAAGTATTGTCTTGCACGGGAATCGAACTATGACACAGGAGCATGGTATCTTAACCATTATGACACCTGTGCAAGTCAACATGAAAATCAAATCTAGAAATAAGACTGCAGTTCACGGTATAGGTAGGTAGTGTGTCAATATCTTATCCTTCGTGATCCTCCACACGCTCGCCCCTCACAATGGCACAAATACTGATAGCTGAGAAGAAGAAATTAAGCGAAATATGTATTTAAGTATATAAAGCATTTTTGGAAGTTGGAGGAGTCCATTCTACAAAATGAAGCAGTACTTGAATTGGAGCTGTTCTAAACCGCTGCCGCTGTTTAGCGGGTAGGTGATGGTAGTCTTATACCGTGCCAATTGGAAACCCAAATCCTTAAATACTATGTGTTGACTTGATAGAAATCATAAACGCTCGGATCACTCATAAACTGAATGAATCAATGAGAATGAACAGCAGTACTCTACTAGGCAATTTATAACACTAACAACGATCACCATACCGATTACCGATTACCGCCAAGAGCGGCGATTATAATGTTATCTGTTAGGGAAGCCTACGTACAGCAGTTGACATCAATAGGTGGTAATAAGGATGTATGTATCCATATACAAGCAGTAACAGATTTCGGTATGAATGAGAGTATTGGTGTAAAGATGCGAAAGGGAATGCTTCGATGGTTCGGACATGTGGAAAGAATGCCGAACGAACGTCTGGTTAAGAAGATATACAATGCGAAAGTGGAAGGATGTAGGTACCGGGGGAGACCGAGACTACCTAGACCAGATCGGTCATCTACTGAAGGAATGTGGAGTTAAGAGTCTTCGAAACCGGCGAGCGTGTATGAAGAGAATTATGAATGTTGAGGAAGCGAGTGAAGTATGCAAGGATAGAGTTCTCTGGCACTCTGTTCTCTCTACCTACCCTGCAAAGGACATGACGTGATGGTATGTATGTATGTAACAGATTTCGGCTTAAGCCCGCGAGAAAATTTTGAAAGTGACAAAAATTTTATATAATTTTTTTTATTAACTGCAAGATATTTTTTTTACTTTTTTTTTCTTTACAATATTAAAATATGAAAATAGTAAAATTCTTTTGTTAAAATGATGAATCATGTAAGTATACATATGAAATTGGTACCTATTAAAAGAATTTTCGTAAAGGTATTATTATTATATAAGGGCGTTAAATTACCTTTGGCCTAGGGCTCCATCGAACCCTAAATCTGTCACTATACACAATACAAATCACCTTAGTTGTAGTATCTACCTATAAACTCAGAGTTACAATAAGGTTTGACCTAAATCCCGTTAAAGAAACCTATCTATCTAGATACATCAATTTAAATGTAAGTGGTTAGACAAGCTATGCCGAGGCAATATCGATTTGCAGCAGAACAAGCTGTTAATTTAGTTCAAGGACGCATTAACCCCGAAAGGCACGCGATGTTATGCACGCAGAAAAATCAACGGCCAAAATTATCATCTTTAGCTTCACATCTTTGCGTGAGGCAAAGTTGGTATCATACATTTCACCATTTTTATAATCAATATTCAGTTTTTCACCGTCCATTGCTAGATACCTATAGGCGTCACCATAAAATGCTATATGCCACGATCGTTCATAAGTAGGATTATCTTATCGCTATACTTGGCAAGCAAATTTGTGATCATGATGAAGAAATGTTAACCAATTTATTAAACCCTCATAGGTAATCCATAAGGAGTTCGGGTTGAGAGCCCTCAGCGCTCACTCACAGTCCGAGTAAAGTTGTTATAGCCATCTGCGGCTAACAACTAAGTCACACACAAAAAACGATGAACGCGGTCAAGACGAAAGTTACCAAGCGTATTATTTTTGAAGACCCTCTCCTCCCTTAAATAACTAGAGTAGAAGTATGTTACCTTAAGTTTACATTGTTCTTAGCTATTGCACATTGATTAAGATACTGACCTATTGCTCCAAGTGCCATCCAGGACGATACTTTGTATCCGGATCTGTATCCGTTAATTATGTCTATGAAGTCCCCCGTAATACAAGAATTATTTCTTTAGCAGGTGTCTAAAAAAAATAGCTCTCAGCTGATTTTCAAGTTTCCCATGTGCAATGGGAATGTGAGGGGATAACCGTATTATTATATTTACTCTTCTAATACGAAAATTATTCTCTAAAGCAAAATTCCACATTCTATTGAATTATGATCACGGCCTACGCCACTGTACTTGCAGTCACCATTTATGGTGATTGATTGGAACATAATTTGTTACCACCCCCTGCTTTCGCGTGGATATTGTATAATACGACTAAGCGAACTAAACAGACTATAATATCGAAAGACAAGAAACTTCGAAATAAAATTCTTTGACAGTTACGTTCGCGTAATATTATTTTTCCTTATATTTGTTACTTAATATATCAATTGAAAGGTCAAGATAGAAATAACATTGTTCAGTTACTATGAGGATAACCTTTCAAAATTTGAAGACTCTTATAAAATTCAGTGACTGTATAAAAAAGGAAGTAGTCTAAACAATTAAGAACCTTCTCAAGAGGTCATAATAAAAAAAAACTTTGAATCACTATGTTCATAGAAGTACATACATACAGTTAATTTCAATAATGTTGATGTAGTTTCATGTGTAGTTCCATTTTATTTGTTGACAGTCCAAAAATACAATTTATCGTAACTTCCTTCCTTTTGAACAGCATCATAATAGATTAAAGCAACTAAGTCAATAATATAATTGCAGGGTAAGGAAAACTGAAAATAAAACTGAATACTAACAAACCAGTTTGACCAGCATGGTATTTAATTCTTTTTTACAGTTGAAGAAGTTCCAGGCCACTTCTAGGAATCTCACAGGACTTGTCCATTTAATTTCCTAATATTTATAGATAGAGACTCCATGTTTTTACAACTCATATAAGCAGAAATTTTAATATATAGATACTTAGTATTAGTTAGTACCTAGGTATTATTAGTTGTAGATTTTTGTATTTTAAGGCATTGAAAAGAAACTATGAAATATTGAAAATTTTAATTTATTAATTAAATAACCTCATATAACTTACTGAGAATCCCATACACGCCCAGCCCTATACTCTCTATATATACAGTCCGGGCCGCTTATACTATATGTACATCACGTGAGGGACAGGCTTGAATCACAGGAAATATAATTAATTGTGTTCTAAACCGGTGCACCCACTTCTTCCTGATAAGATCTAGTGAGATGTGATGCGGCGGCCGTTAGGTGCCGGAGGGAGCGGCGTAAACCGCGCAGATGTCGGCGACACGCTGCTGCGGCTCGAGCAGCTGATTCCCGTTCATCCTCACCCTCAATACCAGAATCACCGGCTGCACTAGAAGCATCGCTCTCAGTGTCACTTAGATCTGACACCCGCCTGCCCCTCTCTACATGCTCTGTGTCTCCACTTGACCACAGCAGCTCAGTCTTCAAATCATTCAGCATTGAGAACATGTTGAATGGATCATCATCACCCTCTTGCGGCAGGTTCATCAGTCGGCTGGGTACAAGGACAGTCTCATCCATTATATTTACCATTTTGACAAACTTCTCCATATCATTGAGTATGCTTTGTTTGGAGAATTCGGTGTCATCGTGTCTGGCGATCTTGCGTAGGGTGTTCCTGTAACAATAACAGAAATCACATTAAAACATATTTAAAAAAGCTTATAAGATTAATAGAACAGTATTATCATAGGAACAATTTGATTATCATCCATTCATTTCCATTCAATCATACATTTAAAACAAATCTATGACTTCTATATACATATTTAATAACAAAGTAATAAGGCATGTTCGCTTAAAAAAAATCTAATAACAGAATTCATAACAATGTATGGTCTTATTAGTAGCAATATTAGAATCTGGCTTCAATACAATATTTGAAACGTGCATTCAATAAGAAATTAAGTATTGAAACATCACCACAAATAACATCCTGATTAGACCTAACCTGAGAGACCTGTGCTAACAAAGTTGTGGGTTTACTCAATATGTTATTTTTGCAAGGTCCAGTTGTGGATGTGAAGATACTAATGTACACAACAGGCTTCAGTAGTATGATAAATAGAGAACTTCTATGATAAATAGATAGCTGTAGTTTTTATTCAATTGAACATTTTTGAACTATTATATAGTGTCAAGAAAGATAAGTAATATTTAAAAACTAAACAGATTTTGTCTACTAGGTAAACTAATGGTAATTATAAGGTCAAGTGTTTGGTGTGTCAGTTTTAATATTTTTTTTTTGAGTTGACAATTTGAATTCAACAATTGTCTAGTAATTATCAGCGAAGCATTGACATCTTAGTCATGCCTTATTACCATAAAGTATGACATGCTATAATGTTCTTCCTTGTTAATTTATCTAAGTTAAAATATTTTGAATTCATTTATGAATAACAAAGATCAATGTAATTCACATTATTTATAAACTTATCTATGGTTTAATCTGTGGTTAAGCATAAATTATTTATAGTACTTCTTTGTAAAGAAATACAAATTTGTTTAAAATGAAACACATTTTAAACAAATTGATTGGTTACGTTTTGCAATATTGCAGATAAGTATAAAATCATTATCAATACTTAGGCAAGTATCAATACTTAGGCAAGTATCAATACTTAGGCAAGTATCAATACTTAGGCAAGTATCAATACTTAGGCAAGTATCAATACTTAGGCAAGTATCAATACTTAGGCAAGTATCAATACTTAGGCAAGTATCAATACTTAGGCAAGTATCAATACTTAGGCAAGTATCAATACTTAGGCAAGTATCAATACTTAGGCAAGTATCTAAAACATCACAAACAGCATCTTTTTCAAAGATCAGGTGATGTAGTGAAAGTACTTGATGACAATAAGAAGTGAATGAGAGACTATATATACAGTTTTAGAAAGAGATAAGTTTAATAAATGTGAATACAATAACTGCAGTTTAGAAAGAGATGCCAATATGATCCTAATGAACAATTTTTCTTTAAGATTACCTACTTAAGTGAAGTAGGTAAATAAAATGTTTTCTGTTATGTCATAATGTGTACTGGTTTAAAGTAACATAAATTCTTTTTTATTTATATTTATTTGGCAAGTCTTAATTGATGTGGTTATAATTATGTTTTATGAAGGTTGATATTTATGACAGCATTGATAGTTGACAGTTATATATTATATTGAAATACCTAGATGTTTCCAGAAGGAAAAAAATAAGCCTTCATGGAGCTATATATACTAGTTGGAATTTCTCCCACAATGGCCTAATTTCAAAGAAGCCATATGATGACATAATATGTGCTAGATAAGTATTGCATAAAACACAGAACCTTGACTTCATTATTCATATTTTATGGCTCACTAACAGCAACTAAGAGACAGTTTTAATGCATTTTAAAACTACTATCTAATGAAATCGTTACGATTGTTTTCTGAGTCATACCTACTTTGCGCACGCCCAGAACAGGATAACCTATTCAAAGAACATAATGAACAGGCACTAATACCCGAAATATGTACAGTATATATACTACCAAACTAACTGAATGTTTCGTCAGCAATGTGAAAGGAAATTAATTACTTTTTACAGATAAATCTTTCACGAACAATCTTGCCAGCGCACACCTTTTCATAAATAACCAGTATCACAAATTCCTGTCTGGATCACGAGATCACTAAAGCATAGACAGATACAGGCCACACACATAGCGAACGTGCAGCTAACGCAACTATCCAGTCAAATGCATCGTTCATGGTTATAATTGCAAGCGAACGCTTCGTACCTGCTATTCTCCAAGTTGGTCGATATGTCGGTGTTGAAAGACATTTTCTCGTGTTATTTAATTTTTAAATATCACTGAACACACACGCCCTAAAATTTTATGATGTCACTTTAGAACTAACGTTTGCAAGAACGGCTTGCGAAATAACGTGAATTGAATTGATCACTGACTGACTGACAGGCAACGACGACAACCGTCCGCGGCAAAGAGGTTTGACGTTTTGCTGGAGGTGGAGGGGGTTCTCGTATTTATATGACACGATCGTACGATGCGGGGGAAGCGAACTTTGAATTTTATCGCTATAGGTATCGTAGAATAACAAAACTGATTAAATGAATCTAATTAATGTTATTAAACACTATTAGCATAACAAATATATGAGCTACTTTTGCGCAAAGATTACATGTGTTTTTCTTTCAAAAAAAAATATCTTTCTAAAATTTGCGGACAACCGGGCGCGTCCCATCGAAGTCACACCACATACAAGCATTCTGATTGGCCTGTTCAAATTCTAAGGATCTTCCTATTGGATTGGTAGTTAGTGGTGTTAGCGCGGGCATTTTAAATGGGTTTAATATTTTTATACCGTTATAACACCATTATATATTGTTTATTATTAATATTGTTAATTATATAATATTATAATATTTATTATTAACTTTTAATAATTTACTGTGATATTAAACAAAAAATCCTTATTATTTATTTTTTGCATATCATCCTCTTGTTTTTACTCCCATTTGGGATATATGGGGTTCACACAGCATATCTTCTTAATCTAACAGAAGTTTAAGACGAACAAAACACCAACTTTCCCATAGAAAATGTAATTATTGACCCCATGGCGCCTTTTCTTTTTTAACAGCATATGGTCTGTGGACACGGACACACGCCGTCCATTCCGTCCAGGGCGACGGAAGGGCGCGGCGCGTGGCCCCATAACCCACTGTATTCCCTCCCCATTGCCATTGGGCCTATACCGCTTCCTTGAAATCCGTAGACCCTACGGCACCTAAGCAGTATTGTCACTTGTCGATGGGAAGTTCTTAGTAGCATTTTAGAACATCTAAGAGTTATGTTAAGGTTAATAGTATTCCTAGACCTATAGCAATCATTTCTTGCACCATATAATTAAAAGCGGGTAGATATTAAATACTTTCTATCTGTTATCTTTCTATCATGTTTTTTTTATGTAGGTACAAGTTATAGTACATTACTGCAGCGGCCAGCAAAAGAGGCATTGATGGACGAAAGTGTAAAAGTCCATAGTATAAATAAGTACATCAATTCCTAGTTGTGGCCAAGGCTTGTGTAGTGCTTTTCTTAAATAAAGCGCGGAAATTAAAACTAAGTAGTACTAAGTAGAACTGTATAGGTACATGACGAACAACGAACAACATTTTTCACGTGCTAAAGGGTCCATTTGCTTTTTTTTTTCATTATCAAACAGGTTTCTTTTCAAGCAGGTTCGAAATTTAAATACAACTCTGATAAGTTGCCTATTTAGTTACCATTTTTTTGAAGTAACCAATCGTTCCATTTTTAAAATACACGATAGTTATGAATTTACTTATTTTTATTTATTTGGCCGCTAAAACACGACAAATATGGATATTCATACATTTTTTGCCGGCCGCTGCTCGCATGTATTTGGTCAGTACGGCAATCTCGATTTATCTCGAAGAAGGTTGTCAAAATAATACTCAAATTTCCAAGCATATTTGAGAATAAATACCAATCGAACGTAATTAAGTAAAAATATTAAGATATATCCACCACTTTTAGATTTACAATTATATGGATTAATTTAAAAACCTTTTGTATTATAATCATGCCAACGTTTGTATAAAATTTCCATACAATGACAAACGAAACATGGCAACATACCTCTGAAAATATGCATAGGGAGGTATGGTAAGTACCTATTTACTTTCTTTCAGTAAATAAGGTGAAAGGTCTTTGGATTTTATAATACATAATTAAATAGGTACCTAGTTACCTACGTATATGGACTTATTGTATGTTAAATAATGAATTGATTTCATTAAGTAGGTAGTACAAAAACAACTTACGCAAAGGTTTCTAAGTACCTTCGTAGAACAATGTAGTACTAATTGTTAATTTGTGTGTGTAATTAAATATATATATATAAGTAATAAGTAGGTACTCTGTATTTTTTCCTAGCTAAGAAATGTTCTTAGCTATCATCAGAATGCACTATGTTGCCTTTCTGGAAAAAAAATCGCCACGATTTATACGATTTTTTTAGGTTAATTCTCATTAGCCTGCTTCATGAACAGGTTAATAAGTTCGTTATTTATTTATTTGGCATCAATACGTTAGGTACTTCACTGAGACTCAGTTCTAAGGCGTAAAAGTGAGAAATATAAATAGTTCTAAAACAAAAAAAGTTTAAACGATAATAATTTCATTGCGAGATATTTAAGTCGCATACTTATACTGCTCGAACAACAAAGCAAAGTATTAGGTTGGGCTACGAGCCGTACTACACGGGCCAATTTTTACAATTTTTTACCTCTTCCTCTCCTTGGACCTTGCATAATTAACGCCAAGATCCTCTCCTCCCCTCTCCCATTAGTTTTCACGTAATAAGCCATTAATTAAACTGGTAAATTAAATATTTTTTTATGCGATGCATTGACGGCTTGCCTCATAAACTACTATATCATCTCTCTAACACCATTGGGCAGACCGACGCGACGCCTTGACTTGTTCCGCCATTTATCTACCATTGGATCAGAATGATATAATTATCTACTTTCAGAGATAGCCTCCTACTAGCCTTGTTAGTATATGCACTATTACTGTTGTTAAAATTAGATATTCCTGAGAGAAATTTTAGAGAAGAAAAACTCGAAACAAAACTCTATACCAACATGTCTGACCATGCTACGCGGTATAGTAGGTCAATTTCCCTCCCATTACGGAGGATGCTTGAGCGCAACAGTGAAACATATACTTATGAGCTTTTTTTTTTCTTTTTTTTGGTGGGCTATGGATGCGTCTCGCCCCGCCGAATCGGTCCGGGGTGACGGAAAAGGCGGCGCGTGACCCCATAGACCCACCGTAAAATTCCTCTCTCTTCGCCGTGCGAGCGGACCACCGCTACTCGATTTTTAACTTCGGTGGACATATACTTATGAGCTGAGATAATAAGAGAAATTTAAAATTTCAAAAGGCAATAAATAGCTTTTCAGCATAGTTATGAGTACATCTTGTTGAAAAAAACTTAGTAGGAAACATGACGTGGCAGCTCACAGACTGAGGTCTGGGCACATGCCGCTCAACAAGTTTGGTTATCACATAAAAAAAAATACTTCGCCAAATTGTGACGTATGTAGCACTGTAGAAGATGTCATCCACTTATTATCGGAGTGCTTTAGATTTCAATCAGCTAGAGAGAATTTAATTATGCAGCTAAATGTAGGTACCGAGGGAGACCGAGACTAACCTATAAACCTAACTAGACCAGATCGGTCATGTACTGAAAGAAGGTGGAGTCAAGAGTCTCCGAAACCGGCGAGCGTGTATGAAGAGAATTATGAATGTTGAGGAAGCGAGTGAAGTATGCAAGGATAGAGTTCTCTGGCACTCTGTTCTCTCTGCCTACCCTGCAAGGGACATGGCGTGATGGTATGTATGTAGCTAAATGTAAATGTGAGTGATATAGGGATGTTTCATCACATATTGTCATCACCTAATTCTGAAGCAGCCTATAAGTTAATTAAGTTTGCTATGTTACGTTTTAAGTAGTATGTAATTTATTGATATACGATGGGACTGGCACATTTGTATAAAAGACCTTAATAATATAAAGAAAAAAAAACTTGTTGAAAATAAGATTACAAATTATTTGTTCATATTCAGCCTTTGTTCCGTATTTCATTGCAATATTAGCGTGTTTTGATTATCAATACACTACAGAGTAATGTAACGTCATAATTTGTTTTGTACAAGATTATGCTATTACGATTATTATGTTTTCCTTCAATAAAGTTTGATATAAAACTATGTACAGACAATTTGGCTAACGATTGACGCAGTGTTTATTATTTGTAACGATTCCAGATCACGCGATATATCTACTACATTACTGTTGTTTTACGTTATAAAAATAGAAAAAAAAACATGTTGACGTGATTATGTCTTCCTCTTGACGATTGTTTAAAAAAAGAAAAACAATGTAAATTCGACAATTCCTGCGTGGTGACGAAGTAAAAATAAAAGTAATTATCCTTTTCCCACGTGTATTATAAGATATATTAGCAGATCTGCAGCACTGCAAAAGAATGAATAGTTGAAATAAAATCCTGTATTAATCCGCCTGGCCACCATTGTATTTCGGGTTAATTTCCCTTTTTTTTTTCCCGCGGGCTGGACCATGGATGTGGTCGCGCCCCGTCAAATCGATTCGGGGCGACAAAAGAGGCGGCGCGCAACCCCATTGACCCGCCCTGCAAACACCTCTCTTCGCCGTGCGAGCGGGCCACCGGTACCCGATCTTTGCCTTCGGTGGCCCGCCCGGCGGTTTACCCTTACGGGTTCCTCTCCTGTCGACACCCGGACAGCTTTCGCCGTCGGGGCGTCGCCCTCACGCGGTGGCCTCACGTCGGGTGATCGGACAATTCCCCGGTCCGATCACCCGAAGCCTCGGTTAGGGCGGCATCAGGTGCATATATTCGCGCCTGAGCCGCCCCGGCCGCTGACGGCGGCCCGGGTCACGGGAATTTTCCCGGACTCGTTCCACCGCCTCCTTCTGCGAGATGACAGCCTCGCAGAAGGCGGCCACCGCGTCCCAGTTCCTGACGCTGTCGACCATCGCTTTCGCGACAGCCGGCAGCGTCAGTTCGGCACCGACAGCGACGAGGTCACGGCGCTGTCCATCCCAGCTCGGATATACCTCGAGCGTATGTTGCGCCGTATCCTCGTCACTACTGCAATGGTGGCAGGACGGAGTCCACTCCCTATACGCGACCGTGTGCAGGTACAAGCCGAAGCAACCATGCCCCGACAATATCTGCACCAGCCGAAAGGAGAGGACTCCGTACCGCCGCTCCATCCACTCCATCAGTACGGGCCGTAGGGCCTCCACGGTAAGAACACCGTGTCTAGGCCTCTTCAACCGCCTAATCCAACGAGTGATGACGTCTCGGCGGGCGTCCTCGCGCCAGGTGGCTATCTCGTTAGACGATGGGGAGCCACCCTCGTCGCGCACTGAGGTTACCCGCTGGTAGAGGTCGGAGAGCATCTCCGCCTCTAGGTCCCAGGGGAGTGTCCCGGCCAATAGGCATGCCGCCTCTGTCGACACCGTGCGGTACCCGCGAATGGCTCTGACCGCCATGGCTCTCTGTGGCCGCCACAGAACAAACCTGAACTGGGCGTTCAGAGTCCTCGCCCACACAGGTGCGCCGTACTTGGCCATTGAGCGGATCACACCCGCAAACAGCCGTCGGCCCTCAAAACTGGGTCCGCCCACGTTCGGCATGAGCCGCGATAGGGCGGACGCCGCGCCGACCAGCCGGGGAGCAATCCTGCGGAAATGCTCCCGGAACCATCAACGCCCGTCGAGCACCAGACCCAAATACTTCATATGGGCCTGGATACTGATGTGGATGGAGTTGACGACTAACGAGGCGCCGATACAGCCTTACGCGAGGCCCATGGAAAAGAAGGGCCTCCGTCTTATTTAGGGCCACCTTGAGCCCCAGCGCCTCGATTCGCCTGACCATCTCCTCGGTGCCGAGAGTGGCCAGGCTCGCCGCCTCTTCGAGTGTCCTGCCCCGGGCTGTGACGAGCGTGTCGTCAGCATAGCATATCACGCTCAGCCCGAGGAGGCGACTCCCTCTCAACGCCTAGTCGTAACCGATGTCCCACAGAGTCAGCCCCAATACCGACCCCTGCGGAACACCGCACGACATGGGCGTCCGCACAATGTCCCCTGCGGGACTCGCGCAGAGGACACTGCACCCCTCCAAATAGTCTGCCATCAGCCACCTCAGGTACAAGGGCACTCCATGGAATCGGAGCGCCTCCCTGATGCAGCTGAATGGCAGACTATTGAATGCGTTGGCGGTGTCGTTAGACAGCACTCCTTTGCCGGCGACAGCCTCCGCGCCGGTCGGCCTCAAGCGTAGCAGGGCCCGATGGTCGAAAGCCGCCTTCGAAAGCCGAATTGAGCGTCCGACAGATCGGGCCCCACCTCTTCCAGGTGTCGGACGATGCGGGCAGCGAGGACACGCTCCAGCAGCTTACACATCGTCCAGAAGCACTATGGGCCTGTAGGCCGACGGCGAATCCGGGGACCGTCCCAGCTTTGGCAGGAGAACCAACCTCCCCTCCTTCCAGCACTCAGGGATCTGTCCAGACGTCAAACAGGCGTTGTACAGTTGCCTGAGGCGAGGTCCCAGATGCTCGAGGAGCAACGTCAACACCCGGACTGGAATTCCGTCCGGGCCGGGGGCCGTGGTGGCGGAACGAATCTTCGCCACAGCCGCCTCCACTTCTGACTCCGTCACGGGCGGAACACTCTCGTCAGCCTCCCGGTCGTGATCTGGCGAAGCCATGACCGGGGGCATGTGCTCCGACGGCGGATGGCGCCGACCCGGACGGTGTCCATGGGACACCCGGTTTTCGAGGCAATGGCCTCCCGGATGTCTTCCACCGTCACGGAGTCGTCCAGACCCGCATGCGCATTTCGGCGCACTTCACGGGTCTGGCGATTTTAACGCCACCCTCCTCGGCGAACAGACCTCGTAACTTCGATGCCACGCTATCGGCCGTCCTGGCCCCAGGGAACTCGAGGATCCGAGCCCCTGTCTGGGCCTTGCGGGTCCTGGCTTCGACGCCTCCTATGTCAGAGACGTCGAGCTCCCGCCGGGCTTTCCGTAGGACGGCCTCATAGCTGAGGCCCCTTTCTGCCACCTCAGGCAGCACAGTTATCACCACTGCGGCTGTCTTCGGCGGCCGGAGCCCCTTGCGCGGCCTCTTCCTCTTCTTCTCGCTACCGGCTCCTGCCTGGGGAGCGGCGACCTCAGCGGCGCGCTTGGCCGCCCGCTCTCCTTCTCTGGCCGCGACTTTTTCTGCCGCGCTCGGCCACCTGCCAACCCTGTTCGGGCGCAGCAGGCGTGCCAGGCGCGGAAGACGCAGTCACGGGCGCGCTGCTCGTCACCGGCGGCGCTGCTGCAGCCGACGATTGCGTTCCGGCAGGAGCCGTTGCCGTCTTTTTTTTTATCGGAGCGGGCCCCTTCTTCTTGGGCCCAGCCGCGGCCACGGCGTAGCTCCCCCCCACACGGCCACTCTGACAAAGTAGCGGGGCGGGGGCTGGTGCCGCATACGGCCGCTTATCCGCGGCGAGAGGTGGTCGAACACGTGGTTCTGGAGGCAGCCTTGTCTCCAGAATGGCCAAGCGCGCATTGGCCATATTACTGACGCTGTCGATAATGGCGCACAAGGCCTCGTCCGACAGGCCCCCCGCCACGGGCAACGGGGTCGGTGTCACCAGCTGGACCTCTGCCGGGGCTTGCTCTACGACGTTTGGCGGGCTGGCGCTGGTCGGCGACGGTTCCTCGGCGGCCAGCATTGACTGGCGGCGCAGGTGGCGCAGGCGGCACGAGCCGCCATTTGGGCCCTCAACTTGGACACATCCTTTACGAGGACGCGGTTGGCCCTCCTAACCGCGGCCAGCTCCACCTCTAAGCGGCGATTCTGGGCCCGCTGGCCTGACACCTCGCCACCAAGGCGGGCGTTTTCGGCCTTTCGGCCTCCATATTTGCAGCTGGGGTGCTCGCGCGGGCACCAGCGGCCGCCACTTCGGTGGGTGCCGGAGGAGTGCCGTGGATGCCGGACAACACCCCCAGCACCCTCGCGGCGGTCGCCTCGTTGTCGCCCCGCCTACCAGCCTCCACCCCTCTATTCACTGCCCTCGTCCGTTGACGGCTCTGCAGTGGATCTGCCGCCGTCCTTATCCCGCTCGCGCGCGTAACGCTCGCGGTTTTCGACCTTCCGTTTCTTGTCGCGAGCGTTCGCTTTCGCAGCTTTCCCCCATGTGAACCGCGCCGTCCAACGCTTCTTTGTCTTCGAGGGGGGGGGCCTCTGTGGTCGGTGCCGGGCCTTCGGCGGACGCCTCCAGTCCTAAGGACGAGGCGTCGTTTGTGCCAGTTTTATGTTGGCTTAGCAAGGCCGTAGGGTGGGAATCCGTGGAGCGTCTAGATAGGGACCTACTGGCGGAGGCGGCCATCGTGAACACGTGGCTGTCCTCACCACCCCCAGTGGACGGAGGGGACGCTGAGGCTGGCCGCGTTCGCGATGCGTTAACGCAGATTGTCTTTTTTAACTTTTTTTACCTCTTTTGTCGGGGCGCGACCACATCCAGAAAAAGGTTGGGAATCCGGAGGATCCCCGTTTTGTGTAGGTAAAATAGAGTCCATTTGGTTCCCACGAGAATGGGAGGAAAACCGTCGACCCGGGCAGAGATCCCTGTACCCGGGCAAGCCTACATTTACCAACCAGGGGGTCAGCCGGTACTCTGGTTGAAGCGTGCTAGGAATAGAACAGCCCATCTGCCATGCATCCTCTCGCCGCACGCCAGAACTTAGGATTCTGGGTAATTTCCGAATTCGATGGTCGAATTCTTTATAGAGGTTGTCTTCCTCGCGGTCCGGGCGGTTAAGCCAAGACCCTCGTTCCTGATACTACGCCTACGCCACTACACTATATTTTGAAGCAAGATATCAGGTTTACGATATGTCGGCGGTGGCATAAGCCTGCCCAGCCCTCAAATTAATGAGTGACCGGGCCCGTCCGAAATTTCGCCTCCTGTACCCTCTACAACTAGAGGGTCAGAAGCAAATTGGGGCTCAACCCATTGCTGGGGAACGCCCCCTCGCGCCAGGGATTCGCTACGAGCGACAATTCAACAAAAGGATCTGGGGGACTGTCGCTCGCACCCAGGGTACACCATGTGAGAGGCGGCGAGCCTGGCCACTCTCGGCACCGAGGAGATGGTCAGGCGAATTGAAGCGCTGGGGCTAAGGCTGCCAATCGGCGCCTCGTTAGTCGTCAACTCCATCCAGATCCCTATCCAGTCCCATATGAAGTACTTGGGTCTGATACTCGACGGGCGATTGTGGTTCCGGGAGCATTTTTACCGAATTGCTCCCCGCCTGGTCGGCGCGGCGTTCGTCCTTTCGCGGCTCATGCTGAACGTGGGCGGACCCAGCTTCGAGGGCCAACGGCTGTATGCGGGTGTGATCCGTTCGATGGCCATGTACGGTGCACCCGTGCGGGCGAGGGCTCTGAACGCCCAGCTCAGGGCTGTTCTCTGGAGACCACAGAGAGCCATGGCGGTCAGAGCCATTCGCGGGTACCGCACTATATCGACCGAGGCGGCATGCCTACTGGCCAGGACACCCCCGTGGGACCTAGAGGCGGAGATGTTCTCCAACCTCTACCGGCTGGTTACCTCAGTGCGCGACGAAGGTGGCTCCCCATCGTTGAGCGAGATAGCCACCTGGCGCGAGGACGCCCGCCGAGACGTCATCGCCCGTTGGGCTACGCGGCTGGAGAGGCCTAGACACGGTGTCGTTACCGTTGAGGCCCTCCGGCCCGTTCTGATGGAGTGGATGGAGCGGCGGCACGGCGTCCTCTCCTTTCGACTTGTGCAGGTGTTGTCGGGGCACGGATGCTTCGGCTTGTACCTGCACACGATCGCGTATAGGGAGTGGACTCCGGCCTGCCACCATTGCAGCAGTGACGAGGACACGGCGCAACATACGCTCAACGTATGTCCGAGCTGGGACGGTCAGTTTGGTTATCGGTGCCGACCTGACGCTGCCGGCTGTCGCGAGGGCGATGGTCGACAGCGTCAGGAACTGGGACGCGGTCGCCGCCTTCTGCGAGGCTGTCATCTCGCGGAAAGAGGCGGCGGAACGAGTCCAGGAGGATTCCCGCGACCCGGGCCGCCGTCAGCGGCCGGGGCGGCGCAAGCGCGAATACCTGCGCCTGATGCCGCCCTAACCGAAGCCTCGGGTGATCGGACCGGGGAATTGTCCGGTCACCCGACGTGAGGCCACCGCGTGAGGGCGACGCCCCGACAATCTTCGGGGCGTCGACGAGAGGAGCCCGCGAGGGTAAACCGCCGGGCGGGCCAGCGAAGTTAAAAATCGAGTACCGGTGGTCCGCTCGCACGGTGAAGAGAGAGGAATTTTACGGTGGGTCTATGGGGTCACGCGCCGCCTTTCCGTCAACCCGGACCGATTCGGCGGGGCGAGACGCATCCATAGTCAAAAAAAAAAAAAAAAAAAAAGAAAGGGTACACCACGTGGAGGTTTCTGGCATCGTACCCCCGGGTCAATTTCCCTGCCATTAGAAAAAAAGAGCTGTTGCTAATAATGGAACACATACCTATACATATATTGAAAAGGATATATCATATTGTTTTGAGATTATAATATAAATGTATCCATTTCTTTTGTTTTGAGTTAAAAATTCTTATGTGATTCGTGCTAAGTTATTTGATGATAATAATTCATTTGCTTCAATAATAAATAATGAGTGACGTAATTTCTTATTAGGATTACTTTTAATACACTTTTACTTATAATATTATAGTATTATGAAGATATGTAATCTTTTTAATATACTAAGGTGTAGTTGAGACTTTTCTTGTTATAAAATTTTATAATTACTTTTTTTGTTATAATGATTGATTAAGATTTAATAATACATTTCACCACCCTATTTCTTGCCCATGAGGGTCGTAAAAGACAAAGTAAAGGATATAATATGCATATAATATCTATGCAAGAGTGCGATCTGACAACCGCGATTAATACTCGAGGAACCCGACGATATTATCACGCTCGCCCAAACGGAGGCATACACAGCCCGCGCGGCCCTGACAAATAAATATCCACCATTCCGCCCCCGCCACCGGGGATGGAAATCGTGTCGCGTTCAAATCATAAACGTGGGTGAACCCACTTTGCCAGCGCCCCCGAGCCGAGGTCCGTACCCCACAGGGGGTGCCCTCGGGATAAGTCACTTAAATTTTATCGGGTTGAGAGCCTCAGCGCTCACCCACAGTCCGGGTAAAGTTGTCATAGCCATCTGAGGTTAACAACAAAGTCACACAAGAAGAAAAAAAAACTATGCAAGAAAAAGCAAACTTGAAATATGCCAGCACGTCTGAGCAGCGTGACAGAGTAGGTCAATTTCCCTTCTATTGTAAAGGAGTTTCGATCCCAGCAGTGGAACATTTTAAATTATTTTTGTATTTCTTTTATAGATTATCTCGATTTACGTGGATAGATGGCGTGAAAGGAGAAATCTATAAGTTTAGAGATGTGGACTTATAAGGCATTTACTATGCTAGATTCTTTATTATGTGCGACTGAAGTTTATGTCGCGAAATTTAGAACATTACCGGGCAATACAGAATTGAAAATCAAAAAAAATAATACATTTTTACAGCCTTGTTTTTTTTATTTATTATGAATAACATCATTTATTATTTATTGTCGTTTGTATTATGCTCATCTAAATGAGACCGATTAAAAGTGTAATATAATTGAACTTATTTTCCTAAGCTCCATATTGTAATGAAAATTCTATTATTTTAATGTAGCAGCCTTTTTTTTTTTTTGGTGGACTATGGCCCGGTCACACGAATGTAGCAGCCTAGGCAAAACGATTAGTTTTCAACCAGTAGGTATACCTACTGTTGGACATGAGGTAGCATATATCATATGCCTAATAATGACTTCTTCCACAAAGGGAAAAATAGCCACCCACGGCTATTACCCTCTCTCTACGCTAGTTAGGTGAGTTAGTGTAGGATTTTATTTCGAATGTTTCTTCTCTTTTAGTGGCGTCACCTTATTCCTTTTAATCCTTTTTGTCATTCGCAAGAAGAAAGTAAAGGTGAATTGTATTGTATACTTGTGGCTACGAATACTACCAACCCTTACTTTGGACGTCGTAAAAGGCTACTAAGAGCTTTATATCGACCTGGGCCATCTCTATCTAATGCTTTGTGGTCAACAACTACATTCTCAAGGAGGGTTGACGTCAGGCAGGCGGCCGGTCGTAAAACTATTGCCAATAACTTTAGCAATATGTACGATGGAAGAGTACATATTGGGTCGACCCCAAGTAATTGGAATAAGAGCATATATCATATATCACGATTTGCGGTTACTGATATTCGTTTCATCCATACGGATGGAAAACATTTTGTTTGTATTAAACATTACGTTTATTTATAAGTTGAAAGATAAGATAACTCAAGGAATATTAGTCGCCAAGCCAACTTGTTGTCCGCTGGGGGTCAGTTTATCAGTCACACAGTACTATCGTGGACTATGTCACGCTAACATAGCGTGTATCAAGCACGTACACACCCACGACTTGCGTCATTATAATGTTTACTTACTAACTATTACTATTGTAAGAATACGCAATATATTTGTACAATTACACGGGTCAAGAGCTGATCCTTAATGCGAAATGATAATGTAACATTATCGTTTAATAGTAATAATATAATATACAATACAAATGAGCATATAAGAGGAAGTTTGAAAGTTGCCCCAGTGACGGAAAAGTTAAGGAGTGAAAGGTTAACATGGTATGGACATGTGATGAGACGGAATGAAAGTAATGTTCTGAGGAAAGTTTTAAATATGAATGTTGAAAGGCTTTAGGGGTAAAGGAAGACCAAAGAAAAGATGGATGGACTGCGTGAGTTATGACATGGATAGACAGGGAGTGACTGTAGAGATGACGTCTGATAGGACTGTTTTCTATTTTTGTAGTGAAAATTACTAATATCAATTTGATAATAATCTGTGTGGTGACGGAGTCAGAATACAATTCACCTGCTGCATTTGGTAGTGGATATCGTAAAAAAGAACTAAGGGTTTTAATATGCAATAACCGTACTAGTCCATCAGTAGGTATTGAACATCATGGCCACCGAAGATAAAGATCGGGTACCGGTGGGCCACTCGCACGGCGTAAAGAGGCGTTTTGCAGGGTGGGTTTATGGGGTTGCGCACCGCCTCTTCCGTCACCAAGGATTGAATTTGGCATGGCGTGACTACCTCCATAGCCCAATACAAAAAAAAGGTGTTGAACATCATTAAGTGTCAAATTAATTTTGAAAATCATTTATATCCCGCATGGTTTATACAGCGTGACTGGTAAAAGATTGTACATATTGAGGGAGGGTATTCAGTACTCGATTCTGATACCGAATACATAAAAAAAAATTGATACTTAAAATTTGAACTAATTGTCCTATAAAAATGATTATTTACGTACACCTCCGCATATATATTGAAATTGCATTAAAATAGTAACTAGCCGAGCGCGTGACCTTGACAACAGTGCTATGTACTGGCTCCCGCGCACACTCTGCCCCGCATCCCCGAGGGATGTCCCCGGGGTGAGTGTCCGTCTGTGGTCAGCTGATCAGTCAAAGCGCGTGCGCCGTATCGGGTGTTTTGCATTTCCGTGTTTGTTAACCTACGCGTCTTTCGATTGCCCGCGTTTCGATTTTAACCGTGACTATTTGTGTGTGAAGTGTGATAGAATGTGTTATTCGCACTAAGAGTGTTGGGAAATTGCATATGCTCGACCAAATGGCAGTGTACGAGGTGCGATTGATTTGTATCGAGAAATGTTGAGAAGGTGACCATCTTTTTGAGAATCCTGACACACTAATATTGTTGAGGTTTACTATTTAGTTAATTAATATTACCTTCTTATTATATTTTTATTTGTTACATGTGACCATTATCTATCGTCTCCTTCAATATGTACAGTCTTTTACCAGTCATACTGTATATCATTTATTTATAAACTATGCATGCATTTATTATCAAATTTTACATTTTATCTTAATTTAATTCAATAAACTAACATCGAATACAAACTCGACCGCCGTTGAGAAAATTTGGAGAGAAAATAATCGCATTTGTATTTTACTATTTACTAGAGTAATCATCACTCTCTTTAATTACCTTTTTTTTTTTTTTTTGCGGTGGACCATGGATGCCTCTCGCCCCGCCAAATCGGTCCGGGGTGACGGAAGAGACGGCGCGTGACCCCATAAACCCACCATGCTAACTCCTCTCTTCGCCGTGCGAGCGGGTCACCGGTACCCGATCTTTGTATTCGGTGGCCCTCTTTTTAACTACCTTGGAGGGATAGAGAGACCCGCTCTATGTGTGTCACTTCAACGACCTTGTAGGTAATCTTACTCCACGTGTGTTACACAGAGTCGGTAAATATACGTATAATATTACGTCAAACTGCGATTCAAGCAAGGAAGCCAATCCCCAGTGCGTGATACGATTCCAATTGGTACGCTAAATATAGTTATACTATGTTTATTTTTGTAAAAGCAAACAGAGAAACAAATATACAACAGTTACGAGTCTTACGAGGTAATATTAGAGTACAGTTGTTTACATTGACATAATTAAAGTTTTGAGGTTATGTAGATAGATTAAGAATTGCATACAATCTGTCATCACCCTTTCGTTACTTGCGGATGTTGTGGTTTATTTATTAAAAGAATGAATAGATTTTAGTGTCGCAGGGGACTTAACTTATATATAAATAATCAACGGATAAAAATTATACCCAGACTGAGGAACATTTATTTATGGACATCATAGAGAATTTACCTTTTTTTTTTTCGCGGTGGGCTATGGAGGCGGTCGTGCCCTGCCAAATCGGCCCGGGGTGACGGAAGAGGCGGCGCGCAACCCCATAGACCCACCCTGCAAACACCTCTCTTCGCCGTGCGAGCGGGCCACCGGTACCCGCTCTTTGTCTTAGGTGGCATAGAGAATTTACCTGCATGGGGAACGAGCCCACGACACTCAAGCACGGGAAGTCGGTACTTAGACTATTCAGGCATTTGTGTAGTCATCAAACTGACTAAAGGAAATAAGAAGTTAGCGTTAAGAAAATAAAATGCACTGTAGTATTAATGCTGAAAGCACCTTATTGACACTTCTTTTTCCTTAATTTGTAAATTCATATAATAAAATATTAAAGTTAAAATAAAAAAACCCCGATAACGAGCGAAAAATGATTGTCACAAGTGGGATTCGAACGCACACCTATTAGAAATCCGTTCCAATCGTGCTGCCACTTACACCACCGTGAACTATTGTAGGATATTCAATTCTAGCATCGTATTATATTTTTGTCTTTAAGGAGACGTGTGTCATCTACCCGACATTGTTTACACATTGTACAGACTTAATACTCAAACTTTGCGGTTAGAATTGTATTAAACGATGACACAACCCTGTTATTCAAATTACTGAAATTTAGCATTTAATATGCTTGATTATTTATAAAAACCCGATAACGAGCGAAAAAGGATTGTCACAAGTGACTTGTGGCAATCATTTTTCGCTCGTAATCGGGGTTCAGTAATTTGATTAAAATAATAGCTTAAATTAAGTTATTATTTTTTCCGTGTGGTGACGGAGTAAGAATACTATTCACCACCCCATATCTTGCCCGTGGGTGATCGTACGAGACGACTAAGGGATATAAAACGCATATAACATCTATGCGAGAGAAGGAAAACTCGAAACAAAACCCTATACCAACACGTCTGACCAACGCGGTATAGTAGGTTAATTTCCCTCCCATTACGGAGGAGGCCCGAGCCCAACAGTGGGACATTTATGGGCTGTGATGATGATGATGATGAAGTTATTATTTTAATATTTTGTTAAACAATCTATATTTCATTCGATTTATCGTAATACTATATCTAAATTTATGTTAAGTAACAATAAAAATAGTTTTCTTTCATTTAATGTTGCAAAATAAAAGTCTATACGAAAAGGAAGATACAGATGTTACAACAAGAGGTATCAGATCATCCACTGGTGAATTGATAACTATGTCTTTACATAGATTTTGAAGGAAGAAATATATTTGTATTTACATATGTTATTTTACAGCGTTCGTTAATTTTTATTTTGGTCTGCCTGAAACAAACAAAATAATTTATGAAACCTTACATTATCGGAAATAAATCTAAATGTTATGTGTTTCGATTTGATTTACCATATCATATTTATATAGATATAAGCTATCTATTTATGTTGTCTATAAATATAAGCTTTTCGTTTATCTAAAGTATTCTGTATAGTGTACCTATTCTATAAACTGCCATAATGATAATCACAGAAGAAAAACACAAAGCAGTCATGAGGACTGTCGACAGAAGTGAAAACTTAAACCTATGAAAAATAAAAAAATATACAAAAAAATAAAAAGCACCCCAGGGAGTAAGTATCATACCATAGCCAGCCTTAAAAAAATAACTATTAAAAACTATTGAATAATTGATAATAATTAATAATAACAATTATAAAAATTGAATATTGTAAACAAGGCGACACAGTAGCAGAGCAGATAACTGTATCTCGCTCGGGTACACTCGGCGGTCCCGAGTTCCCCCGATCGAGCCTTTCACCTCAGAGCGTGACGGATCAGCCTCAATTACATATTTTAGAAAACAGAACACTTACGAAAAAAATCTGTGTGCGGTGCGCCAAAAGAAGTTTTCACTCCAAAAAATTAAGGCTAAGAAAGACTAATGCTAACTTGTCTAATTATTGTAGTATAGTAGGTCAATCTTCTTCAGTTTCTTCACAATGTGGCTGAATCTTGAGCCTAACAGTGAAATGCTTATTAGCAGATAAGAACTACAATAAGAACTACAATAACAGCATATTTTTTTTTATAAGAAGCCAATGTTTGAAATCATTCAGCGTGAAGTAAAACAAAGCAGTCAAAGGTAGGTACTAAAAGTAGGCCAAATAGTAGACAAGCACACTAACAAGATTAATTTCATTTGGCAGATTGCCGTAGGTACTAAGTGTTTAGTTTAGTAATAAAGTTGTGGCCTTGCTCTTTGCTGCAAAGTATTGTACAGCACATCCAAGAATTCATTAAATGAATCACCTTGGTTAAGTAAATTAGTTCCATTCATTGCTCTGCTGAATAGGTTATTGATTTTATTTTTCCGTCATTCATTCAGTCTCCGATAAAATCATGGAGTAATTATAGATATTTCGATTTTCGTATTCTGACGGATTGAGAATACAATTCAACACTACCATTTTTACTCGTAGGTGATCGTAAAAGACGACTAAGGGATATAAAACGTATATAACATCTACGCAAGAGAAGCGAAACTCGAAATACAATCATATACCAACACTGACAGTGTGGTATAGTAGGTCAATTACCCTCCCATTATGGAGGAGTCTCGAGCCCAAAGTGGGACATAAAATATATGAACTGAGATGATGATGATCCTTTAGTTACAGCAAAAGGTGCTTTTTTTTTATTGTCTGTGGTGGCAAACGAGCAAGCAGCACACCTGATGGTAAGTGTCACTGCCGCCCATGAACCTTTACAATAGCAAGGGTATAGCTTAGACCGTTGCCTACTAATATGATCCCCAAACCCACCCAGTTGGCCTACCGGCTCTCTCGCTCACCGAACGAAGCGCAATAGCACATTGTCATTACTTGGACGTCGATCTTCTGCGAGAATGTGGTTTATACCTCGGACTGTAGACCGGCTGTAGACAGAAAACTATCCACAGCGTAGTCCTACCACTATTGCATCAGTGAGCAGACAATTTGTATTTTTACTGTGTTACCATACGGAAAGCATTTTCTAATGTTAGCTAGTAATTCTGCTGCTAATAAACATGCAGTTAAATGATATAAATCACCTTAGCCTGATTAATTATAAGTCACTTGACACGAAGATCTACCTAAGTCAGTTAACGTGGCAACAAGATCGATAAGAATCCATTTAACTGAGGTCGGTTTTCTACCATCACACATCTGATATAAATTAGCTCGTGATCACAATTATTTATTAGTAAAATGTTATGACAATTATATATTAACTACGTTTAAGAAATTATTATAGATATTAACTACGTTTAAGGAATTATTCTTACCTTTATTAAGGTTAATTAGAGTAATAAATGAGTATTTAAGGAATCAAATGAATGAAGAAAGTTATATGAAAAGTACCTTGGATTTATTCAAAAAATTATTCTAATTAGAAATTAATCTTGCTTTATTTTATTAAGTTTAATTTATTTAGCAAATATTCTAAGTTAGTTAGTGTCATTTAACATACATACATATCATCACGCCATATCCCTTGCAGGTTAGGCAGAGAGAACAGAGCGCCAGAGAACTCTATCCTTGCATACTTCACTCGCTTCCTCAACATTCATAATCCTCTTCATACACGCTCGCCGGTTTCGGAGACTCTTGACTCCACTTTCCTTCAGTACGTGACCAATCTGGTCTAGGTAGGTAAGTCTCGGTCTCTCCTGGTACCTACATCCTTCCACTTTCGCATTGTATATCTTCTTAACCAGACGTTCGTTCGGCATTCTTTCCACATGTGAAATTTATATCTACCCACTAACAGTACACTACAGTTATTAGATTTTGCCACAGATTTTATAATTATTATATTGTGGCAATTTACAAGTTTAGAAAATTAACAAATCTATTCAGCTACCACCGGATCGGAACGCGGCCACACTGAGGAATATCCGGCAAGAAAATTCATCATCTCAGCTCATATATGTCCCACTGTTGGGCTCGAGCCTCCTCCATATAATGGGAGCGAAATTGACCTACTATACAACGCTGGTCAGACGTGTTGGTATAGGGTTTTGTTACAAGTTTTCCTTCTCTTGTATAGATGTTATATGCGTTTTATATCTCTTAGTCGCCTCTTACGATCACCCACAGGTAAGATAGGGTAAGATGGGGGGGGTGGGTGGTGGGGGTGAATTGTATTCTTACTCCGTCACCACACGGCGGAATAAACGAAATAGGAGGAATAAAAAAAAAGAGGAGTAAAGAAAACTCAGGAGGCATAATACTAATTTTATTATGAGACAACTTTTGAGTGCCAGCCTTCTTTATGTTACTAAAATTAATTAAATTAAAATTTAACTATTATTGTGGGTCAAATCTATACAATAAGTGCTCACAGTGTCTGGTAGTCTTGTGGTGGTTTTCTTTATTTTTTTTTTAATTAACTGAATGACAAGATCCCAGCTTGATGATAACACCCATCCATCTTTTTTATTGAAATTTTTGTGTTTTTTAATATCAATATACTCGTGAACAATTCCAGGCAAGTATCGGTGTTTTTTAGCAAGGATTTGTGGTTTATCAAACCTAATGTAATGGTGGGTGCGGTCCTGACTGTGCTCACAGACTGCAGACTTAGTGTGACGGCGGTGATTCACATTAGCTATATGTTCTTTGATCCGAGTTCTTACAGATCTCTTTGTTTGTCCTTTATAAGAGAGACTACAGTCACAGTCTAGTTTATAAACATTAGAAATTTAGAAGTCATTATATTATTTACTGTTTGAAATACCATGAGCTACTCTAATGCCATCATTCATAGCTTCATAGTTCGAAGGTAGGTGACGAATTTCTGGATTGCCAATTAGTAAATCAAGTTTAGACTTATTGAATTAGTCTTAACTAGTATTTTAGTTAATTAGAGTTTTTTTTTATATCGGGGCTTAGGCGGGTTACTCAAAATTTAAATTATAATTTAAAAAAAAATATGTAATCACCTCAGCTCATATGAGTCCAACTACTGGGCTCGACCGTTCTTAAAAATGTAAGGTAAAATCGAATTTCTATACCACGCTGTCTGCTAGATCGGTATAAGGTTTTATTTCAAGTTTACTTTCTCTTGCATATATGTTATCTGCATTTTATAAACCTCATATTTTATGGCACTCATAGACAAGAAAAGCGGCACCCCATGTAGGAAATGACGACGGGCCCAGCATTGGCCCAAGCCTGCGCCAATCCTGTTGAAGCTTGGCCCAATGCTGGGCCCGTCGTCATTTCCTACATGGGGTGCCGCTTTTCTTGTCTATGAGTGCCATAAAATATGAGGTTTATAAAATGCAGATAACATATATGCAAGAGAAAGTAAACTTGAAATAAAACCTTATACCGATCTAGCAGACAGCGTGGTATAGAAATTCGATTTTACCTTACATTTTTAAGAACGGTCGAGCCCAGTAGTTGGACTCATATGAGCTGAGGTGATTACTTAGTCGTCTATTACAATAGCCGTGATAGAGATTGATATCGCCTTTTACAACAGCCGTGATAATGCAAGATATGATATATTATTCCCAAACGAATTATGTAAACAATACATTATTTGTTATTGATTTGAAACTGTTACGTATTAAAATATTATTAATATCGTCAGTTTCTTTGTCTGTTAAACATTTTCGTAGTTCAACGTCGTATGAAATTGCGCTTTGGCGACACGACAAGTCCGCGTGATCAATAAATCGGGAAAAACAAATTCATTCCACTATAGTTGACCGTATCGCACAAAATATAACGCGATAATAATTATTTCTTCCGCATTATTATTTGTAACTCAATACGTTGGATAGTATTACGCTGATTAATTGGATTCGCAATTATTTATACCTATTTGCCAAATTATACCAATTTTTATATTATTGCGTCTTTATGCGTTCAAATCTTAATTATTACGTCTGTTATTTCCTGTATTGCATATAAAAAAAACTTATATATTTTTTTTTAAATTATAATTTAAATTTTGAGTAACCCGCCTAAGCCCCGATATAAAAAAAAACTCTAATTAACTAAAATACTAGTTAAGACTAATTCAATAAGTCTAAACTTGATTTACTAATTGGCAATCCAGAAATTCGTCACCTACCTTCGAACTATGAAGCTATGAATGATGGCATTAGAGTAGCTCATGGTATTTCAAACAGTAAATAATATAATGACTTCTAAATTTCTAATGTTTATAAACTAGACTGTGACTGTAGTCTCTCTTATAAAGGACAAACAAAGAGATCTGTAAGAACTCGGATCAAAGAACATATAGCTAATGTGAATCACCGCCGTCACACTAAGTCTGCAGTCTGTGAGCACAGTCAGGACCGCACCCACCATTACATTAGGTTTGATAAACCACAAATCCTTGCTAAAAAACACCGATACTTGCCTGGAATTGTTCACGAGTATATTGATATTAAAAAACACAAAAATTTCAATAAAAAAGATGGATGGGTGTTATCATCAAGCTGGGATCTTGTCATTCAGTTAATTAAAAAAAAAATAAAGAAAACCACCACAAGACTACCAGACACTGTGAGCACTTATTGTATAGATTTGACCCACAATAATAGTTAAATTTTAATTTAATTAATTTTAGTAACATAAAGAAGGCTGGCACTCAAAAGTTGTCTCATAATAAAATTAGTATTATGCCTCCTGAGTTTTCTTTATTCCTCTTTTTTTTTATTCCTCCTATTTCGTTTATTCCGCCGTGTGGTGACGGAGTAAGAATACAATTCACCCCCATCACCCACCCCCCCTATCTTACCCTATCTTACCTGTGGGTGATCGTAAGAGGCGACTAAGAGATATAAAACGCATATAACATCTATACAAGAGAAGGAAAACTTGTAACAAAACCCTATACCAACACGTCTGACCAGCGTTGTATAGTAGGTCAATTTCGCTCCCATTATATGGAGGAGGCTCGAGCCCAACAGTGGGACATATATGAGCTGAGATGATGAATTTTCTTGCCGGATATTCCTCAGTGTGGCCGCGTTCCGATCCGGTGGTAGCTGAATAGATTTGTTAATTTTCTAAACTTGTAAATTGCCACAATATAATAATTATAAAATCTGTGGCAAAATCTAATAACTGTAGTGTACTGTTAGTGGGTAGATATAAATTTCACATGTGGAAAGAATGCCGAACGAACGTCTGGTTAAGAAGATATACAATGCGAAAGTGGAAGGATGTAGGTACCAGGAGAGACCGAGACTTACCTACCTAGACCAGATTGGTCACGTACTGAAGGAAAGTGGAGTCAAGAGTCTCCGAAACCGGCGAGCGTGTATGAAGAGGATTATGAATGTTGAGGAAGCGAGTGAAGTATGCAAGGATAGAGTTCTCTGGCGCTCTGTTCTCTCTGCCTAACCTGCAAGGGATATGGCGTGATGATATGTATGTATGTTAAATGACACTAACTAACTTAGAATATTTGCTAAATAAATTAAACTTAATAAAATAAAGCAAGATTAATTTCTAATTAGAATAATTTTTTGAATAAATCCAAGGTACTTTTCATATAACTTTCTTCATTCATTTGATTCCTTAAATACTCATTTATTACTCTAATTAACCTTAATAAAGGTAAGAATAATTCCTTAAACGTAGTTAATATCTATAATAATTTCTTAAACGTAGTTAATATATAATTGTCATAACATTTTACTAATAAATAATTGTGATCACGAGCTAATTTATATCAGATGTGTGATGGTAGAAAACCGACCTCAGTTAAATGGATTCTTATCGATCTTGTTGCCACGTTAACTGACTTAGGTAGATCTTCGTGTCAAGTGACTTATAATTAATCAGGCTAAGGTGATTTATATCATTTAACTGCATGTTTATTAGCAGCAGAATTACTAGCTAACATTAGAAAATGCTTTCCGTATGGTAACACAGTAAAAATACAAATTGTCTGCTCACTGATGCAATAGTGGTAGGACTACGCTGTGGATAGTTTTCTGTCTACAGCCGGTCTACAGTCCGAGGTATAAACCACATTCTCGCAGAAGATCGACGTCCAAGTAATGACAATGTGCTATTGCGCTTCGTTCGGTGAGCGAGAGAGCCGGTAGGCCAACTGGGTGGGTTTGGGGATCATATTAGTAGGCAACGGTCTAAGCTATACCCTTGCTATTGTAAAGGTTCATGGGCGGCAGTGACACTTACCATCAGGTGTGCTGCTTGCTCGTTTGCCACCACAGACAATAAAAAAAAAGCACCTTTTGCTGTAACTAAAGGATCATCATCATCTCAGTTCATATATTTTATGTCCCACTTTGGGCTCGAGACTCCTCCATAATGAGAGGGTAATTGACCTACTATACCACACTGTCAGTGTTGGTATATGATTGTATTTCGAGTTTCGCTTCTCTTGCGTAGATGTTATATACGTTTTATATCCCTTAGTCGTCTTTTACGATCACCTACGAGTAAAAATGGTAGTGTTGAATTGTATTCTCAATCCGTCAGAATACGAAAATCGAAATATCTATAATTACTCCATGATTTTATCGGAGACTGAATGAATGACGGAAAAATAAAATCAATAACCTATTCAGCAGAGCAATGAATGGAACTAATTTACTTAACCAAGGTGATTCATTTAATGAATTCTTGGATGTGCTGTACAATACTTTGCAGCAAAGAGCAAGGCCACAACTTTATTACTAAACTAAACACTTAGTACCTACGGCAATCTGCCAAATGAAATTAATCTTGTTAGTGTGCTTGTCTACTATTTGGCCTACTTTTAGTACCTACCTTTGACTGCTTTGTTTTACTTCACGCTGAATGATTTCAAACATTGGCTTCTTATAAAAAAAAATATGCTGTTATTGTAGTTCTTATTGTAGTTCTTATCTGCTAATAAGCACTTCACTGTTAGGCTCAAGATTCAGCCACATTGTGAAGAAACTGAAGAAGATTGACCTACTATACTACAATAATTAGACAAGTTAGCATTAGTCTTTCTTAGCCTTAATTTTTTGGAGTGAAAACTTCTTTTGGCGCACCGCACACAGATTTTTTTCGTAAGTGTTCTGTTTTCTAAAATATGTAATTGAGGCTGATCCGTCACGCTCTGAGGTGAAAGGCTCGATCGGGGGAACTCGGGACCGCCGAGTGTACCCGAGCGAGATACAGTTATCTGCTCTGCTACTGTGTCGCCTTGTTTACAATATTCAATTTTTATAATTGTTATTATTAATTATTATCAATTATTCAATAGTTTTTAATAGTTATTTTTTTAAGGCTGGCTATGGTATGATACTTACTCCCTGGGGTGCTTTTTATTTTTTTGTATATTTTTTTATTTTTCATAGGTTTAAGTTTTCACTTCTGTCGACAGTCCTCATGACTGCTTTGTGTTTTTCTTCTGTGATTATCATTATGGCAGTTTATAGAATAGGTACACTATACAGAATACTTTAGATAAACGAAAAGCTTATATTTATAGACAACATAAATAGATAGCTTATATCTATATAAATATGATATGATATGGAAATTTTTGTGTTTTTTAATATCAATATACTCGTGAACAATTCCAGGCAAGTATCGGTGTTTTTTAGCAAGGATTTGTGGTTTATCAAACCTAATGTAATGGTGGGTGCGGTCCTGACTGTGCTCACAGACTGCAGACTTAGTGTGACGGCGGTGATTCACATTAGCTATATGTTCTTTGATCCGAGTTCTTACAGATCTCTTTGTTTGTCCTTTATAAGAGAGACTACAGTCACAGTCTAGTTTATAAACATTAGAAATTTAGAAGTCATTATATTATTTACTGTTTGAAATACCATGAGCTACTCTAATGCCATCATTCATAGCTTCATAGTTCGAAGGTAGGTGACGAATTTCTGGATTGCCAATTAGTAAATCAAGTTTAGACTTATTGAATTAGTCTTAACTAGTATTTTAGTTAATTAGAGTTTTTTTTTATATCGGGGCTTAGGCGGGTTACTCAAAATTTAAATTATAATTTTAAAAAAAATATATAAGTTTTTTTTATATGCAATACAGGAAATAACAGACGTAATAATTAAGATTTGAACGCATAAAGACGCAATAATATAAAAATTGGTATAATTTGGCAATTAGGTATAAATAATTGCGAATCCAATTAATCAGCGTAATACTATCCAACGTATTGAGTTACAAATAATAATGCGGAAGAAATAATTATTATCGCGTTATATTTTGTGCGATACGGTCAACTATAGTGGAATGAATTTGTTTTTCCCGATTTATTGATCACGCGGACTTGTCGTGTCGCCAAAGCGCAATTTCATACGACGTTGAACTACGAAAATGTTTAACAGACAAAGAAACTGACGATATTAATAATATTTTAATACGTAACAGTTTCAAATCAATAACAAATAATGTATTGTTTACATAATTCGTTTGGGAATAATATATCATATCTTGCATTATCACGGCTGTTGTAAAAGGCGATATCAATCTCTATCACGGCTATTGTAATAGACGACTAAGTAATCACCTCAGCTCATATGAGTCCAACTACTGGGCTCGACCGTTCTTAAAAATGTAAGGTAAAATCGAATTTCTATACCACGCTGTCTGCTAGATCGGTATAAGGTTTTATTTCAAGTTTACTTTCTCTTGCATATATGTTATCTGCATTTTATAAACCTCATATTTTATGGCACTCATAGACAAGAAAAGCGGCACCCCATGTAGGAAATGACGACGGGCCCAGCATTGGCCCAAGCCTGCGCCAATCCTGTTGAAGCTTGGCCCAATGTTGCATGCCAACACTGGGCCAACCTTGGTTAAAGTCTGGGATGATAACTAAGGCCCAGGCTTGGCTTACAGCATTGGGCCAAGGCTGGCTTGAAACATTGGCCCGAGCGTGGCAAACAACGCTGGGCCAACCCTGGTTAAACACTGGGATAATAACTAAGGCCCAGGCTTGGTATACAGCATTGGGCCAAGGCTGGCAATTAACGTTGGCCCGAGCGTGACATACAACGCTGGGCCAACCTTGGTTAAACTCTGGGATGATAACTAAGGCCTAGGCTTGGTTTACAGCATTGGGCCAAGGCTGGCAATTAACGTTGGCCCGAGCGTGGCATACAACACTGGGCCAACCTTGGTTAAGCTCTGGGATGATAACTAAGGCCCAGGCTTGGTATACAGCATTGGGCCAAGGCTGGCAATTAGCGTCGGCCCGAGCGTGGCATACAACGCTGGGCCAACCTTGGTTAAACTCTGGGATGATAACTAAGGCCCAGGCTTGGTTTACAGCATTGGGCCAAAGCTGGCAATTTACGTTGGCCCGAGCATGGCATACAACGCTGGGCCAACCTTGGTTAAAGACTGGGATGGTAACTAAGGCCCAGGCTTGGTTTACAGCATTGGGCCAAGGCTGGCGATTAACGTTGGCCTGAGCATGGCATACAATGCTGGGCCAACCTTGGTAAATGTCTGGGCCTAGCTTTGATTTACAGCATTGGGCCCAGGTTAGCAATGAATGTTGACCCCGTGCATAATTAATGTTGGCAGAATCCTGAAATATTGGCAGCCCTAAAAATAGAAAATGACATATATATTACATATGTTATGATGAAATTCATAAAAAAGAAAACACTGTATAACTAAATAATGTATTATTATTACATTTATTATTATGAGTATTAATATAATAGTAATTACACTCATTACATAGTTCAAACATAAGTCATATCCATAATAAATACATGTAAATTATTAATGAAAAGTAACATTTTATTTTTGATCATTGGTATCGGCTGCCCTCTCTATCCTTTCTAGAAATTTACTAGCAATTTACTCATCATATGCATAATTTTCACTTTCCTTTGATTAACTATACTTTGACAGTATAAAATCTGAAATGTTTATTATTGATTAATTAAAATATAATTACATGCATTATTTGTATAAACATTTAATTAAGTATTCATTTTATACTTTTTTCAACTGCGTTGACCATTCTGCCACATCCACTGTACAGTAACTGAATATTGTTTCCTTTTACTTTTATTAATGTTTGTAACATCTGTTTTATAATTAGTGGAACCAATAGCTTCTAATCAAAAATAATGTTTCTGTAAATCAAACAAAAAATATATAGTTATAATCCTGGATGGATTCATCGATCAGCACATATAGACATCCACTGTTAGACATTCATCCATTATTAGCTTCACCAACACATTATAGTCTCAACTGTCACCACACACTGTACAGCCAAATAGTATTACATAATTATATAATATATACAATTTAAACATTAGTATAATTAAATATATGTGGTGGTGTATAAGAACAAGTACATAAACTTGTTCTTATTATAATCTACTTCTATATATTAATAATATAGACTCAATAAATACTAAAACAGTTTACTGTTTTAGAGTTGGTACATACTAACATACTAGATGCTCAGAATTCCATGATGAATTTTTTTCTAAGAAGGGCTATTAGACACATGGTGTACGACTATATTTTTATTATGGGGAAATTTTCTTGACTAAACATTGATCAATCTCTATTCTTGGCATAGTATAAAGCAAACATAGTTTTAATACGTAGGTATTTTTAGCATAATCTTCCAATCTGAACTAGCGTTAATTCAATGAAGTATTTTATACGATATCTTAAAATATTGTTACAGAATATTATGATATAAATAAAAATCTGTCAAGGATACATAAATAAGGATGGTTAATTTCACATTACTTGCATACACACTACATTAATAATGACTAATGTGAAACAAATTTACCTGTAGGTATTGTGTATTGGCTATTTCAAAGAACCATTAAGTAACGAAGAAGAACCAATATATCTTAATATTGGAGATCCATCGATAATGATGATATTAAACATTGTCTTATGCGAGCAATATTTACATATTCTTTTATTTATTGTGTATACCTATTTGTATAACGTATTGAAACAACAAAACTAAACCTAAGGTCTCAAACAAGAGACATACGCACTTACATACACAGTACACTAAATATCGATGAATCGAGTCCATTCGATATTTATTTAACAGACAATTTACATCAGCGTTCGGTATGGCAAATATATTATCGAATCGATGTATCGATCATTTTTTTTAAAATATAATATCAATGGAAAATTCACTAAATAATAAAAATAATAAACTTTTCTAAAAGGCTTGCATTATTTTATGTTGATCTATGCATATGCATCGTTAATAGTAGAATAAAAGTTTATAATTTTTTTTTGTAGGTATCTACTTAGCAGTTTTATTGTTATAATTTACACGCTTATCGTTTAATTTTTCTAAGGCGACTTAGAAGAGGTTCGAGTCCAGCATTGAGATATATATGAGATACGTATATGATGATGCTGAGATTTTAATAATGATTCATCATTTCAGCTCATATATTTCACATTGATGGCCTCGAGTCTCCTCCATAATAGGAGTTTTATTGACCTACTATACCACGATGGTCAGACGTGTTGGTATAGGGTTTTGTTTCGAGTTTTACTTCTCCTGCATAGATGTTATATGCGTTTTGTATCCCTTTGTCGTCTCTTACGATCACGCACGGGTAAGATATGGGATGGTGAATTGTATTCTTACCCTGTCACCACACGGAAGATGATGATGATGATAATTACGATGATGAATATAGCCTAATACTGACTATCCAGTTGTAAGTACTCTAGATCGATCGTAATTGTAATTTGAGATTTTCTGTTTTTGTGAGCTTAAATTCCTTTTTTAACATAAATATCTCTAGCCTGAATATAAAAATAATTAAGCTAAGTTAATATAACCAATGCACTCATTAAATACAAAACATTAACAATACGTTCTGGTATCGCAATCTTCATAATTGTATTTTTGATTCGACAGAAGCATAATCGATACATATTACATATGTCAATCTCTATTATTTTATAAATACAACAACAACAATCTGACCAATATGGCGTTGAAGCTAAAATGACTATTATTTTTTTATTGCAAGAATAGTACCTACGAATTCAACTGAAAAATTAAATATGTTTAACTAGGAACTTAGGAAATTCAGATTATGTTTTTATAAAGATAAGTGAAATCTAAACACGTTTTAATTCTTTTGTTAGATATTTTCGGACATCCGGCCACCTCCTTCTATTCTATTGAAATATTTTATGTTATTTAAATTCTATATTTAAACAAAATAAAATTTGTATAAAAATTAAATTTAAAAAATATATATTTAAGTTTTTAATATAAATCCTTATTTGCCGTCGCTCATCTACTTAAATAATTATGAACCTAGAAGGTCAATTATATTGACACTTGTTTAGGTACATTAAAATGAAATTCATTTTCGATGTACGTATTGACTTTCGAACAGTATTTTATCCTTTTTCACAAGAAACTAATTTCATAACACCAACATCTATTGACGGAGTGGGGAATTCAAAGATTTCTTTTCTTAGATTTTCTATAGTACCATAAACAGTAGATGATGAATATAGTCTTGAAAAGGCTCGGACCAGCATCGAATAGCCGAGCCTCGGCTGTTCAAGACTGGCCCAAGCTCGGGCTAGCATCGAATAGCCGACGCTCGGCTGATTAAGGACTGGCCCAAGTTTGGATTAGCACCGAGTAGCCGAGCCTCGGCTGTTCAAGGCTGGCCCAAGCTCGGGCCAGCATCGAATAGCCGATCCTCGGCTGTTCAAGATTGGACCAAGCTCGGACCAGCATCGAATAGCCGAGCCACGGCTAATCAAGGTCTGACCCAAGCTCGGTTCAGCACCGAGTAGCCGAGGCTTGGGTGTACAAGACTGGCCCAAGCTCGGGCCAGCATCGAATAGCCGAGCCTCGGCTGTTCGAGACTGGCCCAAGCTTGGGCCAGCATCGAATAGCCGACGCCCAGCTAATCAAGGTCTGGCCCATGCTCGGTTCAGCACCGAGTAGCCGAGGCTTGGCTGTACAAGACTGGCCCAAGCTCGGGCCAGTATCGAATAGCCGAGCCTCGGCTGTTCAAGACTGGCCCAAGCTGGGACCAGCATGGAATAGCCAAGCCTCGGCTAATCAAGGTCTGGCCCAAGCTCGGTTCAGCACCGAGTAGCCGAGGCTTGGGTGTACAAGACTGGCTCAAGCTCGGGCCAGCATCGAATAGCCGAGCCTCGGCTGTACGAGACTGGCCCAAGCTTGGGCCAGCATCGAATAGCCGACGCTCGGCTGATTAAGGACTGGCCCAAGTTTGGATTAGCACCGAGTAGCCGAGCCTCGGCTGTTCAAGGCAGGCCCAAGCTCGGGCCAGCATCGAATAGCCAAGCCTCGGCTAATCAAGGTCTGGCCCAAGCTTGGTTCAGCACCGAGTAGCCGAGGCTTGGGTGTACAAGACTGGCCCAAGCTCGGGCCAGCATCGAATAGCCGAGCCTCGGCTGTACGAGACTGGCCCAAGCTCGGGCCAGCATCGAATAGCCGAGCCTCGGCTGTACGAGACTGGCCCAAGCTTGGGCCAGCATCGAATAGCCGACGCTCGGCTGATTAAGGACTGGCCCAAGTTTGGATTAGCACCGAGTAGCCGAGCCTCGGCTGTTCAAGGCTGGCCCAAGCGCGGGCCAGCTTCGAATAGCCGATCTTCGGCTGTTCAATATTGGGCCAAGCTCGGACCAGCATCGATTAGCCAAGCCTCGCCTAATCAAGGTCTGGCCCAAGCTTGGTTCAGCACCGAGTAGCCGAGGCTTGGGTGTTCAAGACTGGCCCAAGCTCGGGCCAGCATCGAATAGCCGAGCCTCGACTGTACGAGACTGGCCCAAGCTTGGGCCAGCATCGAATAGCCGACGCCCGGCTAATCAAGGTCTGGCCCAAGCTCGGTTCAGCACCGAGTAGCCGAGGCTTGGTAGTTCAAGACTGGCCCAAGTTCGGGCTAGCATCGAATAGCCGAGCCTCGGCTGTTCAAGACTGGCCCAAGCTCGGACCAGCATCGAATAGCCGAGGCTTGGTTGCTCGTGACTGGCCCGAGCTTGGGCCAAGATAAAAAAAAGTTACGGCTCAATTGCACAAGGTCGGTCCAGGCTTGGGCCAGCATTGGACAGCCGAGGCTTGTCGCCCAGTATTGGCCCAAGCTTGGCCCCATCGTTGAAGACTGGCAGTTCCTACATGGGACACGGTATATATAAATATTAATATAGTGATTAGGGACTTTTGACGGGAATTTGAAAACGTCATGTGGTGCTCTTGTATTATATTCGATATCTTAGTGTTTTAACGTGTTATATTAGATAATTTTGATGGCATTTTATGTAATGTGATGTGCGGAAATACTGGGATGTAGTGAATATCATATAAAAGTGCTTTACAACGTTTTCGTTTTCCATCAAAATTCCCACAAGATACCATTAACAGTGTGGCCATTGCACTGTTAATGGTGACAATTTGACTTAGACAACGACTGACTTGAAAGACTAAAAACGTGAAAATATTTATAACTTGACACTGGCACCAATAGCTCGTATATGTAGCTGATTGTCAATACATAAGAAGAAGAAGAAGAATATAGTGATTAGTCGTAGAGAAGGAAAATTCGAAATTAAATCGTATAACAACCCGTCTCAAAAGCGTAATATGCTATGGTCAATTCCTTTCCCATTGAAAGAGTTTCCTTGAGAAACAACACTGAGAAAATAATATTTACTTCTTCATAGATTTATTAATATAAGTATTCTACTGCCGATCGGTTGGTGCCGCGTTCGAGTATAGTATCAAACAAAAAATTATTATTCGTTTCATCTATAAAAAGTTTTATAAGAAATTATTTGCATTAAATTTATTTTCCGGTAGATGCGAATAAACTTAAGCCCCTACTAATTAAGACTGAAAATTAATTAGATAGTGAATTAGTGATTAGTTATATTACTTATCCTTACTGACTTAGAAACAGAAATACAAATATATATTTTTTAATGAAATAGATTATTAATAAACTTTCAACGTTCACGTGTAAATCTAATGATTACTAGAACATTTGTTATTCCATCACTTCGTTCGTCTATCAGCTTATCAATATCAACTAGTGAATATAGAACTCGACACGAAGAGGAACAATGCCATAATCGGCACGTTTGACGGATGACAATTGCAGTTGGTGTTATGGATTTTTCAAGAGAGCACTGCTACCCTCTCTGTCGGTGCTCCATAAGCCGGTTTTTACGACACCCACGGGAAAGGGGGTGACTACACGTTGTATTCTTGTCACCACATGGAGCATTTTTGATTATTATCTTAAAGACTTTTTAATTATTTTCTTAAAGATTTGATTGATTATATGCTTATATTATCATAAAGCTGAAAAGTTTAATTGATTGAACGCGCTAATGCCATGAACTAGGTACTGGTTCGAATTGAATATACTTTTAGTTTTAGCCTTTTTATCGAGGAAGACTATTACTAGGCTATATATAAACTCATTTGCAAAAAAAACGGGCGGTTTTGATTTTCATTCATATTTAAAAAGATACAATACCAAAAAGGTTTCAATCGTTTGTACACGTTACTGGCCGGTTTTAAAAATGCTGTGGTATTTAAAAAAGTACGTTCTAAATTCAATTTTTCATTTGATGTTCATTTTTACAGAAAACCCCTTTTTATCCTACATTTTTGGCGCGAAGTTCCAGAAGTTAACATCGACTTTCATAACTTTTATTCAATTTTTATCGATTAATTTCATATCCTTGACTGTCAAAGCTTTATTTAATGCTGTTTGGCTGTATCAAAAATGGTAGATAAAGTGGTAAAAGCTACCAAAATTATCGCGCTGCTTGAAGAGGGTTGCAGCCAATGTTTCGTGGCTAGGAGGCTAAATGTTAGTCGCTCGACAGTCCAAAGGACCTGGCAGCGATATCAGGAGACTGGTTCCGTCGAGAGAAGGCCTGGTTCTGGAAGAAAACCATGTACCCAACCACGGGATGATCGTTTTCTTGTGAGTCGCGCATTGAGAAATCGCAAATCTTCGTATGTGGATCTTAAGAACAACCTCCAAGAAGTAAGAAATGTGCATATTAGTCTATGGACGGTCAGGAGGAGGCTTCTCGCTGCCAATATACGCAGTCACCGCCCGGCCCGCGGCCCCAAATTACTCCGTGAGCACAGAGTTCACAGGCTTAGGTTCGCTAGAAATTGTGAATCATGGACTCAAGACGATTGGAATAGGGTTTTGTTCTCTGATGAAGCCAGGATATCTCTGTTCGGTGAAGATCGACGTCGGCGAGTGCTAAGAAGACAAGGAGAACGCTTTGCAGAGGCATGTTTCGAAGAAATCACACCTTATGGTGGGGGCTCTGTTATGTTTTGGGCAGGAATAAATTCAATGGATCGTACAGAGTTAGTCTTCATTGAAAACGGCTCACTGACTGGGCATCGATACATAACGGAAGTTCTAATTTCTCATGCACAACCCGCATTGGCCGCTCTAGGTGAAGACTCGATTTTTATGGACGACAATGCTCGCGCCCACCGATCCCGCGATGTTAATGCGTATGTGCAAGAGGTCGGCATTCGTCGTTTGGATTGGCCAGCTCGAAGTCCCGACCTCAATCCCATACAGCATGTCTGGGACGTTCTGAAACGGCGTGTGAGATCAGTACACCCGGCTCCGCAGACCATCAGAGAGCTGAAGAATGTGATTACTGCGGAGTGGGAACGTATTCCGCAAGCAAGTATCCGGGATATACTCGCTAGCATGCCCAGACGAATTCAAGCTGTGATTTTAGCTAGAGGGGGTCACACTCGATACTAAACATTTATCTGCTTTTACTTTATTAAAGAAAAACAAACAAAAAACCTTTTTTATTTTTACTTCATGAGCATATGCACTACTAGCGAATATACACTACTAGCGAGGTTTAGCATTATTTCCCATAAATTGTATCTAAATTTTATGAAATACTGATGAAAACGATTATTTTCTTATTAATTTACCAAATTGTGTGGATAAAACTACCTATAATTATCAAACAAAGAAATATTAACATTTGAAATGGTTCATTGCTTAGGTGCCCGTTTTTTTTGCAAATGAGTGTATATCTATAAAAAAAAGGATGTTTGTATATATGACATCGCTAAACTCAGAAACTGTTTTACCGCTCAATACGAAAATTGGTATGTATATGTATTTTTTCACGGAGAAGGTTTATATATCCCATTAATGTAACTGGCCGCCAAGTGGCGCTGTGATATATGGACTTCTATAAACAAACCAACGAGCTGCGTTTGCTAATAGGCTATATAACGTCATTCTAAGACTGATAGCAAAGTAGCATCATTTAAAATGATTGCAGGAACGATGAAAATGATTTTTCCCTTTGAGAGTTTCTGTAGGGTAGTCTTCACATTTTAGGTGCTTACAACTCTCTCTCCCTCTCTCTCTTTCTCCCCCCCTCTCTCTCCCCCACTCTCTCTCTCTCTCTCCCTCACTCTTTCTCTCCCTCTCTCTCTCTCTTATCCGATGCAGACGATGTTGCGACGATCAGCAAGTCTGAAATAAATGTATTTTTAATATTTTTTAACGAGTATTTATTGTATTTGATTTTTAAATATGTTTTTAAAAAATAGATTTTCCCCCTTGAAGATGAACGCGGTAAAGTGCTAAAAATGTCAGGAAATTAAAAATCAAATACTAACGCTAAATTATCCGTAAAAATAGTTTCATTTCAAAGATTTTGTTAAAACCATTTGTCTGCTTCATTGATTCTGTGGCTGTCTGGGATGCCGAATTTTAAGCGTAGTTGGCATGTTATTCAATAAGAGAATGAAAAGAAATCTCATTAGGTACATATAACGGAATATATGTACATATCATTTCTCTATTGATCATGAGGTGGTCCTCTATTGGATGGTGGAATGGTCTAATGACCATTACGTTCCAAATTTAAATCGCTCATGAATAAATAAGACTGCCTATGAATCAGAAATAAATTAGGGATCTAATAATTAGATGCGGCATCAAGATTGATTCGCATCAGTAAGGCTTCCACAATCACAATGAATTGAATCGTTCAATTAGACGAATTCTCTAAGAACACTTATCTAACCATTATTATCCTATTGCAGGGCACGAGTATTCTCTTTTTGAATATTAAAAAAAACTTCTAAATGCTTGTCGAAACCATTCTGTACCTACATAGGGAATCTTTTTGAGAAAATATTAAATTTTCTTTTTTAGTTTTTATAGTCGTATAGTAATAAGAATTATTGTTGCCAATGTTGAGTGAATTTATTTATAAAGTTGTTTTTTACTTTTAGTTTTAGTCAATACATTTCAAAGCGATTCCACCTAACCGAAGGTTGGGTCTGGCAATTTTGACGGAACATAAAAACATAAGTAAATTACCTATTATTATTTCGTATTCACTATACTTCGTCACTTTATATAATATAAAATATCATCAAACGGATATAATAATAATATAAAATAAAACAATAATATGTTGAACATAATCTGTTGCGGCAACTTTACATTTTTAAACTACTGTAAAATTAAAAGGGGATATTTAATATTTGATTCTCATTTCCCTTTAATTTTTTAAATATATATTAATAAGATTGACATTTTCAAACTACTGTAAAATTAAAAGGGGATATTTAATATTTGATTCTCATTTCCCTTTAATTTTTTTAAATATATATTAATAAGATTTACATTTTTAAACTACTGTAAAATTAAAAAGGGATATTTAATATTTGATTCTCATTTCCCTTTAATTTTTTAAATATATATTAATAAGATTGACGTTTTTAAACTACTGTAAAATTAGAAAGGGATATTTAATATTTGATTCTCATTTCCCTTTATTTTTTTAAATATATATTAATAAGATTGACATTTTTAAACTACTGTAAAATTAAAAAGGGATATTTAATATTTGATTCTCATTTCCCTTTAATTTTTAAAATATATATTAATAAAATTGACATTTTTAAACTACTGTAAAATTAAAAAGGGATATTTGATATTTTATTCTCATTTCCCTTTAATTTTTTAAATATATATTAATAAGATTGACATTTTTAAACTACTGTAAAATTAAAAAGGGATATTTAATATTTGATTCTCATTTCCCTTTAATTTTTTAAATATATATTAATAAGATTGTCATTTTTAAACTACTGTAAAATTAAAAAGGGATATTTAATATTTGATTCTCATTTCCCTTTAATTTTTAAAATATATATTAATAAAATTGACATTTTTAAACTACTGTAAAATTAAAAAGGGATATTTGATATTTTATTCTCATTTCCCTTTAATTTTTTAAATATATATTAATAAGATTGACATTTTTAAACTACTGTAAAATTAAAAAGGGATATTTAATATTTGATTCTCATTTCCCTTTAATTTTTTAAATATATATTAATAAGATTGTCATTTTTAAACTACTGTAAAATTAAAAAGGGATATTTAATATTTGATTCTCATTTCCCTTTAATTTTTAAAATATATATTAATAAAATTGACATTTTTAAACTACTGTAAAATTAAAAAGGGATATTTGATATTTTATTCTCATTTCCCTTTAATTTTTTAAATATATATTAATAAGATTGACATTTTTAAACTACTGTAAAATTAAAAAGGGATATTTAATATTTGATTCTCATTTCCCTATATTTTTTTTAAATATATATTAATAAGATTGACATTTTTAAACTACTGTAAAATTAAAAAGTGATATTTGATATTTTATTCTCATTTCCCTTTATTTTTTTAAATATATATTAATAAGATTGACATTTTAAACTACTGTAAAATTAAAAAGGGATATTTAATATTTGATTTTCATTTCCCTTTAATTTTTTAAATATATACTAATAAGATTGACATTTTTAAACTACTGTAAAATTAAAAGGGGATATTTAATATTTGATTCTCATTTCCCTTTGATTTTTTAAATATATATTAATAAGATTGCTATTTTTAAACTACTGTAAAATTAGAAGGGGATATTTGCTATTTTATTGTCATTTCCCTTTAATTTTTTAAATATATATTAATAAGATTGACATTTTTAAACTACTGTAAAATTAAAAGGGGATATTTAATATTTGATTCTCATTTCCCTTTGATTTTTTAAATATATATTAATAAGATTGCCATTTTTAAACTACTGTAAAATTAGAAGGGGATATTTGCTATTTTATTGTCATTTCCCTTTAATTTTTTAAATATATATTAATAAGATTGACATTTTTAAACTACTGTAAAATTAAAAAGGGATATTTAATATTTGATTCTCATTTCCCTTTGATTTTTTAAATATATATTAATAAGATTGACGTTTTTAAACTATTGTAAAATAAAAAAGGGATATTTGATATTATATTCTCATTTCCCTGTAATTTTTTAAATACATTATATATTATATTTATATATTATAAGATAAACCTCATAATTTTATTTTACATAGATACATACATACATGTCATCACGCCATATCCCTTGCAGGGTAGGCAGAGAGAATTTTATTTTATTTTTACCATAACTATAATACCAGGTGGGAAATGAAGCTAGAAATAGTGGAGTTTATCTACTAATCGGATTCCATTGACATCTTTTGTGTCACGCCAACCTTTAGATAATTTCTTCTGATGGTTATATATTTAAGGGTATTAGCATCACACCGGAGCCTTACAGGTATTATCGGTGGGTTGTTCCACTGGGGGGATGGTAATAAGGATGTGTGGTGTATGGTTACTACGAATTCTAAAAACGACGTCAGATAAGGGCAGGCGCGGCTCAAGCACATGTAGCGCCCGGGTGCAATCAATAACCTGGCGCCCTCTTGTACCAAAGTGGGTGAACAAAATGGAATAGGTTGATGGTTACAAGCGGCTCTCGGCGCCCCCTAACACCCGACGCCCGGGTGCACCACACCCTCTGCACTATGGTAAGGTAAAACCGGCCTTGGATAAGGGGTCGATCATAAAACTATTACCAAAACTTTTTTATTATATAGGTAGGTACTATGAAAGAAATGTATAAATTGCGTCGACCCCAAGTAATTGGGATAAGAGCAGGATGATGCCTTGGTTGAACCCTCTCCAGTTACTGTAAAAAAAGATTTATAAAAAAATATATATATATATTAGATGAATTCAAACCTTGCAGTGACGTTCTTGGTTTACATTAATGTTGCCCAAATGCAAGAACAAGACTCGCTGCAAGAGTCTCGCAGTGCTCTCTAGAGAGCATTTTATGATGCCTTTGGCAAATAAAGGGTTGTCAACATTTTGTATTCTTAATACCAGTACAATAATTTGATATTATTTTAAACAGTCTCATGATAGATACGTGTGATTATAGCCCCACCCCCGTTAAGTGGTATGTACCTAATTATTGACAGTTGTATAGTGAGTGCCACTATGTGAATGGCATTTCATTAATTTAGTTAAATTTTCATTTCTATGTGGATTTTTCATTTCCATCAAAACAAGTGAATCTGTGTTACTCTAACAGCGAGAGTTGCAAGACTTGAGAGACTCAAGAGTCTTGCATTTGTGCAACACTAGGTTGTATTTATAAGACCCCTGGGGTCGCCCGTATCGCGCGTCGCTGAATAAGCTTCGCGCGCAGGGTCCCCCCCTCACCGAGACCCTCCAGCCCGACCTCCTTCGTAGAGTGGTCGAGGAGCTGTTCCCGCGGCAGTCGGAGCACACGCCCCCGGTCATGGCTTCGCCAGATCACGACCGGGAGGCCGTCGAGAGTGTTCCGCCCGTGACGGAGTCGGCAGTGGGGGCAGCCGTGGCGAAGATTCGTTCCGCCACCACGGCCCCCGGCCCGGACGGAGTCCCAGTCCGGGTGTTGAAGTTGCTCCTCGAGCATCTCGAACCTCGCCTCAGGCGACTGTTCAACGCCTGTCTGACGTCTGGACAGTTTCCTGAGTGCTGGAAGGAAGGGAGGTTGGTTCTCCTGCCAAAGCCGGGACGGCCCCCAGATTTGCCGTCGGCCTACAGGCCCATTGTGCTTCTGGACGATGTGGGTAAGCTGCTGGAGCGTGTCCTCGCTGCCCGCATCGTCCGGCACCTGGAGGAGGTGGGGCCCGATCTGTCGGACGCTCAATTTGGGTTTCGGAGGGGGCGTTTGACCATCGGGGCCCTGCTACGCCTGAGGCAGATGGCCGCGGAGGCTGTCGCCGGCAAAGGAGTGCTGTTGGCGGTGTCGTTGGACATCGCCAACGCCTTCAATAGTCTGCCATTCAGCTGCATCAGGGAGGCGCTCCGGTTCCATGGAGTGCCCCTGTACCTCAGGCGGCTGGTGGCAGACTATTTGGAGGGGCGCAGTGTTCTCTACGCGAGCCCCGCAGGGGACATTGTGCGGACGCCCATGTCGTGCGGTGTTCCGCAGGGATCGGTTCTGGGGCCGACTCTGTGGGACATCGGGTACGACTGGGCGTTGAGAGGGAGTCTCCCCCCCGGGCTGAGCGTTATTTGCTATGCTGACGACACGCTCGTCACAGCCCGGGGCAGGACACTCGAAGAGGCGGCGAGCCTGGCCACTCTCGGCACCGAGGAGATGGTCAGGCGAATGGAGGCGCTGGGGCTCAGGGTGGCTCTAAACAAGACGGAGGCCCTACTATTCCATGGGCCCCGTGTGAGGCTGCCCATCGGCGCCTCGTTAGTCGTCAACTCCATCCACATCAGTATCCAGGCCCATATGAGGTACTTGGGTCTGGTGCTCGACGGGCGATGGTGGTTCCGGGAGCATTTTCGTCAAATTGCTCCCCGGCTGGTCGGCGCGGCGTCCGCCCTTTCTCGGCTCATGCCGAACGTGGGCGGACCCAGTTTCGAGGGCCGACCGCTGTATGCGGGGGTGATCCGCTCAATGGCCATGTACGGCGCACCCGTGTGCGCGAGGGCTCTGAACGCCCAGCTCAGGGCGGTGCTGTGGAGGCCACACCGAGCCAGATGGCGGTCAGAGCCATTCGCGGGTACCGCACGGTGTGTACCGAGGTGGCATGCCTATTGGCCGGGACACCCCCGTGGGACCTAGAGGCGGAGATGCTCTCCGACCTTTACCGGCGGGTTACCTCAATGTGCGAAGAGGGTGGCTCCCCATCGTTCAACGAGATAGCCACCTGGCGCGAGGACGCCCGCCGAGAAGTCATCGCCCGTTGGGCTACGCGGCTGGAGAGGCCTAGACACGGTGTTTTTACCGTTGAGGCCCTCCGGCCCGTACTGATGGAGTGGATGGAGCGGCGGCACGGAGTCATCTCTTTCCGGTTCGTGCAGGTCTTGTCGGGGCATGGTTGCTTCGGCAAGTACCTGCACACGGTCGTGCGGAGGGAGTTGACTCCATCCTGCCACCATTGTAGTAGCGACGAGGACACGGCGCAACATACGCTCGAGGTATGTTCGGGCTGGGACGGGCAGCGCCGTGACCTCGTCGCTGTCATCGGTGCCGGCCTGACGCTGCCGGCTGTTGCGCGAGCGATGGTCGACAGCGTCAGGAATTGGGACGCGGTCGCCGCCTTCTGCGAGGCTGTCATCTCGCAGAAGGAGGCGGCGAAACGGGCCTGGGAGGATTCCCGTGACCCGGGCCGCCGCCCGCGGCTGGGTCGGCGCAGGCGCGAGTACCTGCGCCTGATGCCGCCCTAACCGAGGCTTCGGGTGATCGGACCGGGGAATTGTCCGGTCACCCGACGTGAGGCCACCGCGTGAGGACGACGCCTCGACGGCGAAAGCTGTCGGGGCATCGACAGGAGAGGAGCCCGAGAGGGCATACCGCCGAGCGGGCCACCGAAGACAAAGATCGGGTACCGGTGGCCCGCTCACACGGCGAAGAAGAGGTGCTTGCAGGGTGGGTCAATGGGGTTGCGCGCCGCCTCTTCCGTCACCCCGGACCGTTTTGGCGGGGTGCGACGCCCATAGCCCACTGCAAAAAAAAAAAAAAAAGGTTATATTTATAACCTTTTTCTTCATTTGCATTCCTTTGCCTTACCTACTGTTAATTAAAAATATATAGTATTCGACAATACAATTGGTTGGTTAGTTTTGTTTTCTTTAAATATGTTTGGCACACGGCCCCTTATCGAATTTTAATTAAAATAGCTGTATTTACTCAAGGGTTTACTTGGATTTTAAATTAAAATTTTATGTATAAACTAGTTTCTACTATCAATTGTATCTACATGTCTGTACAATATATTGTACAGAGTATGCAACCAAACTTCAAGTGCCCTTGCTCAAAATAAAAAAAAAACATTCAGTTTGTTTCGAAAAAAATGCAGTATGCGGATAAGACTGCCTAATTGTAATAACGTCAAATAATTGTATTTTGTTTTATTTCTATTCTTGCAATTGTACAAAAAAGTTAATGTACAACATTTTTCGGAAAATGTGCGGGAAGGAGAGGAGCAGGGCCGGCTTTACCTATAGTGCAGAGGGTGCGGTGCACCCGGGCGCCGGGTGTTAGGGGGCGCCCCATCGGGTGCCTAACTATCTATAGTCGTAGTGGGTGCGTTATTTGACAGGTTTGGGTAGGTTGCTTTGTCGTCATGCTCACTGTTACTTCATAATGCGATCGCGTTTACCTGATTTTGTGTCAAAAACTTTCAACCTATTCTATTTTTTTCACGAATTTTGATACAAGAGGGCGCCAGGTAATTGATTGCACCCGGGCGCTGCATGTGCTAGAGCCGCTCCTGGAGAGGAGGTTGGTTCTCCTGCCAAAGCCGAAACGGCCGCCGGATTCGCCGTCGGCTTACAGGCCCACCGTGCTCCTGGGCAAGATGCTGGAGCATATCCTCGCTGCCCGCATCGTTCAGCACCTGGACGAGGTCGGACGCTCAATTCGGTTTTCGAAGAGGGCGTTCGACCATCGCGGCTCTGCTACGGCCGCGGAGGCTGTCGCCCCTGGAGGAGTGCTGTCAGCGATGTCTTTTGGACATCGTGTAGACATAGTAGTAGTAGTAGTGAATACGAGATTAGTAGTATTTGTAACCACTGCCGCACAGCATTATGTTAAGTTCCACAGCCATCTCATAATGTTTTAAACAAGATTTAAGTCTTTTGATTTCATTACTATCTTTAAACAAGCAGTCAAACTTACGAACTGTCTCATGATATTTATATTAATAATGTAGATAATAAATATCAGAGTTATATTAGCTACGTAATTAGCACGGCACGATCATCCTTGAGTCATCCAAATTAAATATGAGCTGTATGTAAACGGTAGCGATAATATAAAACTGGTGTTAACCAGTTCTTGAATTATCGGTCAATGTATGAAAACTAGAAATATGCGGATAGTGAGTGAGATTACTATTTTATATTGGTACATTTATGATTAAGAGGTCATAATATGTAAGACTTGATACAACTCGTGTTTTGCGCTCAATTAATTATTATCGTCAAATCATTACTGTCTCATTGTAAATATACATACTATGTTCATTAGACTTTCTGTACGAAGGAAATTGGAGTCAAGAGTCTCCGAAACCGGCGAGCGTGTATGAAGAGAATTATGAATGTTGAGGAAGCTAGTGAAGTATGCAAGGATAGAGTTCTCTGGCACTCTGTTCTCTCTGCCTACCCTGCAAGGGATATGGCGTGATGATATGTGTATGTGTGTGTGTGTATAACATCACTGCAAGAGAAATTAATGAATGAAATATGTATGTTATTGCTGTGTGGTAACGGCTACGAATAGAACCAACCCTTACTTTGTTCGTAAATGTTGTAGAAGATTAAAAGCTTTGTATCAACCTGAGCCAACTTCACCTGATGCCGTTTGATCAACAATTACATTCTCAAGGAGGGTTGAACTCAGGCAGGCGGTCGGTCACAAAACTATTGCCTATAACTTTTGTAATATGTACGAGTTATAGATTGCGTCGAACCCAAGTAACTGCGATAAGAGCAGGAAAATAATGATCAAGGTAAGAGAAGAAACCCTTATTTTGCTCGTGGATATCGAAAAAGACACCTAGAAGTTTTATATCGACCTGGACAACTCCACCTGATGCCGTCAAACAATTACAATACCAAGGAGGAAACTATTACCACAACTTTTGTATTGGATATTTACTATGGACGAAGAGTAGGTAGGTACCTATATATTGCGTCGATCCCAAGTAATTGGGATAAGAGCGCATCAGATAGAGTTGGCCCAGATCAATGTAAAACTAATAGTCACCTTTTACGATAACCACGAACAGTAAAAGTTGGTATTTGAAGCCACCACACAACAATAACGTACATATTTTATTTAAAGAAGTCATCATCATTCTCCTACTCTTATCCCAATTACTTGGGGTCGATACGATATGTACTCTTCTTTCATAGTACATAATGTAAAAATTATTGGCAATAGTTCTATGACCGGCCACCTGCCAGACGTCAATCCTCCTTGGAAATGCAATTGCCGACCAAACGGCATCAGATGGAGTTGGCCCAGGTTGTTAAAAGCTTTCAGTCGTCTTTTACGACATCCACGAGCAAAGTAAGGGTTTGTAGTATTCGTAGCCGCTACCACACAGCACTTTTATTTAAATAAGTATAATTACAATATAATTATTTTACTTTAAATAATATGTATTTTAATACTATCCTATCAATATTATAAATCATTGAATAAGTTATTAGTGTGGTGACAGAGTAAGAATATAATTGACCCCTTTTTAAAATAAGACTAAATATGCGGCAAATACGACGAAGGATATGTTATCAACTTTTTCTTAGAATTGACACACAGTGGACGTCTGAATTGAAGTGCATTCCAATTATAAAGAAAGAAAGAATAAAAATATTTGTTTTCATTTTGGAACCTTACATTTTGTTTAAGCTATAGATTTATTTGGGAGATGTATACCTAACGTTCGTATACGTGAGGGTAATTATCATATCTGATGCTGGGGTAAAACAATTGCCCAAGCGCTGATATTCCGACGGATCCTTCAATGAAGTCACCTATGTCAAATCAAAAAGTTAATAATGGCTCTGCGGGATATAAGTATAATGGGATTATGTTAATTTATTAAATATACATATTACATACATACTAACTGCCATTGATAACCGATTAATAAAATAAATTATTATAAATATGTGTATAACATAACGTGTGAATAAATAATGATAATTGTTTTTGATAATAAATTATGTAATGTGGGTAGATGCTACTACTTAATAGGAGACTTAATAGTAAACGCGCAATCCGTTGGTATTTGTGGACCAATGTTGATAATTACTAAGGTAGGTATTTATAAATAATAGTTAGTGAATTCCATTGAGAAGATTGGATGCGGGAATCCTGGGATGGATGTAGGTGTAGAGGGTCAATCGAGGAACAGGATTTCTCCCCTTATTTGAACATAGGTATTAAAAGTCGGAAGAGATTTAAGAAAAGACCAAAAGTGAAGGAAATTATATAAACCGCAAACAATTTGTCGTATTTACGAATATCTAACCACATAAGCTTAAGCATCAACGACAAGCAGACATATAGTCATACTTTCGAAGATTGTAGATTTATTTGAGACGAGTAAAATGCGCAGTTATTATGAATCTGGTTATATTTATGAAAAATATCTGCGCATGTTGATGCGTTCGCCGTTAATCCTCTATTAACTGACTCTTCCATGTCTGCCTTCTCTCAGATTATATTGTTTCATTTATTCATATAAAAGATACATAAAAAAAAAATCTGGATTTGAATATCATCATCATCATCTTGCTCTTATCCCAATTATTTGGGGTCGACGCAATATGTCATCTTCCTCCATACAGTCCTATCAGACGTCATCTGTGCAGTCACTCCCTGTCTATCCATGTCATACCTCACGCAGTCCATCTATCTTTTATTTGGTATTCCTTTAACCCTAAAGCCTTCAACATTCATATTTAAAACTTTCCTCACAACATTACTTTCATCCCGTCTCATCACATGTCCATACCATGTTAACCTTTCACTCCTTAACTTTTCCGTCACTGACGCTACTTCCAAACTTCCTCTTATTACTTCTTCTGGATTTGAATATATTTGTGATTTTTTTATTGGGAATAAAAAAATCGATTTTTCTTTCATGTACTAATTCTACAAAATGTAAAAAACGTTAACATAGTTAACGTTTTTTACGTCAGGATCAATAATTGTAATTGTATTTGAATATAAATAAATCATTTGAAAATAATTAAATCTAAAAAAATATATATAATTAAATCTATATATATATATATACATATGTCTACTAAATAATTACATATACATAATTACATTCCATATGATCCATATCCTATATTTTCTCCAATTTCACTAGTAGGTAGGTACCCCGTACTGATTAGATTTCATAAATTCAACGCAAAATATCTGTAAAACTTATTTTCGTCATGCAAGACCACACAACAGGATTCGTAGTCAACTTCAAACTTATTGTCTAACATAAACTCTGTTTATATTATGAATGTCTTATATTATAATAAATAATTGCATACCTAATTAGCTTGTGTTAATGAAATCATTTAATTATTCGCAACACGTTCCATGGCCGGCATCATGGCCATATAACATGAAGGCTAGCTGCTATAGTAATCCATTTTATGCGTAAAAACCCAGTTGCAGTCTATAATTAAAAAAATGTTTTTTAAGAAAATATGATCGGCAGGATGATGGCCAAAGGTATAAAAAAAGGTTAGATATTTTCTTCGATTAGTTCTAATTTTAACTCATAGTGTCATCTATCGGATATTTAGATTATTACTAGTGTTTGTACTATTTTGAAACAACGCACTTTGACAAATTGTCATAAAAACAATTAGTGTAAGTCTTTACGTATAGATGGCAGTGTAATCATCTTTATGTTTGTCTATGACATGTGATAGATGTCGCTTGCTGGTACTGTTTTTCTAACTGATCTGATTTAAACTCATATTTTATATTTTTTATAGCCTAGTAGACAGTGGTTTTTTTGTTGTGTCTGTCTTTTAGCTGTTAGCCGCAGATGACTGTCACAGCTTAACCTGGACTATGGTTGAGCGCTGAGGGCTCTCAACCCGGTATGTAGACAGTGGTATACATTGACATGTCTCATTTTATTACATCATTATAATTTTAATGTAATATAGTTTCATTTATCAAGTACCTACTCAAAAATAATAAAATTGAAGGGCTAAGCGGCGGATCAATTTTATATCACTGTCCAGTTGATATTTGGTCAACTGTGGTGGCAGTACGATAAAGTTATCTACCTGATTGTAATTGCTTCTAATTATGGTATTGCTTTTTGATATTAGTAGATAATACCAAAAATACAGCCATGCATAGCAGATTAGGCTGCTGCCTAATCTGCTATGCATGGCTGTATTTTTATATGGTATGTATTTTTGTATTTTTATATGGTATGTATGGTGTATGTATTTTTTATATGGCTGTTTTTTTATTCTCATGATAGACTGCTGTCTATCATGAGAATAATGATCGTCGTTTGACTTGTTGTTAAATTATCACCTTCCATTTCATGTCCGATCCGGAACATCCTCGTATTCCTGTGATGATCGTAAAAATCGATTAGGTACCTAAGCTTATTTCCTTAGATTATTGATAGATCTCGGCGCGCTCCGATGGAAAACTCGCACTACCTAAAAATAATATCTCGGTAAATGTGGCAATTTTATATTCTAGTATTTATTTGTATAAGTATTTTGCTAGTGTGCGTGAAAAATTGTCTACTTAATTGAAATTCTTTTATTATTATAGCATAATTGCTTCGACAATTACTTGCATGCTAGTGTACCGTTTATAAAGCATCGCATGAACCATTTTGCTGTCACTCTAGGCGGCCCAGCTCGAACCCGTTAGCAAAAAAAAAACTTCATAGAGCTCATAAGTTTATAGTTCTTTACCTATACACTACTGTGGTAATATTTCATATTTGACTGCACAGATGGCGTTGACCTCAGGCAGGCGGCCGGTCATAAAATTATGGCCAGTAACTTTTGCAGAAAGGAACTGCCGTTAGTGACCACCGAGATTGCACGAATGAAACGAACGCTTTATCCCATACATTTGTGTATGAAAAATTTACCTTAAAATATATCTAGATTTTAGAGCTTTAAAAGAGGAAGTCTTTGTTTGTAAAGGTATAAAAAGAAGTATACAGATATACTTATTGGTTTCTTCAGTGTTCAAAAAGTGTTTCTTTTTATCAATTTGTGTTGATTTATGGGCTTAAATCTTTAAAATACGAAGTCATGTTTTTGCATTTTTACTCAATTTTGTGCGTTTGTTGACGTTTATTATATAACAACCATTAGGTTTAAGAGTTTAATATAAGCATGAACATACTTATTGGTCTTTGATTGTAATATATACAAATTATCATTGATATCAATCATATGTAAATAGGTTAAATATGAAAAATCGTAACACTCTTTTCGGTGATTTTCACGATCTACACCCTTAAGTAGGAAGAGGAGTAGTTATCTATATATTGCGTCGATCCCAAGTGATTGGGATAAGAGCAGGAGAATGATGATGATGATTAGATGACGTTGTGGTTAAGATACCGACCTACCTTACCAGAAGTCATGGGTTTGATTCTTATACAAGACAATGCTTTGTACGATCCACAAACAGTTTTTTTTGAGTCTGGATATGAATTTGAGTCCGTTATTTTCATGTTTGTGTTCTCCGACATACAAATTATATTGACCTTAGTACAGGGTATTTTATTTTAAAATGACACAAGTCTAAGAATCCGTTCGTCCAGAAAAAATATACTGTAAGTATAATATGAATCTAATTTTTTATAACATGGATACCTATAATTATTATAGATTTGATTGTTATTACAGTGGTAGAAGAATGTAATATTTGTACACGAGTTCCATGCTTCGAATCCGGAATTGGACAAAAACTGATTTTCAGTATTGCCGTAGAGGCTGATCGAGGTCTGGAACTAAAATAATAGACGGTAATAATTAGATCTTGTACTGCGAGTACAGAAGAATAAAAACATACATACATACATACATACATACATCATGCCATATCCCTTGCAGGGTAGGCAGAGAGAACAGAGTGCCAGAGAACTCTATCCTTGCATATTTCACTCGCTTCCTCAACATTCATAATTCTCTTCATACACGCTCGCCGGTTTCGGAGACTCTTAAATTCACCTTCCTTCAGTACATGACCGATCTGGTCTAGATAGGTGAGTCTCGGTCTCCCTCGGTACCTACATCCGTCCACTTTCGCATTGTATATCTTCTTAACCAGACGTTCGTTCGGCATTCTTTCCACATGTCCGAACCATCGGCGCATTCACTTTCGCATCTTTACACCAATACTCTCTTTCATACCTACTCGCTCTCTTACGTCGTCGTTACGAATGCGGTCGGTCAGCCTAACTCCACAGATTTTCCGTAGAGATCGCATAGAATAAAAACACTCGGCAAAAAATTAAATGTAGCTAGTTAGACATCTATTTAACCTTGTTTTTTTTTTACTTGTTTCGGATTTTATCCAATTGTTTTTGGCCACGGAAGGGCAGCGTAGATGCCTATAATCTCTTGATTGAGCCATTAGCACTGCTGCCTTGACTTCAGTCTGTAGCTCTGTTTAAACTATTGAACATTAACGTGACGTAAAAATATCAGCTATAAAAATGTTAAATAGTTACATAATAATCGTACCACCGCAAAACCATTCAGGCTAGGCACAAAAACATAAAGCGGAAACCGCACAGGATGATAGCGACAAAAATTATAATATGCATAAGTATAATTTAGACGATAATTTATTTATGGATAACTTTGAAATAAAAGTGTTTAAAATAGTTGAAAAGTAAGGGTATTCGTAGCGACCACCTCACAGCATTGAGGGATAGAATATGCAGAATATATTATAGAAGATAAGGTTTTGCTGTATGGTCGCGGCTACGAATACTACCAACCTCTACTTTGCTCGTGGATGTCGTAAAGACGACTAAGAGCCTTATAACAACCTGGGCCAACTCCATCTGATGCCGTTTGGACAACAATTATATACCCAAGGTGAGTTAATGTTTGGCAGGCGACGGTCATAAAACCATTGCCAATAACTTTTACAATATGTACTATGAAAGAAAGAACGAAAGAAAAGTATTTATTTTGTGCCACAAGGGAGAGATGTTAAGAACACGCAGAAAAAACAAAAAACAAAAAAAAATACCTTACAATAAATGAAAACCACATAAAATCTATAAACTAAGTAAGTAGACATAATAATTACTATGATCAAGTGAACGTCTCAGCTGCGGCAGAAAAAAGGATAACTGCTCAGCAATTGTTTAACGCTCATTTTCAGCAATATCCTCTTTTTTTAGAAAGAAGAGTACATATTTTATCGACCCCAAGTAATTGGGATAAGAGTAGGAGAATGATGATGATATTGCATCCATTAGTTATGTTTTACCTACGGACGAGAAAATGGATGATGTTAAAGAGAAGAATAAGTAGTAGTAGATAACTGATTATAAATTGAAGTGAAAAGTTAATTTGGTTTCCACTATGTTTGTGCAATTCAGAAAAAATATGCAATTTGTCATCAGTGTTTCTCTATGAGGTTATCACGTAAAATTATCGTCTGTAAACCAACTTTACAGGTACTCTCTGTTTTTTTTAAAAAACGACAACCGTCACTAAGAAAATATTCCTTGTTGTTGCACTTACGAGTACGTACTTGGGTGACTTTAAAAATATATAACTAACGGATACAAATGCCACTCAGAGTCAGAACATCAATTTGTGGCTCGCACAAAGTATTGCGTGGGAATCGAAGCCACGACACTTGTATGATAGGTCAGTATCTTAACCGCTGCGTCATCTGTGCAGCAAAGTAGTACATATATAGTTATTTGACATGAGAATCAAATGAGAAGTCGCCCGTTTATTTCACCAGAACGAGTGGGTCAATCATTTCTGCGTAGTTATGTAAATACGAATATCACTTGATACAAATGGCGTTGCTGAAGTTTACCGTCCCCATCGACATTCACTCTGCTGTTTGCGGTTGCTAATCAAATTAAGCTTCGGATACTATGGACTGTATAGTGTGAAATAGGATTCAATATAAAAGGTTTTTGGTGGGCACCTAGTGGCAATTAATTACATATGACGGTACATTTCTAAGTATGATTAGTAAATGATTGTATATACGAGTATAAATAATATATAAATAAAATTAGTGTTATACCATCTGAGTTTTCTTGCCGGATCTTTCTCAGAGTGGCGGGATAGTTTTTGTTAGATTTTTAAACTAATGAATTGCCACAATATAATAATTATCATAAATTAATAATGTTTAATATAACTAATCATAAACAATATAAAAAAAATACGTATAGGTAGTAGGTATCATTTTCTTTTTGTACTGGCAATAAATTTGTATTAAAATGTGGGTCAAACTTTTAATAACTGATACTGAAGCAGAAAGATATAAATTTCTATAATAACGATGACATTTTGACGTAAGACATCTTAGTCCTCCCGTGAGCATGATCACTGTAAAGTGTTCGAAACGTCGGGAAATTAAAAATCAAATACAAACGCGATAGAATCCGTATAAGTAGTTTTTTACGCATATAACATCTATGCAAGAGAAAGAAAACTCGAAACAAAATCCTATACCAACACGTCTGACCAGCGCGGCGGGAAGGAAGTTAACCCACTATAAGTTAACTTCCCTCCCATTACGGAGGAGGCCCGAGGGCATCAGTGGGACAAACATGGGCTGTGATGACGATGATGTTGTGATGATAATAACTATATAAGAGAAAGAATACTCGAAATAAAATCTTGTGCCAATACTAGACGTATTTATTACCAATACCAGCGTGGTACAGAAGGTCAATTTTCCTCCCATTGTGGAGGAAGCCCAAGCTTATTAGAGGACTGTAAATGAGTAGTTGATCATGATGATGAATTGTATTTGTAAAGTCTTCCGCGTTACAAGTATGCATGTAAAAAAGTAAACACTAAAAAAAGTTTAGACCAGGTTATTTTTTTATTCATCATCATCACAGCCCATAAATGTCCCACTGTTGGGCTCGGTCCTCCTCGGTAATGGGAGGGATATTAACCTACTATACCGCGTTGGTCAGACGTGTTGATATAGAGTTTTGTTTCGAGTTTTCCTTCTATCGCATAGATGTTATATGCTTTTTTATATCCCTTAGTCGTCTCGTACAATCACCCACGAGTAAGATATGGGGTGGTGAAATAGTATTTTGACTTCGTCACCACAAGGAAATTTTTTCTATAACATAAAAAAGTCAAGTCTAAACTTCTTTAACTATTTAATACCTTACATACCCTGGTGTGGGTGGGTGACGACAATTGTATTCTTATTTCGTCGCCGCACGGTGGGCCTCTGCATACAGTATTTACTGATATGTTTTTACGACCATGTCATAAACCTGCTTTAATAACAGAAAAAAATAAATAAAAGCATTATTCGTGGTACTTAAGACGTGAAAATTAATATGGAAAATAATGTGTACATGATTTTAAATGATCTTATAAGACCATGCCTGCATTTATAAGGATAAAGAAATAATTAGGAATAAAAACATTTATACAGTGGTAAATATTTTTAAGGATGTGATAAAGGATATTTTTAAAGAAAAGAAATTTGTATTATGAGGAAAATGAAAAGGAATTTTATCAATCGTACTCCATACTAAAGAGCTCGAGGGATATGCTGGCGATTTCAATGGTGCGGGATATGAACGAGAGTGCAAACAAAAGTGGACGGCGCTCGCTTTGATTCAGTCATACGAGAGCTCGCCACACAAAAATTAAATGTGTTTTAGTTTAATTACCAGTACTTAATTTAATAATTTTATCGTTTGATATTTTAAGTGGACAAGTCAGTCATAAGGCGTACCTATTGGCATTTCAGCGTGCCAATTCGTCGGGGTACATCGGTCATAACCTTTCTACGGTTTGCCGTATTTTTAATATTTGTAAAGTTTTCTTCAAAAAAAAAGGATTCATTCTCCTACTCTTATCCCAATTACTTGGGGTCGATACAATATGTACTCTTGTTTCTTAGTACATATTGTAGTAGTTATTGGCAATAGTTTTATGACCGGCATCCTGTCAAACGTCAATCCTCCTTGGGAATGTAAGTGTTGACCAAACGGCATCGGATGGAGTTGGCCCAGGTCATCATAAGGCTCTTAGTCGTCTTTTACGATATCCACGAGCAAAGGAAAGGTTGGTAGTATTCGTAGCCGCTACCACACAGCTAAAACTACAAATAAAAGGATTATTCGTTAAGAATATGTAATAATTTTAAGGTCTGTTTTGGTAATAAATTTCACAGAGATTTTTTTAAAACATGCTTAGTGGGTTTTGAAATAAAGCCCCATGATGGAACTAAACAGGTATAGGTATGTATATAGTAGGTCAATTTTCCGAGAACAGACAAACGATGAAACACCGCGAGGTTTCACCAAGTATATCAAGTCAACTGTAGTCTAGTATAACTTCCTTTTCTTCAAAAAAGAGTTAGACGGCCTACAACGCGTAATAGTAGATCAATTTCCAGCTCAATGAGGTAGAGATCAAACAATAGGGATATATATCGGCTAGTTAAAAAGAAAAATAATATAAAACTTTTTGAAGTGAAAACTTCTTTAGGTGCGTTGGGCATTTTTCGAGATGAGAAGAAAACAATTGACCCCGCTCCACTGTTGCTGTCACAGAAACCTCTGTATATAAGTTATCATTCATCATTCTCCTACTCTTATCTAAATTACTTGGGGTCGATACAATATGTACTCTTGTTTCATAGTAGATACATGTAAAAGTTCTCGTTCTCAAAGACACCTCTGTATATAAGTATCTACATAATATTGGCCCCGTTTACCCGTTTATGCTATACCTACTGTTGTAATCAAACTTAAGGCTCATATATAGACCCCATAAGCTCTGTCATATCCGTGATAATGTACTGCTACGCTTCACGTATCAGTACATCCTTTTATCTTTTGGTCTATTAGCCAATTTTTGTTTCAAGTCTCCCGGTTTCTATAGGAGGGAAGTGGAATTGTTTCAATTACTTTTTCTTTTCTGATTAAATTTGTTGCAGGTCCCAAGAAAATTAAAAGCGTTTCCCGGGACTACCTGAGGTTACCTCAGTGTCTTTTACGGAGACCATAGTGAATCCTAGCTTGCAGGAGCTACAGTGGTGGAAATATGACGTGGGATTAGTCCCATAACAAAAAGAACAATTCAACTGCTTAAACGTGTCATTTTTGTGGGTTAGTATGGTACCTATGGTGCTGTGTGGTAGTGGCTACGAATACTACCAATCCTTACTTTGCTTGTGGATATCGTAGAAGCCGACTAAAAGCCTTATAACGACCTGGGCCAGTTGGCCCTGGCAATGACATCATGTGGAGTTCTACCTGATGCCATTTGGTCAATTATTACAGTCCCAAGGAGGGTTGACGTCTGGCAGGCGGCCAGTCATAAAACTATTGCAAATAACTTTAACAGTATGTATTATGAAAAAGGAGTACATATTGTATCGACTTCAAGTAATTGGGATGAGAGTAGGAGAATGATGATGAGTATGGTACCTAGAACGGATCGGTCCATGTCTGTAGACAGAAAACTTTCAATAATATGGCCCTGCCATTACTAATTATGACCTAAGTATTGACATATTTGTATGTCACCTAACCCATAAAAGTTCATTTTATGTATCAAAATGATATGAGCAGTTTAAGTTCTAAGGCAGAATATTCTTAAAAATATGCATACATAGACAACTAAAAGTTACTTCTGTCTTTTGGCATATCCTTATTTAATTATTTATCAGTAATAAATAAATCACACCCTACTAAAGCAGTAGGCTTTAGTAGGGTGCCACCGAAGACAAAGATCGGGTACCGGTGGCCCGCTCGCACGGCGAAGAGAGGTGTTTGCAGAGTGGGTTCATGGAATTGCGCGCCGCCTCTTCTGTCGCCCCGGACCGATTTGTCGGTGCGCGACCACATCCACTGTCCACCTTGCAAAAAAAGGGCTTTAGTAGGGTGTGGGGTGCGGTGCTGAACCACCTCCACGTGGTGCACCCTGGAAACGTCAGACCTTTTTCCCCGTCTGACGGCCAAGAGTACAGCGATCGGGTCTCGACGCGTTCTGCGCCGTCTGAGCGCGCACGATTTGACCCCGTAGGAAGGGATGACATTCCCCGTCGTCCCCTCTTCAAAGGGCATGGGGTCTCTCGAGATGGCCCTCATGTCCAGCCCGCGTCCCTGAGTTTAGGATATCTTAGATTTAGGGCCGGGCTTTGAAAAACAATCCCGAATCCTAAGTTTCACCGCTCGGCGAGAGGATGCATGGTTACTCTGGAGGAGTCGGCCATTAGAGCGGTACCCAGTTTCCCGGGGGGACTTAAAACCCCCACCAAAAAATGGTAGAACAAAATACGTCGTATAATCCTCCTGAGGGTCCCGACAATGTCGGGGAGTCCCTTGCTGAGTTGGCATCAGAGCGCGTTTCGGGAACGCGCTCCGAAGACAACTCAGTCAGCTCCATTTCGTATAGGAGGGGGGCAAATTCTGCTGTAGCCGCGGGGGCCCCGGCTGTCATCTCGGCCCCAACATTACGAGTAAGGAAAAAGAAAAGATCCCAAAACCTGTTGTCTTCTACTCTCAGACGGACACGGAGGAGAGAAGAAGAACTGAAAAGGCATCAGAACAAGAAGTTGAAGGCGGCGGAGAAGATAGCGAGTAGTGACATCTCTCCGCCTAAAGGCCAGGAGACGCGCCCATCTGCGTCTCCTGCGCCTAATGTAGATAGTGTAAATCCTGTAAATATAGAAATAGACGAACAAAATATTGTAAATATCGAAACTAAAAATATGTATATAGGTTTAGATGTAGATAGCGACGGAAGCGGCACTCCACCTGCTGCAAACCTGCGGGGCCTCACCGCGTTGTGCCGCGGCAAGTCTGACGGCGGCACCGGAGGTCAGGCTCGAGAACCTCTCCCTGAGGGCTCGGAAGCGTCCCCATGTTGAGGGGAGCTCGGCGTCCGACCTCGGGGAAGGGTCCGAGAAGCTACCCCCACCGAAGGTAGCGACTTCACGCCGCGGTAGGGGGAAGATGACGGCAACCAGGGCGGCGGCTCCGACGCCGGCTGGTTCGACTGGGGGAGCTGCGACTCGCAAGTGGTGGTGATGGCGGTGACGGCGAGAATACCTCCGCCTTATGCTGGCCTAGCCGAGGCAGCGGGTGACCGGACCGGGGATTAGTCTGGTCACCCTTGGAGAGAGGCCACCGCGTGAAGACGACGCCCTGACATCAAGACATAATATTAGTTGAGATGACAGGGCGTCGACCCGAGAGGATACCCGTGAGGGTAGACCGGATGGGCCACTGAAGAATAGAATGCGTAGAGAGGTATATTGTAGGGCGGGTCTACGGGGTCGTGCACTGCTTCTCCCGTCACCCCGGAGGGATTAGCGGGGCGTGACCATTCCGTGTAGCCGACCGCCAAAAAAAAAAAACAAAAAAGGGTGTGATAAGATAAGTAACAAAAATATTACTTAATAATTAAATATAAAATTAAATCAAACAATTATTTAAGTGGACCTATTTTATTTTATTTTCCATCTTAAATGTATTATGGGACAGAAATAACACATTGCGATTCAAATATTTAGATTCTTTAAAACAATAATACCAAAATTAAATCTATAGTAATATCAAAATCGTTAAAGACCGATCATAAAGTTGAATATAAAACTAAATCAACCTCGACTATTAATTTCGAAACGTTACATTTTATATCTGAACCCGTTATCTGAGCGACAAAAGCGAGCAATAGTAGAGTAAAATTAATTATTCCACCCACAGAGGGCACAATATCGGAGCTCTACGGCCTTAAATTTTCTAAACCCAGCTAAAATGAAACCGCCTTGAAGAAAAAGGGGTTTGTTTTAATGCCCATCAGAAAATAAATGCTCGGAGACAATAATGTGGGATTCGAAGCGAGATATAAATTCCGAATAAAAATACACTACGATGCTAAGCGAGTAATAGTGTTGTACTATTTTAATATCGATTAAATTCTCATTTTCATTAAAGTTATAAATATAAAAGGCTACAGAGATAAAAGAAAGAACGTAGAAAAGATGAATGGATGGATTTTGTGAAAGCCAATGTGAACAAAAAGGGAATGAGTGGGCAAATAACGTTTGACAAAGTTGTATAGAAGAACCAAAACTATGTGATTAGAACAAGAGCGTCGAATAGATCACTAATGCTTTGTATGCCTCTTAGATCGATTTTATATTCTTACAGAACAACTTATATTGTTTTCTATACAGAAAATTAATCGATTTCATATATTTATACTCATGGAACGTTTTAAGTTACCTGTCCTTAGAAAGTCTGTGAGAAGGTCCACTGAAAACAATGGTTATAATGTGAAATATGATTCAATCAAAATTCATTTTAATTCACTGTATTAGTAGTATGTAGTAGTACTATTACTTATTACTTTTCAAGTACCACAAACATCCGCATCAAAGTTACTCCGCAACTAATTATATGAAAATATGTCGATAGCCAAATTCTACATCACTAGTCTACTAAGTCCGCGACCGCGAAAGAGTTGCGACCAGTATAAACGTTGAGGCTGGATGAACAAATAAATGAACCAGCGATCGATACGGCTGCCATAGACAATACTCCGCCACAATGCCCACTTGTTACCAGTTATTATCGACATCTTTTGTTATGTACAAAGAGTTGAATCATTCCTTATCAATTTCTTAGCAGATTTAATTATTGTTTTATTATCGGAGAGTTCGTTCAGGGTTTGTAGTATTATATCTACATAGTGTTAAGAACAAGTGTGCATAATTTTTGTAGTAATAATTTTAACAGGCGCTCTGTATAAATAAAAAAATATTTATTATGCATAAGCCCCATAAGGGCACTTACATATTGTCAATTTTACATATTGTTTTAAATTAATCTACCCCCGGATCGGAAAGCTACCACAAACTGAGAAGATCCGGCAAGAAACTCAGCGGGCTCGTAATTTTTTTAATTGTATGTTTTCTCAAAATGATTGGATACATGTTTATTCTATATTAGCTCCAGTGAGATGCCCTTCGAAAAATATTGATTTTTAAAAAGTTAAATACAAAATTAATAAAAAAAAAAGATCAGAAATGGTTGGACCAGATTCTACAAGCGGCACCCGATCACAAATATTGTGGGTATACTTCATATTGTGGGTATTGAGACTGAGCTGTTATGCTTACTTATGTAATATTCGTTATAGTAAAGTTGGCTCTCGTTGAATAAGGGAACAATTTTAGAGAGTGTATAAAGTCGGGGAAAAAGTTTCTTCGCATTCCATACGAAAATTCAAG